>CM060402.1:90758876-93237433 GCA_030545235.1 Helianthus tuberosus | reverse complement strand
GCATGAAATACAATTTCGCATGTTATACAATTTCACATGTTTATAATGTCGCATGTTATAAAATTTCACATGTTTATAATGTCGCATGTTATAAAATTTCACATGTTTATAATGCCGCGTGTTATACAATTTAGCATATTATACAATTTAGCATGTTATACAGTGTAGCATGTTATACAATTTAGCATGTTATACAATGTAGCATTTTATACAATTTAGCATGTTATACAATATACAATTTAGCATTTTATACATTTTAGCATGTTATACAATTTAGCATGTTATACAATTTAGAATGTTATAAAATGTAGCATGTTATACAATTTAACATGTTATACAATATACAATTTAGCATGTTATACAATTTAGCATGTTAAACAATTTAGCATGTTATACAATTTAGCATATTATACATATTAGCATGTTATACAATTTCATGTTATACATTTTCGCATGTTGTTCGCATGTTATACAATTTCGCATGTTGTTATGGAAACCTAAATTCGCATGTTAGTTACAAGTATTCGCATGTTATTTACAAATTCGCATGTTATAGATTTTGTACGTTAGTAATAAGTATTCGCATGTTGGATTTGTGGTCGATCGTTTTTCTTGCTCTGTTGCTCCCGCACAACTGACATGAACAATCACATCAAAATTTTTATTATTCTAGTAAACATTGTTGTTGATTGGGGATATAATACCTCCCAAAGCTGCGGTAGTGGTCATAATCGCCGGATGAACAATTGATTGGATGAAATCGCACTGGCAGACGTCGAAAGAAGAGTCGGTTGGAGAAAAAGAAGAAGGTACCAAACGAAATTACCGGGATTTTGATAGAGGAATTTTCAATTTTATCTTTCGCGGTTGGTTTATGCATATTAATTTGATTAACTTAATTATATAAATTAATTTCCCAGCGTTCAATAGATAGAAGATCGGACGCCTGGGCTTATCGCGTACATAATGTAGGATAAAAGGTATTGTATGTTAACCGGCCTATATATATATATATAGGGTAGGGTAGTGTTCATGCGAGAACCACCTTTCTTGTGAGAACCGCGAGAACCAATGTGAACACAACAAAATAAACCCACTACACCGAAAAAAAACCTAACCCCCCCACCCCCCCCCCCCCCTCTCCAAGCTAAATGCTAAAAATTAAACCCCCAAAAAACCTAAAAAAACACACAAAAATTAATTTTTAATATTTTTATATAAAAATCGCTACTTTTAGTAGCAAAATTTTTTTTTTTTGGCTATTTGGCTACTAAAAATAGCGATTTTTATATACAAAATATTAAAAAAATTTGTGTGTTTTTTAGATTTTATTTAGGTATTTTTGGTTGTGTTCACATTAGTTCTCGCGGTTCTCGCAATAAATGGTGGTTCCTAACGGATCCTTCTCCTATATATATATATAGGACAAAGATCTGTTAGGAACCACCCTTTATTGCGAGAACCGCGAGAACCAGTGTGAACACAAACAGTAATTCCTAAAAAATCTAAAAAACACCCAAAAATTTTTTTTTTTTAATTTTTTACTATTTTTTTTGAAAAAATCGCTATATTTTGTTAATAAAAAAATAAAAAAAATTTCGAGTAACAGTTATCTATGCACATGTGCATATGTATAATTTCTTTGTCAAATTCCGTAATTCATTACAAATAATAGTCAATTGCACTTTCGTTTACACTACCACCTGTAATACACTACTTTTTACGTTAACAATGTTAGAAATGTACATGTGCATCTATATGTATCAACAGGAAATAAGGTGTTTTGGTACACTACTTTCTCTTTCATCCATAATACACAAGCATGCACATGTGCATTTTTGTCATTTCTTTGACAAATTCCGTGATTCATTACATATATTAGACAATTGCACTTTCATTTACACTACCATATGTAATACACTACTTTTTACTTTACCAATATTAGAAATGCACATGTGCATTTATATGTATCAACATGAAATAAGGTGTTTTGGTACACCACTTTGAATACACTTTCTCTTTCATCTATCATACCATCCATAATACACTACCATTACCTCCTACCATCCATAATACAATACCATTACCTCCTACCATCCATAATACAATACCATTAACAATATTTTCACTTTATTACATGTATGTAAACACCATTTATACCATCCAATCAACATATTACATAAAAAATTGACAACTATAACCAAACCATCAACCACTAGATATAACTAACCAAAAAACATGTATATGGGTCTACTTCTCCATTCAAAATCACAAACTTTTTGTACCAAAACACGTTATATCATGGTTATACCTGATTATGCACATGTGCATTTTGAATATTGGTAATGTAAAAAGTAGTGTATTACTAATGGTATTGTAAATTAAAGTGCAATTGTCTATTCCTGATAACGTATTACCGAATTTGTTGAAGTAATGATACATATGCACATGTGCATGGATAACTGTTACTCAAAAAAAAAGTTTTTTTTTATGGTAACGAAATATAGCGATTTTTTATTAAAAAATATTAAAAAAAATAAAAAAATTTGAGTGCTTTTTTGATTTTTTTTAGATTTTATTTTGTGTTCACATTGGTTCTCGCGGTTCTCGCAATAAGGGTGGTTCTCGCATGAACCTTACCCTATATATATATATATATATATTTAGGGGGAGGTTCATTTGAGAAGAAAAATAACAAATGGTACAATTGTAAAATCTTAAGTAGTTTTTCATTCATCTCATTTATTACTATCGTTAACTAATTATTTACTCATAAAGATTATCATTCACTACACTATTTTTTTTTTTTGCCTACATAGATAAAAAGTTATCCTACACATTTCAAAATTTATCCGACACATATTTTAATTTATCCTACACAACTCGTAATTTATCCTACACACTTAGTAATTTATCCTACACTCTAAATTATTTTATTTTATTTTTTGAAACAATATATATTTTGAAAAATAAGTTACAAATTTAATTTGGTAGCTACTAAAGAGGAAGACTATAAATTAATGATCTATTTAAGTTTACAAATATACCCTTATATTAAAATTAAATGCAAATATTTAATGAAGTAAAATGAAGCATTCTTATTGATTGAAACTTCTTCTTTTTTCTTCTTACAAAAAAAATTATTCTCATTTGAACCCTCCACTATATATATATAGGGTCAGGATTTGGGGAAAACGTCCCAAACTGTGAGAACGGTAAAAACGGATCACTGTCGTTGGATCAAAACAATCTACAGACTAAATTGAAGCGGTGGCGTTTTGTAAATATCAATGATTTTGGTAATTTTGCGAGATTCATTAAGGGTAAACTAGTCTTTTTACTTAATAAGACGAGACATAAAAACGCCAAAAACAGCACTCGCTGACAAATTAATTATAAACATCTGAAACTGCATAACATTATTGTACCGATAAAAAAAGCAAAACAAAACGCCAAAAAAAAAGACCAGAGCTTTAATGCTTTACATTCAATGTAGAAAAATTCCCGCCCAAAATCACGCGCCTAAGACTCATTATATAAATGAACTAAACTTCCCTTTCATTGAGCATACTCGAAAAACAAAAACGCTAGTCTCTATAAGACGCCAAACATCATAATACTTTCAAGAAATTTACACAAACGGAAAATGGAAATTGTAATCTCTTGGGGGTTCATAACTTCAATCAACAGGTCCATTATAAAATTCGACTCCAGAATAAGGGTTATGGTGGAAACTATAAACGCCATACTGAATATGGAAGAAGAAGTGTAGATGATGATACTAGAACTTGGAGTTCCTATGGACAACTTGTGTAAACAAACACAAACTGTCATAAGGAGATTGAGAAAAAAAATTCCTCTAAATAATGCATATCAATTTGAAGGTCCAATCATCGAATCATGTCCTTATGATGAAGAATATGAGTGGGTGACAGTTGTGTGGAACAACGGTCAAGAGGAAGACCGCACAATTGATAACATACTGACCGAACATGGGATCTCTTTTATAGAACAATTATGCAATGCAAGATGTTTAAACACTGATACAACTCCAACAGTGACTTCATTGCAGGGGATGTGTCAATGAAGGCGTCAAGAACTTGAGTACGAGGATGCCGTTAAAACTAGAGACGAAGATGAGCATTTTGGTGAGGAATCAGAAAAAGAGGAGGAAGGGAGTGATGGGTACTTCTCGGACATAATCTCATACGATGAATAATTTTAGTTGCTCTCTTGTATTTTTCTCTAATGTTTTATTTGTTTTTTTCCTATAATGTCACACCCCCAAAATCCACCAGGCGGAGTATCACCGCTTGGAGGCGTGACGTGACCAGGATCGAGCCACCAATCATATGGAACAACACAATTAAGTAAATGAAACCAACTACAATACGATTGGTGACCTAAAGAAGGTAACCGATTTTAAGATAACAGCGGAAGCATAAAACGTAGGTTCAAAACATAAGTTCACAGTTTATAAGTTTAAAGTCTCAAACATAAGTTCCATAGGTTTATAAAGTTCAATTATTAAGTATGGGGTGTAACAACCCATATTCCACAACAACCTTCTCCTCATGCAAGCTCCAAAAGCATCTAGCGACCTGTAAGGCATGTAACAACGAGTCAACAACAAAGTTGAGTGAGTTCACGTTTGGTTGTTTAGTTTTAAGTTGTTTTCTGAAAAACATGGTTTGACTTTCGTTGGCGTAATTGCCGTGGGGGTTACCCCGTAGTTGAAAGTATGTTTAACCAGTTCCTTTTTCATTACCCAAACCATAACCATAATCAGTGGGGGCTTTCCCCGTTTGAACTACTAGACGGTATGATATCGACTGCTACGCAAATAAGTTGTGCCCTATATCAGTGTCTATCATCACTGACAATCTGCCATAGTCCATTAGTACACGCCCGTCCGACTGGCACGGTGTGAGGTTTGTTAAACCTAATAGCGCTATTAACTAATGACCCGCTCGCCATTGGCCTCGGCGATTAAGTCGATATAAATTGAGGGACTTCATGATAGAGTTTTGTCTAGCTAGTTTTAAGGTTGTTGTCCTACCCAAGGAGGACGAACGTACGTATTCTGCACCAGGAGAATTCGTAGGTTTAATAATGGCATCCTACCTATGGAGGATGGTCGTACATATCCTACCCAAGGAGGATATGTAGATTCCAATTTTAATTTCTTAACCCATTCCCAAACCACCGGGAATCCCATGCCTTGTAGAAAGTGTGTGAACTCACCTCGGTTTGCTCGGTTAGATTCTCAATATAGCTAACAGTCAAGGTCGGTCAATCACGTCCTAGTATGATTTACCAGTTAGTCATTTAGTGGCTTTCAAATAGAACAAAAAGTTCCTACACGTATCTATCACACAACATGCATCACTTTAACGGTTTATGCCCATCTAAGTTTCCCATCCATTCCCACTCAAAATCAAACATACGATAATGCACATAACATATATAACATGTTAGATCATTCACATATAGCATACTCGACATTTAGACACGCGAGTCACAACTTATGTCATTTCAGCATTTATATTCAAAACCAGCTGTTTTCGGAAATTTTAATAAAATAGTTAAATTATTCCAAAAATTCCCAAATTTTTACAGAATGTCTTAAACGTTCCATATTTTATTGTGTAAAAATATCGGGGTCCGGTTCCTTACCAATATTTTATAAAAATTCATTTTCCGGGCTGAACTCAGATTTATATTTTTCTGACCCCAGTCCACGAGATAATCTTTTTAAAATTCATCGAGTGTCCGATTTACGAAATTTCAGTGGGGTAATTACAAATGCATCGGTTGTCATTTACTGTACAAATTTCATGGTCCGATTCATCACAAAACTCAGGTTATGACTGAAAGTATAACACCCATTTATTGCTGTCAAAATTCAGCTTAAGTTGTCGTTAAAAATCGACGCATTAAAAATAGTAAACGAAGTCCAAAAATTACGATTCCGGTGCCATTAGAACCGTATTTCATAATAACATATTTTAGATTCAAAATATCGGTTTTTCGTTGAGTTTATGACCTGTTTACAGCCAACTGAAGTTGGCTGTAAAACCGGGACAGATTCTGTTTTCACTTTCTAACTTACTAACTTGTGTTCGATTGATTCCGTTAATCATGTTTAGTGACCACAATAACATCACATATTAATATTACTCAGCAAAACATCAGATAATCAACCAATAATCATAATCACACAAGATCTACGTGATTTACACTAATATTCATCCATTAACCACCTTGTTCATCACTTTAGTAGACTTTTAGTTGGTGATCTTATATGTTAGTGATTTTCAACCGACGAAACTCTTATTAACCACTTTAGAATAAATCAAGAAGATGTTTAGAGTCACTTACTACTAGCTCGAGGCTAGGGAATAAACTAGACGGAAAAGTGGTGGATAAAAGGAAGTGAGAGTGGTTCTTGAACTTCCGAAAGCACCAAGCTTCGTTGTTGATCCTATTGCACCTAGAAGTACACTTGGATTGTTTGTTTGAAGGTTGAAAGTGGGTGATGGTGATATAGGAGGTGTGGCCGTGAGCTTCTATGGAGGGAAGGAAGGTGGAGTTGTTGTTGAGTTGTAGATGATATGAATGAATGCCTTGTGGTCAATTTAAATAACTTCCAACAATCTTAAAAACCATTGGTTATAATGTTGTAAAAGGGGGGACATAATCCATTAGAATAACAAAAGAAAATCAACATTTGGGGGTTCATGTAACCGTGTACTAAGTGGGGGGTTTGGTTTAGTTGGATTTCAACTAAATTAGTTAGGTTAACTAGTTAGGTTTTAAGTATTTAGTTAGTGTTGCAAGTGTGTCATGTAATATCTAGTGTGTTAGGGTGGTCGGGGACCCTAACTAGCTTAGAAAAGTGAAAACAATGTTATTGACAATATTTTTATGTTCCGGGTTAAGTTCGGTTGTTCGGTTGGATACTGTTCCGTTAAAGCGCTTAATTAATCCGTAAGCGTCCTATATATATATATTTTTGTGACGTTTTTACTTTTTAACACTCAGGAAGGCATACCGGACTATTTAGTAACTTTTCTGTATCCTACTAGTATGTTAACAAATACATGTAAGTATAACACAGATATCGGAAAGCAGTTAAGTAATTCCACACAGTCGTCAAGCACTTTAATTATAAAAAAAATGAATTGCACGGTTACATGTAAATTTGAGGGTTGTCACATTCTCCCCCTGTTAAGAGAATTTCGTCCCGAAATTTAGCGCGTGGTTACTGAGGAAGCTAGTTAAGTTGCGTTGTTTTCCTGATTTTCCTGGGGTGTCACATCATCCCCCCGTTGATTTGGAATTTCGTCCCGAAATTCTGCAGTAGCTTCACCCTCAGTAGTGGTTGCGTTTTTCTTAAACAGCTGGGGATACTTGAGTTTCATTTGGTCTTCTCGTTCCCAGGTATACTCTGGGCCACGACGAGCATTCCAACGAACTCGGACCAGAGGTATCCTGGTATGCTTGAGGATCTTAACATCTCGATCCGTAATCTCTACTGGTTCCTCGACGAATCGCAGCTGGTCGTCGATAGTGAGTTCTTTGAGAGGAACTATGAGGGTCTCATCTGACAGACACTTCTTCAGATTCGACACATAGAAAACATTGTGAACTCCGCTGAGCTCTTCAGGTAGATTCAACCTGTAGGCGACTTTGCCAATTTTCTCGGTGACTTCGAATGGTCCGACATAACGCGGATTGAGTTTGCCTCGTTTGCCAAAGCGGACTACACCTTTCCAAGGTGGGACTTTGAGTAGCACTCGATCCCCAACCTGGAGCTCGAGTGGTTTTCTTCCCTTATCAGCATAGCTTTTCTGACGGTCACGAGCTGCCGCCATTCGCTGTCGTATCTGAGCAATTCTCTCGGTGGTATCTACCACAAGTTCTGGGCCAGTGATTTGGCTGTCACCAACTTCTGCCCAACAGAGAGGTGATCGGAATTTGCGTCCGTACAATGCCTCGAATGGAGCAGCCTGGATGCTGGTGTGGTAGCTGTTGTTGTATGAAAACTCCACTAGCGGGAGGTGCTTTTCCCAGCCATTACCAAAATCGATTACACATGCCCTGAGCATGTCTTCAAGGGTTTGGATGGTGCGTTCAGATTGCCCATCCGTCTGTGGGTGATAAGCGGTGCTCATATCTAAACGTGAGCCAAAAGACTTGTGCATTGCTTGCCACAGTTCAGAAGTAAAACGCGCGTCACGATCAGATATAATAGAGGTTGGCACTCCGTGCCTTGACACTACTTCCTTTAGATAAATGTCTGCAAGAGTAGAAAACTTATCCGTTTCTTTGATGGCCAGAAAATGTGCAGACTTGGTCAGTCGATCTACGATCACCCAAATGGTATCATTTCCGCGTTGAGATCTAGGCAGACCAGTAACGAAATCCATGGAAATTTGCTCCCATTTCCATTTAGGTATCTCTGGTTGTTGAAGTAGGCCTGATGGTTTCTGATATTCAGACTTGACTCTCGCACAAGTCAAGCACTTACTGACGTAGGTTGCTATGTGGGCTTTCATGCCAGGCCACCAATACGTAGTCTTGAGGTCGTGGTACATTTTATCCGAACCAGGATGTACCGAATAACGAGACTTGTGCGCTTCGTCCATCACAAGCTCGCGTAAGTTTCCATAAAGTGGAACCCAGATGCGCCCTGTTACATAGTAAGCGCCGTCTTCCTTTTGTTCTAGCCGCTGCCTCGATCCTTGTAAGGACTCGGCCCTGATGTTCTCTGCTTTCAATGCTTCGACCTGAGCATCACGAATCTGAGCGGGAAGGTTGGATTGGATGGTAAGCTGTAAGGCACGTACACGCTTAGGTATAGCATCTTTTCGACTCAGGGCGTCGGCCACAACATTGGCCTTGCCCGGATGATACTTGATTGCGCATTCATAATCGTTCAAGAGCTCAACCCATCGGCGTTGACGCATGTTTAACTCCTTTTGCTTGAAGATATGCTCGAGACTCCTGTGATCGGTGTAAATGGTGCACTTGGTACCGTACAGGTAATGTCTCCATATCTTAAGCGCGAAAACAACTGCTCCCAGTTCCAAGTCGTGTGTAGTGTAGTTCCTTTCGTGAACTTTAAGTTGGCGCGATGCGTAGGCAATGACCTTGTCACATTGCATCAATACACAACCAAGTCCTTGGATGGAAGCGTCGCAATACACCACGAAATCATCGGTGCCTTCAGGCAATGAGAGGATAGGCGCGCTACAAAGTCTATCTTTTAAGTGTTGAAAAGCAGATTCCTGTGCATCACCCCAACGGTAGGTGACACCCTTCTGTGACAGCGAAGTGAGAGGTTGCGCAATCTTCGAGAAATCCTTGATAAATCTTCTGTAATATCCTGCTAAACCCAAGAATTGGCGGAATTCTGTTGGTGAGCGGGGTGCAGGCCAGTTCTTGATCGATTCAACCTTAGATGGATCCACATGAATTCCATCCTTGTTTACCACATGGCCTAGAAAGTGGACTTCGCGAAACCAGAAGTCACATTTCGAAAACTTGGCATACAACTGCTCTTTTCGAAGAAGTTCCCGCATAAGTCGTAGATGCTGCTCGTGTTCCTCCTGACTCTTAGAATAGATCAGGATATCGTCGATGAACACAATAACGAACTTATCCAGGTAAGGCTTGCACACTCGGTTCATGAGATCCATGAAGACCGCTGGTGCATTCGTCAGCCCGAATGGCATAACCAGAAACTCGTAATGGCCGTAACGAGTTCTGAATGCTGTTTTGGAGACGTCTTCCTCTCGGACTCTCAGCTGATGGTATCCCGATCTCAAATCAATCTTAGAGTAATAGCTTGACCCTTGCAGCTGGTCGAATAAGTCGTCAATACGTGGAAGAGGATAACGATTCTTCACAGTCACCTTGTTAAGCTCGTGATAGTCAATACACATTCTGAAAGTACCATCTTTCTTCTTTACGAACAAGACTGGAGCTCCCCAGGGCGAAGAGCTAGGACGTATAAAACCCTTTTCCAAGAGTTCTTGTAGTTGTGTGGACAGTTCTTCGAGTTCTGATGGAGCTAGACGATATGGTGCTCGAGCTACTGGCGCTGCTCCAGGAGCTAGCTCGATTTGAAATTCAACTTGGCGGTGAGGCGGAAGACCAGGTAATTCCTCTGGAAATACCTCAAGAAAGTCGCGCACTATAGGAATGTCTTCAATTCTCTTCTCTTCTGTTGATGTGTCAGTAACGAGTGCTAAAATGGCAGTGTGGCCCTTTCGCAAACATTTCTGGGCCTTAAGGAAAGAGATGATGCCTTCGACAGCACCACTCTTGTCGCCACGAATCATGAGAGGTTCTTCACCAGAACGAGGAATGCGGACGATTTTCTCCTTGCAAACAATCTCCGCTTGATGATGAGATAGCCAATCCATCCCAATAACGACGTCGAAACTACCCAGTGTGATAGGAATAAGATCGATAGAGAAAGTCTGACCAGCTAAGACGAGGTTACAACCTTTAACTACGTGTGTGGCTTCAAGACTTTTACCGTTAGCTAGTTCTACCGCGTGTTTGGTGTTCAGGAGTGTTGGAGTGCGCTTAAGCATTTGGCTAACTTTTAAGGACACATAACTAGTATCAGCACCCGAATCGAATAAAACAGTAACAAAGAAGTCATCCAGAAGAAACTTACCCATCACAACGTTGGGATCGTTCCTTGCTTCTCCCTGACCAATCACGAACACACGACCCCTTGCCCCATTGCCATTGTTGTTTCCCCCATTGCCGCCTCCATTGTTGCCTCCATTGTTATTCCTACTGTGGTTCCCATTTCCTTGGTTATTGTTCTGGTTTTGGTTCAGCTGGGGGCAGTTCCTCTTAAAGTGGCCTTCAGCGCCACACTGAAAGCATCCTTTATTTCCCTGCTGATGCTGCTGCTGCTGGTTCTGTGGGGCTTGTTGTTGTTGTTGTTGGCGATTCTGATTTGCTGGTCGGGCGCTCCTGCAATCCTTTGCTTCATGACCAAACTTGTTACACCTCAGGCAACGACCTTTGTTGCACTGCCCGCTGTGATGTTTGTTGCACCGGTTGCACTTGGGGTGGTTCCCTCGGTATCCACCCTGTCCTTGATTACCGGAAGATTGCTGACCGGGACTCTGGTAGTCATCAGTCTTTCGCTGTTGAGACTGAACTGAAGTAGAACACTTTCTGGAGTTCCCATCCCATTTTCGCTTGTTATCGGTAGGTGCATCAGAAGTAGCTGTGGCACTGATACGTTTGAGTAGCCTGTTTTGCTCCACCGCCTGGTCGGTGAGACGATGAGCCAACTTGATAATTTGCTGAATGGTACCCAGGTTGGCTGAAGTTACGTGACTTTGAATCTCTGGTACAAGGCCCTTGAGGTACAGCTCAATACGTTTGATGGGAGGGTCCACCATAGTTGGACACAGGATGGCCTGCTCGTTTGACCTCTTAGTATACGCCTCAATCTCAGACCCCGTCATCTTCAGATTGAAATATTCCACCTCTAGTTTGTGGATGTCATCCCGACTACAGTACTCTTCCTTGATCAGCTCTTTGAAACCATTCCAGGGTGTGGCATTAGCAACTGCCAGTCCTAGTAGTTGAACCTGTGCCTTCCACCAGGTTAACGTAGCTCCTTCAAGTCTTCCGGTAGCATATTTCACCCTATGGTCTTCGGGGCATTCACACATCTTGAAAACAGACTCAAGCTTTTCAAACCAGTGAAGAAGGCCCACTGCTCCTTCGGTGCCACTGAAAGTGGTAGGTCGGCAGTCCATAAACGTCTTGAACGTGCACACAGGAGGTTGAGCATGTTGACCTGTTGTGTGAGAATAATAGACTAGGTTAAGCACGAGGGTTGGTTTGTGAAGGTAGGATCTAAACGTCCTAAGGTGAGTTGATATGGCAGGTTATACCTCCTGCAGGGTTAGCTGCGAGTGCCTCCGCAACTCGTTCGTTGATCAAAGCCGTCAACTGGGCTTGAGTGAGGTTGATACGTCCTTCGCGTCCGCTCATGATCTTCATAACGAAGCAACGTAAGTGAGGAAGGTGTCGCGAAAGTGCGTAAGTGTGGGACGACATTAGAGAGTAAGCACACAAGGTTCAAATAGCAATTATCACATTATCTAATGCACAGTGAGAACTATCTAACCGACAATATAACATAAATCATACCACTTATGGTGTCGAGTCTTGCACGTGGAGCGAAGCGTCGTTGTGGATCGTTGAGCACTGTACAGGTTATAGTCTGGTTTTATCAAAAAGCCTTTCCCTTTTTAAAACCAAGTTCACTATAACCAATGGCTCTGATACCAATCTGTCACACCCCCAAAATCCACCAGGCGGAGTATCACCGCTTGGAGGCGTGACGTGACCAGGATCGAGCCACCAATCATATGGAAAAACACAATTAAGTAAATGAAACCAACTACAATGCGATTGGTGACCTAAAGAAGGTAACCGATTTTAAGATAACAGCGGAAGCATAAAACGTAGGTTCAAAACATAAGTTCACAGTTTATAAGTTTAAAGTCTCAAACATAAGTTCCATAGGTTTATAAAGTTCAATTATTAAGTATGGGGTGTAACAACCCATATTCCACAACAACCTTCTCCTCATGCAAGCTCCAAAAGCATCTAGCGACCTGTAAGGCATGTAACAACGAGTCAACAACAAAGTTGAGTGAGTTCACGTTTGGTTGTTTAGTTTTAAGTTGTTTTCTGAAAAACATGGTTTGACTTTCGTTGGCGTAATTGCCGTGGGGGTTACCCCGTAGTTGAAAGTATGTTTAACCAGTTCCTTTTTCATTACCCAAACCATAACCATAATCAGTGGGGGCTTTCCCCGTTTGAACTACTAGACGGTATGATATCGACTGCTACGCAAATAAGTTGTGCCCTATATCAGTGTCTATCATCACTGACAATCTGCCATAGTCCATTAGTACACGCCCGTCCGACTGGCACGGTGTGAGGTTTGTTAAACCTAATAGCGCTATTAACTAATGACCCGCTCGCCATTGGCCTCGGCGATTAAGTCGATATAAATTGAGGGACTTCATGATAGAGTTTTGTCTAGCTAGTTTTAAGGTTGTTGTCCTACCCAAGGAGGACGAACGTACGTATTCTGCACCAGGAGAATTCGTAGGTTTAATAATGGCATCCTACCTATGGAGGATGGTCGTACATATCCTACCCAAGGAGGATATGTAGATTCCAATTTTAATTTCTTAACCCATTCCCAAACCACCGGGAATCCCATGCCTTGTAGAAAGTGTGTGAACTCACCTCGGTTTGCTCGGTTAGATTCTCAATATAGCTAACAGTCAAGGTCGGTCAATCACGTCCTAGTATGATTTACCAGTTAGTCATTTAGTGGCTTTCAAATAGAACAAAAAGTTCCTACACGTATCTATCACACAACATGCATCACTTTAACGGTTTATGCCCATCTAAGTTTCCCATCCATTCCCACTCAAAATCAAACATACGATAATGCACATAACATATATAACATGTTAGATCATTCACAGATAGCATACTCGACATTTAGACACGCGAGTCACAACTTATGTCATTTCAGCATTTATATTCAAAACCAGCTGTTTTCGGACATTTTAATAAAATAGTTAAATTATTCCAAAAATTCCCAAATTTTTACAGGATGTCTTAAACGTTCCATATTTTATTGTGTAAAAATATCGGGGTCCGGTTCCTTACCAATATTTTATAAAAATTCATTTTCCTGGCTGAACTCAGATTTATATTTTTCTGACCACAGTCCACGAGATAATCTATTTAAAATTCATCGAGTGTCCGATTTACGAAATTTCAGTGGGGTAATTACAAATGCATCGGTTGTCATTTACTGTACAAATTTCATGGTCCGATTCATCACAAAACTCAGGTTATGACTGAAAGTATAACACCCATTTATTGCTGTCAAAATTCAGCTTAAGTTGTCGTTACAAATCGACGCATTAAAAATAGTAAACGAAGTCCAAAAATTACGATTCCGGTGCCATTAGAACCGTATTTCATAATAACATATTTTAGATTCAAAATATCGGTTTTTCGTTGAGTTTATGACCTGTTTACAACCAACTGAAGTTGGCTGTAAAACCGGGACAGATTCTGTTTTCACTTTCTAACTTACTAACTTGTGTTCGATTGATTCCGTTAATCATGTTTAGTGACCACAATAACATCACATATTAATATTACTCAGCAAAACATCAGATAATCAACCAATAATCATAATCACACAAGATCTACGTGATTTACACTAATATTCATCCATTAACCACCTTGTTCATCACTTTAGTAGACTTTTAGTTGGTGATCTTATATGTTAGTGATTTTCAACCGACGAAACTCTTATTAACCACTTTAGAATAAATCAAGAAGATGTTTAGAGTCACTTACTACTAGCTCGAGGCTAGGGAATAAACTAGACGGAAAAGTGGTGGATAAAAGGAAGTGAGAGTGGTTCTTGAACTTCCGAAAGCACCAAGCTTCGTTGTTGATCCTATTGCACCTAGAAGTACACTTGGATTGTTTGTTTGAAGGTTGAAAGTGGGTGATGGTGATATAGGAGGTGTGGCCGTGAGCTTCTATGGAGGGAAGGAAGGTGGAGTTGTTGTTGAGTTGTAGATGATATGAATGAATGCCTTGTGGTCAATTTAAATAACTTCCAACAATCTTAAAAACCATTGGTTATAATGTTGTAAAAGGGGGGACATAATCCATTAGAATAACAAAAGAAAATCAACATTTGGGGTTCATGTAACCGTGTACTAAGTGGGGGGTTTGGTTTAGTTGGATTTCAACTAAATTAGTTAGGTTAACTAGTTAGGTTTTAAGTATTTAGTTAGTGTTGCAAGTGTGTCATGTAATATCTAGTGTGTTAGGGTGGTCGGGGACCCTAACTAGCTTAGAAAAGTGAAAACAATGTTATTGACAATATTTTTATGTTCCGGGTTAAGTTTGGTTGTTCGGTTGGATACTGTTCCGTTAAAGCGCTTAATTAATCCGTAAGCGTCCTATATATATATATATATTTGTGACGTTTTTACTTTTTAACACTCAGGAAGGCATACCGGACTATTTAGTAACTTTTCTGTATCCTACTAGTATGTTAACAAATACATGTAAGTATAACACAGATATCGGAAAGCAGTTAAGTAATTCCACACAGTCGTCAAGCACTTTAATTATAAAAAAAATGAATTGCACGGTTACATGTAAATTTGAGGGTTGTCACATATAATATTAAATGCCTTGGCATTCTATGATCAACGTCAATATGTTGGTTAAAAATGATTAAAAGACACTTTATAAACACTTAATGAAAGTAAAATGCCAAAATGGTAAGTGTAAGATAAAACACCATAAATGATGGAGAATAGTAAAACGCCATAAATGATGGTAGAATTCAATAAAACTTGCTTGCATTCTCAATACTCCTTAGGGGGTAAGGGTGGTCATTACTCATCACTCACAACATCCAATCAAGTTCCGCCATGTCATCAACCATTATTCCATCACTCACATTCATTTTTAGTGGAAATGGTCATCATTTGTGATGGAATTCCATCACTCACAACTTTTTTTATTTTTTTTAAATTATAACTTAACAATCAAACACTAAAATTATAAATTATAAATCCCATTTAAGTTAAAACATACTTAGATTCGCATGGGGTGTCAAAAATCACAAATCGCATGTTTGAAACATAAATTCGCACGTTGGAAAACAATGGTGTACGCAATGTACGTTAAGCCATTTTTTACGTTAACTGACCTCTATATATATATATATAATGATGGTGATGTTATTTATATTTGCATGTTACGAATACTATCTGTTAATTGAAATTTATATTATTATGATAGTTAACATATTTAGGCTGCAAGGTATGGGGCGCTATTGCCCTACCACCTCAGCATTTTTTCCATCAATAGCGACCCTCCCCTATACCATGCTAGCTATCCAGGGGAGATTGCGGCTAGCCAAAGGAATAGCGAGCATTAGCGGATGAAATGTGGGCCTGTCACACCCCAACCGATGGCGGAAACATCGGAGTGAGACGAAAACGAGATTGTTCGAGACTTCAAAACACTATTATGACAATATTTAATCATAACCGATTTCATTTCATTGCAAATAATTCAAGTTACAACAAATTGAAATTCAAAGTACAACATTTGAAAGATAAAGTACGACATGGTTCAAGAAACAATATAACATAATTCAACAACGATACGACAACATAATCTAGAATCTAAGTATGTTTCTAAGTCGTCTATACAAGATTTCGTCAATATCAACATCATCAACCTGCAACATGTTTAAAAGTATAGTTCAATACACAATGTATTGGCCAGTACACAAGTTTAATAATAGCATAAGTATATAAAAAGGTTTAAACGAATCCACATGGCAAAAATAGTTAACTAGATTAATGTAATCACGGCATGCAATTATACAAGTCATTCCTCTGATTACCGCATGAATTAAAGACTTAACATGACCATAAGACTATGAGCGGTGTGATAGTCCTATAGCACTATAAATGTTAAGGGGAGGCTCGTACGAAGTTAATGACAAGTGAATCACGTAAGAATGTTCCAAGAATACAAATCAAGTATCACGTATTTAAGCATGTATGATTGGATTGTTTGTGTTTGCATAAAGTATAAGTGTGAGTGTATAATTTGATAATATAAACATATTGCACCCAAAAGTGTAAAACGTAAAGAGGGCGTTCGAGTATACTCACGGTTTTGCAAAGCTTTCCTTGGTTAATCCCGCGAGTTGAAGAGTTGGAGGATGGAACACCGATGTCACCCTACATGGGGTAAATGAAGGTGTGTGAGTATTCGGAATTTGACAAAGGATTTGGATTGGAATTTAAGTTACAAAAAGTATATATGCATAAAAGTATATCTTGTCTAAGTACTCATTTTGACACTACGTTCTATGTGATTTCATGGGTCCTAGTTTGCCCATTAGAATAAAAAACGAGAAACTTATAACATTAGATAAAGTAGCCTAGGTTCATGACACACAATCATAAACCAATTAGCATCATGAATTCGGCTATGTGTGTGTGTGTGTGTGTATATATATATATATTATATAATATAATCCTAAAGCTAAGTCCATCAAGAGTATCATAGATGTCATATAAGTCAAGCATGGAGGTAAGATTAACCTCTTTGTATGAATTCACCAATGCACAAATCATCACAAGGATGATTCGGATGGTCATGAATGAAAAGGAAATATACAACTACCTACATTTCATCAAGTAGCCAAGTAAGATCAACCCGGGTATGTCGTCTCAACATGGAAGGAGTGAACCAAGTGTTGGAGGCCAGACGGGGTTGTGTTACTTTAGGACTAGTAAGCTACTTGGAATAGCAAGATTAAAACATCAAGTGAGGTGTGGAACAAGTTAGGATAGCTATAGCTTCCAAGGTTCACACTTTCATCAAGCATAAGTCTTGCCATATGAACTATGGTAGACTTGGTTGACTTCAACACTTGTGGGTTGTCTTAAACCCTATCAAAACATAAAGTTTAGAGGGTAATTGCACCTCTAAACTTGTAAGGATCAATCTCCAACAAGTCCCTTAACCATAGATGGGTTTAGGAAGATATTGAGTATGAGATTCATGAAGAAAAAGTAAAGTTCATAAAAGTTTTCCATATAATCTTCCAAAATAGAAAGTTTAGATCTCAAAATGGTGATGTTCCACCTTAGTTTACCATGGTAAACTTGTGGAAACACTCCTAGAGGTGTTCCAAGCTTTGTAGCGGAAGAAAAGATGAAGAAAAGTGAGTCTGAACTCACTTTTAGCACTTATAATATTTTGCCTTGTTCTTGCAATTTCAGCAGATTTGAGAGAGTTTTGAGTTTGTAGAGGAGTTTGGAAAGTGAAAATGAGTGTTAGGAAGCTTGTTTATATAGTGGTTAGTTAGCTGTGGAGTTTTAATGGAGTTTAAAGGTGATTGGGTGAGTTTGGAGGTGGAAGAATTGGCCCACCCGCAGCCAAGAAACAAATGGTTGCGGATTATATAAGACCCAGACTTACATAACTGAGAATTTATAAAAATTTTACATTTTTATACTCGAAATGCAAATAGGAGACCATACGTCATTGTATGGTCATTAATATTTTAGATCATTTTAATAAAATCACTACATGTTAGCGATGTTCAATTTGATAAACAACTAAACCAAAATGTGAAAGCTTGAACTTTGATCGTGTTCAGTTCTTCGTCAAGCTTGATCGTCATCCGGTACTTCGAACCATTATCTACATTTCATAAATCATGAAATACATTAGTTATAAGGAGTATATAACGTAATAAATTAAACCCGAAGGCCCAAAACAAAAAAACAAATATTTCGTTCAATATCCCGCTGTAAGTTACGGCCTTGTGCCGTAGCTTACGGCACCCGCAATCTGCTTGATCCAGTATAGGCCCGCCGTAAGTTACGACATGGTGTCGTAGCTTACGACATCCATAGTCTTTTTGTTTCAGCAAAGGCTCGCTGTAAGTTAAGGCTTGATGTCGTAGCTTACGGCACATGACTACAGTTTTTGTTTTTGATTGTTATGCAATTATACTCTTTCAGAATAAATGTAACACCTGCGTCCCTAGACTTTTATCTAATTGTCACTTTCAGTCCCTAAGCTATGTGATATGTGATACTTTTGATACTTGGTGAAACTTATGCAATGATTCTTGATACTTAATACTTGGAAACTATTACTCTATGATGCTATGAAACTATGATTCTATGATGCTATGAGACTATGATTCTAGAATACTTGATACTATGGTGCTTGACTCTTGAGGCTCGTGAAACTTGAGACTTGGTTAAACAAGGGACTGGAGTCTTGTCACTAGTGGAAACTATGGAAACTTTTATGTTAATGATATAATCTAGTCATGTGATACTATTACCCAATAATACGCAACGCAACGCTTAATCTAACTCGCGAAACAAATCAAAGACGGGAACGAGGAAAGGATGGATTGGCCAAATGGCAATCCGATCGGATGACCAACCGATCGGATGGCCATTCGACCGAGCTGCCATCTGATCCGCTGCACACCGCCTTCACTCACTCTGACACTATAAATAGGCCTGTCACATCACCAGTCTCACTGAAGTGACAGCCTCACTCGACCTAGACGCACGCACTCCTCTTTTCTTCCATTTCTTGGCGATTTCAGTACGTTTTACACTAGATTCTTGTATATCCTTGATCTACACACTATTCTCTACATGATTCTCCTTTGAAATCTCACTTTTCACCATGAAATCTCTAAGATTTGAGCTCTTGAGGGTGACGTCATCATGGCGGTTTGTACAAATTGTTGAGTGATGTCATTCTATTCAAGATCTAGCTCAGATCTAAGGAATTTCATAAGTTTTTACACTAAATCTATACTTTACAACTAAAACTCATGTTTACCTTCATCTTTTCTTAAGACTTTTATCAAAAACGGTGAGATCTGGATTCAAATGGACTGTAGACTTAAAGATTAGTCTGAGGTTGGTTTGGAGAAGGATTGTTGCCGGAAAAGATAACCGAAGTATGAATTCTGACATCAACACCATCACGAACGGGTGACTGAACGGACTGGGGTGATTCCCACCCGATCAGATCGGCTGTACACTGATGGCTTTACCGTTGTCTCAATGCGTACCTCTTCATCATTACTTAAACAGAAACTTAGAAATTTTACAAGTTTAGGAACGGGACAAGGACAACCCGATCGAGTGGCAATCCGATCGGATAGCCATCCGATCGAACCGCCATCCGATCGAGTGACACTTGCCTCATTAACCCTAACACCTGGACACCGTGAATCTTTGATCGTCGAATGGCAATCCGATCGGATAGCCATTCGATCAAACTGCCATCCGATCAGGTGACATGGTCTCCTAACCTTAAACATCTTGCAACTTGAAGTCCTGATCGTCGAATGGCAATCCGATCGGATAGCCATACGATCGAACTGCCATCCGATCAAGGTGACCTTGAATCTTGAAATCCTTAACACTTAGAAACTTTTTCAACAACTTGAACATTTGGAAACTAGACACTTGGATCGAATGGCCATTCGACCGAATGACCATCCAACCGAGTGGCAATCCGTCACTCACTCACAATAGTCATCCCAATCAGATGGCAATCTGATCGGGTAGCCATCCGATCGAACCGCCATCCGATTAAGATGACTAATCCGACACTTGGTTGGATCTCGTTATTATGCCCGACTCTTATCTGTTATAATCTAATCAGGCTAATTCTAAAGAGCTCCCTTTGATCCAATAACAGTTGATCTGTTAAGCAATCACTGTGAGTATACTCGATCCCTTTTTGTTTTAAACTTTGGGATGTAACATGTATTCTATTAAACTATGATACTTGAAACTTTTGGAATCTAAACTCTATCCTATGTTGTGTGAAACTTGTGATTCTTGTATTCTATTTGTGTTATGTGGACGTTTAATCCAGGGTGTGTAGTTCCACCTTAACAATAGTAGCGCTATAGGAGATGCACCTCCCCATTATTCACAGGGGTATTGTTAGGAGGATTCTAGTTTTCCTTGAGACTTGGGAAAACATTAAAGCATCGGGATACTTGGGCTATCACTTGTGGACTGCGAACACTAGCATGGCTGAAACTATTTTGTTACATTTACATATGGATATGAGACTTTTAATCTATTATGCTAATATTTAAACTTGTATACTCGCCGATACATTTTTATACTGACTCTATTTTAATACATGTTGCAGGCTGACTGGATGCTAAGAATCTTGGAATCAAGCTAGGATGATGCTTAGAAACTCATCTAGATAAATAAGTTTTGAATAATATTTGAGACTTGATGTACTATGATGCTTGATGATGGTTATTTAGTATTATGGAATCTCATGAGCAATCTGAACGCTTAGTGCTCGCACCCCGATGTTTCCGCCATCGGTTGGGGTATGACAGATTGGTATCAGAGCCATAACTATGGGGAATTAGGATAAGTAGGAATACTTGCCCTAGTCTATAGTTCTAGGAATCTTGATTCTTATCTGTTGTTTAAGACTTATGCAATCTACCGTATCTGCTTCCTAGCAGCACATTTTCCTGTTAAACTTACATGCCTTTCCTAAGGCTGACACAATGTACACTCGATACTTGAAAAACACTGCTAATCAGTGTTTGTATTTTGCATGAAATTGCCCTCAAGTCAGGAGTGATATCCAAACCTTGATGGGAAATTTCCTGATTATATTCTAAGTAGGTCTTATCTGCTGATAAGTACCGACGCTATTAGGGTACGATGTTGTCAAGATAGAGGTGAAACTCAGACCTTGATAACTAGTCTCACTCCTTGATTTTTATGTCTCGCCAAAGTCTCAAAACTCCCAATCAATTAGGAACATGAAATGACCAAAAGGACGAATATCATAGGCCTAACATCGATGACATATTTGTTTGAGTAAGTCAGGACCCGTTGCCTCAATTCGAAAGGGGTTTGAATCACTTTGGTTAGTCAATGTTCTTCTACCCGGAACAATCTATGTTTTATAAGCCTATCTTTTTTGTTATCTCGATTTTATGTATGGTTTTAAACTTAATTCTTCGTTTATCTTGAATCTTAGTTTGTTTGAGGCTTTTTACTCAATTCGCACGTATGTCCACAATCTAAGACACTAATCCTAATCTCAGAATCAAACTAAATTTATGGAGCTTATTACATGATGCTAATCTATGTGAGAACCTTGATCGACTATGACACTATGTGAAACCATTTGAGGAATCTATGTGCTACTGTGGTTGTAAAACACTAAACGGAACATGGCATAGAAATACGAGACAGAAGTGATGTGTCTAAAACATGGTGGATACGCCGCTAGTACTTCCTATATATAAGTGTTTCAGGCATGTTACCAACTTTCATACCAAGCGCCATGCAAAACTTAGCGCTTTGCAGACCGGTGTTGAGGTTGTCGAATTCTAAAACTATGGGAAACTACTTGTGTAATCTAAGTACAATCTAAGTGTAATCTATGTGTAAACTATGTGTACTCTAGCATGATCTACGTGTAATCTAAGTATGTGTTGTTTGAGAAACGAAATACGAAACGTAGCCTAGCACCGAAGACGAGGCGGATGTGGCATGTACAAAACGTAGCCTAGCACCGCTGGTACTTCCTATATATAATTGTTTCTGGCATGTTACCAAACCTTCGTACCACATGCTAAGCGAAGTTCGTAGTTTTGTAGGCTCGGGTTGAAGCTGTAGAATCTATTTGGGTAATTTATGTGATTGAATCTATTTTGGTTAATCTATGTTGTGAGAAGTTGTGAAATCTAATGTTGAGGTTAACGAAGCATGACACCGATGATGAGACGAACGTGGCATGATCGAAGCATGGTGGATACGCTGGTGGTACTTCCTATATATAAGTGCTTCCGTCATGTTGCCGAACTTTCGTAGCACGTGCCATGCGGGAATTTCGTTGTTTGGGGATTGTTAACATGAAGCTATGAATCTATTGAATCTACTGGAATCTACTGAATCTATTGGAATCTATGAATCTATTGAATCTATTGGAATCTATGTGAATCTATTGGAGTAATCTATGTGAATCTATGATGATGATGATGAGTGTGTTTTGCGACACGTAACATGACACCGAGTACGAGGCGGAAGCGATATGCCCAAAGCGTGGTGGATACGCCGCTGGTACTTCCTACATATAAGCGTTTTGACATGTTGCCAAACTTCGTACAACGTGCCATGCGAAGGTCGTAGGTTGCAGTGTTGAAACTAATGTGAACTATGTGAATCTTGTTGAATCTTGAGTCTTTAATCTATCATGTGTGAATCTATATTGTGAGACCTTGCGAACCTAGACTTATACGATCCTCTTATTGGATCCTTAGGATGTCTTCTCGAAAGCTCTCCGACACTCTCAAGAGATCCAGGGAAAAGTCTCAGAAAAAGATGATGTCCTTCATGGCCGACCAGATCGCTCGAGTCGTGCCAAAGATCGTCTCTAAGATCCAAGGATCGAACACTTCGCCCTCTTCTGTTGACTCTAAGACGGAGAAAGAAAAGTCTACAAAGTTCAGCTATAAACATTTTGTCTCTTGCAACCCTAAGTCTTTCACGGGCAGTGATGGGGTGACTGCTATGCTCGAGTGGTTTGACAGCATTGAAGTTACCTTCATTAACAGCGAGTGCCCAGAGCAGCTAAAGACTTGGAGTGAGACTGGAATGTTTCAAGGCAGAGCGTTGGAGTGGTGGTCAAATGAGAGAAACATCCGTTCGAACAAAGAAGCATATGCTCTTCCATGGGCTGAGGTGCATGAGCTAATGATGCTTGAGTTCTGCCCTCCCCATGAACAACTGAAGCTTGAAGAGGAGTTCTGGCACTTAAAGCAGACTGGTGATGATAATCTGGCTTATACTACCCGTTTTAAGTAGCTCAGCTTGATCGTTCCTCACTTAGTTTCTACTACTAAGCGCATGATAACCAAGTACATCAATGGTCTACCTCCTGCTATGCGTGATTCTATTGAAGCAGCTCAACTCGAAACTATTGAGGAAGTCTACCGTCTTGCAGCTAGTCTCAACAACAACCGTGTTCGTGATAAGCAGTTTGCTAACACTGCTCCCTCCAAGTATGCGCATCAAGTTACCCAGCAGCCAAGTGGCATCAAGAACAAGAGGCGAAAGTCACAGGGTTCAGGATGCAATGCTATTGTTCCTGCTGTGAATCCTACTGCTAAGCCTGCTCCTGCTACTACTGTTCAGAACCCTGCTGCCCCTGAAGTTAAAAAGCAGTACTCTGGGTCTTACCTCAAGTGTACCACTTGCAACTTTCATCATTCTGTAGCTTCTGCATGTCATTTGTGCACCAACTGCAATCGCTATGGTCACACGACTCCTTATTGTCGTTAAGCTAATCCTACTCAACCAGCTCAGCAAGCCCCAGCTCAGGCAGCTTTACCAGCTCTCCCAACTCCTCCGCGGAATCCTAAGCCAGTCAACGCTGTCCGTGCATGCTACAAATGTGGAGATACTACTCACCTCCGTAACCAATGTCCTCAGCTGAACCAGGACCAGCAGCCAGCCGCTCATGGACGAGCATTCAATCTTAATGCTAATCAGGCTCGTAACGACAATGTTATCGTTAATGGTATGTTTCTCGTGAATAACCTTTATGCTTCGATTCTATTTGATACTGGTGCCGAAAGAAGCTTTGTGTCCGTAGAATTTGAATCTTTGTTAAACTGTGCACGCTCTATGTTACCTAAGTCGTTTTCGGTAGAGATTGCCGATGGGAAGTCCATTCTAGTTAATTCTATACTTTGTGGTTGTTCCTTGACTCTTAACGACCACGTGTTTACTATTGACCTAATACCCATGCAATTGGGTAGTTTTGATGTCATTATCGGTATGGATTGGTTGCGTAAGAACCGTGCCAAGATTGCTTGTCACGAGAAGTTTGTTCGTCTACCTCTACCGTCTGGTGGTATCTTACATGTCTATGGAGACCGACCTTCGAAAGGGCGGAGGCTGATGTCATGCACACAAGCGAGCGGGTGCTTACGTAAACAGAACTTTTCTTTCTTGGCCCACGTGGTGGAACAAAAGAGTAAGGGGAAGAACATAAGCGATGTTCCAGTGGTGTGTGATTTCCCCAATGTCTTTCCTGAAGATCTACCTGGTCTTCCTCCTCCTAGATCCGTCGATTTTTGTATTGATCTCATACCTGGTGCGACTCCTGTCGCCAAGGCTCCTTATCGACTTGCACCTTCCGAGATGCAAGAACTATCGAGTCAACTTCAGGAACTACTCGACAAAGGATTTATTCGTCCAAGTACCTCCCCGTGGGGTGCTCCCGTGCTATTCGTTAAGAAGAAAGATGGTTCATTTCGTATGTGTATCGACTACCGTGAACTTAATAAGCTTACCATTAAGAATCATTATCATCTACCTCGTATTGATGATCTATTTGACCAACTACAAGGCGCGTCCTGTTTCTCGAAAATCGATCTTCGCTCTGGCTATCATCAGCTTCGTGTACTCGAGGATGATGTACCCAAAACCGCATTTCGTACTCGTTATGGGCACTACGAGTTCGTGGTCATGCCTTTTGGATTGACCAACGCACCCGCTGTGTTCATGGACCTCATGAATCGTTTTTGTAAACCCTATTTGGATCGTTTTGTGATAGTCTTTATTGATGATATCCTCATTTATTCTAAAACTAAAACTGACCATGCTCGTCATTTACGCTTGATGCTTGAACTCTTACGTGGTGAACGTTTGTATGTTAAATTTTCTAAGTGTGAGTTTTGGATTAATGAAGTGCAATTTCTTGGTCACGTCGTTAGTAAGCAAGGTATTCATGTTGACCCGTCTAAGATCGAAGCTGTGAAGAATTGGAGTACGCCTAAATTTGCATCTGAGGTTCGTTCCTTCCTAGGATTGGCAGGTTATTACCGCTGATTCATCTCGGACTTCTCTAAGATCGCTGTCCCTCTTACTACGTTGACTCAGAAAGAGAGACCTTTTGCTTGGGGTCCCAAGCAAGAGGAATCTTTTTAGACTCTTAAGACTCTTTTGTGTAATGCTCATGTTCTAACTCTCCCCGATGGGAATGATGATTTCGTGGTATATTGTGATGCCTCAAACCGTGGTTTGGGCTGTGTGCTCATGCAGCGGGACAAGGCTATTGCTTATGCCTCCCGTCAACTCAAGGTACATGAGAAAAACTATACTACTCACGATCTGGAGCTTGGTGCAGTTGTGTTTGCGTTAAAGATATGGCGACACTGCCCGTATGGTACTAAGTGTGTGGTTTTCACTGACCATAGGATCCTTCAACATATCTTTGACCAAAAGGAACTGAACATGCGACATAGACGTTGGGTGGAATTGCTAAACGACTACGACTGCGAAATTCGCTATCATCCGGGCAAGGCGAATGTATTGGCCGATGCTCTTAGTCGTAAAACTCATGTGAATGCTATTCGTGTCTCTAATGATCTCCATGCGAGTATTCTTGACGCTCAGTATTCGTCAGCAAATGAAGGAAGTCTAGAAGTGGAAATCCAAGGCGCTAAGATTGAACAGCTCGAAACTAAACCTAATGGACTCCAATACTACCTCAATCGCATTTGGGTGCCGGATCGCGATAATCTCCGTGAGCTCATTATGAATGAGGCTCACAAATCCCATTACTCTATTCATCCAGGAGCTGATAAGATGTACCATGATCTGCGTACGACTTATTGGTGGCCTGGTATGAAGAAGGACATTGTTGTATATGTTTCTAAATGCCTTACTTGTACGAAAGTTAAGGCTGAACATCAACGTCCTTCAGGACCCTTAGAACAGCCCGAAATTCCAGTTTGGAAATTGGATAGCATCGCTCTGGACTTTATTACCAAGCTACCTCGAACACCTTCTGGTCACGACAGTATCTGGGTGATAATTGATCGATTGACCAAATCCGCCCACTTTCTTCCTATTCGTGTGGATTATAAAGTGGCGAAACTTGCTCGAATCTATACTGATGAGATTATATGCCGTCATGGCATACCTCTTGACATAATCTTGGACCGTGATGGTCGTTTTACTTCACGTCTTTGGCAAACCTTTCAATCCGCTATGGGTTCTCACTTGAATCTTAGCATGGCATTCCATCCCCAAACGGATGGACAGGTCGAGCGAACTATTCAGACCCTAGAGGATATGCTCTGTTCTTGTGTCATCGACTTTGGTGGTAACTGGGATGTACATTTACCATTGATTGAGTTCTCGTACAACAACAGCTATCATTCCAGTATTCAGATGGCTCCTTTCGAAGCTTTATATGGCTGCAAGTGCCGATCTCCTCTCAGCTGGCATGAGATTGGTGACAAGCAGTTTACTGGCCCTGAAATCATTCAAGAGACAACGGATAAGATTCTTCAAATCCGTGATAACTTGATCAAGGCCAGGAGCAGACAAAAGAGCTATGCTGATAATAGATGAAAGCCTCTGGAATTTGATATTGGTGACCGAGTTCTTCTCAAGGTATCTCCCTAGAAGGGAGTAGTTCGTTTTGGTAAGAAGGGAAAGCTCGCTCCTCGCTATGTGGGTCCATTCGCGATACATGAAAGGATTGGCAAGGTAGCGTACCGACTCGACCTGCCACAGGAACTAAACAACGTGCATCCAGTGTTCCACGTATCTAACCTACGTAAATGCCTAGCCGACGAGGAACTACGGGTTCCCCTTGAAGACTTGCAAGTAAACGAAGCTGTACACTTTGTGGAGAAACCGAGGACGAATTCACTTGGGAACTGAAAAGTGAGATGAAGGCCAAGTATCCGCAGCTCTTCGAGCAGTCTTCTTCCTAGATTTCGGGGACGAAATCTCCTAAAGGAGGGGAGACTGTAACGCCTACGTCCCTAGACTTTTATCTAATTGTCACTTTCAGTCCCTAAGCTATGTGATATGTGATACTTTTGATACTTAGTGAAACTTATGCTATGATTCTTGATACTTAATACTTGGAAACTATGATTCTATGAGGCTATGAAACTATGATTCTATGAAACTATGATTCTATGATGCTATGAGACTATGATTCTAGAATACATGATACTTTGGTGCTTGACTCTTGACGCTCGTGAAACTTGAGACTTGGTTAAACGAGGGACTGGAGTCTTGTCACTGGTGGAAACTATGGAAACTTTTGTGTTAATGATATAATCTAGTCATGTGATACTATTACCCAATAATACGCAACACAACGCTTAATCTAACTCGCGAAACAAATCAAATACGGGAACGAGGAAAGGATGGGATTGGCCAAATGGCAATCCGATCGGATGACCAACCGATCGGATGGCCATTCGACCGAGCTGCCATCCGATCCGCTGCACACCGCCTTCACTCACTCTGACACTATAAATAGACCTGTCACATCACCAATCTCACTGATGTGATAGCCTCACTCGACCCAGATGCACGCACTCCTCTTTTCTTCCATTTCTTGGCGATTTCGGTACGTTTTACACAAGATTCTTGTACATCCTTGATCTACACACTATTCTCTACATGATTCTCCTTTGAAATCTCACTTTTCACCATGAAATCTCTAAGATTTGAGCTCTTGAGGGTGACGTCATCATGGAGGTTTGTACAAACTGTTGAGTGATGTCATTCTATTCAAGATCTAGCTCAGATCTAAGGAATTTCATAAGTTTTTACACTAAATCTATACTTTACAACTAAAACTCATGTTTACCTTCATCTTTTCTTAATACTTTTATAAAAAACGGTGAGATCTGGATTCAAATGGACTGTAGACTTAAAGATTAGTCTGAGGTTGGTTTGGAGAAGGATTGTTGCCAGAAAAGATGACCGAAGTATGAATTCTGACATGAACACCATCACGAACGGGTGACTGAACGGACTGAGGTGATTCCCACCCGATCAGATCGGCTGTACACTGATGAGGTTACCGTTGTCTCAATGCGTACCTCGTCATCATTACTTAAACAGAAACTTAGAAATTTTACAAGTTTAGGAACGGGACAAGGACAACCCAATCGAGTGGCAATCCGATCGTATAGCCATCCGATCGAACCGCCATCCGATCGAGTGACACTTGCCTCATTAACCCTAACACTTGGACACTGTGAAACTTTGATCGTCGAATGGCAATCCGATCAGATAGCCATCCGATCGAACTGCCATCCGATCAGGTGACATGGTCTCCTAACCTTAAACATCTTGCAACTTGAAGTCCTGATCGTCGAATGGCAATCCGATCGGATAGCCATCCGATCGAACTGCCATCCGATCAAGGTGACCTTGAATCTTGAAATCCTTAACACTTAGAAACTTTTTCAGCAACTTGAACATTTGGAAACTGGACACTTGGATCGAATGGCCATTCGACCGAATGACCATCTGACCGAGTGGCAATCCGTCACTCACTCACAATAGTCATCCCAATCAGATGGCAATCCGATCGGATAGCCATCCGATCGAACCGCCATCTGATCAAGATGACTAATCCGACACTTGGTTGAATCTCGTTATTTTGCCCGACTCTTATCTGTTATAATCTAATCAGGCTAATTCTAAAGAGCTCCCTTTGATCCAATAATAGTTGATATGTTAAGCAATCACTGTGAGTATACTCGATCCCTTTTTGTTTTAAACTTTGGGATGTAACATGTATTCTATTAAACTATGATACTTGAAACTTTTGGAATCTAAACTCTATCCTATCTTGTGTGAAACTTGTGATTCTTGTATTCTATTTGTGCTATGTGGACGTTTAATCCAGGGTGTGTAGTTCCGCCTAAACAATAGTAGCGCTATAGGAGATGCACCTCCCCATTATTCTCAGGGGTATTGTTAGGAGGATTCTAGTTTTCCTTGAGACTTGGGAAAACACTAAAGCATCAGGATACTTGGGCTATCACTTGTGGACTGCGAACACTAGCATGGCTGAAACTATTTTGTTACATTTACATATGGATATGAGACTTTTCCTCTATTATGCTAATATTCAAACTTGTAGACTCGCCGGTACATTTTTGTACTGACTCTATTTTAATACATGTTGCAGGCTGACTGGATGCTAGGACCTTGGAATCAAGCTAGGATGATGCTTAGAAACTCATCTAGATAAATAATTTTTGAACAATATTTGAGACTTGATGTACTATGATGCTTGATGATGGTTGTTTGACTTTAGACAATGTTTGAATCAATCTAAATTATAATGAAACTATTTAGTGTTATGGAATCTCATGAGCAATCTGAACGCTTAGTGCTCGCACCCCGATGTTTCTGCCATCGGTTGGGGTGTGACAATAAATTACATAACTTTTCCAATTTTTATATGGTTCGCTCCAAACTTGTTTCTAATTGATCGTAAAACATTCGTCTACGTAATTAATCCAATCCTCAACCCGGATTCATTAATTTTATGGATTACGCAACTATTACCTGGCTTAGGCGCGTATTAAATTTTGACCCGTTATAGGATTTAAGCACTTAAGCTTAAATTGTCTGCATCCCTTTATATTTCTTAATTTCCACTTTAAGGTCTTCATTTATATATCATCACAACTTTAAATGTGATGGATTATGATAGGAGAAATCATTATATTCCCATTCCACCTTCGAGTTTAACACTCTTACGAAAATGACCAATTATGTAGCATTAAGCCAAATTGTTTAAACCCTCCATTTTATACTACCGGAAGGTTTGACCGAAATATAAAACTCATATTTAAACTACCCATAAGGGTCGTTTGCCAAGTTTGTCATTTGAGGGCGTTTTTGTCAATTTTAGTCCTTTTAACCACGAAGGACATTTAAAAACTTGTTTTGACCAAGTGGGCACTTTTAACCCATAATCTATTTAAAATCATTGGCTTCCTAAGGATATAATACCTTCCATCTAAATTATTAGATGTGCCTTACTTTAGGAAACCATGACTTGTTTAACTCTCGTCGGATCCTAAGTCCTCATTGAGATTTTGACCCATTACACATAACTGGCTCGGGTCATAGCGTTGACCCGTTTTATTACCTTGCATTATTGGTTGCTAATTAAAAGCAATGCAAGCCATACGCTATTCTTCATGTGAGCACAAAACTGGACAAGCAACCATAAGTCACTATTGTCAAATGGAGATAACATCACCATTTGACCCGTTTGGCCTAAATGATCATTTTACCCGTATTTTAACTTATTCTTATTGCATTGGGATGACTAAAACAATATGTATTGTGAGATGGTATTTATTTACCATCTCACCCATTTAGCTTGCTTCGGTTTCCACCATATGATCATATTACTTAATAGTTGTTTTTTATCCGTTTGACCCATTATGACTTGCGCCATAGGGTGTCTTTTCAAAACTCCTTATTTATCCGTCAACTCGTGACCATATTATTATTTTACCCTTTTTACCCATTATGGTTTACACCATAGGGTAACTTTTCAAAACTCCTTATTTATTCGTCAACACACGACCAAATTACCATTTTACCCCTTTGTACCATAAGATATGGTTCCGTTTTCACTTATTCCGACCCGTACTCAATTCGTGTCCGAACGTCGTATTTCAAAGACTCGTTTCAAATACTAGATCACCTTGTTCTATATCAATACATAAGTAGATATTCTACTTAAAGGATGTAAGCTTTACTTACCTTGCATCTGATTATGCTTTTTCCCGCGTACTTGATTCGTTTGACTCGCTTCTTCCCAAGCTTCCACCTAGCTTGTCAAGCGTCAAACTATCATTTATCATTCGCAAGATGGTTAGATTAGTCATTCTTTATCACGACTATCCCACCTTACTTTATAACAAAACTACCATTTGATCCTATTATAGGTCAGTTTGACTTTTAAAAAGTCAACTGCCTATTGACATATGCAATGCATTAACAAGTTTAATGAACTCATTTAGGCATTTTATATAATACTTGGTAGGCATTATTTTTAGGCTACCCTTTTAACTAAATTCCCAACCAAGTTCATCTCATTCCTTTTACTTTTACAATTTCATGCAATTATTAACTTCAAGTTAACTTAGCTTTCAATTACTAGTTCATCCATTTATCATGCTAGAACTAAGGGTTTCATCTTTATGTAAAGCCCATTTGATCATATTACTAGGCATTCATCCGAACACCTAATACAATTAAGTTCTCCATACAAACTAGTAGACATGATGATTTTAAGCACCTTATACTATCAATATATCATCCATTTCATCATATCTTCGAAACCTATTTCAAGTCATGTATGAACACTTATTCAAATCACAAAATTGTTTATGTACTTCAACCATACAAGCAAGTATGTTGGTTATGAACATTACAACATCATCAATTTCATCATATCATTTAAACCCATGTCAAGTCATGTATGAACACTTAATCAAATCACTAAATTGTTCACATGCCTTTGTTTAGATGATGTTAGAGAGATAAAATCTGCAATATGCAATCAAAATTTACTTAATTTCACCCTTGATTTCTAGGTTTTATACTTAAAGGTTGTAAGGGTTTCACCCTTCTTTCTCCCTCTAACTCACGACACATACACACACATGTATGTGTGTTTTATTTTTATTTTTTCATATATATATTTTCAACATTTAGAAACTACAATTCAGCCCTTGTAGTTTTTTAGTAGTTAAATGGGTTGAAATCCACTTATTTCCACAATTATTACTTCTTATTAACTAGGTTAAACAACCCCTAGTTAATCTAGTTAGTTCGGGGATGTTAAATCCTCGTTTATTTCAAGTCCCGCTAACCCGGGCCTTTATAAACTTTATTTACTAACAAAAAAAGTATTTGTTCACTCCTTATTTAACATTAGATTTATTTAATTAAATCCTAATGTTTACCGGGTAACTTTTACCCCTTACGGTATTTTACCCGTTCATCAGAATTATCTTGGTTTAATTATTAAACCCGTTTTTGGGGTGTTACAGATTCATGACCTTCACGGCACACGACGAGAAAAGGGTTGAGCCCCGCGTAGCGCGGCGCTACATTAAATCCGGAATTTTGATTTTATTTCATTTCAACCCCTGAACTTTGATATTATTATCATTTTAAGCCATAACTTGCATTTTTAGCAAGTTTTTAACTATAAAACATGTATACAACCACAATTCGAGTATTGTGAATCCATGTATAAGTATTTGCACGTATAAATAGTACCAAAACACGTATTTACGATTGATTATATGTAAAACAAGTACGAGTTTGTGCGAGAGAGCATGTATTGAGTTTGCACGTATATGTGATGAACGTCTGACAAACATGTATAATCAATGTGTAATTTATGTAAAATGATCAAGTTTTTATTAGGATCAAAGCCTCGGGTTACAAAAGCCATGGGGTCATCAGTATCGGACAATCCGCTCTCGGATGAAGACATAGTGTCTATAACAGGACAATCATAACATATGCACATATATTAACCACTATCATTTAGTATGCAATCTAAGACAATGTATCATGAAATCATGTATCCTTACAATTCCTTTCCATTCTTCCTAGTCTACCGGTTAGTCTGGGAGTTGTGATTGCATTTCTGTTTCGTGTCTTTCCTTTTGTAAAAATGTTTGTTTCATGGATCTGGGTGTTTTGTGTATGCAACGAAAACATGTAGTAAACATATTTTCATGAGAGCCCTAATGATTGTAGTCTAGACTCGAGAAAGAATCCTAGTTCGCTACAATCGAAGCTCTGATACCAAACTGTCACACCCTGACTTTTGCGGAAGCGTGATTATGTGTGACTTGCTTAATATCTTTGCATTCAACCACAACAAACATCTATATGATAAAACTAAAGATGTCCATCCATTAATTTAAGTTTTAAAACATCACAAACAACATTGTCTTGAAAACCAAACACAGCTTCAAATCCGAATACAAACCATGCAAATTTTTTTAGAGTTCCATAAGGACTCGACAAAAGACTTTGATAAAAACCAGGATTTGGAAGATGTGTCTTATCTAGGATAAGACACACTATCCAAACCCTTAGACTCCGGATGACATCTTTTATTCCCATCATTACTTGAAACCTCCAAACGCCCGCCAGATCCTCATTTAATTCCCTGAAATACATGTAGTTTTGAAAACATCAACAAAAGTTGAGCGAGTTCATGTGTTTGTATGTGTGCACGAATAAACCTTTGTAATCGTTGTAAGTATGTATGTTTTGTAAACTCGGTATGAAAGCAAAAAAGGAAACAGATCAATTAATGGTTTGCAAGGCCATTAACATGTGTGCAATGGCGTAGGAAGGCTCAAACCTAGCAGATTTTGTACCGGGCCTCCGGCTGTAAGACATAGTCACCTCATGGGCCAAACCCCGGTCCACATGGGTGTGGGCTCGCTACACCCAAATAGATCTATCACTCATGTCCCTCGGTCCTAACACGAGGATTAATGGTCTTAGGAGTGCGCCTACCCATTCACATGATCTAACAGTGCATTCCATAGCTAACCATACCAATTGTAATCGTTTGTAAACATTTTGTCACATGTACTTCACCCCCGAAGTTATAAAACAAAAACAGTTAAAAGAAAAGGGGGACATGAACTCACAGTCTTGCGTTCTTCGCAACCAACGGTAACTCAAAGCTTCTCCTGGTGTACACGACTACCTACAACTTATTATGGTTTATTAGATGAGAGGGTCGTGCATTGACTTTGTATTAATTAGTGTCTTTGAGTTACGTTTCTGTGTCTTCAGTATTATTCCATGTTATATAATTATTTGTTAAAATAATAAATATTTTAACTTAAATTATATTTATTAAATCTTGGAATAATAGTTAAAATAATATATTTTAACTTGTTACCTTTTATGGATTTATACATGTATATCCTTCCCAAGGATGGGTGTATTTGTATATGTATTCTTATACTTGTATATTTTACCATGTATTGGTTTCGTATTCCGGTGTGTATCTATACGTACGAGAATACGTATTTTCCTGTAATTATTAAGCATTCTTACACTTAACTTTTCCGAAATATTATTTTTGATAAAAATACATCAATATATATTTCCACAATATATATATTTTAAGAAGTATTACTTAGGAAAATTATTTATAATTTTCCCCTTGGAAAAAATATTTATAAATTTCTTATAAGTCTCAAAAATAATATATCTCCAAGTCAAACTTAGAAAATATATATAAATCTATTTTTCTCCCAAAAATAATATATTTCAAGTTTATTTAAGAAAATACATTTTCTCCCAAAAATAGTGTATTTAATGTTTGTTTGAGAAAATATATATTTCTTCCAAAAATAATATATCTTCTATTAATTCCAATAAAATATATTTTTATTCTCCCAAAAATAATATATTTTCTTCTTGTCAAAAATATGATATAATTTTATAATATTTGTAAACATCATATTTTTGTTCTTTTGATGTCCAACATATTATGTTTTTAATTGTCATCTAGCAAGATCATATGATGATCTACATCATTAGCATAAACAATCAATCATCAAGTAGCACATTCAACACTATACAACATGATTTCTTAAGATTTTAAGCTTATGTTCATGTTTCATCTTCTTGATTCTTAGTGTTCTTCAAGATTAACATCATGTATCATCCTTTAACCACTTAAACAATATGTAAAATGAAGAGTATGGTGTTCTTACCAGTAGCTCAAGGCTAGGGATGATCAATAGAAGAAAAGAAGTGGATAAAAGGAAATGGTGAAGGTCTTTCAACTTCCGAAAGCTCCAAGCTTCTTTGTGCACCTTCTAACACCCTTATATGTGTAGAATGTGTGAAAGATGAATGATGATGATGATAGAGTGGGGGTGGTGTTCGGCCGAGACTAGAAGAGGGAAGAGGGAGGAGGAAGAAGATGTGTGGGTGTGTTGTTTAGAGAAAATGAGAAGTGTGATGCTTATGGTTATACTTATAATCCATTTACAAGCTTTACCTCATGGTTTTAGTGTTTAATAAAGAAGAAACATGATCCCGTTTTAAATCAAATAAAATCTCAATGGCGGGGTCCTTGTTGGGCCGTAAACTAGGTGGGGGGGTATAGGTTTAGGTTATAACTAGTTAGTTAGTTTATGGTTAGAAATAAAATGTCTAGTTAGGTTATATGGTTACTAGTTGTTATGTGATGTGTTATGATGTTCGGGGACCATAACTAGCTTGGTAATGTTAAAACAGTGCTTCTATTGAAAATTTGGTGTTTCGGGTAGTGTCCGGTTGTTCGGTTGGTTACCGGTTCATTAAGGTGCTAAATTATGCAGTTTAGTGTGCTTTATGTACCCTTTTGTGACAGTTTTGATTCCGGACACTTAGGAAAGCATTTAGGACCATTTAACCATATTTTGTGCATGATATTAAAGTGTTCAAATGCTGAATTTGCTGATTTTCTGCAGTTTATGTGAGTTTTAGGCACTTTCCGGCACTTAAACTATCTCTAGGAAGGCAGTTTTGTGATCCTTACTTTCCTACACACTATACTAGTGTAATACTTGGTTTCTGGCTCATTCTGTGTCTCAACACCTTGTCTGTCTATGTACTGAACTCCGTCATCATTTTTCTGATTTGTCTAATAACTGTGCTAACTGTGTTTCGTGCATCATTTGAATCAATATAGTTTGCATGCAGTAATGATATGACATTATGCAATATGTGATGCACATGTATGTATAAAGCAGTAATCAGAAAGCAATTCAAATCATTAATTGAAATGCTGCACAGTCATTATGCACTAATCATGGTTTAATAGTTGTACGGATACCTTGAATTTTGACAATTGTCACATTCTCCCCCTGTTAAGAAAATTTCGTCCCAAAATTTTAAGCTTTACGGGAGTTGGGGAACAAATGCGGGTATTTAGCTTTCATGCGGTCTTCACGCTCCCAAGTAAACTCTGGGCCGTGACGCGCATTCCATCTAACCTTGACGAGTTTAACACTACTCCTCCGAGTCTTGTTAACTTTCCAATCTGTAACCTCAACGGGTTCTTCGGTAAAGTGGAGTGTGTCGTCAATGTGAACTTCATCAGTAGGGATGATCACTGTCTCTTGTGTTGGACTTTTCTTCAGATTAGATACATGAAATGTATCATGAACACCATTAAGTTCTGCTAGTAGCTCCGACTTGTATGCTACAGAACCCACTCTTTCTAGGATTCTAAACGGTCCGATAAATCATGGGTTTAACTTACCATGCTTCCCAAAGCGTGCCACACCTTTCCAAGGTGAGACTTTCAACAAAACCATATCACCCACTTCAAATTCCAAGGGTTTTCGTCTTTGGTCCGCATAGCTCTTTTGTCGATCACGAGCCGCCTTGATGCGCTCTCGGATCTGTATGATCTTATCGGTTGTCTCTTGGACCATTTCGGGACCAACCAGCTGTCTATCACCTGCATCTGTACAACATAATGGCGTCTGTAGAGAGCCTAAAATGGTGCAGCTTGGATGCTTGTATGGTAGTTGCTGTTATAGGAAAACTCAACCAAAGGTAGGTGAGTGTCCCAACTGCCACCCAAGTCCATTACGCAAGCACGTAGCATATCTTCTAATGTTTGAATCGTTCTCTCACTTTGACCGTCCGTCTGTGGATGGAAAGCAGTACTCAGATTCAACTGAGAACCAAACGCTTCTTGAAAGGATTGCCAAATCCTTGACACAAATCTTCCATCTCTGTCCGATATAATCGAGATAGGCACTCCATGACGTGCGACTATCTCCCTTAGGTACAGCTCAGCTAGCTTACCCGTGTTATCCTTTTCTCTGATTGGCAAAAAGTGCGCAGACTTTGTCAAACGGTCCACGATTACCCAAATCGTATCATGACCTCTGGGAGTCTTGGGCAACTTCGTTACGAAATCCATTGAGATCTGCTCCCATTTTCACATGGGTATCTCTGGCTGTTGCAGAAGACCTGAAGGCTTCTGATACTCGGCCTTCACCTTGACACAAGTCAAACACCTTCCAACATAAGTGGCCACATCGCCCTTAAGTCTTGGCCACCAGTAATAATCCTTCAAATCTTGGTACATCTTGTCCGATCCTGGGTGGATCGAGTACCTTGATTTATGAGCTTCATCAAAAATAACATCTCTAATACCACCAAAAAGTGGAACCCAAATTCGTCCCATAAAATACAAAGTTCCTTCCTCATTGGGTACCAACTTTTTCTCCATCCCACGGAGATATTCATCCTTAATGTTTTCTTTCTTAAGAGCTTCTTTCTGTGCAGCACGAATACGCAACGAGAGGTCTGTCTGAATAATCATCTCCAAAGCCCTAACCCTTATGGGCTTAATCCTCTCTTTCTGACTTAAGGCGTCTGCCACCACATTCGCCTTTCCTGGATGGTATTTGATTTCACAATCATCATCATTTAACAACTCTACCCATCGCCGTTGTCTCATATTAAGCTCTTTCTGGTCGAATATGTGCTGAAGGCTCTTGTGATCTGTAAATATAGTACACCGAGTACCATACAGATAATGTCGCCATATCTTCAAAGCAAACACCACTACGCCTAATTCCAAATCATGTGTGGTGTAATTCTTCTCATGAACCTTTAACTGACGCGAAGCATAAGCGATAACCTTTTGTTGCTGCATTAGCACACAGCCCAATCCCTGACGCGAGGCCTCACAGTATACCACGAAGTCGTCGGTGCCTTCGGGTAGGGATAAAATAGGTGCATCGCAAAGCTTATTCTTGAGCAGCTAGAAAGCATCTTCTTGTTTATCTCCCCATTCATGCTTCTTATCCTTTTGAGTGAGGGAGGTCAGCGGTTGAGCGATCTTGGAGAAATCCTCAATGAATCTGCGATAGTACCCTGCTAAACCAAAAAACTGCCAGATCACGGTTGGCGTCTTCGGAGTTTCCCAATTCTTAATCGCCTCGATCTTGGTGGGATCCACATGAATTCCATCCTTGTTTACCATGTGACCGAGTAACTGTACCTTACGCAACCAGAATTCGCACTTTGAAAACTTAGCATAGAGCTTCTCTTTCTTTAGCAGTTCTAAAATAGCTCTAAGGTGTTGCTCATGGTCTTCCTTTGTCCGCGAATAGATCAAAATATCATCGATAAATACAATCACGAATTTATCGAGATATGGCTTGCAAACACGGTTCATCAAGTCCATAAATACTGCCGGCGCGTTTGTCAGACCAAACGGCATTACTAGAAACTCGTAATGTCCATAACGAGTTCTGAAGGCAGTCTTCGGTATACTCTCTTCTTGAATTCGCAGCTGGTGATAACCTGATCGAAGATCGATCTTGGAGTAGTAACTTGAACCTGAATTTGATCGAATAAATCATCAATCCTCGGCAAAGAATACCTATTCTTGATGGCTAACTTGTTCAGCTCTCGGTAGTCGATGCACATACGAAAACTACCGTCCTTCTTCTTGACAAATAGTACCGGAGCTCCCCAAGGCGAGAAGCTTGGTCTAATGAATCCCTTGTTCAGTAGCTCCTGAAGCTGCGTCGACAACTCTTGCATCTCTGAAGGCACAAGTCGATAAGGTGCCTTGGCGCCAGGCGCGGCGCCTGGAACCAAGTCAATACGGAACTCGACTTGTCGTTGGGGCGGTAATCCTGGCAAGTCTTCGGGGAAGACTTCACGATATTCCCTTACCACAGGGATATCTTCGAGCTTCGGTTCTTCGGCTTCTTTATCGACAACGTGAGCCAAGAAGGCAACACATCCTTTTCGCAAAAACTTCCATGCCTTCAAACAACTGATAATCCGTAGAGGCGTATCATGTTTTTCTCCGTGTACCACAATCGTCTCTTCATTCGTCATCGGGATGCAGATAACCTTCTCATGACATACGATCTCAGCTCGGTTACTCGACAACCAAACCATTCCAACCACTACGTCAAAACTCCCCAACTCAACAGGTAGAAGATCAAGCGTAAACTCATGCTCTCCAAGCTCTATCACACAGACTCTAATTACTTCGTTAGCTTCTACTAGTTTTCCATTAGCTAGCTCTATCGAATACGGGATATCTAACTTACTTGCAACTAAACCAAGTGTATTATTAAACTCTAGAGATACGAAGCTATAGTTGACACCAGTATCAAATAGCACAGATGCAAAATGTTGATTGATAGGGAACGTACCAGTGACTACGTTCGGATCCTGATGAGCTTCCCTAGCTCCAATGTTGAAAACTCTTCCCTGAGATTGGTTGTTCTTTGGGCAATCCCACATGAAGTGCCCTACATCACCGCAACCAAAACAACCTTGGTCGCGACCATTTCCATTTCCGCCCTGGTTGTTGTTATTATTCCCTTCGCGGTTTCCATTTCCCGCCTGATTTCGTTTCCATTCCGGTTTCCACTACCTCCGTGATTGTTGTTTCCTCCTTGGTTCCTATTTCCATAACCGTTTCCACCACGGTTGCCATTACCAGTTCCATTTCCGTTTCCTCTTTGACCACCATTTCCACGACAAGCTCCATACCAGCATGTCTCCTTGGCATGGCCAACTTTTCCGCAAGTTTCACATTTTCCAGCTCTGCATCGTCCAGTGTGATGAAACTGGCACACATCGCATTTGGGCAGGGTGCCCATATATCCTTTTCCTCTGATCTCAGCACCAGTAGCACCAGCTTGTGCCTCAACTGGTGGGTTAGTGTCTCTACGCTGTTGGGTTGTTTGCACGAGTACCCTTCTTGAAGTTCGAGAATTTCCTTTTGTTCTCTCCAGACAACTCCACATGAGTCTCTTTCTTCTTTTGCTCACAGATTGAAAACTTGCCCAATCTGATCGCTTCCTCAGTCAATGCCACGCTCAAGTCGATGGCTTTAGTAATTGTTGGAGGCTTAGAAGTAGTCACCATGCTCAGTATTTGGGGTGCCAATTCCTAAATGAAACGTTCGACTCTCTTGAACACTGGTTCTACCATGTAAGGGACAACACGAGACAAATCATGGAATCTCTGCACATATTATGCTATCTTAGGACCATCCATTTCAGATTCCAAAACTCGGTTTCCAACTTCTAAATTTCAGCCCTTGAACAATACTTCTTACGCATCAGCTCTTTCATCTCATCCCAAGTCATAGCATACGCTGCAGCCTCACCTAGAGTCTGAACCTGAAGGTTCCACCATGACAGGGCTCCATCTAGGAATAGTCCAAAAATGTAGGTGAGTTGGTGCTCTGGCACACACTTGCTCATCCGCAACACCGAATCTGTCTTCTCAGCCCATCTTACAAAAGCTACAGCACCTCCAGTGTCGTCAAAGTTCAGAGGCTTGCAGTCAAGGAACTTCTTGTAAGTACAGCTTGTACAAGCAACATCATTCACAGAAAGCATTAGCAAACGCACATGGAAATGTCCAAACGTATTGTAATGTGTCTTAGGTGACTTAAACATTACTGTGAGGTGGGTTATTCCCTAAGGTACCTCCGCTGTGTTCAGAGCGTAGAGCCTCATGTTGTGCGATTGCCTGTGAAATCCGTTCATGTAGTTCTGCCTCTGTTGTGGGAAACTGAGTGTTCCTTCGAGGAGGCATCTTCTAAGAAGAAGATTGTATAGGTCAGGTCTTATTTGATAAATAATAAATAGTACGTATATAATTGCATTTATCATAGCAAGCCAACATATAACATCTCAATCATAGCACAACATGTAATTCAACAACGTATTTAATGAGAACATGACGATTGAGCTTTCATTAATCATCAACCACAAAGTACTGTTACATGTTTTATAGAGTGTATCATATCAAAAGGAACACAGGGTCACACTACCTTTGTCCAACAAGTCTATCAATCTACATAAATCATACAATCAAAAGGTGGTCTCCAAAAGGCTTCACAAGCTCAGCTCAATAGTGGTGCTCTCATCAAAAGCAAAGCAACCTACATAAAACCAAAAACCAACTATGCTGATGGTGGTGGAGGAAAGAAAAGCAAGCTGCGCACATGCGCAAGCTCCTCCTCATGCTCATATACATGACGCAGCAGATAACTGATCTGCTGCTTGATAGTGAGAAATCGAGCATCAAACTCTGGAAAAGGAGTGAGAGGTGCAGGTGGATGTGAAAATGGAGACGGTGATGAACGAGGGGGAACAAAAGCAGGCTGACAAGGACATGGTAAAGGGCGCGGTGTTATCTCGAGCTCCAAAATCCTACGACTCATAATCTCATACTGGAGCTGAAGTGATAGTATTAACTCATCCCGTGTATAAACAACAAAATGAGAGGGATGGTAGGGATCCGAAATCGGCATAGTATACGGTGGGAACCATCGGAGTGGCTCATCCAGTGTTGAAGAAGCAAAAGGAGCAAAAGGTGCAGACTGGGGAATGTGTGGAAAAGCTGCTGAAACATGAGGGTCATGACTAGGCTGCTGGCCTGAAGTACCTTCCCCTGGACGGGGTGCAGGTATGTCCTGCAAGAAAACGATAGGTAAATCAACACGATGAACATCAGACTCCATAGGATGAAAAGGAGCAACATCAGCGGGTGCGAGTACAGGTGGAGGAATGAATGGCTCAATAAGAGAAGGGTTAACGGGTGCAGGAACTGGGTCAGGTGTGAGGGGTGCAATGTCTGGTATGCCAAAAGGAATAGGTTCATGATCAGGCATGGGCTCAGGATCAGCAGGTGCAACATCAGGCTGATCAACAGGAATAAAATCTAGCTCAAAATCAAGCTCGGGGTCGTGTGGAGGAGATGGTGCAACTGACATGGCTGTATCATCATCAGAATCAGTGGCATAGCGTCGTAATCCAACTACCTGCAAGGCAGAAGATGTCACAGACTCAAAGGAATCTGAGACAGAGTGCAAACTACTGTCAGAGGAAATCTCAATAACGGGAACCTCGAGAAGTGGAGTAGCAACAACGTCCTCATCTAGCTCTCCATCACCATGGGCGTCATCGGGAGGACCATCAACAAACAGATCAATATCATCATCAAACAGATCATCAAAAGACCAATCCTCAGGAGGGATGACCAAAAGAGGAACGGAAGCGAGGATCGGTGCCACAATATGCTCACCATCGGGATGCCCAATGATAAGATGATCGTGGACTGGAATGGGAATAACAAAAGGATCCTCGTCTGGAATACCATCAGCAAGCAGTAAGTCATCTCCAACATCAGGCAACGCAAATGGCTGAAAGTCATCGTCGTCGTCTGATAGCATATCTGGGTCTCTCTAAGTATCGGATGTAAAGATCTCGGGCTCCGGTGCGATCTCGTCATCGGAAACAATAGCCACGGGGTCATCAGTATCGGACAATCCGCTCTCGGATGAAGACATAGTGTCTATAACAGGACAATCATAACATATGCACATATATTAACCACTATCATTTAGTATGCAATCAAAGCCAATGTATCATGAAATCATGTATCCTTACAATTCCTTTCCATTCTTCCTAGTCTACCGGTTAGTCTGGGAGTTGTGATTGCATTTGTGTTTCGTATCTTTCCTTTTGTAAAAATGTTTGTTCCATGGATCTGGGCGTTTTGTGTATGCAACGAAAACATGTTGTATAAATATTTTTGTGAGAGCCCTAATGATTGTAGTCTAGACTCGAGAAAGAATCCTAGTTCGCTACAATCGAAGCTCTGATACCAAACTGTCACACCCTGACTTTTGCGAAAGCGCGATTATGTGTGACTTGCTTAATATCTTTGCATTCAATCATAACAAACATCTATATGATAAAACTAAATATGTCCATCCAATAATTTAAGTTTTAAAACATCACAAACAACATTGTCTTGAAAACCAAACACAACTTCAAATCCGAATACAAACCATGCAAATTGTTTTAGAGTTCCATAAGGACTCAATAAAAGACTTTAATAAAAAACCAGGCTTTGGAAGATGTGTCTTATCTAGGATAAGACACACTATCCAAACCCTTAGACTCCGGATGACATCTTTTATTCCCATCATTACTTGAAACCTCCAAACGTCCGCCAGATCCTCATTTAATTCCCTGAAATACATGTAGTTTTGAAAACATCAACAAAAGTTGAGCGAGTTCATTTGTTTGTATGTGTGCATGAATAAACCTTTGTAATTGTTGTAAGTATGTATGTTTTGTAAAGCCGATATGAAAGCAAACAAGGAAATAGATCAATTAATGGTTTGCAAGGCCATTAACATGTGTGCAACGGCGTAGGAAGGCTCAAACCTAGCAGATTTTGTACCGGGCCTCCGGCTGTAAGACATAGTCACCTCATGGGCCAAACCCCGGTCCACATGGGTGTGGGCTCGCTATGTAACACCCCGTGTTTCGAAAGTCAAAGTCAAAGTCAAGATTGAAGTCAAAGGAAGACAAGATTGCTAATTGCGATATGTCCCTCCTTGCTCAACTCCTGTTCTGACTTCTTTGACTTGTAGATAGTCTATTTGTGCTTTTACGTTAGTTGTATTATGTGGAGTACTTGTTAATAATCGGGGTTTAATCACTATTTAATCGCATGTTTAATCAATTTATCGCTAATCGTTATCAAAATCGCAACTCGAATTATGCATTCTAGATATTATTTTATGTGTGTGTGCCTTTTGTGTGTTACTTGTGCATGTTTATTTAAGATTATATTATGCTGATCAATCGAAACGCAATCGTAACGCTATCGCAATCGAATCGAAAATGCTAAATGCAAGTTAATTATAGTGATTGTATGTTAGATATAGTAGTTGGGATTAAAAGTAATTCAATGGTTAAATTCTATCGCAACGCTCGCTCGAATCGCATCGCAAAGCTCCACACGCGAATCGAAATGACAAAACTCATCACGTCGAACTCACGGATCGAGTGGCCAACCGACCAAGTGGCCATCCGATCGGATTGCCATCAGATCGGGTTGCCATCCGATCGAGTTGCCACCCGATCGGACTGCCACCCGATCGACCAGCCTTTTCCTCACTTTCCTTTTTAGGAAACCCTATAAATACCCCTCATATGTCACATCATTTGATGTGACAGCCCTCTACTCGAACCAGCCGCTCTCAAGCCTCTTTCTCTCGATTTCTCGCGATTCTTGTAAGTTTCCAACCTAAATCTTGTACTTTCTTGATCTACACGCACTCCTATACCTTTCTATCTTTTGAATCTTAACTTTTAACCATGAAATCACTAGATTTGAGGTGTTCTAGGATGATGTCATCATGGGGTTCTTATGAACTTCATGTCTTGGCTTCAATCCACCAAGAACAACTTAGATTTGAACGATTTCCACATTAATAAACAAAGATCTTTCATAGATCTGAACATATTCATGGTGAAAAGGATTGAAACATGGTTTTCTAACTTTCTTTTAGCTCTTTTACACTCATTGCACTCAAAACCGATAGATTCAGACCTTGTTCTGACCTTCTACTCATTCTTTAGTGATGTGTTAGTTCCAGATCTGAATTCTATCCAAGAGACTACAGATTTCGGGTTAAGCATGAACCCCGGCTCGAACCATTTACTGACCGGACTAGGGTGATTCCTGTCCGATCGGGTCACCTGGGTCTTGACGAGGTTCTGTTGTTTAGCACGTATCAACTCGTCTCGAATCAAAACTACAAAAAGACGATCAGGTCGACTGGGACGGATTGCCGTCCGATCGGATTGCCATCCGATCGGATTGCCACCCGATCGGACAGCCACGTGAACGACCGTTCGATGGACCGACCTGAAGGATAGAGATACTTACCTATTTTCAAAATGCTACAACGAAAACTTCAAAAGGCAAACCATCATACACAAACACATCCTCACCAAACGAGGTGACAATCCAATCGAATGGTCATCCGATCGGATGACCATCCGATCGGATGACCATCCGAACGGATTGCCTCCTGATCGACTGGCCATCCGATCGGATTGCCAACCGATCGGATTGCTGCCCGATCGGATTGCCATCCGATCCTTGGTACCCTTGCATCATTTTACGCGCCACTTATCGTTTATGCTATCGTTCTTATCAGGCTAAACTCACTCTAGCGCTCCCTTCAATCCATCATCGTTGTGAGTATACTCGGACCCTTTTTGCTTTATGCACTTTTGGGTGTTACATACGTTACTTATTCTAAATCACATCGAACACACTACGCAATACTTTTAACGCTAACCGCTACTGCATGTATACGTGACTCAATGATTGCTTGTTTGTTATGTTTACACATGGATTGATGTCTACCTGCCTTAGCAACGATAGTACTATAGTTTGGACTCAGCACCTGTTCACTCAGGGGTTGTTAAGGACAATTAATCACATGATTCACAGTGGTGAATATGTATTACGAACTGTCTTGCGCAGTCAACCCGCAGTAATTGGTATTGATAAGATCATGTCGATAACTTACGTGCTTCATTTCACGCTGTGTACCTGCTGGTTATGCATAAACGATTTCGAATTCTATTATATCTATTAAACTTGTATGCTCACCTTTACACTATGTGTATTGACTTTTACTTTAACGTATGTGGCAGGTGCTTAAGATGTTAAAATGCTTGGCTTGCTGTGAAATCGAGGCTAGGAAAGGTCTAGAAACCAATAAATAATTTGTCTATTTTGAAATCTGAGTTGTCGGATCAGAATTTGTTTATGAGACAATTATTTGTAATAACTGTTTTATTTAGATATGTTATGGTATGGGACATGACGTTTTAAATATCTGGTAATTAATAGTTGTTATGGATACTCATGGACAATCTGTTTCGCTCAGTGTCGCGCCCCGATGTTTCCGCCATCGGTTGGGGTGTGACAGATTGGTATCAGAGCCATAACTATAGGGAATTAGGCAAGACCCGACCTAGTCCGGGTCGATGTCTTAGAAACGACCTAGTCTATAGTTAAGTACCAACAGACCGACTTGTGCATACCCTTAGGGGTCTTGTACGAGCTTACTTGCTATTTCTCATTATTCTCGCCTGCACTACACTATCACTGCACTCCATAATGAACGAGTGGTTAGGTCGAGATTAGGTGTGAAAACCGCAAACTCTCGACTAAATCGCTTGTTCGACCCGCATTTTTATCTATGAAAAGGAGAATTTGCGTTGAATCAGGAGTGAAATCCATACTTTGACGCATAATTCTTCCTTATTTTATCAAAACAGGAACGAAGTTGTTAAGTCTGGGGTGAAACCCGAACCTTGAGGACTTGTTCCCATCTCTATTTTGGTTTTACAAAACTCTCACCAAAGTCTCGACGGACTCCAACGACTTGAAGTTGCACTATAGCTGTAAGGATGCGTGCAAATCGCCCAAAATCGAGGCGAGAGCACAGTCCGAAGGTTAAAGTATGTACCAAAAGCCCTTGTGAATAGTCGAACCACTTTGGATAGTCAACATCTATCTAGCCTTAGACAATCTATCTTCGATTTCAAGCTCGCAATCGCCGATTTTACGTGTTTTCGATTCTGAGCCCGCAACTACTGACTCTGATATTTATCGATTTTATGTGAAATTTTATGCATTTTATGTGATTTTATGTTTAATTGTTAGCGTGTTGAGGTACCGATGGTTTCGATTTAGCACACAACACACTACACAACGCTAACAAATCACTGGTCAACATTCGCAATCGCTGCTCGATACTCGCAATCGCTATAATAAATCGCTATACGTGCTGTGAAGGATAGGGAATACGTGCAACATATAGTTAGGTTTCTGTATTCTGACTGCCTCTTGTGCTTATATGCTTATGTGCTTTATGTGCTTATGTGCTTCTGTGCTTATGTGAATCTGTGATTACGTGTCTATGTGTTTACGTGTTACGTGATCGTGATCCTGAGCTTTAGTAGTATTAGGCGTGTGAGGTGAGATTCAATTATATTGTGTTTGAGTCCTATGGCGATGTCTGTTGCAGACAATGTCATCATCTGGATCTCGCGCTACTCAAGCTGCTCGCCGAAAGCAAGCAGATAAACGCCTTGCCGCTATGGTTGCTAAGCAAATGGCGAAAGTTGTTCCTCAAATCGTCAGTGAACTGTACGGAAATGTGAGCAAATCATCTGAAGAGTCCAGGACCGATGCTCCCAAAGCTACTTTTAGCTTCAAGCAGTTTAAAGCTTGCGGACCAAAAGAATTTACTGGCGAAGATGGTCCTACGGCCTTATTCCAATGGTTTGATTCGATCGAGGTCACCCTGCGCCAGAGTGGCTGTCCTGACGAATTCCGCACTCTGAATGCTACCGGCGTCTTCCAATCCCGAGCACTTTAGATTGGTGGACGGCTGAGAGAAGCAAACTCGGAAATGACGCAGCTTATGGTCTGACTTGGGATGAGTTGAAGAACGTTATGTTGGAAGAGTTCTGCCCTCCCTATAAGCGCCAAAAGTTGGAGGATGAATTCTGGCATATAAAGCAGAAGGATGGTGACAATGCTGCTTTAACTGCTCGCATCAAGCAACTCAGTAAAACCTGTCCTAATCAAGTCAAGACTGCTGATGTGACGATCAAGAAGTATATTCGAGCTCTGCCAGACTGTGTCGTGGATTTTGTGCAAGCTACAAAACCAGCAATAATCGAAGAGGCTTATCTGCTCGCCGCTGAAATCAACGACAAGCGAGTCAAGGCTGGTGTCTGGGACAAAGCCTCAAAGAACTTGCATCAAACTACCACTGCACCAACCGCTGAAATCGCCACCGCCCCTCAATCTTCAAAAGCCTCTCGTCACAAGAGGAAAAACAACAGCAACTCCAGCAACAAGAACTGTGTTGTCACCACTGCTGCCCCGCTCCAAGCTGTACCAACTCAGCAGCAACCTCAATATCGTTCAGCTGCAGCACCAGTTACTCAAGCACCGCCTGCAAAACGTGCTTACACTGGTCCTCACCCTGCTTGCCCGACATGTACCTACCATCATCCAGTGGGAATCGCCTGCAGATTTTGTGTGCATTGCAACATGTACGGCCACTTCACGGCCAACTGCCGTACAGGTCCTCGACAAGCACCAGCTCCAGCTACTGCTCATCAAGCTCTACTTCCTGCTCCTCAAGGCCATCAAGCGGCTCAGGCACCCGTGGTCAATGCTAGTATCTGCTTTGCGTGTGGTGATCCCAACCACTTCGCAAACATGTGCCCCAATCGAGTTGTGAAGCAAGAGCAACAACAGCAGCAGCAGCCTCAGCAACAACAGCAACAAGCCGCTCGTGCTCGAACTTTCAACATTAATGTGCGCCAGGCTCAGGCTGACAACAACGTGGTCAATGGTACGTTCCTTGTGAATGGTATTTATGCTTCGTGTTTGTTTGATACTGGAGCCGATAACTGTTTTGTATCGTCTAAGTTCGAAAAGCTCCTTAATCGTAAGCTCGCCCATCTCCCCTCGACGTTCGATGTTGAAGTTTCCACTGGAAGAACCGTCGCTGTCAAATCTGTTCTTCGTGATTATACTCTCGAACTCAACAATCACATCTTCCCTATCGACCTTATTCCGATGCAGCTCGATAGTTTTGATGTCATAGTAGGCATGGACTTTCTTCGCGAAAACCATGCTGAAGTTGTTTGTTTCGATAAGATGATTCGATTCTCGCTCGCTAACGGTGATCAACTTTGTGTGTATGGCGAAACTCTCTCGAAGGATCTCAAGCTCATGTCATGTATTCAAGCCAGCAAGTATCTCCGCAAGGAATACAGGGCTTTCTTGGCTAATATTGTAGTAGCGGAGGAGGAAAAGAAAGGAAAGACAGGAGTGAAAGACGTTCCTGTGGTTCGTGAATTTCCTAATTTGTTTCCTGATGATCTTCCCGGCCCGCCGCCAAGTCGTGATATCGACTTTCGTATCGACCTCATTCCTGGAGCCAATCCTGTTGCTAAAGCTCCTTATCGGCTCACACCATCTGAAATACGCGAACTCTCGAGCCAACTCCAAGAATTACTTGATAAAGGCTTCATTCACCCGAGCACCTCTCCTTGGGGCACACCAATCCTTTTCGTCAAAAAGAAGGATGGGTCGTTCCAGATGTGCATCAACTATAGGGAGTTGAATAAGTTGACAATCAAGTACCGCTATCCCCTGCCTCGCATTGATGATTTGTTTGACCAGTTACAAGGTGCTACGTGTTTCTCCAAGATCGATCTACGCTCAGGCTACCACCAGCTACGCATACAAGAGGAGGATATACCCAAAACCGCTTTTCGCACTCGATACGGCCACTATGAGTTCGTTGTTATGCCTTTTGGTTTAACCAACGCACCCGCGGTTTTTATGGATCTGATGAATCGCGTGTGTAAACCTTATCTCGACCGCTTCATCATCGTGTTCATCAATGATGTCCTGATCTATTCCAAGTCGAAAACCGAACACGCGCAACATCTACGTTTGGTTCTCGAGCTACTCCAGGGGAATCGACTCTATGCCAAGTTCTCCAAGTGTGAATTCTGGCTGGAGGAGGTTCAATTCCTCGGTCACATTGTCAATAGTCAAGGTATTCACGTCGATCCCGCGAAGATTGAAGCTGTAAAAAGTTGGGTTACACCTAAGAACTCGTCTGAAGATTGTTCTTTTCTCGGACTGGCGAGCTATTATCGCCGATTCATCGAAGGATTCTCTAAAATCGTTGTGCCGCTTACTGCCCTCACGCACAAAGACAAGCCTTTTGTTTGTGGGACTGAACAAGAGACTGCCTTTCAAACCCTCAAGAACATGCTTTGCAATGCTCATGTTCTCACTTTACCCAACGGAAACGATGACTTCATTGTCTATTGTGATGCCTCGAACCTTGGCCTTGGTTGTGTTCTCATGCAACGAGACAAGGTTATTGCTTACGTATCTCGTCAGCTCAAAATCCATGAGAAGAACAATACAACCCACGATCTCGAGCTAGGCGCAGTTGTTTTTGCGTTAAAGATTTGGCGACACTACCTTTATGGTACCAAGTGTACGATCTTCACCGATCATAGGAGCCTACAACATATCTTTGACCAGAAGGAGCTAAATATGTGTCAACGCCGGTGGGTAGAACTTCTCAACGATTATGACTGTGAGATCCGTTATCATCCTGGCAAAGCAAATGTCATTGTCGACGCTCTCAGCAGACGGGGTTATTTGCACTGTGCCCGTAATATCCAAGCCCAGTTTGATCTCGAAACCCTTATCCACAAAGCTCAGCATGCCTGTTTTACCGAACACACTTTGAAGAAGGAAAGGATTCTCAACGATGGAGCCCAGCTAGTGAATAAGTCGAATGGGATATTCCATTATCTGGACCGAATTTGGATCCCTAAGCGGACCGATTTACGACAAATTTTGATGGACGAAGCCCACAAGTCTCGATACTCTATTCATCCCGGTGCCGATAAAATGTACTAGGACCTTCGCTACAAGTACTGGTGGCCGGGCATGAAGAGGGATATTGCTCTCTATGTTTCGAAGTGCCTGACTTGCTCGAAAGTCAAGGCTGAGCACCAAAGACCCTCTGGCTTACTTGTTCAACCCGAAATCCCTATGTGGAAGTGGGAAAGTATAGCTATGGACTTCATAACGAAACTTCCGTGCACGCTATCAAGTCACGACAGCATCTGGGTTGTCATTGACCGTTTGACCAAATTTGCTCATTTTCTGCCAATACGAGAAGACTACAAGGTAGAAAGATTAGCCCGAACCTACACCAATGAGATCATTTGTCGACATGGGACGCCTCGCGACATCATCTCTGACCGTGATGCTCGGTTTACCTCGCCTCTTTGGGAAAGATTTCAAACGGCTCTCGTACTACGCTTAATCTAAGTACCGTTTTACACCCTCAAACCGACGGTCAGACTGAAAGAACGATTCGTACCCTTGAAGACTTCGTTCGTGTGTCATAGATTTCGGTGGTAATTGGGACGTGTACTTACCTTTGGTCGAATTCTCGTACAACAACAGTTATCATTCCAGCATTCAAATGGCACCGTTTGAGGCATTATACGGAAGAAAATGTCGATCGCCTATTGTATGGCACGAGATCGGACACTCGGAATTAACCGGTCCTAAGCTATTGCAAGAAACGACTGACAAAATCCACCAAATTCGAGACAACCTGCTGAAAGCTCGGAGTCGTTAGAAAAGTTACGCCGATAGACGACGTAAGCCCCTCATTTGACGTTGGCGACCACGTACTCCTAAAGGTGTCACCTTGGAAGGGTGTGGTCAGATTTGGCAAGAGAGGAAAGCTCGCGCCTCGATATGTTGGACCCTTTAAGATTCTGGAAAGGATCGGAAAAGTGGCCTACAGACTCGAACCACTGGAAGGAACTTAGCAACGTCCACCCAACTTTCCATGTGTCAAACCTCAGAAAGTGCCTGGCTGAACATGATTTGTATGTACCTCTCAAGGATCTTCAAGTAAACGAAACACTACACTTCGTGGAGAAGCCTGTCGAAATCATGGACTTCCAAACCAAGCAGCTCAGACGCTTGCGCATTCCCATTGTGAAGGTCCGATGGGAAGGCAAACAAGGTGCCGAGTTCACTTGGGAACTTGAAAGCGACATGAAGGCGAAGTACCCACAGTTGTTTGTTACGGCTTCAGCCTAATTTCGGGATGAAATTCCCTTAAGTAGGGGAGGCTGTAACACCCCGTGTTTCGAAAGTCAAAGTCAAGATTGAAGTCAAAGGAAGACAAGATTGCTAATTGCGATCTGTCCCTCCTTGCTCAACTTCTGTTCTGACTTCTTTGACGTGTAGATAGTCTATTTATGCTTTTACGTTAGTTGTATTATGTGGAGTACTTGTTAATAATTGGGGTTTAATCGCTATTTAATCGCATGTTTAATCAATTTATCGTTAATCGCTATCGAAATCGCAACTCGAATTATGCGTTCTGGATATTATTTTATGTGTGTGTGCCTTTTGTGTGTTACTTGTGCATGTTTATTTATGATTATATTGTGGTGATCAATCGACATGCAATCGCAACGCTATCGCAATCGAATCGAAAATGCTAAACGCAAGTTAATTATAGTGATTGTATGTTAGATATAGTAGTTGGGATTAAAAGTAATTTAATGGGTAAATTCTATCACAATGCTCGCTCAAATCGCATCGCAAAGCTCCACACGCGAATCGAAATGACAAAACTCATCACGTCGAACTCACGGATCGAGTGGCCAACCGACCGAGTGGCCATCCGATCGGATTGCCATCCGATCGGATTGCCATCCGATCGGGTTGCCATCCGATCGGACTGCCACCCGATCGACCAGCCTTTTCCTCACTTTCCTTTTTAGGAAACCCTATAAATACACCTCATATGTCACATCATTTGATGTGACAGCCCTCTACTCGAACTAGCCGCTCTCAAGCCTCTTTCTCTCGATTTCTCGTGATTCTTGTAAGTTTCCAACCTAAATCTTGTACTTTCTTGATCTACACGCACTCCTACACCTTTCTATCTTTTGAATCTTAACTTTTAACCGTGAAATCACTAGATTTGAGGTGTTCTAGGATGATGTCATCATGGGGTTCTTATGAACTTCATGTCTTGGCTTCAATCCACCAAGAACAACTTAGATCTGAACGATTTCCACATGAATAAACAAAGATCTTTCATAGATCTGAACATATTCATGGTGAAAAGGATTGAAAGATGGTTTTCTAACTTTCTTTCAACTCTTTTACACTCAATGCACTCAAAACCGATAGATTCGGACCTTGTTCTGACCTTCTACTCATTCTTTAGTGATGTGTTAGTTCCAGATCTGAATTCTATCCAAGAGACTACAGATTTTGGGTTAAGCATGAACCCTGGTTTGAACCATTTACTGACCGGACTAGGGTGATTCATGTCCGATCGGGTCACCTATGTCTTGACGAGGTTCTGTTGTTTAGCAAGTATCAACTCGTCTCGAATCAAAACTACAAACTAACAAAACAACCAAGTGTAAAGACGATCAGGTCGACTGGGACGGATTGCCGTCCGATCGGATTGCCATCCGATCGGATTGCCACCCGATCGGACAGCCACCCGATCGGCTTGCACCTTGGTCCCATACTTAAACTATTTTCTCAAACTATTCAAAGGATCTGAACGTTGAAACGGATTACCACCCAATCGGATTGCCATCCGATCGAGTGACCGTCCGATCGTGTGACGTTTGGGACTTAAACAATTTTCAACATGTTCAGTACGGATTGCCACCCGATCGGATAGCCATCCGATCGAGTGACCTTCCTACTGTGAAGTTGTTCTCAAACTGAGAAGTCTCGCCAATCGGATTGCTGCCCGATCGAACGACCGTTCGATCGACCGGCCTAAAGGATAGAGATACTTCTCTATTTTCAAAATGCTACAACGAAAACTTCAAAAGGCAAACCATCATACACAAACACATCCTCACCAAACGAGGTGACAATCAAATCAAATGGCCATCCGATCGGATGACCATCCGAACGGATTGCCACCCGTTCAACTGGCCATCTGATCGGATTGCCATCTGATCCTTGGTACCCTTGCTGTAACAACTCTCATCAAAAAGTATTATTTATTACTTTAATTTAACCAATAGGAAACCTTAATTGAGAAACCCAAATGATTCTGAACAAACCCTAAAATTTTCAGAACAATCAGAATCAGGATCAGGGCCCCTAAAACTCAGGGGGGGTAAACCCTACTCGGTAAAATTCACATAGTTTGCTGTCAAAAATTAAAAATCACACGAAACCAACTCAGCCAAGCTACTGGGACACGAAGCAACCCTAGGGTAGAATAGGGTCTCTCGCGCCACGCGACGCGCGCAAGGAAACCTTTCGCGTGGCGCGAGGGGGACATTTTTCTTGTATAAATAGTATTGTCTGTTTCATGCAATTCTGCGTTGATGCGACGTTCAGTTTCAAATTATACTCCGAGTTATTATAGAAATAGTCTAAAAACACACACTGATCACGAAGTGCTGCCACAATTCAGGGTAATAACTCGATCGCTGCTACGATTCAATGTCCGATCGATTAAACTATCCAATGGATGTTTAAGTGCTGCCCACATTAGGGTTTATGCTTTGTCATTCGTCGATTAATCGATGGATGTTTAAGTATCGCACTTTGTCATTCGTTGTGAAGGTTTTAATCTCGTGAGTTTTCGTAAATGCTGTATTAAGTTACTAACCTAGTTTGTGTGCTTGATTATTTAAACTAGGTTATCAAGGCTAATCAGTAAACTAAGCTCTGTTAAATCTGCAATGTGAGTCATTCTCTTTTTATCAAATCTGTTTACAAAAGTATGTTTATGTTCAAGATTATAATTACAGTGATTAAGTATATGTAGTCACCAAATTACAGCCGGTATGTGGGGTATTGTGCACATTACTGTTTTTATCAATTTAGGTGGGCGTACCTAATTAATGATACTCGTTACTATTGGGTGAACGGACTCAATAGTAATATGACCACAGTCACCGAAACGAGTCGATGACAAGTACTGTGGGTAGTTGGTTGAAATAAACATTGTAATCTCTCTTAATACTGTGAATTATAACAAAAGAGTCATTTTAGCAAAATGAATGATTCACTCAGTATTTCCCGCTGACAAAACATTTTTCAAACATGTTTCAGGTGATCTGTTGTGATCCAGGAAAAAGTGCCGTGAAGCACTATCAGCTTAAGGAAGTGGCTCAGTATTAAAATAATGAAACATGTTTTTGTAAAATAAAAGATTTCCTGGTGAAATCTCAAGATTGTAAATTACCGGGTTTTATCCCGAATTGTGAAATAAAATAATCGGGAAATATTTCAGTTTTAAAAAGATCCTGAATAAACTTCCGCTGTTAATTAAATACCACGGGATTTCTGTCCCGCGGCTCCTGAAACGGGTCAAACCGGGTCGGGGGCCGTGACAGAAATAAGGTGGTATCAGAGCCACTGATCTAAGCCTATTAAGTATTTAGAAATACTTAATTTTACTAATTGCCAATTTTGTGATTATGTGTTTTATTAACTGATTATTTGTTAATTACAGTATGGGTAAACAAAAGCTGTCAAACATCTATCTTAAACTAGATAGGTCAACCCACGAGAAGGGAAGTTCATCCCAAACAAAACCTTATGTAATTCCTGAAGAAGGAATATTTGTCTGTAAGGCACATTACGAGGAACCACTTTCTCCTAATAAAATAAGTTTGATTATTAGGAAAAGTCAGGAGGAAATAAGGAAAAACCGAGAGAAGAAAGTTAAACAAGAAACCCAGGATTTAATCAATAAATCACCTTGGGAGGACAAATTAGATGAGAAATGGGCAAATCTATATATGCTAGCCACAGTAGCAGAAAATGCAAATCTCTAAATACTCAAAAGTTTTAGCACTTTTATTTCCAGAAACCTTATTTAGTAAATAAATAAGTTACAGTAAATCGTAATATAATTTACTTGTCAGTTGTTTTATGTATGCAATAATATTTACGGGTTATCTATAAAATATTGTTTTAACATTTGGTATGTATTTTGCATATATGCTAAACAGCATGAATGAGATATCTGAAGGTTTAGAAAATCTTAACCTATATCCCGTTAAGATAGAAGTTTCCAAGGAATTCACCGGTTACTTCGCTGAGAAAGAAGAACCCATGGAATTTCAATCCAAACCACTGGCAAAACCTAAACCCAAGAAAAGAAGCAGATTTGTGGGCTGGAGGCGAGTACGAAGGAAAAAGCCAGCAACAAGAAAGGTTACCAAAACTGAAGAACTAAAAGACAAAGGAAAAGGGGTAGAAATCGAGGAAAATGTTAATCAAGTAGAGATAGAAGCTGAGAAGAATTTTAAGCAAACAGAAATAGAGGTCGGAGAGAGTTCTAGGCAGAAACAGAAAATGACTCCTTGGGAAGTTTTAGATCATCAATTAGTAATGAGTGACCTCATCGGACCTGCCGATGGAAACCTTGAAGCAGCTAATCCAAACCTCATCTTTACGGAAGAAGATCTTTTTAGCTACCCATTAGAAGCTCCAATCCCAATCAATCTGGAACCTGCTATTCCAGATCCTATTGTCCAACCTCAACCTCTATCAGTAGAATTAGATGAATGGTGGACAACTGATTGGCAATACCAAAATATTTTAAATAACCCTGATACATTTTTCCCACAAGTTGACCCAGAACCTCCACTATACCCAACTATGAGCCCGGAGAATCTGACTGAACTTCGCCTCTGGGGCGAAGAGTTAATTGATGCAGGAAATCGGATTAGGGATGTGGGAGAAAGAGTTACTTGGAAGTATGACGAAAGGGAGCGTCGTTTTTAAGAAATTATCTGACCAGATAATGGGAGTTTGTAGGAGTATATGTGAATAAATAATCATAATAACTAAATATGTGTAATAACTTAACAATAAAACGTTGTATGATAATCGTGTGTACGAGGCATAATATAAAATATAGAAGTGAAACTTGTGAAATCAATAAATTTTGATTATACATGTTAATGTGATTATGTGCAAACTGTTTTATTTTATGTGTATTTATACTAATTAGTTACATAAAATTTATTATCAGATGTCAAACATTGGTAACGAACCAGTAAATGAGGCTAATCAGTCTGAGCAACATCCAGGAGATCAATATATGACTCAGCAAGATATCGAAAACATTGTTGCTCAAGGGATAGCCAATGCCATTCCAGCATTCGTTGCTGCTATAAAGAATCCAATTGAACCGCAACATATTGTTCCTAGCAAACGTATTACTGAAGATAACTTTAGTAATAATGTAAATGGAGGCAATGACAATGTTAATCATAATAGGGAACCACATCAAGCTCCATTTTCTAAGAAAATGAAAACTGCAACACCTGGTTGCACATTCAAAGAATTCCTTGCTTGTAAACCCACTGAATTTGCAGGCAATGAAGGAGCAACTGCATCACTGCGTTGGTTAGAGAAAACCGAAGCAGTCATTGCAATAAGTAAATGTGCTAAAGATGATCAGGTCATGTACGCATCAAATCTCTTCAAGGAAGGAGCACTCGAATGGTGGAACACTGTGTTACAATCAAAAGGAAGGATTATAGCTTATGCTATGACTTGGGAAGAATTTAAAGGTATGGTAGAAAGAAAATTCTGTCCCGAGTATGAAAAGGAACAGATGACGAATAAGTTTCTAAATCATCGGATGATGGGTGTAGATTGTCGTGGTTATACTTCGACATTCTTTGAATATGCTAGAGTAGTACCAACACTGGCTTCGCCAGAACCGGTACTCATTTCTCGCTACATTTGGGGACTGATTAGTGAAATTCGCAATATCGTTAAAGCTGCGAGACCTCGCACTATTGACGATGCTGTAGAATTAGCTAATACCCTAACCGATGAACTGGTGCGCACAAGAGATGAAGACAGAAAGAAAGAATTGGCTCAGAAAATTACCCAGGGATTTCGTACGGGTAATAATAACAACTTCAACAGAAGAGGAACGGGAAAATCCTCAACTATGCCATTCTGCAGGAATTGCAAAAAGAAACATTATGGAAGATGTAATATAACCTGCAATTTTTGTAAAGTTGTAGGACATCGGGAAGAGAACTGCAGGAAGAAATCCATAATTTGTTACAATTGTGGAGAAACCGGACATTTCAAAACAGAATGTCCTAAATTAATCAAACCAGCAGATAACAAAACCAAGGCGACCGACGGAAAGATTAAGAAAAATGCTAGGGCATTCCAGCTGACCACTCAAGAAGCAGAACTCATCCCAGATGTGATAGCGGGTACGTTCTTAGTTCACAACATTTACGCCAAAGTATTATTTGACTCTGGTGCAAACCAAAGTTTTATAAATACTTTATTCTGCCAAGCTCTTAATTTACCTTTAACCAATATTAGGCAGATTTTTACAGTTGAAACGGCAGACAGAAATTCAGTTAAAATAGATAAAGTTTTGCAAGAAGAAAACATAGAACTTTTAGGACATAAATTCTCTGCAAAACTATTGCCGATGAATTTAGCTGAATTTGATGTTGTATTAGGAATGGATTGGTTAATAGCCAACCATGCTAAAATCCTTTGTGATCATAATTCCATAGAAATTCAATCACCCACCGGAGAAGTGATTAGGATTACAGGAGATAAACCACGTAAGCCCATGAAGTTCATATCAGTAATGAAAGTTGCTAATTATGAACGAAAACAAGGAATAGTATATATGATTTCAGTAATCATTAGTACTAAGGGTAAAGAACTTAAGGAAATTCCTGTAGTCTCAAAATATCCAGATATATTCCCAGAAGATTTACCAGGATTACCTCCGGATAAGGAAGTAGAATTTAGGATTCATCTAATTCCAGGAACTACACCGATAGCCAAGGCACCTTATCGGTTAGCACCCACAGAAATGTTAGAACTGAAAAAGCAATTAGATGAATTACTAAGTAAAGGTTTCATACAACCTAGCTCATCCCCTTGGGGAGCGCCAGTGTTGTTTGTAAAGAAGAATGATGGTTCAATGAGAATGTGTATCGATTATAGAGAACTGAATAAGGTTACAATTAAGAATCGATATCCATTACCTAGGATTGATGATCTGTTTGATCAACTTCAGGGGGCTAGATATTTCTCTAAGATAGATTTACGCTCCGGATATCATCAATTGAAGGTACAAGAAGAAGACATACCTAAAACTGCTTTCAGAACTAGGTATGGTCATTATGAGTTTACAGTCATGCCCTTTGGATTAACAAATGCACCTGCTGCATTCATGGACATGATGAATAGGATCTGTAAACCATATTTGGATAAATTTGTAATTGTCTTCATAGATGATATACTTATTTATTCCAAAAGTCAGACAGAGCATTGTGAACACCTTCATGCACTCTTAACTTTGTTAAGAAAAGAAAAGCTTTATGCCAAATTTTCCAAGTGTGAATTTTGGTTGCAAGAAGTGCAATTCTTAGGACACATGGTGAATCACGAAGGTATTCACGTAGATCCTGCTAAGATAGAGGCAATTACCAAATGGAAGGTTCCACAAACAGCAATGGAAATAAGAAGTTTTATAGGTTTAGCTGGGTATTATAGACGGTTTATTAAGGATTTTTCCAAGATAGTCGTACCATTAACTAAGTTAACCTGTAAAGCCATTAAGTTTGAATGGGGACCTAAGCAAGAAGAAGCCTTTAGAATATTGAAGCAGAAATTAACAAATGCACCAATCTTAGCCTTACCAGAAGGAACTGAAGATTTTGAAGTATATTGTGATGCTTCAAAACTAGGATATGGTTGTGTGCTTATGCAACGCAAAAAGGTAATTGCATATGCTTCAATGAAATTGAAAAAGCACGAAGAAAACTATACGACTCATGATTTAGAATTAGGAGCCGTAATTTTTGCACTTAAGATTTGGAGACATTATCTTTACGGAAGTAAATTTACTCTCTACACAGACCACAAAAGTTTAAGATATATATTTGGGCAAAAAGAGTTAAACATGAGGCAAAGGAGATGGATGGAAATCCTAAGTGACTACGACTGTGATATTCAGTATCATGACGGAAAGGCGAATGTAGTTGCAGATGCCTTAAGTCGTAAGTATTATGAGAAACAACGACGAGTTCGTGCTCTCAGATTAAATCTACAAATAGATTTAATGGAACAATTGAAGAATGTTCAAACTACAGCAATCAAGGATGATGCTGAAGGAATGAAAGGAAGAATCAAGGAATTAGAACAAGGAACAGATGGAATTTGGAGATTCCACAAAAGTAGAATTTGGGTACCTAAACAGGGAGACTTAAGACCTAAGATTTTAGAAGAAGCTCATAAATCTAGGTATACTATGCACCCAGGAAACAATAAGATGTACCAAGATTTAAGAAAGAACTTTTGGTGGATAGGAATGAAAAAGGATATAGCGCGATATGTTTCTAAATGTCTCACTTGTTCACAAGTTAAGGCAGAACATCAGAAACCTTCGGGGTTACTACAACAATTAGAAATGCCAGTATGGAAATGAGAACTTATAACAATGGATTTTGTTACTAAGTTACCCAAAACCAGAAAAGGTAATGATGCGATTTGGGTAATTGTGGATCGATTAACCAAATCAGCACACTTTTTACCTATGAAAGAAACCTTTAGTATGGAAAGACTGGCAAAATTGTATGTAGATGAAGTTGTATCCTTACATGGAGTTCCACTCTCCATTGTTTCGGATAGGGATAGTCGTTTTACTTCTCATTTCTGGAAAAGTTTCCAGCAAGCTATGGGAACTCGACTAAATCTGAGCACTGCATATCATCCCCAAACAGACGGACAAAGTGAAAGGACAATCCAAACTCTAGAAGACATGCTCCGAGCATGTGTAATAGATTTTGGTGGGAATTAGGATGATCATTTACCATTAATTGAATTCTCCTATAACAATAGCTATCATTCAAGTATTGAAACTGCCCCATTTGAAGCACTGTATGGAAGAAAGTGCAGAACTCCAGTCTGTTGGGCAGAAATAGGAGAAAGTCAATTATCAGGTCCTGAAATAGTGCAAGAGACGACTGATAAGATTACTCAAATCAAGGAAAGGCTGAAGACGGCTCGAGATCGCCAGAAAAGTTATGCAGACAATAGATGCAAGCCGTTAGAATTCCAAGTGGGAGACAAAGTACTATTGAAAGTTTCTCCTTGGAAAGGAGTAGTTAGATTCGGAAAGAAAGGAAAACTAAGTCCAAGGTACGTAGGACCATTTTCAGTGATCCAACGTATAGGGCCAGTTGCTTATCGTTTACAATTACCAGAAGAATTATCTGGAGTACATGATGTATTTCATGTATCCAATCTCAAGAAATGCTTATCAGATGAATCACTGGTAGTACCTCTTCGAGATATAGAAGTAAACGAAAAGTTGAAATTTGTTGAGAAACCTCTTCAAATTGAGGATCGAAAGATCAAGTTTCTCAAACACAAACGACTAGTTTTAGTCAAAGTCAAATGGGATTCAAAAAGAGGAGCTGAATACACTTGGGAGCTGGAATCAGAAATGAAGCGAAAGTATCCTCATTTATTCCGGTAAATCTCGAGGACGAGATTTTTCTTAAGGTGGGGAGAATGTAACAACTCTCATCAAAAAGTATTATTTATTACTTTAATTTAACCAATAGGAAACCCTAATTGAGAAACCCAAGTGATTCTGAACAAACCCTAAAATTTTCAGAACAATCAGAATCAGGATCAGGGCCCCTAAAACTCAGGGGGGGTAAACCCTACTCGGTAAAATCCACACAGTTTGCTGTCAAAAATTAAAAATCACACGAAACCAACTCAGCCAAGCTACTGGGACACGAAGCAACCCTAGGGTAGAATAGGGTCTCTCGCGCCACGCGACGCGCGCAAGGAAACCTTTCGCGTGGCGCGAGGGGGACATTTTTCTTGTATAAATAGTATTGTCTGTTTCATGCAATTCTGCGTTGATGCGACGTTCAGTTTCAAATTATACTCCGAGTTATTATAGAAATAGTCTAAAAACACACACTGATCACGAAGTGCTGCCACAATTCAGGGTAATAACTCGATCGCTGCTACGATTCAATGTCCGATCGATTAAACTATCCAATGGATGTTTAAGTGCTGCCCACATTAGGGTTTATGCTTTGTCATTCGTCGATTAATCGATGGATGTTTAAGTATCGCACTTTGTCATTCGTTGTGAAGGTTTTAATCTCGTGAGTTGTCGTAAATGTTGTATTAAGTTACTAACCTAGTTTGTGTGCTTGATTATTTAAACTAGGTTATCAAGGCTAATCAGTAAACTAAGCTCTGTTAAATCTGCAATGTGAGTCATTCTCTTTTTATCAAATCTGTTTACAAAAGTATGTTTATGTTCAAGATTATAATTACAGTGATTAAGTATATGTAGTCACCAAATTACAGCCGGTATGTGGGGTATTGTGCACATTACTGTTTTTATCAATTTAGGTGGGCGTACCTAATTAATGATACTCGTTACTATTGGGTGAACGGACTCAATAGTAATATGACCACAGTCACCGAAACGAGTCGATGACAAGTACTGTGGGTAGTTGGTTGAAATAAACATTGTAATCTCTCTTAATACTGTGAATTATAACAAAAGAGTCATTTTAGCAAAATGAATGATTCACTCAGTATTTCCCGCTGACAAAACCTTTTTCAAACATGTTTCAGGTGATCTGTTGTGATCCAGGAAAAAGTGCCGTGAAGCACTATCAGCTTAAGGAAGTGGCTCAGTATTAAAATAATGAAACATGTTTTTGTAAAATAAAAGATTTCCTGGTGAAATCTCAAGATTGTAAATTACCGGGTTTTATCCCGAATTGTGAAATAAAATAATCGGGAAATATTTCAGTTTTAAAAAGATCCTGAATAAACTTCCGCTGTTAATTAAATACCACGGGATTTCTGTCCCGCGGCTCCTGAAACGGGTCAAACCGGGTCGGGGGCCGTGACACTTGCATCGTTTTACGCTCCGCTTATCATTTATGCTATCATTCTGGTCAGGCTAAACTCACTCTAGCGCTCCCTTCAATCCATCATCGCTGTGAGTATACTCGAACCTTTTTTGCTTTATGCACTTTTGGGTGTTACATACGTTACTTATTCTAAATCACATCGAACATACTACGCAATACTTTTAACGCTAACCGCTACTGCATGTATACGTGACTCAATGATTGCTTTTTTGTTATGTTTACACATGGATTGCTGTCTACCTGCCTTAGCAACGATACTACTATAGTTTGGACTCAGCACCTGTTCACTCAGGGGTTGTTAAGGACAATTAATCACATGATTCACAGTGGTGAATATGTATTACGAACTGCCTTGCGCAGTCAACCCGCAGTCATTGGTATTGATAGGATCATGTCGATAACTTACGTGCTTCATTTCACGTTGTGTACGTGATGGTTATGCGTAAACGATTTCGAACTCTATTATATCTATTAAACTTGTATGCTCACCTTTACACTATGTGTATTGACTTTTACTTTAACGTATGTGGCAGGTGCTTAAGATGTTAAAATGCTTGGCTTGCTGTGAAATCGAGGCGAGGAAAGGTCTAGAAACCAATAAACAATTTGTCTATTTTGAAATCTGAGTTGTCGGATCAGAATTTGTTTATGAGACAATTATTTGTAATAACTGTTTTATTTAGATATGTTATGGTATGGGACATGACGTTTTAAGTATCTGGTAATTAATAGTTGTTATGGATACTCATGGACAATCTGTTTCGCTCAGTGTCGCGCCCCGATGTTTCCGTCATCGGTTGGGGTGTGACACGCTACACCCAAATAGATCTATCACTCATGTCCCTCGGTCCTAACACGAGGATTAATGGTCTTAGGAGTGCGCCTACCCATTCACATGATCTAACAGTGCATTGCATAGCTAACCATACCAATTGTAATCGTTTGTAAACATTTTGTAATATGTACTTCTCCCTCGAAGTTATAAAACAAAAACAGTTAAAAGAAAAGGGGGACATGAACTCACAGTGTTGCATTCTTCGCAACCAACAGTAACTCAAAGCTTCTCCTGGTGTACACGACTACCTACAACGTACTATGGTTTATTAGACGAGCGGGTCGTGCCTTGACTTTATATTAATTAGTGTCTTTGAGTTACGTTTCTTTGTGTCTTCTGTATTATTCCATGTTATATAATTATTTGTTAAAATAATAAATGTTTTAACTTAAATTATATTTATTAAATCTTGGAATAATAGTTAAAATAATATATTTTAACTTGTTACCTTTTATGTATTTATACATGTATATCCTTCCCAAGGATGGGTGTATTTGTATTTGTATTCTTATACTTGTATATTTTACCATGTATTGGTGTCATATTCCGGTGTGTATCTATACGTACGAGAATACGTATTTTCCTGTAATTATTAAGTATTCTTACACTTAACTTTTTCGGAATATTATTTTTGATAAAAATACATCAATATATATTTCCAACATATATATATTTTAAGAAGTATTACTTAGGAAAGTTATTTATAATTTTCCCCTTGGCAAAAATATTTATAAATTTCTTACAAGTCTCAAAAATAATATATCTCCAAGTCTAACTTAGAAAATATATATAAATCTATTTTTCTCCCAAAAATAATATATTTCAAGTTTATTTAAGAAAATACATTTTCTCCCAAAAATAGTGTATTTAATGTTTGTTTGAGAAAATATATATATTCCTTCCAAAAATAATATATCTTCTATTAATTCCAAGAAAATATATTTTTATTCTCCCAAAAATAATATATTTTCTTCTTGTCAAAATATGATATAATTTTGTAATATTTGTAAAAAACATATTTTTGTTCTTTTGATGTCCAAAATATTACTTACCAAAATATACTTATGAATAAGTTTTCCAGAATATTTTATAAGTTATATTCCTTTGTTCGGTTTCACCAATATTTTGGGTATTCTTGTATGTTCATTCTCTTGGTATTTTGATAATATTTTGGATTGTAATTTTGGTATTTTGGTGAGTTATATTATTTCAAGTCCTAAAATAATATAACTAATACACATAATATACAAATAATCACACACATGGGGACATCTAAATATATATTTTCCTAAATACATATTTAGTCACTTTTATTTATAAAAACCACCTCCAATATTTATAATTTTTGTAACAAAAAATTATGGCAAACTTTATGTAAAAATTCATGGTTTGAAATATACTTGTAAATATTTGTTTAGAAATATTTTTCTAAGTGTTTGATTTTTAGAAAAATTTTGCCTTAGTTTCCCCTAAAAATTGAGGTTTCCATGCCTTCAAGGCATATCATTTTCTTTTGTAAATCAACACAATCAATCAACAAATCAATTTATACTTACCATCTTGCCAAAAACAAGCATGAACTACTAACTCATGAACTTGAAAATTTACAAAAATGTGTAGTAACTTACTAGTGTATTTAGTGGGTCTAGTTACCCTTTAAAGTGTGGTTGATTATTTAAAAACATCATTTTTGAAGAATCTAGATCTTTACAACTTGTAATTACATTTTCTAAAAATATTTCTTCTTGGATTTTTCTTGTTACATATATATTTCTACACATGTTTAACCTCTAAAAACATGGTTGATTTCTTTAAGAACCAAGATTAAGTAAACTTTGTATTTTTAACTTGGTTTCTTGAAAAATCATTCTTGAAATCTTAGATTTACAAGACTTTCATCTTACTTTGATCATCATCTTACAAGAAAACAATTTATTCTTTCAAGTTCATGACTTTTGTGAGGATGATCCATTAATCTTTAACATTTTCATCCTCTCATCTTGCTAGATTATGTTTTTAATCATCATCTAGCAAGATCATATGATGATCTACATCGTTAACATAACCAATCAATCATCAAGTAGCACATTCAACACTAAACAACATGATTTCTTAAGATTTTAAGCTTATGTTCATGTTTCATCTTCTTGATTCTTAGGTAGTGTTTGGTATGCAGGAATGAGAGGTGGAATGGAATGGATGATTACGAGGGAATGAAGAAAAAGGTGTTTGGTTTATCAATGGAATGGAATCACCCATTCCAAAAGGCATTCCATTCCCTCAAAATCATTCCTTCCACCCCCCATGTTTTTTTTCCTTTCCATCCCATCTTGCACCATTCATTAACACCACAACCCACCACATTCGCCACAACCCACCACCACCACCCCCCATCACCGATGCCATCGCTGCCACCCACCACCACATCACCCCGACAGCCACCGTCCCCGCCGCCACCCACTCGCCATCGTTATCGCCCACAGCCGCGACCAATCGCCAACGCCACTCGCCGCTGCCGCCCACCACCATCGTCGATGCCACCACCACCACCAACTGCCGTCGCCGCCACCCATCGCCACCTCTGCTGCCACTCACCGCCAACGACCACCTTGCCGCCACCACCACTCGTCTTCACCGCCGCACCGCCACTCGCCTCCACTACTACCACCCATCGCCGCCACCGACACCCACCACCGCCACCTACAACCACCCACAATCACTACCACCGACCACCACCACCACTCACCGCTGATTTTATTACTCCGTTTTTCTTGCCTACTGAACAATACACAATAATAATTCATTCCATTCACACATGTTAACCAAACAAGACATGGAATGGTAATGATCCATTGCATTCTCTCGTCCATTCCATTACCTCGTCCATTCCATTCCTTCGTCCATTCCATTACCCCATACCAAACAGACCCTTAGTGTTCTTCAAGATTAACATCATGTATCATCTTTTAACCACTTAAACAAGACGTAAAATGAAGAGTATGATGTTCTTACCACTAGCTTAAGGCTAGGGATGATCAATAGAATAAAAGAAGTGGATAAAAGCAAATGGTGAAGGTATTTCAACTTCTGAAAGCTCCAAGCTTCTTTGTGCACCTTCTAACACCCTTGTATATGTGTAGAATGTGTGAAAGATGAATGATGATGATGATGATGGAGTGGGGGTAGTGTTCGGCCGAGACTAGAAGAGGGAGGAGGAAGAAGATGTGTGGGTGTGTTGTTTAGAGAAAATGAGAAGTGTGATGCTTATGGTTATACTTATAATCCATTTACAAGCTTTACCTCATGGTTTTAGTGTTTAATAAAGTAGAAACATGATCCCATATTAAATCAAATAAAATCTCAATGGTGGGGTCCTTGTTGGACTGTAAACTAGGTGGGGGGTATAGGTTTAGGTTATAACTAGTTAGTTAGTTTATGGTTAGAAAAAAAAATGTCTAGTTAGGTTATATGGTTACTAGTTGTTATGTGATGTGTTATGATGTTCGGGGAGCGTAACTAGCTTGGTAATGTTAAAACAGTGCTTCTAGTGAAAATTTGGTGTTTCGGGTAGTGTCCGGTTATTCGGTTGGTTACCGGTTCGTTAAGGTGCTAAATTATGCAGTTTAGTGTGCTTTATATACCCTTTTGTGACAGTTTTGATTCCCGACACTTAGGAAAGCATTTAGGACCATTTAACCATATTTTTGCATGATATTAGAGTGTTCAAATGCTGAATTTGCTGATTTTCTACATAATTCTGCAGTTTATGTGAGTTTTAGACACTTTTCGGCACTTAAACTATCTCTAGGAAGGCAGTTTTGTGATCCTTACTTTCCTACACACTATACTAGTGTAATACTTGGTTTCTGGCTCATTCTGTGTCTCAAAACCTTGTCTGTCTATGTACTGAACTCCGTCAACATTTTTCTGATTTGTCTGATAACTGTGCTTGTCACAACTGTCACTTTTCCGTACATTCCGTACAATAATTAGACAGTAATCTGTGTTTAAGAACTGTGCATGGTATAGTTTACAAGACAAATGAATTTCTGGTTTCTGTTATATACATACAACGGCATTTCATGTTGCAAGACTTTTATCATTACTACATGCAACACGATATAGTTCTAATAATGCACAGAACAGAATTGGCACCATTATCAGACAAACTAAAAGCACTGACGGGAGTTCAGTACTTAGATAGACATGATGTTAAGACACAGAATGAGCCCCAGAACCAAGTGATACACTAGGATAGTGTATAGGGAAGTAAGGACCACAAAACTGCATGCCTAAGTGATAATTTAAGTGTCGGAAAGTGCCTAAAACCCACTTAAAGTGCTGAATTCAGCATTTTTCAGCAAAAATCAGCATTTTAACAAGTTGGTAACATGCAAAAATATGACTAAATGGTCCTGAATGCTTTCCTAAGTATCGGGAATTAAAGGTGTCACAAAAGGGTACGTAAAGATCACTAAACGGTATAGTTTGACACTTTAACGAACCGGTATCTAACCGAACAACCGGACACTACCCGAAACATCAAAATTATACTAGAAGCATTGTTTTGATATTTTTGAGCTAGTTATGATCCCCGAACACCCTAACGCACTATATAACACATGATATGCTTAACACCTAATTAATACACTTGAAATCTAACTAGATCTCTTAACTTATCATTCAACACCAACTAAGACCCCCCCCCCCCCCTTAAGTGGACGGTCACAAGGGTGACCCCACCATAATCTTCCCTTGATCTTCCTTGATTTCCTTAATCTTGTGAAGATTTACTTAGTGATTTGTTATGTACTATTGGAACATATGATCCATTGGATAAAAGCTTAATATGGTTATAAGTTAGAACATGTGCTCATTCATCTTCACACCACTCCACCTCCTTCCTTCTTCTTCCCTCTCGGTCGAACATAGCACCCAACACCATCACCATCATTCATTCAAGATCATCCAATCTCAAGTGTACACAAGGTGTAAGAAGGTCTATAAGGAAGCTTGGTGGCATAGGAAGTGGAAGGACCTTTCTCATTTGCTTTTACCCAACACATTTATCATCCTCAACATCTTGTGTTCATCCCTAGCCATAGAGCTAGTAGTAAGGCCCTTATGATCTCTTGTTACTTCATATTTTGATGGTTAAATAGATAATGAACATTGTTAATCTTGATGAACACTAAAGAACATATTCATGAAACTTTAACATAAGCTTATTAACATATGAATACATGTTGATTTGTGTTGATTTGCTTCTTGATGATTGATGATTTGTGTTAGTGATGTTAGACATCATATGAAACTTACTAGATTGTGATTTAACACATGATCTAGTAAGTTAAGGTGGTGATCTTGTGAAAGACCAAGATCGTCATGCTTTATGTTTTCATGAACTTGAAGGGTGAAAATGATTTTGTGAATGATGAAGTATGTAATATGATACTAGTCATAAACTTGAATGATTTCAAAACTAGTTTTCTAAAGAAGACAAGTTAAATAACAAGATTTATATAGACTTGGTTTATACATAAACAAACACTATTTTTAAGGGTTAAACTAGTGTAGAAACGCTTGGGAAACAAGAAGATGTCATAAAGAAATGTTTTTGTAAAACAAGTTGTAAACACCTAAATCTTCCAAGAATGAGATTTTTAAAGAAGTAAACACGCTTTAAAGGGTAACTAAACCTACTAAACACACTACCAAGTTACTACAGGTTTTCATGAAAGCTCAAGTTCATGATTACTATGTAAGTAGCATGGTTTTGGCACTTGGTAAGTGTAGGTTGATTGTTGATTGTTTGCAATGATTTTGAAAAGAAAATGATATGCTTTGATAGTGGACACCTCCATTTTTAGGGGAAACTATGGCAAAATTTTCTAAAAATATAAACACTTCGAAAAATATTTTCTAAACAAATATTTACAAATGTGTTTTAACCATGGTTTGCAATATAAACTTTGTCATAGAATTTGTTACAAAAATACAAGTATTGGAGGTTGGTTTTTGTAAATAAAAATAACTAAATATGTATTTGAAAGGTATATATATTTAGAAGACATGTGTGTGAATATTTGTATACTTTGTGTAATAGTTAAATTATTTTAGGGTTTGAAATAATGTAACTTAACAAATACCAAGAAATTTACAATCCAAAATATTACCAAAAATCACAAGGAATAAACATATAAGTTACACACATAATACTGCGAAACCGAACGAAAGAACATAACTTACAAGATATTCCGAAAACTACATTTATGAGCATATTTTTGGTAAATATTATTTTGGATACAAAAGAAATGAAAGTATGATTTTTATCCTTATTACGAAGTATATCATATTTTCGACAAGGAGAAATATATTATTTTTGGAAGTTAAAATATATTTTCTTGGAATATTTAGAAGATATATGATTTTTGGGAAAAATATATATTTTCTTGACAATACATTATTTTTGGACAAAATAGGTTTATATATATTTTCTAAGTTAGACTTAAAAATATATTATTATTGGAACTACATATACAAGAATGCAAATATACATGTATGAGATACCCCCATCCTTGGGAAGGAAGTACGAAAATAAATACTTGAGAAGTATTATTACAAAAATAATGTTTAAACTATTATTCCAAAATTAAATATAGTTTAAAGTTAAAATAATCATTATTTAAACAAGAAATTATAACTTGGGATAATATTAAGAGAAACGTAACTAAAAAACGTAAATACTAATGCAAGGCACGGCCCGTTCGTCTAATAGACCCTAGTACATTGTAGGGAGTCGTGTTGCTGACGAGATTTGATTTACCAGTACCGAAGACGCAAAACAGTGAGTTCATGCCCCCCCCCCTTTTTCTCTTAACTGTTTTTTGTTTTATAACTCTCGGGGGTGGAATACATGTTGCGAATGTTTAAACAGTATGAATTGACTATGAACTGAACTATTAGATCATGTGAGCATAGACTAAATTTGAAATGCCATTAACTCTTAATTAGGGACGAAGGTTAGATCTAACGGGTACGGCCGAACCCCACTCATGGTACTTGTGACCACTTGAGTGCTTCGGTGTCCCAGTCGAGGTGAATCGACATAGTCGAAGGGGAATTCGACATAGCCGAGGGAAATCGACGAGGGTATAAGCCTACTTATCTTGAGTACTCCCTATGTCCTCACATGCTTTAATGTCCTTGTAAAACATCTATTTATGTTCATAAATGCTTTTCATACATGTTTTCAAAGGAGTCTCTCAAAGGTTTACAAGTTTGCCAGTACTCACACAAAACGCATGAACTCGCTCAACTTTTGTTGATGTTTTCCAAAATTACATGTATTTCAGGTAACAGGTTGGATCTTGGGCGCGGGTGTTTTTTCTAGAAGTAAGTTTCAAGTTTAGGTGTCATCCACTTTTGTTGGTTTGTGACTTAGTCGAAGGTTGTGGTTTAAAACTTAAATAACTGGTGTTTGTAATACCTTAAATTTAATGAATGGATGAACATCGTTTTGATCATATAGTTGTTTATTATAATTGAATGCAATGATATTAAACCAGTCACACATCATACGCTTTCGCAAAAGTCAGGGTGTGACAGTGCTAACTGTGTTTCGTGCATCATTTGAATCAATATAGTTTGCATGCAGTAGTGATATGACATTATGCAATATGTGATGCACATGTATGTATAAAGCAGTAATCAGAAAGCAATTCAAATCATTAATTGAAATGCAGCACAGTCATTATGCACTAATCATGGTTTAATAGTTGTACGGATACCTGGAATTTTGACAATTGTCACAAATAAAATCATATAAACAAAATGCTCGGCGGTGGCAAATTTAAAAGGTAACTATTTATTTTGAATAAATTGGGTGTCATGACCACCATGACCCTTCATGTCAGTGTCATGTCACTCATCTCTAATCTACAATCTAAAACCACTACCCTAAGGATGTGGTCATGACCCAAGCCACTATCCTCTTATTTATTTTAATTTACGTTTGTCCTACTTGTAATGATTGTGAGCTGCATAGTCTTATGAAGTATTCATGCTGCAACCCGGTTTGGATGATGTTTCGGGTTCTTGGGCCTCTGGTGTTGCTGAGTGCTTGGACCAAGAACTGGTTGCATCATTATAAGCCGCCAAAAAAGATGGGAATGCATTATGACTGTTCTGGATTGAAGCCTCGACAAGCTAAGTATCTTAAGTGCATCAGGGTGACTCGCATACTGCTGGAAAGCATGTTTGGTTTAGTTCCTGTGCCGTCTAAAACTCATCTTGGGGCGGTGCTTCTGCTGCATCGGAAAGCTGCTCACTGGTACTCTAAGTTGGGCAAAAAGGGTTGGGATTGGAATTTGATAAGGCATCAAATGTTGCTCAAATGGATTCCCAATTGGATGCTTGCTAGGCGGAAGTCTGCTGCTGCGGTTTACAAGACCCGGGCCTTCATGGTTGCTTCGGGGCTGATGGAAAAGACCAAAGGTTTGGGTAACTGTGTAGTGGCTCAAAGTTATCGTCGGATTAAAGACAAAAGACGGCCAAACATGCCATTATGGCTGATGCATTATGTCTGCTATATTGGGCAGTGTTTGCTGGGGTGGGAATGCATGAGGCCCAACTCCATACCGGATACCTATGCCATAACTATAGTTGGGCCGCCCCCTAGTTTTGGATCGACATGTAATTTTTGTTGGCATTTGTGTTATATTAGTATAATTACGGTTAGATCTAGGTTTTTGTACATACCTAGAGTGGGATACATTGTGTCTTATTTTTGGACCCCCAAAACATGTTTTGGGAGGTGGCACGGGGGTATGCCCCTTTGGATGATGTAATTATTTGGTTGGTTTTTTATACTTTTGCCGGGCGATAGCCCTTTACCCAAAAAAAAAAAAGGAAATGATTACTTGAAAAATGGAAAGGAGGACCATGATTGTCATGGTTTAATACATGCAAAACATGGTGGATTAGGAAAGAAGGTGATATAGCCTTTCATTCATTTTCCTACATGGCGAATCATGTCCCAGCCATAAGTCTCGTACCCTTTAGCCTAAGTACATGCATCCTAAGTTTTCTTACTATATCAATCTATATTTATTATTTAACTATTTCTAGCACACATAGAAATGTCGTATATTTTTATATCTTTATATATAATATTTGTGTGAAAATTGTATTGTTTTCATAGTTTGTAGTGTTTTTGATGATACGATAATAATGATAACATGATTTGTCTTTTGTGTTTAACCAATTATAACGGAAACAGTTGGTGATGTGAAACCATGGGACCGTGAAACAAGTGGTCACGTCCTCATAATGGAACTCCACGCCGGCGATAACTAGACACATCTATAACCTCTTTATTTTATGATTTTTCTAAGACACGTCTATTAGATTACACTATGCACAAACAATAATGCTTTTTCCTCATAAAATGACAAAATAAGTAAACCCAAGTATTAACGTGTAATTAGTTCTCCAATTTTCAAACAGTTACAACTTTTTTTATAATACTTTGTAAAAAAAAATACACCATATTAACAAGCATTTCATTCTTTTTAATGAAGTAGGTTATAGCTATAGTTTTCTTAATTTTTTTATAAAAAATATTGTGCAAGCTATAAAGTTACGTGATTGTGTAATGTTACGTGATTATGTTCCAGTACATAATTACGTACCATATGTGCAAGCAGTAACAGATACTCAATGTGACCATACATCTACAATCACATACCATGTGTAACAAGTATAATGTCACGTGATTGTGTACCGGTACGTAATTACGTTATTATAATTTTTTATTGTATAATGTTTTTTTTTACTAAAGTTGTGCTTATTACGAGATTATACATTCAATATAATGATAGCATAATTATTTTTATGCTATTAAGTGATAAGATATGTAATATAAGTCATTACGTAATTATAAATGTAGTGTTACATTGAGTATTTGATACTGCTTGCACACATGTTATCTGATTGTTACATTGAGCATTTGTTACTGTTTCTGTAGTTATAGTACGTGATTCTAGATTTAGGTATATATTGAGTATATTCTGGTACGTGATTTAGGTAGTCATTGATCATTTCGTACATGATTACAGATGTGGTGTTAGATTGAGAATTTGTTACTGTTTGCATATATGGTATGTGATTTAGGTATTCATTGATGATGTTCTGGTATGCATTTACGTACTGGAACATAATCATGTAACTTTATAGCTTGTAAAATAAAAAATTTAAGAAAACTATAGCATTAGCCTACTTAAATTAAAAAGAATGAAACGCTCATTAATATGGTGTAATGTTTTTTTTTAAATTATTGTATGAAAAAATTATAGTTGTTTGAAAATAACGGGGGAAATAGGTTTATCAGCAAATAATATTGGATTTTCCAATCTTGCATTTTTTTCCCCACTTGTTTCTCAGAACAGGTTTTCTTATTGTTAGTTTTTATTGTCTTTTTTATTTGAGTAAACAACCATTTTGGTCCCTGAGGTTTGGGCACTTTTGTCACTTTGGTCCAAAACTCAAACCTTTTGAATCTGGGTCCCTGTGGTTTCAATTTTGTTGTCATTTTGATCCAAAAGTGAAATAAGCTCATATTTGTCTAATAAAATCCTTGTATTTTGTCCTTTTCCTCAGGGGCAAAATGGTCATTATAATAAAAAACATATGTTAATTAAAAACTAATAAAATAAAATATATATAAACCCAAAACACACACACACACTCTCTCTAAAGTCTAAAGTCTCTTTCTCCCTTTCTCTCCCCAAATTCTGTAACATAATTCTGAAGAACAAGAAGATGATGCAGGGGCGGTGGTTATGGCTAGACGGTGATGTAAAGGCGGTTGTGGGTGGCCGGTGGTGCAGGGTTGGTTGTGGGCGGTCGGTTGAAGGAAGGTTAGTAGTGGTGTTGTTTTTTATGATGGTGGTGGTGGTAGTGGTGGTGGTAGCAGGTGGTTGATCGTGATGGTGGGAGAGGAGAAAGCGGGCATATATCATCATCTTCCACAAATACAAACCCTAATCTTCATCACCTCCTCCTTCTCTTCATCAGTGATGTTCGAACCGGTATGTCGAAAACTCAATTTTATTCCGGTTATTGACGGATCTAAACCTGATTTTTCGACTGTTATACCTAATTTAATGCTCAAAAAGGTGATTCGTAACTGGTGCGACGCACCGGATTATAGCTCTGTTAACGATTCTGTTACGAAATTGATGTTGAAATCGAGTTGTAGGTCCCCTTGATGTATGGATCTTTCACAGAATTGTCAATCTAATCAAGAGTGCGGAATCCTCTTGATCAGAATATAGCAGAAAACGTGTAGGAACAACAATTCACAATCAAACCGGGTTTCTATTGATTATCAATCTCACGAATTACAATCAATCAAAACCCTAACCAACTCCAAATTCGTCCAAGACACTAGTCTCTCACGAAATTCCTCACAAACTCTGTTTTGGCTGATTAACCTAAACCCTAAAGCAAAGCCTTGTTTATATAACACAAGGTTGCTACTTGGGCTGGGGTTTCCTACATGGGCAAGCCCAATTCGTCCCCCCTAGACCCAAACTGGGTTTCGTTTAGCCCAAACTCTATTATTCCACTAATACAAAGCTAAACCCGCTAACTGTTTATCGTTTAACTAATTACAAGATATCCAAAGACCAAATCTAAGCTGTTGTCACAAATATGCACCAACAAACTCCCCCTTGACAATAGCTTCATAGTGTAACTTTGTCTTCAGTCATCTTGCATTCTTCATGTAGTCGTGCACTGTCTTTGGTCTTTGGATAGCTTCAACTTCAATAGCTTCTGTCAGCAACAGACTCCCCCTAAGCTGATGCATCCAATCACCAAATCTTCAAAAACTTTAGCGTTTGAGTAAACTCCAGTTCAGCATATGTATAGCAATCTTCAAACTCTTCAAATTGTTTGCAATGTAGAAAGGAGGTTCTACCATGCATCCAATCAAACTCTCATCTTCACAACAACTGCTCAGCAACATACTGCTTCAATCTGTATACACTATAAAACAAACATCTCGAGAAACCATACGAATTTTTCAACAAAGTTAAATAAATTATTATTATTCAAGAGATAGTTAAACTGTATTACAGATTAAGCATTTTCAACTTATCACCAACACGCAAAACTTTTTAATCACACACCCTATAACCCGCATGATTTAAAATTTTCAACTCACTTTCCAACACCGTCTCCCCCTATCAGTAACAATTCCTCCAAGAATAACAGTTTTCCGTACATTAAGAATTTTAAATAGAAAAATACACTATTTTTGGATTTTTATATTTTCTGAAAGCAAGTAAATAACAAAAGCAATAAACACTCTATTTTTTGTGAGAATCACCGGTAAGAAGATCATATCAGCACAATCAAACTGTTTTCACACTATTAGATAATTCTTTATTTAATTTTTCATGAAAAGCAGTCCAAGACGATTACCAGTATGTTTGTCCACTTAAACAAAATGCATGAACATTTCAAGTACCATTATCGTATGATACGTTAAGGTAATATTATTACTGATATACTAGTGTGTCCCACTTCAGGATATACCCCCGCGATCAAGGTATGCACAAAGATTCATCGTAGTAGGTGAGTATACTGAATTCATCCGTTTTGTTTTTCAACATTTAGATAATTGGTGATCAGGTCAGTACTTCCGTACAGCAAAGAGACCAAAATATCTAACGAGGGCTAAGACAAATACCGTTTTTGGTACGATTTATGCATTTTGCACTTTTTGAATGACTCTCTAGGAGAGCTTCTTCATTTATGGGATTTGGCATTTTTTGCTCTTTTAAGATATCCCGGTTGTGCCTAGGTCAGCATGTATCTGGATGCAGCAGAATGACAACCTTGATATCCCCAAATGAAATAACAGTATAAAGACCCAAAACTTCAGATTTTGACAATCTATCAACGCAAGATTTAAGGTCATTAAACCATACACCACTAATGTGTTCCCCACTCATACACAATTCATTTAGGTTTATATCACATTGGTAAGTTGATTATTTCATGCTTTTTGCCTACTGGTACATCGTATGATGAAGCTGCTATCACACTTAAGTAATTTAATTCATTTTCAGTGTGATAGTCTAACTTGCTGATGTACTATCATTTCTTCTTTTTCACGCAGTGATAACTCATTTTTTATTTTCTATTTTTTTATGTTTTTGATTTTTCTGTGTTTTTGTATTTTTGTTTTTTTAAGAAAAGCAGTAAACTATTTACAAAATTCTTATGAAAAACCAGTTATTCAGGATTCCTCATCCCGTTGAGTTCGACTAAATGTTCAAAGCGAGCCCTGTCAAATGCTTTAGTATAAAGATCTGCCAGGTTATCTTCTGTGTCGAATCAGCACTTTGAACTTCAATTTAAATCATTTAATATATATATATATATAACAACAATCTCACATCCCCCGTCATGTGCCTGAAGCAGCTACTATCAACATAAGTTGATAATCCTCCTTAGCAGCTCTTGCACACACCAACTAAGAAATTAGTTAGATTGGGGGACCCAAGCCTTAATGGTCTTGGGTCGTCCAAATTCACCAACTACTGGAACATCCATCCAATATCCATTACTCCTAACTGGAGTCTTGGATCTCAGACCTATTGATGGAATTTGATTTTGATTTCCACTAGGTCTTTGGTCCTGAGGGTTCCTATATGTGTTTGGACTATTTGACCTTTGAAATTTTTGATTTTGATACCTTGAATTTTGATTCCAAGAAGCATTATTGTTGTAGTTTCTAAAGCCATTGTTATAAAAAGTTCGACCACCATCATTTTGGTATCGATTTTGATATTGACCTTGACTTCTGAAATTATTTGAATTATAGTTGTTCATTTTAGGTGAACTGCTTCTAGGTCTCTCATATCTGCCTGGTGGAGATCTAGGCTGAAATCTTGGTTGATTTCTTTGAAAACGTGGAACTTGTGGAGTTCCTGTTCCAGCCTTATCTACACCAACAGCAACATTCTCTGGTTGCTTAGGAGCAGATTTCTTTGGAGAGTTTGAATCTCTCTCCTTTTTATCACCACTATTCTCTGGTGACTTCTCTCTCTTCCTCTCACTAACTTGAACTTCACTCTTTTTGTTAGGACAGCAGCTAGCTACATGTCCCTTTGTGTGACATTTGAAGCACGATCTCCTTTTCAAAGACTTCTTAGCTGGAGTCTTTGAGGTAGATCCCTCATCAGATAATGATGATGCCTTGGAAGAATTTTGTTCGGTTTGCCTAATTTCAGATTTTTCTATGTTCTTATTTTTTGTAAACTCTACATTCGATTCATTTTCAATAACAGTGGTTTCATTTTTCATATCACTACCTTGAACAAAATTAATCTTTTTAACAAAAGTTTGATTTTTGCTCTTAGGAGGTGAATTTTTCTTTTTCAAATGTTCCCTGTTATTGTTCTTCTTAGCATAATCACTCTCAGACCCATCACTTTGACTTGATGTGGATGCAAAACTACTTGGTGCAGTTGACATAAAGTCTGTTAGCTCATCTTCATCAGGCAGGAATGAATAGTCATGACTAAGAGGAGGTGGGACTTCATTAAAGCCCTGGAAGCCCACACTGGTCTTGTCATTACTCTTCTTTAACCCACCCATCATGTGTTTCATTACAAAAGACGAATCTCTGAATTGACTTAATTTCTTTTCAAGTTCAACAATTTTGAGTTGTGCATCTGACAACTCTTTGCATTTTTCAGAAATCTCTTTTGTTTTCTCAGCCATCATGTCATGAGCTAAGTCTATTACTTGAAGTTTTTCGTTTAGTTTGTAGGTTAAAGCTTCAATTTCACTTTCATAACCTCTTATCTTCTTCAAGTATACAGATTCGTTTCTTTTAGCAAAAAAAAATTGATTCCTTTATGTTAGACATCTCGCTCACCAGACTTTGGTTTTGTGTTAACAACCTGTCAACCTCACCCTGTAATTCACGACATCTCAAACACACAGAATTAGATTGTACCTCTTTCTCATGACTTTCTGTAGTTTGATCAGCAACAACCTGTTCAGCTTCACACTCTTTCTCTACTTCAGCATCCACTTTTGCTTCAGCATTCTCCACTTGAGCTTCAGCATCATTCACAGTAGTTTCAGCTTCATCAACTTGCACTATCTCTGCCATGAATGCCTGAGTGGCATGCTCATTATCTTCCAGATGAACACTCCAATCAGTTGACCCTTCTCGTGGTGTAGAGATCACAGCTTTATTCCTTTTGACATCTTCATTTCCTTGATACCTCTTTTCCAATGCATCCCACATATCCTTTGAATTTGTGTACTTTTTGAAGGTATGCTTGATGCTATCAGATAAGGACATCTTTATTGCAGCCAAGGCTCTCTTTTCAGCCTCATACATCCTTTTATCATCCTCTTTCATGTTCACATAGTCTGTTCTACGTGGTCTGCCCTCATAATTGTGTGTTGGGTTTGTGTACCCATCTACAATACAGATCCACATGCGTGCATCCTGAGATTCAATGAAGGATTGGAAGTTGTCCTTCCATGTAAGATAATTCTCCATCTTCATCATCTTAGGTGCATTCAAATTCGTCATGTTCGACATTTTAACGCAACAGACTGGTAAAACCATACAAAATATCTCCGAAAACAGTGGTTACCAAATTACACCGTTAGAATCGTCTCGAAAAGACGAATCCAATGATATATAATGTCGAAAACCGAATTCGGGATTTTCCAGAGTTTTTTTCTCTCCTAAAAATGCAAGGAATTTAACGGTGCAGATGGTTCTGTCAAACGAGCTACGGATCAATTTCTATTTGCGAAAACGTGAATTTTTAGTTACGCTTGCCAAAAAAATCTTCCACCCTTTTAATGTTTGCTGTTAATTTCGCTAGCCAGTCAAGATTAATTTCGCTGATCAGTTTAAGTTAACTTCGCTGGTCTAGTTCGCTGAAAAGTCAACTTCGCAGGTCAAATTTGCTGATTATTAAAATCGTCTGTTAATTTCGCTCAGATTAATTTCGCCGGGTAACCAGTTCGCTATTACGACGACTGGTAAAAGTCGCTGAAACCGTGATAATTTCGCTGTGGAAAATTATACGGTTACCAAAGTCGCCTTTGGATTTAATTTCGCCGACAAGTTCACAGGTCAGTTAAATTCACAGGTCCAGTCTGCGAATTTGTTAACTTCGCCAGCCAGTAATATGGAAATTCAATCTTTTTCAAATTTCTGAGATTTTCCAGATTCTACCAACACTTTCCTGCAGAATCGAAACAGCAAAAATATCAGTAATTTTTGAAAAACAGTGAAGAACAGAACGAAGAACGTGAAGAACACGAAGAAAAATCTTCAAATTTTCAAGCTTTTCCAGTCAAAATTCTTCAACCAATCAACCAGAACTATCTCTAAAACCTGCAAAACAGCAAACAAACAATGCAGAAGATCAAAACAACCAAAAAATTTCGAAAATATATATCAAACCAAGAAAAATTTCGAAACCCTAATTTTTCAGGTTTCTTAATTTTCGAAAATCCTCCTGTTTCTGCAGAACACGATTCTGAACCGAGCCTTCAAGAGCCTAATGCTCTGATACCAATTGTAGGTCCCCTTGATGTATGGATCTTTCACAGAATTGTATATCTAACCTAGAGTGCGGAATCCTCTAGATCAGATTTGTTACAGAAACGAGTAGAAGAACAGAAACAGCAAAAATATCAGTAATTTTCGAAAAACAGTGAAGAACACGAAGAAAAATCTTCTAATTTTCAAGCTTTTCCAGTCAAAATTCTTCAACCAATCAACCAGAACTATCTCTAAAACCTGCAAAACAGCAAACAAACAATGCAGAAGATCAAAACAGCCAAAAAATTTCGAAAATATATATCAAACCAAGAAAAATTTCGAAACCCTAATTTTTCAGGTTTCTTAATTTTCGAAAATCCTCCTGTTTCTGCAGAACACAATTCTGAACCGAGCCTTCAAGAGCCTAATGCTCTGATACCAATTGTAGGTCCCCTTGATGTATGGATCTTTCACAAAATTGTCAATCTAATCAAGAGTGCGGAATCCTCTTGATCAGAATATAGCAGAAAACGTGTAGGAACAGCAATTCACAATCAAACCGGGTTTCTATTGATTATCAATATCATGAATTACAATCAATCAAAACCCTAACCAACTCCAAATTCGTCCAAGACACTAGTCTCTCACGAAATTCCTCACAAACTCTGTTTTGGCTGATTAACCTAAACCCTAAAGCAAAGCCTTGTTTATATAACACAAGGTTGCTACTTGGGCTGGGGTTTCCTACATGGGCAAGCCCAATTCGTCCCCCCTAGACCCAAACTGGGTTTCGTTTAGCCCAAACTCTATTATTCCACTAATACAAAGCTAAACCCGCTAACTGTTTATCGTTTAACTAATTACAAGATATCCAAAGACCAAATCTAAGCTGTTGTCACAAATATGCACCAACACAAGTGAGTTTGACGGTGATGTTAGATTTAGGGTTTCAGAACGAGAAGATGATGTTTTATTAGACCATTTAGATGAATCTTCTTTGTATTCATCGTTAGAAATCGATGAGTTAGAAAACATACCTTCTGGAAGGTTCTGTGTATGGAGACCTAACATAACCGGTGAAACAGACACGACGGAGTAACATCGAGGTAAGGAGCCGATGGTGCTGTTAAGTTCTAAACAGAAACCGAGCTCCAGTGAAGTTTCGAGGCAGAAATGGAGCTCTGGTGAGATTTTGAATGTTGCAGGCCGGTGGAAGGCGGGAACGCCGGTTCATGAGCGGTTTGGGTTTGGAGAAGATGATGTGTTATAACAAAATTATAATGACCATTTTGCCCCTAAGGAAAAGGCCAAAATACCAGGATTTTATTAGACAAATATGAGCTAATTTCACTTTTGGACCAAAATGGCAATAAAAATAAAATCACAGGGACCCAGATTCAAAAGATTTGAGTTTTGGACTAAAGTGGCAAAAGTGACCAAATCTTAGGGACCAAAATGGCAGTTTACTCAATTTATTTTTTCAAGATTATTTATGCCTGTTATTTGCTCAAGTAAAAGTGTTTGATTCCAACCTTTTGATTGGGAGATAGTATTAAAGGAATATGTTAGTTATAAGGGTGTACGGTGTGGGTTAGGCAAATCCATCGGCAAACCCCTTTTGCCAATAGGGAGTCCACCGCCACACCCATGTTTGTCAATGGGGAGTCCATTTTCGAGGAGAAGATGCCGCTTGCGGCAAAGGTGAGGGTGAGGGTAAGTGGTGGGGCCCAGTTCTTGTCAACCAATCATCTTTTTTTTTTAAATTAGTTTGCCTAATCTCAATTTAGGCATTCACCACTTACATTTTTTTGTTCAATAGGCAAAAATAATAGGGAAATTACATGGCACAACATGATTGGGTGCGGGAAAGTTTGCCTAATCTCAATGGGCATACACCCTTACACCCTAACTAGATAAAATTTATATGTTAGATAGCATTTAATGTAGTGATATATATACTATATAATAAAAGAAACCAATGGGAGGACACATGTCACTCATTGGAGCCATCTATTTATTAGTTTTCTCATCTCTATCTCCTACTTAATTATAATTAATATTAATAAAAAATAATTATAAAATAAAATTTAATATAAATTTAAACAATTCGTATAGGAGATAATATAGTCTTTTGAAATATTTATTAGATTTCACAATTATTTATTTTGAAATTAACAAAAGACGTACACTAAATATAAATTAATATAATGTAAAGAGTTAAATGTCATTTTAGTCCATATGGTTTGGGTCATTTTGTCAGTTTAGTACAAAGGTTTTATAATACCCAGGGTTTATACTGATATAATACGATAAAACTTTTTATTGATTGGTATATAAAATTACATGTGTTCAACCCATATAATACATGAGGTTTTTAAAAATGTAACTTTTTTCATTATTTAATATATAAAATTAAATTACTCAACACATACAATACACGGGGTTCTTAAAGATATAATTTTTTTTTATTATTTAATGTATAAAATTACATTTATTCAACCCATGTAATAAACGAGATTTTTAAAGATATATTGTTTTATTATTTGGTATATAAAATTACATTTATTTAACCCGTGTAATAAACGAGGTTTTTAAAGATATATTTTTTTATTATTTGGTATATAAAATTACATTATTCAACCCGTGTATTACACGGGGTTCTAACCTAGTTTAGTTATATCCCCTTAATAATCATCCCCATATTTTTATATTTTTAAACCTTTAATTCGTATGTTACATATTTATTTGTTCATAACAATTATTATAATATATTCATTTACATTGACTCATTATTTTCTATTTAAAGATAACATTAGTTTTATTGTTAGATAGCAAATACATAATCAGGACTGGTCCTGAGAATTTACGTACTCTGTATGAGCACGAAAAAAATATGCCTTTTAGGTGTTAACAAGACTATTAGAAAAAGTGCAAAACCTTGATATCTAAGGAAGTTTCTAACAAATTATGTTAATTAACGCCCAAATAATCGAAATTAATGCCAAATCACATTCAAATAATCGACAATTAACTCTAAATAATGCCTAACATCGATAATTAATGCCAAATAATCAACAATCATACATTCATACGCCAAATAACACCTAACTAATCATACCTAGTCAGTGCCATAAAGCCTTGCGAGTTGCGAGTCGCCGAGTCGGGGTTATGTGTTTGTGGATTGCTTCGCGCCTCACTGCTTTAGCAGCCTTACGATCAGCCGATCAAACACCAGACGGTTAGATTGTGTCACGGAATCACGGTGGTGCGTGGTTGGCTGGTGACTAGTGTGGTAGCCTTGGTTTGCTTCGTGCTTCGTTCACTGTCATCTGTTTGTCTCTTTTACTGCTCCTAAAAGTACCAACCGCCAAGAAACGATATCAGTTTATTTTTATTTGTGTTTGAAAATCAAACTGGTATTGGGCTAAACCTAATGTAGTAATGGGCTACGTTATATAAATTAAGATAGATTTGTAAATGAACTTGTCAATAACTTGGTGTTTTATATAAGTATGTTATATATATATATATATATATATATATATAGGGAGAGGATCATGAGAAAACTAGAAAACTAACTAAAAAAACCTAAAAAAAGCTAAAAAACATACCAATTTTTTTTTACAATTTTTTATAAAAAAATCGCTATTTTTTAATATATATAAAAAAATTTCAAAAAAAAATTTATTGTACTGCACATGTGCATTATATGTGTACTACACATGTTCATTGTATCCGTATTAGTGCACATGTGCAGTACAACAAAAAACTTTATTTTTATTTTTTTGAATTTTTTTTTCCATACGTAAAAAATAGCGATTTTTTTATAAAAAATTGTAAAAAAAAATTGGTATTTTTTAGGCCTTTTTTTAGTTAGTTTTTTGGTTTTCTCATGATCCATCCCCCATATATATATATATATATATAGGATTCGGTTCAATGAGGAACCACTACCAGTTGCGAGAACTGTGAGAACTTCTCCCATCCAATAGAATTTTAACATATCACATATAATAATTTTAATTCAAAAGGGTATTTTAATATTTTTCTCTCAATGTCACATCCTCTCTCTCTTATCTCTAAATCACATCACATCATCGTTTATATGTCTAACATAACAATATCAATCTTCTTTCATCTCTTTTATACTTTTCATATTTAAAATTGGGAAAAAAATATCTTAGGTTTTAAATTCAAAAATCAAAAGTATTACGTAATTTAGAAAATACAAAAATATCAAAAATGATATCTATTTCTTTTTTCTCTATTTTCCCTAATTATGACATAAGTTCTTTATAAAATGCAAGCTATATTTTTCTTATATGTTTATTAGAAAATACAAAATTATAGAAAATGATATCTATTTCTTTTTGCTCTATTTTCCCTAATTCTGACATAATGTTATTTATAAAATTCAAGCTATATTGTCTTATATATTTATTGAGAATTTCTATTTCATTTGTTAACGTTTGATGACTTTGCACTACAACTGTTAAAAAAAACATTCGACAGCGTGCGTAAAAAAGGTTTTGACAACGTGCGTAATAAAGTTTTGACAACGTGCGTAAAAAGAGTTTGAAAACGTGCGTAAACATTTACACGAACTGAGTATGAGAACACCACTATGTAAAAAATAAATAAAAAATGTTTTGGCAACGTGCGTAAAAAAAGCTTTTTTACGCCCCTGATCGCTGACCCGAGCTCCTCTAAACATCACGCGTAAATCTAATTTTCAAACGTATGTAAAAACGGAAGGCGAAAATAGTTTTTATGTAAGTTGTCGAATATAAAATATTTTTTTGCGTACGATGTCTAATGAAAAAAAATGTTTTTTACGCCCCTGATCGCCGGTCCGAGCTCCTCTAAACATTACGCGTAAATCTATTTTTCAAACGTATGTAAAAACGGCACGCGTAAATATTTAGTTTTTACATACGTTTGAAAAATTATTTCTCGTACGTTGTCGAATGTAATAAAATTTCACGCACGGTGTCGAATGTAAAAAAAATCGTGCACGGTGTCGAATGTAAAAAAATGTTTTTTTTTATTATACACGATAAAAAAATGTTTTTTACGTTCCTGATCGACTGCCCGAGCTCCTCTAAACGTTTGTGGAATGTAAACGCTCTGTTTTTTCTTTGATTTTCGTAGGTGTTGGGGCTTTTACGTTCAGACGAAGATGATAACGAATAAAAAATGAAGATCAAGATCAGAGTTTGAAAACGTTTTCTTTTAATACATGTAGTGCAATTTTTTTGTATAAAAAATCATGTGTTATAATTAATTTTTTTAAATATATAAACGTAATTAATGTTGACATAAAGAGTGATGTAGTCTATGATGTTTGATTGTTAGTTTGACAAGTTGACATGAATAATACACAAGTCAAATTTTCCAAAATACACTTCTTGTACTATTTATTCTTTTTTTAATAAATAAAATCATTACAAGACAAATAAAACTTTAACAATTCAATCTCAACCACTCATACATGAGAGATCTAGGGTGGATAATGGTTTTCCTACGGTTCTCGTATCTATAGGTGGTTCATATTTTACTCCATCCCTATATATATATATATATATATATATATATATATATATATATATATATATATAGGGAGAGGGTCATGAGAAAACCACATACAAATGGGAAAACTAAAAAAGTCTAAAAACATACCAATTTTTTTTAATTTCTTATAGGGAAAATGTCACAGAATAGTAACCAAGTTTTAAAAGTGTTATAATTAGATCACCCGTATCGTTTTTGTCACAATTAAATAACTTAAAATTCAAATCGAGCCATATCCTTTTTTCCATGTGTCAAGAAAAAAATGGAGCATAAGATGCTAGGGTCGGATTATATTAATATATGAAATTATATTTATAAAAATTAAAAACACTTTAATTACATTAAAATTAAAAAAAACAAGTTAAAATCGACGTCATCACTCGACGTTAGCATCAAATAAAAGGGAAAAAATAAACAAACATCCACATAACCACAGTTACCTATGAAATGGATGAAAAACCCCTTAATTTTAATGAAAAATGAATTTTGAGTGACCTGATTGTAACACTTTTGAAACTTGAGTGACCTAATTGGAACACTTTTTATATATATAAAAAAATTAAAAAAAAAAAACTTGTACTGCACATGTGCATTATATGTGTACTACACATGTGCATTACATGCTTAAAATTAGCTTTTGAGTTTAGTTTAGCTTTTAGGGTTATGTTTTTTTGGTGGTTTAGGATTAGGATTAGGTTTTGGGTGTAAGGGGAGAGGGTTAGGTTTTTGGGGTTTATGTTTAGGGTTTAGTTTTTTTTTTTTTTTTTTTTTTTTTTTTTTTTTTTGGGGGGGCGGGGGGGGGGGGGGGGGGGGGGGTTTAGGTTTTTGGGGGTGGGTTAGGCTTTTCCGTATTATTGCACATGTGCAGTGCAAATTTTATTTTTTTTTTATTTTTTTGAAAGTTTTTTTATATATATAAATTAGTGAAAATTAATAAAAAAAATTGTAAAAAAAAATGATATGTTTTTTTAGTCTTTTTTAGTTATTTTTTTTGTTTTTCTCATTTAAACTAATTTTCTCATGATCCATCCCCTATATATATATGGTGGGGATATAAAGTGAACATTAATGTATTTGTAAACTGAGTGAACAAATCTTATGCATTGATTTATATCATTAAATCGTAAAATATACTAGTGTATTTTCATTATCAAATTATGTCCATTGATCCTCCCCGCCCACCCCAGGCCGCCCCTGTGCATAATAAACCAAAATAATAATTGTATAGTTTTTAAGAAAATGCCATTTTTCTATTTTCATTGAAATAACGTTACAATATATATTTTTTAAGGAAATTTGATCGCATGATTGAATAACCTTTCAAGGCTCAAACTTTCTATTAAAATTAGTTTTTTTTTTCTTTTATTTGATAATTAAATTAGTTTTGATACATGTCTTTTTCATTTGAAAAGACAATGCAACTTTAAATAGATGGTTTAATAATAAGACTTAACTATAATTACACGATCAAATAAAGGGGTTTGATTAGCTTTTTAGATGCTAATCCATGAGCATGGATGCAAAAATCAATATTCTGACTTCTTGTCCATATAAACAACTTTTAGATAGAAAAAGATTTATTTATTTTTAAATCTGTTTTTGGTGTTTTTGTAAATAAAAAAACTATGGATATTTAAGTATTGTAAACATGTCTAGCCAAGTCAGATTGGGCTCAAGCTCGGGTTCGAGCTCGAGCTCGAGCTTATAGGTAGTGACTTATCGAGCCAACTCGTTTGTTTTTTTTTTAATTCAATATTAATATTAATATATATACACACATATCAGGTGAAAATTTATACATTATGTATTTTTTATGCATACTACTTTGGGTTAAAGTTTATTATATTAGAATTTGGGCTTTAATTAAAGAGCCGAATAAGCTGGTTAACGAGCAAACTTACCTTGGTTCGGCATCAACTTATTTACAAACTAAGACAATTTCGAACCGGCTTTCCTCAAAGGAGTCATGAGGATATTCTCTTTTTGTGATTAAATGTGCTATCTATGATTTTAGTATGTAAGGTAAATTTTCTTCTTCAACTGACTTTAAGTTGGAGACTTGGAGCCAAGCTGGATCACACCAGGCCCAAACTGAGATTTCCATAAACCAAACCCGAAGACCGGATCATTAAATCATCAAGGTGGGCCAAGTATATAAAGAGATTAAGGTGTTGGGCCATTCTTGTATTGAACTAGTGGATTTGTGGATCCACTTATTGGGTTAAAATGAACAAAAACAAAACCAAGCAACTCGACCACTAAAGCAAATGGTTCAATAACATATATGGTTTTCAAAACATTACAAACATGCATGTTTTTGTCCGTTGCATTGTCTTCACGAGTTGAGCCGAGCCGAGCTTGTGCTCACCTAAACTTGAGTTTGACTTGTTTATTATATATTATGTATTTTATTGTGTGTGATTTCATTGTGAAACCCGACTATGCTATAGAATGACAGCTACCGAATATCAAGTCGTGGACACAATGGGTCTTGATACTAAAACCTATACCGACATTTAACTGATCAAAAATTCATTTTTAATTACGAAAACAAAAGTATTACGAAAGTGAGAATGAAAGCAAGAAAGATAGTTGTGAATTTAGAATTTGGAAAACAACCAATTAGACAGGAAATGATAAGTTACTTATGAAAACTGTTTTAAATATGTGTTCTCAAAACAACGTGAAAAGTGCTAGTAAGATTAGAGTCCTATCAGAATAATAACATAAATGCACGCAGTTATGCTATAGACAGGCATAAATAATATGTTGGTACACTTTTGTGTGTCGGTTGCTAGACGAATGTGATTTGGAGCAGCTTGTTGATGATATTGAGCAGTTGCGCCATCAGAGCTGGTAGCGCACCTACCATTTGTGTCGTATGAGGTAGTGCAACTACCAGTTATGCCCCATGATAACTAGAGGCAACTAGTTAGGGGCAACTCACAATAAATAGTTGTGTGTTTATAATTGTATGTGAGCTTGAGAGCAGGTGCGCATGTAAGTTTAGTGCACCTAGCTCCTATGAGTTAAGACACCTAGAGGTGCACGTCTAGGTTGTCAATGTGAGTTTAAACGATATAAACTTTTTTTTCGTATCAATAATCAAGCCGACTAGTTACTGATTTGTTCATTTATCTAATCGTTATGTTGTTTGTTTGATTGCTTGAATGTTGATTGACTCTTCTCGCTCTCGTCTCTACATGAAATCCATATGTGAGCACAAGATGCCCGGTCTAAAAACGTTTTAGCACAATCCTTATTTAAATAGCAATTACTAATTCCTTGTGATTTTAGACCTCTTAACTGGGTTCTTACAGGTCACCGACTTGCAGATTATAATTAATACAGATTAGTTTAAAAAAAAAAAAAAACCCTAACTAATTTCCAGATCCTTCTCAAATGTAGTTCATACATTTTACCAATCAATAAATTAGTTTATCTTTTACCGGTAAGTTTCAAGGCCTAAGTTAATGATCGATATATAATCTAGAGATAGATAAAACTGATTGTAACTAACATACCTCGTTGAAAAATCGAATCAATCCACACAAACCAATTTAAAAATCAATACTCAACATGCAACCATATACATCACCATCATGATAACAAACTATAAGAAACTATATATTCATAAACAACCCATTAAAACAAATAATTCAACACAGATTTATTGTTTGTAACCGGCTATAAAGCTGTTGGCCGCCATTGTCATAATCAAAACATGACTTAAGGTTCAAAAATTAAAAGAACAATCACTCTTGATTAGCTAAGCTTCCAAGCCAACCGTGCGTTCGATTTTCAATCTCCTTGCTTCGTAGCCTTGATTCGTGTTAGAACAAGACGAAATAGCCTCCAAACGTCGTCCACAACTATTCTATCGTGGTACCCAGGGTTCCAGCCATCACTGTCTTTATATAGGCGGGTTTTAGGGTTTCGTGACAACAGTATGGCCCGATATGGCTTAATTGAGTACAGACCATATCGGGTAATAATGGGCCGGAATTAGGGTTTAACTTTCTTGCATGACGATGCTAGGATACATGTCGTACTCGACTGATTTTTGCATTTTTCTCTTCTCTTTTCCAGCTCTATATTCCTTGCACTCTAGAAATCCTTCCTTTTCCTTATTCTTTTTGGTTAACTACCTACAAATCATTAAAAACACAAAAAAATAGCAAATATAAGGATTTTTGCATTAAAAACCATGTGCTCTTTCACACATATTATGTTCTAACCATGATCAAACTAATCTCTTACATTATTTTATTGAGAAGATACATAAGAAATGTATCACCAAACTCCAAGAGGATTGAATTTGAAATTGACCTTGTTAGTTATCCGTATGCATGTATTATTCAAGTCACCATAAGATGTGCCATGTGTTACCTGAAAAGGTAATAGTCACATGATGCTATAGAACGATTCGTACTTGTACTGAATCAGATCGGTTAAACGAGAAAACTATACCTTTATTTCCTACTCTAACATGGCTATTAGAAAGGTTTAGGTCTACTTGGTAAGACATGAAATTGATATACTTGAACAATTTAGCTCGTTCAATCATGTTTAATTGAACTTTTATTATTAGCTTGAATAATTAATAAAAGTAACTTGATACAAGAATTTTAACTAAAATTCGATTTGTCATATAACTATCTACTACATAAATACATGCTTATGGTTATTGTAAGCGTGTATTGCAAAAATTTAACATACTATTAACGAAACTAGTGTTAAAATTCATATATATTCATATTCGTTACAAAATAAAAAGCACTTAACTCATACTAGAGATGAGATCGGTACGATAACGGTACCGATACTGTAAATACCATTACCGAAATTGAGGAAATGTGGATACCGATTACCGTACCGTATTTATAGATTCGATACCGGTACGACACCGGTATCAGTACCGGTATTTCGGTACTTTACCACATTGGTACCGCTTTGGTGTCATCCATTGTTTTACCTAAAAAAATATCATGTGCAACGCATCCATCTATTATTAACTGAACTAGGGTAATATATAGAGAAATGTAAACGAAAGGTAAACATATTAAGTAGTAAAAAAATCAAACAAAAAAAATATCATATCTAAAAAAGGATCATAATTGATTAAAAATAACCAAACAAAAGATTGCATTTTCCCTTTTCCTCCTTCGTTTTGCATATTTATCACATCTTCAATCCAACCTAAAAACCCCTTGGAATTCATTATTAAATTCGGTATTAATACTGATATTTACCGAAAAATACCGGTACCGATACCGTTTTTTACCGATACTAAATTTCAAAAAATCTATTACCGATACCGATACCGTTTATGATCATTCGGTAAAAAATCTTAACCCTAAACTCATACCGACAAACGACATGACAATACTTTGTCAATCCTTGTCTGTTGACCTTGGCCAAAGCGCCCCGCTATGGCCAAAGCGGGGCGCTTTGAGTGTGCAAAAAGACAAAAAGCATGGGCTGGAGTTTGTGTTGTTTTTTTTTTAAATAGGTGAGATGTGGGTTAGTTTGGTAGTGTTTTTTGGAGGAAAAAACTGTATTTGAGTTTTATAATACGTTTTTTTATAATTACGTTTTTTTACGTCATTATTTTTATAGAACGTATATAATATAAGTGCGTCTTTATAAACTGTTAACCTTGTTTATTTTGTTAAATTAAACGAACACGTTAAATAAAATGTACAAAAAGCCATAAGAATTAAACGTAAACAATCCAAAACCAACGTGATGTAAATAGAAGATTAACTGCAATATATATATTTATATATATCAGTTTGTACATACAAAACAAAAATGTACAACTGAGTACATAATACATAACAAATCACTATACAAACAAACTAAGGTACTAATCCTCGTGCGGTGGGAGGGGAAGTGGAGGCAACCCAGCGAGCTCTCGTAGAGCAACGAGCGTCTCGACGATCCAGTCTATGCGTGCGTCCTGGCGTCTGAGGCGCCGGTCGAAGTCCCGAGCCACCTCACGCGCTACCGGAGGCAGGTCAGCGTAAACGTGCTGCGGGTACTGTGGCGGCTCAGGAGCTGGCTGAACTGGTGGTACCGGGATCTCCTCGACATGTTCCTCCTGAGCCGGATCCTCTAATACAGGCTGAGCCTGAGCCTGAGCCTCAGCCTGAGCCTCAGCCTCAGCCTGAGGCTGGCCCGGGAACTGATCGAGTCCCAGAGCCTGTAGCTGAGCCTGCCGAGCGGCCGCCTGAACATCAGGAAGGGCCAACACTCCAGGCCTCACCTCAATAACAACCAGGATGACCTCCGGCACCACCTCCGGCTGCCAAATCAGCCCGTTTCCGCCCCTAAACCTCAGACCAACATCAAAGGTCCGGGTGATCTGCATGCTAGAAACTGACGCGCGGCCCAACCTGGTAGACGGGACCGGATCGGACAGCTCCGGATCATGCTCGGGCACGAGCCCGAGCGAGCGTGCGATGGCGGTGATGTATGAGCCAGTGTGCACGTACCCGCGGAGCTGCCGGTGGTATGCTGTGGCAAAGTAATCTGCCAGGCAGGCTGCTAGATCGCAGGGCTGGCGTCGCAGTAGGCAGTACAGAAAGAAAAGGTCACTGAGGTTGACCTTCTCCCTGCTGGCACCCCGCGGCACGATAGTTGCCGCGATAACATGGTGCAGGTATCGGAACAAGGGGTCTCTAATGGTGGTGGCCTTTTGCCAGGATTTCCCAAAGGGAACCCTGGAAATGGCCCTCCAGAAACTGATAAGCGTCTGCCTGTCCATCATCCTAACCGCCTGCGTATATAAATCAGTATCAAGCTCGGGCTCAGTGTACAAACCTGTATGGACAGCAAACTGCCGCACACTCATCTCAAACTCCTGACCGGCGAGACGGAATGTAACCTCGTGGACAGGAAAAGTCGGGTCCTCCACGTAATCCGCCGGATGCGGCGCGTATGTAAACGTGGAAAGAAACTCGACCGTAAGCTCAGGGTACGAGTCCTCCATCGCTATCTCAAATAGGCGCGACCAAGGAGTATCCAGTCCAACTATATCACGCGCCCGCGTGGCCTCTCCCACGGTCTCCAGCAGGTCCCAGTCTATCCCTACGTGCGACCCAATCTCTATGGTGCGCAACCTAGCGCATCTCCCCCTCGCCCGTGACCCCTGCGGAAACTGCAGGTACGGACATGCCGGCTCTCCCTCCTCTCCCACATCTCCCTCAGCCTCCATATGCTCAATCTCGTCATCGGAGGAATCCATCCCTGCACGTTGACAAGATAATATTAAATATAAAATAATAAACAAATAATATTATTTATAAAATTTAAATAATAAACAAATAATATTAAATATAAAATAATAAACAAATAATATTAAATATAAAATTTAAATAATAAACAAATAATATTAAATATAAAATAATAAACAAATAATATTAAATATAAAATAATAAACAAATAATATTATTTATAAAATTTAAATAATAAACAAATAATATTAAATATAATTTAAATAATAAACAAACAATATTAAACAAATAATATTAAAAAAAAATAATAAACATGAACCAAAGCGCCGCGCTTTGGCCTCGGCGCGGCGCTTTGGTTCTTCGTGATGAAGAACAGCCCCCCCAGATCGTTCCATACGCCCAAATCAAATACAAATCAAACAAACTGAAACACATAACTTGAACCAAAACAATAAATGGCATTCGATCGTACCTTTTAGCGGTTGAAAGCTTGAAAACGTTGATGATCCGGCTCAAGTGTGTGTAAATCGCACCTTGTGTGTGTGTTTGTGTGTGGGGTTTGAAATGGGGGAGAAGCTGCTCCGCTTTGGTTTAAACGATGGATCGAAGCGCCCCGCTATGGCCATAGCGCGGCGCTTTGAGGTCAAAGCGGGTCGCTTAGGTCAAAGCGGGTCGCTTAGGTCAAAGCGGGGCGTTTAGGGCCTTTTTTTATTTTTTTAAAATTGTTTTTAATTCACAAACGCATCGATAATAGTCTAAATTTTACGTTTTTTCCATTATACATCATTTTTTATTATATATGGACTATACTGCAAGTTCCGGATCAAATCAGTTACGTGTGATGTCTTATTCCGTTATATCGTATCATTTTGGTTTGAAAGCACAAGTACTCCTGTGAGTGGTGTTATGTGTATCAGCCGCCTACCGTACATGAACACGACGTATTTTTTCATTAATTGTAGTATTATGATGTATATTGTCATTTTGGGTCGTACAAGTGCGTATTGAATCTGATTGGGTCGCGCAGGTGACATTCGGTTTTTAACGTGATGTAACGCATATATTGAACAAACACAAACGCGATTATTATTAAACACATTTAACATACATTGTGAACATATGGGGTTACATTAAGGTCAGGGGCACGATACGTAAGCATTTCGTACGCGTTGATCTGATCCCTGTATAATGTATGCCAGGCTGTTGCGCGCTCTGTTCTGTTCGCTCTCCAGAGTGGGTTTGGGGGAGGCATTGGATAACAACCTCCAAGCTCTACATGTATGAAATGCCCATGGTCGACGAACACAACCGCAACCACCTGGTGAGGTTCCTCAGCTTCGTTTGGCCCGCCCAGCAGAGGGAAAATTGTATCGCTCCCACGCATGTCGAAGGTGTGAACAATCACACCGTATCGTTGGGCAATAAGAAACCCCGTGTCAGGCGTCGTCATGTAATTTTCGATATATTCTCGTCCCACCCCCTTGAAATCGATCCGTCTAACCAGCGCATCATAATGTCCTACGTTTTCCGGATCGAAAACCTGCCTCCAAAGCGATTCGTTCGTACGTAACTCCTTTATAAGTTGTTTCCGGATCATCAAATATGAATTTTGTTTCACTCCTAACCCAACAGCCACCGATCGAAACCCACAATGACCATCTGGTTTCACGTCCTTTATTCTAACGATGTATGGATGGATCACTTCGGGAATCTGAGATGCGTAGTTGCGGATCGCTATATCCGTCTTAGGACCGAGCTTGATCATCGGGAAATCAGGGTGTAGGTTGATCGTCTGAGGCTGTGACGGTGATATGTACGAGCTGTGACGGGGAAGATCGTCTGAGGCCTCGACCCAAGTTTCTCCCGACGGAATGTACGCGCTTTTTCTAGCGGCATCAACCTTTCTTTCTTCCTGCGTTTTCAATGTTGGGCGACCACGAGTTGTAGGACCGGTTTTGACTCCGAAACGATTGCTAAACGAACGTGAAACGTGCGGAATCCGTACACGAACGCGACCTAAACACACATGACGTAATATAATCGTGATTCTATTATAAAATATGATAACGTACAAGAACCGTGAATCACGTGGAGTACTTTCTCTCTCTAGACTCTCTCTCTAGATCTAGAGACTTCCAAATGACAAATGAGCTAAAAGTTACTAAACTATAACATAAGCTCCTATTTATAGTCTAAGGCATTTAATGAGATTTCTCATTATTACAATTATGCCACCTTGCCTTTTTGTCTAGCTATCACTAATATAATGACTCGTTTTCTTCTGTTTCTTGCTACGGCTCGGATTGACGAAGGCTATATACATAAATGCACTAACAGACTCCCCCTTGGATATTGCCGCAGTCAATCTCGATCATTGAGTCAATCTCGTAGCGTTTTGTCTTTTTCTTTCTCTTTGAATCTTCTTGAACAGAATCCCGATGGATCTGTCTTTAGCTTCAATTTCTCCTTTCTGTAGACTCTTTTCTTCCTCAGGCTCCCCCTTTCATCAAGCTTCCGTGCTTTTGGGATCGACACCTGGCTTTCCAGTTACAAGTTCCTTTAATCCACGCTTCCTCTTGTGTTGAGCTCGTCTTCAGACTCCCCCTTAGACTTTGCTATCGGGATCGTAGTCTGGTACAACATCTGCAATCACTCATACGTTTATAAGTAACAACATTTTAAACTACCAGAAATCGTAATCTGACAATTCAATCTCCTCAAAAACACTTCTCATGAATTTGGCAGTTTCATCAAATCGTATCTGAAACTAGCTCTATAACAATATAAGCATCCAAATCCCCCACAGTTAATCATCCAAGTCCAATTTAATGACCTTGGAGATATCACAAACTGTTTTTTATTTTTGATTTTAAAATTTCAAGTTTCAAATTAATGAACTTGTTCATTTTCAGAAACACAATCAGCTTACTCAGATTTTGAAACTTAGCATTTCAAATATCGGTTGTCGAAAATAAAGCAGAAATCAAAATCTTTTTGTATTTTCTGAAAATATAAAGAAAAAAATATGTACAAACATATTTACAGACAATATTTTTGTTTTGAGTATGCGTCAGAGGATCATATCAGTTCATGACAAATCACTAGTACCGTTGAGCTTAGTTACACAGAAAGTATTAAACAATTCACTTAGATTGTCGATATACTGATCCACTTAAATTTTCACACAAACTTCAACTTATTCAGGATACGAATTAGGTGTTTTAAGAACTTAAACTCATTCATGTGTCCCACCTCTTGAATATACTCCCGTATCCAGATCCCAATATTCAGTCTTACAGGTAATTATAACCCAAATGATATCTGTAAGAGGTTAATAAATTATGAAGAATCATGAGAGCTCAGGTCAGAACTACCGTTCAGCAGAGAGATCATGACTCAACTTTTGGGTGTGTCCCCTTTAGAGGATCTTTTTTACAACAGCATTGCTAAGCAATTTTATTGTCTTATCATATATGCTGAGGGCTGCGCTATGTTTCAAGCAATGCAGAAAGTATTATTCGAGGACTAGGTCAGAACTTCCATTCAGCAGAAGTCCCGGAATAATACCCCAGATATCACTTAAGCATAAAGACCTAGTATATCAGAAAAAGGAACCTTTCAAACGAGATTTCAGGGGTTACCTATATATCCAAGTAGTGTTCCCCACGAAATAAGTAAGTTTGAATTTAGGTTTATATCCCGAAAAAGTTTACTAAATGTGCAAAAACCTATCGACACATCCACGGTGAGATCGTTTAACACATTTAAACTTTCCATTTCTTTAGCATACTGTGATAGTCTACTGATGTATTATCATTTCCTCTTTTTACGCAAAACTCAATTTTTGAATTTTATCATGTTTTTGACTTTTTCAAATTTTCAAATGTTTTTGTATTTTCTGACAATTTTTCTCCCCCTAAAATGCAAAACCATTAAAGAAAATTTGACAACCAATACTGATAGCTTTATCTCGTCATCCCTTTTCTGCTTCATGTGCTCTGTTTTGTAGAAAAACTAATGTACCCCCATGATTTACAACACATTGATCTTAACAGTTTGAAAACCGTTTTTCAATCTTGTGAAAATAATCATGTTTGTTCAGCCGTGAGGGTTTCGGCGTATTCAATCAACACATATTTTTGTATTTTTCTGTTTTTGACAAGAATTGAAAACAAACATATTTTTGGTTTTTCAAATTTTTCAATTTTTAGGGTTTTTGAAATATTGTTTATTTATTTACAGAAAACATATAAACTTCCTGTTTCAACCAACACAGGATCCAGCAACAGCCTCTTCCTCCTCTCCATGTGCCAGGCTGCTCCAACTTCCAAACTTACAATCTTCAGAATTCTTGAGCACCTGCACATTCAACTAACTGAATTACTTGAACAATTTAGCCCAGGTCTGTTGAACCTTAGGCATTTCAACACAATAATTTTCATTCAATGCTGGAAATTCTTTGTCATTTTTCTCAAAAACTTTCTCAATTTTAACTTCAACTTTCTCATCTTTTACCGAAGTCATTTGTTTCTTAATAGACCATGTTTGACCTTTTGGTGTTCCACGTTTGTAAAAATGAGAATCTTTTTTATCACTTTGATTTTGAACAACTTTTGGTTTCCAAAACTCTTGTGGTTTTGTCATATCAACAGTTGTTTTCCAACTTTGAGTTGTTCTGAATCTGGGTGTGTGAGAATTCCAGTTCTGTTTTGAATCGAACCTATTCGGGTTTGATTTCCAAGTTTGGTTCGAAACAAACTTGTTTGTGTTATACCTCCAAGTTTGTTTTGAATCAAATCTGGTTGACCTGTGTTTCACATCCTCAGATTTTTGTTTCTCAACATCAATCTTCTTTTTGTCAACATCCACAGGTTTTAGATTTGGACACTTGCGTGCAAGATATCCTTTTTGATCACATTTGAAACATGTTCTCATGGACACATCTTTGACCTGTGGTTGTTGCTTTTTCTTTTTAGCAAAGAACTCATCATTAGACTGTCTCATTTTGAGCTCTTTTTCTTCTTCTAAACTGCCTCCTTGAACAAAACTCATTTTTGCCTGAAAATTTTGCGTCTCATTTTTGTTTCGATTCTGTTTCTTCTTAAAACCCAACCCAGCCTTCATGTTCTTCTTTTTGAAACCAGGTTTGTTATACGAACCTTTATGACTCTTACCAACAAACTTTGAAATCTCAGACTTCTCAATCTCAACCATTTTGAAAACTTTGTCAACCTTTTATGAAATCACATTCTGAATCGGGAATACAACATCTAAGAATAATTTGTCTGATCCAATCATGGTGTAAACCAATCCATTTGAATCATCATTCAAGTTTTTCTCGGATTTTGTGTTTTTCAGATATCCATCATGAAGATTTCCTTCATCTTCATCATGTGATTCAGATTTACCTGTAACAACCGACTCTTCTTTCAACACACTTTCAACGACTTTACCTACCACCTCTGAATCATGAGTATCATCAGATTTGGAATAGGTTATGTCAATGTTGTCTGGTAATTGATCTACCATGTTGAAAGCTTTTTCGACCTTTTCATCATCATAAAATGCAAATTTTCCCGGTGGTGGAACTTGATGAAACTCTGAGCCAATGCCTTTCTTGTTTTGTTCAGACTCACCATCACCCGGTTTTATATTGAAAATTCGTTCAAGCACATATGACGACACGTGGTAACTTTTTAACTTGTTGTTATCCTGTTCTAAATCAGCAATCTGTCGCTTCAACTTAGCAACATCTTCAATATATGAATTAACAACATCTTGTTTTATAGCATACATTCGTTTAAGTTCTTTGGTTGTTTCAGAAAGATAATTCATTCTTGATTGAGCATATTTCATTTCGTCTTTCACCTTATCATATGACTCTTTTGTAATGTGATATGATAATTTCATTGAGTCATATTCCTTTTTCATTTCTTGACAAGCAATTTCTTTTTGTTCACATTCATTTTTCATTTTCAAACTCTTTTTCTTTTTCTTTCAAAATCTTGTTACCCAATGTCAAACTGTCCACATCACTCAACAGTTTGATATTATCAGATTTCAGGTTTTCACAGTTCAAGCGCAACTCCAGAATCTGTTCATCATCGGTTTTCTTGTCAACTCTCAAAGCTTTGTTTTCCAATGTCAAATTCTCCACATCTTTCAAGAATTTCACATTGTCTGCTTCAGATTTTTCACATTTTTCACATTTTTCATTCATCTTTTCAGCATCTTCTTCTTTCTTTGTTTCCATCCTGTATGTTCCTGCACAAAAAATTTTAACAAAATCAAGAGGGTTTGCATATTCATCGATAAAACATCCTCTCTTAATATCATATTTCATGACATTTTTTGCAGCAAGACATACAGAAAATCTTTTTCTCATTTCGATGATCACTTCCAAATTTATCTTTTCCAAATCCTTCTTCATCTCATACATCAACTCTTCTTTTCTTTTTTCTTTATCAAACTTATGTGATCTAAGCTTATTAATGAATTCTCTAAATGAAAACTGTGAGAATCTAGCATCCCTTTTTAGTTCACTCAAAAATTCATCCCATTCGAGAGGTAATGCATCAGCAAATTTTGAGATTATTTCAGCAGTTGAAACCCTTATCTCATATCTATCTATCCTATCAATCAAATCATCAAACCGTTTATCCAACTTTTCCAAAGATTCATTTTTCATACAGAAAAAATTTTCGAATCTTTTATTCCAAATGTTCTTCTTATCTCTCTTATCAAACCAAGATTCAGAAGTCCAATCATTTAATTCTTTAAGATTCTCGTTTTCTTGTTCATCAAACAATTTGGCCATGATTTAAAATTCTTGAATAACCTGCAAACAAACAATCAAACGATCAGTTTAAACAAACTGAATATGTAACAGTGTGTTGATGAAATCAATATAAGACTCGTGTCAAAGATTTGCCGTCAAATGTTGTTCGGATAAAATCTCTAAATGAATGGGCTTGATTTTACTTAATTGCAAAATGAGTCTTTAATGATATTGAGACTTGGGCTTTTTAAACACAACAATTATGATTGTGCATTCACTCAAAGTGGCTGTCAAAATTAAAGATGCCTGATGCTTGTTCACGAGATGTCAGATAACCTAATCAACCGAGATGTAATCTGTGACCCTTTTGATTAATTGAACCAATGAATGTTATTCCTTTGATTTTGATTGGGCCGTAAATGTCAACCAATTACTATGATTGGGCCACACACTTTTAACACATGGGTCGAATATCAATTAATCTGATTGGACCTCCATTTACACTATGCCGACAACTTTAATGAGATCACATGTGCCGATGACTCTCAATATAATGTGATTGGAGCTCAACTTTAATTTGCCGACAACTCTTAATTTTCAACACATGTAAACTGATAACTTCACGTGATTACTTTGGACATCACATATATTCAGACAACATCTCATGCAATATAATACTTTCACCAACAATTGACCGTCCACTTTAACAAGGAATCACATGAACTGACACAACTGAACAATCACGAGAACACTTTCAAACTGTAACCACTTCAAACTGACAACACTCCTCAAACTGACAGGACTCTTTCAAACTGGAATCGTGTTTCAAACGGTCACTCCTCAAACTGTCACACCTTCAAACTTTCACACCCTCAAACTGTAAGGTGCTCGCTTCAAACTGTCAGGACTGTTTCAAACGGTCAGTTCAAACTGGATGGCCAATTTCAAACGGTAAGGTGTCGATTTCAAACTGTCATGTCCAGTTTCAAACGGTAAGGTGTCGATTTCAAACTCACTTTCAAACAGGAACCAGCCAATTTCAAACAGAATCGGACAGAAAAAATCAAATTTCTCCTAAACGGCTAGGAATTAGGATCTGAAACTTGGTAGGGTTGTAAATCAAGTGTTTTCGCACAACATATCCAAAAATCAGCAAATTCGGACCGTAAAAACCTGTTCAATTTGATGTTTTTCAGAAAAAAACGTGAAAATATGAAAAATATGAAGAAGTAGATGAAATTCGGATCTGAAATCGATGTAATCTGGTACGAATCGATGTGTTTGATCAGCGCAATCGAGCTCCTGCTCTGATACCACTTGTTAGGACCTGTTTCGACACCGTACGATTGCGTAACGAACGTGAAACGTGCGGAATCCGTACACGAACGCGACCTAAACACACATGACGTAATATAATCGTGATTCTATTATAAAATCTGATAACGTACAAGAACCGTGAATCACGTGGAGTACTTTCTCTCTCTAGACTCTCTCTCTAGATCTAGAGACCTCCAAATGACAAATGAGCTAAAAGTTACTAAACTATAACATAAGCTCCTATTTATAGTCTAAGGCATTTAATGAGATTTCTCATTATTACAATTATGTCACCTTGCCTTTTTGTCTAGCTATCACTAATATAATGACTCGTTTTCTTCTGTTTCTTGCTACGGCTCGGATTGACGAAGGCTATATACATAAATGCACTAACACGAGTTTTCTTCAGAACAGCAGGAGGTTTTTTGTTATTGTTCCCTGGATTGAGGATTTGCTGAAACTTTTCAAAGAAGCTCCTTTTCACTTGAGGGGGTGTTGGATCGATCTTTTGTTTCAATTTTTCAAATTCCGCGTCTACATCGATATCCTCTATGTTTTTCTTTGCAGGCTTGAAGTCAAGCTTCTTCCAGAACACGTCTATGTGTGTGATCCGGAGTTGCTGACCTGTGGATGAAAACAAATTAGGTGGCAAAATCATAACGAGAAAGGTCAAAGATATTAATTACCTTTATTTTCCAACTTTTCCAAACGACAGGCACATGGCAAACCACAGCTGGTAAAAAGTTGGCAACCACAGCTTGCACCGTAGGCTCTCAACCCGTCTTCCTTACGTTTTAGTTCCCTACTCAAAAGCTCAATCGCATATATTGAAACCTTTCTGAGAATATATGCAAGCATGGGCTGCTTCTTGTGGTGCGTCATCACTTTTCGGAGGCTTGTTTCAAAGCTACTACTAATCTCGGTGTATTGTCTATCAACAACATGATCAACATACAGTACAAGTTTATCCAGTGTGTTGCGATGACTTGGAAAGTGACTTTTTAGTGTTGCATGCATGCCCTCAACCCTGTTGGTCGTAGTTTGGTGAAAGTTGATAGTTTTGTTAATCTAGCATGATACAAACTTTTCGCGGTACGGATCCAACCAGGATTTCTTCAAATAATCAAAAACCTCTAAAATTAAAAAAAACGTAAATAATCAGTTTTTGTTATTATATAAAATTTGAACATAATTATGTAAGAAATACCTACGTTCACGGTCATCTTCTTTCAGCTGTGCTTCAAGGTTTTCCAAGTTATACCTGTATATTTCCTCGGTCGTAGACTCGAACAATAACCAAAAACTACGTACGAATTCTTTCTAATCCTTGTCAGAGAATTTCTTCTTGCTGTTCTTATTAATATTTTGTTGAATATGGAACCGACAAAGATACTTATGCGCTTTTGGAAAAACTTGTTCACACGCGTTCATTAGCGCAAAATCCCTGTCTGTTAAAATCACGCGCGGTTCCATACATCCTACCAGCATAGACTTGATCCTCTGCAACACCCATAGGTAGTTCTCTGACTTCTCAGCGGAAATTACCGCACAAGCAGCCGTAAACGATTTGTTTGTCGACGTCATGCCTACGACCTGAACAAATGGCAGGTTGTACATGTTCGTTTTGTAGGTGGCGTCAATCATTAGCACATGCGGGAAGGCACACCACATAGTGAATGATCTTTCGTGAACAAAGAAGACATCTTCAACTTCGTTCGATATCTCATTCGTGCGCATGTAATAAGTGTAATTTTTTTCGAGAAGAATGCTTTCAAGTTTTTGCATCGGAGACTTACCGACATTTTTTTCGGCGTTGATCTTCTGAACAGCGTTGTGTATATCTTTCGGAATAAGCTTTCTAGCCGGATTGTTTTTTGTCAGCGTTCGCCAGATACTTTGGTTGGGAATGTCTTGCTCTGCCAGCTCCTTAACCAGTTTTTTATCCTCCGAAGAAAGCCTTCTCGCATACGCGTGACCCTCTAAGTTTTCAATAGGAGTGTGGTTATGCTTCGCCTTCGTCACCTCGATCCTCCAAACACTTCCAGATGATTCCGAAAACTCGATCATCTCGAACGGGCAGCCTATTTTCTTGCTACCCGTTTTCCTCTGTGTAGCTATACTCTTATGCTCCCCACCAAAAGTACATTGAAACCAAATCTTGTAATTCTCTCCTCTTTTATTCGACCTCTTAACCACAATGAGGTAACCGTTGTCTTTTGCCGTGTCTTGTACCCAACGCACCAACTCTTTACGTGATGAAAAGGTCTGCGTTGTATCAAACGAAAACGTAACCGGGTAACAGCCTTCCTCGTCAACAGACACATCCCCCGGCTCACCATCGTCACCGAGGTCCGAATATACTTGATGTTCAAAGTTGTGCTCGCCACCGTAACCGAAATTCGAATAACCTTGTAAGCTCTGTTGACAACCGTAACTGTCGTTTGGACCACACTCCTGCTGTACAAAGCTGTACTCGCCACCGTAACCGAAATTCGAATAACCTTGTTGTGCGTAAGGGTCCTCCACAGGGGTATTCAAATCCAGCGTCACCGTGTTATCACGATAACGAATGCCAGATACAACCTCTGCCTCCCTCAAGTTGGACGAGACCGGTTTCTCATACGAGTCAGAAATAGCGGTCCCCTCGTAAGAATCAGGAACAACTGTCTCGTCAGAATATTGACCGAAAATATAGTTGTTTAACCACGACATCGTTTTTTCAAGAGATGTAACTAATACAGCAAAACCGCGCGTTATTTTGAAGAAACACAACGGATGGGGAATAAAGGCAATACAGACCTTTGATCTGAAATGAATGAAAATTAATGTCAGGAACTTAAGTTGTGTCTGCTATTTTTGATCTGAAATGAATGAAAATATATATCGAACATTGTCTCTGTCTCAGAGGTTGCTTTTAAAAGGTAAAATGGGTGAAATTTGGGGTCGAAGCGCCGCGCTATGGCCAAAGCGCGGCGCTTAGGGTTAACGACAAACCTCATAATCAGCTTTATGTCTCTCAAACAGTAACTCATGTCTCAAACGTCAATCAAGTCACCTTTTGTCGATCTAAGCGTCGCGCTATGGCCAAAGCGCGGCGCTTTGAGGTGTGAAAATAATTTTGGCGTGTGCAATTAGCATGACCCATTTACAAAGCCCTAGTTATACAGTAAAGTTCCAAATCTCAGGTTCTTGACCAGACCTCTATGATTTCGATGATCAACTGACCAACATTTGCATGATCAGCCGTAAGTATATCCATCCCTACTTCTGTTACAATGTTGCGAATATATGATTACATAAACAAGCTGTTAACATTCATTAAACGATCATGAATTAGGCAGTATTCGTTTCAAACTTTCAATTGTTCATATGAAATGTTTTAGGTTTAATTACTTAGTCATCTATAAATGCTGCAGGACTGTAATTTTAGTGCTGTGTTAATGTGATTTGTTAACTTCATTGTGTTTGACTTATGATGATCAGAATGGCTTTGACTGCTAGTCAATTAGCAACAGGGGTCAACTGTGTGCAAACAAATGTTGATAATTTGAGTTTTAATGCAACATCAAGAAAACATTATTGGAGTTTACTGCTTAAGCGTGATGGATTTCGTAAGTTATTACCGAGAACCAACTGGAAACTGCAAATAAGTATGAACGGAACGGCTAATCATTGTTCTGCACTTTGTGATACAGTCACATCGTCTACACCGACCGACAGTTATGAACCGTTTAGGACAAGTGAGTGACAATCCAGAATCAGAACCGCACAATTTCGTTTCTTTAGTTTCTTTTCCATGCTTTTCAGTTTAATGTAGTGATGTGTGCATGAAGTTGCAAGTATTATGTTTCGGTTTGTAATTCTAGCAACCAACTATGAAAACTTTCTAAAACACTTGCATACTTTCCGTTTGGAAAAAAAAAAAAAAAAGAAACATCCCCTTCTTGTCTTTGTCTGTGAATTTCTTTTTCGTTTATAGTCTATATTAGTAATACTAGAAAGCATGGTTTTAAAAAACGCTTGAGGCGCACCTCAAGGGGTTTTTAGTGTTAATGCGCCTCAGAGGGGCAAAGGCGCTAAGAAGGCTGCGCCTCAGGGGATTTTGATAGTTGTTTTTGATGTTTTTTTACTTTTTGTGTCAATTTCAAGCATTTCATGTCTTTTTTATGTGTGTTTTTGATGATTTTGATGAATCTGATGATGAAATTAGTTAGTATTATTATTATTTTTATAATATATAATATTTTTATATTTATTTATTAATACCGCATCGGCCTTATGCCTCGTGAGGCGAAGGGAAAACGCCTTGAAACTCGTTTCCGTTCTTTTAAACCTTGCTAGAAAGTACCTTTTATTTTGTTAATTAAAAGAAAGTACAAAAATACTGAAAGTTTAAAAAAAAAAAAATCTTGGGAAAGGAGGAAACAGAAAACAGACGGCTAACTTTTTTTGCCAAAAAAATGGAAGTATGTTGCCATTTTAGAGAATTTTCATATTTGGTTGCTAGAATTAGGAATCGGTTCATAGTATCTTGCTATTTTATGCAAAAAGACCTTTAAGTTACAGTAACTTGATATATTTTCAATTACTCAAATGACTGTCTTCAAATTTTCTTGTGTACTATGTAAGACAGATGAATCAACTTTGATCATAGTTCGCCACGGAGAATCAATGTGGAATAAGAATCTGTTCACTGGTTGTGTTGACTTGATATATTTTCAATTACTCAAATGACTGTCTTCAAATTTTCTTGTGTACTATGTAAGACAGATGAATCAACTTTGATCATAGTTCGCCACGGAGAATCAATGTGGAATGAAAAGAATCTGTTCACTGGTTGTGTTGATGTGCCTCTGACAAAAAAAGGTGTGGAAGAAGCAATAGAAGCTGGCAAGAGGATCAGTACCATGCCACTTGACATTGTGTACACGTCAGCATTGGTTCGTTCTCAAATGACAGCGATGCTTACCCTTACCCAACACTGCTGCCAGAAGGTAGCTTCTTCAGTTTACTAAGCTCCTTAATAACAAACTGGATACGATGAAACAACAATTCCGCTTCACTAATATCTCTTGAAAATAATATTCTTCTAGCATGCTGTTTTACATAATAATAGCGTCCATTTAAAACATGTTATAATAAGTAGCATTTGAATTTGTAGGTTCCTATAATCATTCACAAAGAGAATGAAGAAGCCGAAATCTGGAGTCAAATCTACAGTGAAGACACCAAAAATCAGTCTATTCCGGTTGTTAAAGCATGGCAATTAAATGAGAGAATGTAATCTTGTGTTAATCTCATCTGTAAACAAGAGTTGTAGCTGAGCAATTTAATAAATAAATTATTGTTGTTTTCTTTGTATCAGGTATGGTGACCTTCAAGGTCTTAACAAGCAAGAAACTGCTGAAGTATTTGGTAAAGAGCAAGTTTTAAGGTGGCGTAGAACTTATGAAGTTCGCCCCCCGAATGGTGAAAGCTTAGAAATGTGCTTGCAAAGAGCCGTTACCTACTTTAAAGAAAATGTAATATTACTTTTTTGTATTTTCAACCAAATGTTGTTGAAAGAATCTGGTGCTCACAATGTTTGTATTGCACAGATAGAACCACAACTTATGGCGGGAAAGCATGTGATGGTTGTTGCACATGCGAATTCCCTGAGGTCTATTATCATGTATCTGGATAATCTAAGTCCTCAAGAGGTAACAAATCTGTCTTTCTGGATAGCTTTTATGTTTTTTACAGTAGTTTAATATTATTTGTTTCTAAAAGGTAATCAACTTGGAGCTATCTACTGGGGTGCCGATGTTATACATTTATAAAGATGGAAAATTCATCAGAAGGGGAAGTCCTCCAGGAACTAAGGAGGCTGGTGTTTATGCTTATACTTGGGTAACAAATCTGACATTTATCTATCATGATGCAATCTTTTTTAAATTATATGTAGGGTTATATGTTTTTTACTGTGCAAGTATGCTAGGCTTACTTTATGTAGTTGTTACATGTTAAGAAGATTGTATAGCATTAATCAAGGCAAGAAATAAGAATAAGTGTTTGCGCTCTGTTCCAGTTTGCGATAGTGCCTTCTGCACATGGATCTATCTTGCGATAGTGCCTTCTATTAGTTAAATAATGGAAAACTATCTATTAGAAAACTATCTACAAGCCATCTTGAACGCTATCTGGAAGTATTAGTGAATATTGGTTATATGATATACTAATATATAAGGAACTGTTACGTTTAAGTTGTGTGCTTACGTTAAATGCAATTGTGCACCTTTCTAAGAAATCGAGATGCGCTATAAGGAAATTGTTATATTGTAGTTTAATACAGAAATCAAAGTCGAATATGATTACATGAATGACAAGTCTAAAAATTGTTTGTATGCTTCTTTTAGGGTATGTAAACAGTTTATCAAGCGTGTGATCTTATAGGGTTAGTTGCAGTTGCGGAAGAATCAGTAGTCTCTTTTTCTAATAGGAAATAGTCTCATTTTCTAATAGGAAGAATCAGTGTCCTTTATTTAGTTGTAGCCGCCTTATACAAGAAGCGATGCACCTGAGACGCTTAGCACGTGATGCATGCTATTTTAACCAAGATGCTTTTTAACACATACTAAGCACACACTCATAGTTTTATAAAACGCGAGGCACGCAGGTCTCGAAAGCTAAGACGTGAGGTGAGAGCTTCGCGTACGTGAAGTGCGAGGTATTCATATAAAATCTTCAGATTAATTCTAGATAACATTTTCTATTTGTTAATTCTTAAGCACCCAAAAATAAGAAGATAAAAGAAATACACACAATTTATTATTAAAACAGCATGAACAATCTCAATATACAACCAAAGAAGCTTTAAAAAATATAAAGAAACTGGAAAACAAAAATAGTATTTTCATAATTTATATATTTTTATTTATCATATTATACAAAAAGAAACAAAAGAAATCAGAAAAAATCAACTTCATTGTTTAAATATTTAAAATCAAAGATTTTTTTTTTAATTGCAGAAAGAAAGCTATTGCAACACACAATTGAAACCCACCACAAGACAGTAAGACAACTCACACACACACACATATATAAATGTATGTATAACCTATATATAGACCCCTTCCATCTATTATAAACGTTTTCATTGTCAAATAACTCATTACTGGACTCGAGTTTTATAGTTACTTACTTGCTCTTAATTAAGCATTATAAATTATAATGAAACCCTTCACTCACCCTGACTCGTATAACTATAAACATTTTAATAATCTAAAATTAACAAGTTACTGAACCGGCCTATATTACTTCACTTTTATCATCTAAAAGAAACCCGTTACCTAACCTAACTGGTATAACTGTAAACAGTTTAATCATCAATAAACGAACCCTGTTAGATTCATATAGTCATATTATTATAGCCTTTTTAATCGTTAATTCGTCATATAACCAATATAACTAAAAAACGGTCAAGTTATATAGAAACGAGCTATGTAATTGTAATTATTTTTAATCATCAAGAAAGAAACCCGTAACCAACTCGACCCATAACATTAAAACATTTCAACAAGCCTCACAATGTATATAGAAAACGAAGCAATGTATTCAACCATTTTTCCCATTACCCAACCCACCCACAATTTTTAAAACAGTTTAATGAAGTAACTAGAATGAGCAAACCTCATTTCAACCATAAAAAACTCGTGCTACCAACATGGCTTTGAATATACAAACTTAGCACTAGCATCACAATGAACATGTAAAAGATCAGGGCCGGCTCAACCATTTTGGTGGCCTAAAGCAAATTCAAAAACTCAAGGCCTTTTTCCAAAATGCAAAGTTCGTACCATTTTTTATGTTCAAAAGCCTACCTTTTGGAAGATAGTTAATGTTAAAACGTTAAACTAGTGTGTTCTCTTGGTTCTAACAAAAAGAGAGTTCACACACGATCCCACGTCTGTGCGTGTAAAAAAGTTTTGGTGGTTTTTAGAGACCCAATACTGTCAATAAATCAATTATTTTAAACCCCTCCAAATAGTAGTATTCCATGGATTCGTGACCGAGACGATCCATTATACTAATTTGCCCCAAAATGGACTTTTCTGCATAGTTAATCTGCCTGTAAGTTTGTCTTTATAATTATCTCTGTTTAATGATTAATTTAGTGACGCTTGACTCGGGTCTAGCTAAGCAAATCTGGTAATACATAAACTTGATCAGGTGATGCATAAAGAGAGAGAATATTGTCATGTGATTTATGGGTAAGTGATATATCATGCCTTGTTTTTTCAGAATTTGGCCCTTTATAAGGATCTGATGCTGCAAAAGTTATAAGTTGAATGCGGCTGCTGCAAGGAACCTTTTAAGTTTTTAAATCCACTCGGATCGTTGAAAGAATTACTGTATCTGGCATCCCGCGTGAGAAAACATTGATTTGCTATTAACTTTATATTTTTTTTTATTATAATTATATATCTTGAGCATAATTATAAAACTGTGGATCATTTGTAAGTTGTAACTCTGTATATTGGCAAAAGTATTAGAATGTTGAAAAAAAAGTTTTAAGGTTTTTGTTTGATCTTACTCTATTGTGTTAGATACGATTTATGATGTTTGGAGGGACTTTAATTATGTATGTGTCATCAAGTTTCAACTTTTGTATAATAAGGTTATTTGTTTGCTTATTATTGTTATTATTACTATTATAGTTTTGACAAGCTTTTGTACTCGAACTCAAATTTTGAAAAAAGATATTCAATAAGTTTAGCTAGAGCAAATAAACCCTCAAATAGAAATAAAAGGTATCATTTGAGTAATTTTGTTTATCAAAAGTTTTAGCTTTTTGAAAAGTAGTTTATCTAAATTTTACGGCTTTTTAAAAAGCGAAAAAGAAATTGTAATCAAACATGCTTTTCTAAATGTGAGAGTATGAAGGAATGAGTAGAGTTGAGTCTAATATCGGCTTGTTTAAGTTACTAAACTTGAGTTTGAGCTTGACTCGTTTCGATGTCTATTTACAAAGCTTGATACAAAGCTCGAGTGTTGTTGGTAGTATCTCTCAGGCTTAATTATTTTATTATTTACTAGTTATATATAATAGGAAGTTTATTTGGCTAAGAAGGCTAGGAAGTAATCTTGACCATCCATTTAGTTAATCAAGGGATAAGATTAAATGAGAGAAATTGAAAGGAAGAAAAGAGGCGTGTGGGTTTGTTTAGGGGCATTCTAGTCAATCCAAGGCAATCGTTTCTCTCTCCTCTAATTCTCCCCCATTTTTTAAACGTTAATAACTCTTTCATACGACATTATTTTTTTATAAAAGTTGCACAAAAAACGAGCGTTTTTTTATCTTTAAAACGAGTATACTATTGCTATATTTTCGGAAAAAAAAATTTAAAACCCAGTTGCGTAAAACGCAATGGAAAAACCCCAGTTGCGTAAAACGCAATGAAAAAAATAAGCCTAAAAATGAGATTTTTCTAAAACGCAATGCACCAAAAACACAAAGAAATGTCTTATTTGTAAAACGCAATGGTCAGAAAACACAAAGAAATGTCTTATTTCTAAAACGCAATAGCCTAAAAACACAAAAGAAATTGTACTTTCTAAAACGCAATGGACTGAAAACACATAAAAATGTGTTTTACCTAAAACGCAATGTCCCAAAAACACAAACAAATGTCTTATTTCTAAAACGCAATGGCCAGAAAACACTTAAAATGTCTGTTTTCTAAAACGCAATGGACTGAAAACACATAAAAATGTGTTTTTACCTAAAACGCAATACACAAAAAAACACAAAGAAATGTCTTATTTATAAAACGCAATGGTCAGAAAACACTTATAAATGTCTCTTTTCTAAAACGCAATGGCCTAAAAAAACAAAAGAAAGTGTTATCTCTAAAACGCAATGGACTGAAAACACCTAAAAATGTGTTTTACCTAAAACGCAATGACTAAAAACACTTCAAAAATGTGTTTTTCTAAAACGAAATTGCCAGAAAACACATAAAAATGTCTTAGTTCTAAAACGCAATGGCCTAAAAACACCAAAGAAAGTGTTCTCTCTAAAACGCATTGAACCAGGACACCAAAAATGTGTTTCGTCTGTGCTGTGAATTGTCTTAACCAATGCAGCTCAACCCCAGCCAGGGGCTCTGCCCCTTGGACTCCGCCAGTGGCTGCCGCCCCTGGGACCCTGCTACCATGGGCGCTGCCCCCGGACCCCCGCCAAGATCGTAAAACACAATGACTAAATAAAAAAATCCAGATAATAAAAATGAAATTAAAGAATTTCTTACATAGATCGAAGTCGGTTTCTTCAACGATTGACGAAATTTGAATGATTGAAACACTTATCAGAGATCGAATCGAATGGATCGAGTGATTATCTTCAAAATCACCGAAAAAAATGAGATTTTGTATGAAATTAAACTGAGTTTTCTTCAAAAAGCTGAAGAACACGTTGATCGGGTGTTTGAATCATTGATTGGTGACGAAAATCGCACTATAATGTAGTTATTATTGAGATAGAATGTGAAGAAATGGTTGAAGATGGTGGATTTTGAAAATGGTGGGTTTTGATGTTACTGGGAAGAAGGAAGAAGAAAACGATAAGATTGACTAAAATAATCTTCCTCTTTATTTTAAATTTTGCCACATGTCCTAATCATATTGCTTCCTATACTTCCTAGCAAAAAGTAACTTCATATTTGATCCTCACCCATATAGGGTTAGGATCGTATGAGAATCAACTTAAGAAACATTCTGGACCACACATTTTTCCTATGATTTTCATATATACACATATGTATAGTTTAAAATTGATTATATACATGTGTATAATTCAAGATTTGAAAATATACATATATGTATATAGTCAATTTTAAATTATACTTTGTTATATTTTGGGTGTACTAACCGCTTATAAATTAAACAAAAGGGGGTGGATGAAATGAATTTGAGACAATGAAATGCCTTATGTAACGTAATTCTATTACATTAACCAACCAAACACATTTTTTTCGTTCTCTTGTAATAATCTATTAGATCCGCCTCTCATTTCTGCATACCAAACACTACCTACGTATTTTTGTAAATCAAATGTGTTATCTAAAACTACTTTAATGACATGTTTTTGTACATGGATTTGTATATATTTTGGATGTACTAACCGCTTATAAATTAAAAATGTCTTGTCCTAAACTCTGAGAAATGTATAAAAATTATCAAGTGTTACAATGTGTTCCTAAAATGAAAACAAATAGACAAGATCATATTCATTGCCATGGGATGAAGAGGAGTTGGACCTTGTGATTGTAGGTTCAAAAAAGCAAAAGTGATAATTGACAAGGGTTTATGGGTTGGCCATGAGTGTGATGTGTTGTCATTTGTCCAGTGGTGGGGAAAAAGACACAAGAGGAGGAAACTAAAGGAAGATGTATTAAATGCATCTACTATTAGATGTTGAAGACTTGCTAAAACATGGTACACTCTTATTTATGTTGAGGTTTTGTTTTAGCAAGTTAATGTTACTAGTACACTTTGATATGTAAGTTTAGATAGATTGTGATAATCATGTATTATAGAGAAAAGTATGTTTAAAATTTAAGTGGAACAAAAAATCAATTTTTTTTTGTATAAGAAAAAATCTTAAGGCTATTTATAATAAAGACATCCTGACTTTACTCTTGTACCTTACATTGGTTAATAAATAAACATAATTAGTAGAAAGACTGTCTTTTAGTTGTGTGTTTATATTTATTGTTAGTCGGATAGTAAAGTGATGTATTCTTCAACCAAGTGATTGTGGGTTTAAATCTTACAAATGAATGTATGGTGTGACTTTAACCGTTAAAATAAATAACTTCTAGAATTAGATAATTAAAAGATTGTGAAAGTCATGTGTATTGTTATTTATTGGATAAAAGTGTGGAAATTATGTTCAAACACTTTAGGGGCTGTTTGGTAGCCTCTGAATGGTCATTAAGAGGCTACCTCTTAATGGAACCATTAAGAATTTTACCAATGAGAAGGTAGAAAAATGTGACATGTGATGATTTACCATTCAGAGGTTACCTCTTAACCATTCAGACTTGAGGTTACCTCTTATTTATTCAGAGGTTTTAAACCATTAAGAGGTAACATCTGAATGGTCATTAAGAGGCTACCAAACCGGTTGGTAAATACCTATGATACCTACTTTTGGCGTATAAATTAATTATATAAAACCAAGTATTTTTAATATATACTCATATCGTAATAATTAGACTCATTTCCAACACTCATCCATGCCAAAAACTAGTCCATGGCTTTATAGTCTAGTGGTATTTTGATGGTGGTATAAGACTTTGGGACCAATAGGTTCTGGACTTGATACCCACAAGAGGGTTTTTCTCATATTTATTGGGTTTCCTCCTGAATTTGTGTATAGGCATTATGCCTAGTGGAAATGGATATGATCGGATGATTCCGCTGGTGACATGATGATACTCCAATGGTCCGCCAGTGATCCAAATTTGCCGTTAAAAAAATTCAATGCCAGAAACTAAGAGTAGCTGTTACACGACTTCTTTTTTCATTTTCATTTAGCATACTTTATTTTCATAATAATTAAAAATTTGTGTATAAATTATATTCATTTTCATTTAGCATACTTTATTTCCATAATAATTAAATAGTAAGATCAAAAAGTTTGTGGTGCACAAGAAAAAGTAAAAATTTGTATAAATTATATTTCATTTTTCATGTAGCTTACTTTATATTCATAATAATTAAATAGTAAAATCATTGCTTAATCAATAGAATAATTAAAAACAAAATTATCAGTTATAATTAAATAAGTACATTCTTTGTTTTAACCGGTTATTTTTATATGAGTTAAATTAAATCTGATTAAATTTCTATTTTATAAAGTTAGAAAAATATAAACAAAAGACCGATTTAATTAAGTTTATGTAATTAATTCATAAAGTCATAACTTTTATCATTAATCTTTTATGATACACTTTTGTATTTAAATCAATATCTTTTTGTAGAACAAAGGTACGTGGGAAAGAATGAGATCAAGAACAATGGTGGTGTTTGATGAGTCATCCTGTTAGATTCCTCTCACTTTTTTCATAAATCCACCATGGCCCACATTCATAAAACCAATATTTCAAGTCTTTTAAAAAAAATTACTTACATTCCTTTAAAAGAGAATTAACATGTTTAAGATTCGATTATTAGCAATTCGCAATCCACCCGTTAAAAACTTAAATTAAATAAAGCTTAAATAAGCAGAAGCTCAAGTTGACTCCTGAAACTAAACTAGCTTACTATTTATAAAAATATCTATTTCTCGAGCTAAGTTGAGCTGAGCTTAGTCAAGTTCAGCTCGACTTGACTTGTTTTCCTCTATGTCAACCAGTGCCCTTTAACCACTACATCAATCTAACAATCAAAGTCCACCTATGACATATCTATAAAGTTGTATATGACGTGATGCGAGTGTGGTTATAATTTTTAATATATTTTTAGCACTTTTACTCGTTTATCAAGGTTTAAATTTATAAAACACGATATAACACTGTCACTCTCTACAACACGTTAGGGCAAGTGCACCCACTGTGGCGTAGTAGATGGTAAGATACCAAGGTCGTCCAAGGACACAAGAGTTTTTAATACCTGAATATCATCAACGTCTAATCTAACCATTTTTTTACGAAAAAAGATGTTTAGTAAATAAAAATTAGAAAGAAACTAAAATATTAAAAAGAAACAATAGACAAGATAGAATCATTTGGTTCCGACTCTTCTTTTACGTATCATTTGATGATTTCTGCACTTAGGGTTTTTTTAAGAGATTATCTTATTTATAGTGCCATGTCCCTTTTTTGGAGGCAACACTACCCTCGGCCATATTGGTCTGAGTCAGCAGAGATACAGTCCTGCAAGGCCGGTTTAAAGTTTTAATAGTAATTTATTTATAAGGGATTCAAGCCGTTCTTACTTCTCCCGGTTTGATGCTATCTGGCTCAAGAGAAATCCTAATAAGCTTTAATCAAGTCCTCGCATGATCTATACACTGAACGAGGCAAGAACTTTACCCAAACCACCCTTCTAACCCCCTTCCAGGCAGTTAACGTGCTTTATATAGACTCGAATGATTGAATCAACAAAACATGAAGAGATGATAGGATAAAGTTCACTTTCAATATAAAAAACTAGTTATTAAAGTCATTAATAGATACACAAATAAAAGTTAACCAAAGCTTGGAAATCAAAATTAATAAATAAAAGATTTGTCTTCACCAAGTGATGCAAGAGATTCGCCAAGTATGGCCTTTGTTTGACAAAAAACACTTACTATCAATCTTGGATCCCGACACTAATACACACACTCTAAAGATGGATGATGAAGGAATGTGGCGGGTGATGATAGTATAGTGGTGGTGGAGTGGTGGCAGGTGTGAGAGAAGTGGTTTTCCAAGTATGACTTGAAAATGAATCAAACACCCCTATTTATAGCTGGAAACATGTCTTTCACACGGCCCCGTGCCCAAGGGGCACGGCCCCATGTCTTCTTCTTTTCTGTCTTCATTTAATAAGCTGTGTCAGTCTGTATGCACACACGGCCCCGTGTATCAAAGGCACGACCCCGTGGTCTTGTACTTGTTGTACTATAGGAGATTTTACATATCTGTGAGTTGACCACGACCCGTATCCATGGGACACGGCCCCGTGTCTCTTGTCTGGTTATATTTGTCTTTTTCTTCATGGACTCTGGAGTGGGGAACGACCCCATGCCTTGGTGGCACGATCCCGTGCTTGTCTTCTGATTTGTTGTTTTGGTCTTGGGGTGAAGCTTGGAGGGTAGGCATGGCATGTCACTTTCTCTTCTTTTGTATTTATGTTACCTTTTTCCGTTAATTTGTTCATTTTGTACATTTAAACTCTTTTGATTCTGAAAATCAAAAGTACACAAAGAAACGTACTTTTTCTAACATTACTACATAAAAAGGTTGATTTTATACCTTATTTGATATAATTTATATGATGCATTTTACGTATATTAGTATACCTTTATATCTTAGTATCCTATATTGATGTGTATAGTAACATACAATGTTCATACACGTGTATATTGTAACATAGAATGTCCTATATGAATGTATAACATCACATGTGCACACAAATTATAAAGGGTCGTACACCCTTTCTCCTTATTTGCACACCCTTGATACGCCCTGTATACACAAGGCGGGCATATGGCTTTTCCAATTTGCAACAAAAACTGATGTGTCAAATCATGTCTAGCTGGCTGGACCTATACGCCTTGTATAGGTCTATATTGGTCGTATAGGTTTCCTTCGTATAAGCCTCGTATGAGCCTATATACTACCCGTATATGCCTATACTAGGCGTATTGAAGGTTTTTTTTTTGCAAATATTTTTATGCAGTAATTTATAGTTTGAACAAATTCATATAAAAATTTAATTAATTTTCAAAGTAAAAACGTTCTTAAAAATTTATCGTGCAGTATAGGTTTGGTACATGTATCGGATAGTATAGTATACGTATAGATATCGTTTCGTGTAGTATCGTATAGTCACTAATAGTATACTATATATAGTATAGATGTAGTATAGGCCTGTAGGTAGGTCCCGTTACGAGGCGAGCCTTAACGAATTTGAGCACGAACTCGAACCTGAAATACAAAGCTTGTTTAGCTCACGAGCCTAAACAAGACCAATCAAAAGTTTAGGTTTTTTATATATATTCTAATGATAATGATGATTATAATCAAATCCTAAAAAGCTCAAGTCGGTTTCAACTTAGGCCCATGTGATTTAAACTAATAACATTGATGAGCCGAGTTCGAGCCGAGCTTTGGCTCGTTTAAGTAATATCAAAGCGAGTTCGAGCTGAGATTTTAGCTCGTTTGAGATTGTTCTCAAAATAGCTTGAGTCGAGCTCGAGTTTCAAAAAAACTTGACGAGCTGAGCTCGAGCCTAGTCGGGCTCGACCCTACTTGTTTAAACCCATAGATTCCCGCATAGACCTCGTACAGGCCTATAGGTGTGGCATAGGTTTAGTATAGGTATAGACTAGTATAGTGTAGTATCGTATCCTAACGTATTGTATAGTATTATATCATGTAGTATCATATAGTCTATAATAGTATGGTATACTACAGTATAGGTCATATATAGGCTTATAGATGTAGTATAGATCCCGTATAAGCTTATAGGTATAGTATAGGTGTCTTATAGTATAGTATACTATAGTATATTTGTAGCATAAATGTAGTATAGGAATGCACGTTGTATAGTATTGGTGTCGTATAGGCCTTGTATAAGCTTTAGGTGTAGTATAGGCAATGTTGTAGAAGGCGCTAGGCGCTAGTCGGGCGGTGAGGTACCGCCTAGGGATTAATCGGGATTAATCAGGATTAATCGGGATTAATCGGAATGGGATTTTTATATGTATTTTTTCAAAATTATATATATATATACCCAATAATATAAAAATAATACTTCAAAATTCACATAAATACTTCAAGTTTCAGATAGTATGGTTCGATTTTGACAGATTTTGACCGCCTAGGACCGATTTTCACCGATTAATATAGTCCGATTAATCCGATTTTTGACCGCCTAGGACCGATTTTCACCGATTACGACCGCCTACGACCGACTTTGACCAAAACCGATTAATTCCACCGACTAGCTTAAAATTAATCAGTAGCCTACCGCCTAGCGCCTAGGCGCCGATTAATCGGCCGCCTAGGCCGATATCTGCAACCATGAGTATAGGTCATGTATAGGCATCTTACATGCTTATCGGTGTACTATAGATCTTGTATATGCATATGTCCTGTATAGGCTTTTGTAGGCTTATATGTGTAGTAAAGGTACCGTATATGCTTATAGGTGTAGTATATGTATCGTATAGTATAGTATTAGACTAGTATAAATGTAGTATAGGTGCCATATAGGCTTATAGAAGTAGTATAGGTCTCATAGTATACTTATATGTATAGTATATATGTAGTATAGTATAGTATCGTATAGTATATCATCGCATAACATAGGTATAGTATTGTATCATATAATATGCCCAGTGTAGTATACATATTTAATAAATCACCATTCGATTAATTAACAAAGTTATACTTTATAAAGAAACTATTAATCTAATGCTAACAAATCTAAATTTAATACTCTTATATTTAACAATGTTTTTTTTTTTAAATATTACTTACTTTTTTATTATAATTTGCTAAAATGATAACAATTGTATACGTAAAAAAACCTTAGTACAGGCTCATACGCTTAATATAAAGGGACTATACGTCTAGTATAGAGTTATACGTGGCGTATAGATACGTGCTGACTTAAGCTTTAACTTTTATTTCTATATGTAACACGGGGTGTTAGAAATATAGAGTAAGCAGGTGTGTTGTGCAGGTATGGACCCTCACTTTGAAAAAGCCAGTGAATCAGATTCCCAGATATTCATGTTTCCTCGTTGTATCTCACTTTTCTTCAAAACCTCAACTCATTAGAAACCTCCTCCTGTATAAACCACACCAATTACTAGATATCATCATCCCCAAGCAAAACATCAAACTCCAACAATGGGTGTTTCCAATTCAAAAACAGAGCCCTCCTGCCAACCATTGCGATTATGCAAACAACGAAGACGCTTCATGAAACAAGCTATCGATTCCCGCTACAATTTAGCAGCATCCCATCTTCTCTACATCCAATCACTTCATAACCTCGGAATCACCCTCGCTAAATTAGCACAAGAAACAGGGGAATCCTCTCTTCCACCATCTCCAACCCACAATTCAACCTTAAGTTACATGAAATCATCTGGAGTTGGTTCTGTAACAGTTAATCTTAATCCATCCACTGTTGTTAATAACAGCTGTAAGGTATACGTAGACGACATCGATTCGTTAACAATGTCACCATCGCCACCACCTCCACCACCGCGGTTCTCGTGGGACTATTTTGATCCCAGTGATGGGAGCTTTAGGTTAATGGGTCAAGACCGGTTGGTTGCGGTGAAACAGGGTCAAATTGGGGATGGTTTAGATGATGGTGAAGCGATCGGGGATGATTCGGTTTGTGAAAGCGGTCAGATTGAACAATGTGGGTTGAAAGATGGTTGTGAAACAGAGGATCCTGCTGAGGTTGTGTTTCATAGGGGTAAAGGTTTTGTTTGGAGGATGAAAGAGGTTGAGAATTGGTTTGTTAGAGGTTCGAAAGCGGGGAATGAGGTTTCGAGGATGCTTGAGGCGAATCAGATCCAGATTAGCTATTCCGAAGCGAATGGTATGTCGTGTTTTGTAAGATGGTTATAAGGTTTAATTGTATGATTGTTTTGTGATTTAAGATGTTTGTTTGATTCAGGTGGCTCAACTAGATCATCTTCCTCGCTTCTGACTTGTTTTCGAGGGGAAAACCCGCTTGATTTACATGGTAAGTTTGGTAGTTTCGTGTGTAATTTGTGTCGCGTTTGAATACTTGTCCCGAATGTTGTGTTCTCCTGAATACATGGCACATATGTCAAGCATGATCCCAAGGATATTAAATGAAATAGGACTCCAACAAACATCTTACGAATGTAACCGGTTTTTTCAATTGTAGAACCTCAACAAAGAAAAAAAGTCATTACATGGAAGCGGTCAATGTCTACAAATTCATCGTTGTTGCGTCTTCCGGGCCCACCATCAAACGAAGATAACGATAACGAAAACAATTTCATAGAAGAGTTTTGCATGATAGCAGGAAGCCATTCCTCAACTCTTGACAGATTGTATGCTTGGGAAAGGAAGCTCTATGATGAAGTGAAGGTAAACCAATCCCCCTTTGACCATTCAGGTCAAATGTCGATTTTGACTTTTCGGGTCAAATGTCTTTTTCCGAAAGTTTATTATGATTGTTGTGTTGTTAAAATATGCAGGCTAGTGAAAGTATTAGGAAGGAGTATGAAAAAAAGTGTGATGAACTTAGACATCAATTCGCCAAGGATCTCAAACCTCATTTAATCGATAAAACCCGAGCTGTGGCTAAAGATTTGCACTCGCGTATGAAGGTAGCATTGCATACAGTTGATTCCATATCAAAACGGATTGAAAAAATGCGCGATGAAGAGTTACAACCTCAACTCATGGAACTCATTCAAGGGTAAGCATGTAAATATGTAATTGTAACACTCCAACCAATCTAGTGTTTTCCAACAACTTATCGTATGTCTGTTTGGTGATTAAATTACGCAGAATGATGAGAATGTGGAAGTCGATGCTCGAATGCCACCATGCTCAATACCTAACAGCAAACTATGAAAAGAATACAAGAACACGAACACGGACCAAGAACTCAGTGATCATTGCTGAGCTGGAACATGAGGTAGAGCGCTTCGGGTCAAGTTTTTCAGACCTGGTCAAATCCTACACATCATATGTTGAAGCAATCAACAACTGGCTCCAAAACTGCATCACTCAACCAAAGGAACGGGTCAAGGGCCGTCGAGCATTTTCTCCTCGGCGGGCTGTGGCCCCGCCGATTTTCATGTTGTGCCTTGATTGGTCAGCCGGGGTTCGAACTCTGCCTTGGCAGAAAGTTAGTGATGTGATCAAAGAGTTGTTATGTCATATTCGTCGGCTTTCGATGGAAGAAGAAATGAAGAACAAGGAGTTGAGTTTGATTGAGAATGGAGAGGAGAAGAAGATTGCAGGGTGGGATTTAAGCATGATTGATGGGAGTTTGACCAAGGTTTTTGATCGTTTGACCAGCTATTGTGAAGAATCATGGAAGATGTATGAAGATATAAAAGAGAAGGGGGAAACTGCAGGAAGTTTGTATTTGAATTATAGACCACCAACTAGAACTTCTATCATATGAAAATTAATTTATAGTTTTATTATTTCAACTGTTATTGTTTTTCTTTCTTGCCCATGTCTGCATTTAGAGATGTGTATGGAATAAATTGTGGTTTGTGTTGGGGTGAGCATAGATACCTGAATAACCAACATAACCGATCCAAATATAACTGAAAACTGACATAACCGATGGTTCTGTTTCAGCCATTGCGAATAGCATATTGTCCAGTTTCGGTTTCATCAAAACAAGCATGACTTAGGAGTGTTATACCTCTATAGTTAATGCCATAATTATTCATTACAAATAAACACAACTTATGCAACTACCATATAGCGTATTAACTTTTCAGTGCGTATCATCAAGACTTCTAAGAAAGTAAAATTACGTTAAAATTAGTGCAATTTCACTTTTGCCCCCTCAAGAGCCCATACATATACATTATATGTGCACAAGCGGGGCAACTATAGCCGGTAACACAAAGTGAAAAAGAAAGACCAAGCATTGATGCCAATAGGAATGACAGTAGGATTGATAAGAACAAAAACAGTAGTTAAAAAACATGATATCAGGGTACGAACTGTGCCTAACTAGCCTTTAACAGGCATTGGTCCAAGCCACCAGTTCCTGGCTAAGGATGGTATGAGACCAGTAGAACCATCAAACCTAATTTGGGGCCAGACAAATAATTTGACCAAACTATCATTTTCATAATATCTAGTGTTATTTTCGTAATTTTACAAAAATAACAGTCGAAACAATTCTAAGAAAGTAACAAATTCACCACATTTATGTTCTTATTTTCAGACTTCTTTTTCTGAGTTGTATGATCCAGTTTCTATGGCTAGAAGCCAACAAATTGGGTGTATTCGGCATAGGCTTCACCCGGTGACTGCTTGCCGATTGGGGCCCTTGTCACATGATCGGGTAAATCAAAGGCGTCAACAAGTTCTTTAGCAATGTTCTTCACCTGGAAACTTAAATAATCCGCCAGCTTGTGGATTGCCTACACAGAACAGAAAGAAAACGGGTGTTGCATTCCAATGTTTAGAACTTCAAATCCTGTAACACGAATAATGCGTGTATAACCCATTAATCTTAACGGGTCAAACACGCTGACATGTTGGTGGGTTGTAAACTATTTAGCCAAATTGAAAATGTGCTAAATATGTAGGAGCGTTATAATAAATGGGTTAACGGATCAATGTGTTTAACTTGAATTGGCGACTTAACCCGAACGGGGCCCATTTAATTAAATAGGTCGACCCGAACACGACCCATTTAATTAAACGGGTTCAATACAACAACTCAAAATCTAATTATTTAGCTGTCGTGTCAGGAATTGTCACCCTAGAAAAATCCAACTATTTAAGTAACAAAAGCTATTGACCTTGGCTTTGTTAGGAGCAACATAGTCCACGTTACGATAAGTTCCTATATCACTCCATATGAGATTCAAGGCGTAAAGATCACAAACAAGCTTGAGAGCAGCTCGAGAATTTGCATCCGGGCACCTGAATTAGACAACATAAACCAAAACATTAAGACGGTGAAGATATATATGAACAACATTGACAAATATATTTAGATACCTCTTAATTGCTTCAATGAAGTTTTCAAGAATGACCGTTTCAATGTGGGATTCCGCAAGTGTCAAAAGATGGTTTAAGCATCTATTCCATGCACCAAAGCTTCCAAGAGTCTTTGTATGCTTCCTTAATCGGACTGCAGCACTTTGTAGCAATCTTGATGTTCGATACTGCGCCCATACATATATATTTACAAGTTAACTATCTTCTGAATTGCAAATGCGGTTTAACAAAAGGGGCAATTTTATATACACTCTTAAAAACTTTCATTATATTGATTTACCCAACCAAAAGAGTAACTATCAAATATACCTGTTCAATATACTTAACTTTTTATACCCATTTTATTAAAACAGATTTTTTGTTGGGTAGATATATCATATATGATTATACCAAGTTTTGAGGGGGATGCATGAAGTATCCCTATTCTAAATATCGACACATGTCTCTAAAACCACCTAATAATACAAATCTCACGAGATTCAAAAGTCAAAAGATTGACTTTTTCGGTAGACGGAGGCGTAATAACATTAATCTCATCAAGGAATTGGTGAAATGCTGATATAACGATTTTGGTCCACAAGGTAACATTTTAGAATTTTAATAGTGTCAAAAACACGGGGAAATTTGATATTACCCGGAAAGCATCCAACTGGAATTTAGGATCTCGTAAATGATCTTCACCTTCCCACCTGGCGGTCACGGGATTGGGCTGAGAAAGATACGTATTCATCGACTCTCTCAAGTAACTCCATGTAGCGGCAATTGTCCCACCACGGAACTTCTCCTGGTATTGCTTCAACAGATCACCAGCCACCTAAATTTAAAAAAAAAAACCAATGCTGTTTTAGCTAAAAAGTCAAACCACAACATATGTTGAGCATTTAAGGAAACCATACCTGCTGCAAAAGAACAGTGTTGTCCCCTTCAAATGTTTGAAAAATATCATGATCGTTCCTCAAACTGCCAAACCGATTAACAGCAGCATAACCGTGGCCCCCACAAGCTTCCCTGCAGATGCTTAATGACTTAGCCGTATAAGAAGTCACATAAGATTTGAGTCCAGCCGAAAGTGCATGAACATCCGCCACCAATTGTTCATCATGGGTTTTCTTCATTTGAGCATATTTTTCAATCAAATGCACGGTTGCAAAATGAAAGGCGTAAGTCGAGGCTAACATTGGCATCAACTTATGTTGTTGAGATTGATAATCAAGAATGCTAATTTCTGGTTGTTTTGGAGGCCCGAATTGTTGTCTAAGTAACGAGTATCTAATAGCAATAGTGGCAGCTATTTTGAGTACACCAACTGAAGAATAAGCAAGCCCGACCCGTCCACCTACAAGCTCACCTAACGTGGCTGCAAATCGTTTATTTATAGTTGGAAGGGGACTTGTGTATTTTCCATCTCTTGACACGTCTCCAAACCGGTTAAGAAGATTTTCTCGTGGAATTCTAACATCACGGAATCTTAAAGCACCATTATCTACACCATTTAGACCTACTTTATGACCGCAATCATTTATTTCAACTCCGGGAAGTGTTTTGTGGGTTTTTAGATCCCGAATTGGAACGATAAAAGCATGAACACCCATATCAGACAAAGCATTTTTGTCGTGTGCCGGTAACATTAGTTTAGCAAAAACCGTTGCAAATTTACCATGAACTGCAGCATTCCCAATCCACCATTTTATGGCTCCATCATTCGGGGTGGTGATAATAAACTCGTCTGTTACGGGATCGAAGGTAGCAATAGTTTGGATGCCTTGAACATTTGAACCTTAAAGACACGCAGTCAAAAGAGAGCTTGTTAGCTTTCGTTATTAACAAACTGTTATGTTCTAATGGCTGATTTGGGCCTTACGTTTAAACTAACGGGATAATCATTTATTATTTTGACAGCTTTTTTTTGTTTTAATGGCTGGTTCAAGCCATACTTTTAAGCTAACGGGTCAGACAGGAAAACTTTAAAAGTTGACTAGAAAGGAAATAGTTTAAACAGGTTAAGCAGATTAAAAGCAGCCCATTACATAATCAACTATTATTTTATCAAATTTTATGCTTTGATGGTTGGTTCGAGCCTTACTTATAAAGCTAACGGGTCAGACATGCATACTTTAAAACTTAACTAGAAGGGAAATGGGTCAAACGGGTCGAGCAGATTAAAGGTAGCCCATCTTATCATCAAAATTATTATACTAACAAATTCAATGTTTTAACGGTTTGGCCGTTCGGGAGTTACTATTACGCTAACCGGTCAGACACGTAAACTTACAACCTTGACTAGAAGGGAAACGGGTTGAGCAGATTAAAAGTAGCCCATTACATAACCAATAATTTACTAAAAAAAACAAACACAAGATAAGATCAAAACCATACCATGGTGAAGCTCTGTCATGGCAAAACAACCAAGATACTCCAAATTGTCAATACCTTCAAAGTACTTATCCCTATGTTTCTTGGTACCCAAGTTTAGCACTGAGCCACCCCATAAACTGCACACACCTAACACATTTAAACTCAAGCATCCAAATCTTTAATACATATTAACAATATTCAACAACTAAATGCAAAACCGAAACCGAAACCGAAACTGAACCATAAATTTCGGTTCGGTTAAATCAGTTTTTTCAGTTTTCTACAAGACCCCCCCCCCCCCCCCCCCATAATACCCAAACCCTAAATCAGAATTCTTCACTAAATCAATTGAACATAAACAAGAAATAAAAGCCAATTGGAGTGGAGGAGTTAAAGAAAGACCTGTACTGAACGCCCAATTTGATCCCCAAGGACATATCAACACTCCCAACAGCTTCAATAATGGCAAAATACTTAACAGGATCTTCAACAACATATCCAAAGGGTCTAACCCCAGCCTCTCTAACAAGCCCAACTAGCTGTCGCATACAAAGTTCCCGATAATCATCCTTCAAGATCTCAATCGGAGTTTGCAGATCAGGTCTCGAATTGAAATAGGCAAAAACCCTTTCTTGCACGTCACGGTGTTTCCCACGCAAGTAGGATGAGAGTTGGCCGGCGTTCACGTCCACCTTGGAGCGTGAAGAGCACGCTCCGAGCTCAATCTGGTGGTGGTGGTTGTGGGTGAAGGGTGGGTTGAGGTGGAGGGACAGGTGGCGGATTCTGCGGGTGGTGGGTTGTTCGTCGTCAACATGGTTGTTGACCGTATTGGGGGTTGTTGCAGAGGACATGGTTGGGGATGAAGGTGAAGAAGATGATGAAATTTTGTTAGTTGAAATGTTGAATTATGGAATTTGATTGCGATTATGTAAGGAAGAAGATGAAGATGATGGGAGTATGGGTATGTTTTATTATTTAAAAATGTCAACTGGGTCGGTGTGTGAGAGAACATAATTACCTACATATACAATTACAATCTAAGTAAGGGTGTAAGGGGCACTCACCTAAGAGGTGAGTCCCCTCTCTTACACCCAACCAACCAACTAGTGCCACGTCAACTCCCCTCTTAAACTCCCCTAACACCCCATTTTGATGGCGGCACTCCCCTCTGAGGGGAGTTGGATTTTTTTTTTTTTTTTAAATTATGCATGTTTATAAATTAAAAAAATATTAATAAAAATAAAAATTAAATAAAAGACATTTCATTAAATAAAAGACATTTCATTAAATTAAAAAAAAAATAAAAATTACATTCAAACTAGAAAAATATAAAAACAAACTACTCGTCGTCCGAATCAACTTCAAGGTGAGGCAGATCTAAACGTCCGAGATGCTCAACGAGATCGTGTTTTAGTCTCCAATGCGTTTCGTCGTCAATGAGCTCGCTATAAGCTGTTTCAGCAAAGACGGGTTCGACTGGAGGATCTTGAATGTGTACCGGTGCTATCGCCCTTCCGTCGTCTTTTATAATCATGTTATGTAAAATAATGCACGTATACACGATGTACCTTATCTTTTTCACCGTTTTCGAACGCATTGGACGATTTAGTATTCCCCACTTCGCCTTTAACACACCAAACGCCCGTTCCACATCTTTTCTTGCGGCCTCGTGTTGCCTCTTGAACTTTTTTTCATTCGGGATGTGAGGATATGGGAAAGACTTCACAAACACGGACCAGGTAGGGTAGATCCCATCAGTAAGATAATACCCGCGTTTGTATAAGTGGTCGTTCACCTGAAATGGACAATATGGCGCCGTTCCGTTTCGTTGAGCAAGAAATAACGGAGATTGTTGGAGCACGTTGATGTCGTTTTGTGAACCCGCCGGGCCACAAAAAGCATGCCAAATCCACAAATCTTGAGACGCCACCGCCTCTAACATAACCGTCGGGTATTGATGATCGCCTCTCATATATTGTCCACGCAATTCTGTGGGGCACATTCTCCAGACGAAGTGTGTACAATCCAGACTACCCAACATACCAGGTAGATGATGTCTCTCCTCATGAGCCTGATACAACAGCGCAACGTCGTGGCTCGTTGGTCTACGTAAGAATTCACCGGCATACATTGCACAGACCGTCTGGCAGAAATATTCAAGGCACTCACGAGAGGTCCTTTCAGACATCTTTAAATACTCGTCGCTTTCGTCTGGTGGGTTACCGGTTGCAAGTTGTTTAATCGCCGAAGTAACCTTTTGCAACGGCGTGAAACTTTTCTTCATTCTCCCGTCCAAGCCCTCTTGAAACCACCCGTCGTACGCTTCCACGTCACTAACAATTTTTAGGAACAAAGACTTGGACATACGAAATCTGTGACGAAAAGTATCGTCATTAAATTTTGGATTTTCAACAAAATAATCGGCTATGAGTGTCTCATGGCCACCCTCACGATCTCGAGGGACAACTTTTTTTTTACTAGACGATGCCGTGTCTAGTAGCTCCGCTTGTTGGATGAGATTTTGGAAGAAAATTAAGCTACTATCGTTTGACGGTTCACCTTCATCGTCGGGAAAGTCGGGTAGGGGAGGAAAAATCGGGAACCTGGGATCCATTTTGTATTTGAAAGATTTGAGTTTGAGAGTTTTGGTGTGAGTTTGAGAGTGGTGAGTGTGGTAAAAAAATTGATTTAGGTAGGTTAGATATATATTGTTTAAAAAAGTTGAATTATTTTTTTTTTATAAAAGTGACCGTTTGACAACGGTCTTATTCCGAAAATCGTGCCAAAGCAAGCGGTAAGTCCACACCGGTCGACCCCCCGATTCGGGTCCCCGCTTTGATGGCGGCGGTGTTCCCGATCGGGGACAAGGGTCACCGCTCCCCGCCCCGCGAACGCCCCGTACACCCTAAGGGTGGGAGGGCACTCCCCTAACAGGGAGTCCCCTAAGAGGGGAGTCCCTTTTCTTACGTATTACCAATCAGCATATGCCACGTCAACTCCCCTCTTAAACTCCCCTAACACCCCAATTTGATGACGGCACTCCCCTCTTACGGGACTTGTGTTTTTTTTTTAATTTGTTGTAAAATTAGCATGTTTATAAATTAAAAAAATATTAATAAAAATTTAATAAAATTTAATAAAAGACATTTCATTAAATTAAAAATAAAAATTACATTTAAACTAGAAAAATAAAAATTACATTCAAACTAGAAAAATATAAAAACAAACTTTTCTTCATTCTCCCGTCCAAGCCCTCTTGAAACCACTCGTCGTTCGCTTCGACGTCACTAACAATTTTTAGGAACAAAGAATTGGACATACGAAACCTCTGACGAAAAATATCGGCATTAAATTTTGGATTTTCTACAAAATAATCGGCCATGAGTGTTTCGTGGCCACCCACACGATCTCGACGGACAATTTTTTTTTACTAGACGATGTCGTGTCTAGTATCTCCGTTTGTTGAATGAGATTTTGGAAGAAAATTAAACTACTATCGTTTGACGGAGAACCTTCATCGTCGGGAAAGTCGGGTAGGGGAGAAAAAAACGGGAACTTGGAATCCATTTTGTGTTGTATTTGATAGATTTTTTAGAGTGAGTTTGAGAGTGGTGGGTGTGGTAAAAAAATTATTTGAGAGTGAGTTTAAGTTGGTTATTTATATTGTTAAAATTGAAATTTTTTTCTTTTTTTAAAACGACCGTTGCCAACGTCTATCCTCGATCAATGTGCCATTTCATCGCGGTGTCTCCCCACCGAAACCCCTCCCCGATTCGGGTCCCCGCGGTGATGGCGGCGGTGTTCCCGATCGGGGAATGGGGTCACCGAACACCCTCCCCGAGAGTGCCCCGGATACCCTAAGGGAATAGTGCCAGACATCTACAAACTAAGGGGAATAGTGCCAGGCAGCTGCCTAGCACTCCCCCATTGGATCAACTCATTTTTTATTTAATTTAATTTCCAGTTTAAAATTACGCTTTCGTCCTTCGTTTAAAAATACGTTTTTGCCCCGGCTCAAAATAAAATTATAATTTTCCCCTAGCTCAAAATTACGCTTTTGCCCTCAGTTCAAAAACTCATATTTAATTTTGTTCCCAGTTTAAAATTACGTTTTTTCCCCAGTTCAAATACAATGTTGTTTTTCCCTCTAGCTCAAAATTACGCTTTTGCCCTCAGCTCAAAATTACGTTTTTATCCACAGTTCAAAATAAAATTATGTTTTCCCCCCTAGCTCAAAATTATTAGCTGTCTGTCACTTCCCTATTGGACTAACTTATTTTTAATTTAATTTTATTCTCAGTTTAAAATTACCATTTCGTCCTTTGTTTAAAATTACTTTTTTGCCCACAGCTCAAAATAAAATTATAATTTTGCCTTAGCTTAAAATTACGCTTTTGTCCTCGGTTCAAAAACTCATTTTTAATTTTGTTTCCAGTTTAAAATTACGGTTTCGCCCTCTGTTTAAAATTACGTTTTTGCCCCCAGTTAAAAATAAAATGTTGTTTTTTCCACTAGCTCAAAATTACGATTATGCCCTTAGCTCAAAATTACGTTTTCGCCCACAGTTCAAAATAAAATTATGTTTTCCCCTAGCTCAAAATTATGATTTTGCTCTCAGTTTAAAATTATGATTTCGTCTCCAGTTTAAAATATAATAACGATTTTGCCCTCTGTACAGACATACATGTTGTGAGAGAGAAATATTTGGCTTATTGCCCCGCAACGCGGGCGGGGCAAAAACTAGTTTCCTACATATTTCCTAGTTGAGGACTTGAGGGAATAGTGTCTTCCCTGTTAGATCAACTTATTTTTATTTTAATTTTATTTTCAGTTTAAAATTACGCTTTCGTCATTCATTTAAAATTACGTTTTTATCTCCATATAAAAAAAATTATACTTTTGCCCCTATCTCAAAATTACGCTTTTGCCCTCGGTTCAAAAAACTAATTTTTCGTTTTGTTCCCAGTTTAAAATTACGATTTCGCCCTCCGTTTAAAATTACGTTTTTGCCCCCAGTTCAAAATAAAATGTTGTTTTAACTTGAGGTAATAGTGTCAGGCTGTAACACCCGTCTAATTTCACTTGAATTTAATAATAATTCATACCATTTTATATAAAAAATATCTAAGTTATAACATAAGTTCCATAATTAAGATTCAAAGTAGCAAAACATTAGTCAACTAACGACTAATTCGAAACATTCCAAAGCTGTTTAGCAATTTGTTTACATTCCCAAAAACATCGTCTATTAAAGTTATATATATCGCGGAAGCTTCTAAGTGTGTTCGGTTCTTCAAAACTTGCTTGACCGCCATCCGTAAGATCCGCATAATCACCTAGGGTCAAAACCACTAAAAACATTAGTTTTGACATTAATATAGTACATGTAAACGAATCCCGACATCGAAATTTAAATAAAATACAAAGTTTTCTGGGCTCTACCGTAATTTACGGTATCTACCGTAAATTACGGTAGACAGTAAATTGTTTTGGTCTGCCGTAAATCAGTAGGGATCCACCGTAAGACTTTTGTTTTCCACCGTAAATTACGGTGGAGACCGTAATTTACGGTGGGCTCTGTAACTTTGTCATTTAACTATTTTATTGATTTCACCCAAATCTGCATGCCGTTTTAAGCTATTTCTTCCCTATATGTCTGTAAATTCATTACGGACATGTTCATTTCGACTATCATACCAATCTTTGACTCACCGATCATGCGGCTAAAAGTTACTAGACTATCATTTATTCGACCCATTCTAACTTTACCCATTTTTACCATTTACTAATAAGTTTATGGTGCCTTATGCCCATCATCCGGGGCTTAATACCACTCACATTTCCTTACCAATTTCCATGGTTCAATGCGTTAATGATTGATATCACCATTGTTATCCAATTAAAACACAAATGCTGCGTTTTACACAATTATCCGACCCGTTAGCTCATCTTGTGGAAAATCTCCAATATGATGACTACCAAACGGTTCCCTATCAATTCTAATGCCTATTAACACAAGTAGCGATCATGGTCGCTACAATCAACACCATAACTATCCTACAATGTAATTACACACAATTTAACAACAATTCGATTAATGTAACGGGTCAAGTTACATACTCACATAATTAAACAACATTATCAATCAACAATTCTAATTAACTATTTGACCCGTTTGTTTGTCGAGTGAACTTCGTCACTTCTATGACATACCAACTCGCAATTGACACTACATTCTCATTAAACATTTCTACGACTATTGTTTATGCATAATGTAACGAAACCGAAGTTACGTACCTTTAAAGCACACCTTTCAAGCGTGTATCACCTCCGGCTTGTCCGCTTGACGTTCCGGATTCCTTGCCTAAAGAGTTCAATTCACAATAAGTTTAGAACTCTTTCACAAGCTTTAACGCATAATTTGCTACAATAATCAAATCTGCGTTTTTACCCAACTTTTAACATTTTAACCCTCACTTAGGCGTTCCATCAAACACCTAGCGGGTCAGATTTTTATATAAACAAAACCAAGTTCATGACTTGTAATTATCATCTAAACTAACTTTACTTAGTCAACTCTACATATATCTTAACATCAAATTTCAGATTTGTGTTAGAACGAGATCACAATTCTAAGGCTTATCAAGTTTTCTTCAAGTTTATTAATCACCTACAATGGTGGTTATAAACTCTATAATTATCATGAAATCTTTTAACAAGATTTCACCTAGGGTTCATCCCTAGACACCATATCTCTTCTAATTACATTCATGCATGACACAATCAAGCTAAATTTCGATCTTTCATAATTAACCTAGAACTTGAGATGAATCAAAACTTCAAGATTTTACATACCTTATGATCCCTTCGACTAGGTGATCATTAATTTATGCTTGAAAATCGATTTGGACATGATTTAAGCCTTCAATTTGTGGCTTTTGTGAATGTTAGGGTTTTGGAGGATGGGGGTCGCCCTTCCCTGCTTCTGATCGAACCAGACCTCACAAAAAGTGAGTTTGTTTTTTTTTTGTTTTATGTAATTAAGTTTTATTTTTAACAACATAGGCCCCTCAACTTTCAATTGGGTTTATAATTTAGGCTTTTTACCTCATTCATGTGTTATTGCAAGAATCCTAACTAACCGGGTTATTTATCCTAGTTAGCTTATTTCTCCTTTATTTTACACTTTATAATTCTAATATAAAGTTTTACGTTTTCGGGGTGTTACACAGGCAGCTTGCTTGGCACTTCCCTATTGGATCAACCCATTTTTAATTTACTTTTATTCCCAGTTTAAAATTACGCTTTCGTCCTTTGTTTAAAATTACGTTTTCTCCCTCAGCTCAAAATAAAATTATAATTTTGCCCCTAGCTCAAAATTACACTTTTGCCCTCGGTTCAAAAACTCATTTTTAATTTTGTTCACAGTTTAAAATTACGGTTTCGCCCTCCGTTTAAAATTACGTTTTTGCCCCCAGTTCACTATAAAATGTTGTTTTTTCCTCTAGCTCAAAATTACGATTCTGCCCTCAGCTCAAAATTACTTTTTTGCTCACAGTTCAAAATAAAATTATGTATTTCCCCTAGCTCAAAATTATGATTTTGCCCTCAGTTTAAATTTATAATTTCGAACCAGTTCAAAATATAATTATGAATTTGCCCTCTGTACAGACATACATGTTACGAAAGAGAAATATTTGGCTTATTGCCCAGCAACACGGGCGGGACAAAAACTAGTATTCAACATAATAATGAATACTAACTTGTTTTTTATTTTGTTACCATACTAGGATCTTGACCTGCCGCGCGTTGCGCCGACGTCGAAAGTTATAACAACTTGCATTTATAGTGTATATTTGACTTGACTCTTTATCCAAAAAAAAATTACGTCTTCGTCGAATGAACACACATTATATTTGACCCGACTCGCTTTCGAACACAGTTTACGAACGTACACAAAATAAGTATAAAAACGTATTATTTTTTACCAAACTCGTTTGAGAGAAAAATTTATGTCAAAACGTGAGTCGTTTACGTTGAAACGTGAATTAAAAATGACAGTGTCACACCCCGACCGCGTAAAACAACAAATCGCGGCGGAAACATCGGGGCGTGTTGCAACAGAATTAATGTTTCATAACCATGGATACCAAAAAGTGTTTCGTTTTATTAAACATTGAATAATTACATCGTCTTGAAATCTAAATACACTATTTAAACATAGTCTATCATTGTTATTGAGTCACTAAGGCCTTGTCCAGTCCTATGTGAGCATGCATCTTATCAATCGATATCATTCAACAATACCTGAAACATATGTGAAAACGAGGTCAGCAAAGAAATGCTGGCGAGTACATAGGTTTTGTAGGAGTGTCGAAATCATGGCTAGTTTAGACGTTGCTATACTTTATTTAAAAACCTTGTTTTGAAAAGAGTATAATATTGCAACTTAATTAACCAACTCACATCAAGCGGGTTATAATTTGTAAAACCTCGTAGCCATGACTCTTAACCCAAAAACATTTGTTTTAGTAAATTATTTGAAAAACAATGATAAGTTCAGGTGATATGTATAAATAAGAGAATAATGCATGATTAAATGAATAACCATGTAAAATGAGTTTGTATAAGATAAGTTGTTTGTAAATAAATGTCTTGTGAAAAGTATGTTATTTGTATAAAATGTTCTATGTCTCAAACTGAAATGATTCAAATAACGCTACAATATGTAATACCATACAAACACTTATATATAGGAAGTACCAGCGGCGTATCCACCATGCTTGTATCATATTCCACACGCATTGTTACTTAATCACTTAATCCAAACCAAACCACCAAAGTAATGTTCATGCCCAAATGTAAATCATGTAATATGTATAACCAAAATAATATCGTATATCGCTTTGAAGCCAATCGTTAAAACATCGTGTGAAACCCAATCGTTACCCAATCGTTAAAACATCGTGTGAAACCCAATCGTTACCCAATCGTTAAAACATCGTGTGAAACCCAATCGTTACCCAATCGTTAAAACATCGTGTGAAAACCAATCGTAAATCGTTTAATTCGTTTTAGGTCGTGAAACTACTTATAAGGTCGTCTCGCTAATAACATTCAAACCTTCGTGACTTTCATCGCTTCTCGTTTTCGTCGCTTCTCGTTTTCGTCGCTTCTCGTTTTCGTATTAACAAACCTCTATAGGGTAAGTTAATAATTACAGATTCAGTCGCTACCTACCATACCCACACATAACCACGGGTGTAGTAAATAACGGGATTTGTCAGATCCTATGGTACCATAACCTAATACTGGTCGGCTTGATCATTGCTAATGAATGTCATTTGTTATGTAACTACAACCAACAAGTTTGTTCACTTTATTGAAATCGTTATTAGTTTTGTATAAATCGTCTTAATTGTTTTTGAAACCATCGTTATAACATTGAAAACATTTAGCACATATGAGTCACCCCAAAACAATTGAAAGCAGTAAAATAGGGGAATAATGTACTCGCCTGATAATGCTTGGAGGTCTTGAACAACAACCAAACAAAGCTAGAGGGAGCACGGAATCAGTCGGCAAACTAAAACTATATAAATAAACCGGACTTAAATCGGGAGATCGGATAGAATGAGGCTTGGTAAACCAAATGAGTATTGGAACTCATATGATATGGTTTAACAAGGCCTGCATACTACAATGAAACCAAACCTAAGTGCTTTCGACCCATCGCGACCCATTAAGGTAACATATGCTACTTTAACGCGTCGTGCGCGTGAAACGCGTTCGGACCGTCTAACTAGTCCTATGACAAGTGTTATATGCCTAAATATGTTACATAATCAGTTATGTGACAAAAGTTTAGGTTATATATGCTTAATTACCAATTATAAATGAAAAGGGTATTCTGGTAATTTACCTAAGGCATATAAACTACCTATCATACAACTACTCAAACGATGTGACCATAGGGTATAACCTCGGAATGTTATTCCCTACCTACTATGGTCACCTAATGTATTTGGTCGGATCCTAATGATCGACCAAACTGGGTCGGGTTCGAAGGTATAGGCGATTTATTAGATCGCCAACCCTACGACCCTAGACAACGTGGTAATCAGTGGGCATAGTCCCAAGGGACTATGACCAACGTGATTACACTCACGTTGCGAAGTTCAAACGAACTTCGCATTGACCATTACTGGTCAACGCTGAAAGTCAAACAAAGTTTGACTTTCTGACTCGAAAAGCAGTAAAAATAAGGAAAAGAACGAAAGAATACTTACGAAGGGTCCCCGAATGCTAATCCCGATCCAAGAACTCAGGTATGAAACAATGGTTTCAACTTAGAGCTCTCAAATCAGAATTCTTGTGCAAAATGAGGTTGTGTGGGTTGGGTATTTATAGGAATACCCGAACCGTTAGGATCGTTTCATGGAAAACGTGCCATGATCCAACCCGTACACTTGTCGGAACCTTATGGAAGCTTAAAATGGTTCTTATCATCATGACTAGGCAATTGGGAACATGTGGTGGAGGATCAAACAGCTGCAGCCTGCTGTTTAAAAACTCTGAATCTGGTCAGCAGACCCCTAGCGCACCGCTACGCTATAAGTGTAGCGCACCGCTAGGCCCAAGTTTGGCAGATTTACACTTTTGGTCCCTGTCATGCATTCAGCCCATTTTTGACACGTTTAAGGCCCGTTAACCCCATTTCAAAGCTCTAAAATGAAGTTAAAGTATAGGGAACTTAAAATGTGTTCAAAAATATCTCGGATGTCGGTTCGTTTAGCCGTACGAACGCGATGTTCGCTTAATTACGACGGAATGCGCATAAGCGCGAAAAACGATCCAAATGACGAAACGAATGGATTTTTCTTATGCCGAACACTAAAATAAAATATTATAGTGCTTACATAAATTTTTGGATGTCCGGATGTATTCAGAACGTAAGTTATGCGTAAAAATGCGAACTTGTGCACTTTTTGGCGCTTTTAGTCCCTGAATGACACAAAAGTTTATTTTAGCATACCGAACACCTCAAAGCCTATTTCTAAGCTATGTAAAGGATATTTATGGTATGTTTAACTTATGTTCATGTTCCGGAAGGTCTGTTACAGTTCAAATTGGCATACTTTCGCAGTTTGTCAACTTTAGTCCCTGTAAGCGATTAAACTTTGATTTCACCACACCAAACCTTATAACTAAGTTATGTAAAGGTTATTTAAGGTATGTTAAGCCTATTTCACTTTTCCAGAGTGTTCGTTGGATTAAACTGGTTATATCTACACATCAGAGCGCGTATAACCCTCCAGAAAGCGATTTAAAGCTTGAAATCGAACAAGAGTCGATATGTGCAAACGATACACATATTTTTACAAATCCCAAGTATGAAATACAATATTTCATTGGTTTGGTATTTTTTTGATGGCCGTGGAGGCACAGGTGTTACAGTCTCCCCTACTTTAGGAAATTTCGTCCCGAAATTTATTTAGAGGAAACTTGTGAGAGCTTGGAAACATGAGGTTGAAAAGATCGAACAATATTGGTTAGGGTTCTGAACTTCTAGTAATCTTTAATAACATCATGATTGCAATGTAAGAGGGATACTTATATACAAGTATATGAAGCGTCATTGGTGCGTCCACCGTACCTCTATTACATCGTTCTCATTTCGTTATTTTTGTCACTATCGGTTCTTACACATAATAAATCTTACTGGGTTCCTATGCACTAAATTTCATAATTATGTACGCGTCCATAATCAGACAATTCTTTGCACAATTCACACAGTCTATTTTATAGTGTGTAGGGGAAAACCAAATGAACAAACCGGTGATGAGTGTGACTAGACCGCCATAGAGTCCTTTAAATTAAATCAATAAATGATCTAAATAGACTATCAAGGAGTCTGTTCAGCTACATCACTAGATGTCGTTCTCTAACCAAATTGTGAATCAATCTTTTTGACTAGACTACTAAGAGGGTCTCTTATGAATCATGGAGTGGTACTATATAACCCAAGGGTCTTAACTACCAGGTAGAAGCCCATAAGGATTTAAGGTAGTACCTTTTGAATATCCTACTATGAATCTCTCATACGAAGATATGAAAGATTCTATGAGGATTTGGAAAATCGTAACACACAAAAACATAGAGGAGAACACATAAACACATATCATATAACCACAAAATTGTTCGTTAATTTGTCTTGTAAATTGCGTACATGCATTTAAAGCACACTAGGAATCCATTCCGTGAATTTCATTTGGTACTTTAAACGTTATCAAGAATCCAACTATAAAGATAGAAAGATTCAAAAAGAAAATTCGATTTCGATTACTAGGAACCGAAGTGTTCGAATTAAGGTACATAAGGAATCCGATTAAGGACTCTGATTTGAATGATGATTATCCACAAGGGTCTAATTGTGGAGATAAAAAGATCCCATATGGATTTTAGAAGTTGAAGATGTTTTGAAATCTTGCACGGGATGTGCTTAAGTCAAAACATGAAGTAAAATGCTTATGAAGTTGAGATGCCTGATATGTCAAGGCGACATATGAAGCGGAATTTGAAGGTTAAGTCAATGTATGAGGAAAATATTTTTGAAAACTATGCATGGGGTTCTTTTAAGAAAAATGTGTTTAACGTTTTTGAAACCTTATATATAATATTTTTTTGAAATCATAAAGTAGGTGTAATAGGTAGATATATTTACAAAAATGTTTTAAAATCATGCGAAATGAATTTTGAAATTATGTATAAGGTTTTTGAAAGACATGAATGATGCTTTTCGAAATCATGCACTTGATCAGAAAATGTATTGTGTTAATATTGTCTTCAGACTATATGAAATATTTTGAAATTAGAAAGGTTGGTTTTGATAACATGGCCAATGTTTTTGAAATAACACAGACAATGCATCTAGAAAAATTGTTTTCAAACTATATGAAATGTTTTGAGATCATGAAGATTGTTTTGAAATACTGGTACTGTGTATGTTGAAAAATCAAAACGTAATGGGTATGAGATTTGAAAATACCCTTAGTTATCTAACCAATGATTTAAAGGCACAGATGTGCGAAAAGCACGATTACTCATAATGTCACTTAATTTTCTGTACTTTGTTTCTTAGAGTGAAACGAGTACTTAAAATTTTCGAGGGAATCATGAGCAATCATTTGAGAGAGAGAAATCACAAGAGTAGTTTGTAAGGTACATAGTTCCTTGATGTAGGTATCATAGGAAAAGCCATACACACCTAGCAGGGGGTTGAGCTGGTTGGTTGGGGACTGCTTTACCATTGTGAGCGACCATGGCGAAGTTCTGAGAAGCCTTTCGCTTCTTTGACTTCTTAGGGGATCGTTCATCCATGGTCTTTGATTCCTCGATTGGTTTCTTGGCTGATGGTGCTGTCACCTGACTAGGTCCTGCCTGTCTTGGTGACTCTTGAGTGGCTTCATCCTGGAGATGATACATGGCAGTAGCTAATTCAACAGTCTTCAGGGCTACTTCGCCTATTCGCTGAGCGAATTTTGGCTGCTTGCTCAGATATCTGGGCGTCATCGTGATGAAGAGACATTCTTGAAGAAAAAGAAAGGCATAGGGAGAAATAGGTGAAAGATTATTGGACAATCAAAACAGAATGATAACGCATGAAGATTGCGATCATTTGTTTGTTACCTAAGGCAAACAAATGAGACGGTGACTGATCAAAGTAAATGGGTCAAAAATAATGTATCGCGAAGACATGCTCGCCTATAAGTGAACACTCATCCCAAGAATTCCCAGGTAAGCACAACTGGTCTCGCGTCTGATGAGATGTATACGAAGTGCTTGCCTAGACAGAAAACCCAGAATACAGGCATTCACCCTTCCAGTTTGCACGTGTTCACATTATTTAAAACCCAAAACTTTGTCGAGATTTTGAAAACTCAAAGAGGTTCAAAACCATATAATAGAGAGTTCAAAACCTAGTAATCAATCATCCTAGAACAGATGATTAGTTTTCAAAGCGGTTTTGAAATTTATGTTCTTGTTGTGGTCGTCGCCTAAGGATAGGTGACGGTATTGTTTTATGACTAAACGCAAGTAAACTCGCGTTAGGGTCCTAAGAAGGTTATAGACTAGGTCAAAGCATTACTAATTACTAATAACCTAATTCCCTATAACCATTGGCTCTGATACCATCTTTTCTGTCACACCCCGACCGCGTAAAACAACAAATCGCGGCGGAAACATCGGGGCGTGTTGCAACAGAATTAATGTTTCATAACCATGGATACCAAAAAGTGTTTCGTTTTATTAAACATTGAATAATTACATCGTCTTGAAATCTAAATACACTATTTAAACATAGTCTATCATTGTTATTGAGTCACTAAGGCCTTGTCCAGTCCTATGTGAGCATGCATCTTATCAATCGATATCATTCAACAATACCTGAAACATATGTGAAAACGAGGTCAGCAAAGAAATGCTGGCGAGTACATAGGTTTTGTAGGAGTGTCGAAATCATGGCTAGTTTAGACGTTGCTATACTTTATTTAAAAACCTTGTTTTGAAAAGAGTATAATATTGCAACTTAATTAACCAACTCACATCAAGCGGGTTATAATTTGTAAAACCTCGTAGCCATGACTCTTAACCCAAAAACATTTGTTTTAGTAAATTATTTGAAAAACAATGATAAGTTCAGGTGATATGTATAAATAAGAGAATAATGCATGATTAAATGAATAACCATGTAAAATGAGTTTGTATAAGATAAGTTGTTTGTAAATAAATGTCTTGTGAAAAGTATGTTATTTGTATAAAATGTTCTATGTCTCAAACTGAAATGATTCAAATAACGCTACAATATGTAATACCATACAAACACTTATATATAGGAAGTACCAGCGGCGTATCCACCATGCTTGTATCATATTCCACACGCATTGTTACTTAATCACTTAATCCAAACCAAACCACCAAAGTAATGTTCATGCCCAAATGTAAATCATGTAATATGTATAACCAAAATAATATCGTATATCGCTTTGAAGCCAATCGTTTACCCAATCGTTAAAACATCGTGTGAAACCCAATCGTTACCCAATCGTTAAAACATCGTGTGAAACCCAATCGTTACCCAATCGTTAAAACATCGTGTGAAACCCAATCGTTAAAACATCGTGTGAAAACCAATCGTAAATCGTTTAATTCGTTTTAGGTCGTGAAACTACTTATAAGGTCGTCTCGCTAATAACATTCAAACCTTCGTGACTTTCATCGCTTCTCGTTTTCGTCGCTTCTCGTTTTCGTATTAACAAACCTCCATAGGGTAAGTTAATAATTACAGATTCAGTCGCTACCTACCATACCCACACATAACCACGGGTGTAGTAAATAACGGGATTTGTCAGATCCTATGGTACCATAACCTAATACTGGTCGGCTTGATCATTGCTAATGAATGTCATTTGTTATGTAACTACAACCAACAAGTTTGTTCACTTTATTGAAATCGTTATTAGTTTTGTATAAATCGTCTTAATTGTTTTTGAAACCATCGTTATAACATTGAAAACATTTAGCACATATGAGTCACCCCAAAACAATTGAAAGCAGTAAAATAGGGGAATAATGTACTCGCCTGATAATGCTTGGAGGTCTTGAACAACAACCAAACAAAGCTAGAGGAAGCACGGAATCAGTCGGCAAACTAAAACTATATAAATAAACCGGACTTAAATCGGGAGATCGGATAGAATGAGGCTTGGTAAACCAAATGAGTATTGGAACTCATATGATATGGTTTAACAAGGCCTACATACTACAATGAAACCAAACCTAAGTGCTTTCGACCCATCGCGACCCATTAAGGTAACATATGCTACTTTAACGCGTCGTGCGCGTGAAACGCGTTCGGACCGTCTAACTAGTCCTATGACAAGTGTTATATGCCTAAATATGTTACATAATCAGTTATGTGACAAAAGTTTAGGTTATATATGCTTAATTACCAATTATAAATGAAAAGGGTATTCTGGTAATTTACCTAAGGCATATAAACTACCTATCATACAACTACTCAAACGATGTGACCATAGGGTATAACCTCGGAAGGTTATTCCCTACCTACTATGGTCACCTAATGTATTTGGTCGGATCCTAATGATCGACCAAACTGGGTCGGGTTCGAAGGTATAGGCGATTTATTAGATCGCCTACTCTACGACCCTAGACAACGTGGTAATCAGTGGGCATAGTCCCAAGGGACTATGACCAACGTGATTACACTCACGTTGCGAAGTTCAAACGAACTTCGCATTGACCATTGCTGGTCAACGCTGAAAGTCAAACAAAGTTTGACTTTCTGACTCGAAAAGCAGTAAAAATAAGGAAAAGAACGAAAGAATACTTACGAAGGGTCCCCGAATGCTAATCCCGATCCAAGAACTCAGGTATGAAACAATGGTTTCAACTTAGAGCTCTCAAATCAGAATTCTTGTGCAAAATGAGGTTGTGTGGGTTGGGTATTTATAGGAATACCCGAACCGTTAGGATCGTTTCATGGAAAACGTGCCATGATCCAACCCGTACACTTGTCGGAACCTTATGGAAGCTTAAAATGGTTCTTATCATCATGACTAGGCAATTGGGAACATGTGGTGGAGGATCAAACAGCTGCAGCCTGCTGTTTAAAAACTCTGAATCTGGTCAGCAGACCCCTAGCGCACCGCTACGCTATAAGTGTAGCGCACCGCTAGGCCCAAGTTTGGCAGATTTACACTTTTGGTCCCTGTCATGCATTCAGCCCATTTTTGACACGTTTAAGGCCCGTTAACCCCATTTCAAAGCTCTAAAATGAAGTTAAAGTATAGGGAACTTAAAATGTGTTCAAAAATATCTCGGATGTCGGTTCGTTTAGCCGTACGAACGCGATGTTCGCTTAATTACGACGGAATGCGCATAAGCGCGAAAATCGATCCAAATGACGAAACGAATGGATTTTTCTTATGCCGAACACTAAAATAAAATATTATAGTTCTTACATAAATTTTTGGATGTCCGGATGTATTCAGAACGTAAGTTATGCGTAAAAATGCGAACTTGTGCACTTTTTGGCGCTTTTAGTCCCTGAATGACACAAAAGTTTATTTTAGCATACCGAACACCTCAAAGCCTATTTCTAAGCTATGTAAAGGATATTTATGGTATGTTTAACTTATGTTCATGTTCCGGAAGGTCTGTTACAGTTCAAATTGGCATACTTTCGCAGTTTGTCAACTTTAGTCCCTGTAAGCGATTAAACTTTGATTTCACCACACCAAACCTTATAACTAAGTTATGTAAAGGTTATTTAAGGTATGTTAAGCCTATTTCACTTTTCCAGAGTGTTCGTTGGATTAAACTGGTTATATCTACACATCAGAGCGCGTATAACCCTCCAGAAAGCGATTTAAAGCTTGAAATCGAACAAGAGTCGATATGTGCAAACGATACACATATTTTTACAAATCCCAAGTATGAAATACAATATTTCATTGGTTTGGTATTTTTTTGATGGCCGTGGAGGCACAGGTGTTACAGACAGGTACGTTAAAACTGCCATATATCGCGCATTATTGTGGCGACACCTTAGTTGTTTATAGCCGGCGGCACGTTATATGATTCGTTAACCATATAAAACACATGTTTTGACATATCCGATCTAACTCTGTGTAGTCTATATAAGCATTGCGGTTACAGTGTACGGTGATGACATTAACGTGTGATCCCCGTACACGACATTACACGTGTTTGACTTTGTTATATACAGTACGTTCTTGACATTAACGTCATTAGATATGGATAAAAAAAGAGTATGAACCGCTCATTGTGGTGTAAAGTTGTAACAATATTTTAGATAACCGTGTAAAATCGTAAAAGTAATTTAGACATTAACATGATTATACATATATATATATATATATATATATATATTAATGTGTGATGTCACACCCCAACCGATGGCGGAAACATCGGAGTGAGACGAAAACTAGATTGCAAGAGGCTTCATAACGTTATTTGTGTCAAGTATTTAATAAATTACTTTTTACATTGCTTGAACTAGAATATAACAAATTTATATTTACGTCAAGTATAAAAAGAAATAAAATTTCATTTCATTAATGACGGTTTAATACAAAGTTTGGAAACAAAATACAACATGTTTGAAAACAAGGTACGATACAGCAAGTATTAAAGTTTAAGTGTGTTTCTAGGCAATCCTACCAGATTCCTTTCATCATCAATCTTGCAACATGTATTAAAAGCATAGATCAATACAAAAGTATTGGCAAGCATACAAGTTTGAATAAAAGTATAAGTACGAAAGTTTGTTTCAATCCAACATGGCAACTTGTATTCACGTCCTAACTAGCATACATAGACAATCTAAACATAACGAATAGCATGGTACCCAAATTAAAAATTGACATGCATAAACAATCCAAACATAACAAATGACATGGAAATACAAGTTGAAGCCATCATGCATAAACCTCCTAAGTATAACGAGTAACGTGTTCGTTGGAATGCACAAGTGCGTATGTTTGATTGTACAAAGTGTATTTGTTAATTAATACATGTTACACCCAAAAGTGCATAAAGCGTAAAAAGGGGTCGAATATACTCACATTGGTTGCGTATGGGAATTCGTTGAATTATCGCACAAGGAAAAGATTGGGAAAAACCGAACGTATGAGAGCGGTTTTCCGAACAAAGAAAGAAACTCCGCGGGTTTCTCCGGTCGTCTTCCCGAGCTCCGACGAGTCTGGTTTCCCGGCGAACATGGTTTCGAACGATGGCGAAACGGTCTTCAACGTGAATTCCGGTATCACCGGCGACGACTCGTGTTTCGGCGAACTTTGTTTCTTCTCCGGCAATGTTCCGCGTTTTCCGGTAAGTCTTGTTTCTCCGTGCGACTCCCGTATATCTCCGGTGTGTTGCGGGTTCTTCGTCATTAGCTGAGTTATGCTTTAAAGAGTAGGGAGAGTGTGGTAAACAGTTTGAAGGGATGGAAGAAAGGGTTGTCGATGATTATGAGAATGGATGCGAAAAGTTGGAAGTGTGTGTGGTTTTGCTTGAAGATGGAGAGCTTTAGGTTAGGGTGTGTGTATGATCTTGAATGTGCAGAGAAAAGATTTGAGAGGGAAGGAGATAGAATGAGCGGCTGAACATAAAGTGAGGGTTAGGGTTTTGAATTCTATAAAGAGGGTATTTATAGTTAGGACTTTAATTAGGCTTGGGCCCAGGGCCCACAAGCCCATCTCTTGCGTTTTTAAGCGGCCCGATACGTTTTCAAACCCGTTTTCAAAAACCCGAGCTCCATAAGCGTCGTAAATTAGTGTTTGTAACACTTGTTCTTAATAATTAAGGTTTAATGTATATTTTGCGAAAACAATCATATAATTAATGATTACGTATACATTGGAAATACAGGATTACTAAAAACTTTCACAATTTAATGTGATATAACGTAATGTGATTTGATTCATCGTTTTAGTATAACTGCGAAATTGCATTGCGGAAGCTTTATCTAACGTGTGTTCGGTTCTTGCTTGATGCTTGATCTTCATCCGGGACCCTCGACATTCACCTGTGATCAAAACCAACTAAAAAGTCAGTTTTGATAATTAAATATCTAATATAATGAGGAAATTATGTAAATCCAACATTGATAATTCGACCCAAAAACAATATGCTTGAATTTTGCCTCCACCGTAACTTACGGTGGACACCGTAAGTTACGGTGGCCTTTGAATAAAAGTTCTCCCACCGTAACACAGGTGGTAATCACCGTAACAAGTTCAGCTCCACCGTAACTTACGGTGGCACCGTAAGTTACGGTGGCCCCTGCATTCCAGCCTTTTCCATTTGCCGCTTAATGACACGAAAACTTCCGTATCTTTCTATTCGTTAGTCCGTTTGACCTACCGTTTCTTCCTACGTGTTTGTAATTTGATTCTCCATCATATGGAGTTAAAATCCGACATTCGGCTTAACAAAATTTAAGACTTTTAAGTCTTCGGCTTATTACCCTTTATACCAAATTTTGACCCGATTATGCATTTTATCAAACAAACGTATTTATTTGATTCCTATATTTCATACACTTCTTCAAATAAATGTGATATACCATATTAGGTTCTAATCATAGGTTTATTACACAAATTAAACCCGTTTTCACTAGTATGCTTATTTTGACCCGTTAAGGATATTTTAAGCACTTTTAAGCTCAAATTCGCTTTCATTCTAATCTAGCGTTGTAACCTATATTTCTTATCTAGTACTCTTCCATCACAACTAAATGTGTGTTGGATTTAAAGTAGATATATATGTGTTCCGAATTTATACCCCTTGAAATATCATTTTACGGCAAAGACTCGTATGGAGTCTTTTGGCCCAAGAATTACGTCTTTCACTACCCATACTCGTTCTAAACTTTTGTTTAATCATAAGACTCCTTTCCAAACAACCTCTAAGGGTTGTTTGTTCAATTTAGCCTACAAGGGCGTTTTGGTCGATTTTACAATGAAGGACTATCACCAATTATTCGACCAAATTAGCACTTTTACATACATCATAAATATGCGTACCTGGCTCGGATCAACAAATAGACCCGATTTATACCTCGCTTTTATTATCACATTTTCTATGGTGACGGGAGTATCCGAATCGTTAATCGCTCCTGTTATCACAAGACTTGACAACCACATTAGTCGATATTGTCAAATGGTGTTATCACGCCAATTGACCCGTTTGGCCTATATGACCAAGCATCTTCATAAATAGCAAAACATGGTTATTAATTACCAATTTGCCCATCCGACCCATTTCGGGTTTTTGCCACTAGACCCCTTTTAACTACAATTTACTTTAGTCGGTACTTGACTAAATTTCCATCTCTACTTATTTTCTCGTTATTAGTTGCACTTTAAAGTGATCTTAACGAAAACTCATGATTCGAACCTAATCCTTTCTTGTATTCATTGCTTATAAAATAAACACATATACTACAAGTGGGTGTAAGTTTTACTTACCTCGCATCCGAACTACGCTTTTCCTTTCCTTCTTGATTTGTTTGACCCACTCCCTCATCAAGCTTCCACCTAGCTTGTTACGCGTCAAACTATCATCATTCGTTTCCAAGGTGGTTAGTTTAATCATAATTTAATACGATTATTCCACCTTACAAATTTCATATAAAAAATTACCATTTATCGAATTATAGGTCAGTTTGACTTTTTAAAAGTCAAATGCCCATTAGTATACTAATTGCATATTCGAGTTCATCAACTAGTTTTAGCATTCTTTAATTACCCGGTAGGCGTTATCTTTAGACCACCGTTTTAACCAAAGTTCTAACCACGTTCATCATATTTAGAACTCTTTTTAATCACATTTTGTATAATAGCCAAAACGTCACAATTAAGTGTTTTAACTACTAAAATTCTAGTTTCAAGCCTTCTTTGAGGCATTTCAACAAACACTTTAAGGGCATAATTTTACATGTTTATTTATCAAGTCTCTAGCTTATCTCTTAGCCCTAATTTCACATAAATCAACCATCTTATCAAGTTGTTAACTTCTATAATTTCTGAAATCACTTCAAAATTGTCAATTTATACTAGATCAACACTCTATTTCCTAGTGTTCATCAAATTTCACATAAACCATTAATCACCTACAATGATGTTCATAGGTTTCACTACAATTTCACATGATTTCAACTTGTATTTGTCTAGGGTTTGTCCCTAGACACTATAGTTGTTCCTAGATCATCATAAGACATACATGCAACTATAATTTCAGATTTTTCCCAATTACATGAGAAATTCAAGTTGAGAGTTTTTATGAAATTTTACATACCTTGTGATCATCTTGTGATGAGGATCAGTAATCTATGCTTGATTTTCGATTTTGACTTGGTTTGAGCCCTCAATTTGTGAGTTTTGTGATGAACTAGGTTTTGATAAAGCTTGGGGTCGCACCCCCTGTTCTCTGGTCGATCTCCAGGAGACTCCAATATGGAGTGTTTATGTTTTAATTAAAACATTTTCTAGTTTGCCCATTTTTAGTCCCTCATATTTAGATGTTTTATAAAGAGGGTTAAAATCTTGTTTTCTATTCATTCACTTGATCACACATAATTAACTAGGTTAATTATTCCTAGTTAACTTAGTTGGTTCTAGGGTTATAACCTGTTTCATTCTAAGTCCCGTAAACTCGGGCCTCTCATAACTTTATTTCCTTAAAAACATCTATTCACGTTTTATTGAATATTAGGTTTATTTATTTTAAATCCTAATATTTACCGGGTTACCGTTACTGCTAACGGTATTTTACCCGTGTATTAATAATAACGGGGTTTGATTACCAAACCCGATTTCGGGGTGTTACAGTGTTTTAAAATCAAAAGGCGTAAAATAGTGTCGATAATCGCTATGTGACGCGTTCGTTGTCGGTTGCGTTAAAAGCGAGTAAAAATGCGTCGTTTGACGTTTTTATTCCGTTTTTCGATCTGATTTTCTAAAAATAGAAAACGAACTTGAATTTTCTAAAAATATAAAAATACAAAAATACGAGGCGTTACATGTGACGCTATGATCTAAAGTTGTAAAAACAATTCGTAGTAAAATGAGACATCAAGTTATTAAGTACAAAAAGTTGGTAGATCAAAGTTGTCAATTACCAAAGTTGGAAATGAATGTGTAACTTACTTAGTTTGAGAGTGTGTAATGAAAGAATTAAAGTATAAGGGTTAGAATTGTAACTTTTGGTGGTTATTTGAAAGTTGAAAGAAGATAAAAGTGTAAGGGTTATATGTGTAGTTTTGCAAAAGTTAGGGACTTAAAGACAAAGGTCCACCGACCTTTGTCTTTAATATATATTAAATTGACCAAACTGTTTGTCAAGTTTTGTTAATGATTTTCGTATGTATTGGGGGGGGGGGGGGGGGTTGTGATTGATGGGTGGAGAACAATGATGGGGTCTATGATTTTAAGGTACTTGAGGTCAGTGTTTTAGTCGTTCTTGAGTACTTAAGTGTAAAATTGACAGACGGGGCTAGAGTAATACTCTTGAGTGCCCCTTCCACCCTTAAACAAACGAGCAAACAAATGTATAGCAAATACCATAAAATAGAGAAAACCATAACACTAATATATGAAAGAATGGAGCGACTAAAAAGTAGCACGAATTTCCTTGAAGGTGTATGTACGCTCTCCTAGCAAAACTATACTCTTAACAAAGTGTTGAGTCAAAACTAAGGCTAATACGACCAAAAGTGTAGAAAAAACGAAGGATTCAAGAACTTCTTAATCCACCCCTCCCATGTTGGTTTGGATCACGTATGCTCCTCTTCCTGGTCCTCAATGTCATAGTTTTTACGAATTTTATTGACGTTTTCATCTAGACCAGATAAATAAATCGGGTGAGAAATAATTTTAGTTTCAATGGTTTGTAAGAAACCCTATCCTCTATGTTTCGTTCAACATGCTTAAATGGTGATGTGGAACTAAATAGTTTTGTATGTGTTATCCCATTAATTACGTAGTTTTCTGATGTATTTTTATCCAAAAAAACACCATAATCTAATTGTCTAGTATTAGAATTTTCGATAACATCATGAGCAATAGTAATGTTTGCATTTGTTGACTTTGGCACATGACTTCTTCACTTCGACACTTTTAGTCCCTCATAAATTGAGAAAATTTTTTACTTATATATTAATTTTAAGCATACAAATGAATAATAATTACTTTTTTTACTTTTATATATTTTTTTTCATTGTAAGCATTAGAGTTTTTTTTTTAAATTAATTTTGTATTTTGGTTTTTAATAATTTTGCTACAAAAATTAAATGAGTTTAGTTTTTTTATTAATTTTTATCTACGTTTTTCTTCAACTTTGTCGTCGTTTGATTGCTACTTAGTACGGTGTTTGGTGGTAATATTTGGTTCCTCGAGTTTTTTTTTACTCTCTCGACTTTCTAATACGTGTCGGTATAAATTCATCTTCGTCTACCTTTTACGTCATTGATTGTTAAAAATTCGTGTTTTTGTTTTACGTTTTTTTCCGCTTTTGGTCGTTGTTTGGTTGCTACTTAAAACGATTTTATGCCCTTGGTTCCGCAACGTTGGTAGCAGAGTATTACACCTCCCTCCCCGCAACGCGGGCGACTTAAGACTAGTTTTATAAAAAAAAACACCATAATCTAATTGTCTAGTATTAAAATTTTCGATAAATATTAGGGTTGTTGGCCTAGTGGTATCGACTATCAAACTGTCAGAAAATGTCTCTTTTCAAATTTAAGTGAAAAGATGTAAATTTAAGAGTATGTTTGAGAAAAGAATAATCAGCATTAATCACTAAAGTTTCATAAACAAATTATAAATTAAAAAGTTTCAATTCATTATTTACCTTTCTTGCTAGTAGTTCATGAACTTTCAAAGTTAATGAAAGTAATTATAAAAAAAAACAGAGAAAATCTTAAAGAAAACGAAAGAGAAAGCCAAAAGACCTAAAGTATCAGACCCTAAAATCTTAATTTTACACACTTTATATTGACCGTATAACGTTATACGACCCGCATAGAATAATATAATCTGACAAATATTTGGTCGTATAATATTATATGGCTCGTATACATAGAGAAAATATTAGGTCGTATAACATTTTATACGGGTCGTAAAATATTATACGGCCCGTATATATGGAAAAAAAACATTCCCTAACTTTTTTTTTTTTTTCAACTTTCAGTTATGCATATAAGAGTGAAAATAAAATTTCAGAGGGGTGGAAAATCGTATATTGAGCAGATCTCGTCGATATCTATCTCAATGACGTCAAATGGATAGATAACGTGCAAGTGAATCCTGCACGCAATTTAAGGAAGGATTGGGACGCCACGTCACATGTGGATTGAGAAATGTAAGTTACGACAGCCTTGCCCTTATACTTTAATCATCTATCTATTCAGTCCTTGTAGTTTCATTTTTACAGTTTGATGTCTTTTATTGTAGAGTAATTTTTTCATCCATGTATTGCACACAAACGTCTTACATTTTTATTCATTTATGTTGAGTCTTTAATTTTGTTTTCAACTTTTTTTACTATAAATACTTGGTATGGTTTATATGCACGGTCATGTTAGAACCAAGGGCGGATCCATGGGGTTTTTGGAAACCCCTTCAGTTTAGAAACAATCAGTGGAAATCTTGTATGATTTGAAAACAAAATGAGTAAGAATTAGTAAGAATCTATTAAAAGGAACTCCTAGTAAAAAAAAATCCTAAATCCGCCACTGGTTAGAACATACTTTTCGTGTCAATCTTTTCGTGTCGTTAAAAAATAAATCAAATTTCAATTTGTTAGATTGGTAGCGATCATTTTCTAGTTACTTGCTAGTGTGGTCTCTTTTTAATAAAATATCTTTGCCGTTTAAAAAAAATGAAAATCAGATGGATCAATGTAAAGTGTCTTGGTATGAAAAAACCTAGTTAGTGTGTTGTTGCTTTTCATTACATTAAAGATTAAAGATGTGCCACAAACTACAATTGCACGTTGTTTGATCCAAAGAGACTCCAACGACTTGATTTCCATCACCATGGCTCCAACACAAGCCTTCTTATGTTTGAAAATCTGGTTATTCTGCCACCAGTACCACGGCTCCAACACAAGCCCAACAGGTCAACAAGAGGACTGACTGGACCACCCTCCTACCTTTCTTTGAGAGCTTCACCCAAAGGCAATTGTTGCCCAAACTTTTAAGGATAAACTGCAAGCAGTGAATATGTGATCCACCGTTTCCGGTTCTTCCCCGCATAAACAACAAGAAGATAGAGATCCAACCTGAACATCCGACGACAAAGAGCTTCTTTCGTGGGTAACTGATTCAGCAATGCGCTCCACCCAAAAATGTTAACGTTAAAGGGAAGCCATCTATTCCATGGAAAGACAAACGGGTCAGCCACACACGAGGATTTAGAGATCGACTGACTTGGCCGAGAAACTATTTTTGAGATCTGGAACCCGTTCCCAAAGATCTCTCTCAACCGAAAGAATGACACTGTGAAGCAGAGATAGACAAGCCATAAGCTCACCCACTTCCTCGTAGCTAGGAGGAGGATGTTTCCAGTTCCACACACACTGCACTTCCCCAGCTTCTCTTTAAGACTCCACGGTGTGGAGGCGTGGTTTTGGCCGCGTGGAGACCTCCACCACACCGGCACACCGCCCCAAGTCATGGTGTGGTGGTGGCCATTTCAAAGTTCAGACATGACACTAGAATAATCAAGTTAAAAGTAACATTCAATTGGATTTGTTTAACATTTTTAACTAAACCATCATTGTCTTCAAGTCGATGACACCATCCTGTTAAGTAAACAAATTTATAGTTTTTACAAGGTCTTCGCAATGAAATCGCAAACATTCAACTTACACATCTTTAACTTAATCAGATAAATGCAGTATACATCTCTAACGTCTTTAAAATTAATGATACTTTCAAGTCATGTTCAAGTTCACATACTTGAAAAATGTTTGGTTTACCTAATGTTTTAAAGAAATAAATTATTGGAATTAAATAAACTGAAACTTGTAAAAAACAATTGCAGTCTATGAACCAAAGATTGATAATTAGTAAAATAGATTCAAATCCAATAACAGAAGCCGAATCACAACAAAACTTGTTGCCAAACTAAACCCACAACAAAAATCCAAATTAACAAAAGATAAAGTGTTTATACTATCTCAAACCTAACAAACAAATGCAGCAGGACTTCAAAGCATATGAGAGTAGAGTAGAAGAATTATTGTGAAACACCAAGCCACTTAGTGAAAACATCAAACTCAGCATAATCACTGTCAGAGATCATTGTCTTGTACCATGACTTGCTAGCCGCCTTAATTTTAGCAGACTCCTCCTGTTTCACAAAAATTAGTCATATTCAAACTTAACGCATGTTCAAATTGCTCTAATTCAGATGTAAAAGACCATACATCTAGTAAGCGTGAAAACTGCGTGTAAACACTTGCACATAGTGCCAAGCAGAAACATTAAATACAGGTTATCAGTTATACAATTCTCTACTTAAAATGTAAAGCAATAAATATCAAATACAAGTTATCAGTTATGCACATAGTGCCAAGCAGAAACATTAAATACAGGTCATCAGTTATACAATTCTCTACTTAAAATGTAAAGCAATAAATATCAAATACAAGTTATCAGTTATGTGAATACATAACCTCATTCAGTAAGTCCATCAAACTTCAGACAAAATCAAACGCTATGATAGAGATATACTAAAAGTTGTTAAACATCTATCAACAATCTATGTTATCACATATTCCCTACTTCGTACATAAAATCAAATGCATTGCTTTCCTGGGAAAAAATACTTTGATCCTAGAATGAAATCACGAGTTATTTGTAAACGCGCCAAAATGTTATGTAAGTGAAGAAAATACAATAAATTATATAACAAAGCGTTACAGCTTTCAAAGGCTAGAATAGGCTAAATTCTCAACATGATGTAGCACCATCCCAGTTGGTGATGTACAATCCCACTTGGTTAAACAACTTAGTCTTATGAGTACACGTATCTTTGCATAGTGCAACAAATAATTTATCTATAAACCAATACCATTAACTCAATTGAACAACATATGCATTGACAATTACAAATTATTACAAAACCAAAGATGTCACAGCAAAATTAGCTTGCAATCTATCCAACAAAAATCTTCTGTTAAAACGCTCGCAATATCATATAAGTTCATCAATGCATCAAAAAAGAATGCATAACTGTAATTGTGCTCAAACAGTACAAACTAAACTAACCTTCTGTTCAAACACAAAAATAATGAGAAACATATTTAACCGTTACATAACTTAGATTCTATAACACACCCACATTTCAATTATACTTGTCAAAAACATCTAAAAAGCTAGTACTTTGAATCAGTCAAAAAATGTCTTTAGTAAGTTTAGGAGTAAAACTCATGAAGCATACTACTATACTAGGCACACTTTTATACTTAGTCTTAACTAACAGAATAATAAAAAAACATAATATGAAACAAAACCAAACACAAAATGGGAGTTACTAGTTACCAGACAATCAAGTAACAAAACAATTAAGGACCAACACATACATAATTAAACATTAAACAAAAACACATAAAAACCGAATCGAAATTGAATGAAATATACCTTAGAAATGGGCTGCCTCTTGCTGTCAAGCTTCTCCTTCTTAGCCTTCTTCCTCTGTTCCTCAGCAAGCACAGCCATCCTCTTAGCAGTCTTGGCATACGGATTCAACCTCAGCATAGTATTCAAATTCTTCAAAGGATTCTTCTTCATTGCCGCCCTCTTCACCTCCTTCTTAATCGGCTTCACAATGGACTGCACCTCATCCGAATTAATAATCCTCGCCAAATCGGCATTCTCCATCTTCGCCCTGGGCAACACATACCCCTTCTTCTTCTCACTCACCTTATCAACCGACCCGTAAATCGAATCCAACTTCTCAAAAGCGGATTTCGTCCAAATCACAAACCTACCTAAATGTCCACCAGGAGCCAATTTCAACAAATTCAACCTCTCCACATTAGCAATCTCCACACCAGGTATGTTCCTAAATGCTTTCACTAACTTAGCACCCTCAGTTCCGTACACAATCAACGGTCCTTTTCGGTTAATATACCTTCTGTTCCTCATCTTCCCCTTTCCAGGCCTAATCCCAACCGAATCCTTCGCCTTTTCAGCATCCGAATACGCACCGATCTGTTTCAAAACCTTAATTGCAGCATGCGTTTTCTCCACACCTTCAGCTGAATCACTAACCACTAGTGGTAACTCCGGCACCGTCTCAATCCGGTGGCCACGCGCCATCACAAGCGACGGAACAGCAGACGCAGCGATCGCCGAAACGACGGCGTATCGTTTCTGGTTAACGTTAATCTTTCTATGCCAGCGGCGCCAGATCCTCGTGGGAGCGAACATACGGCCACCGCGACACATGTTTCCGAAGGCTCCTTGGCCGGCACGGTGTGTGCCGCCGCCGGGGACACGGGGGATACGGGATACGGCACGGCCAGTGCCCCAAGACTCGGCGGAGGTCTGGTGGCCGGCTTTGCGAGAGACGGCATAGGGTTGGCGGGAGTTCTTGCTAATGTTGGAGTGGACGAAGTTGACGATGTCTGGACGGATGGAGGATTTCATGACGGAGGGGAGGGGGAGGGTGGTGGTGGCGTCGGTGGCCATGTCGGATTCGAGTGGCTGGACGGTGACGAGAGGGCGGGCGGCGGCCATTGTTGGGTGCAGAGAGAATGTGGGAGGCAGGTTAGGGTTTCGGCAAGGAGGGTTAGGGTTTTGAGTGGAAGTGATATAGGTGGGGAAATGGGTGTTTGTGTTAAATGGGCCTAGGTTTTTATTTTGTCTATTGGGCCCTTATAACCTTTTTGTGAGTTCTAACTTCTAAGACAACTAGAATTTTGGGGGTTGTAATTATGTATCGACAAATTTCTCTCATCCACTCCTTATAGTTCGACTTTCACAAATTCTATTCTTTCTCTTATCATTCATTGAGGTATGTAGTGGTTCCAATGTCTGACGTGGGTTGAAAAGGTGAAAGGGGGACGTCGTATAATGATATCTAGATGAAAAACAACTGACAAAAGCTAAAAAGAGAAAGAAGAGAATGAAATGTCGTAGCAAACGAAATGAAACGAACTATGCTTCACGCAGTTCTATGCAAAACTATGGACAATTACACAAAACTAAACAATGGAAACAACGCCAAAATCATTGTGTAAATCAATTTAAGGAACATTTATCTTAAAGTAGAGCATTCACATCCCACCCACCATATTATCATATTCTCAAATATTTTAAGAAACCATTCAAAGTACTACTCATCCCATCCTCTAATAAAGAATACTTCAGATAAACAAAATTAAGGGAAAAGATCAAATAGGAAGATTAATTTCGCTAGGAAGGATAGGAAGCAATAAGAGGATGACATGTGGCAACATTTAAAATAAAAAAAGGGGTATTTTAGTCAATCCAACTCTTTCTTCTTCCTTTTTCAAAACCCAGTAACTTCAAAACCCACCATTTTCAAACCCCACCATCTTCAACCATTTCTTCACTTTCTATCTCAATAATCACTACATTATAGTGTGATTTTCATCACAAATCAATGATTCAAACCCCCGATCAACGTGTTCTTCAGTTTTTTTTGAAGAAAACCCAGTTTAATTTCATACAAAATCTTGTTTTTTCCGGTGATTTTGAAGATAATCACTCGATTTGTTCGATTCAGTCGCTGATAAGTGTTTCTATCATTTCAAATTTCGTCAATTGATGAAGAAACCGGCTTCGATCCATGTAAGAAATTCTTTAATTTCATTTTCACGATTTGGGTTTTTATTTAGTCATTGCGTTTTACGATCTTGGCGGAGGTCCGGGGGCGGCAGCCCCCGGTAGCGGGGTCTCAGGGGCGGCAGCCCCTGGCGGGGTCCAAGGGGCAGAGCCCCTGGCTAAAAACGCATCAGAAAAATTAATTTTTCAGAAATTGGCTCATTTCGAAGACAATAATTCGTAGACAATTCAGACAGTCACAGGCAATTCACAAACAGTTCAGAAACAGTTTTATGTGTCCATTGCGTTTTAGAAATAAGAGAGTTTTATGTGTTTTCTGGCTATTGCGTTTTAGAAAAAACACATTTTTAAGTATCTTTAGTCATTGCGTTTTAGGTAAAACACATTTTTGAAGTGTTTTTAGTCATTGCGTTTTAGGTAAAACACATTTTTAGGTGTTTTCAGTCCATTGCGTTTTACAGAGAACACTTTCTTTTGTTTTTTTAGGTCATTGCGTTTTAGAAATGAGACATTTTAAGTTTTTCTGGCCATTGCGTTTTACAAATAAAACATTTCTTTGTGTTTTCTGGCCTTTGCGTTTTACAAATAAGACATTTCTTTGTGTTTTTTGTGCATTGCGTTTTAGGTAAAACACTTTTTTATGTGTTTTCAGTCTATTGCGTTTTAGAAATAAGACATTTCTTTGTGTTTTCTGGCCATTGCATTTTACAAATAAGTCATTTCTGTGTTTTTGATGCATTGCGTTTTAGAAAAATGTCATTTTTTAGGTTTTTTTTTCATTGCGTTTTACGTAACTTGTGGTTTTTCTATTGCGTTTTACACAACTGGGTTTATTTTTTTTTTAAATATAGCAATAGTATACTCGTTTTAAAGATAAAAAAACGCTCGTTTTTTTGGTGCAATTTTTATAAAAAAATAATGTCGTATGAAAGAGTTATTAACGTTTAAAAAATGGGGGGGGGGGAATTGGAGGAGAGAGAAACTATTTGTTTGGATTGACTAGAATGCCCTTGAACAAACTCACGCGCCTCTTTTTTCTTTTTTCAATTTCCCTGATTTAATCTTAGCCCTTGATTAACTAAATGGATGGTGAAGATCACTTCCTAGCCTTCCTAGCCAAATTAACTTCCTATTGTATCTCCACCACACACTTATATATTAAACTAAAAGTTATAATCTTTCTATCAACAAATCCCATGACACCTAAAGGGACAAAAAAGTTATATAGCTTATCCAATGAGCCAGGTCTCACTCAACTTAATTGACACATGATACGTTTTGGACCATTGTCACACTCATCTAAAACCACAAATATAAAACCACAAGTTACGTAAAACGCAATGAAAAAAAACCCTAAAAAATGACATTTTTCTAAAACGCAATGCACCAAAAACACAAAGAAATGACTTATTTTTATATTTGTACAATTTTGATCATCATAATGGAAGTTGAGTGAGACCTGGCTCATTGAATCATACTTCCATTATGATGATCAAAATTGTACAAATATAAAAATAAAATAAATGAATAAAAAAAGTATACAACAACCCTATTGAAGTATGATTTCCCAAAGGAAAAGAAAGTTATTTGTTAGTGATCCTCAAAACCCCTTTTCAAAAATCCCTTCCCTCTTTGCTATCGCAATCGATGTCATTGTCCGCGTAGATACAAAATCTTCGTGTACAAAAACCTCAAGGCGTATCAAATTAGCATGATTTTGTTGTTGATTGATCAAATATCTTGAAATCTTTCAAGATGTCAATCGAATAATCTTAACAAAAACTCATTGTATTTACAAGTCGGTGTGTCATGTTCATAAGTCACTTGAAGGACTCGACTCGAGTCTCGTCACCAACAAATCCAAGGCTTCCTTCATCCAAGAATATTGACAAACTTCTTTAGCTTTAGGAACACTGACCCATAGTCTTTGACGAATGTTTTTCTCTGGCCAAAATTCGAGTTGCTCTCAACAAGTAATGGAAACATATGCCCTTCATAGTATGAATCATTGCCTTTGCTTTTAAAGCACCATGTACCCAATGCGCCCTACAAAATTTCAAGAAAGATATGTTAATCAAGTGCCTGAATCATAAAAAAAAAAAAATTAAAATAAGGAAAAGTTCCCCAATTCACAAAAAATCCAGAAAGATATGTTAATTAAGTTTACGGAATCATATAAATTATTATTTTTAAATAAATAAGAAGCAAAAGTTGCCCAATTTACAAAGATTCAAGAAAACTAAGTCAATCAAGTGACTAACTGAATATTAAAGCTTTAGTGACAACTCTTTTTTCTTGTGATATATTATTGGCTCAAAAAAGAAATTAAATAGTTACAATTCTTTTTTATTGTGATATATTATTGGCAGGGGCGGACCCACATAAATTGGATCGGGGTCCACGGACCCCAATGTTTTTAAAAAAATTAGTAGATTCGGTATATTAAATTGTATAAGGACCCCATAAATACAATTAGGTGGACACCATAGAAAGAATAGGAAACCTGGTGTAGTGGTAAATTCTTCTCTTTACCAACAGGAGGTCATGGGTTCAATCCTTGTATAGCTCATTTTCCCTCTTTTTTTTTAATCTAGTTCAAACCTCGCTATGACCCGACCTGAACGCGGACTGACCCGAAAATTTTAACGTTTTGTTCCGAAAATTTTAACGTTTTGGTCGCTAGACGAGTGAGAGCTTCGATTTGAAGATTGGAGCATTGGTATCGTAGATGATGGTTTGTATGTGACGTTGTGTATTATCTTATGTGTTTTGATATCCTGCTCGTCACTTTTGTTTACAATTCAAGGGCCCAACAGGTTACAGCCCTATAACAATGACTAGGTTAATTTTTTCAAAGGCCCACAACAAATACATAACATATAGAATTTTCTTGTTTAAACTTTGGGCCCTCAGGATATTTGGGCCTGGGTCTATCGCCCTACCTGCCCCTACCCATCACCGGCCCTGATTAGATATGCTCATCTAATTTCATTCTTTTTTATTTCCGTTCGATACGATCCAATGAAGATCTCATCCAAATTATTTTTTTTAAAGTATTTTTTTTAAATGAACACTTAAAGTTTTATGACTTTTTGTCCATAAAAAATCTCTCCATGTTAGTTTGTTACCTAAAACGAATCAACAAAAATCAATAACTAACAATTTTAAAAAAGTATTTTTTTCAAAATGAACACTTAAAGTTTTATGACTTTTTGTCCATAAAAAATCTCTCCATGTTAGTTTGTTACCTAAAACGAATCAACAAAAATCAATAACTAACAAGTTTCAAACAACATAAATCACCTAAAAATAAAATGATAATTCAAAACTTTCAAACTTTCAACAATCCAAATTTCAATATAAAAAAAAAAACTCAACTTAGTAAAGCAAATAAGAAATCAAACATGAAAACATATAAACTTCAATTTTCATTATTCAAGTTAACAAAAGATTAACATACCTAAAAACTATTAGTCGGCATTGCGCGGAAGCTAAATGCCAAGTCCAATTGTCGAACGTGTAGTCCAAAGAAGCAAAAGCAAAATCGCATGAGCAAATGCTGTGGTTGATCGTGATCCATGAGTACCGTGGAATCATTAAGATGGATTTTTGTTTAGAGCAAAGATTTTGGTCAATGAATAATCAAATACATAGAACGACCGTGCTAGATGGTTGGTCAATGATTACCGTGAGGTTAGGGATGAAAATTTTATGTTTCTTTACAAATCACTAATTTAGAATTATTAGTGAAGGTAAATGGTAATCATTAAAGGGTAAATGGTAAATAGTAAATGGGCTTTAATTTGGCAAAATGGACTTTCAATTGGTAAAACACATTTTGGATTTCTTGTTTTTCTTATATAACAATATGGACTCATATCTTAATTTTTAGTGGGTTAAAAATCTATAACACTTGTATTGAGTATAAGGGTTGTATATGTTATGCATGAACTCATGAAGGCTCGCTTTAAAAAAGTTGCGGGGTCAATAAAAAACGATAATAGACATAACGTTAAAAATAAAACAAAAAATTGCGAGTTCGTTTAATCGCACACCATATATACTAGGTCATTCTCTACTAACCACTGTATCTAGGGGTGGGCATGAACACTCGGTTATGAGCTAAAACCGAACCTCTAAATGATAGTTTGGCTTTAAATCTTCATAACTTATCAGTTTTATTATATACGATTTCGTCAACTCCAAATAATATTTTGGCTTTAAATCTTCATAACCTATGAGTTTTGATTATATATGAGGTTTGTATTTGATCCTACTCCTATATATGATTCCGTCAATTCAGTTATTGAAAAACATGGGTTGGGCGATTTAATACTTTAAACGCATGTGGATTCAAACTAATTTTAATAACTAAATTCATAATATCTTAGATTAAAGATAAAAGAAAAATAAATAACAACTAATTTTGTTTTCTAGAAAAATATTGTTAAACTTTTATCATATATATATATATATATAGGGTGGAGTTATTGTAAAAAAGACCAAAAGTGTGAGAAAAGTAAGAAAGAATCTCAACCATTAGATCTAAATTAATTGAAAAAGGTAAGATTGTAAATTAATTAACAAATTCAAATATGGTAATCCGTGATTTAAGGATTTGGAGAGAGAAAATCCCTGATTTAAGGAAAATAACCGTCCATAAATATAACACCATTCAGAACATGTTTATACATGGTGTTTTAAATATAACACAATTCAGAAAAATATAACACCATTCAGCACAAAAATAACACCATTCAGCAAACAAAAAAACACCATTCAGTAAACAAAATAACACCATTCAGAAAAATAAAATAAACACCATTACTGAAAAGAAAAAAATAACACCATTCAGTACAAAAATAACATCATTCATCAGTAAAATAAAAAAAACACTATTCAGTACAAAAGAATGTAACACCATTCAGTACAAAAATAACACCATTCAGCAAACAAAATAACACCATTCAGTAAAACAAAATAACACCATTCAGAAAAAAATAACACCATTCAGAAAATAAAATAAACACCTCTGTATCATCTTCTTCACTTCCGGCACCACCACTGCCACTTCCGGCACCACCACTGCCGATCCAGTACCACCACAACCGCCGCCGCTCGAACCACCACCACCGCCGCTGCCGCTCGCATCACCACCACCTCCACTGCCGCTCGCATCACCACCGCCGCCTCTGCCGCTCGCACCGCCACCACCACCGCTGCCGCTCGAACCACCATCGCCGCCTCTGTCGCTGCCGCTGTCGTGTATGATCATCCGATTGATTGAAAATATGTTTCTCAGGGTACAAGCAAATCGATGGAAGAAGAAAGAGAAAGAAAGAGAGAGAAAGAGATAAATTGGGAGCGTATGAGAGAGAGAACGAAATTTCAAGGATATTGATTTACAAAATGGATATAAAAAGACACAATTGCCCCCATATGTTTCAATTCAGTCCAAGTTAACAAAAATATTTTACAAGTTGGTCCCTATTGATCTAAACCATTAGATCAAAAGATCTAATGGCTGAGATTCTTTCTTACCCTTCTCACACTTTAGGCCTTTTTTGTGACAACCCTCAAAATCTCATGTATTCCGTACAATTTATTAATGACAATTAAAGTGCTTGACGGCTGTGTGGAATCACTTAACTGCTTTCTGATATCTGTGTTATGCTTACACGTATTTGTTAATATCCTAATAGTATACAGAAAGGTCACTAAATAGTCCGTTATACTTTCCTAAGTGTTAGAAATAAAAAACGTTACAAAAATAAATGTGACAACCCTCAAAATCTCATGTATTCCGTACAATTTATTAATGACAATTAAAGTGCTTGACGGCTGTGTGGAATCACTTAACTGCTTTCTGATATCTGTGTTATGCTTACACGTATTTGTTAATATCCTAATAGTATACAGAAAGGTCACTAAATAGTCCGTTATACTTTCCTAAGTGTTAGAAATCAAAAACGTTACAAAAATATATAAATAGGACGCCTTACGGATTAATTAAGCACTTTAACGGAACAACACCGAACCGAACAACCGGACTTTACCCGGAACATAAAAATATTGTCAATGACATTGTTTTTATTTTTCTAAGCTAGTTAGGGTCCCCGAACACCCTAACACACTACATAATACATCCTACACTTAAACACTAAACCTTACACTTGCAATCTAACTTAACAACTTAACAATCCTTTCAACATCAACTAGATACCCCCCCCCCCCTTTTATGGGACGGTCATATGTGGCCCCCATCAAGATCCTCTTAATCTTCCATGATCTTGCCCAAAATCCCATGAGATTAATTAGAAGATTGTGTTGTGTCCTAAGGAAACACATGGACCATGAGTTAAAACCTTAACATGGTTATAAAAAGATCCATAACTTCATTCATCTTCACAACACCATCTCCCCTTCTCCCCTTGCCATTCTCGGCAGCCACCACCATCCACACTACAACCACCATCAAGTCTTGATCAAGCCATTTTACATACACTCAAAGGTGCTACGGGTCATACAACGAAGCTCGGTGCGTTCGGAAGTGGAAGGACCTTCTCTATTCGCTTTTAACCACCACTTTTCTTCACTCGAACTTCCCTAGCCTTGAGCTAGTGGTAAGAACTTAGATCCGTTCATTCTTTATGTTATTTTAGTGGTTAATAGACGTAGAATGATAAAAAGGTAAGAAACTCTAAGGCTCATGAACTAGTCTAGAACATAATGTGTTAAAGATGGATAAAGAGAAGTTATTTGGGTAAATGATGAAAATCTTGTGTTGTTGCGATTATATTGCTGATTACTTGCTGATCTATTGGTTAATATTGATGTTTGATATTGTTGTGGTCACTAAACTTGTTAACGGAATCGATTGAACATGATTTAGATGGTTAAACACCTTAAATCAGAATCTGTCTAACTTTTACAGCCCACTTCTGTTGGCTGTAAACAGGTCTTAACCTCAACGAAAAATCGATATTTTGAATCTAAAATATGTTATTATGAAGTACGGTTCTAATGGCACCGGAATCGAAATTTTTGGACTCCGTTTACTATTTTTAAAGTGTTAATTTGTAACAGCTACTTAAGCTGAATTTTGACAGCAATAAATGGGTGTCGTACTTTCAGTCATAACCTGAGTTTTGTGATGAATCGGACCATGAAAATCTTACTGTAGATGATAACTGAAGTATTTGTAATTACCCCACTGGAATTTCACAAATCGGACTTACGAAGAATTTTTAATAAATTGTTTCGTGGACTGTGGTCAGAAATACATAAATCTGAGTTCAGTCCCGAATATGATTTTTTATAAAATATTGGTGATGAACCGGACCCCGATATTTTTACACAATAAAATATGGAATGTTTGTGACATTCTATAAAAATTTGGGAATTTTTGGAATAATCTAACTATTTTATTTAAATGTCCGAAAACAGCCGGTTTTGAGTATTAATGCCGAATTGACATAAGTTGTGACTTGCGTGTCTAAATGTCGAGTATGCTATCTGTGAATGATTTAACATGTTATATATGTTATGTGCATTATCGTATGTTTGATTTTGAGTGGGGAATGGACGGGAAACTTAGATGGGCATAAACCGTTACAGTGATGCATGTTATGTGATAGATACGTGTAGGAACTTTGTGTTCTATTGGAAAGCCACTAAATGACTAACTGGTAAATCATACTAGGACGTGATTGACCGACCTTGACTGTTAGCTATATTGAGAATCTAACCGAGCAAACCGAGGTGAGTTCACACCCTTACTAAGGCATGGGAATTCCCGGTGGTTGGGAATGGGATTGAATAACTATTTATATTATCAACACTACTAGACTACCTGCTACTGTCCTCGGATTGGGAAGGGCACGTACGTAAAACCTACGTACACTCATACCTACTACTGTCCTCGGATTGGGAAGGGCACGTACGTAAAACCTACGTACACTCACACCTACTACTGTCCTCGGATTGAGAAGGGCACGTACGTAAAACCTACGTACACTCACACTCACTACTGTCCTCGGATGAGAAGGGCACGTACGTAAAACCTACGTACACTCATACTTAACACCGTCCTCGGATTGGGAAGGACTCTTATGGATACGCCTAGTCTAGTAACATACATAATGGGAAGCCCCCACTAAATATCGTAAAGGTTTGGGAATCAAGGAATATGGGTAATACATGGTTATGAAACGAACTTCCGATTCCTGATACGAACTCATTAACTAAACAACCAAACGTGAACTCACTCAACTTTGTTGTTGACTAGTTGTTACATGCCTTACAGGTCGCTAAATGCTTGGAGCTTGCATGGGGAAGGAGTCGTTGTGGAACATGGGTTGTTATATCCCATACTTAATAATTGAACTTTATAAACCTATGGAACTTATGTTTGAGACTTTAAACTTATGAACTGTGAACTTATGTTTTGAACTCACGTTTATGCTTCCGCTGTTTAAACCAAACAAGGTTAACTAGCTTTGGTCACCAATCGTATTATGTTTGGTTTTATTTACTTAATTGAATTGTTCAATATGATTGGTGGCTCGATCCTGGTCATGTCACGCCTCCAAGCGGTGATACTCCGCATGGTGGATTTTGGGGGTGTGACAGATTGGTATCAGAGCCATTGGTTATAGTGAACTTGGTTTTTAATAAGGGAAAAAGTTTTTATTAAAACCAGACTATAACCTGTACAGTGCTCAACGATCCACAACGACGCTTCGCTCCACGTGCAAGGCTCGACACCATAAGTGGTATGATTATGTTATATTGTCGGTTAGATAGTTCTCACTGTGCATTAGATAACGTGATAATTGCTATTTGAACCTTGTGTGCTTACTCTCTAATGTCGTCCCACACACTTACACACTTTCGCGACACTTTCCTCACTTACGTTGCTTCATTATGAAGATCATGAGCGGACGCGAAGGACGTATCAACCTCACTCAAGCCCAGTTGACGGCTTTGATCAACGAACGAGTTGCGGAGGCACTCGCAGCTAACCCTGCAGGAGGTATAACCTGCCATACCAACTCACCTTAGGACATTTAGATCCTACCTTCGCAAACCAACCCTCGTGCTTAACCTTGTCTTCTATTCTCGCGCAACAGGTCAACATGCTCAACCTCCTGTGTGCACGTTCAAGACGTTCATGGACTGTCGACCTACCACTTTCAGTGGCACCGAAGGAGCAGTGGGCCTTCTTCACTGGTTTGAAAAGCTTGAGACAGTTTTCGAGATGTGCGAATGCCCCGAAGACCGTAGGGTGAAATATGCTACCGGAACACTTGAAGGAGCTGCGTTAACCTGGTGGAAGGCACAAGTTCAACTACTAGGACTGGCAGTTGCTAATGCCACATCCTGGAATGGTTTCAAAGAGCTGATCAAGGAGGAGTACTGTAGTCGGGATGACATCCATAAGCTAGAGGTGGAACTTTACAATCTGAAGATGACAGGATCTGAGATTGAGGCGTATACCAAGAGGTCGAATGAACTGGCCATCATGTGCCCAACTATGGTGGACCCTCCCATTAAACGTATTGAGCTTTACCTCAAGGGCCTTGCACCAGCGATTCAAAGTCATGTGACTTCAGCCAACTTGGGTACCATCCAGCAAGTCGTCAAATTGGCTCATCGTCTCACCGACCAGGCAGTGGAACAGAACAGACTACCCAAGCGTATTGGTGCTGCTACTTCTGATGCACCTACCGACAACAAACGAAAATGGGATGGGAATTCCGGCAAAGGCTCTACCTCTGTTCAGTCTCAGTCTCAGCAACGAAGGACTGAGGACCATAGGAGCCCTGGCCAGCACTTTTCTGGTAGTCAAGGGCAGGGTGGATATCGAGGAAACCACCCAAAGTGCAACAAATGCAACAGACACCACAGTGGTCAGTGCAACAAGGGACACTGTCAGAGGTGTCTCAAGATGGGTCATGAAGCCAAGGATTGCAGGAGCCCACGGCCTACGAATCAGAATCGTCAGCAGCAACAGCAAGCACCGCAGAATCAGCAACAGCAACAGGGCAACAAGGGATGCTTTCAGTGTGGCGCTGAAGGCCACTTTAAGAGGAACTGCCCCCAGCTAAACCAAAACCAGAACAATAACCAAGGAAATGGGAACCACAATGGGAACAACAATGGAGGCGGAAATGGGGGAGACAACAATGGCAACGGGGCAAGGGGTCGTGTGTTCGTGATTGGTCAGGGAGAAGCAAGGAACGATCCCAACGTTGTGATGGGTAAGTTTCTTCTTGATGACTTCTTCGTTACTGTTTTATTCGATTCGGGTGCCGATACTAGTTATGTGTCCGTGAAAGTTAGCCAAATTCTTAAGCGCACCCCAACACTCCTGAACACCAAACACACGGTAGAACTAGCTAACGGTAAAAGTCTTGAAGCCACACACGTAGTTAAAGGTTGTAACCTCGTCTTAGCTGGTCAGACTTTCCCGATCGATCTTGTTCCTATCACACTTGGTAGTTTCGACGTTGTTATTGGGATGGATTGGTTATCTCATCATCAAGCGGAGATTGTTTGCAAGGAGAAAATCATCCGCATTCCTCGTTCTGATAAAGAACCCCTCGTGATTCATGGCGACAAGAGTGGTGCTGTCGAAGGCATCATCTCTTTCCTTAAGGCCCAGAAGTGTTTGCGAAAGGGCCACACTGCCATTTTAGCACTCGTTACTGACACATCCACGGAAGAGAAGAGAATTGAAGACATTCCTATTGTGCGCGAATTTCCCGAGGTATTTCCTGAGGAATTACCTGGTCTTCCTCCTCATCGCCAAGTTGAGTTTCAAATCGAGCTAGCTCCTGGAGCAGCGCCAGTAGCTCGAGCACCATATCGTCTAGCCCCATCAGAACTCGAAGAACTGTCCACACAACTACAAGAACTCTTGGAAAAGGGTTTTATACGTCCGAGCTCTTCACCCTGGGGAGCTCCAGTCTTGTTCGTGAAAAAGAAAGACGGTACCTTCAGGATGTGTATTGACTATCGCGAACTTAACAAGGTGACTGTGAAGAATCGTTATCCTCTTCCACGTATTGACGACTTGTTTGACCAGTTGCAAGGGTCGAGCTATTACTCCAAGATTGATTTGAGATCGGGATACCATCAGCTGAGAGTCCGAGATGAGGACGTCTCCAAAACAGCATTCAGAACTCGTTACGGCCATTACGAGTTTCTGGTTATGCCGTTCGGGCTGACGAATGCACCGGCAGTCTTCATGGATCTCATGAACCGAGTGTGCAAGCCTTACCTGGATAAGTTCGTTATTGTGTTCATTGACGATATCCTGATCTATTCTAAGAGTCAGGAGGAACACGAGCAGCATCTACGACTTATGCTGGAACTTCTTCGAAAAGAATGGTTGTATGCCAAGTTTTCGAAATGTGATTTCTGGCTTCGCGAAGTCCACTTTCTAGGCCACGTGGTAAACAAGGATGGAATTCATGTGGATCCATCTAAGGTTGAATCGATCAAGAACTGGCCCGCACCCCGCACACCAACGGAAATCCGCCAATTCTTGGGTTTGGCCGGATATTACAGAAGGTTTATAAAAGATTTCTCCAAGATTGCGCAACCTCTCACTTCACTGACTCAGAAGGGCATCATCTATCGTTGGGGTGATGCACATGAGTCCGCGTTTCAACATCTAAAGGATAGACTTTGTAGCGCGCCTATCCTCTCATTGCCAGAAGGCACCGATGATTTCGTGGTTTATTGCGACGCTTCCATCCAAGGACTTGGTTGCGTATTGATGCAACGTGACAAGGTCATTGCCTACGCATCGCGCCAACTTAAAGTTCACGAAAGAAATTACACTACTCACGATCTGGAGCTGGGAGCAGTTGTATTCGCGCTTAAGATATGGAGACATTACCTGTACGGTACCAAGTGCACCATTTACACCGATCACAGGAGTCTCGAGCATATCTTCAAGCAAAAGGAGTTAAACATGCGACAACGCCGATGGGTCGAACTCTTGAATGATTACGAATGCGCTATCAAGTATCATCCGGGCAAAGCCAATGTTGTGGCTGACGCCCTCAGTCGAAAGGATACTTTACCTAAGCGTGTACGAGCATTACAGCTTACCATCCAATCCAACCTTCCCGCTCAGATTCGAGATGCCCAGGCCGAAGCATTGAAAGCAGAGAACATCAGGGCTGAGTCCCTACGAGGATCGAGGCAGCGGCTAGAACAAAAGGGAGACGGTGCCTACTATGTAAACGGACGCATCTGGGTTCCATTTTATGGAAACTTACGCGAGCTTGTGATGGACGAAGCGCACAAGTCTCGTTATTCGGTACATCCTGGTTCGGATAAAATGTACCACGACCTCAAGACTACGTATTGGTGGCCTGGCATGAAAGCCCACATAGCAACCTACGTCAGTAAGTGCTTGACTTGTGCGAGAGTCAAGTCTGAATATCAGAAACCATCAGGCCTACTTCAACAACCGGAGATCCCGAAATGGAAATGGGAGCAAATTTCCATGGATTTCGTTACTGGCCTGCCTAGATCTCAACGCGGAAACGATACCATTTGGGTGATCGTAGATCGACTGACCAAGTCTGCACATTTTCTGGCCATCAAAGAAACGGATAAGTTTTCTACTCTTGCAGACATTTATCTAAAGGAAGTAGTGTCAAGGCACGGGGTGCCAATCTCTATTATATCTGATCGTGACGCGCGTTTTACTTCTGAACTGTGGCAAGCAATGCACAAGTCCTTTGGCTCACGTTTAGATATGAGCACCGCTTATCACCCACAGACGGATGGGCAATCGGAACGCACCATCCAAACCTTGGAAGACATGCTTAGGGCATGCGTAATCGACTTCGGCAATGGCTGGGAGAAGCACCTCCCGCTAGTGGAGTTCTCATATAACAACAGCTACCACACCAGCATCCAAGCCGCTCCGTTTGAGGCATTGTACGGACGCAAATGCCGATCGCTTCTCTGTTGGGCAGAAGTTGGTGACAGCCAAATCACTGGCCCAGAACACGTGGTAGATACCACCGAGAAAATTGCTCAGATACGACAGCGAATGGCGGCAGCTCGTGACCGTCAGAAACGCTATGCTGATGAGGGAAGAAAACCACTCGAGCTCCAGGTTGGGGATCGAGTGCTACTCAAAGTCTCACCTTGGAAAGGTGTAGTCCGCTTTGGCAAACGAGGCAAACTCAATCCGCGTTATGTCGGACCGTTCAAAGTCATTGAGAAAATTGGCCAAGTCGCCTACAGGTTGGATCTACCTGAAGAACTCAGCGGAGTTCACAACGTATTCCACGTATCAAATCTGAAGAAGTGTCTGTCAGATGAGCCCTTCATAGTTCCTCTCAAGGAACTCACAATCGACGACCAGCTGCGATTCGTCGAGGAACCAGTAGAGATTACTGATCGAGATGTTAAGATTCTCAAGCACACAAGAATACCTCTCGTTCGAGTTCGTTGGAATGCTCGTCGTGGCCCAGAGTATACCTGGGAACGAGAAGACCAAATGAAACTCAAATATCCCCAACTGTTTAAGAACAACGCAACCACTACTGAGGCTGAAGCTACCGCAGAATTTCGGGACGAAATTCCAAATCAACGGGGGGATGATGTGACACCCCAGGAAAATCCGGAAAACAACGCAACTTAACTAGCTTCCTCAGTAACCACGCGCTAAATTTCGGGACGAAATTCTCTTAACAGGGGGAGAATGTGACAACCCTCAAAATCTCATGTATTCCGTACAATTTATTAATGACAATTAAAGTGCTTGACGGCTGTGTGGAATCACTTAACTGCTTTCTGATATCTGTGTTATGCTTACACGTATTTGTTAATATCCTAATAGTATACAGAAAGGTCACTAAATAGTCCGTTATACTTTCCTAAGTGTTAGAAATCAAAAACGTTACAAAAATAAATGTGACAACCCTCAAAATCTCATGTATTCCGTACAATTTATTAATGACAATTAAAGTGCTTGACGGCTGTGTGGAATCACTTAACTGCTTTCTGATATCTGTGTTATGCTTACACGTATTTGTTAATATCCTAATAGTATACAGAAAGGTCACTAAATAGTCCGTTATACTTTCCTAAGTGTTAGAAATAAAAAACGTTACAAAAATATATAAATAGGACGCCTTACGGATTAATTAAGCACTTTAACGGAACAACACCGAACCGAACAACCGGACTTTACCCGGAACATAAAAATATTGTCAATGACATTGTTTTTATTTTTCTAAGCTAGTTAGGGTCCCCGAACACCCTAACACACTACATAATACATCCTACACTTAAACACTAAACCTTACACTTGCAATCTAACTTAACAACTTAACAATCCTTTCAACATCAACTAGATACCCCCCCCCCCCTTTTATGGGACGGTCATATGTGGCCCCCATCAAGATCCTCTTAATCTTCCATGATCTTGCCCAAAATCCCATGAGATTAATTAGAAGATTGTGTTGTGTCCTAAGGAAACACATGGACCATGAGTTAAAACCTTAACATGGTTATAAAAAGATCCATAACTTCATTCATCTTCACAACACCATCTCCCCTTCTCCCCTTGCCATTCTCGGCAGCCACCACCATCCACACTACAACCACCATCAAGTCTTGATCAAGCCATTTTACATACACTCAAAGGTGCTACGGGTCATACAACGAAGCTCGGTGCGTTCGGAAGTGGAAGGACCTTCTCTATTCGCTTTTAACCACCACTTTTCTTCACTCGAACTTCCCTAGCCTTGAGCTAGTGGTAAGAACTTAGATCCGTTCATTCTTTATGTTATTTTAGTGGTTAATAGACGTAGAATGATAAAAAGGTAAGAAACTCTAAGGCTCATGAACTAGTCTAGAACATAATGTGTTAAAGATGGATAAAGAGAAGTTATTTGGGTAAATGATGAAAATCTTGTGTTGTTGCGATTATATTGCTGATTACTTGCTGATCTATTGGTTAATATTGATGTTTGATATTGTTGTGGTCACTAAACTTGTTAACGGAATCGATTGAACATGATTTAGATGGTTAAACACCTTAAATCAGAATCTGTCTAACTTTTACAGCCCACTTCTGTTGGCTGTAAACAGGTCTTAACCTCAACGAAAAATCGATATTTTGAATCTAAAATATGTTATTATGAAGTACGGTTCTAATGGCACCGGAATCGAAATTTTTGGACTCCGTTTACTATTTTTAAAGTGTTAATTTGTAACAGCTACTTAAGCTGAATTTTGACAGCAATAAATGGGTGTCGTACTTTCAGTCATAACCTGAGTTTTGTGATGAATCGGACCATGAAAATCTTACTGTAGATGATAACTGAAGTATTTGTAATTACCCCACTGGAATTTCACAAATCGGACTTACGAAGAATTTTTAATAAATTGTTTCGTGGACTGTGGTCAGAAATACATAAATCTGAGTTCAGTCCCGAATATGAATTTTTATAAAATATTGGTGATGAACCGGACCCCGATATTTTTACACAATAAAATATGGAATGTTTGTGACATTCTATAAAAATTTGGGAATTTTTGGAATAATCTAACTATTTTATTTAAATGTCCGAAAACAGCCGGTTTTGAGTATTAATGCCGAATTGACATAAGTTGTGACTTGCGTGTCTAAATGTCGAGTATGCTATCTGTGAATGATTTAACATGTTATATATGTTATGTGCATTATCGTATGTTTGATTTTGAGTGGGGAATGGACGGGAAACTTAGATGGGCATAAACCGTTACAGTGATGCATGTTATGTGATAGATACGTGTAGGAACTTTGTGTTCTATTGGAAAGCCACTAAATGACTAACTGGTAAATCATACTAGGACGTGATTGACCGACCTTGACTGTTAGCTATATTGAGAATCTAACCGAGCAAACCGAGGTGAGTTCACACCCTTACTAAGGCATGGGAATTCCCGGTGGTTGGGAATGGGATTGAATAACTATTTATATTATCAACACTACTAGACTACCTGCTACTGTCCTCGGATTGGGAAGGGCACGTACGTAAAACCTACGTACACTCACACCTACTACTGTCCTCGGATTGGGAAGGGCACGTACGTAAAACCTACGTACACTCACACCTACTACTGTCCTCGGATTGAGAAGGGCACGTACGTAAAACCTACGTACACTCACACTCACTACTGTCCTCGGATGAGAAGGGCACGTACGTAAAACCTACGTACACTCATACTTAACACCGTCCTCGGATTGGGAAGGACTCTTATGGATACGCCTAGTCTAGTAACATACATAATGGGAAGCCCCCACTAAATATCGTAAAGGTTTGGGAATCAAGGAATATGGGTAATACATGGTTATGAAACGAACTTTCGATTCCTGATACGAACTCATTAACTAAACAACCAAACGTGAACTCACTCAACTTTGTTGTTGACTAGTTGTTACATGCCTTACAGGTCGCTAAATGCTTGGAGCTTGCACGGGGAAGGAGTCGTTATGGAACATGGGTTGTTATATCCCATACTTAATAATTGAACTTTATAAACCTATGGAACTTATGTTTGAGACTTTAAACTTATGAACTGTGAACTTATGTTTTGAACTCACGTTTATGCTTCCGCTGTTTAAACCAAACAAGGTTAACTAGCTTTGGTCACCAATCGTATTATGTTTGGTTTTATTTACTTAATTGAATTGTTCAATATGATTGGTGGCTCGATCCTGGTCATGTCACGCCTCCAAGCGGTGATACTCCGCATGGTGGATTTTGGGGGTGTGACATTTTTTACAGGATCCTCTACCTATATATATATATATATATATATATATAGGGTGGGGTTCTAGAGTGAACATTAGTGTATTTGCGAACTGAGTGAACAAATCCTGGCCATTGATCTACACACGTATATGGCCAGGATCTCATCATCAAATCGTAAAATACACTAGTGTATTTCAACATCAAATCCTGACCATTAATCTGCACACGTGTATGATCAGGATTAGTTCACTCAGTTCGCAAGCTACACTAGTGTTCACTCTTGAACCTAATCCTATATATATATATATACTATATTATAATGCAGGAGGGAATGATTCCCAAAAGTTAAGAACTTATTTCCCCCTTATTTATAAATAAACCCCTAAAATAAGGGTAAAGTGGTCTTTTAAACCATAATTATTTTTTAGTCCCTCAATCTATTACATTTAAATCCTTGACGTTGCTTTCTCTCCCTCAAATCTCAGATCCATTTTCAAAATTCAAACCTAAAATCTATCCATTTTCAAAATTCAAACCCTACTCACCCAAATCTCTCCCTGATCTTCGCCAAAACCCAGCGTGCTTGCTCTCTCTCTCTCTCTCTGGTGATGGTGAAAGAAGTTTTAGGCTTTATGGTCAAATCGAATTAGGAGAAATTTTTTTTAGGGTTTACGCATCAAGTATGATGATTTGAACAAAGGGCATAGACATTCATCTGATGGTAATTTGAAGCTTTATTCATTCACTTTTTTATTTGTGTTCTAACTGATTTGATGTGTTTGCAATCAGGTTATTATAGTTTTTTTAAAGCTACTTTTAAATTAGAGAAGTAACAGTAGTTCATTTTCTCTATATGGTTAATCGTAGTTGTAGTTGTAGTGAAACAAATCTTAAACCTATTTTACATGATATGTCGTACATTTTCTTTGTTAAAAGGCAGTTGTACAATATTTGGAGTTAAATTTGGTGGATTAGCAGTTTTAACTAATTTTAAACCTAATTTACATGATAAGGTTCAGTGTTTACAAAGTAAGTTAGGTAGTAAAAATAAATGTCCTTTTGCCATTAGCATGATAATCATACAAAATTTTGAGGCAAGTACCTTTCTGTAGTTTTATTTTGTATGCTGCTAATGTGGGATTTTGCACTCGGCCAAACCAGTCAAAGTGACCAATAACGTTTTGGTTTGGGGTACTTTTTGTATCTTAATTTTACTTTTATACAGGAATGATGATCTTGAAAACTGAACAAATGTTTGGTGAAGCTGGAGAGAAGTGGCCTGATATTATCCTAGAGGAAGATGGTTCCAAGGTTAGAAAAAAGAACCAAATTATCCATTGTTTTTTTATTATTATTACAGCACTAAATTAATGCAATGAGCTAATGACCCCATGTCAATTAATAGTTATGTTTGGAGGTTACTAGACGTGGCCTGTTAAAATAATCTGAACCAAAGCTTTTCTCAAAACAAAACGTTAGTTGGTATGTTTTAGAGGTCACAATGCCCGTGTAACTAAAGTAGCCAGTAGTCGTAAATTGCATCCATGCTTTAAACGTTACGTTTGTGACCGCAGGGAAGTTGCCAGCTATGTTTTAGAGGTCACAATGCCCGTGTAACTGTTCTTTTTGATAAATTGTTGGGAAATGAAAATGGAAAAGCTTTTTCAAGTCAAGGTGAAGACGGTACCGTTTGCCTTTGGTCACTCAAGTCAACTGGAAAGCGTGGTCAACATGCCTAGAAAGCTACAGTTTATGGTCATGAGAAACCTATGGTATTCATGTCCATTACCAGGTTGAAGAAACACTGGATAAATGGTCGGAACCGAGATATCTAGAGGGTTTGAATCCGCATAAAAATGTTAGTTTCCTCTCGATCGATTCAGGTCTAACAGACCTTCTTCTCCGGTAACTCTGCAAAAAAGAGCACCGTTAGCCTCGTCAAGGGGAGAAAAGGGTTCTCCCCTTGACCCGACTCCGGTGTGAGAATAAGTATGGGTAATGAAGAAGAAGATGTATTTGAGAAGTGAGTGTAACTTGGATTCATACCTGGGTTGCTTCTCATATTTATAGCCGGGAGTCGTTTAGGCGGGAAAACCTGTTAGTGAAAAGTTGACAGAAGATGCTAACCCCGTAAGCGGTTACATTTCCTTCCGTTTAAGTTCCTTGATCCGACGTGAGAGCACACGGATCGTGGTTTAGATCAAAGGCTGGGGATTTGCCATGTGTAATGTGATCAAGTGGAGATTATTCTCCAATTGCATGCCTTCGTTATGATTTCAGGGGTGTCTGTGGTAATGACACGTGTCCAGACGGTTATAACCGTCTGGGTGGTGCACAATTGTATTTCTTCTAGAAGATTACTGCTGTAATCTAGTGTGGTATTTTATCGTGTGGAGACCACTGAATAAATAAATCCAAGTCTGGGTAAAATAATATCCAGGTCTGGATATTAAGCGGGAATGTTTATCTTAGGATTTCCATCCTTTATCCTTGGGAGGAAGCGCAGGGGTTTATGATTTCCTTTGGGCGCGCAAGTGTTGTCTGCTGATTATTCTTTTAAGCCCTCATTTAAGAAACCAGTGCGCGGCCGCGCAAGGTATAAGGCTAAAAAGGTAAGGCTGTGGGATGGTCCAAGGCGTTTATTATGAGGTTTTTGGGACCTTACCCCTTCAAGTCCCCCCAGTCTAGTGTTGTACTTATGCAAATAAGTGGAGCACTGGACTTGTGAGAGGGAAATGCTTTTGGGCGCGAAAAATGAGAAAACTTCTGGACGAAGATTTATAAAGACTTTTTGGAAATCTTTGACTTTTAATGAGACTGGTACAGTAAATTGAGTGACAACCTGTCATTGTCAGTTGTTTTTTACTGTCCGTGTCTTATACGCGCGCGTGCAAACGCGTGTGTGTCTGCTATTTGTTTTTTCTGCTGCTTGGGGAACTGTGATATCCGGAAGAGTCGTTGTGACGGTTACCGAGGCTATTTATTGCGATGAGTATATATAATGCTTTGGTAACCCCTTTGTGCAATCTTTGTTTTGTTGAAAGAACTTTCCCCATTCCCCTTTTTCTAAGAAAAAACTCCCTCAGCCTTCCTTCTATGTCAACTGGAGAAAATCAAGAAGATCTTGTTGAAGAAATGTCGGCTGAACTTCCACCGTTGAAGTGGCCGAGAGAGTCCTTTGATGGTTTAATTCAGAATCTTAAATTCCCGGAAAACTGGGGTGCTCTGTACCCTGAAGAGGGGCAGACGGCGGCGGATGCTCCGGCTGGGTATATTACCCTTTTTTGGGATTTTTTCTGTGACGGTAACTTTCGCTTGCCCGTTACTAGGTTTTTCCATGAAATCCTTGGGTTTTATAACCTGCATATCTCCCAACTTCACCCTATTGGCATGGTTAGGGTTCGGCATTTTGAATTTGTGTGTCGGACAATGCATGTTGAACCGACCGTTCCCCGATTTAGGGTTTTTCATCAGATGCATTGTACCCAAGGGTTCTATTCTTTCGTTCAGAGGGCTTCTGCAAAGAAGATTTTACTGCAACCCCCAAAATCCTTTCATGATTGGAAGCAAAAATTCTTCTTTATCAAGGCCGGAGTGATTCCGGTGAAGATGGTTTTAAGGGGGAAAGAAGATGTGCCGATTGAAACGCTTCAGACCCCTGTTGATGAGAACTGGTATCAAGATTTGAAGGATGTTCCCAATATTGCTTTGCCGGAAAAAGCTCTCGTCGGAGCCGGCATGAGTTTGAATTGGAAGAGGGAGATTGACGACAAGCCGGTGTACACGGAGGATGGTCGTAGTAAGTTTGGGGTTTTTTTTTTTACTCACTCTCTCTTTTGTTACATTTGTTTCACTGTATGTTGTTGCCTTCAAGAGGGAGGGCGGAAGGATGGGTACCATCAAGAAGAACCCTGAAGAGGAGCTTTGGTACCACCGTATCTTGAAGAATTTCGTTCTGCCGCAGGACGCGGATCTATCTGCTCAACCAGCTGCTGGTGCTGGTAAGTTGTATCTGTCTTTGTTTTCCTCTTGGCGCTTTGTGGGTAAATTTTTGTTTTGCGCCTTGGTAGGTGATTTGTTGAATTTGGGCATAGGCCCTGAAAAGAAAAAGCGCGCCCCGACTTCTACTTCTGCGCCGAAGAGAAGTGAGGCTGTTAGGGTTCAACCTTTGAAGGCGAAGAATGTTGGAGAGAAGAAAGGTACGCGCCGTTCCTCTGACTCCAGGTGTGATTATGTGGTGGTTTCTGACTCTTTGGAGGGTCTTACTCCTGTAGTAACTGTACGAGAACCGAAGCCTGAACCGAGGGATTCTGCTGATCTTCCCCCATCTAATCCAAGTGAGCCTATTGACTTGGATTCTAGTCCCGAACGTTTGGTGCACAGGAAAACTGGTAAAAGGAAGCAAACTGATCCTGATGCGGGGGATCAACCTCCTAAGAAAGTTCAAAGGAAGAAAATTACCAGAAAAGGGAATCTTGATGCCTTTGTTTCGGAATCTGTTCCTGGTAAGTGTTGTTTTTCCTTGTTCCCTTTATGCGGGCTAAATCCTTACAGATTTTTATTTTTCCAGAAGTTCCTGTTTCCCCTATTCCGACAGTACCGCAAACTGTGGTAAATGAAGAACTTCCCCTCACCCCTCCGCGCGCTTCTGTTGCTGATCAGTTAGAGTCTACAGAGGTTGCTGGTGATGGTGTGGAGAAGACTGTTGAAGCTGAGAAGCCTGTTGGTGTTGATACAGAGGCTGAAAAGATTGTTGAACCGAGCGTGGTGGATGGCGCTGATAATTTACCAACCCCTGAAGCTGTTGCTCAAGATTTGGGGAAAAAGTCAGCTGCTGAAAAAACTTCAACTTCTTCCCCAAAACCTTCTGATGCTATGCCCGAGCGTATCGAGAAGGTGACGGTTGAAGAGCAAGATTCGTCTGCTGGTACTGGTAAACATTCTCCCATTCGTCCAGAAGAAACCTTGGGAGATTACTATTATCGGACTTATACGGAGAAAGATGCTGCTGACCCGCATGCCCCTGTTTGGAATTTAAAGAAAGGTGACACTTTCTCGGATTGGCGTGTGTGCCAAGATTGGTTGCAGGGGATTCTCCCACCTGGAGAAATCAAGTTTCAGGAAGGTCGATCTTATGAGCAGACCTATCAGTCTTATCTTGCAGAAACTGCCTCTCATGTCTCTACCACTCACCGTATAGTACGTGAGTGGTATAGTATGCATAAGGAGCAAGAATCCTTTATGGCATCTCAAAGGAAATTCGCCAAGGATGAAAAGCGTATAGCTCAGTTGAAGGCTAAATTAGAAGCTGAACAAGCCAAATTTGAGGCTGAGCGCAAGACTGAAGAATGGTCTGTTGCTGGTTGGAAGAGAAAAGCGGAAGCTGAAGCTGCTCTCTTGTCTGAGGAACGTAAAAATTGGAGGAGAATTTGTGAAAAAGATAATGCTGAGAAGGTAAACCTTCGTAATATCATTAATAACCTCAAGGCTGATGTTGAAAAACTGAAGAATCAAGATGCGGAGGTAGAAAGATTGAAGAAAGAGAAAACTGATTTAGAAGCTGCGCTAGCGGAGGCGCGTTCTCATAGGGAGCGTAGTGAGCAATGAGAGGTACAAGATTTTGCCACTCTTTCCCTTAGGGATAAAAAGTTAGAAGAACTTACTGCTTTGGTTTCTGATCAGGAACAACTTAAGAAGGACCTAGAGCTTGCACATTCCGAGAATTCTGAAGTTTCCCGCCGTTTGTCTGAAGTTGAAGAAAAGTTGGAAAATTCAGAAACGGCGCGGGTTACCGCGGGAAGCGAGCTTGAGCCTTTAAAGAATGATATGGCCTGGTTGAAAGACCGTGGGATTGCCTGTGTAAGTTTCTTCTATCCTTTTTGCTGTGGAATCATATATGCGCTTTCTTGATACTTGTTTTTTGCTTGATTTCATAGGTTGCTGAATCTGTGTTGAACTCTGAAGAGCTGGATAAAACCGTTGCAAATTTAATGGTTGCTGCGCGACGAGATGGATATGCGCAAGGATATGCGGAATGTACCCAGCATGTGAATAGTGCATTAAAGGTTAACTGGGATGATAGTAAGTCTGCAACTTTTGGCGTAAATACTGGTGCCGCGCTTGCCTCCATGAAAACAGAGTTTAACAACTTGCAACTCCCGGTCATGGACCTGATAAACGTAGCGCTGCAATCGGATGATCACGTGGCGCAACTAAAGGAAATCTTTCCGGATGAGGGTGAAGATTTAGAGTAGTTTGAAATTGTATTGAACAATTTTATATGTGATATTTGGGATATGATTCCCTATTTTTGATGGTGCGCTGCTGCGCAAGTAACTTAAACACTGCCGTGTTTGAAAATCTTCAGGGCGTATTTGTACGCTGATAATTGCCTGTTTCTATTTGTTTGTTTACAATATTTTGCATGAGTACGATTACTTTTTGTCGAGTAAGGCGAATGAAGTTGGTATAAAACTCATGCTTGAACTTATGGTCGTTTGTGATGTGATCACTGACCGTTCATAAAGCTTGTTTTAGAACTACCATAATGTTTTTGCGCTTACTAAAAGGAATTGCATGCACTTTGTAAACATAGGAATAATAGAAACTTTGTAATTTTATTAATGGATAGAGCGCAGAGGCTTTACAAAGTTTTTGCTAATAATTATGTGGAACTTAACTTAGTATTTCCGCTTTGCTTGATGGATCATGCCTTTCCGCAGAAAACTTATTTTTTAGGTCTTTGCCCTCTTGCTTGGGCCGTCTTCCCCCCGGGTTATCTGCTTAATCTCTTTGTGCACATTTTGAAGTAAATGCGTGAGTTCGCCGCTCTTGAGGGCTTTCTCTATTTCTGTGCGCAGAGATATGCAGTTGTTAGTAGTATGCTCGTTGTCTTTATGATATTCGCAGTATTGCGCTGGGTCTTGTCCACGTTTGCTTTTCATTGGGATCGGAGGTTTGAATTGATAGTCTTCAGTACTTAGAACCTCCGCTGGAGTTTTTATTAATGGAGTCCACTGTTGCTCCCTACTTTCCTGCTTGCTCTCTCGCTGCGCGGAGAGTTTGTTGATTGTTGTGCGGGCGTCTTCAGAGGAACGACTTCCTGATGGCTCGCGCCATGACTTTTTGAACCTTCTTTCCCCGGTTAGGCTTAGGTCCGCGGGCCTATTGTGTGGCGGTGGTGGCCTGTTTGTAGTGAGGTTTTTCTCCGTTTGCGCGTAAACTTTAGCTGCCGCCATTATCTTTTCCCAGCTTGTTGGAAGGCCCTCTGTTCCAGATAAGACTTTAACCATGTCATCACACCTAACCGCGTACTTGAATTGAGCACGGATTAGTTGTTCATGAACACCGCCAATCTCCAACACTTCTTTATTGTATCTAGTGATGAAATCCTCTAGATTTTCGTCATCACGGCGCCATATATTCATAACGTCAGAAGTATCTCGAATGGAACATCGTTGCTGGCTGAAGTGTGTTAAAAACTTGTCACGCAGATCTTTCCATGATTCGATCTGTCCAGTTGGTAGGTTATCAAACCAGATTCACGCTGGGCCTGTTAATGTTTGTACAAACAGATGACAGCATATCGGAATGGTCCAACCTCCAACCAAACCTGCGCTGGTAAATACTCTCAGATGATCATCGGGGTCTGTTAACCCATTGAACTTCCCTATGTTGGATGGTAATTTAGCCTTCTCCAATGGAGCTAGAGCTATCTCCAGTATGAACTTCGAGTTTTCCGCTGCTTCTACAGGGCGGTAAACTAAGTCATAGTTGTGCTCTGCCTCAAGGTTATAAACTGCTCGAGGCCTGCACTTGTTATAGTTTGGTTGCAGTCGATTGAACACACTGGTGTTTGCACTTAAACGGTATGTTGGATCGGATTCATCGGTGTGGGTATCCCGTTGGGAACCCAACCTATCATGAACCGATTGTCTTCGACGAGGGTGTGATTCACCGTGGTGTTGTCTCTGGTAACTGCCTGACTGAATGTATTCGCGTTGTGACGTGGATCTGGCATGAACTTCTGTATCTTCATAAGTTGATTCTTCTCGTTGGGAGGCGTGAGCACGAGATCCTGGTCTTCGTGATTGGGTCAGAGGAGCAGTTTGAGCACACAGTTGTGTGTATACTGCGTTTAATGCTCCTTGAGAACGGACATACCAGGATATCGGAGTTTCTCCTGGTGGTAAAATTGATTGAGCAGGATTTGCTGGTAACATTCCTGGAGTGACAGGATCATTTGCTCGATTAGACTGAACCTCGTTATCGTCTGAGGCCTCTACTACGATTCCTTCTACTTGTAAATTGTTTCCGACGTTCGGTCGAGGACCGGGTTGCCGGTGAGATGATGAGTTTTCTGCCATGCTAAAAACAGAGTACGAAATGAACTGAATCGAAACGAGATAAAAACTAGAAAACAGAGGAATCGGTGGGCGCCAATGAAGAAACACTGTATAAATGGTCGGAACCGAGATATCTAGAGGGTTTGAATCCGCATAAAAAGGTTAGTTTCCTCTCGATCGATTCAGGTCTAACAGACCTTCTTCTCCGGTAACTCTGCAAAAAAGAGCACCGTTAGCCTCGTCAAGGGGAGAAAAGGGTTCTCCCCTTGACCCGACTCCGGTGTGAGAATAAGTATGGGTAATGAAGAAGAAGATGTATTTGAGAAGTGAGTGTAACTTGGATTCATACCTGGGTTGCTTCTCATATTTATAGCCGGGAGTCGTTTAGGCGGGAAAACCTGTTAGTGAAAAGTTGACGGAAGATGCTAACCCCGTAAGCGGTTACATTTCCTTCCGTTTAAGTTCCTTGATCCGACGTGAGAGCACACGGATCGTGGTTTAGATCAAAGGCTGGGGATTTTCCACGTGTAATGTGATCAAGTGGAGATTATTCTCCAATTGCATGCCTTCGTTATGATTTCAGGGGTGTCTGTGGTAATGACACGTGTCCAGACGGTTATAACCGTCTGGGTTGTAACACCCGTCTATTTATTTAAAGATTTTCATTTAAAATACGAAAATCAGCTTGGAATTATATGTAAATACTGTCGAATAATACAGGTGAATTAAAACTTTTACAATTTGAAAATAATACCAGTTAACATGTTTGGTATTCGTCCTTTAACAAAACAACGATACATAGTGCGGAAGGTTATTTCTTAATCGTGTTCGGTTCTTCGTTGTGCTTGATCGTCCACCGGTGCTAATTTAATACCTGAAACTCATAAAACATGAGTTGGATTAGTCATACGTATCTTAGAACGTATTTAAACGAGTTCGGAGTTCGAAATAAACGAAATACAAAAGATTTAGTTTTTCTGCCACTAGCTTACGGACCGTAAGCCTGGACCCTTACGGTCCGTAAGTGTTTCTCGCGGGTCGCGGCAGGATTATTGAATCCTGTCGCGTGTCGCCTGGGATTCATATTTCCAGCAGGTTCAGATCTGTGTCCTGCGTTTTACGCGATTCTTTTTCCTACGCGTCCGTAATTTAATTCTCCATCTAATGGAGTTAAAACCTAACATCCTACATAATAAAATTTCAGACTTCTAAGCCTTCGACCCGTTACCTTTTTACCGAATTTTAACCCGTTTAAGCATTTTATCAAACAAACGTATTTGTTTGATTCCTATATCTCAAACACTTCTTCAAATTAATGTTTCCTACCATATTAGGTTCTAATCATAGGTTTATCACACAATTTAAACCCGTTTTCGCTAGTACGCTTATTTTGACCCGTTAAGGGTGTTTTAAGCACTTTAAGTGTAAAACCATTTTCATTCCTTTCTAGCATTGTAATCCTACATTTCTTATCAAGAAATCTTCCACCACACTATATGTGCGTTGGATCTAATGTGGATATCTATATGTTCCGAGTTTTACCCCTCGGATTATTATTTTACGGCAAAAACTCAAATAGAGCCATTTGACTAACATATTACATCTTTCAACTTCTCTACTTATCCTAAGTATTTATCCAATCATGAAATTCGTTTCCAAACAACCTTTGAGGGTTGTTTGTACAATTTAGCCTACAAGGGCGTTTTGGTCGGTTTTGGTCCTTTTTACTACGAAGGACCCTCACTCCAATTATTCGACCAAAATAGTACTTTTAACTACAACATAATCATGCGTACCTGGCCCGGATCAACAAGTAGACCCGAATTATACCTCGTTTTCATTATCACACAATCAATGGTGACGAAATCATCCGATTTGCTAATCGGTCCTGTTAACATCAGACTTGACAAACACTTTAGTCGATATTGTCAAATGGTGTTATCACCACCATTCGACCCGTTTGGCCTACATACCCAACGTTATCTTTTTGATCAAAAACATCGTTTTTGATTTCCAATTCATGCATCCATCCCATCCCGGATTTTATTACTATACCCTTTTTCTTTTACACTCTTTTCTTACAAATTCAACCCGTCTCAGCTTACGCCATGGGTATCCTTTTAACCTTGATTTACATTAGTCGACACTTGACAAATTTCCATTTTTACCTTTTTTCCCTTTTTATTAGATTACACTAAAAGGTAATCTTAACGAAAATCCATAATTCCAATATTATCATTATTCCGTTTACAACGTATCGAATGAATGGGTATTCTACATAAGTGCGTAAATTACACTTACCTCGCATCCACGCCACGCTTTTATTTCCATACATGCTCCGTTTGACCCGCTCCCTCCTCCAAGCTTTCATCTAGCTTGCTACGCGTCAAACTATTGTCAATCATTTACATGGCGGTTAGATTAGTCATAAAAATCACGACTATTCCGCCTCACTTATTTCCTATGCCGAAGCTACTATTCGACTTCATGATTAGTTTATTTGACTTTCAATAGTCAACTAACTTCAATCATATTATACACACAATAAGTTCAATCAACATCACGTTTAGAACCCATATTATTCCGTATTACACGTAGTTAGTCGAGTTAGCCAATTACGCGTTTCTTACATAATTTCATTATGTCAACATTCATTCGACATTTTAACAAACACCTAATGTGCATAATATTACTTATTTACTAACTAGTTCATAACTAGTTATCTTTACCAAGATTTACATCAACACATTCAAACCTCTAAGTCTAGTGTTCATGAACTACATCAAGAACTTATATCATCATCTCAATATTCTTCAATCTTACATTCTAACATGAGTGTTCATCATATCAACATAAAACCCACTTAGCTTATCAATGGATCATCATGAATCTCATAGATTATCCAACAATCTAACATGTTATTGACTAGGGTTTACTCCTAGACATCATATTACTTCAAGATTCACTCATACATGACACAATCAAGCTCAATTTCAGTTTTTCACAATTAACCTAGAACTTGAGATGAATCAAAATACTAGAATTTTGCATACCTTATGATCCCTTCAGTGAGGTGATCATTAATTCGTGTTTAGAACTTGATTTGGGACTGAATTGAACCTCCAATTTCTGAGATTTGTGAAGTTTTTGGGTTTGAAGAACCCTGGTCGCCCTTCTCTTTTCCTGATCGAACCAGACACCAAAATGGTGTGTTTGGTTTTTGTTTTAATTATTTCTAGTTTCCCTTTTTACAAGATTAACCCCTCCTCTTTTGTATAACTTATAGTTTGGCATGTTTTTAACATTATTATAAGTTATTTCTAGACTATTAGCTAACTAGGTTATAATTTTTCCTAGTTGATTAGTTCTTGTTCAAAAACCCGTTTTATTTTAAGTCCCGTTAAATCTCGGGCTTTTTTATATACTTTGCTTTCTCAAAGTATTTCCCATCTTTTTAATAAATATTAGATTTATTTATTTAAATCATAATATTCACCGGGTAATTTTTACCACTAACAGTATTTTACCCGTTTTTACTATTAACGAGGTTTGATTACCAAACCCGTTTTCGGGGTGTTACAAGTCTACCCCCCTTAAAGAGGTTTCGTCCTCGAAACTTTTTCTTACATAATTCATTGAGTTTAGACTCAATGTATTCGATCCGATAAATATTTTAAACTTTACTTATACTTTTTAACCAATCGTTATTATTACCCGAAAAGTATGGTAACATCTTTTTGGTTACCAATTGTCTACATATCTCCTACGACATAGTGTAACTTCGAAATAACGTACTCTCGTTATTTCCACTAGTTTAGTTAACTTAGCGATATCCGTCGCTTTCATATACTATCGAATTCCTTATGAATCCGTTACTTGGAACCGTTTAAAGGTCTTTAGTGAAATCTTTCACTTTTAGCGACAATTTCTTTTGTTTTCAAATTCATTTATTCGGTTCAGTTATACCGAATCCACCGCTTACAAGCAACCGAATTACTTAAATGACCTTAACCGGTCTCGCTTACTAGACTTATTAGTCCAGTTACTTTTTACCACTCGCTTGGTTATAATGTGATTTTACTTCACATTACATTTCCTAACCGTGATCGTGTCACATCATGTTTAGTTTGTATCAACCTTTCGTTTTCGAAAATATCACTTTTCGAATATATCGTCTTGCGCCTATCAGTGTCAAGACTTGAACCTTTCATGCTTATTATTCAAATTCTTATTAGAATTTATATTTGTAAAAACGTTATTTCTTACTAAAATCGAAGTTTTAGTTTTTTGGATCTTTTCTTTAACTTTTGTCAATTATCCATACCATGATATCGACAGTCCATATTTTATTCTTTTACAATCTTAATTTTATACGGGGAATCGTAACAAGTTCCCTTACCTCACACTATCAACCCGTAGATTCCTTCCCTTAACCTCATAGGCTATTTCTTAAAAAAAAAATTCTTTCTTTTTAAGGTGAGACATTAACAACTCGTTTCTTTCTCTTTATGACCCGAGGGTCCTTTTGGTCTCGTAGACCTTATCACTGTGTTTAATCCCGTAGGTTATGATGATCCCGTAGATCGTCTTTTATTCTTGTCTATATTCAAATGTATATATACATATATAGCTTCAAGGCATCTCTTATTATGTTTGGAATCGTTTATTTGCGCTCTTAAACTTCAATTGACCTTGACCGTAGTCTAAGGCTTCATTTGTTTATTTCCGGGCGAAATTTTCTGACTTTATGACTTCTCACGTCATTTATGCGTCGATTTATCTTATACTCACCATTATCCAGTTTACATACATTCGTATTTGATTTATGTCCCATTACCGGGCTCATTATTCTTTTGCTTTTAACGGTACCATTATCTCGCTTGTATTTACTCATACCGTCCGGCATGATATTGTAATCGACCCGTTCAACTTTAAAATAGTTGAACATAATTTATTCACAATTTTTATTTACATTATTTTGTCATCTTTTAGTTATGACCTAATACCCGAGTCCTTTAACTTTCCATCCGAGTTCCCGTTTCTCGGTCTTTGTATATGTTCAATTCTTACCCATCAACCGGGTGTTTTACCGAAGTCGTTATTATTGCAACCCTCTCGGTATGCATTAAGACCTCGCTTCATTTCTATATTCCGGCTTTGTCCTCGAGTTTGACATTTTACAAAAAACGACTCGTTTAGGGACATATTCGCATTTTCCGGGTTCGAGTGTAAGTACACTCCCTCCCAATGCATATCTTGATCATTCCACATGTTTATATTCTTTGGGTTCGAGTGTAAGTACACTCCTCCCAATACTTGTCTAAATCATTTTACATGTTTCTTTGTCCCTTCACTCGGGCTCATTATCCTAATGTAATACGCTTCCGTCACTCGGTTGTGCGTTTACTTTATTATCAAATATTTTGCTTATCTGATTCATTTGGGTACTTTTCAGTTAGTCCCATTCACCCCACCCTTACTACATCGAACATAACTGTGTCCGCTATAAGAAATTCATGGTATCATATGCCACCACTTACTTGGCCAGAGTAAGAGATTAACACACGACACGCATGACCTTTTTATAGTGTTCACATCACGCCCTATGTCAGTAATGCCTCTATTTGTTTCTCTTGGAAACAATGTCCCGAATACATTTTCTATTCGGGTTTTTCCAAGTTTTTAATCTATATATGCAACTTTCAATTTCTACTTATTTGTTGCATATTACTGTTTGTGCAATTGAATTTTTAAATGTGCACCTGGTAATGCTTGCCCCAACGGGCTTTCCTTGCCTTTACTTTTATTCGCGATTGTTACACAATTTGGTCCTTGGTGAGCATGCTCCTCTTGTCATACTTCGGACCGTTCCATCATCATATCCGCAATTCGTTTGACTCTCGTCATCTTCAAACGCGAGTGTCCTTATATTAAAACATTCACAAAAGTTAGTAACGTCACTTCAATAATCGCCCGTATTATAATACAAGGCTTTTTCTACTATACGCGTCAACGCGCGTATTTTCGTCAACTTATCAATCATTTTAATTGGGGTAACGTGTATCACACGATAGCCTTATGTGTTGTTTACAACACTTTAGCAAGCAAAACTATTAACATACATGTACTTACCGGATTTGCGATCAAGCCTCGAACCGAACACCAATTCTTTATTAAGAGCATAAGGTTTAAGTCCAAGCATAGTTTTCCCACCATACTTGAATCTCTTAAACCAAGGCTCTGATACCAACTTGTAACACCCGTCTATTTATTTAAAGATTTTCGTTTAAAATACGAAAATCAACATGGAATTATATGTAAATACTGTCGAATAATACGGGTGAATTAAAACTTTTACAATTTGAAAATAATACCAGTTAACATGTTTGGTATTCGTCCTTTAACAAAACAATGATACATAGTGCGGAAGCTTATTTCTTAATCGTGTTCGGTTCTTCGTTGTGCTTGATCGTCCGCCTGTGCTAATTTAATACCTGAAACTCATAAAACATGAGTTGGATTAGTCATACGTATCTTAGAACGTATTTAAACGAGTTCGGAGTTCGAAATAAACGAAATACAAAAGATTTAGTTTTTCTGCCACTGGCTTACGGACCGTAAGCCTGGACCCTTACGGTCCGTAAGTGTTTCTCGCGAGTCGCAGCAGGATTATTGAATCCTGTCGCGTGTCGCCTGGGATTCATATTTCCAGCAGGTTCAGATCTGTGTCCTGCATTTTCAGCAAAGATGGTTTTTACGGAAACGGTCATAACTTCTTCGTTATTGATCCGTTTTACGCGATTCTTTTTACTACGCGTCCGTAATTTAATTCTCCATCTAATGGAGTTAAAACCCAACATCCTACATAATAAAATTTCAGACTTCTAAGCCTTCGACCCGTTACCTTTTTACCGAATTTTAACCCGTTTAAGCATTTTATCAAACAAACGTATTTGTTTGATTCCTATATCTCAAACACTTCTTCAAATTAATGTTTCCTACCATATTAGGTTCTAATCATAGGTTTATTACACAATTTAAACCCGTTTTCGCTAGTACGCTTATTTTGACCCGTTAAGGGTGTTTTAAGCACTTTAAGTGTAAAACCATTTTCATTCCTTTCTAGCATTGTAATCCTACATTTCTTATCAAGAAATCTTCCACCACACTATATGTGCGTTGGATCTAATGTGGATATCTATATGTTCCGAGTTTTACCCCTCGGATTATTATTTTACGGCAAAAACTCAAATAGAGCCATTTGACTAACATATTACATCTTTCAACTTCTCTACTTATCCTAAGTATTTATCCAATCATGAAATTCGTTTCCAAACAACCTTTGAGGGTTGTTTGTACAATTTAGCCTACAAGGGCGTTTTGGTCGGTTTTGGTCCTTTTTACTACGAAGGACCCTCACTCCAATTATTCGACCAAAATAGTACTTTTAACTACAACATAATCATGCGTACCTGGCCCGGATCAACAAGTAGACCCGAATTATACCTCGTTTTCATTATCACACAATCAATGGTGACGAAATCATCCGATTTGCTAATCGGTCCTGTTAACATAAGACTTGACAAACACTTTAGTCGATATTGTCAAATGGTGTTATCACCACCATTCGACCCGTTTGGACTACATACCCAACGTTATCTTTTTGATCAAAAACATCGTTTTTGATTTCCAATTCATACATCCATCCCATCCCGGATTTTATTACTATACCCTTTTTCTTTTACACTCTTTTCTTACAAATTCAACCCGTCTCGGCTTACGCCATGGGTATCCTTTTAACCTTGATTTACATTAGTCGACACTTGACAAATTTCCATTTTTACCTTTTTTCCCTTTTTATTAGATTACACTACAAGGTAATCTTAACGAAAATCCATAATTCCAATATTATCATTATTCCGTTTACAACGTATCGAATGAATGGGTATTCTACATAAGTGCGTAAATTACACTTACCTCGCATCCACGCCACGCTTTTATTTCTATACATGCTCCGTTTGACCCGCTCCCTCCTCCAAGCTTTCATCTAGCTTGTTACGCGTTAAACTATTGTCAATCATTTACATGGCGGTTAGATTAGTCATAAAAATCACGACTATTCCGCCTCACTTATTTCCTCTGCCGAAGCTACTATTCGACTTCATGATTAGTTTATTTGACTTTCAATAGTCAACTAACTTCAATCATATTATACACACAATAAGTTCAATCAACATCACGTTTAGAACCCATATTATTCCGTATTACACGTAGTTAGTCGAGTTAGCCAATTACGCGTTTCTTACATAATTTCATTATGTCAACATTCATTCGGCATTTTAACAAACACCTAATGTGCATAATATTACTTATTTACTAACTAGTTATCTTTACCAAGATTTACATCAACACATTCAAACCTCTAAGTCTAGTGTTCATGAACTACATCAAGAACTTATATCATCATCTCAATATTCATCAATCTTACATTCTAACATGAGTGTTCATCATATCAACATAAAACCCACTTAGCTTATCAATGGATCATCATGAATCTCATAGATTATCCAACAATCTAACATGTTATTGACTAGGGTTTACTCCTAGACATCATATTACTTCAAGATTCACTCATGCATGACACAATCAAGCTCAATTTCAGCTTTTCACAATTAACCTAGAACTTGAGATGAATCAAAATACTAGAATTTTGCATACCTTATGATTACTTCAGTGAGGTGATCATTAATTCGTGTTTAGAACTTGATTTGGGACTGAATTGAACCTCCAATTTCTGAGATTTGTGAAGTTTTTGGGTTTGAAGAACCCTGGTCGCCCTTCTCTTTTCCTGATCGAACCAGACACCAAAATGGTGTGTTTGGTTTTTGTTTTAATTATTTCTAGTTTCACTTTTTACAAGATTAACCCATCCTCTTTTGTATAACTTATAGTTTGGCATGTTTTTAACATTATTATAAGTTATTTCTAGACTATTAGCTAACTAGGTTATAATTTTTCCTAGTTGATTAGTTCTTGTTCAAAAACCAATTTTATTTTAAGTCTCGTTAAATCTCGGGCCTTTTTATATACTTTGCTTTCTCAAAGTATTTCCCATCTTTTTAATAAATATTAGATTTATTTATTTAAATCATAATATTCACCGGGTAATTTTTACCACTAACAGTATTTTACCCGTTTTTACTATTAACGAGGTTTGATTACCAAACCCGTTTTCGGGGTGTTACATGGGTGGTGCACAATTGTATTTCTTCTAGAAGATTACTGCTGTAATCTAGTGTGGTATTTTATCGTGTGGAGACCACTGAATAAATAAATCCAAGTCTGGGTAAAATAATATCCAGGTCTGGATATTAAGCGGGAATGTTTATCTTAGGATTTCCATCCTTTATCCTTGGGAGGAAGCGCAGGGGTTTATGATTTCCTTTGGGCGCGCAAGTGTTGTCTGCTGATTATTCTTTTAAGCCCTCATTTAAGAAACCAGTGCGCGGCCGCGCAAGGTATAAGGCTAAAAAGGTAAGGTTGTGGGATGGTCCAAGGCGTTTATTATGAGGTTTTTGGGACCTTACCCCTTCACAGGTAAAATTATTTTTTACATATGGAATGCTTTTTACGTACGTACACATTCATGCTTACACATTTAAACACTTTTTTTTGGATCCCCGTATCCAGGCACATGAATTCCCTATTAGTGAGCATGTCAAAAGATTCTCAGGTATTGTTAAAAAGTTTAAGAAATGCACTTTATAAGTTATCTAGCACTTTTTTTTATATAAAAAGTAGGTGAGAGTGTGGGATGCCTCAATATCATCTTGCGACCGTAATTCCAGCTTTGTGGGCATGACGGCTATCCCTAGCGTGCCAGTTGTCATGAAGTGCCACGATTCATTACTCTGCAACCATTCAATTAAGATATTTTTCCATACACTGCAACCATCCCATGAAATTAGCAATTTCCAGGTGTAATTATCGAACTTAAATAACATATGTTATTGACCGTTCATCAAATAAGTTTATGACATTGTTATTACATATAATTTTTACAAGACCGGGTGACCCAACTCCCAAGTGAAACTAGAATCTGGTTCTCACCCAATAAGTTTATTTGGTACAGGGTTACTAAGCCAATCCACGATTAAGAACTCAACTTGACAAGATATTAGACGTACTAACCCGAGTCAACAAGAAGCTCCTTAGAACAACACTTCAAGACCAGAGGTGACTTTTTTTCATAACCTAACAACTATTCTGACTAACAATTTGTATATGCTCTAACGTAAAAATCTTTTCTCAGCTCCTAATTTGTCCAAACAACAATATAGGAGGAAGTTGTGACTTCCTACGACAAAGGGTGGCCCTGCTGAGATGTTCACCTGTGCACTTCACTAGGGCTACACACGTGTGACATAAATACATGTTAACCGAGGTTTAGAGCTGCTCAACGCTATTGGTACAAGATAATTTACATTTTATTCGTTCAGATTCATCACTAATACGTTTAATATACGTGTGTTATTCTGGTTAGATTTGAAGAAATAGAAAAAAATGCATCCATATCGACAAGAGGGAATGAATACACGTTTGCTGACATGCACAACAAAATTGTAATCATAAACCTTTTTTTACACTGAAAAATAACTTGCTTGGCTACATGAAACTTATTTTTTTCCTTTATAATCTAATTTGATAATGTTGCATCAACTTGCAGGTAAAAAAGAAACAATAGCCTCTGTTCGTAACCGTTGTGTAACACCCCGAAAATATTAAACTTTATATTGAAACTATAAAGTATAAATAGACGAGAATTTATTAACTAGGAACTTTTAACCTAGTTAGTTACAAGACTAGAAATAGCCTATAATAGGGTTAAAAGCTACTAAATGATATGTTGAACAAAGTAGAGGGGTCTTAGTTGTTAAATTTGAAACTAAATTAGATAAAAATAATAATAAACTAAACACCCCATTTAGAGGTGCTGGTCGACCAAGAAGGAGCAGGGGGCGACACCCCCATCTTCAAAAACCTAAAACTTCACTAAATCAATCAATTGAAGGCTCAATCCAAGTCGAAATCGAAATTTGAACCTAGAATTGTGGTCCTCATCGCAAGAGGATTCTAAGGTATGTAAAATCTGAAGAAATCTCTCAACTTGAATTTCTTGTGATTTTGGAAAATCTGAAATTAGAAGTTGCATGTGTGTTATGTGGTTAGATTAGAGTTGATATGGTGTCTAGAAGTGAATTCTAGCCAACCACATGTGAAATCATGACCAAAATTCAGGAAATTCCATGAACACTTTGAAGGTGGGTTGTGGGTTTTACATGATGATGATGAACACTAGGGTTTAGAAGGATTGTTCTAGTGTAATTCGATTTTAGAAAGTGATTTCAGAAAAGTATGATGTTTAAATACTATATGAAGGCTTTATTGAAGTTAAGTTAACTAATTAGCAAGCCATAAACATGAATATGAAAGATGTAAGAATTCTGCCCTTATAGTGTTTGTTGAAATGCCTCAAAGAAGGCTTGAAACTGAAATGTTAAGCTAAAAACGCATAATTATGAAGTATGACAAAATGTGCGTTATGTATGTAAAACATAGAGTTCTAAACTTAAAGTGATTGAACTCTATAGGAAAGGAAGCCGGGGCATCTAGCGGGCAAACCGGTGGGGACGCACGTTTGAAGGGCTTGCATTAAAGGTATGTAACTTGACCCGTTACATTTAGTAGATTGGATGTTTATATAATGTGCACTTGAATTTTTAAACAAGAGTTGTTTTGAATTAAGCGATGAAGTCGCTATATTGAATGATCGATTGAACTTGGTTGGAACTCGTTGGTAGTTGTCATATAGGAGGATTCCTTAGACGAGCCAAACGGGTCGGATAATCAAGTAAAGCATGGATAATGCTCCGGAATATGGTGGATACTTCTTTGATATTGGTTAATATATAATATGTTAGAAATATGAGAATTTGATGTAGTGGGTTGTTAGAAAAACGAAATCTGAGAGTTGAGTTTGAGTGCAACAAACAAAATAAACAAAACATGAATTTCCAGGACTCACCGTAAATTACGGTAGTACCGTAATTTACGGTAGGAGTCAGATGTTTACGGTAGATTCCTCCTGTTTTACGGTGGAACCAGTAAAGCTTTTATTTTGTTTTTTTTTAAACTTGATGTTGGATCTCATGCTATTGTATTATATCGAAGTCAAAGCTAATGTTTTAAGGGTTTTTGACCATAGGTAACAAGGCGGACCTTACGGATAGCGGTCAAGCGAATAATGAAGAACCGAACACGATTTTTGAAGCTTCCGCAATGTTTTAATCGTACTTATATTTTGCTCATGGGTTGTAAACAATTTCGTAAACAAATTTTGAATATTCCAACTTAGTCATTAGCTGACTAAGGATTAGGCTACTTATGAAACTTATGTTATTTTATTATTTTGGTATAAAAATGTATAAAATCACTGATTAATTCTAGTAAAATTTAAGGGTGTTACAAGTTGGTAATCAGAGCTTAAGGTTGTCAACAAAGTGTTCGGTTCAAGACAGGCAAAAGGCGTATGCTGATAAAAGGAATAGGCCAATCGAATTCCAGGTTGGTGACATGGTCATGCTAAAAGTTTCCCCATGGAAGGGCGTTATTAGATTCAGAAAAAGAGGGAAGCTAAGCCCGAGGTTTATTGGGCCATTTAAAATTATCGGGAGAGTTGGTAAGGTAGCTTACCGTCTTGAACTACCGGAGGAACTAAGTGGAATCCATTGCACGTTCCACGTGTCACAATTAAGAAAGTGCCTAGCAGACGAAACGGCCTATATCCATTACGATGATATCGAAGTGGATAATAGTCTGAATTATGCGGTGAGACCGGTGGAGATCTTAGACCGAAAGGTCAAACATTTACGAAATAAACAAATTGACCAAGTCAAAGTCAAATGGGAGCATAGGAAAGGTTCGGACACTACATGGGAGTCCGAAGAGGAGATGCGACGTCTTCACCCTACATTATTTGGTACGTACTTCGGTTTCGGGGACGAAACCCTTTTAAGGGGGGTGGACTTGTAACACCCCGAAAATATAAAACTTTATATTGAAACTATAAAGTATAAATAGACGAGAATTTATTAACTAGGAACTTTTAACCTAGTTAGTTACAAGACTAGAAATAGCCTATAATAGGGTTAAAAGCTACTAAATGATATGTTGAACAAAGTAGAGGGGTCTTAGTTGTTAAATTTGAAACTAAATTAGATTAAAAAAATAATAATAATAAACCAAACACCCCATTTAGAGGTGCTGGTCGACCAAGAAGGAGCAGGGGGCGACACCCCCATCTTCAAAAACCTAAAACTTCACTAAATCAATCAATTGAAGGCTCAATCCAAGTCGAAATCGAAATTTGAACCTAGAATTGTGGTCCTCATCGCAAGAGGATTCTAAGGTATGTAAAATCTGAAGAAATCTCTCAACTTGAATTTCTTGTGATTTTGGAAAATCTGAAATTAGAAGTTGCATGTGTGTTATGTGGTTAGATTAGAGTTGATATGGTGTCTAGAAGTGAAATTGTTAGGCCCTATAGGTTTATGGATTAGTAGATTAATTGCTTAATGGATCAAGTTCTAGAAGTGGGGGTATTAGAGTGGGCTTTGGGGTAATAATGGGCCTAGGGTTTTGGGGGAAACCCCTTACTATAAATAGGAAAATGATAATTAGGGGCTAATGTTGGTTGGTTGATTGGTTTTAGAAACTTGTATTAGACAATTCTTTGTATGCAAGTTTAAGCCTTTGAGTATATTCAAATCTTCATCTTTGTGTTCTTGATTTCTTGATCATCATCAAGTTTGGATTCCGCCCATCCTTGGTGATCGTTTGATATCGTTGTTTGATCCGTATTTTCGGGACTTACAATTGGTATCAGAGCCAATTTGATATCAAACTTTCAAGAAATTTTGAGTTTTTGTTGAAGATCTTCATCGTGTTCTTCGCGATCTTCATCGTGTTCTTCGCGTTGTTTAAAAAACCTTCATATTGTGGTTAGGTGATTCACTTAAAAAGTGTTAAAAATCTTTAAAATATCAAATTCATCATCAACAGCAGACTAACGTCATCATCAGACATCATCCATCATCCGTGACATCCTCTGACATTATCAAATCATCGTACATCATCATCTCATACGTAACAATCATTAGTCAATCATCATCTTCAAACTTCATGGTCAGACATCATAAGCCGTCATCATCATAATTCATCACGGTTTCATCCGTAATACATCTTCAATTCCATCCGGAATCAACAATTTTCATCCGGAATCATATCCGAAATCATCCGGAATCGTCACTATGAAACCTTCATTCATCAAACCTTCCGTCCGTGATCGTTTCGTTTTCATCCGGAATACAGCCTTCTTCTATCCGACACACACTGTTCTATCCGGAATCATCATTTCGGACCAAATCTTCATCCGTGATCATCACACTCATCCGTAATCATCCATCCGTAATCATCCATCAGTATCCAAGATCATCCGACATCGCATCATTCTTAATCAATATCATCCGTAGTCATCCGCAATCAACAATACACATATCCTCCGACACCGTTACCGACGCAAACTACCTCTCACCACCGTGCACCATAGTCAACCTCCACTGTTCTTCTCCGTCAACCACACACGACCACCATCGTGCTCCGACATCTCTGTCATTCTCCGTCCAGAATCTCCGTTCATCATCCTCTGTTCAAATCTCCTGTCCGTTCATCATCGTATACAGTCTCCATCTTTCACCGCGAACTACCGAACACCGCCTCCGATAAACCTGCAACTTCCTCTCCGATCATTCCCTCAACCTCCGGTCACCACCTTTATCATCGTTCACCCTAAAACCTGCAACTCACCACCTCCGACCACCGTTCCTTTGACGAGCACTGTTATAGCCGGCGACTGCACTATCCTCCATCTTCATCATTTTACTCCAGTCGCCGCTGTCTCCTTCACTCCGTCCATCTTCATTCACCATCTCCGATTTGGTGGCGGCGGAGCTAAAATTAGGGTTTCGGGGAAGTTGGTTTTACGAAGAAGAACGTACGGATATTTGAATTGATTTTTTTTAATAATAATAATATTATATTTAATAATAATAATTAGGTAATCATTACATAATCATTAATATATATTAATATTAAAAGTTTATATTAAAATATATAATTATAATATTATAAAAAGTTTATTTTAATATTAATTAAAAAGGTTTTTTATATATAATATATTAAAAAGTATTAATTATTATATTTTAAAAGTTAAAAAAATTATATTGAAATCTTAAAAAAGGGGAAGGGGTTTGTTCGTTTTGATAAGTCTTGACAAGCTTTTGAGGTGCAGTAAAGGAAACTGGTTCATACGTTTGCGGAGTGCTTGAGTTAGCAAGTTTACGGGTTATCGCTTGATTCAACGATGAATTCTCCAAGCACTGTATCTCAATGTGAGTTGGTCTGGAAACAACTCGATAGTTTCGGATATATTGAGGGTGAAAATGTAGAAGACGTGATCAGAAGGTTTACGCAACTGCTTTCTGAAATAGAGAAGAGCGGGTTAAATGTGACACTTGGTAGGATTAACAGGGCTTTTTTGTACGGTTTGCCACGTAGCAAGACATGGGACTATCGTGTTGCAGTTATCATGGGGACATACAATCATGCTACAACGGAAACCAAAGATGTGATCTCCTTAGTCAATAAATATATCCAGGAAGACAAGCAGAGGAGTCAGAATCACGCAAACACATCGCCATCTACATCTAACTGTCAGAAGGTCGTTGGTACTTCGCCATTTGCTACTAATCCCAACGCTGCTCAGATTCCCTCACCTTCACCCGTGGCAACTTCATCATCTGATGTGAAGAGCCCACAATCAACAGGATCTCATCCCGATGAGGTGGCCAAACCAGCACCCCAGGCCCAAGTTGAAGAACCGAAATCTCTCTCTGAAACGCTAAATTCTCTGTTGTGTACAGAGCACTGTAGAAAGAAAGTTGCTCTTCTGAGATCACAAAACTCAGCATTGATCACGGATTATAACAGTGTCATGGGAAAGTACATCAGTCTTCGAGAGAATAATAAGATTCTCTATGAAAAGATTGAAGCACTTAAGAAGGACATAGCTCAACTTCACAGGGACGTGAATCAACAGCAATGTTGGGTTCACGACTACAAACATAGACTCACAGTCAAAACTCTTGAATGTGACTCTGTGAAGGGTGAGCTAGAGCTCCTCACTGGAAAGTATAAACAAAACGAGTTAAACATCAAAAAGTTTGATACTTCTAGTGACACTGTTCGTAATCTGTGCGATGTGCAACTTGCTTATCAAGAAAACAAGGGAAAGGGTTTGGGGTATAAACAGGCTCCGCCACCATACAATCATAATTATTCTAGATTGCCAATCACTGAGCAGGAAATGGAAAATTATGACACTATGATGTATGGCAAACCTAGTGACTATGTTCCATGGGAGCCCTTCAGACCAAAGAATGCCAGACCAGCTGATTTTCAAAAACCAATGAATTTTGTTAAAAATGCGGATAAAAATTGCTCAAACGAATCAGCTGGCGAATCTGAAAAGGAAAATGAACCAAAGAATGAAACAGAACCAGTGAAAACATCCGCAAATGAGCAACAAGAAATTTTACCAAATTCTAATTCTGTTAAAAATACTAACTGTTCTAGTTTGTGTGCAGAGTCAGTAACAGTTGAAGAGCAGTCTGCAGTAGATGATAAATAACATTCAAACGCTACTGATGTTGCTGATGCTGCTAATAATTCAAATGATGCCGAATGCGATAATTACGCTTGGAACTGTGTTATGTCTTGGTATGCTGAGAGTCGGGGTATTCCTATTAAAACTGATGATTCAGGTGCTGTGGTTTTAGACTATAGTTGTGGTGATGAAAATGTTTTAACAGGAAAATCTGATGTATCGACTGATAAACTTGAGACAACTGTTTCAAGTGACTCAGAGATCAATTCTGATGATTCGGGCAACTATTCTAGTGTGCCTGAAACATCAACTGATACAACAGAAACTCATGAACAGGATAAAGATAATGATGAACAGGGATCATCTGATGAACCTGAAACTCAAGCTGCAGATTCTGGTACATCAGATAATGAATGTAGCGCTTCTGAAAATTCCAAGTGTGACAAACACTCAGAATCAAGTAGTGCAACGCCCGAAGATAGTCAAACAGTTTCAAACATAGACTGCTCTTCGAGTGAGAAACCAGAATCAGTTGATGTCAAGGACTCAGAGGTTGATGAATCTGAAGAAGAGATATCCGTAGAATCCAATTCTGAAGAAACTCATGAGATATTGGAGCCTGCAGAAAAGGGATCCACGGAAATCAATTCAACAGTTGATTCAACTGATGAACCTGAAGAAGAGATATCTGTGGAAACCAATTCTGCAGAAACTCCTGAAAACATAGTTTCTGAGGAAAAAGAATCTATGGAAGTCAATTCAACAGATGATTCAACTCTTGATCCCAAAGGATTAGATTCTGAAGAAAGTGTTTCAAATGAAGCAAAATCTACTGAATCTGCTCCTTTAAAGAAAAGACGGTCACGTAGAAACAGAAAACCACGCAAAAAGAAGACTCAAAAGGAAAACCCGACTCTTAAGCAAACTGAATCAAAACTGAAGGGTAAAGTTGCGGAGGCTTACTCTCTTGCTGACAACCGTGAGCAGGGTCCATCCAAGATCAAACATGAACAAAAGAAATCAGCACCAAAAGAAAAGAAGAGACTTGCTCAGTTCTCGAGAATAACACAAGTAGAACTAAATGTCTTTTTCTCGAAAAGGCAAACGTGTTTTAATTGTGGAGTTCCGGGACACATTGCAAGAAATTGTGTCCATCGTCCTTACCATCATGGGAACATGTATCATCAGAAGGCTATGCACTCTCACTTTACCAAAAACGGTCCTCCCAAAGCAAGGCCTTCTGACAGAGATTGGAATCTTGCCAAACAGGAAAATCAAAAAAATTCAAACATAAACAGATTTCAAAGAAAAACAAAATTTTTTCCATCAAATGAAAGTGTTTCAGACACTAGGACTTGGAAACCTAAAACTCCTGTTGGATCCCAGTCTCCGTGTTCGCAACTGTCAACATCGACGTCTTCACCTCAAACCTCAAATACTACTAAAATTCATATGATCTTTCGTTTGGTTTCATATAGTGATAGTGATGGTAAACTCAGGTCAAGAATGGCCTGGGTTCCAGTTTCTAACTAATTCCGCTAAGTGTGCAGGAACGGCTATGGAGGGCGATCGTTAGACCTTGGTTTATCGATTGTAGTTGTTCCAGACACGTGACAGAAGACTTATCCCAGTTGAATAACAAAAAAAATATTCGATGGTGGATTTGTCAGCTTCGCGGGAGGGGAAACTGGAAGAATTACCATGAAGGGCACTGTCAGAAACGGGGTTCTCATCTTCTCAGACGTCAATTATGTCCCAGAACTGAAGCACAACCTTTTGAGCGTATCTCTGATGTGCAACAAAGGGATGGAGGTTTTCTTCACCGAGAGTGACTCGCAATTTCGTTCTTCGACCGATTCAGAAGCCGATTTCTGAACCTGCTGTAGCTATCCCTGATGGTGTAGTCCGTAACATTGAAGTCTCCTCAGGACCCTCAAATGCTCAAGGAACTTCTATGTTTCTGGGAGCAATTCCCTCATATTGCACTGTAGATCCACCGGTGATCAACAACGCTACTGCATCAAGTGAGGGGGAGCAATCTGGTATAATATCTAGAAGTTTCTTAATCTCAAGCTGCTGGTGTGCAGTCCCACAACGAATCGGGTATGAGAAAGTTGCTTCGAGCAAGTTAAAGGTCTGGATCATGATGAGGAACATGCATTGGCGATGAGAAAGAAGTTCGAAATGAGCTCGTTGGGAGAAGTGAAAATGTTTCTGGGCATGCAAGTTCGTCAAAACAGGGATATGAAGTGTACATCAGCTAGATGCCAATTCTTGAGGGACAGTCTCATCTCATGGCAGTGCAAGAAGCAACAGCTCACTTTTGCAGCGGAAGCAAAGTGCGGTACAGCATCTGCTGCCTACTGCTCTCAGGTTCTTTGGATACAACACCAGCTCAAGGATTACGGTTTGACTTATCTAAACTCTACTACTTATTTTGATAATGATGCTGTTATCCAGATTATCAAAAACCTTGTCTTTTACTCTAAAACCAAGCACATTGACATCAAGGTGCACTCTATTCGAGACTGCTATGACAGAGGATTGTTAAACTTGAACAGATCCATACTGATGCTATTACAGCGGATTTTTTTTATATAAAACCTGTCAGCATCTCGAGATTCAATGTGCTTGTGGATCTTTTAAAAATGATGCGTTTTCACCGACTGAGCGACTACAAAAAAAAAAAAAAAAAAAAAAAAAAAAAAAAACGGGTTTCTATATTTATGTAAATAAATAAGTAAATTTGCGCATAAAGTGTGATGCACAAATTTAGGGGGGGGAGAGGGACATATATGTACATATGCATAGTTTGAGGGGGAGAAAAGCAAAAAACAAAAAAATATATATATGTACATACGTATCGTTTGAGGGGGAGAAATAGTTGCTTGGGAAATGAAATGAATTTTCGTGTTAAAGAACTTGATTAACACATGTAAGGTTTGAAGCTTAACAGGCTAGGATCCATTGCGATGTGTTGATAGGTCTGCCGCTCGAAAAGCAAAAGAAGCAAAAGTGATACAAACATAATGGACTGGACATCTCGTGGGTAACAGACCAACGGTGTATGATTTCATGGTCTTAAATCCTGCGTTGATAGATAGCCAACATCTGAAGTTTCGGGTCTTTATGTTGATGATTCATCCAGGATATCAGGGCTGTCCCTCTGCTGTACGAAAGTACTGACCTGGACAAAGTCAGGATATCTTGCTAAAAGAGCCCTTGTCAGATTTTCCTTGGTCTCTCTGCTGTACGGAAGTACTGACCTGTTCACCAGGAAGTCTGGCATTGTAAAAAATATAAAAATATATATAAAAAAATAGAATAAAAGGGCTCTCGTCAGATCTTCCTTGGTCTCTCTGCTGTACGGAAGTACTGACCTGTTCACCAGGAAGTCTGGCGTTAAAAAAAAATAAAAAATATAATAAAAGGATGATCTCAGTATACTCACCTGCTACGATGAACTGTTGTGCTTACCTTGATCGCGGGGGTATGCCTTGGAATGGGACACACAGATGTCACAGTATAAACCTACCTAAAAGCGTATCACAAAGCAAAAAGTTGAAGTTTGAGCGGTGGATTTAAGAGGACAAGCATATCAACAATTGCGTGGACCAGCCTGAGTAAACGAAGAGCTGAAAAGTGTCCCTTAATCAGTTCGAGAACGATTTTGATCCCATGGCAGGTTCTCCCTATATTACTCCTCATTAGTTTTCTATTATCAATTTGTTTTGTTTTGATTATCTCTTTACTAAAAAGGTTGCTCGGTTGGTTGCATCGTTGACTTTGAGAAAGATGTTTTCTGTCCTAAAAATCAAGCAAATCATTAAAGTAATAGTCTGGCCCACTGTTTCGGATTAGGGCCCACTGTCGTGGATAACGCGAATCAGATCCGGCTCATTGCTCTCAAATGTAATTCGGACCATTGTTCCGAGTTGGGGCTTGGCTGTTTGATCTCAGGCCCAATCCGAAACTCTATAAATTGTCAAACATTTCTCATACGAGTCGCATATTCGGACTAATCTCATCTCCTAATTATTTCGGAACCTCTCATCATCTTCGCGGATCACTTATTCGAATTACGAGGTTTGCAGGTTCCTATAATTTTCAAACCAAAGCCTTTGAATGCCACAATTTCCGAAGAGCATGACGTGCAACAGACACTTGCTGATGAGAAAGCTGAGATAGAAACAGAAATTCTAGATTCATACGAAGATGAATCTGACGAAGACAGTGATGTGGAAGCATTTGTCTCTGAGAATGTTGAGGAACTCGTTCGAGAATCAACGTAAATGACGACTGAAAACTTTCAAGCCCTGATCGTGTCTTTGAAGGATAGTGTCGGAAACCCTCCTTCCGTATCTGTTCCTGAGATTGAAGATAATTTGACAGATGATGCTGAACAATCATCCAACAAGAAACGAAGAACTGAAACAACTCCTGATTTTCATTCTACTAGCCCAAGCTCAGAACCAGAGCCTACTATGCCCACTGATCCACAAGTCACTACTGCTACTCAAGAAACAAGCAAGCAAGATCTCGATTTTGATTTAAAATTCGATTTCGATCTCGATCTGCCTGAAACAACTCATTTGCAACCAGAAAGCTCAAGCGGCATCAGGTTCAATGTAGAAAGTTCCAGTGGTGTCAGTTTCTCCGAGCATGATGAAGCAGCCATGCGTTTCGCCGCGAGCAAGATGAAATTTGTTGAAGAAAGAGATAGTGATGATGATACAGCTGTTGATGTAGCGAATTTGTAGCGAAGAATGATTGTGTTGGAACAAGATGCTGCCCTGAAAGAAGCTCAGATCTCATCTTTGCAAGCTCAAAAATCAAGCAAAGATCAGACGATCGAACAACTACAAAGTGATGTGGGTATGCTGATATTTGTTGAAAGCTAAGCTGAAAAGGAAGTTCAAGAATCGTGTGTTTGCTGATCCGGCTCCGTTGCCTGGTGGTCCTCTTGACGGATTCAACAACTAATCCAGTAAACCTAGGGGGAGATTGTTAGGCCCTATAGGTTTATGGATTAGTAGATTAATTGCTTAATGGATCAAGTTCTAGAAGTGGGGGTATTAGAGTGGGCTTTGGGGTAATAATGGGCCTAGGGTTTTGGGGGAAACCCCTTACTATAAATAGGAAAATGATAATTAGGGGCTAATGTTGGTTGGTTGATTGGTTTTAGAAACTTGTATTAGACAATTCTTTGTATGCAAGTTTAAGCCTTTGAGTATATTCAAATCTTCATCTTTGTGTTCTTGATTTCTTGATCATCATCAAGTTTGGATTCCGCCCATCCTTGGTGATCGTTTGATATCGTTGTTTGATCCGTATTTTCATATCGTTGTTTGATCCGTATTTTCGGGACTTACAGAAATCTAGCCAACCACATGTGAAATCATAACCAAAATTCAGGAAATTCCATGAACACTTTGAAGGTGGGTTGTGGGTTTTACATGATGATGATGAACACTAGGGTTTAGAAGGATTGTTCTAGTGTAATTCGATTTTAGAAAGTGATTTCAGAAAAGTATGATGTTTAAATACTATATGAAGGCTTTATTGAAGTTAAGTTAACTAATTAGCAAGCCATAAACATGAATATGAAAGATGTAAGAATTCTGCCCTTATAGTGTTTGTTGAAATGCCTCAAAGAAGGCTTGAAACTGAAATGTTAAGCTAAAAACGCATAATTATGAAGTATGACAAAATGTGCGTTATGTATGTAAAACATAGAGTTCTAAACTTAAAGTGATTGAACTCTATAGGAAAGGAAGCCGGGGCATCTAGCGGGCAAACCGGTGGGGACGCACGTTTGAAGGGCTTGCATTAAAGGTATGTAACTTGACCCGTTACATTTAGTAGATTGGATGTTTATATAATGTGCACTTGAATTTTTAAACAAGAGTTGTTTTGAATTAAGCGATGAAGTCGCTATATTGAATGATCGATTGAACTTGGTTGGAACTCGTTGGTAGTTGTCATATAGGAGGATTCCTTAGACGAGCCAAACGGGTCGGATAATCAAGTAAAGCATGGATAATGCTCCGGAATATGGTGGATAGTTCTTTGATATTGGTTAATATATAATATGTTAGAAATATGAGAATTTGATGTAGTGGGTTGTTAGAAAAACGAAATCTGAGAGTTGAGTTTGAGTGCAACAAACAAAATAAACAAAACATGAATTTCCAGGACTCACCGTAAATTACGGTAGTACCGTAATTTACGGTAGGAGTCAGATGTTTACGGTAGATTCCTCCTGTTTTACGGTGGAACCAGTAAAGCTTTTATTTTGTTTTTTTTTTTAAACTTGATGTTGGATCTCATGCTATTGTATTATATCGAAGTCAAAACTAATGTTTTAAGGGTTTTTAACCATAGGTAACAAGGCAGACCTTACGGATAGCGGTCAAGCGAATGATGAAGAACCGAACACGATTTTTGAAGCTTCCGCAATGTTTTAATCGTACTTATATTTTGCTCATGGGTTGTAAACAATTTCGTAAACAAATTTTGAATATTCCAACTTAGTCATTAGCTGACTAAGGATTAGGCTACTTATGAAACTTATGTTATTTTATTATTTTGGTATAAAAATGTATAAAATCACTGATTAATTCTAGTAAAATTTAAGGGTGTTACACGTTGAGTTTGGGATTTCAGGTACCAATTTTTTATGTTTTATTCATTTTATAGTTATTCATTTATAGAACGCTCATGGTTTATTCAGTTAGTTTTTAATTGTTCTGTAGATCTAAGGGTTGGATGTGGATGCTCTTCACATCTCCCACATCCAAGTGAACCAAGCACAAAAAACTAGAGACGTCGTACATACTGTACATACGGTGCACATGGAAGAATCAACCCTGAGTAAAATATACAAGGGTTGGGTGGATTCGATACGATTTCAATGGGTTTGGTTCAAATGGGTAATTTGTTTGTTAATTTACTCATATTGTATTTTTATTTATTTTTATAGACACAAGAAGACTTTTATAGAACTAAAGAAGTGAGAATGTAGAATAATTAAAGGTTTATGCAGTTTTGATCATGTATTGGTTATAACTACAAACTGCAGCCAACCCGTATGGACGAACTAAGGTATCAAAGGCTACTTTCTATAGCCCTTCTTATGATCACTCTACAGTATGTGTTGATTTAGGGTTTCTTGAGTTCGGGTAATGTAATGGTTGTGGTTCAAGGCAATGACTACAGTGCAGCAGCTAGGGTTCCACCAACACATATTTCTCATCATCTTCAGGGAGATGTAGTGCTCTTAAATGCTATGAAGAAGACTCACTTTGAAAATCGAAGATACGGTCCGTTTGTTTTTACTTCATTTTTATTTTGTTAATGAATCGAGTACCGCAATGCAAGTTGTCTCCCCCGCCACATCGCTCGGGCACCCTGCTAGTATATATTATATATAAAAAAGTAGAGTAAAGATCTCATACAAATACGCTTATCGTACAAAGCGTACGAATATGGTGGAAAAGTAATAAACGCGGTGACATTTTCGTAATTATGCTATTCGCAGAGTAATTATAAGGACTAATCTACAAGTGCGTCTATTCGTAGAGGAATTATCAAAATTACTCTACGAGTGTATCATAATTACTCTACTAGTTCATCAAAATAATATTACATACATAATTACTCTACAAGTTCATCAAACAACATACAATTCAAAATAACTCTGCAAGTGGATCATAATAACTCTACCAATTCATAATTAATACACTACTACAAGATATCATTCAAAATTACTTTACAAATGCATCAAACAGCTAATCATTCAAAATTACCCTACAAGTGCATCAAACAACTAGTAATTCAAAATTACTCTACAAGTACATCATAATTACTCTATTAGTTCATCAAAATAACATAACATACACAATTACTCTGTAAGTTCATCAAACGACATACAATTCAAAATTACTCTACAAGTGTATCATAATTACTCTACCGGTTCATCATTATTACTCTACAAGTGCATCATAATTACTCTACTAATTCATAAAAAAATAAGAGACGCGTTTACTCAACGAATTCATCAAACAACATAAAATTCAAAATTACTCTACAAGTCTATCAAACAACATAAAATTTCAAAATTACTCTACTAGTTCATTAAGATAATTACTCTACGAATAAAATAACTACGAAAATAGCACCACGTTATTTTACTTTTCCATGTCCTTCGTACGTTTTGTACGATAGCTCTATTTGTATTTGATCTTTTGTCATAAAAGTATTAAGGTTGCTTTGATGTGATTATATTCGGATAATTCGATTCAACCCTAACGAAACCATAAAAATCGGTTATCTAAACAATCTTAGGGTATGTTTGGCAAAAGTGGCTGGTGGCTGAAAGCTAGTAGCTAGTAGCTGTAGCTTTTTAGATATATTTGGTGTTTGGTAGAGTAGCTGGAGCTTTTAATAAAATGTATAAAATGACCAAAATGGACATAACTAAAAATTTAGAAAATTGGTGCATTAAAAAGTTCCTTATTTTTAGAGGTTAAAATAGTCATTTTTCCCTAAAAGCTTGTAGCTCCTTCTAAACGCTACTAGTAGTAGCGTTCAACCAAAAGCTTCAAGCTCCTAACCTAAAAGCTTAAAGCTCCTTCAACCAAACAAGACTTTTTATTAAGTATAAGTTTTTTCTTAAAAGCTTAAAGCTAGAAGCTCCTAAAAGCTTCATGCCAAACATAATCAAACTATTAATATCCCAATCAATTCAGTTACATCGATTATGATTGGATATTGTTTTTTTTTTTTCAAGATGTTCTTATGACCCATTTCGTATGTTTATGAATTTATCCTATATATTGTGAGCAACTATAGGAACATGGCAAATGCTTTAATTAATTATATGTTCAAATAGGTTAATTTTTGAGCATTTACTTTGATAATATTTTATTCATTTTTAATTATTAATGAAATGATACATAATACTTCATACGTTTGTTTATATTCTTTTAATCTCTATACAATGTGAATAACAAATATCGCAAAATTGTGTCTTTTCCATATGTAGCAAGTGATGTTTGTTGAGCTAACGACTTGTCGTGCAAGAAAACTTGTCAGACCAATTCGGGATACGGATACGTGTTGAATCTTGGACCGTCGGTGTTGATGGGTCTCTTGTAAGCATGAGTGTAAATAGTGGCGGATCTAGAAAATACTTATAGGGGTAACGTTTAAAAAAAAGGGTAACGAAATCGAAAAAACATCAATTTTTCTGAAATTTAAACTACCGTCGGAGAGTTAAGGGGTAGCAGGGGCTACCCCTTATTATAAGGTAGGTCCACCCCTGAGTGTAAACTAGCAGGATTGCTCGTTGGCTATTTGAAAACGACTCATGAAATGATCGTCTTAAACAAAATTTAAAGAGCCCTCAAGCCTAAATTGAAGATTTATTAATAAATGAGCTTGAGCTTCATATACAAAGCTTGACAAGGCTTGCAATGATAAACGAACCTATTTATTATACAAATATAACTTTTTTTTATAAAGATAACTATGATAAAACTAACTAAATAATATATATAATGACTAGAAGGCTAAATATACATAGTTGTAATTAAATATGAACATAAATAAATATTAATATTTAATATATCAAACATGCCGAACGAGAAATTGTAAAACTTTTTCACGATTCAAGCTTGATCTTTGGATCAATGCTTAAAACGAGCCGAGCACCAGCTCACTTAGGCTCGTTAACACCCCTTGTTATGCACTAATGTTACATCGATAATATTTTATTTATTTTTGAGCATTTACTTTGATAATATTTTATTTATTTTTAATCATTAATGAAATGATACATAATACTTCATACGTTTGTTTATATTCTTTTAATCTCTATACAATGTGAATAACAAATATCGCAAAATCGTGTCCTTTGTCTTTTCCATATGTAGCAAGTGATGTTTGTTGAGCTAACGACTTGTCATGCAAGAAAACTTGACAGACCAATTCGGGATACGGATAAGTGTTGAATCTTGGACCATCGGTGTTGATGGGTCTGTTATAAGCATAAGCGTAAATAGTGGCGGATCTAGAAAATACTTATAGGGTTAACGTCTCAAAAAAAGGGTAACAAAATCTAAAAACGTCAAATTTTTCCGAAATTTACACTACCGTCGGAGCGTCAAGGGGTATCAGGGGCTACCCTTTATTATAAGGTAGGTCCGCCCCTGAGTGTAAACTAGCAGGATTGCTCGTTGGCTATTTGAAAACGACTCATGAAATGCTCGACTTAAACAAAATTTGAAAACGACTCAAGACTTGCTTACGATAGGAGGATAAAACTAACTAAATAATATATATATATATATATATATATAATGACTAGAAGGATAAATATACATAGTTGTAATTAAAGATGAACAAAACTATTTATATTTAATATTTAATATATCAAATGTGCCGGACGTGAAATTGTAAAACTTTTTCAGTGAGTTTAACACTATATAAACCAAAATTAACACCCCACGCTACACGGCGGGGATTTGTTTGGTTAACCCATGTGTTGCGGGTGCATGGACCGTAAAACCGCACCAAGTTGTAAGCAAACAAATATGTGAATTTATACCGTCACATGACGTAAAATATAGTAAAAAAACAAACGCGAACTAATAACGTGACCCGACGAAAAATGTACAAACTTGAATTTATACCGACACAATTGATTATACAGGTGGATCAAAGTTTTAAAAATGATAAATACCACTTATTTCAATAACTATTGTGATCATTTTGTAAGATATAAAAATTATCTGATATATAATATTTAGTTTGCTAAACACACAACACTATTCGCAAATGAAAAGCAAAGAAATGATAATTTTAATATTAAGTTTCAAAAAAAAAAGTAAAGTTTATATTGTAGATAACAATCTACGGTAATTGTTATATAGAATATAGTATAATTGTGTATATATAGTAATATTCGACCATGGAATTTAAAAAACAAGTAAAGTTTTTTTTTTTATATATATATATATAGTACAATTGTGTATATATAGTAATATTCGACCATGGAATTTAAGGTATTTATATTTATATTTAACACCTAAATATATTAAGTTTACAAAAAAGAACAAAGTTAGTTACTTCCATTTCTGTATACCATCTCATTCTCTCCAGCTATATGTTATCCCTCCTCTAATCCAATGTGCTCACATTCTTCAACTTCACCAAGAAACACCCTCATCTTTCAACAAAACATGGATCTATTGGCTTCTTTGAGTACACCAAAAATCGCAGTTTATGAGCCGTTAGATTTGTTTAAGGGCAAAGACGCATAAGAGGTGGTGAAAACAATACCCTTTTATAGCTTTCTTCCTCACGAACCATGCAAGCTTGATGGTAGTTCAAGATCATTCGGTAAGGTTGCAAATGATGACGATGAGACTGTAGCATTGCATATTGGGCTTCCTAGCAGCAGTGATAAGGTTATTGTTGCGGATGATAGCCATGGTGACAACAATAACAAGATGGTGCCAAATGTGTCACCAAATTTTGAGTACTGGATTCCTACCCGCGCACAAATACTTGCTGGATTAACGCACTTCGCTTGCCATATCTGTAACAAAACCTTCAATCGTTATAACAACCTTCAGGTTATGTCAGTTTTTCATTATATATTATCCATTTTCAAATTCTTTAAGAGTGTGGATGTTTAATTCGCATATTTACCTAAAAAAGTTATCTTGTCAACAAATCACTTTATCAGCAACTATCATGTTACATTTATCAACAAATCACTTAATTATATTTGAAAAATTCTGAGTACATTTGTGTTTAAAACATCAAGTGTAGAAAAATTATGAGTACATTTGTGTTTAAAAGATCGAGTTTAGGTGATTGATGCATAACTTTAGGCACAACTGTTTATCTATGTTCCCTCTCTTTCACAAGACCTTTTTGATACAAAGTTTTGCATAATTTGATACATTTGTGTATCCCAAATTATTTTATCGAATTATATTGACATACGGTTTCAAATGATTTGGTAGATGCACATGGGGGTACATGGGCCTCAATACAGAAGAGGAGCGGATTCTTTACGAGGAACACAACCACGAGTAATGATAGGGGTGCCATGTTATTGTTGTGAAGAAAAATGCAAGAACAACATCAACCATCCGCGGTCTAAGCCACTCAAGGATTTCAGGATACTCCAAACACATTACAAAAGGAAACATGGTAATAAGTGTTTTTCGTGTAGAAAGTGCGAAAAGAGTTTTGCGGTAAAAGGTGATTGGAGAACACATGAGAAGAACTGCGGCAAACGGTGGCTGTGTGCTTGTGGTTCCGATTTCAAACATAAGAGATCGCTTACGTACCATATATCGTATTTTGGACTTGGCCATTCTCCAGCACCACCATCTTAATTATTTCAAACACAAGAGATCGCTTACATACCATATATCGTATTTTGGACTTGGCCATTCTCCAGCACCACCATCTTAATTATCGTGCTATATAATCAGTTTATACGATAAGAATGAAAGTAGATATTGTATAAACTGATTATATAGCACGATAATTAGGATGGTGGTGCTGGAGAATGGCCAAGTCCAAAATACGATATATGGTATGTAAGCGATCTCTTGTGTTTGAAATAATTAAGATGGTGGTGCTGGAGAATGGCCAAGTCCAAAATACGATATATGGTACGTAAGCGATCTCTTGTATTTGAAATCGGAACCACAAGCACACAGCCACCGTTTGCCGCAGTTCTTCTCATGTGTTCTCCAATCACCTTTTACCGCAAAACTCTTTTCGCACTTTCTACACGAAAAACACTTATTACCATGTTTCCTTTTGTAATGTGTTTGGAGTATCCTGAAATCCTTGAGTGGCTTAGACCGCGGATGGTTGATGTTGTTCTTGCATTTTTCTTCACAACAATAACATGGCACCCCTATCATTACTCGTGGTTGTGTTCCTCGTAAAGAATCCGCTCCTCTTCTGTATTGAGGCCCATGTACCCCCATGTGCATCTACCAAATCATTTGAAACCGTATGTCAATATAATTCGATAAAATAATTTGGGATACACAAATGTATCAAATTATGCAAAACTTTGTATCAAAAAGGTCTTGTGAAAGAGAGGGAACATAGATAAACAGTTGTGCCTAAAGTTATGAATCAATCACCTAAACTCGATCTTTTAAACACAAATGTACTCATAATTTTTCTACACTTGATGTTTTAAACACAAATGTACTCAGAATTTTTCAAATATAATTAAGTGATTTGTTGATAAATGTAACATGATAGTTGTTGATAAAGTGATTTGTTGACAAGATAACTTTTTTAGGTAAATATGCGAATTAAACATCCACACTCTTAAAGAATTTGAAAATGGATAATATATAATGAAAAACTGACATAACCTGAAGGTTGTTATAACGATTGAAGGTTTTGTTACAGATATGGCAAGCGAAGTGCGTTAATCCAGCAAGTATTTGTGCGCGGGTAGGAATCCAGTACTCAAAATTTGGTGACACATTTGGCACCGTCTTGTTATTGTTGTCACCATGGCTATCATCCGCAACAATAACCTTATCACTGCTGCTAGGAAGCCCAATATGCAATGTTACAGTCTCATCGTCATCATTTGCAACCTTACCGAATGATCTTGAACTACCATCAAGCTTGCATGGTTCGTGAGGAAGAAAGCTATGAAAGGGTATTGTTTTCACCACCTCTTCTGCGTCTTTGCCCTTAAACAAATCTAATGGCTCATAAACTGCGATTTTTGGTGTACTCAAAGAAGCCAATAGATCCATGTTTTATTGAAAGATGATGGTGTTTCTTGGTGAAGTTGAAGAATGTGAGCACATTGGATTAGAGGAGGGATAACATATAGCTGGAGAGAATGAGATGGTATACAGAAATGGAAGTAACTAACTTTGTTCTTTTTTGTAAACTTAATATATTTAGGTGTTAAATATAAATATAAATACCTTAAATTCCATGGTCGAATATTACTATATATACACAATTGTACTATATATATATATAAAAAAAACTTTACTTGTTTTTTAAATTCCATGGTCGAATATTACTATATATACACAATTATACTATATTCTATATAACAATTACCGTAGATTGTTATCTACAATATAAACTTTACTTTTTTTTTTTGAAACTTAATATTAAAATTATCATTTCTTTGCTTTTCATTTGCGAATAGTGTTGTGTGTTTAGCAAACTAAATATTATATATCAGATAATTTTTATATCTTACAAAATGATCACAATAGTTATTGAAATAAGTGGTATTTATCATTTTTAAAACTTTGATCCACCTGTATAATCAATTGTGTCGGTATAAATTCAAGTTTGTACATTTTTCGTCGGGTCACGTTATTAGTTCGCGTTTGTTTTTTTACTATATTTTACGTCATGTGACGGTATAAATTCACATATTTGTTTGCTTACAACTTGGTGCGGTTTTACGGTCCATGCACCCGCAACACATGGGTTAACCAAACAAATCCCCGCCGTGTAGTGTGGGGTGTTAATTTTGGTTTATATAGTGTTAAACTCACTGAAAAAGTTTTACAATTTCACGTCCGGCACGTTTGATATATTAAATATTAAATATTAAATATAAATAGTTTTGTTCATCTTTAATTACAACTATGTATATTTATCCTTCTAGTCATTATATATATATTATTATTTAGTTAGTTTTATCTTAAATGATTTTATATGTAGCTCAACAAACATCACTTGAAGACAACTAATACTTAAAACAAATTGAATAAACTAGTGCACTTTTTGTTTATATCTTAAATGATCTTTGAGACAGCAATAAGGGTATCCGGGGCACTCCCCTAAGAGGGGAGTCTGATGGAGAGTGTGAAACCCGAGTGTTAATATACGTATTTTGTGTGAATTATTGTCGTTTAAGTGATAGTGTGCCTTGAATACGTTAACTATGTGTGTTTGTATTTTCACAGATAAGACGCATAATATGGTGAAGTTAAAATGGTTAGAGATGAAACGGAACTACCGAGGAAGATAATCAAGATATTTTTATACTATTCGGGAGTTGGTTCGGGATACGATATATTGTGAAAATGCGAAAAGCGGAAGAGATTGAAGTCTAGAGATCATCAGGCTACGGTGTTCAAGCATAACTTATGGTTCATATGAGGGCAATTAGAAGTTTACAGAATGTTGGAAACGTAGCCTACGGTACTAAACTGTAAGCTACGGTTGAAATGTTGAAAAAAGGCAAGGGCTTTATATTTGGAGCATCATATTATAACAAACATCATCTTGAGGAGGCACATGCTGACTTTGGGAAAAGAGATAAATCACATCATCATTAAGATCACATCTCATTAATATTTTAAGGAGGCAGCAGTTGTTCACGTGATTTTTTTGGAGGGTCTTGGCATTTGATCAACATAATCATCATCATATATTTCATTCAACACAAACACTGAAGTGGGCCAACATCTTGAACTCGATTTTATTGGGCCGACATCTGGCCATATTCACGTGAAAAAGGAGCCATGAGATTCTCAAAACATCACGAGTGGATCATCATTTACACGTGCAGCCTTGAGGGACTTTTGTGGAATTAATATAATTCACAAATGAGGGCTTGGACTCTCTTGACTTGGATGCACATGCAACTTAAAAAATGGACGGCAAGATTAGAGTTTTGATGGGGCCACACATGACTAGAGAAGGGGCCTTTATTTTCGATAAAATAAGATAATCATCAACACGGATAGGTTGGCAGCCGCACACGGAGAAAGGAGAGAACAGCCGTCGCATAGGGGCACGATGATTGAAGCTTGCGAAGATCATTCAACCATGAGCGGCTAGTCTTTTATGGTTTCCTCCGGATGGAGGGTTTTGTAAGTTGGATAATTTTATGTGTTTGTGACAATCGTATAACTCGGTGATCTAAGCATTCGATGCTTTTCACTTTGATTTGATTTGTTGATTGTAGACAATTGCATTTATTTAAACCTTAATTTCTAAGCATTCAGTTCCCGAGAGTTCTAGTAATTGGGATATATATTACACATGGGGTTAGGGTTTGTAATTGTAATTGATAATCATTCGATAACCTCCCGTTATGTATTGACCGGAGTACTTAGTCGTTGGTTATCACAATTGATGAATTAGGTTAAACACTTATGTCTATGTGAGTGTTTCGATTAAACACATAATTGAAGTTAACTGCAAAACCTGAAATCTGGAGGAACCATCTTCCTTCTCATTGATTTAGAACACAATTTTTATTCGTTAATTTAGCTATTTTTTAAAATCAAACAAATCTGATTTTCCATTCAGTAGTAGTTAATCAATACTTTTCATTACGACACTTTCCACAGTCCTCCCTTGGTTCGATACCCTGCTTATTCTATATTAATAGTTTAAATAGGTTTTTGCATGTCCATAACGACAGACATCAAAATGGCGCCGTTGCCGGGGAGGCGTGCGCAAAGTGTTTAGTGTTAAGTTTCATAAAAAAAAAACCTAAAAAAAAAAAAAAATTCTTGTTTTTATTTTGTCGTCTTATTTGTTCGTGATTTACGTGGGTAGTTGAGCTGTGTTTGTGCAGGATGACAGATCTTACTATATTTTGCGGCTCTTCTACATGTATTTTGTGCGGGGAACCACTTCACCCATGTATCGGTTGCCGCGAGGCCCGATTTAAACGGGAAAGAGCGAAATTGGAAGAACCACCGATGCCTTGCTATGGTAATCCTTCCCCTCCACCATATTTCTATGATTCTGATACAAAAGTGGAGGATGGTTATTACTCTGACGGATGGGATCGAGACGAGGATGCTTATTATGAATCAAGGACGGATGGACAATGTTTCTGTTGCGGTCGTTATCATACTTCTGTTTATGATGATGTGTGCGCGGTGTATTTGGAAAATCCAGAGTACTGGAATAAAAAAATGATGGATGCGTACATCTCAACACCGTATCAGGGATATCGACAATATCATCCCGAAGAATATTCTGAGCCCGAGGGTGTTTATGTTTATGAGACCGAGGAGGAAAAAGAGCTTGCTGTATTGGAAGTAACTTTGTCCAAACTCGAGCAATATTTAGCAACACACAACCTTTCCGATGAAGACCGAATCAGCTGCTTAGTTTCTAAGTGTCATACTTTAAAATTGAAGATAGAGATAGAAGAACGCCTCTCACCATTACCTGATGATATTAGAGATTATTCTCACATGGAGGAGGAGGTTGTGGAGGATAATACCACACCAATGAATCCTTTATCTGATGAAGAGTCACTGGTGGATCAGATGGTGTGTGAGGATGAGGAGGCAGAGCAGTCTGATGAGATGAATGTGTGTACCAAACCTCTTCCCATATCAATGATTCAAATTAACAAGTGTGGGGAAGAGGGTTCGAGGAACAAGATGAGAAGGGTGAAACTACCAGACATCGGGGTACATATCATGAAGTGGATTAGCGAAACCCGCAGGTGCAGTCTGAACATGCCAATTAAACTCCCCTCGCACCCCAATTTGATGGCGGCACTCCCCTATATTCAAAAAAAAAAAAAAAACAAATACTTGATTGGTTGTTACAAGCTATGGGCCCACCATCTCTGCACTCCCCTCTTCGGTGAAACTTCCCCGAGTCCCCTCCCCGCACCCCCTCCCCGCACCGATGGTGTCGGTGTTCCCGAGCGGTGAATGGGGTCACCGAACACCCTCCCCGCGAGTGCCCCGGATACCCTAATACCTCACAAACAAAAGGAAACAAAAGTAAGAATATAAAAAATATAAAGGCACATTTATACTGGTATTTTAACACCCCTTGACGCTCCGACTGTAGTGTAAATTTCGGAAAAATTTGACGTTTTTAGATTTCGTTACCCTTTTTTTGAGACGTTAACCCTATAAGTATTTTCTAGATCCGCCACTATTTGTCACACCCCGAAATTATCAAAGCTGGCGTGACTGGACTGGTATCTTCATTGCACAGCGGAAGCAAATAAGCTAAGTCTTTTAGAAAATGAACACCACTAAGTACTCGACTCCACATGGTTCTCCTATTCCAACCGTGCCATAGTTTCTGAAAAGTAAGCTGAGAAAGAAACATGCGAAAAATCAACAAAAAGTTGAGCGAGTTCATAGTTTGTTTGTAAAAGATTTGAAATAAATCTTTTGATTAACCGGTTTGTGAAATAATATTGAGAAAACGAATTTAGAAATCATTTTCTTGCCAAGTTACATGGAAACTTTGTATTTGTAACGCATTATGTTCGTAAAACCATGTATTGTAAACTCTTGAATTTGTAATGTCCGTATAACCGTCAATGCCCACCCTGACTTTGACCCATGCCCGCATAATCCTATGCTCTGAATTTGTATAAATCAAGTATTTTTGTAAGTATGTATGTCCCTTTGTAAACGGTATATGTATAAAAGTCCCTGGTACGTAGCAATAAGGAAAAAGAAGTCAACAATGGATTGCAAAGCCACTGGTAAGTGTGACAAGGTGCAGGAAAACTCAAACCTAGCAAATTTGTACCGGGCTTCCGGCTGGAAGACATAGTCACCTCTATGGGCCGCCCCGGCCTCATGGGTGTGGGCTCGCTACACCCAAATAGATCTATCACTCATGTCCCTCGGTCCTATGACGAGGATTAATGGCCTTAAGTGTTGTGCCCACCTTTCACAGTCTAGTAGTAAACCCTCCTTAAGCTAACCATACCATGTATAAAAGCGTCTGTAAGTGTCTGTAATAATTGTAACATGTATTTTACCCCCGCCTCTAAGGCTGAACCTCCCCAACCTCTAAGGCTGAACCTTTAGTATAATCCATTCGTAACATAATTTAGAAATATGAGTTTTCGTTCGTTTCAAAACTTTGTATGTTCTTGCAAAACGTGCATGCCTTTTCACCCCGAAAACATTAATAAAAATGTAAAACCGTAAAAAGATGGGGTTATGAACTCACCTGGATTGCCTTGTGCAAAGCTAGCTAATTACGACTTTGTGATGCCGTTTCCAAGACTTGACTTGCTAGCGTGCATTCTACAATATTCCTAACACGGAATATCTAATAAGTTTCTAAATAAATACGGTAACTAAACTACGTGTCACCGAGCTTTACCGAATCGTTAACCGAACGATCCGTTGATACGTTGTTAACTTAATAAAAACAATTAAGTTATACTTGTTAGGTTTCGTTTACTAAGTCTAGAAGGTACTTAGTTTTCTAGAAATTCGAATATATAAATATTTATAAAAATATAAATATATCGATAGGATAGTGTTTGTCGTTTCGAGAGGTCGTATGTGTATGTAACGAATGTTTTATGAAAAGAATATATAACTAACTCGTATTATATATCGTATGCCGTTTAGGCGTTTGAAATAAATATGAAAGTTATATTTATTTTACAACAGTGTCATCGAGTTGTTTGTGTTTGAAAATAAATATTTATATTTATTTTTATAAATGAATTCGAGTCACCCTATTTTGAAATAAACATAAAACTATGTTTACTTTTATAAAAGAATTCGTTATTGTTTGATATTAGAAATAAATATGTAAACTATATTTATTTTTGTGAAAACGAATTCATGTTCTTTGATCTTTGGAATAAATATAAAGACCATATTTATTTTATAAACAAGTCATGTCGTTTGATATTTGAAATAATTATACAAGCGATATTCATTTTATAAAACGAAGTCGGTTTGTTTGATGTTGGAAGTAATATGTGAAATCACGTTTGTGATACCGTCGTTTGAAGTTATTATATTAATTTTATAAAATATAATAAAATAGGTCGTGCCCAAAAAAAAAATGTCGTTGAAAGTAGTCGCACTTGTATGTTGTTTTTCTAAAAGTTTTTAATTGAATCCGATAGTTTATTGGATAATAAAACGCGTGTTGCTTTACAGTTTTTCTCGAAAAACGAGCAGAGTTTCCTCTGTTTTCGGACGCCCCCGACAATACGTGTTGTCGTTATTTTTCAAAAACCAATTAATACTCAATTATCAACATAAATAATTTTCATAAATATGGCGAAATATAACTAGACGCTAATCTGAATCGGTTCGAGCTCGTATGACGAAATTAATAAAATTTCTTATAATTAATGTAAATATTATTTGCGTCACTATAAATCTTTACCAAGTCTTTCACGCCGCTTTCGTTGACCGAACTACTTCATGATCCAACTCGAACCGGCTGACCCGAACCAACCACCGTCATTACTCCTCATCTTCATCGATCACCGTCAACCACCGCCGGAAACTCCACCGTCAACCACCGCGACCCCCCCCCTGACCTGAAACATTCATCATCGGCCGGAAAAACGTAGAGCTATGAAGATTGAAGAGAGAAAAGAAGTTCAGAACTTACCGGAACAAAATAAGCAGATCCGATCGACGCCGGCGATGTCTGTTGCCGGAGCTGTCTGCTGTTGCCGTTGAAACCAGCTCCATCGTCGGACACTTACTTCTTATCTTCATCATCAACATCAAATCATCATTATCAGTCACGGCTGTGACCGGCCGGACCCGAGAACGAGGTGAGAACGAGGGGGTGGGGCGTGGTTTGCCGGTTAACTTCGTCGCCGGCAGCCGGTCGGCTTGCCGGCTCCTCCGTGGCTCTCCGGTCATGAGAAACGAGGAAGAGAGAGAGTGGTGTTATGATGTTAGTACCTGATGAAGTTCTTCATGTGGGTGTGTATGGTTTGAGTTGTATCAAGAGGGAGAGAGACATGGAACTGTAATTGTGTTTGCTTGTTGCCTGTATATAAAAATCGAGAGGGAGAGGGTGGAGACAGACTTTAGTTTGTTGAGTGGGTCTGAACAAATAATAGAGTGAGAGAAAAATACAAATTTATGTTTGTTTGTAAAGTGTGTGTATATACGCGATTACCCAGTTAGTGGAATTGTAGAGTGGATGAATCTGCCATCCAAAAGTCCCCAATCATTATATTGTTTTGTCTAAAGATGCACGTGTGTGGGCCCTTGTTCTTGTTTTTTTTTTTTTGGCAGGTTTAGATCAGTTGGAAACCCACTAACAACTTGCTTCAACCGGATTGCGGAAGTCAAGCCACCCGAGTTCGAGAAGTGCACCCCACCGAAGCGGAGCTGGAATAACACATCCACAGGCCTCGATGTTGGCTCCTCCCAATGTTTGGTCCAATATGTCAAAAACCAACAGCTTTTTTTTTTGAACGGCTAATTTCTTTAATCCCCTGTCGTCTGTGGGACTTGAACCCAAGACTTTCTCCTTCCCAACCTAGGTGTTTTTAAAGGTTTTGCCTTTGCCAATGGACCACCACCAAAAACCAACAGCTGCCTTTCTCTTTGTGCGACTTGTTGGTGATGTGATATTATTATTATTATTATTATTATTATTATTATTATTATTATTACTATAAAATAATACCCTCTAGGACCACATGCCCACTGTATGCATATGTTATGGCCTGGTCTATTCGCACACGGTATTAGTCTATTTGCACACTCGAAGCGCCCCGCTTTGGCCATAGCGGGGCGCTTTGGCCAAAGTCAACAGACAAGGACTGATTTGTCAGTCCTTGTCTGTTGACTTTGGCCAAAGCGCCCCGCTATGGCCAAAGCGGGGCGCTTCGAGTGTGCAAATAGACAAAAAGTGTTGGCTGTAATTTGTGTTGTTTTTTTTTTGAAATAGGTGGGATGTGGGTTAGTTTGGTAGTGTTTTTTGGAGGAAAAAATTGTATTTGAGTTTTATAATACGTTGTTTTATAATTACGTTTTTTTACGTCATTATTTTTATAGAACGTATATAATATAAGTGCGTCTTTATAAACTGTTAACCTAGTTTATTTTGTTAAATTAAACGAACACGTTAAATAAATTGTACAGAAAGCCATAAGAATTAAACGTAAACAATCCAAAACCAACGAGATGTAAATATATATCAGTTTGTACATACAAAACAAAAAGGTACAACTGACTACATAATACATAACAAAACACTATACAAACAAACTAAGGTACTAATCCTCGTGCGGTGGGGACGGTGGGAGGGGAAGTGGAGGCAACCCAGCGACCTCTCGTAGAGAAACGAGCGTCTCGATGATCCAGTCCTGGCGTGCGGCCTGGCGTCTCAGGCGCCGGTCGAAGTCCCGAGCCACCTCACGCGCTACCGGAGGCAGGTCAGCGTAAACGTGCTGCGGGTACTGTGGCGGCTCCGGAGCTGGCTGAACTGGTGGTACCAGGATCTCCTCGATATGCTCCTCCTGAGCCGGATCCTCTAATACAGGCTCAGGCTGAGCCTGAGCCTGAGCCTCAGCCTCAGCCTGAGGCTGGCCCGGGAACTCATCGAGTCCCAGAGCCTGTAGCTGAGCCTGCCGAGCGGCCGCCTGCTCAGCAGGAGGGGCCAACACTCCAGGCCTCAACTCAATAACAACCGGGATGACCTCCGGCACCGGCTCCGGCTGCCAAATCTGCCCGTCCATGCCCCTAAACCTCAGACCAACATCAAAGCGACGAGTGATCTGCATGCTAGAAACTGACGCGCGGCCCAACCTGGTAGACGGGACCGGATCGGACAGCAGCGGATCTCCCTCGAGCACGATCCCGAGCGAGCGTGCGATGGCGGTGATGAATGAGCCAGTGTGCACCCACCCGCGGAGCTGCCGGTGGTATGCGGTGGCAAAGTAATCTGCCAGGCAGGCTGCTAGATTGCAGGGCTGGCCCCGCAGTAGGCAGTATAGAAAGAAAAGGTCACTGAGGTTGACCTTCTCCCTGCTGGCACCCCGCGGCACGATAGTTGCCGCGATAACATGCTGCAAGTATCGGAACAAGGGGTCTCTAATGGAGGTGGCCTTTTGCCAGGATCTCCCAAAGGGTCTAGTGGAAATGGACCTCCAGAAACTGATAAGCGTCTGCCTGTCCATCATCGTAACCGCCTGCGTATATAAATCAGTATCAAGCTCGGCCTCTGTGTACAAACCTGTATAAACAAATAATATTAAATAAACAAATGATATTAAATAAACAAATAACATTAAATAAACAAATAACATTAAATAAACAAATAACATTAAATAAATAAATAATAATAATAAACAAATAATATTAAATAAACAAATAACATTAAATAAACAAATGATATTAAATATAAAATAATAAATAATATTATTTAAACAAACCTGTATGCACAACAAACTGCCGCACACTCATCTGAAACTCCTGACCGGCGAGACGGAATGTAACCTCGTGGACTGGAAAATCCGGGTCCTCGACGTAATTCGCCGGATGCGGCGCGTATGTAAACGTGGAAAGAAACTCCCACGTAACCTCAGGGTACGAGTCCTCCATCGCTAACTCAAATAGGCGCGACCAGGGAGTATCTAGTCCAACTATCGCACGCGCCCGCGCGGCCTCTCCCAAATCCTCCAGCAGGCCCCAATCTATCCCTACATGCTCCCCAATGGGGATGGCGCGCAACCTCGCGCATCTCCTCCTCGCCTGTGACGCCGCCGGAAACTGCAGGTACGGACATGCCGGCTGCTCTCCCTCATCTCCCACCACTCCCTCATCCTCCATATGATCAATCTCCTCATCGGAGGAAGCCATCTCTGCACGTTGAAATAAAAAAATAATATTAAATATAAATAATAAATAAATTATATTATTTAAACAATTTAAATAATAAAAAAATAATATTAAATATAAATAATAAATAAATTATATTATTTAAACAATTTAAATAATAAACAAATAATATTAATTATAAATAATAAACAAATTATATTATTTAAACAATTTAAATAATAAACAAATAATATTAATTATAAATAATAAACAAATATTATTAATAAAAAAAAAAAAAAAACATGAACCAAGGCGCCGCGCTTTGGCCTCGGCGCGGCGCTTTGGTTCTTCGTGATGAACAACAGCGGACCGGATCGATCCCCAGCCCAAATCAAACAATAATACACACATAACTTGAACCAAAACATGAAATTAAGTTCGATCGTACCTTTTAGCGGGTGAAACGGGTGAAATGAAGTTCGATCCGGTCAAGTGTGTGTGAATCGCACCGTTAGTGTGTGTTTTTTGTGTTTGGTTTGAAATGGGGGAGAAGGCCCTCCGCTTCAGCTATAGCGTGGGGTCGAAGCGCCCCGCTTTGGCCATAGCGCGGCGCTTTGAGGTCAAAGCGGGTCGCTTAGTTCAAAGCGGGGCGTTTCGGGCCTTTTTTTATTTTTTTTAAATTGATTTTAATTCACAAACGCGTCGATAATAGTCTAAATTTTACGTTTTTTCCATTATACATCATTTTTTATTATATATGAACTATATTGCAAGTTCCGGATCAAATCGGTTACGTGTGATGTCTTATTCCGTTATATCGTATCATTTTGGTTTGAAAGCACAAGTACTCCTGTGAGAGGTGTTATGTGTATCAGCCGCCTACCGTACATGAACATGACGTATTTTTTCATTAATTGTAGTATTATGATGTATGTTGTCATTTTGGGTCGTACAAGTGCGTATTGAACAAGCACAAACGTGATTATTATTAAACACATTTAACCTAAATCGTGAACATATGGGGTTACATTAAGGTCAGGGGCACGATACATAAGCATTTCGTACGCGTTGATCTGATCCCGGTACAATGTATGCCAGGCTGCTGCCCGATCTGTTCTGTGTGCTGTCCAGAGTGGGTTTGGGGGAGGCATTGGATAACAACCTCTAAGCTCTACATGTATGAAATGCCCGTGGTCGACGAACACAACCGCAACCACCAGGTGAGGTTCCTCAGCTTCGTTTGGCCCGCCCAACAGAGGGAAAATTGTACAGCTCCCACGCATGTCGAAGCTGTGAACAATCACACCGTATCGTTGGGCAATAAGAAACCCCGTCTCAGGCATCGTCATGTAATTTTCGATATCTGCTCGTCCCACCCCCTTGAAATTGATCCGTCTAAGCAGCGCATCATAATGTCCTATGTTTTCCGGATCGAAAAACTGCCTCCAAAGCGATTCGTTCCTACGTAACTCCTTTATAAGTTGTTTCCGGATCATCAAATATGAATTCTGTTTCACTCCTAACCCAACAGCCACCGATCGAAACCCACAATGACCATCTGGTTTCACGTCCTTTATTCTAACGATGTATGGATGGATCACTTCGGGAATCTGAGATGCGTAGTGGCGGATCGCTATATCCGTCTTAGGACCGAGCTTGATCATCGGGAAATCAGGGTGCAGGTTGATCGGTTTGGTATTCTTTTGTCTTCTAGAATCTTCGAGTGATATGTACGAGCTGTGACGGGGAAGATCATCTGAGGCCTCGACCCAAGTTTCTTCCGACGGAATGTACGAGCTTTTTCTAGCGGCTTCAACCTTTCTTTCTTCCTGCGTTTTCAATGTTGGGCGACCACGAGTTTTCTTCAGAACAGCAGGAGGTTTTTTGTTATTGTTCCCTGGATTGAGGATTTGCTGAAACTTTTCAAAGAAGCTCCTTTTCACCTGAGGGGGTGTTGGATCGATCTTTTGTTTCAATTTTTCAAATTCCGCGTCTACATCGATATCCTCTATGTTTTTCTTTGCAGGCTTGAAGTTAAGCTTCTTCCAGAACACGTTTATGTGTGTGATCCGGAGTTGCTGACCTGTGGACGAAAACAAATTAGGTGGCAGAATCATAACGAGAAAGGTCAAAGATATTAATTACCATGATTTTCCAACTTTTCCAAACGACAGGCACATGGCAAACCACAGCTGGTAAAAAGTTGGCAACCACAGCTTGCACCGTAGGCTCTCAACCCGTCTTCCTTACGTTTTAGTTCCCTACTCAAAAGCTCAATCGCATATATCGAAACCTTTCTGAGAATATATGCAAGCATGGGCTGCTTCTTGTGGTGCGTCATCACTTTTCGGAGGCTTGTTTCAAAGCTACTACTAATCTCGGTGTATTGTCTATCAACAACATGATCAACATACAGTACAAGTTTATCCAGTGTGTTGCGATGACTTGGAAAGTGACTTTTTAGTGTTGCATGCATGCCCTCAACCCTGTTGGTCGTAGTTTGGTGAAAGTTGATAGTTTTGTTAATCCAGCATGATACAAACTTTTCACGGTACGGATCCAACCAGGATTTCTTCATATAATCAAAAACCTCTAAAATTAAAAAAAACGTAAATAGTCAGTTTTTGTTATTATATAAAATTTGAACATAATTATGTAAGAAATACCTACGTTCACGGTCATCTTCTTTCAGCTGTGCTTCAAGGTTTTCCAAGTTATACCTGTATATTTCCTCGGTCGTAGAGTCGCACAATAACCAAAAACTACGTACGAATTCTTTCCAATCCTTGTCAGAGAATTTCTTCTTGCTGTTCTTATTAATATTTTGTTGAATATGGAACCGACAAAGATACTTATGCGCTTTTGGAAAAACTTGTTCACACGCGTTCATTAGCGCAAAATCCCTGTCTGTTAAAATCACGCGCGGTTCCATACATCCTACCAGCATAGACTTGATCCTCTGCAACACCCATAGGTAGTTCTCTGACTTCTCAGCGGAAATTACCGCACAAGCAGCCGTAAACGATTTGTTTGTCGACGTCATGCCTACGACCTGAACAAATGGCAGGTTGTACATGTTCGTTTTGTAGGTGGCGTCAATCATTAGCACATGCGGGAAGGCACACCACATAGTGAATGAATGTTCGTGAACAAAGAAGACATCTTCAACTTCGTTCGATATCTCATTCGTGCGCATGTAATAAGTGTAATTTTTTTCGAGAAGAATGCTTTCAAGTTTTTGCATCGGAGACTTACCGACATTTTTTTCGGCGTTGATCTTCTGAACAGCGTTGTGTATATCTTTCGGAATAAGCTTTCTAGCCGGATTGTTTTTTGTCAGCGTTCGCCAGATACTTTGGTTGGGAATGTCTTGCTCTGCCAGCTCCTTAACCAGTTTTGTATCCTCCGAAGAAAGCCTTCTCGCATACGCGTGACCCTCTAAGTTTTCAATAGGAGTGTGGTTATGCTTCGCCTTCGTCACCTCTATCCTCCAAACACTTCCGGATGATTCCGAAAACCCGATCATCTCGAACGGGCAGCCTATTTTCTTGCTACCCGTTTTCCTCTGTGTAGCTATACTCTTATGCTCCCCACCAAAAGTACATTGAAACCAAATCTTGTAATTCTCTCCTCTTTTATTCGACCTCTTAGTCACAATGAGGTAACCGTTGTCTTTTGCCGTGTCTTGTACCCAACGCACCAACTCTTTACGTGACGAAAAGGTCTGCGTCGTATCAAACGAAAACGTAACCGGGTAACAGCCTTCCTCGTCAACAGACACATCCCCCGGCTCACCATCGTCACCGAGGTCCGAATATACTTGATGTTCAAAGTTGTGCTCGCCACCGTAACCGAAATTCGAATAACCTTGTAAGCTCTGTTGACAACCGTAACTGTCGTTTGGACCACACTCCTGCTGTACAAAGCTGTACTCGCCACCGTAACCGAAATTCGAATAACCTTGTTGTGCGTAAGGGTCCTCCACAGGGGTATTCAAATCCAGCGTCACCGTGTTATCACGATAATGAATGCCAGATACAACCTCTGCCTCCCTCAAGTTGGACGAGACCGGTTTCTCATACGAGTCAGAAATAGCGGTCCCCTCGTAAGAATCTGGAACAACTGTCTCGTCAGAATATTGACCGAAAATATAGTTGTTTAACCACGACATCGTTTTTTGTAAACAACAAACAACAAAACACTCGAATACCCACGTATGTTTGTAAACAACGTGAAGAAGAAGAAGAACGAGCTATGGAGCTTTGAAGCAGAACCTCAATCAGTAGTTTGCTTTTTAAAAGTGAAAATTTGGGTCGAAGCGCCGCGCTATGGCCAAAGCGCGGCGCTTAGGGTTAACGACAAAACATGTCAGTCAGCTTTATGTCTGTCAAACAGTAGGGAATGTCTCAAACGTCAATCGAAGCACTTTTGTCGATCATAGCGCCGCGCTATGGCCAAAGCGCGGCGCTTTAAGGTGTGAAAATAATTTTGGGCGTGTGTGAATAGCATGACCCTATGTTATTTCCTACCTAATATTTTTGCATGTGATTGTGACTAATAGAAGTATTATGATCTTTTGGTGATTGATCATGTCATAACATTTATGAGAGGTCGGTTATTAGGGGCATAATAATGATGACTGATGATTTTAGTACAAAGATAAGGAACCGATGATGATTATAAGTCTAGGGTTAAACTGAATGTAATAAACAAATCGGTGTGGACTAAGTAAGGATCGAACAGTATACATTTCGAAAAATGTGTTCGCTCGTCGGTTGAGTTAGAAACGCGTAATTATAACCCGGAAATTACCGGTTGTCACACTATTTACGCTTATGCTTATAACAGACCCATCAACACTGATGGTCCAAGATTCAACACTTATCCGTATCCCGAATTGGTCTTTCAAGTTTTCTTGCACGACAAGTCGTTAGCTCAACAAACATCACTTGCTACATATGGAAAAGACAAAGGACACGATTTTGCGATATTTGTTATTCACATTCAGGGGCGGACCTACATATGGCCGTGGGTGGGCGGCCGCACCCCTTGAAAAAAAAAATTTAGTGTTATTTTTCGCAAAAAATCTCGACCGCACCCCTTGAAAAATTTCGACCGCACCCCTTGGAAAATTCTGACCGCACCCCTTTAAAAAAAATGTTAGAATTTATATAAAAAAAAATTGTAAACAAGTTAGCCCACAATAAAACTTGTATTCCTCTAACCCAACATCAAGCCCAATTGAATAAGTTTATGGTAAAACACAACCCAAATAACTAAATCAATTAACAAAACATAACCCAACATCAAGCCCAATTGTTTATTTTGTATGTGATAGGCACAATGAGTAAAGATGTTATGGCGCGATTTCTCAACAAGAGGAAAGCGGATGAAATCGGTTTTTTTACATGACCCGACCCGACCCGAACCGGTTTTTTTATGTATATATCTAGACGCCTAAGATTTTAAAAAAAAATTCCGCACCCCCATGAAAAAAATCCTGGGTCCGCCACTGTTCACATTGTATAGAGATTAAAAGAATATAAACAAACGTATGAAGTATTATGTATCATTTCATTAATGATTAAAAATGAATAAAATATTATCAAAGTAAATGCTCAAAAATTAACCTATTTTAACATATTATTAATTAAAGCATTTGCTCACAATATATAGGATAAATTCATAAACATACGAAATGGGTCATAAGAACATCCTAAAAGAAAAACAATAGTCAAATCATAATCGATGTAACATTAGTGCATAACAAGGGGTGTTAACGAGCCTAAGTGAGCTCGTGCTCGGCTCGTTTTAAGCATTGATCCAAAGATCAAGCTTATCGTGAAAAAGTTTTACAATTTCTCGTTCGGCATGTTTGATATATTAAATATTAATATTTATTTAAGTTCATATTTAATTACAACTATGTATACTTATCCTTCTAGTCATTATATATATTATTTAGTTAGTTTTATCATAGTTATCTTTATAAAAAAAAAAGTTATATTTGTATAATAAATAGGTTCGTTTATCATCGCAAGCCTTGTCAAGCTTTGTATATGAAGCTCTCATTTATTAATAAATCTTCAATTTAGGCTTGAGGCCTCTTTAAATTTTGTTTAAGACGAGCATTTCATGAGTCGTTTTCTAATAGCCAACGAGCAATCCTGCTAGTTTACACTCAGGGGCGGACCTACCTTATAATAAGGGGTAGCCCCTGCTACCCCTTAACGCTCCGACGGTAGTTTAAATTTCAGAAAAATTTGACGTTTTTTCAATTTCGTTACCATTTTTTTTGAACGTTACCCCTATAAATATTTTCTAGATCCGCCACTATGTACACTCATGCTTATAAGAGACCCATCAACACCGACGGTCCAAGATTCAACACTTATCCGTATCCCGAATTGGTCTGACAAGTTTTCTTGCACGACAAGTCATTAGCTCAACAAACATCACTTGCTACATATGGAAAAGACACAATTTTGCGATATTTGTTATTCACATTGTATAGAGATTAAAAGAATATAAACACACGTATGAAGTATTATGTATCATTTCATTAATAATTAAAAATGAATAAAATATTATCAAAGTAAATGCTCAAAAATTAACCTATTTGAACATATAATTAATTAAAGCATTTACCATGTTCCTATAGTTGCTCACAATATATAGGATAAATTCATAAACATACGAAATGGGTCATAAGAACATCTTGAAAGAAAAACAATATCCAATCATAATCGATGTAACTGAATTGATTGGGATATTAATAGTTTGATTAAGGGTATGTTTGGCATGAAATTTTTAGGAGCTTCGAGCTTTAAGCTTTTAAGAAAAAACTTATACTCAATAAAAAGTCTTGTTTGGTTGAAGGAGCTTTAAGCTTTTACGTTAGGAGCTTGAAACTTTTGGTTGAACGCTACTACTAGTAGCGTTTAAAAGGAGCTACAAGCTTTTAGGGAAAAATGACTATTTTAACCTCTAAAAATAAGGAACTTTTTAATGCACAAACTTTCTAAATTTTTAGTTATGTCCATTTTGGTCATTTTATACATTTTATTAAAAGCTCCAACTACTCTACCAAACACCAAATATATCTAAAAAGCTACAGCTACCAGCTTTCAGCCACCAGCCACCAGCTACTTTTGCCAAACATACCCTAAGATTGTTTAGATAACCGATTTTTATGGTTTCGTTAGGGTTGAATTGAATTATCCGAATATAATCAACATCAAACCAACCTTAATACTTTTATGACAAAAGATCAAATACAAATAGTGTTATCGTACAAAACGTACGAAGGACATGGAAAAGTAAAATAACGTGGTGCCATTTTCGTAGTTATTTTATTCGTAGAGTAATTATCTTAATGAACTAGTAGAGTAATTTTGAAATTTTATGTTGTTTGATAGACTTGTAAAGTAATTTTGAATTTTATGTTGTTTGATGAATTCGTTGAGTAAACGCGTCTCTTATTTTTTTATGAATTAGTAGAGTAATTATGATGCACTTGTAGAGTAATAATGATGAACCGGTAGAGTAATTATGATACACTTGTAGAGTAATTTTGAATTGTATGTCGTTTGATGAACTTACAGAGTAATTGTGTATGTTATGTTATTTTGATGAACTAATAGAGTAATTATAATGTACTTGTAGAGTAATTTTGAATTACTAGTTGTTTGATGCACTTGTAGGGTAATTTTGAATGATTAGCTGTTTGATGCATTTGTAAAGTAATTTTGAATGATATCTTGTAGTAGTGTATTAATTATGAATTGGTAGAGTTATTATGATCCACTTGCAGAGTTATTTTGAATTGTATGTTATTTGATGAACTTGTAGAGTAATTATGTATGTAATATTATTTTGATGAACTAGTAGAGTAATTATGATACACTCGTAGAGTAATTTTGATAATTCCTCTACGAATAGATGCACTTGTAGATTAGTTCTTATAATTACTCTGCGAATAGCATAATTACGAAAATGTCACCGCGTTTATTACTTTTCCACCATATTCGTACCCTTTGTACGATAAGCGTATTTGTATGAGATCTTTACTCTACTTTATATATATATATAGGACAATGCTATACAAGAAACCCCATTTTTTAAAAAAACTTAGCAAACTCTACTTGTGGACTATATTCATCCACGTGGCCTGAGAACCTTCCTAATCCATTTTGCTTTCAAGGTTATATTAGTAATTTCCCAACCCAAGTTTATTTTCCCAATTTGATCTGACATCTTCATTTAATGCCCATCAACTCATTTGAAAAAATAACTCACCCCATATTTCATTTACAATATTTCAGTTTATTTTATATCTTCATTAACAGAAAGCTCCATTATCATCTTCTCCTACAAATTATGCTTTCTCCATTAATGTCCATGGAGACAATTCCACCAACCTCCGAGTTAATGTCGCCGGTCCATAGTTTCCCCAACAGGTTCCTTAGCACTGACTTTCAAACTGATGAAGAATTAAATGCTCAAGGTTTGTCATTTTAGGGCTGTCTCTTTATCTAACTTAACTATCTCGAATCTATGTTTTTTTTTTTGTTATTTGACATTTTTTTAATGGAATAATCCAAATATACTGCATGGCAATGTTCAGCTGTTCCATTCGAAGCTTCTGTATATACTTACATGCCTGTTGATTGTTCTCGATCATATGAAGACCCTGTTAGATCACCGGATGTTCTGATATCCAACAACTTCATGATCAGCGATTTCCATTCTGACGAGGTTATGGATAATGTTCAAGGTTTGTTTTTCTATACACTCGTTTTGATTTTTCTTCCCCAGATATGGCATAGTTCAAACATATTGCATAATGTTCACATGTAGTATACCCAGATTCTGGCTACGCTAACATGCCGGGTGCTGGTTCTAACCTTTTGTCCTGCCATATACCAGATTCCTAACCTTTTCGTTTTCTGATGCAGGGCCAGTGCATCCATACTTCGTTTTTGATACCCCTCAGGGAACCCGTTACTGGATTCCTACCGTCGCTGATAAGTTCATACCAGTGTGTGGGAAATCTTATCCAACATTTGAGGAGGTTCTCTCCATGTATGAACTTTATGCGTTTGAAGCTAGTTTTTCTGTTAAAAAAGGCCAAACTAAAGTCTGGAATGGAATTCCCACACACAAGTATCTTCGATGCTCAAAATACGGGAAACCACAACGCAAGAGGACTTTTGACACACTAGATGAATCTTCTGTAAAGTCTAGGAAAACCAACTTCACATGGTGTGACTGTAAGGCAAGCATTCTAGTCTCAATCTCTAATGATACATACACAGTTATGATTTTCAATGATATTCATAATCATGAACTTGTTGAGAATTACAACCGTGATCTTAGCAAGATATCACGGAAGCTGTCATTCTCCACCAAACAATTCATTCACAATATGAGTCTAAACCGTATCGGACCCATGAGAGCTTATAGATGTCTTGTAGCTTTAAAAGGGGGGCATCACAATGTCAATGGGACTCCTGTGGATTTTAAAAATTTTAGCCACCAGTTGCGAATTTTTATTGGTGAACGCGACGCACAAGTTTTCCTTGCGTGAGCGCTTTGACAACCTACCCAACTTCTATTTTGATTACACTGTATCAAATGGAAAGTTGTCTTCTGTATTCTGGGCTGATGAGATTTCAAAGCTAAACTACAAAGCTTTTGGCGATGTCCTCGCCTTTGACGCGACTTACAGCACTAACAGGTTAGTTCCCCCTTAACATGTGTTAGGCATGATATCCAAGTATACAAACCAAACCAAAAAAGTGTTACATTTTGTTAACCTCAAATCCATTTTTATTAATAGGTACAAGATGGTTTTTGTGCCATTCACGGGTGTGGATCATCATTTCCAATGTGTTACATTTGGTGCGGGTTTGATATCTACCAAGTCCAATGAATCTTATGTGTGGTTGCTTAAGGCTTTCTTGAAGGCACACGGTACTCAACCAACTCTCGTGCTGAGTGATCAAGACCCATCCATGCTTCAAGTTGTTCCTATGGTCTTTACCGAATCACGCCGCCGTCTATGCATGTGGCATATAATGAAAAAACTACCCTCCAAGGTTAAGTTAAATTGTTAGCCTTTAACATGTGTTATTCAACATCACAGAGTTATATGTGTTTTTAAACTGTTTAATCTAACATGTGTTAGTAACTATTTAATCTACCAGATCTCTGCGGACCTTCTTGACAACACTAATGTTCGGTCCTGCATTCACCGGTTGGTTTGGAATGTTTATATCAAACCAGAAACGTTTGAGTCCCGCTGGGATGACCTCCTAGAAACATTTGGCCTACAAGACCACACTTGGTTGAACGACATGTACAACATTAAACATCTTTGGGTACCAGCCTACTTCAGGGAACTGCCAATGTGTTGCTTGATGAAGACCACTTCACGCTGCGAAAGCTCTAACGCTGCCTTCAAGGTCAAATCAACAGGCGCAAACACCCGTGTACAATTTATGATGTGCTTTGAAAATAGGGTAGATAGCCAACGCTATCGGCAACGTGTATCCGAGTACAAAACCTCATCCACGGTGTTCAAGGGCTTGGCTGAATTAGCAATAGAGCAGCATGCGTTCGCCATTTACACAAACGCTCTTTTCGCGCAAGTTCAAAAGGAGATAATTAAAGGGAAGTTTTTATGCTACATCACAAACCAAAGCGATTCCAGCAATACCACTCTTTTGCTAGACGTCACTCATTTGGACAAAAGGAACAACATCATAAACGTCTATCAGGTAACACATGTTAGGAAACTTCATTATTACCACTCCACTAACATATGTTAGATCTAAAAACTTTTTTTGTGCTCTTTCTGTCCCTAACAGGTTATATATAACCCTGTAGACCACTCCACCAGCTGCTCATGCAGGAATTTCACACGTATCGGATATCTGTGTCGCCATGTCTTTTGCGTGTATCGAATGAAAAATGTTGCAAAGATACCCCCCCCCAATACATAAACGAAAGGTGGCGCCGAGATGCCCTCCCAAAACAGGTTTTTTCACTTTCCAGCCGATACGGCGTCAACCCACACGCACCGTCCGTTATGCGTAATGAAATCCTTGATCTCGTTACTGAATGTGTTGATGTGGCTAGAACGGACGAGGATTCGTTGTCAAAATTGGTTGCCCAACTCCGGGATTTCAAGATCAATGTGCTTTCCAAGCAACCATTGGCTACAATCGAAAATGAAACAAACGAGTGTGAAATGGAAGAAATAGTTGGGCAACCAATCAACATTCCAGTCGAAGTTGCTAATCCAGATGTTGTACGCAATAAGGGATGTGGTACACATACTCGCATTTCTGGACCCGGTGAGAAGGCAAAGACAAAACCACCTAAACGTCCAAAGCAGTTTCGGTTATGCAAGCGATGTGGTCTTTATGTCGACGACCACGACTCACGCAACTGCGTTAAGGTGGCCGCAATGAAAGCAGCAAAGGCAGCTGCTGAACAACAAAGGCAGACCGCCCCTGGTGCCTCCCTCTCTGATTAAAATCTGTCTTTTCGTTTACTAGTACTATGTAATGGGAGACTCTCGTCATTTTGGCCTTCTTACACACATGTAACAGTCTTTTAACATCATCCTCCCCTTTTCTGTTACGTGTGTAAGAAGGTGGAACTATTTTTATCCCATTTATCATAACCAGTCTTGTAAAAACTTTATGGCCTTCGGCACTTTATGTTTTGTAGGCCGAATTTTGTGGACCTCTGTTTGCTATTAACAGGCCTATCTTATTATTATATGCATGGATAATTGTGTTTTTGGTTTATATTTTACAACATCACCAAAACAGATGCTTAACACATGTTAGCCCTGAGGCTGGGATTTTTTTAACTGTTAAGGATCAACACAAAAGGTTTTAACCACACCAATATCTTATATATTAAGACACATCATGTTATATAGGAAACTCTATCTTTTTGGCCTTCTTACACACATGTAAGAGTCTTTTAACATCATCCTCCCCTTTTCTGTTACGTGTGTAAGTAGGTGGAACTATTTATATCCCATTTTATCATATCCATTCTTGTAAAAACGTTTATGGCCTTCGGCATTTTATGTTTTGTACGCCAAATTTTGATCTTGAAGTCTGTTTGCTATTAACAGGCCTATCTTATTATTATATGCATGGATAATTGTGGTTTTGGTTTAAATTTTACAACAGTATCAAGAAGGTCCGCTTAACACATGTTAGCCCTGTACCTAAGAATTTTTTAACTGTAAAGGATCAACACAAAAGGGTTTTAACCACACCACTAACTTATATATTAAGACACATCAGGTTATAGAATTAAACTTCACAACTAGCCAACTTAACCACACATTCTACTACTAGGTTACAACCGCACCTAAAACAATGGATCGACTACCGAGCCGTGACATCAACCCATTCCCAAAACCACAATATTAATAATAAAAGAACAAGAAAACGACGTTAGTATGTGGCCTACAAACATAGGGTCAAAAGGTTATCACAACTTTAACCACTTACGACATCCTAAATACCCCTTCTTATCCTCCATCTCTACGAACGATTTCATCATGGTGTGGCAACATCCTCATCATGAAAGTACAGATGAGAGGGGCTGAACTCACTCTCCCATGGGTCATGGTAACACCAGGACTTGATTGTTTCGGGTGAGTATGGACACAACGGGCAACCACATAATTCATGGTCTGGATCCGTCAGCAACCTAACCAACTCATCTGGTAGTCCCTTCAAAATTCGGTCTTCTGGTAAAACGTGTTCCGTACGGCGTGACGCTTCTTGTGAACCACCAGCTACATCAGCTACCTTGTTTGCTCCGCTCTCTGAATCATCGTCACCAGAAGCTCCTCCAGTTTTCACGTCTTCGGGCTTCTTGTGAAACACTTTTCTTTCGTAGCACACCCCGTACCGATCCTCACATGCTTCCTTCCTCTTTTGAGTCAGCTTCTCCATCCTGGTGGTGTAGACGTTACCTTACTTTTATAAGTGTCCATCACATTAGCATACTTTGGAACCACTAAAACTTTTTGGTTTACTGAAGAAGTGAAGTATTACAGAATATGACTTGGTTCTTCATTACGCTACTTATAGAGGTATATCAATGATACATTTAACATAGTTGTTGTGACTTGACTTTGATGTGACCATATGGGGCAAAAAAACAATGGTTCCTTTTCCAATAAAGTTGTTTAGTAGCCACCAACCCCTATGTTAGTAGACTTCTTTCCCCAAGTTTTCCCAACTTCCAAGAATCCTACTACATTTTGAGAATAGTGGGCCCCTTGAAATCAGGAAGCAGCATTTTTTACATTTCCTTAAATGTTACACCTACCAATATATAATTTAAAACATCCTCATTTAAAACATTACCAACTACAAGAAATAACATTATAACACATGCAAGAATACATCAATATGTATCAGAGTATAAAATAACCAAGTCAATAGACATCAGTTTTAGTCAGACAAGACTGGCATAGACAGTCTATCGCCAAAAGACCTGATACATGCCACACCCACAAAACACATATCCCACCATAAGTTTAAAGCAACATCCCAAAAGCAAAGTACATGACACTCCCAAAACAAAGCTGGCACATTAAACGCTACACCTATCCTACAGTAAATACCATTCACCCCCTAACACACGTTACTCTAACCGGCATTCCTGCTGGATTTTAGGCAGTAGTACATTCACCTCCGAACATAAGATATGCGCAGCATACCTCTTTCTCAACTTCCGCACCTCTGCCATCTTCTTCGCCCCACTCATGCTGAACCCACAGTTAAAACTTTTGTTTTTCCCCATGTAGCACTCCATGTGACGCATTAAGAAGACCCCACAATCAGTTTTGTTTGTTGTGGTCGCCCAACTAACCGGCATACGCTGGATGTTGCAGTAGTCAATGTCATCGGCTCGCGGATTCCCAACTTCCCGAAGGTATTGCACAAACATATCTTTCTGCATATACATATACAAGCCATGCTCAATATAAAAAACACATCTTGAATACAATCACACTTACGTTACAACATGGGTAATTTTAAAAACTTACAAACTTATACGGTGTGTCCTTGTGGAGGTAGTATACACTATCTTCAATCGGCTGTCCTTGTCTGGCTTTGTCATTATCAACAACATAAATTCCGGGGTCCCGTAACTCAAACACTAGCAAGTAAAAATGTTTGTGCTCCAAGATCGGGAAGAATACAATGTCGTGCTTTCTAAAATCAGGATCTTTTTCAGCACTATTAACACCACCTTTTATTCCAACCCGGAACTTGTGCATCCGCGCCTCGACTCCACCTTTCTCAGTTGTTAACATCCACGGAAACTTTCACAAAAGAGAAATTAATAAGGATAAGCACTCGGCACACTGTAACTACTTTTCCACAGAACACAACAATCTACACAAATAATGTCAATATTCAAATCACTCACCACAACTTTAGTACCAAAGAATTGCCTACTGTAAGCCTCCCTTGATTTCCGTTTCTCTTGGAAGTTTAGCACCTCCGCCCAACAGTCGATAATACCATCTGATACCTCATTGCCAGTGTTTAAACTCTTGAACATAGCCCGAGACGCTTCTACATGGGAAGGGCTTCGAAACAGCAACTCCCTGGTTTCATACGTACATAAAAAAAATTACATTCCATACCTTAACACATGTTAATGTAATTTAACTCATTTTTTAACAGTATCCCCCTACTTACACAGCCATGTGTATCGGGCTATCTACATCATCAACTGACGACGTACCCTGTTCCTTCCTGCGGCAAAAATAAAAAAATAACCAATTAACTAGATCCATTGGGTTCATGGTTTACACCCCTATTATACAACAATAAACCCTGTGGTAGTTCTACTTACATGTTTGCCTCCATTGCCCGCTTCCTACGAGAATGCCCATTTAGGAAGTGCGTTGGGGATTCATCAGCGTATATGTAATCCCACATATTTGCCTCTTTCTTAGTGATTGGCTGACCCATGTCAACAGACCTTATATAGTAAGGTGATCTATTTGGTTCCGCTGCCACTTTCTCTCTAAAAGGCAGCTTCCTTTTCTGGGCCCCCAATTCAGCTAACATACGTACACGGTTGGCTAGCGGCAAATTGTCCTCCACCTCATTCGAATCACCACCCAATAATTCCACCCCAGCTTGCTCCTTGTGGATAGCAATTGCGGGGTCATATGAGCTCACCGGTTCTACCATTACAACTGTCACACCCCCAAAATACCACCCATGGAAACCCCACTAGGCGTGTGACAAACCAATAACGAGCCACTAATCAAGTTGAACTCACAACAAGTTTAGAAATGAAATTGCCAATCATTTATGAAAAGTACCATCAATAAGTTTAAAAGAAAACCAACATGTTCAGCGGAAGCAATAAAGAAATCATAGTTTAACTGTTTCATAACCAAGGTGTCATATCAATAATTTCAACACATGTATCCCTCCAGTTCGACCCATGACCACTCCAGCTACTTCAGACAGCAAGTTCTAAATCCAAGCAATCTAACGACCTGCGAGCATGCAACAAGTGTATCAGACAACGCTGGTGAGTTCATAGCTTTACGAAAACGTTTTGTTACCAGTTGTATGTAAAACAGTTCACTGACAAATGCAAGTAATATTGTTAATATCTCCTTTCCGAACAAGACGGCTCCTGAAATACATGACTGCCCTTCCCACGTACTCCTATCTAGTACTGGGCCCCGACTGGGTCATTAGTTCACATCCGTCCTATCTAGGAGCGGTGTGAGGGTGCCAAACCTAAGTAGCGCTACCAACTAATACCCGTTACCCTCCAAGTAACATAATAAGGGACTTGCGAGAATGATAGGTGAGAATATTAACCAATACACCCGTTTTTACCCAAACCACTGACTGTCCCCAACCACTGGGACGCATGCTCGAATGTAGTGAACTCACCTTGATGTGCTCGGCAGAGTGTTTCACTTGTTTTAGTTATTATAACCGACCACGCCCTATTATTGATTCAAGTTAACATTAGGCTCGTATTCAAGTATGATCACATTCACAACCATATAACACATAGCAGCTAGAAATCGTGTATTACTCGTAACATATTTAAATGTTGTTTATCTAACACGTGAACCACTATACACCTCAAATACACTATATTTACAAGTAGCACCGAGATAATACCATACAATTTATAACAGATTATCCATGCAATAGACATTCGGATCACATACAAACCTCCTTTCCAAACCCCCTCCCCAAGTTCCAACTACATTTAACAATCTATAATATGCACCCTAGTTTGCACGGCCCAACTGATTCTGGTCCAACTAACTTAACTAAACATCGCGGCCCGCCCGACCAGACCCAAGTCAGTTCTATGTGTGTTCGTGTAACTGGGCTCGGTGTGCAGCCCATATTCGGTTTATGTTACCCGGCCCACTTAATGTATTCCATTTAAATGTTGCAGCCCACTCATTAACATCAGGCCCAAGCAACTATATCATAACCTAATTTATGTATGGTGGGCTACTAAACCTCGACCCAATAGTAATGTTACCATCGAGCCCAGTGTGTTTCAATGTAATGCATGACCCAACAACAACTAATTAATGTGTAAATCCAGTAAATATGCAAGCCCACATATCCCTTTAATCTTAACAGTAACCAACAATTCCATCACATCCATCACTGACAATCTCATTATGGTGTCCACTCTATTTGATTTAACCAAGACTCAACACATGCACATGCAACCTACTGTTTGTTGTATTCAATGTAACTAGACAACCCACATGGCAATGCATACGTGTGTGGACTTTGAAACAACCAAGCAACCCTCGTGACAAGTGCACTACAAGACACATGACATTGACCTTTAATTTTTCCCAAATAACTAAACAATCCTTTAACAGTTTCATACAATAAACCCTATTCGAATCACAATATAATTCCAACGGACATTCATCACCATACAAGCCCAGATTTCATCATGCAACATCAACATCATAACAACAGATGATTCGCACTCGTTAATCACCACCAGTTTATGTACAAACAACCCTAAGTCTTTCATTAACACCATGCATACTTCTAGTTCACAATGATATCCCTACTAACATGCAACCCTAAACTTAATTACATAACAAGTTCACACGAAATCAAGAACAGTCAAGCAAGAGTTAAACAAACAGATCTACCAACCTCAAGATGGTGATGTCGTGTGCTAGAATAGTGCTAGATAATGCTTGGGAAAACTCGGTTGAAGGAGATGATGTCTTCGATGGGTTACTGCCGTCACAAATCAAAGGGATGGTAGGGTTTTGTTTTTGGAGTTTTTGTGTTAGGGAATAATATAGCACGTATAATAAAAGGTAAAGGTTTTGGGCGGTTATTCTTATTGACCGATCTGGGCCAGAGCCCATATGATTGGGCTGCCGTAACACATAGACAAGGCAGCCATCACAAGGTGCAAAAGTCATCATTTGGGTTTCTAATCCAATTGGGTTAGTTTTGGGCTTCAAGGTTTGGGTTGCGGCCCACATACGACAACCATTCATTCGAACACACGAGGGTATGGCCCAATGCAAGTGCGGCCCAATTAGATTAGTTCCCTAAATGACACCTAGAAGCGTTTAACGGTTCCTTGAAGTTAATCAGTCCAACCCGGGTACCCATACTCAACCACGTTATGCATTTAGCAATTATATTATAGTCACAAATGTTTACGTTTACTACTTTTATCATTGTAAGGAATATGAAAGAGAAATAACAAGAAACAGGATCACGTGACTAAGAAACACTGACCTTGAAAGTTCGGGTTGTCACATCATCCCCAACTTGAAAGAAATTTGTCCCGAAATTTGACAAGTAAGCACAGAGGAGTGAAGTGATAAATCAAGATTGCTACAGGTTTTCCCCAGGTGCCACAACAACCATACTCAAGTTTGGTGTGGTCTCCACATCGCCTAAACACGTATTCAAAAAAACAATTCAGGTTACTTTGTAACCAATTTGAACACTTTTTACAGTAAACAAAAATAGTCAAGCTTACCAGAACCTACGCGCGCTGTTTCTGTCCCATCCATGTCATCCACCTTTGAACTTTTGCAACCTACATGTTCGATGCAAATAAGTATATTGAAATGACTCAACTAAACCCGCAATCCTAATCATTTTTTATATTGAGCATACCGGTTTGCTGTGGCTCGTCAAATTCACCACCAATTTGTGTCATTCCAAGACTCCAATTAGGCCCATCTAAACCACATTCATCAATCGACGCATCGCCCCCGTCCACTATTCTTACGATTAACTCACGTTAAGCCCACTAAATGTACCTAATAACTAACACATGTTATAGCATAAAAAATATTTTACCGTTTAAATCCGGCTGCCCCTCCTCTACAACCGCTTTGCCTTTACCATCCATAACCCCAGCTTCAAATTCACCGAAAGTATCTCCTTTCACAGAGCCAACCACCACGCCAAGACACTCTTCATTAGGTACGAAGGTTGAATGGAGTACATCATGCTCAGTCTTACTATATGAACCTGCAGAAAACATTCTTATCACATCTCATGCATAGGTTACTATTTTGAACCTGCCTAAACATTTAACCCTTACAATCACCGTGACTCTTCTCTACAGCCGCCGTGCCTTTGCTGTCCGAAACCACCTGTTCATCCTTGTCGCTAACATCACCTTCCAAGGGTCCAAATACGACTCCACCACATTCTAACATACTTGCATCAGTTGCATCCACCACTTCATGCTCAGTCTTAGTATTTGATGCTGCATAAACATTCTCGAAAAAATTAGAAATGGCTTAACGTGGTGCGTCTAGAGTTTTATCGACCCCTACAAATAATATGCTTTCTGAATATTACCTTCATTGTCATTCCCTTCAACCTCCCCAGTAAGCTTAACACCCATCTCATCACTTTTGTCTACCTGATCAGTAATCTTATCCTCTGTGTCAGCAGTCGCGTCTAAATGTGCCAGCTGATCATCGTCCTTCTCATCCACATTTTTTTCAGGTGGCGGTTCATGTCCTGCTGCCTCCACACTATATGCATCTTGACCAACCAACCGCCTGCCTGAGCCACCGTCAACTGTCAAAGCAAGATCACACATGTTAAAACAGAATTAAAAAATAAAGCACATTATAAAAAAACCAACAATCTGATTTTGTACGAAGCACTACCGGGTACACTCTGGGCCGCTGCTGTTTTGAAACGCAGTATCGCACGCATTAAACCGAACGGCTTATGGACTTGTTCAACATCACTTTTATCCCCGCTCCATTGTCCTTCAACATGTTCCGCCCCACCCATACTACAGTCACCCCCAGTTGAAATACCAGCCTCATGAACACTCTTATCACCGTCTTGCTTCTCAGTCTCGTTGCACCCTATAACAGCACATTAATATTAAATGGCTTCAGACACGTACGCATATTAGTGGGACATAAACTTTGTCCCTGTACAAACAATGCATCACCCATCAATGTGTACTTATTTTTTATTCCTAGGGTGCCACCTATACACTTAGCGGACGGTGCAATGTATCTGATAACCCATGTAACACTTTACCTGTTTCTTTACCCCCATCCGTGCTTGGCCCATCAAACATCCTGTTTGTCTTACCCCTTCTTGGGGTCACACAGCCTACTTCTGGGTCAGGGGCATGCTTTAACTTTTTCAGTCGAGGAGATCTTCTCACCCGCAACGACTTCCCAACACCTTGCAGCGTCTCAGTACACTCTTTGCCATCATGTGGTATGCTTGCTTGGTCCGCATCATCAGCTGCAACGACAACAGATGTTAAACAACACATTTCATTTCCTTACGCAAATTACAAGGACATAACATATGTTAGACAATACATTTTCAACCACAACAGATGTTAAACAATACATTAACATGTGTTACACCATACATTTTCAGTCCCTGATGAACATTACAGGGACATAAACTTTGTCGAACACTAATCAACGCGTCACCATCAATGTGTATTTATGTTTTCTTCCTAGGCTGCCATCTATACACTTAACTATAAACGTACACTAAAAATGGTAACACATGTAACACTTTACCTGTTTCGTTACCACCATCCGTGTTTGGCCCATCACACTTTATATTCGTCTTGCGCCTTTTTGGGGTCACACAGATTTCTTCTTTGTCATGATCATCCTTTAACATCTCCAGTCGAGCCGATCGCCTCACCTGTAACGACTTCCCACCAACTTCCATCGTTTTAGCAAACTCGTTTCCATCAACAGCTAAGCTTGATTGCCCGGCAACATCACCTGTAACCACAACAGATGTTAATCAATAAGATCGGTTTCACATCAACATGTGTTACACTGTACAAGTCAGAAAGTTAATAATCACACCTTCTACGCCATCAAAGTCTATGGCTGAAGATCCTACTTCTTTCATTCTCCTTTTACTGATCCTTTTGGGAGCCCGATTAAGTGACTTCCGGTACAAACTAGCTATTGGCGAACCATCCGAGAAATTGTCAACCCCGCCATCCCCTACGAAAACGTTGCACATCAGTAAACACGTGCCACATTAATCAAGTCAAATTTTTACAAACAATAACAGTGACTAACCAGCGTTCTGTCCCTCGTCAACGTGAATACTTTCATCATTTTTCAAATCCTCCAACACCTCATTGATACGGTGCGACGATAAATCTACCGCTTGATCGCGATTTGTACTTGCATACGCTCTCTGTTCAAACAAACTTTCATACATTGACGTCTGTACTTCCTCGTCATCAGGACTCTCCACACACAAAGATTCCAACATACCATCTATTTTGAGTTTGTTCTTGCTTGTCACATTAATTAGCTGACGTACCATCAACAGCCTCTCCTGTAAACAAAGGTTAAAGCAACAGTTTAATACAAAAATTATATACTAATTCTAAAAAACACATGTTAATGTATGTAACTATACCTCCTTACTTGCCCAGTGTTCCACGTTATAGTTACTTGGAAGTGTTAACCCTTTAAACCCTCCCAGACCAAACCCACCAGCAAGTATTTCCAGCCTTTCTCTCTCTCGCAATCTCTTCAAGTTCCAGAAAGCCAAAGGACACACCGCTTTGTCAACCTTCATCCCTGTGCACTCAATGCTATCAACGTACAACAGCTACAAGTAACAGCAATCAGTTCAGTCCGAAAAACAAGAAAGTATATTTAACACATGTTAATTCAGAACGTCAAAATAAATTTCACTTACTATCAGAATCGAAAGAGGCCCAACAAAGATGCTTTGTGGGTCAAGCCGATCCCAAGTATCTTTGCAAGTTTTCAACTTCTCTACCACCAGGTCACACCAGTCTATCTTTGCAAAATCCATTTCGTCATCTAGATACTCTAAGATTTCTTCCCGTAAACAACTTTGTTTATGACAGTCAACGAGCACTGCCACAAAGCACATTACAAAATCCATGCGGAAATCAAAACTGTCTTCGCCGTCGGACTCATCTATCATTTTCACCATCTTAGTTGGAGGTACCATTACACCCGGGTATCTCGCCCTCCAATCCGCAATGGCATCAACCAAAATAGGCAGCTTATCAATCGAACTAAACTTTATCCCACCGGTCGGGATCCCAAGTAACTGATGTATCACTTTCGAGTTTACCTTGATATTACCAGCAGGTGTACATATCACCATCTTATCGGGTTTAAAATTGTCGACAACAAAATAAGCTAACTTAGCTGGTAACCCATCAACGCTGAACGTAAGTAAACGACCAAAGCCCATTTCCCTGACTGCCGCACGTTGTTGGTCTGTCAATGCTCGTACACACTTATAAAATTGTAGTGGTGTGGATCGCGTCCTTATTCCCAGAAATTCATCCTTCTTTGCCCGCTTACGGGCTTTGGGAACTTTTGCGGGCTCGTTAACAACTTCTTTTTGCTTCCGTTTTTTAACTTTCACACTCTCCTCTAAAACTTTCTTTGTCCCTGACCGTAAGGTTCTCCCGCTTGATGTAGCTGTTACATCTGCCCTATGTACTTGTATAACGTTTTATACAAAACCAAAACAACCATAAAATATTTAGTCGACTATATAACCCTTTATGTCAAATATTTCTAACACAAACGGTAACGTTACAGTTATAAGATCAAATATCCAACAATTAATCATTTGAACATCAAACAAATGAAAGTAAATAAAAAATAACTAACCACGGGTTCTTTGCCTTCCTTTGCCAGAATTATCAGATGCAATGTTTTTTTTCTCTGCCAATTAACACATGTTAGGCAATGTACTGTAATCAGACTATTAATTCTTTGGCAGACAAACAAATCTAGCCGAATGATCTTTGGTCTGTCCATTAATTGTTCAACACATGTTAGGCAAACATCGGAAATTACCTAACCATGTTATAGAAGTTCACATTCATACACTAACAAAATATTTAACCCATGTTATGCAAACTTCTAAAGTTAACTATACAAGGCAACATTTTTTATAACTATACAAGGCAGCCAGAACTATACAAGGCAACATTTTTTTTTCATAACCATTTAACACATGTTAAACCATTTCACATTGATACGCAATTTTCCAACTATTGTAACCAAAAGGCACTTACTATTGATACTATTATAACATTTTTTTCCATACCATTTAACAAATGTTATACAAGTTCACATTGATACGCAATTGCTCACTATTGTAACCAAAGGTACTTACCATTTAACAAATCAAAGGCAATGATCTTTGTTCCGTCCATTAATTTATTTAACACATGTTATGCAAACTTCTAAAGTTAACTATACAAGGCAACATTTTTTATAACTATACAAGGCAGCCAGAACTATACAAGGCAACATTTTTTTTCACAACCATTTAACACATGTTAAACCAGTTCACATTGATACGCAATTTCCAACTATTATAACGTTTTTTTTCCCCTACCATTTAACAAATGTTATACAAGTTCACATTGATACACAATTGTTAACTATTGTAACCAAAGGTGGCAACCACAGGATAGGAGAAAATTAGTGGGGTGGGCTGAAATCCAGCCAAGTGTAAAATCATTTTCATTTATATGTATACAGATGTATAGAGATTCTAAGTAATTTACCAATCCCTTGTGATTTAAAGCCTGTTAGTTGTTTTAGTCATACAAATCAACGAACATACCGATTTGCTATCTATACCACTCAATTAAAGCAAATATACTTTACCAACCCTTGGATCAATTTATATATTACCGACTAAGTATCAAACCCTAAGTTAATGATATATATATAACTCAGAGATAGAATAATCAGACCAAACATGTATAATCTCATAGAAAGACCTATATCATCCACATAAGCTCATCCAAATCATTAAAACCTAACAAAACTAGAATTCATCCTACATAACAAGACTATAAGGCAGTTACATAGCTATAAACAAAGCTAAACAACAATAATTCATGGAATACACGATAAAGACTAAGGAAAACATAAATAAAAAGTATCTAACTAAGTAAGAATTGCAAATACAATCTCCTATATATCAGATCTTCAGATCCTATGTTTTATTAATCTTCAACCTTGGTTAGTAAACCGGAACAACACCTTTTTTCGCTTCCACACTCACCCAATTTCGTATGTTAGGGTTTCCTTGCCGTCATGTTCTTTATATAGGCCCGACTAGGGTTTCGACATGAGTATGACTTGTACCCTCATTAAACGGGTATAATTTGTACTTCTACATCTGCATTCAGGGTCCATTAGGGTTTTGACTTCTAATGTGGGGTTCCCTTTTTTCTTTACATGGTATAGGCCGTACCCACTTTAACTTGGTATGACAGTGGCGGATCTAGAAGAAACGTTTAGGGGTTTCCTAAATATATTTTATGGACCTAGGGTATCCTAATATTTGCTTAGGGGTATCCCGATATTACACTCTGCCGACAAAATTGAGGGGTAGCCTGGGCTACCCCTACCTTTCATATACATCCGCCCTTGTGGCACAGGCTGTACTGAGCTTTAAATCCAACGTTTCTAATTTCTTCATCTAATGTCATCTTAACCTTGGAAATCCTTCTCTTAAGCTATAAGACTTGCAAAACATCTAAAGATAAACACTTAACCAATTGCAGGTGAATTTGCGTTAAACAACTACCAAAATGGGAGTTTTAAGCATTATAATCTTTGTCTTCTTTCAGAAACATCAGATGTCCCCACACGTATGCATTGCTTGTCCTAAGCAATCATTTTATAAAAACTTCAGTACTTGAGTAAACTACATAGCATTCATCCACCAAGACCAGTGTTATTGTAACATTTGTGCCTTTACAATCAGTATACAATTCCGAACAATTTCGAATCCAATGAAATCTTGTGTTTCATTCCTGGGATTTGTATAATTACATTTGACAATTACACATTTCGATCCTTGTACGATTTCGAACTCTCAAGAGCTTTTCTGGAAGTTATACGTAAACTGTTACGTAAACGTAATCAGTTTAACACGACGTACACTCCGAAACAGTGACATAAGCTAAACATACCCTAAATACCCTTTACATAACTTAGAAATAAGTTTTGAAGGGTTCGGTATGTCACACCCCAACCGATGGCGGAAACATCAGGATGAGACGAACAAATTGCTCAAAAGCATCATAACACTAATTGTGACAATATAGATTAAATCAAATTTCATAAATGACTAAATCAAGTACATTGTTTCAAATAAAGACAAATTGCAACAAACATGGTTTATTATTAAAATGGGTATCTAGTCCATCCTAACTTGATTCTTTCATAATTTTGACTATCAACCTGCAACATGTATTAAAATAAAAAAAATCAACAAAAGTTGGCGAGTATACAAGTTTGAATACATAGCATAATAGTTTAAACGTTTAAAAACTCATATCCAAGATAAACATAATAAAATAGTTGCAGCCATGCTAGTTCACGCAGTCCAAGTGATAGCCCAAGTTTCCAATGCGTTAAAGTGTCTTTCCCAAGGATAGCGGGAGGTTAACATGCCTCATCCTAACAATACCCCTCGACTACAAATGGGGGAGGTGCATTACCCCTATAGCGCTACTATTGTTAAGGTGGAACTACACACAGTGATTAAATGTTCACATAGCACAAAATAGTCTCAAGTATCACAAGTTTCATGTTTCATGTTTAAATGGATTGAGTATGATTCAAATAAGTTTCAAGTGTCAAGTGTCTTGATAGAGAATACATGTTGCATCCCAAAAGTGTTTAAAACAAAAAGGGATCGAGTATACTTACAAAATTGCTAAGTCTTCCGATTATCCAATTGTTGACGAGTGTGTGAGATTAGGAGGATTGAACACCGAGATCACCCTATGTGGGTAAACGAAAGTGCATGAGTGATTGGAATTAATGACGGAAGTTTTGAATTGGGATATAGAGTATAAGTTTATAAAATATATCTTGTTAGTATATGTATGTATATGGATATATAGTATTTCCGAGCTAAGTCCATCAAGAGTATGTTAGATTGTTATGTTAGATAAGTTAAGCATGAAGAATTAACCTCATGGTATGATTCACCAAACACAAACCTTGCCACATTATCTTATGGTAGACTTTGGTTTGTTTTACCAAAACACGCGTCACCACAAGAACTACGGTAGATTTGGATGGTTTAATCATTTGTAGGTTGTATTAGACTTTGTTAACAGAATGTTTAGAGTGTTTTCACACCCCTAAACTCATAAGAATTAACCACACATTAGCACCACAATCATGGTTTTGATTATGGGCAAAGTAGGTACAAGATTCATGTAAGTAAGTTAAGAGTTTAAGAAGGTTAGAGTTTATTCTTCAAAAACAGGAAGTTTGGACCTCAAAATGATGTTGTTTTACCTTAGATTATCGAAGTAATCTGATGTAAACAATCCTAGAGGTGTTCTAGGCTTTGTAGAAGAAGGATTGATGCAGAAAAGATGAAGAAATGTGAGTTTGAACTTCACTTTCGGTTCTTGAGAATTTTGCCTTGTTCTTGCAAAATCAGAGAATTTGGGAGTGTTTGGAGGTTATAGGAGTGTTTAGCAAGCTCAAATGGAAGCTAGGAAGGGTCTATTTATAGTTGGGGATTAGAGAAAACCGTTAGGATGAGCTAGAAAGTCACACAAGTGGACAAATGGGTCAAAACGGCTAGTTTCGCGACCTACTGTCTGCAGATGGCTTACGGACCGTATAGGTATACGCCTTACGGTCTGTAAGGCACTATTCACGTATAATTTTTTTTTTGATTCTAGGGATTAAAACACGCACTTTTTACAAAAAGGACCTATGCTAGAAAATTTTCTAAAAATTATTAAAAATCCTTTTTTTAAGATTTTACGGTAAAAATCCTAAAAATTATAAAAGAAAAATCTTTTGTAATGTTTTTCGGTTTCGTATAAAATCATGTGATTGAAAATGTATTTCCATTATAATTAACACCTAGAAAAATAAAATACACATATGAACTTTAGAAAATAATAATACAAAAATACGAGGCGTTACAGTCTCTCCTACTTTAGGAAATTTCGTCTCGAAATTTATTCAAGAGGAAGACCTTGGAGAAAAAAGCATTTTGGCTAAGAGAATGATTGTCTAAAATCGAGGCTTGGAAGATTTTGAAATATGTTGAAAAGTATGAAGTTTCGAGGAACGAAAAGATAGGGTTGTAAACAGGGTTCGTATAAAAGAAAAGAATAATGGAGAATAATAGGAGTAATAAGGTGAATGATTGATTAAACAATGCGAGTATAAGAATAACATAAGTATTGTATAGACGAAGGTGATGTGTTAAGATTGAAGTCTCGTCGTGGATAATCGGATATAATGCGTTTGTGAGTTGTTTAAAATTTGTATTAGGTCCAAGAAGGTCTGCAAGACACTGAATTTCTCATGGCACGTTTCACGAAAGTTTGGTAACATGGTGAAAACACTTATATATAGGAAGTACCAGCGGCGTATCCACCATGTTTTGACCACGTTACGTCCGTCTCGTGTTTGGGTCATGTTACGTTCCGTGTTTTACCATACGCAGTAGTACACTCTATGGTTCTCATACGTCCATTACTATAATCCCGTGTGCACCCACGATTATACCAATCGTCGTATGATCCACATAGCTTGTACTAGTTGCGTATGAATCAAGGTATACATAAATTTTGAAAATAAGATTGTGTGTGTAAAGAAATGTAGCATATAAGCGTGTTTGCGTTCCAAATAGTATAAGACCAACGTAAGCGAATCCCTCAGGTTTCGCTCACGTATAGGTGCGAAAGTATAAAATTTGAGAATGAATAAAGCATAATGTGTAAGAAAAGCGAGCAGAGCTAATCGTCAAGGTAAGGAAATCACTCCTATCTTGATGATAAGCTTCCATTTTTGGGAATATGAGTATTAGCATAAAAATTGAGAAAAATCCACATGACATACTTAGTTAACAAGATTAACGTATCACTGGCATGTGAATAAACAGGTCAACCCATCGTGTACCGCAATTGAATAACTTAACATGACCTCTCGTTCACGGGTGGTGCGCTACTCCTATAGCACTACGCATAGTGCTATACATGTTAAGGTGTGGGTTAAAGGACAAGTTCATCACATAAGAATAACCCAGTAACACGAATCCAGTATAACATACTAGCATGCATGTATTAGATTGAAATGATATATCGTACAAATGTAAAACACATGAAAATTGAGATAGCATAAAAGAGATTTAACGTAAAACATGGATTGTCACGGATCGTAACATAAGACTATTCCAAAGTAAATCGAAGTCCTTTTCGAATTAAGGAACGTGCTTTGGCCTAATAGACAAATACTCTCATCGAGAAGCGACTAACGATATTTGTCCTTCCAGTTACTACACGTCCTTAATCGATTGGGAAAATCGAAACTTTGGCGAGATTAAAAATCGAAGAGTGGGACTAGTTAACAAGATGCGAATTTCACCTCTAACTTGATAACATCGTACCCTAAGTGTGGTTGGTACTCGTCGGGTCAAAATTTAATTTCGACACGTTGACGAGGGTCCACTAGAATTTGAGATTGAAATTACCATTAAGATGTGGATTTCACTCCTAACTTAATGGTGTAATTTCGTGTAAAAAAAGAATAGGTAGATTGAGAATTGTTCACCAAATTGTGGGTTTCACACCTATTTTGGTGAAGTCGTCTCGTTTGTGTATTATGAGTGTTTGTGGAATCAGAATAGTCGAGTAAAATGTATGAAGAAAAGCGTATGATGAAGATTAAACAAACAAGTATAAACATGTCAAGAATGACACATAAAGAAGGAAGTATTAAAACAAATATTAACACATAATAAAACAGGTATTAACACATAAGTGATGTATATGTCTAAAAGATCAAAGGCGGATAAATAAGAAGCAAATAAACTAACATGCAAGTAGTTTCAAGTAAAACATAAGAATGAAGCTCTAAAACTATAGACTAGGTAAAAACATTCATACTCTTCCTAATTCCCTATAGTTATGGCTCTTATACCAATCTGTCACACCCTAACTGATGGCGGAAACATCGGGATGAGACAAACAAATTGCTCAAAAGCATCATAACACTAATTGTGGCAATATAGATTAAATCAAATTTCATAAATGACTAAATCAAGTACATTGTTTCAAATAAAGACAAATTGCAACAAACATGGTTTATTATTAAAATGGGTATCTAGTCCATCCTAACTTGATTCCTTCACAATCTTGACTATCAACCTGCAACATGTATTAAAATAAAAAAATCAACAAAAGTTGGCGAGTATACAAGTTTGAATACATAGCATAATAGTTTAAACGTTTAAAAACTCATATCCAACATGAACATAATAAAATAGTTTCAGCCATGCTAGTTCACGCAGTCCAAGTGATAGCCCAAGTTTCCAATGCGTTAAAGTGCCTTTCCCAAGGATAGCGGGAGGTTAACATGTCTCATCCTAACAATACCCCTCGACTAAAAATGGGGGGGATGCATTACCCCTATAGCGCTACTATTGTTAAGGCGGAACTACACACAGGGATTAAACGTTCACATAGCACAAAATAGTCTCAAGTATCACAAGTTTCATGTTTCATGTTTAAATGGATTGAGTATGATTCAAATAAGTTTCAAGTGTCAAGTGTCTTGATAGAGAATACATGTTGCATCCCAAAAGTGTTTAAAACAAAAAGGGATCGAGTATACTTACAAAATTGCTAAGTCTTCCGATTATCCAATTGTTGACGAGTGTGTGAGATTAGGAGGATTGAACACCGAGATCACCCTATGTGGGTAAACGAAAGTGCATGAGTGATTGGAATTAATGACGGAAGTTTTGAATTGGGATATAGAGTATGAGTTTATAAAATATATCTTGTTAGTATATGTATGTATATGGATATATAGTATTTCCGAGCTAAGTCCATCAAGAGTATGTTAGATTGTTATGTTAGATAAGTTAAGCATGAAGAATTAACCTCATGGTATGATTCACCAAACACAAACCTTGCCACATTATCTTATGGTAGACTTTGGTTGGTTTTACCAAAACACGCGTCACCACAAGAACTACGGTAGATTTGGATGGTTTAATCATTTGTAGGTTGTATTAGACTTTGTTAACAGAATGTTTAGAGTGTTTTCACACCCCTAAACTCATAAGAATTAACCACACATAAGCACCACAATCATGGTTTTGATTATGGGCAAAGTAGGTACAAGATTCATGTAAGTAAGTTAAGAGTTTAAGAAGGTTAGAGTTTATTCTTCAAAAACAGGAAGTTTGGACCTCAAAATGATGTTGTTTTACCTTAGATTATCGAAGTAATCTAATGTAAACAATCCTAGAGGTGTTCTAGGCTTTGTAGAAAAAGGATTGATGCAGAAAAGATGAAGAAATGTGAGTTTGAACTTCACTTTCGGTTCTTGAGAATTTTGCCTTGTTCTTGCAAAATCAGAGAATTTGGGAGTGTTTGGAGGTTATAGGAGTGTTTAGCAAGCTCAAATGGAAGCTAGGAAGGGTCTATTTATAGTTGGGGATTAGACAAAACCGTTAGGATGAGCTAGAAAGTCACACAAGTGGACAAATGGGTCAAAACGGCTAGTTTCGCGACCTGCTGTCTGCAGATGGCTTACGGACCGTATAGGTATACGCCTTACGGTCCGTAAGGCACTATTCACGTATAATTTTTTTTTATTCTAGGGATTAAAACACGTACTTTTTACAAAAAGGACCTATGCTAGAAAAATTTCTAAAAATTATTAAAAATCCTTTTTGTAAGATTTTACGGTAAAAATCCTAAAAATTATAAAAGAAAAATCTTTTGTAATGTTTTTCGGTTTCGTATAAAATCATGTGATTGAAAATGTATTTCCATTATAATTAACACCTCGAAAAATAAAATACACATATGAACTTTAGAAAATAATAATACAAAAATACGAGGCGTTACACGGTATGGCAAAAACATGCTTATTCGATCATAGGGACTATTTGCGACAAACTACAAAAGTCTGCAGATTCTTGTATTTCTTAATGTAGATGCACTATGTCTGTAGCTTTCGTCTGTATGTAGTCTATTTTGTCCTGTTAGTGTCGTTGTATAGTTTTGTTTGTATTTTATATTTTATATTATATTTGGGACGAAACAGAACTAAACGTGTTTTGTAAAGTCCATCCGCACGGATGGAGTCCATCCGATCGGATGGATAGGGTCATCCGGACAGATGATCATCCGATCGGCTGATGGTTTCTCCCAGTTAGAGCTCGCCTATAAATAGGAGTCATGGGTCTCACTTGTAAGTAACAGTTCTGAACTCAGAGGCGAAGCTCTTGCATTTTCTCCCCGGAACTTTGTACTTTCTACTACATCTAATGAGAATGGAAGCTTTGAACTATACTATCGTTGTTGATCTTACTTCTACACCGTGTTTGGATTCCGCACTCTCACGGTGATCGCAGATGCGACCTGAGCGAGTTCATTCGAGCTGAATGCCCGATCCTCACAAGTGGTATCAGAGCTTGGAGGTCGGATTCGGAGAGGATCTACAGCGATTTGACAGAGATTTGACCGATTTCAGCCGATTCTACCGGAGATTTCACCATATTCTTCATCTATTTCTCTAATTTCATCTTAGTTCTATCTTTTCTCATCTCAAACACCTTAAAATCTAAAATTGATTAAGATTTCATGGTTAAAATGGCCTAAAATTAATATATTGTGTGCACGATACATCATTGTGTGCACGATACATCATTGTACAATCTTAATCTAAAATTAATTAAGATTTCACTCATCCGATCGGACAGCCATCTGACCGGATTGCATTGTTACTGGTTCTTGTTATCTGCTGACGTCGTTACTCATCCGATCGGATAGTCATCCGATTGGATAAGAGTTTGCGTTGTTTGAAAGTTTGAGTTTGTAAGTTGTCGACTGACCATTTGACCGGATAGTCATTCGATCGGATAGCCATCCGATCGGATAGCCATCCGACACTTGACACTTTTGAGACTTGTTCATTTGATCAATTCATCCGGATAACAATCCGGATGACTGATCACCCGATCAACCATTTTGTGTATTCAAGTTTGACCAAGTTTGACTTTTTCAGGTACTTTAATCATGAGTGACGAGTTTCTAAACCCGTTCGGTGACTTTTTCGCATACAGTAGCACCAGAGCTACATCATCAGACGCAAACCCTAAAACAACTACAAAAGCGATATCAGATTCGCTTAGCGTAGACAATGCCTATGGCACGTATAACAAACCACCAAAGCTCATGGCTATCGAGGACTACAACCGTTGGACAAAAAGTTTTGATGGTTGGTTGAGAGCCTTTGCTTATGATAATTGGAAGCGTCTTAAAAATGGTTACCATCCTTCAAGAAGAGATTTTGAGAATCTAGAAGATGAGGAGCAAGAAGATTTTGTGGCCGAGCAAAAGGGTATTGCATTGTTACACCAGTCTGTAAGGGATGATATTATCTCTTTGATCGATTACGAGAATCAAAAGATTTGTGGGAAAAGCTAGAGAAAAAGTGCACGGGTGGAGAAGAGATAGTTAAAAACAAAAAGTCATTGTTGAAAAAAGAGTTTGATTTATTTGCTGGCATGAAAAACGAAACCGTTAATTCATTGAGGGATGAGGGGCGGATGAAGGGGAGTTGAGAGAAGGATTCGACGTTCATGAAGTCGTGTGTTTCGCGGCCGGTTTTGTCCATCGGAGAGCGGTGGCCGGTGGGGTTAGACGGTGGAGGAACAATGATGATGAGGGAGGAGGAGGAGAATGAGGAAGGTGGATTGTAACATTTTTTGAAGGGGTAGGGGACCTATAAAGAAGAAACATGCTGTAGAAAATTATCTTTCAATGCAAATGTTTGTGTTTCTAAATTTTTTATATTATTATTATTTTAAAGTGAATAGTGATAAAAATAGTCAAGTATATTTAATTTTAAAAATAATTGTAGTAAAAAATAAAATAAGAAATTTATAGAATTATGAATAGGTTTGAAATTTAATATTCAAACGTTTAAAATATTACATAAATTTTAATGTTTTTCATAAATTGCAAGCTTTTCAGAGGTCATGTTATTTGTATTTGTACAACGTATTGTCATTTTCTGAACTGTAGTTTGATGAGTTTGGAAATTCTATACAAAGTCTTAAATTTTATTAGATTTCTTTAAAATGGTTATTTAAATTTTGTTCAAATTCTTAAATTTATAGATTCTTTTTTCTTAAGTTTTACATATAGTATAAACACTTGCAATTTTTTAAAACTTATTAACAATTTGAATACAAAATTTTAAACTAAATATACATTTTATTTTGAAAATTTGCTCTAAATGTACATTGTTTAAAAAAAATTAACAATGATATGAAAAGCATTATCATCAAATGAAAAAATATACCGGATACTGTTAAAGAGAGTGGTATAAATCATCTCCCATTGCTCTACGTTAGGTTTTTTTATAGTCAAGACAATTAGGATGGAAGTGAAAGTTGGGAATGGACATCTCCCATCGCTCTACGTTAGGTTTTTTTTTATAGTCAAGACAATTAGGATGGAAGTGAAAGTTGGGAATGGAAAAAAGGTAGATGCCACAAGTACTTTAGTTATAATTGTCAAAATATAGTATATAGTTGGGGATAATAAATATGTGTGCTAAGCCAAACTTCACAAATTACTATCGACATAGGATGGGTACGTATATATGGTCAATTTTTGTAAGAAAAAATTCATATAAACTAATTATAATATATTTCTTGTGTTGATATCTTTGAGAAATTCAGTTTTGAAAAACATTTTTTTATCATTTCTTCCCATTTTTCTATTTGTTACTATTTTTTTAAATTAATAAAAAAATAAAAATACATACTTCGATCCACGAGCTATATATATATATATATATATATATAGTGGAGAGTTCAAATGAGAAGAATTTTTTTGTAAGAAGAAAAAAGAAGAAGTTTCAACCAATAAGAATGCTTCATTTTACTTCATTTAATATTTGCATTTAATTTTAATATAAGGGTATATTGGTAAACTTACAAAAATCATTAATTTGTATTATTCCCCTTTAATAACTAACTAAATTAAATTTGTAACTCCTTTTTAAAATATATATTTTTTCCAAATTAAAAAAAAAACAACTGAATTTAAAGTGTAGAATAAATTACTAGTTGTGTAGGATAAATTACGAGTTGTGTAGGATATATTTCGAGGTGTGTAGGATAAATTTCGACTGTGTAGGATAAAATTCTATAATTTTTAAGGTATATGTAAGAAAATTTTGATATGTGTAGGTTTTGTAGATTATATGTAGGATAATTAATGATTAGTTGACTAATTAATTAAAGAGTTAAAAATTAATGATATGAGTTATAAATGAAATACTATTTTACTAATATGTCATTTCTTCTTTTTTTCTCACATTAAATTTATTCTCAAATGAACCTTCTCTAGTAGGAAACCCGCGCGATGCAGCGGGGGCGACAATTTGCAATACGATACTCGTTTCCGTTAGTTTATCAATCATCTTGTGATATATTGTATAGTAATTCTTTTAGTTTATAATTCATGTCATATGCAAGCTTTATCTATACAATAAGCATTACAGAACTTAATTTAGTAAAAAGTCAAAAAGATGAATAAGAAAATGTAAGTCATGAACGTCGTTGCAATGTAATAAACCAATACTTAAAAAGAATACATAGGTTATAGACATAACCATTTAAAAATGAACATCCGCGTGTCAACTACTTGTATTGTGATGAAATAAACTTTAGTCACATCCCTTACACATCTCTATTAGCTCATCTGCATTGTTTGACCACCACTCCTCATCCTAATTGATACCAAGAGATTCTTCTTTTGCTCTAGTGGTTGGATGATCATATTATTCTATCTTCTTATCTTTAACTTCAACGTCTACATCTACCGGAGCAGGTTTGGCCACTGTAAAAAACAAAGTTATGTCTCTCAGATATGTTAGTATTTTGTTAATGTTAGATTTAATATACGAACACACTTTTAATTTAAAAAAAAGTACATAATACCAAAGTTGAAACAAATTTATCCAGGGATGTAAGCTTTTGACCCGTTTCGTCATTTTTCATTATATTTTGACCCATCTAACATGACCCACTTTATAAGATGACATCAACCTGAACACCACAAGTTTAAGAAACGAAATCAAACTAAAACGACCAATTTAATAGATGGGTTAATAAGATTATCCAATAGTATAGGGATTACTCATACACTATTTATATTTCACATTACCTAAACGGCAAAAGTACAACCAAACATTCACCAATAGTGCATTCATAGTGAGATGATCACTTTCACAATGCCCCTAATTAAGCAAATATCAGACCTGAAATTATGAAATTATGTCATGTAATGTCAATATTAAACCTAACTGAAACATATCCAGTGAATCAAAAAATAACATTTCAATCAGAAGTCATGGCATGAAGTCACTATAATTAACTCAATTCAAGTTAATTATGAAGTAACTCAATTCAACTAAATGGATGAAGTCGCGGTAATTAACTCGATTCAAGCTTGTTAAATACCAACCAAATGGGTTTAAATTCTTACAACCAAATTGCTTTACTAAAAGTAGATTTGTTATCTTAATGGTATAGTTTTTTTTTTTAATCATATTTAATGCATAATTATTTTTATATTTAAAAAAGGACATAATGGTGTTTGTGGGTCAACTCTAGAGGTGTACAAAAAAACCGGTTTTAGAATCGAAACCGGGAAAAAAACTGAAACCGGTTTTTTTAACCGGTTTTTTTATAACCGAACCGCCAGTTGTAGACCGGTTAGGATTCTTGGTATGAAAAACAGGTTAATAACCGAAACCGGTTTAAAAAAAAACCGGTTACACCGGTAAAAAACCAGGTTTTTTTTGCAAAAACCGGTCCCAACCGGTTACACTGGAAAAACCGGTTTGGTTAATAACCGAAACCGGTTTTTGAAAAAAACCGATTTGTACACCTCTAGTCAACTCAATCTGTTACCCAACTTGCTGATTCTGTTATATATGTAATGATAGAAAACCTTTACATGCACCAATCACTTAACCTCTTCAATACGCAGCTCTGCACGTCAACTCTTGCAACCATTGGCTGAGTAAAAGCAAAACACGAATTAACAAACAGATGTCTGTTGATGATAAGAACCCATGTCATAGTTTTCTAGCGACACAAGCTTCAAAAATTGGTATTAAATATCCATTTTGTTATTTTTTTTTATTTACAATTGTTGTTATTCTTTATTATGGCCTTTTCTATATGCAAACATTGGCTTACATATATGATGTTCACATACTTGTTGCTACTCTTGGCATCTGACCTCTTGCTGTTTGCTAAATCTGTTGCTGAACAACTTTTTGAACCCAGGCAATTCTGCTTGACACTAACTAAAATCTGAAATGGTAGGCCCATTTGCAAATACAATAACCATAATGGTACATTATTAAGATCAAACATTCGCATACATATATGAAGTTCACATACCTGTTGCCGCTATTCGCAACTGACCCGTTTCTGTGTTGCTGGATTTGCCTCAAACATGTTGGGTCACAATGAATTTTCACCCACAGACCATTTACAATGATTTTTGTAGCCAGTGGAATCCGAAAAAAGTGTATTCGAGAAAAAAGTTAATAGAAACAAGTCACCAATATTTTTTTTAAATGTCCACCTTGATTATAGCAGCAACACTCCCTAACAAAAGCACTAATTAACAAATAAAAAACTAAAACACCAGTTTCTAGATATTAAACCTTATTAACCCTAAAACACACTATAAATTCACTAATTACATTAATATATCAACTGAATTTAGCAACAAACACTACCTTACACAAAAGACTTAACCAAATCAAAAGTTTAAACACCAATATCCACATATTAAGACATACAAACCCTAGGAAACAAGAAAAGCTCACCAGTATCCGAGCAACCAATGAATTCTTGCGAGTGCACTCAGAGCCACCTCAGCTCATAAATGTGTTGCCTACTGGAGCGTCATGTAGTAGTTAGGGCTCTCATACGTTTCACCATTAAGCTGTAGTAGAGACAAATGCTCTATCTTGATGAACATCCAACCTGATATCACTAATCGAAACCTATCCATCTTTGATTTCGATTCCACTCTGAAATTTCTGTAACAAATGGTCAAAATAGTCATTACACGGGTTGATCTAACAACCGGTAGGACATGTAAGTGAAGAAGGACTAACCGGAGCTTTGTCGCTGAAACCCTATCCGTCATCGCGGGAGGCGGCAGCTAGGGTTTTCTGTCATCGGCTTCCGATGCATTTCAACCAGTGACAGTGTTTATGTGGTTTATTAGAACCACCACCATATGCAAGGATTTTCCGGTGTTGTGTTTTCTCTCTACCTACTTCAAGAAAGATTGAGGCTTGAGAAGGATAGCAAATATTGTGACTTTTGAGAATAAGAGCATGTTTGGCTTTCCTAATTTTCCTTTTTTAGGGCAAAAGTCCCTTTTTTTTTTTTTTTTTTTTTTTTTTTTTTTGGCTTTCCTTATTTTAGACAAAAGTCCTTTGTTTTGGGCAAAAGTCAGGATTTCCTGACTTTTTTTTTTTTCCAAAAGTCCTTTTGAAGAAGTTGAAAATAAGCTAAGCCAAACATGCCCTACGAGAAAAAGAGTGAAAGACTGCGTTTGAGTTTGAAATGGGATTAATGGAATTCAAAATCAAACCTTTGTCAAAAGCCCGCCCATTTAATGAGTTTGAAAAAGAGTGAAAGACTGCGTTAGGGTTTGTTCTTTGAAGTGAAAATTCAAAATCAAACCTTTGTCAAAAGCCCGCCCATTTAATTTTCAGACAAATCTTTTTTCAGTTGAACCAGTTTACCATTTAGGGTTAGGGCTGTAAACGAGCCGAGTCGAGCTAGACCCAGCTCAAGCTCGGCTTGAACTCGATTCGAGCTGGCTCGGCTCGAGCTCGAAATTCAAATCGAGCTGAGATTTGAGGCTCGAGCTCGACTCGATTAGAATTCGAGCTAGCTAGGCTCGGCTCGAGCTAGCTAGGCTCGGCTCGATCTAGCTCGAACTAACAAAGAACCGCAAAATTTACTACTTAAAAAGCCCTTAAAAATGAATTTCTTTATAGATGAAGGGCCATAATTGCCATTTAATTTAACCATATGGCTAAATATGCAAGTATAAATAGTTGATTAATTTTGTACATTGTCTTTACCTTCTTTTATAAGGGAGATACTCCCTTAGTTTTTGTTTTCTAAGCGATGTGGGACAAGAAAATGAAGGATGTAAACCTTATCGAGCCAGCTCACGAGCCGAGCCAGGCCAAGCTCGAGCTCGGCTCGTTTACAAACCGAGCCGAGCTAGCTCGTTTACAACCGAGCCAATTTCGAGCCGAGCTTTCTTCGAGCATTTTTCAAGCGAGTTTCGAGCGAGCTGCGAGCCACGAGTTTTTTGAACACCCCTATTTAGGGTAAACTGCTTTTTGATTTTTGGGGTGCAACATTAATGGAATTCAGTTTATAAGGATTTGCATATTAGAGTTGTACATTGAGCTTAGTTTCTTGTATAATTCTTAAATTTTCAACAACACTACATTCTCTCTCTTATATCCATTATATACTAGTAGGGTGCCCGCGCGATACGGCGGGGGCGACACTTTGGATTGCGGCACTCGTTGCTGGTAGTTTTCTTATTTGTATATGATAACATTATTGTGGTGGATATATGTCATAAGTGTTACACATGGGAGCCTAACACCTATAATGTCTTGCAATGTTCGATCAACTGCCTCTATCGCCTGACGTTTCGCCATCGATGCCTCATCCCATATAATTAACTTGGATGACCTAATTAGTTGACTTATAATTCCTAAAATTTTGGGACATAGTTTACTATTTATCTACTAAATATCGTAAATTAGTATTAAATAAATATCGTAAATTAGCATTAACTAATTCCTAAAATTTTGGGATATAGTTTACTATCTATCTACTAATATCGTAAATTAGTATTAAATAATTCCTAAAATTTTGGAACATAGTTTATCTTCTATCTACTAAATATCAAAGTTTTGTTTTGTTATAAAAATTAATAATAAATAAAGTATAGAAAAACTGTTTTAAACATGTAAAGATTCGTTTGTTAATAAAAAATACTAAACAAATGACAAAAGTATATTAGTTCAATCGATATGTAAATTATAAGTGCAATAAAATAACACAAAACATAAACTTCAAATATAAAATAAACTTTATTATTCATGGGATAGTCTAGATCAAACAAAAACAACTGAAAATGAAAAAAAACATAAAAACACTTGATATATTTCATCTAATTTCTCTTCTTTTTTGATCCGTTTTTCTTGTTTGTGCTCGAATCAGCAGTATCATCTAATTCATCTTCTTTCTCACCGTCCTCAGAATCATCTAAATTTATAACCTCGACCCATTTCCATTCAGAGAGTCTCTTAGATCTTTTCTTTTGATTCTCATACTTCCGATCCTTAAAAAACAAAAATTTAATAAAAAAGTTAAAAAATGATTAAATAAATTTTATAAAAAAACAAATATTGAATAAAAAATTTAAAAAGATTAAATAAATTTTAAAATTACCTCTTTACTAAATTGACGTTGAAGATTAGACTTGTATGGACTGAACATTGCATCATAAGAAATAATTTCAACACTATTATCACCATCATCCTACAATAAAACACCAAATAATAACATAACGAACTTGTTAATATGAAAGATTCTAAGCGAAAATATTACTTAAAAACTAACAAAAGCTTGTTCGACAACTGGGGTGTTTAAATTGGTGTGTTGAATCTGAAAAATCAAATAAGTTAGTATTCCCATAAAAGTAAATAAAAGAAAACAATTATTCATTATTGCGATATAACAAAACTTATCATAGAACCGACCTTAGATTTTTCAATATCGCATGCTTATTTTTTCGCATCAAGTGAATTCAGAACTAGCTAGATATTTTAAATCTGTTTAGCAATAGAAATGTAAAATTGTGAGTGTTTGCTATGTATTTATAGTAGTCCATTAGGGTTTAATTTTAGATTGGTCATCCACTTATTTAGGAAGTTTGTTGTGAGTTTTAAGTTTTTAAAATAAGATGCACATATCCTGTTTAGTTTGTTGTGGCATGTTTAATAGGAAGTTTGTTGTGAGTTTTATCTATACTATATTAAACATGTCACAACAAACTGACTCTGTACAAGTAAAATTAGGGAATATTTTAGTTTATTAATGTCGTTCAAAACAAAAAACTTGGGTAAAAAACAAATGTTAATGCACGGTAGCTAGGTAATGGTCAAAGCTGGCTTGGGTAAAAAACAAATGTTGGCTTTAATCAATTGTACATTTACGCATCGGCTATTTGTACTTTATGAACGCACGGCGAAACTAAAAAAGACAACTATCGAAACGTTTAAAAAATGTGCCGATCGTCATGGTACCTTCGGATTTTTTAAAACATTACGGGTTGTAAGATATCGCAGGAATACATTAAAGAATTAAAGAGGGGGGGAAGTGTAACTAATTACCCATAATTATGTTAAATGTCAAGGATTTAAATGTAATAGATTGAGGGACTAAAAAATAATTATGGTTTAAAATACCACTTTACCCTCATTCTAGGGGTTTATTTATAAATAATGGGAGAAGAAGTTCTTAACTTTTGGGAATCCTTCCCTGATGTATTATAATATAGTATAGATAGTAATAGATAATAGATATATATATATATAGTGGAAGGTTCAAATGAGAAGAATTTTTTTGTAAGAAGAAAAAAGAAGAAATTTCAACCAATAAGAATACTTCATTTTACTTCATTTAATATTTGCATTTAATTTTAATATAAGGGTATATTGGTAAACTAACATAAATCATTAATTTGTATTTTTCCCCTTTAATAACTAACTAAATTAAATTTGTAACTCATTTTCAAAATATATAATTTTTCCAAATTAAAAAAAACAACTTAATTTAAAGTGTAGAATAAAATACTAGTTGTGTAGGATAAATTACGAGTTGTGTAGGATATATTTCGAAATGTGTAGGATAAATTTTGATTGTGTAGGATAAAATTGTATAATGTGTAGGGTATATGAAGAAAAATTTTGATATGTGTAGGTTTTGTAGATTATATGTAGGATAATTAATAATTAGTTGACTAATTAATTAAAGAGAAAAAAATTAATGATATTAGTTATAAATAAAATAGTATTTTACTAATATGTCCTTTCTTCTTTTCTTCTCATATTAAATTTCTTCTCAAATGAACTTTCCCCTATTTCAAGAAGAAAAATAAATTAATCTAAGCCCTACATTTTTGTGATCAATGGTTGTGAATCAAGATATCATTTTTGTCCTCTTTTAATTAATGCTTTAATTAATAAGGGTATGATAGACAATTTGATATAGAATACTAATAAATATTATCAAGAGTTACTCAAGTCTCATTAATGATACAATAATTTCTTCTTCACCACCATTAATGTGTTAGGTCATACACCAATTTTATTAGGAGTGACAAAAGTATTTAAAAGTGTTAATGTCCTACACATATTTTATTATGTGTCGCAAATTTATGAAAAATGTTGTGGTCCTACACATTCTGTTGCCTACACCCAAACATTTTTTTATGGTGTAGGAAATGTTGTGTTTATGGTGTAAGAAAAGTTGAATATGTAGGATCATGTGCATGTTTGTTTTTATTGTGTAAGATGCACATTTTTTAATAGGATAGACTCATTAAATGACTAGACATTCATTAATTTGAATAATAAAAATAAAGGATAGACTCATTAAATGATTTGTTCAAATTACCTTTGTACCCTTTATTCTTTTTATTCTTAATTTGTAATTTCTTCTCATTTGAACTCTCCACTATATATATATACATATATATATATATTAGGTTATAACCCCGTATATTACACTAGTCGAATAAATGAATTTTATATACTAAATAATAAAACAATATATCTTTAAAAACCTCATTTATTGAACGGGTTGAATAAATATAATTTTATATATTAAATAATAAAAAGTTATATCTATAAGAACCATATTGTACGGGTTGAATAAATATAATTTTATATACCAAATAAAAAAGTTATATCTTTAAAACCGCGTGTATTACACGGGTTGAATAAATGTAATTTTGTTTACCAAATAATAATATAATACATCTTTAAAAAAACATCATTTATTACACGGGTTGAATAAATGTAATTTTATATACCAAATAACAAAAAAATTATCTTTAAAATATGTGTATTACACGGGTTGAATAAATGTAATTTTCTATACTAAATAATATATATATATATATATATATATATATATATCCTTAAAAACCCCGTGTATTGTACGAATTGAATAAATCTAATTTTATATATCAAATAATAAAAAGTTATATATTAAAAAGCTCATGTATTACACAGGTCGAATAGATGTAATTTTGTATAGTAAATAATAAAAAAGGTATATCTTTAAAAAACCATGTGTATTACACGTGTTTAATAATTCTAATTTTATATACCAATAATAAAAAAGTCATATCTTTCAATATACTAATGGATAATACTCGATACGCGATAGTTAATATCAAGAGTAAATTACGATTTTGGCTCCTGTGGTTATATCACTTTTACCCTTTTAGCCAAAAATGAATATTTTAACATCTGAGTCCCCAACATTTTTTTTCTAACCCTTTTGGCCCCTAACACTAACCCCATCCATTTACTTTTAGGGGCCAAAAGGGTTAGAAAAAAAGACGTTGGGGTCCAAAAGGGTTAAAAAAAAGACGTTGAGGGCTCAGATGTTAAAAATTCATTTTTGAGCTAAAAGGGTAAAAGTGATATAACCAGAGGGGTCAAAATCGTAATTTACTCTAATATCAAATTAGATAACTAAGTTTGAATTTGAAGTAAATAGATAAATATAAAAGTAATAATTAAACTAAATAATATTTAGTAGGAGGATTATCTATAATTAATTAGAAGAAATTAAACTAAAATAATAATTATCTATAAGACATGGCATAATATGATGAAAAGTGTTCCTAAAATGGTTTCTTTTATTATATAGTATAGATTTTTATGTTTATTTTTTAAATTTCACATGGGTTGATAGTGATTTTCTAATAAAACCTAACCGTGTGTGTATATATATAAGTGAAAAAGAACAAATGGTATAATAGTAAACCAAATAGTTTGTAACTTCTCTCATTACTTATTTTCTCTCTAATTAATTCGACAAAAACACTTTATCATATTAGTTTCAAAATTTTGTTCTACAGATATCAAAATTTATCATACATATATCTAAATTTGTCCTACACAAATCGAAATGCATCCTATACATATTCAAAATTCTCCTTCACCATAAACTAGAATATCTTGAAAGAAAATATTTTAAAAATGAGTTACAAGTTTAATTAGTTAGTTAATTTAGTCAAATACAATAAATTAATGAAAATTATAAATTTACCTATTTGTTGCACCGTTGTCGTGGAGTTTCTGCGCTTAGTTTCTGCACCGTTGTCCTGACAAGTTGGTCTAGTGGTTAGTCATTTGGTTTCTCTCCTTGAGGTCTCAATGAAGTTTAGAACTAGGCATCTTTGGAGGTCGCCAGTTCGAAACCGAGCCGAACCGGGTTTTACTGTAATGGGCCTTCGGGTGGCGGGTTTTCCCCGGAACTGGTGGCTTGGTGGCTCGTGTATGCATCCAACTCTGACCGTTATGGAGGAGGGGATGCATTTGCTCGATTGAGGGCATCCCAGGATGCTTATCCAGTGATTTTGTTGGCCGTTCAAATAAAAAAAGTGGTTTGGTTTTAGTTGACTTGTTTTATTTTATTGTCTAAATATTAAAAAAAAATCCAAAAATATCACAAAGATTGCTACTTTTTATTCACGATTACGCGAGTTGCGTTCATTGTGCAGGGAATATGTATGATGTATGCATACTAGATTTTCTAGAAGATCATCACTATTAGCATTTGACCCAGAGATAGAAAGACTAGTAAGGCATAACCGAGTTGTCCATAGAGCAAGCTTGACTTCAAGTCCAATTTCACAATACATTTTTTATTCGAAAGAAAATGATACCAAAAACACAAATATGGCAGGTGGTGAAGGTGATCCACCACTACTAGGAGTAGACACCCATTTCAGGCCAACTATCTTTAGAGGTCTATCTCCAATTGTTATATCGGATATAAATGGGAGAATCTTTGAAATTCAACCTCAATACTTGGCTATTTTACCAACCTTTAGGGGAATTGCATCAGACGAGCCTTATACACATTTGAGTGAATATGCAGCAATATGTAGCACCATTAGGAAGCAAGGCTTTTCACTAGAAGAGGTAAACTTACGTCTTTTTCAATTTTCACTTAAAGATAGAGCTAAACAACGGTTTTCAACTTTACCATTCAATAGTATTCGAATATGGGATGAAATACATTGAACCTTTCTTGAGGAATACTACCCAATGAGTAAAACTAGTGAAGCTCGAAATGCTATCAAATATTTTAGACAACATGTTGGGAAAGCATTTCATGAAGCTTTCAAACGTTTTAATGAAATGCTTAGAATGTGTCCTCATCATGACACCCTACATGGGATTTGGTAAAAAAAATGGCGGTTTAGTTATAGAGGATTAAAAAGTTGTTTTTCATGTAGTGGTGGAACCTTTTTAACTCATGATGAGAATTTCACACCCCAACCGATGGCGGAAACATCGGAACGAGATGAGATTGCTCGAGACTTTATAACTTACTATTTGTGACAATAATTAAAACAACAATATTTCATTTCATAAGAAACGGAAGTACATTGTCTTGAAATGGAAATATAACAACTTGTTCATAACATAATCAAACAAAAGGAAATACAAAACATAGATATTAAGTGTGTTTCTAATCCACCCTAAGTAGATTTCTTCAAGAATCATCATACCTCTCTTGCAATATGTATTAAAATATATTTCAACACAAAAGGTTGGCGAGCATAAAAGTTTGGTTTTACATAGCATAAAATAAAAAGGTTCTCGAATCCAACATGACAATTCGTATACTAAGTTAAATTACATACTAGCATGCATAACCTAAGTGTCAAACCAAAGATTCCATAAGCGTAATCTTGTCAACAAGTGAACAAGACCGTATATGATTAAATGACCATGAAACGGGTGGTTTGCTACTCTTATAGTGCTATACATGTTAAGGTAGCCTAGCAAAGTTAATGACAAATAGTTGTGTGATTGAATATCCAGCATGAATGACCTAAGCATAACAAATAGCATGTTTGATGGATTGAGTGATTTCATAAGATTGATTGTGTGCGTGAGTGTGTTTGATAAATTTATGCATGTTACACCCCAAAAGTGATTAAAGCGAAAAAAGGCATTCGAGTATACTCACGGTTTGCAAAGCTTTCACAAACGTGAGTTGAAGAGTCTTGAAGATTAGGACACCGAAGTTACCCTACAATGGGGAAACGAAGGTGTGTGAGTTCATGGGTTTGTTGATGGATTCGGATTCAGAATTTTAATTACTAAAAAATATGTATACAAGGAAAATTACATCTTGTCTAGACACTCAATTTGGACACTATGTTTTAGTATGTTTTCATGGGTACCAAATCACCCATTAGAATCCAATTTGAGGAATTAAGAACAAAAATACCATAACTCATAACATTCAACCATAATTTGGTTGATATTACAGTTCGGTTTGTATAATATATATAGTTAGTAGTCCAATGTTAGGTTAATCATGTATGGTTATATAAAGGTAGGATTAAAATCCCTTAACCTTGTGAATTGACAAACGCACAAAATCATCACAAGGATGATTTCGGATAGTCATGAATCTAATAACAAGAAAATAAATCATTTAATTCACTAAGACAACCAAGTGAGTTCAACTAGACGAGTGCATTTCAAACATAGATAGTGTTTGAAGACTTTGTGTAGTTTGTTCACTTTATTTACTTGAAAGTTGTTTTGATGACTTAGGGAGTAAACTAACTGTAATCAAGTGAGGTAGGTGGAATCATAGTCGTAAAAACAATGTTCTAATGTTTACACCTTTACTATAACTCAAATCTTTCAACATGGAAGGTTGAAGGTTTGGTTCGGTTTCTCTCATCTTAGAGATTGCTTAGGGTCTTTGTATATGTAAGAAAGAGATATAAAAACTTCATACTTTCTGGAAAGACACCTTAACGCAAGCCTCTCAACATGTAGATTAGTTGGGGACAAGATTTGGTACAAGTTCATCCAAGAAAGATAAGCATAAGTTGTATAAGTTGAAAGTTTTATGAAAACAGAATTTTAAACTTACTTTGGACCTCAACAGTGGTGGTGTACCACCTTTGTTTACCTTAGGGGTTGTTTGGTAGCCTCTTAATGACCATTCAGATGCTACCTCTTAATGGTTTAAAACCTCTGAATGAATAAGAGGTAACCTCAAGTCTGAATGGTTAAGAGGTAACCTCTGAATGGTAAATTATCACATATCACATTCTTCTACCTTCTCATTGGTAAAATTCTTAATGGTTCCATTAAGGGGTAGCCTCTACCTCTTAATGACCATTCAGAGGCTACCAAACAGCCCCTTAGTAAACATTAGGTAATATCCCTAGAGGTTATCCAAGTGGCTTGGAAGAAGAAAACAAGAAGAAATGGAGAAGGAAGTGAGTTGAAAGCTCACTTGAACACTTAGAACTTTCTTCTCAAAGTTGCAAAGTTTCTTGAGAATACTTGAGTGTTTGAGAGTAGAATTGAGGTGTGGAAAGTGAAAACAAGGTGTGGAAGGCTTGGATTTATCGTGAAGATTTAGGGTTTGTGTCATAATAAAGTTACAAAGTGATTGAAGGATAAGGGAGGTGGAAAAGTGGTTGAAAAGGTGGTTTTCAGACTTAATTTCATGAGCTGGCAACTTTCTGCCGGACTGAGCCTCCTTGCGGGTCGTAAAGCATATGCCTTGCGGTCCGTAAGGCTTGTCAAAAAGCCAAAAAAATCACTAATATCACTAATGTTATCTAGTGCTAGTCCAACACCAATTGTCACTGTTAAAGATCACTAACATCACTAATCAATTGACTCTTCTGGTATCACCCACTATACACCACCACCACCACCACCACCACATACAAGCGGCAATCAGATGCCGGAAAACACATGTTGTCTGCTTCGTTGTCTGGATTGAAATTAGTGGTGGTTTTAGTGCGTGTGTTGGTTTAGATATGGTTGCTGCCATAAAAATCAGAGACGTGCCGGTGGTATGTGATTATGAAGATGTGTTCGCGGAAGATTTACCGGGAATACCACCAGATCGAGAGGTAGAGTTCGGAATCGAATTGATTCCGGGCGCAAAACCTGTGGCCAAGGCGCCGTATCGGCTTGCGCCGTCGGAGCTACAAGAATTGATTTCTCAGATCCAAGAACTGCTCGACAAAGGGTTTATCCGACCGAGTGTATCCCCGTGGGGCGCACCAGTACTATTCGTGAAAAAGAAGGACGGTAGTATACACATGTGTATCCTACACGGTAATATTAACTATTTTTGTGATTCTATTTTGAGATTCAAACTTCGTATTGATTTAGTTTTCCTATAGAACTGTTACTTCTAAAACTTTGATCTTATCTAATCAATGATGATCTAGGCCCGATAAATTGATTTAATATAAACTAAGTTCAAATCGATCAACTTAATTTGATAAAAGTAGGGGTGGCAACAAAAACCCAACCATGATATTTTGGGTTATTTTGGGCCTCTTTAAAAAATAAAATAAGTCAAAATGGGCTGAGAATTTAGTCAAAATGGGTTAAAATGAGTTTTAAAATACTCATCTAAATTCTAACATGGGCCAGGATGGGTTTTTCACTGTCCAACCCTAAAACACATCAGACTTCATGAAAACGGGAGTTGTGTGACGCTTTTGAATTCGTCGATTTCAAACCTCGTCATCATGTGACTCGGTCTTCCTTCCTTCTTTCATCACCATATTAAACGTTAACACCCTCTTTGTTATGCACAATCAACCTTTGAAGACGCATTTTCAGCTGTTTACAGGTAATTCTGCAACACCCATTTGCGTTTCTTGATTGTGTGGTTGTAGTTCTTGTAAGTAAATGAAAAAATTGCGCTTGGGATGCCTTTTAATTGAAATTTTCTGATGGTGAAAATGTTGAAATTGCTATGGTTTCTTGCCCACCAAGTGTTTGATGATTTGCTTACTCGGTTGTGACGTTTGGATTGACATGTTTTTGTTGTCAGTTGTTGTGTTTTACCTGTGCTTGCTAGTAATATGATGTCAATACATGATTACTTTATTTTGAGATATATATGGCTTGTTTGTTAAGCTCTTTTATAGAGTAAAGTTGCAACTACTAGTCCAATAGATTTGAGATGTCATGCCTATATGTTTAAACAAGTGGTTGTGTGTGTTTGTGATATTGTGGGGGGGGGGGGGCAGGGTCAGTGGCGGATCTAGAAAATCCGCATAAGGGTAACGTTTCAATAAAAAAAGGGTAACGAAATCGAAAAAACGTCAGATTTTTCCAAAATTTACATTAGCGTCGGAGCGTCACCGGAGCGTCAAGGGGCAACGGAGGTTACCCCTTCTATCACTCTAGGTCCGCCCCTGACTCAGGGTTTTAAATCATCCAAATCTACGCCCTGCTTGCGGTATGCACATATAATGAACATATTGATTATGTAAATAGTAGTATGTGAGGGAATCAGCCGCTGACCTAACTTGGAACCTGGCGTTTATTGTTATTTCAATTTCAGTACTGATTATGAGCTGAAAGTAGGGTCTGAAGGCGCATCTGAGGCTTTGGATTGTTGAATATGCATACCAATGTTTGCTTCATATGGTTTGTGTGCATTTTGGTATAAGTAGAGAAACTTAACATTAAAGAGTTGTGCAATTTGAAGAGGTTTAGTCATACCTGCAGTTGTATGCTGCATGTGTACTTTGATAGAAGTTTGAAGATTTGCAATTAAGGGGTTGTTTGGTTGTGTTCTTTGTGTCTGATTATAGGATATGGAATAATCAAATTCTGTTAATTACCTCTACTAATATGGTGTAAGATTGTTTTAGTTTTTTCTGATTTTTTTAATTTTTCTGATTTTTTTTAATTTTTAAAATTTTTTTAATGTTTCTGATTTTTTTAATTTTTCTTATTTTTTTTTGTTTTTGTTTTTTTTAATTTTTTTTATATATATTTTTTTTAAATTTTTAGCCTATCATGACCAAAACCCATTGTGACCTAAACCCATCTTGACCTTTTTCTTAAAAAACCCATCCTAACCCAAACTCATCCTAACCCATACCCATCCTAACCCATTACCCAAACCTACCCAACCCACCCATTTTGCCACCTCTAAATAAAATATTATTTTGAGGGTTAAACTAGATAGGTATGAATTAGGCCTGGCAATTTCTACCCAAATACTTAAACTTGGGTCAATTTGGAGTTTAATTTTAAGCTGCTGGGTCATTTTGGGTTGATTAAAATTATTAATGGGTCTAGATGGGTAATAAGAAAATCAGATTTAAAAGAGACCAGGTCAGGATGGCTGGGCCATTAAGAAAAAGTGAATGGGTCAGGATGGGCCATTATATTTTTTACTCCAACAACTCATCTACGCTCTCAATTTCTACCCAAATACTCCCTTAAATCAACCTATTAACAATCTATTCTACACTTCTTGATCGATTGAAAGGTATGAATTTCACTTTTGGTTGATTTTTTTTCTGTAAATTCACTATGCATTCTAAACTTCTTCTTAATTGTTCAATTCCAAATACACATCGAAACCCTAGTTAGGAGTCCGTGAATATTCATGACGATTTAGATGTCGTTTGAGTTGTATGTTGTCTTGTTTGATGGATTCACATTGGGATTTTGTAGTTTTGTACTACCTGAGTTGTTGGATACTTAGATTCTTGTTTTGGGAAACTGTAGTTTGTGGTATGATTGATTGAGGTTAATGTGGTTGTTGCTTAAAGCAAGTTTCTACATGTTCTGGTCTTGTTTTGCCCTCTAATTTGCTTTAACTTTTGTTGATGGTTGAAAATGGAGTTACTGTTCGAGTGTTGGTCTGACCCTATGTTGGTTAGTATGATTAGATCACATTAGGATCCTAAATTTGGTTTCTTTTTCGCTTTGTTGTCGACTGTCGTGTGGATTTGTTAGTTTGTCTTGCTTTGTTTTATTGTGGGGTTTTAGCTTACAGATTGTATTTGGGTTGTGTTGGTTTGAAACTACGAATTAGATGTTGTTTCGTCACTGCGATTTTGTGGTTTTGTACTACCCGAGTTGCTAGTTTGTTGAGTTGGTGTGGTATTGTTGTGTGTCTTGTTTAATATGTGTTGGGAAACTGTTGATTGATTGATTGATATTAACGTGGTTGTTGTTGTAAGAAAGTTTGTACATGTTATGTTCGCTTAAAGTTTTGGTCAAGTTTACTGTTTACTCCTACGATGTGTTGAAATGGTGGGAGTAATTGAGTGTTGGTTACTATTAATTTCTGTTTTCTCATTTTACTGTAGATTAAATATGTTGGGTAACGATGATCACGAAGATGAAGTTAATTCATTTAGTTCGGGCAAACATTCATTTAAATAAATCTTTGTACACTATCAGTTACACATGTTGGTAACTTCAGAAGAAGCAATAGGAATTACATTTTGTGCAAACTGCATACTTATTCCTTTTTATATTAAAGTTAGACCCCAAAAATGAAAATGACTATGTGAATGGATCCAGATTGTTATTTTGCCACTTTCATCAAGAAAGTATTCAAATGTAATAAAAGAGAAAGTTTAGATTGTTGCTGTAGCGATATACATTTTATAAACTACATAGCACACTGGTTATCAATAAATATAGTAGTAGACTCATCAAACAGAGAATCAGAGATCGAAGGTACATCATAACATCAGGTATGTTATGCAGGAAAAGTGCAGATCGTTTTTTTAATTTTTTTTTCCCTTTTTTTCGTTTTTTTAGTTTTTTTAATTTTTTATAATTTTTTTAATTTTTTATAATTTTTTTCAGTTTTTATTATTATTGATTTATTCTCAACCCATCTTGACCCAAACCCATCTTGACCCGAACTCATCCTTACCCAAACCCATCCTGACCTTCTTCTTTCTTTTACCCATCTTGACCCAAACACATTCTAACCCAAACCCATCCTGACGCAACAACCAATCCAATCCAACCCATCCATTTTGCCACCTCTACCCATAATATAACCACATAACTAGCTCTCTCTCTCCCTCTCCAACTATATTTAATATACTTAGAGCATTCACAATAGGTGAACAAGTCATGCATATACATGTGAGTAAGTTCTCCGTATTTTAGTAAGTGGTTGTGAGTAGGGCTGGCATATCGTGTATACCCCGTACACGATAAGACACGACACGACACGATAAGACACGACACACGAAATCATATACACGAACACGACACAATAACTTATCGTGTCCTTTTTTTCAAACACGACACGATATACACGAAAATTACCTGTTAATACCTGTTAACATGAACAAAAACTCGAACACGACATGCTATCTGAGAGTTATAGAGGGAGTTTAGGGTTTTTTTTTTGAATTGAACGAGGAATGAAAATAAAAAGGAATTAAGGAACCCACATGCATATGGTTTATGAGTTTTATTTAATTTAATTTCTTATCGTGTACTAACGGGTATTAACAGGTAAACAGGTATTTAACCTGTTTATACACGAAAATTAACAGGTAATATCGTGTCTACCTGTTTGGTACACGATACCTTTTAAGGCCATACACGATACCTGTTAACTTCGTGTAGGTTCGTGTCGTGTATTCGTGTAAAATTGCCAGCCCTAGTTGTGAGTGGAGCATTTGTATACTTGGGGAGACATTGTTCCCCACATTTATTTTTTAATATTTTTTAAACTGGTTGTGATTGGAGAAAGAGAAAAGATAATGATAAATGTATAATTAAAAATGAGAGAGAAAATATAGTGATTTTTAGTGTAATTACATGGATCATTGGATGTATTTGTATACCTTACAGATTCGAAGGTAGCAAAACTGGATCAGATGTGAAACTTAGAAGATGCATTAGAAGTGCTTGTCATAAGTGCACAAAGTAAAGACAAAGGAATGTTGTTCCCTAAGGTATTATTCATACATTTCTAGTCAACCACCATACCAATTTGTGACATTTTGATCATATAATCTTCCAATTGGTTTTAAAAAAAATGATGACTAACTGATATCTGGTTTTTAACTTGAATAGGGAGGTTGGGAATTCGATGAATAGTTGAGGTTGGTTCCTGGTTCTAGAATAACAATTTTGACATTTTCTGAAACTTAAAAAGTCAACTAAACAATTTGTATATGTTCAAGAAGAAGAAGCCAAAGTCAAATTGGGCAACTTTGCTTATTTTTTATTTGGTCTTAAAAAAATTATAATTCAGACACTTGATTGACATAGCTTTCTTGGGGGATTTGTTTTTTCTTTTTTTTTTCTTTTTTTTTTTGAGTAAATTGGGCAACTTTTGCTTATTATTTATTTAAAAAAAATCATAATACAAATAATTTCATAAATTTGATCGACATATCTTTCTTATTTTATATTTTTTGGATGAAGGAAGCATTGGATTTGTTGGTGACGAGACTCGGGTCAACTCTGGACATCTTGAAAGGTTTCATGACAAGACTTGATCAATCGACATCAAAATCGTGTTTCTTTGATAGGCATCGAGGTTTTTGTACACGAAGATTTTGTTTCTACGCGGACAGTGACATCGATTGCGATGCAAAGAAGGGATTAGAAGGGGTTTTGAGGATCAGTACCAACCGATAACGTTCTTTTCCTTTGGGATTCATACTTCAATAGGCTTGATTTATACTTCTTTATTTATTTGTTTGTTTTAGACTTTAGATTTGTACAATACTAGTAGATGCCCCGCCTGTGTTGCGGGGCGATGGCCGAATAATTCTCAATCAATTAAAAAAAAGACTACTATAATTTTGCAATGAAACAAAACGATGATAAGACCGTAATTTTGGGCTCAGGGCAAAACTGTAATTTTTCAGGACTAATGAGCCAGTGTTAGGCAGTTAGAGTTATGCGCCGCCCGCGTTGCGGGGCGCTAAACCGAGTATTTCTTAGGTTAATAACATGTATGCCTTTATGTCGGTTAGTTATACATGCTACCTATAATACGATATCAAAAAAGATACATCAAGTTAACCAATTAAAGAAAAACAGTATCATAGTTATGATAATTTTTTTTAACTAAAACGATGACAAGCGTGTAATTTAGAGTTGGGGGCAAAACAATAATTTGTCAGGACCAATTAGCGAGTGCTAGGCAACTGTTTGGCATGAATAAAAACAAAATGAAGTCAACAAAGTAAAATAAAACACTACCATGGTTTAGGGGTGTTCAGAATTCGTTTCGAATTCGAAAAATTCGAAATTCGTTTAAATTCGATTCGATTATCAAGAATTCGTTTCGACTAAAAGAATTCGAATTCGAATTCGATTCAATCCGAGTCAAGTAAATCGAATACGAATCAAATACGAATTTATAATTTCAAATTCGATTCGAAATTCGAATAAAAGTTATACATTTTTATTTATTATTTTTATATATAATGCATATATTTTTTAGCTAGCTTGTGGAGTGTGATCACTCCAGCGGTTGGGAGGACCGTGGAATATCCCCCCCCCCCCCCCCTACTATAGATTATTTTCAATTTTTTTTCCAAGTATTAAAATTACCCATTACCAAACCCACTACATGACCAATAACTAAAAACTAAGTAACAAATCTATCAATAGATTTATAACCCTATAAATATTAACTTTCAATGTGGTGTGGTTATTCCCGACTTCTCGTTTTGAATTTTAGACTTATGGTATTTTATTTGGAAATTTTTAATGTGATATCGTACTTTATGGCTGCTTTAAAATTTATGTTTCATTTTGACAGGTTTTATATGTTTTTAAAGAATCTGAATTAAATCGAATTTATTCGAATTCGATTCGAATTTTTAATCGAATACGAATTGAGTTTTTTATTCGAATACGAATTCGAATCGAATTCGGTATGTTTTAATCGAATTCGAATCGAATACGAATTCATGGGAAAATAAAAATTATTCGAATAATTCGATTTGAAAAATTCGATATTCGATTCGATGAACACCCCTACCATGGTTTTGCCAAAGAAAAAAAAAACGATGGCAAGATTGCAATTTTAAGCGGAGCTAAAATCGTAATTTTAAAATGGAGGCAAAATAATATTTTGAACTGAGGGCAAAACCATTTTTTTATTTTGAAATGGGGGCAAAATCGTAATATTTTAGCTGCGGCCAAAATCGTAATTTTTAGCTGGGGGCAAAATCGTAATTTTAAACTAGGAACCAAATCGTAATTTGGCAGGACTCTAGCTGAGGGCAAAACCATAATTTTATTTTGAACTGGGGGAAAATTGTATTTTTTAACTGAGGGCAAAATCGTAAATTTAAGCAAGGGGCAAAAACAAAATTTTATTTTGAATCGAGGGCGAAATCGTAATTTTACACCTGGAATAAAATTGTAATTTAGTATCACTTGTAAATAACTATTATATAAAAAAAACAAAAGTCAAAGTGGCCGCCAAAAGTGAAACCACTTAACAAAACTATTCCTGCTTACGTCATCAACTTGTAAATGTTAATACGTATAATATGATTATAATAATGGAAGTCTGATTCATTTTAGATGAATGTGACAATGGGTGGCTTATTTTAAATGGGCCCAAAACGTATCATGGGTTAATTAAGTTCAGTTGGACTTGGCTCATTAGATAAGTTAAAACACCTTTTTTGCCCCTTTTGGTGACATGGGATTTGTTGATGGAAACTATTATAAGTTATAATTTTTTTTTTATCAAAATTTGGTTATAAATGTTAGGGTGTTTGGTATTTGGTTTTTATGGTAATTAGGTCATATGGAATAGTTGATGTCAGATAATTTTAGGAGAATTTATGATAATATGTTGTTTGAAGTTGTGATGATAGCCTATTCTGATTTGACTTTGTAAGTTTGCTCCGCTCGGCTTAGCTCGTGAGTGTTTTTCAAGCTTAAGCTTGACTCGCATGGTGTTCTTTTTAAGCCCAAGCTTAGCTCAATAGTAGTTTTTTAAGTTTGAGTTCGGCTTGTTTGGTGTTGTGTTTTAAAGCCCGAGCTTAGATCAGTAATTTTTTCAAGCTTTTAGCGTGTCGATCTTGAGTGACTTAACTTGTTTATATTACAGATTTTGATTGTTTTAAAGATTTACGATTCTGAGCTTTGCTTTTGTTGCATTGTATAAAGATAATTTTAGGATAATGAGCTTTGCTTCGGTTGCATTGTATTATAACAATGTTGTTAGATCAAATATAACCATATTTACAATAACCAAAAGCCACACAGATCCCTGGGTCTAAACACCGGTTCTAGAAACCTTGCATAATTGCAAATGAGCTTGTCTCGGCTTGTTTCGAGCCAAGCTCGAGTTCTCGCAAGTAGCTAGGAAATTTTTATTTTGATTAATTTATTTTTATTTTTATTTAACTTTTTTGATTTTTATATTTTATATACTAGCTTACAACCCCATGTATTACACGGGTTAAATGAAGAAAAAAATGTAAATTATAAACTTGTATATAATCCTTATTAATGAAATGACTTATTTAGATAAAATAGTAAAACAAAAGAACAGTTAATTTTCGCTATTCAAAATAATTTTCTAAGTTTTCACTTCTCTTTTGAGATACTACAATCCATTTTATTATGTATAAAAAAGAAGTAACACTAAAAAATAAAAAAATAAGAGTTAATTAAATAGTTAGTCCCGGTGGTTTGCACAAAATAACATACTTAGGTACTAATAGTTTAAAATCACCTTCTAGGGTATTAACTTTTCATTTTGTAACGTTTGGAGGTATTAACATAGTTAGTACCTGTGGTTTGCACAAAATAACATACTTAGGTACTAATAAAATGTGATTTTAAACCTACAAATAATGTTAATACCTCCAAACGTTACAAAATGGAAAGTTAATACCCTATAATGTGATTTTAAACTATTAATACCTAAGTATGTTACTTTGTGCAAACCATAGGGACTAACTATGTAATTAACTCAAAAAATAATGATCATAAAATTGTATGTATTTTTAAAAATAATTATAAGTTATGAGGTTATGGTACATGAATTGTAATTAAATTCTACTATGTATATTAATTATATAATAAATACTTTGTTATAAATACTATTTTTAGATATATGGATCATGAGACAAGATACGAATATTATCATTGTACAGAAAATATTACATATTAAAAAAATCATACTAAAAATAAAGTATACGCTTAAAAAATAGGAATAAAGTTTTTTAAACTATAAATTTGAGCGTCTACAACAACTTTTTTAATTAGTAGTTGACATTTAAATATTCAAATTAAATTTTTTATAATATTATATAATGTCTTTATTTAGCATGATGATAATGTCTTTAGTTGCGTAATATGATTGAAATTAAGTTTAATATTTAAAACTCAATGTTATTAGAAAGTTGGACCATTTTCTAAGATGAAAACATATTGATAATAATATAAATTTAGAATTGGAAGAAAATATTGAACACGTGTATTACACGACTTAAGTAAATATAATGTTATATACTTAATAGCAAAAAAAATATGTCTTTTAAAAACCATTTAGTGTTCGCTTTAAAGATAATTTTGTACTTTATTTAGATAATCCGCTTGTAATTTTAGTCTACTAAGTTATATACTATAAGTACTTGTACATGTGATTTGATACTTTATTAGTAATTATTGTTTATATCCAAATAATATATTTTATCTTAACAAATATATATGGTTAGGGTAAAATGAAAATTTCTACAAGTTGTAAGAACTTAGAGAACTCGGCCTTACAAAAGATTTTTTGAAAATTTTTATATAAAATTTTTATAATATTATATAATGTCTTTATTTAGCATGATGATAATGTCTTTAGTTGCGTAATATGATTGAAATTAAGTTTAATATTTAAAACTCAATGTTATTAGTAGTTTGAGTCAGCAAGGATACAATCCTAAAGGGTCGGATTATTGAAAGATAATTAATTAAGTTATTAATGCATATTGTGGTAGGCCCCTCTTTTGAAGGCGACGTTACCCTCGGCTAAGTAGTCTGAGTCAGCAGGGATACAGTCCTAAGTAGCCGGGTTAAAGTTTTAATAGTAGTTTAACTTATGAGGGGATCAAAGAGTTTGGACCCCCGCCATCCAATACCGTTAAGTATTGAAGGAGGTCCTACTAAATTTGACCCAGGTCCTTTGCAGGATCTATACACTGAACAATGGCATGACTCTTACCAAACCGTTCCCTTAACCCCCGACCAGGTAGCCAACATACCTCCATATAGACCGTGGAGATATGAATGGTGAAAATCTTTTATTTTATATAGACAGTAAAATAATGCCAAGACACCACGGACAAACGATAAGGAAGAATCACCTTCAACATAAGAAACTAGTTATTAAAGTCATTAATACATAACCAATTAAAAAGTGCGAAAAGATTAAAAATAAAAAAGTATTACACTAGACACTTTGTCTTCACCAAGTGATGTAAGAGACTTAGGCAAACATGACCTTGATTGTCAAGAATTCTTACGATCAATCTTGGATCCCGAGACGACTCACACACTCTATGATTGACAATGGATGATGGTGGTGGATGATGGTGTTATGGTGGTGGTGGGTGGTAGGTGAAGTGTGAGAGAGGTGGTGTGCCAAGGGATGGTTTGAGCTTGAGCCAAGCACTCCTATTTATAGGCTGAACAGAAGCTCGGGCACTGCCCCGTGTCCACACCCTTCTCTGTCTTCATTAATTGCTCTTGTATGTATTAGTTGACCACGGCCCCGTGTCCGCTGGGCACGACCCCGTGTGCAGAAGCATATCTGTACTATCAAGATTTGCCTGGATTCTGCGAATCTTATAGTTGACCACGGCCTCGTGTCCGCTGAGTAGGGCCCCGTGGTGGGCGATGGAAGCTTCTACAACTTTGTCTTTTATGTTGACACTTGGGCACGCCCCCGTGCTCATTGAGCACGGGGCGTGTTCAGCCTTCTGTTCGCTTGTTTTGCTTGGGAAGATGCTGTCGTGGGGTCGGGCATGTCATGTTTGTTCCTTTTCTTGTATTTATGTTAGATTTAGCTGTCTTTTTGCTTCTTTTGTTAATTTGAGCTCATTTAATCCTGAAAATACAAAAGGAAGACAAAAGCACACTTTTTCCAACATTAGTACTAAAAAAGGGTTAGTTTTATGCCACAATTGATGTAATTTATATGTTGCATTTTGCACACATCACTAGCCATGTAGTGGCGTCGTATTCCGGTGTGTTAATCCAAAGGAATATATATCTTTAAGTCTCACTTAGAATTATATAAATAAACTTCATTTTTATTCAAAACAATGCAGTCCAAGAAAATATATATTTTTCCCAAAAATATTATATTTCTTAATAAACCCGAGTAAAAATACTTTTACTTTCCCAAATAATAATACATTTTCTCTTGTCCCAAAAATATGATTTAACTTGGTGATACGTATAAAAATCATATTTTCACCTCTTTCGTATCCAAAATAACGTTTATAAAAAATATATTTATAAGAGTATTTCCCGGAATATTTTGTAAGTTACGTCTTTGTGTTTGGCTTCACAATATTAAGCGTGTAACTTAAATATTTATTTCTTGTGATTTTTGGTATTATTTTGGAGTTGTAAATTTCGTGGTATTTGTTAAGTTATATTATTTTACACTAAAATAATATAACTATTCCACAAAGTATGCAAATATTCACACAAGTGTACTTAGTATAAAATATATATTCTAAATATGTATTTATCCGCTTTTATTTACGAAAACCCACCTCCGACACTTTGTATTTTTTTGTAACAAATCCTATGGCGAAGTTTACTTTCGAAAACAAAGTTAAACACATTTGTAAACTCTTGTTAGAAAATAATTTTCTAAGTCTTAGGATTTTTAGAAAATTTCGCCATAGTTTCCCCTAAAAACGGAGGTGTCCATGCTAATAAGCATATCATTTCTTTTCAAAATCAATCAACAATTAATCCTTAAAAATTTTACATCACCAAGAACGAAAACTATGCGCGTTACATATTAACCATGAACTTGATATATCCCGAAAACGTGTAGTAACTTGGTAAAGCTTTTAGTAGACTTAATTACCTTCCAAAGTGTATTTATTTCGTTAAAAATCATTTTCTTGCAAGAGTTATGTGTTTACAACTTGTAAACAATATTTACAAAAATTAATCCTTTGAACCCTTCTTGTAAATAAAAGGTTCCTACACTTATTTTATGTCCAAAAATAGTATAAGCGTATGTAAGAGTCATGATTTTCCAAAAACCGATTCTCTAACTTGGTTTATTTAGAAAAGTCCTTTGTAAACTAGGATCTACATGATCATTAACTTACTTTGTTCACTTATATTTCAAGAAAAACATTTTTATTAAGTTCATGTTTAACTAGAAGGTGGTTATTTTATGTAACACATAACCACTTTCTAATCTTGTTAAATCATACTTCTAAATATTATTTAACAAGATCCATATGGTGATTTACACCACATAACCAAGAATCATCATGCAATTAACAACATAATCACTACAACATCCTACTACATCATTTCATCATCTAATCTCTATGTAAAGCTTTATGTTCATCTTCTTAGTTTTTGTTTCTTTAGTGTTTTAAACATACTTATCTTACTACAACTTTTAACCATAAAAACAAGATAAATAAGGGTTTAACAAGAACTTACTGCTAGCACTATGGCTAGGGAAGATCTCTAGTGCAAAAATGATGAAAAATGATGATGAAAGTGGTGAAAGAAAGTAAGAAATGAAGTTCCTTCAAGTCCTTCAAGCTCCCACCTTCACAAAGCACCTTCTAATGGTTGAACAAGCTTGAAATTGGAATATTGTGGTGGTGATACGGTGGAGGTGGTGGCGGTCAAGGTGTGGCCGAGAGAGAGAGAGGGAGAGATGAGTGAGAGTGTGGTGGGAAGATATGGAATGATGTAGTGGAGATGCTCCCCATACTTATAATCTTCTTTCTTATTTTTTTTTGCAACATCAACAAGCAAGATCCAATAAACAAATGTAGTAATATCTTAGGAGGTATGGTGAGGATTATTTGTGGGTCCTCTTGGGACCGAATTCGGTTAGGGGGGGGGGGGGTTGATGTAAAATTTTGACTAAGTTGGTAATCATAAGTTAGAACCCAAGTATACACTTACATATGTTACTTAGTTGATATTTAGGGGGTGTTATGGTGTACGGGGATCATGACTAGCCAAAAATAATAAAACAATGTATTTGACAAAAAATTGGTGTCCCGGGTAATGTCCGGTTGTTCGGTTGGATACCGTTCCGTTAAAGTGTTTAATTATTCCGTAAATTGTCTTTTATATATATTTTTGTAACACAATTTATTCCCGGAACTTAGGAAAGCATACAGGACCATTCTGCCATATTTTTGCACCTCACTAGCATGTTACAATGCTGAATTTTGTAAATAAATGCAGAATTTTGCACTTAAAGTGTGTTTTAGGCACTTCCCGGCACTTTAACTATCACCTAGTGACGCAGTTTTATGGTCCTCACTTCCCTACACTCCATACTGGTGTAGTACCTTGTCCCTGGCTCATACTGGCCTCAAAAACATTGTCTGTCTATATGCTGGCATTGTCAGCATGTTTTCTGAATTATCCGTTAAGTGTGCTAACTGTGCTTTGTGCATCAAGTATGTCACTAAAGTTGGTGTGTAATAAATGGAGTGACTGTATGAAATATGATGCATATGTATGTATGATACAAAAATCATAAAGCAGTTTAAATTGTCAGTTGTAATCAAGCACACTCATTAAGCACATAATTAAGATTAATTAATTGTACGGTACCTGTAATTGTGAGGGTTGTCACATTCTCCCCCCGTTAAGAAAATTTCATCCTCGAAATTTGTACTACCTTACCTCCTTAGGGTTTCATTATGCGTGTATGTAAATGATTAATACCGAGGTAGATAATCACTAACCGAATCAAACCTTATTCACATCAGGTGAGTCCAAGAATATATAACAACACGAATCCAATGGTTAAAAAGTATGTGCTTTTAGCATTTGATGTCAAAGGTACAGGACGTATTGACGCATAGTCTAGTGTAATCCAGTTAATAGGGGTTCCACAAGAGATGAGTTTTGACCAGTAAGATTCTCAGACGATCGATCGCAATAAGCAAATGAGTTTTCACAAACCCTGGCATCCGCTATATAAATTCAAGCCAACAGCTCAAAAGTAATAGTAAAGTGATCTGTCAACCTCCCGAATAAATGAATGGTAAGGTTTAGTGTGTTGACATTCTTAAGTTTCGAAAGTACACCGAATGGAATACAAGCAAATCTGGTGTATCATTGTCTTGATTCGTAGTTGCATCAGAAATGTTTAATGACAAGTCAAACAAAAGTATATGTAGTTTTGTGTGAAACAGTTGACCATGAGTAGCACAAGCTAATGACACCACAAGGTGTCGCAATGACGAAATTCAGTAATAGTGGTGACTGAACAAGTTCACCGTGCCTGAAATCAAATGAAAGTGTACTAAAACAATCCGAAGATTTGATTTACACAATGTCGTAAGGTTTCCAGTTGAATACGGAACATCAAAGAGTCACTGTTTTTTATTGAAGGTGAGAAAGCAATAAGTACTGCAGGGTATTCAATTTATAACGAAATAATCATTCGGAGGTACACCGTGGTATGAAATGAATCTATGTACCGTTGTCTTAACACACAACTGTGTTGAGACTGCTTTAATCGTGATAAACGAGACGGATTTAGAGCAAATAAATAATCAATTAAATCGGTGTAAGAAGTAAGTAATCAAATAAGCGCAAGCTTCAATTTTGTGAAAGTATCCCAACAAAACGATTTAGTGAAGTCGTAAACCAAACAAGTCTATTATGACTCGAAACAAAATAATCTTTGCCAATTATTTGAGTATGATGCTCTCAATACATCATATGACGTCTTAAACTGAATGTGCGAAATGGATAAGTTCAAGCAATTGAACTTGGTTTCAGCGCAATTTGACAATAAACGTATGTATCAACAAAGGAACCTTGGCATGGTTATAAAGATAAACCATGAATGTAACTTAGAATAAAAGAAGTTTCAAGAAAGTGTGTTGACTTGTTAGTAAAAGAGCCAACATTTACAATAATGTAGGTCATTCGAATCACAAACCAGTAATTTAGATTTAGCAACATAATATTTGAACTTCAATGAAGCGTTTGAAATGAAACCGCATGCGTAGCAGTTGGTGCATGCGTAACATGTGAGTTTTCAAGTAATGAAACAATGAGTGTTTGCTAAAATGGAGAAACGACCAAGTATTCGAAGCAAATGGGTGTTCGCTCTCAGCGAAGAAAATCAATGCGATGCAACTACCATTAAGGGGAGTAGAGATGCAAACATCTACTTGCTAGAAGCAAAAGTGAGGATTTCAACAAAAGAACTTGAAGTACTTTCTATTTTGTTAATTGAAATGGCATGTATGTCAGGTTAATGGTGTTTGATTGCGTTAACAGATATGGTTCCTAAGTAACAACCTTTACGAGTTTGGACCTGGGTTCCCAAAGGTCCTAAGTATATATCTTCTAGATCCTCAAGGTTTCGTATTCTGTGTAGATCTGTTTTGTGCATTGTATAGGAAACACCATTTTTGTGTATGTTTAAAAACAAATTGTTATCCCACAATTTCCCAGTAATGACACTCGATCATCGATCAGTCGTGTAGTAGTAGTTGGATCCCCATAGTTAGTTAAGTAAGTAATTCGTTAATCCTTAGCAAGAGTCACCAACTCTCGTGGGTCAGCTTGTTCGGCTCCTGGTAACTGATGTTCATTTGAAAATCATCGTCCTTCTTCTTGACGAGCAAAATAGGGGTTACCCAAAAGGGAATTTTGGTCAGTTATCTTCCTTCTCTATCAACTTCTGAGGTTACACTGCCAATCCTTGCATCTCGGAAGGTGTAAGTCGCTAGGGTGTATCGACTACAGGCGCGACGCCTGGAATCAAATGGATGCGAAATTCGACTAGTCGTTGAGGAGATAATTCTGGTAAGTCTTCGGGAAAGACTTCAGGATATTCCCTTATCACAGGGACATCTTCGAGTCTTGGTTCTTAGGCTTCCTGCCCCCGACATGAGCCAAGAAAACAACACATTCTTTACACAACAACTGTCGTGCCTTCCAGCAATTAGTAATTTGTAGGGGCGTATCCTGCTTCATGAGTCACGATCGTTCCTTTATTCGCCATCGGGATGCGGACATCAATCTCCGCTCGATCACTCGGCAATTAATCCATCCCAATTACCTCGTCGAAGCTTCCCAACTCAACTGGTAGTAGAGCAACCGTAAACTTACGCTCTCTGGGTTCTATCTTGCCGTTTTAAGTTACTGCGTTGGCTTCCACTAGCTTTACCTAACTAGTTCCATCGAGTGCGAGTTGTCTAACTTACTTGCTACTAACCCAAGTATACTCTCAAACTCTAGAGATGCTAAGCTTAGAATTTGCAACAGTATCTGGCAACACAGATGCATAACGTTGAGTAATATGGAACGTACCGATATCCCTGCTTGGATTCCTGGTGTGCTCCCCTAGCTCTGCTACTGAGCTGTTATCCTCGTGCCTGATTCTTCTTAGGGCAGTATTTTCTGAAATGCTTCTTGCTCCCACAGTTAAGACAACCTTGAGCACGTTTCTGTCTATCACTTGTCCTGCCTGGATAATCGTCACTGTCGTTGTTTCCTTCGTGATTCCTGCTACTATATTGGCCTCCTTTTCTATGTTCAGTATCTTGCCTACAAGTTTCCTTAGAATGCCCTCTCTTGCCACAGTTATCACATTTTCCATATTTACATCGCCCGACATGATAGCGTAGACAATTGCCGCACTTAGGTAGGATACCCGTGTAGTCTTTTCCCTTTTTGGCCTTCTTCTTGTTACTCGCCCGAGTAATCTTTTTGGAATTTGCGAGCTTTATCTTGTTATCTCCAGATGACTCTATGGGAGTCTCCTCTCTCTCTTCCATACCGGAAAATTTTCCTAGTCTAACCGCTTCTTCAGTGAGCGCCACGCTTGTGTCGATAGCCTCGGTGATCGTTGAAGGTTTAGATGTTGTTACCAGGCTTAGAATCTGAGGTGCCAATCCCCCTATGAAACGTTCAATTCTCTTAAACTCTGGTCCCACCAGGAGCGTAGCAACTTGTGATAAATCATTAAATCTCTGCACGTACTCAGCTATCTTTGGACCTTCCATTTTCAAGTTCCACAATTCAGTTTCCAACTTCTGGACTTCTGCCCTCAAGCAATATCTATTTCGCATCAGTTCTTTCAGTTCGTCCAACGTCAAAGCATACGCAGTAGTCTCGCCCATTGTCTGAACCTGAAGGTTCCACCATGACAGAGCCCCATCTACAAACAGCCCCGCTATGTACGTAACCTGATGTTCTGGGGCGCATTTGCTCAATCGTAAGACATAATCCGTTTTCTCAACCCAGCGCACGAAGGCTAAGGCACCCCCGGTGCCGTCGAATCTCGAGGTTTGTGGTCTAAGAACTACTTGTAGGTGCAGCCTTTGCTGTGTTCGGAGCGAAGTGTTTCGAGCTATGCAATGGCCTGTGAGATGCGCTGTTGTAGTTCTGCCGCTGTTGTTAGCGGAGGGTTGTTGGTATCGACGTTTCCTGGTGTCAACATCTTCTAAGAAGAAGATTGGTTAGGTCAAGTCTTATTTGTTCAGGAAGTGCATTTAGTTGTTTAGTGGTCATATGTACATGCACATAATAGGTTATCATACCAACCAATCAAGTAATAGCATAATCATAGCATAACCAAATAATTTGGTAATTATGTTTAATGAGAGCATAGTAAGCAAGCACGTAGCATTATAATTACAGCACACGTATATGGATTAACAATCGTGCTTAACGAAGACATAGCGATTGAGCTTTCGTTGGTCATTGACCATAAAGTATTGTCGCATGTTTTATAATGATTGGGATCTCATTATCCTCCGACCACAATCGTATTGCCTTTCAAAATGTATCACATCAAGAGGGACACAGGGTCACCCTACCCTTGTCCAACAAGTATACCAGTGTCTCAAAATCACATAGTCTGAAGTGGTCTTTAAAAGTCTCCACAATCCCGGCTTATCATTAGTGTCTTTACCCAAATGTAATACAATCCGCATAATCCAGAAACCACTATACCGGTGTCTGAGGTGGAGGAGGAAAGAAAAGCAAACTGCTAACATGAGCGAGCTCCTCCCCGAGCTTGTATATACGTCAAAGTAATTAACTGATCTACCGCTCGTCAGTAAAGAAATGAGCATCAGAATCCTGGGAAAGGTGTAATAGCAATGGTTGAGAGCGCAAAAGAAACCTTGATATATGTGGGGGATAAAAGTATGTTGGCAATAGACAGGGTGGAGGACGTGGTGTCAGCTCAAGCTCCAATATTCTGCGACTCCTATTCTCAAACTGTAACTGATGTTATAGGGGCAATTCATCCCTGGTGTAGCCTCCATAGTGTAAGGATCTAACATTAGTGTAGTGTATGATAAGAACCATCGAAATGGCTCATCCAGCGATGTAGAGGTGAAAGTAGCAAACGGTGCGGCCTGTGAGGTCGGGGAAAACGCTGCTGTAGCAAAAGTGATCGTTACGCTGGTGCTGACCTGGGGTACCTTCCCGGGGTGCAGGTATGTCTTGAAGGAAAGCGTTAGTCATGTTGGCGCAATGGACGTCGGTCTTTACAAGAGCAACATTAGCGGGTGAAGGTGCAGGAACAAACGTCTCGACCGATAAGGAGATCATCAGGCATAGGTACTGGGTCAGATATAAGGGGTGTAATGTCCGGTATACCAAAAGAAACAGGGTCATAATCAAGCAAGGGTGCATGATCAGCAGGTGCAACATCAAGCTGTCCCACAAAGGTGCAGAAGCTAGTTCAGGGGCAGTCTCTGGGTCGTGTAACGGTGTGGTGCCTTGAGCAAAGTGATAATGCAGCAGTTATAACGGCGTCGTCGTCTGTGTCAGTAGTAGAAAGCTGTAATCTGGCTGTCTGTAAGACTGCAGATGTCACAGACCCAAAGGAGTCTGAAATCGTGTGTATTCTAGGCGCAGAGGGTAGCCTGATAACAGAGGTCTCAGAAGTGAAATTTGCAATAACGTTCTCGTCTAGCTTTCCATCACCATGGATGTCGTCAGGAGGACCATCAATAGTCATGTCCACGTCATCGACTATTCGTCGAGTAGCCACCCTTTGGAAGGAAGGGTCCACATGAGGCGTATTGTCAAGGATCGGAGTCATGGTGTGTTCACTATCGGAATGACCAGTGATGAAGTGGTCATGGACCGGGACAGGAGTAACAGGAGGATTCTTGTCAGAGAAGCCTTCAGCCAGGATAAATCATCCCCAAAATCGAGTAGCGCGGACTGTTGTAAGTCGTCCTCGCCCTTGGTCAGCATATCAGGATCACTCTCAGTGTCTGACGTAAATATCTTCGGCGCAAGTGCAATCTCAATATTTGTGGCGGCGGAATGTTTGACAACCCATTTTTTTATCAAGGCGACATGTGTATCGATACATGGTAGTCATAGTATGTATTTCCATAGTAATCACTATCAGTTAGTGTATGCAAACTGTTTCCACGTATGCACGTTTATCAATAATCAGCAATTAAGCATGTATGTGATAACAATGTAAGCAAGTAATCGTCCTAGTCTTCCCCAGACTATCCCACCCAGTCTCTTAGACTGAACTCCCTAGTCTCTCAGACTAACTCCCTGGTCTCTAAGACCAACTTCCCCAGTCTCTAGGACTAAATCCCTGGTCTCTAAGACCAAACCTCCCAGTCTCTAAGACTGAATTTTCCCCAGTCTCTAAGACTGAACCTCCCCAATCTCTAAGATTGAACCCCTCAGTCTCTAAGACTGAACCTACCCAATCTCTAAGATTGAACCCCTCAGTCTCTAAGACTGAACCTCCCCAATCTCTAAGATTGAACCCCTCGGTCTCTAAGACTGAACCTCCCCAGCCTTTAAGGCTGAACTCCCTCAGTCTCTAAGACTGAAATATAAATTTTGAAATATGTATTTGTGCCTTTGTTTGTAAAATGTTTGTGCCCTGGATCTGGACGTTTAGTGTATGCAATTTAAAAATGTTTGAAAATGTTTTCGTGAGAGCCCTGATGATCATAGTCTAGACTCGAGAAGGAATCCTAGTTCGCTATGATCGAGGCTCTGATACCAAGCTGTCACACCCTGACTTTTGCGGAAGCGTGGTTATTTGGTGTGACTTCTAAATGCCATTGCAATCAATCATAACAATGCTATATGATAAAACCAAAAGATTTTCATCCATTAATAAAGTTTAGAAAATACCACAATACCATTGTCTTGAAAACATTGACGCCAATTAGTTACAAACCATAACATGTTCAAATGAGTTCCCATGGACTCAACAAAAGACTTTAAATAATCCTGAGTTTAGAAACATGTATCCCATCCAGGAATAGGATACATCCTTTAGACTCTAAGACCACGGATGACATCCTTTATTTAACACGCAGCTTGTAGACACATGCATACACCTGCCAGATCCGTTTAGTTCCCTGAAATACATGTAGTTTGAAAAATCAACAAAAGTTGAGCGAGTTCATGTGTTCATTTATGTGTATGTATAAGCCTTTGAAACATTGTAAGTATGTATGTAAGTCCCTGGTATGTAGCATTAAGGAAAATGTAAGACCCTAATTCGTATTTGACAAAAAGTCGCAGCGGAAATTCGTGCCATAAAATTTCTTTCATTACAAACATCTTGACTTACTTGAAAGTTCGTTTTAATATGTATCTTTTACAAAGATAAAGCATAAGTCCTGTTTACTAATAGTACATACTCAATTATTCCCGTACAATCTGTCTTGTGACTCGGTCTTCGATCTCTAATCCTTGTGATAATCGCCCGTTATCCGTACCACCTGCACTCACCACATACATTCATAACATTAGAACACATTATATAAACAAGATTCATTCGCGTACACTTCACATTTCGTCATCTTTCAAACTTTAAGCATTTCATCTACGTATCCATTTCCTGGTGAGGCTTCACAACGACTATCTTCATTCTTTAAGAACCCGCTCCACGTCCCATCAACACTACCGCTAGCCCATCACAACGACTATCTTCATTCTTTAAGAACCCGCTCCGGAGTTCTTATTAGTGTCGCTTTCACTAATAACGCTAATTCCTAACAACCTTTACAGCTAATGATTCATTCATCTTTCTAATACTCGTATATCATATGCATTATATATCTTATTATTTACTTGAAACCATTCCAACCTCCCATTACTAACATTTCCCATTTGTTTATTTCAACATTCATAATGTTTTTCATTGACTATATCTTGCATCGAAATTCATATATACTCAGATATGTTTAACTTTAACTAATACATCATAGTAATGAGTAACTACACATTCTCGATTCATAAACTATTCATATAGTTGGCTTCTCTCAATAAGTTCATGACTTCCATACTATAACTTCACATATCATTCTTATTTCCTTGACCGGTTAATAACGGGTCAATATACCCCCTTCTTTAATCTATAATCATACATACGTCCTTATGATCCGTCCATAACGAATCTAATACCTTCATCTCATCTCTTAAGATTACATTCTCTACAAGCATTGTATAATATTTAACTCTTGTTTTGATATCATAACAAAACTACCATTTCTTATTCACACCTACGTGCTTAACTATAACTTTAATCTTATTCTACGTTTTCTACAGTTACTTGTACCTTGCATACCTTTATGTTACCTTTAAATCATTTCGTTCATTCCACATTACTATTTCTTTCACTTCATGCATTACTTAATTTACGTATATAAATGGGTCATACTAGTTCATATCTATCCAACATGGGTAAACATTTTACTAACCTCCTTTTCATTTCTCAAACCAACGACCCGCAACCCGGATCGACCATCTTTTCCTCGTGTACCAGCCGTACATGCCAGGTTTCATTCATCCGTGTGATGAGCCTCCGCTCATGCACATCCTTTCACCAATACAATTGGTTTCATCACATCAATAGTTCTACATTATCATCAACATCATCGGCGGTTAGCATATGTCATTTAAACATTCATTACACTAGGTGATTACCCACCCATAACTCTTCTACAATTTCCTACATACCTACTATAACGTACCACACATTCTATCTCTTACATGCAATCCTTTCATTCTATTAATCATTTCGCCAACGGAAGTACACGCTCGTACTTCCTTCCATTCATGCTTACTTGCAAAGACCTTATTACATCGTTTCAATATTTCTTACTAAGCTTACCCTTCCCGCCCAAACTCAAGTTATTGTCCGGGTCACAGCCCTTCATCATTCTGACTTCTAAGAGTCAATTACTAACACATCTAACACGTAACTTATACGAAACTTCGTCTATTATACTATCACCTTTTACTTTATACTTATTTCTATGACCCATTCGACTCAATCATGGTCAAACTGTCGACATCTTCTTAGGCGGATTAATTTCATTCTTTTTAAAAAAAATTTTAATCCGTCTCACGGATTCAGACGCATCATTCATGCTCTTTCATTCATTGAATCCGCCTTACGGATTCAAACATTATATTCATGCCTTTCTTCCTTGAATCTGTCTCACGGATTCAAACATATCATTCATACCTTTTCTTCCTTCCATGATTTGAATCCATCTAATGGATTTCAATTATATCATTCACATCTTTCATTCCTTACATATGTTGAATCCGTTTCGCAGATTCAGACATATCATTTCTACATTTCCTTTCCTTGAATCCGTTTTACGGGTTCAAACATTCCATTCATGCCTTTCATCACTTGAATCCGTCTCGCGGATTCAAACATTGCATTCATACCTTTCATCCTTGAATCCGTCTCACGGATTCAAACATATCATTCATATCTTGTTGATCCATACTTAATTACGGATTCCACATTCTTCATTCTTATCAGGCATGTTTTTCATACTTTCATAGTACTCTCAATTTCCCGAGAGTCTTACTTCCCATTTCACCCACACGCCCGCCCGCCTGCTACCTAACTCTACCAGACATACCTGTAACAATTATCATGATCTCACGAACGTCATACGTTTCTCGTGTACTAGCCAGGTACACAATCCACATAGTAGTTTCGTGCCTTCACGTAATTGTCACCTTATGTCCGTAGACTTAGGTTTCGGCGCGTGTATCACTTCCAGTACTTCATTACTATACAGTCATTGTCTTTCATTTTAAAATTTTCCTTCCCTTAATGAACTTTACCATTACTTACACCCACATATTAAATTTACGTACCTGGGCTCATTTTCCGATTTGTCTTATTACCTCTTTGCCTGCCTTAGTATTCATCCTAGACTGCATTCACGGATCATCCTCTTCCAACACTTATGCTTACCTTGCACATACAAAACCGTCAGTTTCTTCATACGTACACATAAGTACATACTTACATTAGCCTTTACCTTTAGATCTTGACCGAGTCTTAGATTGTACGGATTTTTTATGTCACACCCCCAAAATCCACCTGTGGAGTACTACCGCTTGGAGGCGTGACTGACCAGGATCCAGCCACCAATCATATTGAACAAGCATATAAGTAGTTATAAAAATCCAACCAATACAATTGGTGTTCAAACAAAACATAGTTGAAGTTGTAAGCGGAAGCATAAGTCTTAAAGCCAAAACATAAGTTTAATTGTTTCAGAGTTTAACATGGCACACAGCCGTCCATGTCCCACAACGATCCTCCTCCATGCAAGCTCCAGCTAAGTACCTAAGGACCTGCAAAGCATGTAGTAACGAGTCAACAACAAGTTGAGTGAGTTCACGGTTGGGTGTTCGTTTTAAGTTGTTTCGAAAACAGTTTCCTTTATCTGGCATCCTGCCGTGGGGGTTACCCCATAGTTAAAAACGTGACTTGTTTATTCCCGATTACTCTGGAAATCCAGCCGTGGGGGCTACCCCGCGTTAGTTATCTGGCATTTCGGCCGTGGGGGCTACCCCATGTATACACTAGACTCGTTACCATATCGACTGCTGACTGTAGTCATGTTTAAGTGCCCTGAAACTGTCAATGTCTATCATCATTGACGTGCCCCAGATCCATTAGTTCACGCCCGTCCTCTGCGGCACGGTGTGAGGTTTGTCAGACCTAAATAGCGCTATCTAACTAATGACCCGCTCGCCATTGGCCCGGCGATTAAGTCGATATAAAAAGGAGGGACTTCGTGATAGAGTTTTGGTCTAGTACGAGTTATCTGTTCGTGAGGACGAGGAATTACATTCCTGAACCATTGCTGTCCTACCCAAGGAGGACGAGGAACCCATGTTCCTTAACCCCAATTCCCGACCCCTGGGAATCCCATGCTTTGTAGAGGGTGTGAACTCACCTTGGTTTGCTCGGCAGATACACAGAAAAGTCAATCAAGCAATATTGTGGTCACTCACGTCCTATCATAGTTGTATCATACAAATCAGGTTCGTAATCAAGTAGTACACGTATGTTTCTAGCACATTGCATTCAAGTATCATTCATGGCAGTCCATCAACATTCACGTTCAATCAGTAATGTATAAGGTCTATGCATTAGGCCCAAAAGTCCGGCCCAATCACCTAAGCCCGTAATCATGCAAGTCCAATTCAGCGTGCATATGAAGATGTTCTTGAGTCGAGACTGTGCGGTCTCTAGTCGAGACTGTGCGGTCTCGAGTTGTAGCTTACAAGTTTCGAGTCGCAACTGATGAGGTCTCGGGTTATGCATGTGTTGGTCTCGAGTCGCAACCGGACTCGCAAGTAGGGTCTCGAGTCACGATGTTTGGGTGTTGATCACGTGGGGTCTCGAGTCGAGACTATAGGTTCTCGACTCGCAACTTGTGTCGAAACCAGGGATCTCGGGTTGACATTTGGTGGCCTCGAGTCGAGACAGAAGGTCTCGGCTGGGGACATTTGCTGAATTCGACATTGTACTTGGCCAATGAGATTTCATGGTCATGATATTATGTACTATCCAGTAATATTGCACTAACATGTTCCCTTGTCTAGCTAAATACCGAAATGGATCAAACATGGCAATTTCAAATGTTCATAACATATTCATATCATCTTCAAGTTGTTCTTCATATATATTCAAGTCATGTTCATGTTAATTATTTAAACTTGTTCATCATATTTCCGGATTTTTAGCATAAATCACAAACATAATCATGAACAACAAATCAACACACTTGAACATACCCATCTAATGGTTTCAAATCATCACATAACATCTCAAAATCAACTCTACACTAATCCGATTAACATGGTACTACACATATGCAAGCCGGTTTTCATGAACATCAATAATCAATGGTTTGAATCATATTTAGACACAAGATATCATGAGCTCATTATGTAACATATCCGAAATCAAAACATGTTATCCGATTATCAACATCATACAACTCCGATTCACAAAACATCATCAAGCATACAACTATATTAGTTCAATCATGTCATTCATACTATCATTTAACAACAAACATCATAAAGACACTAACCGGTTGATGGGTTTCAAGGGTGAGTATGAAGCTTCCAAACGGGTGTGTGTGTGTGAGTCGATCCGAGAGCTCCTAGTGTCACCGGTTTGATCCGAGAAGAAGGAGGAGAGGTGATGTTGAGACTTAGGGTTTAATCGTTTCTAGAGAGAGTAGGGGAGTATGTGTGTTGTCCAAAGATGATAGTGTTGGTTAGCAACAAGGATATATACTAGCTTCAAGTGGTGCACCCTAATGGGTTTTCGAATAGGCTAAGGGGTGTGTGGCCCAATCCGGCCCAACTGTTACTGTTCACTCGAGACCGCATGGTCTCGAGTCGGGTCCTTGTTGTCTCGGTTCATATACATACACGCATACATACAATTACAACACATAAACGTAACACGTAATCACATAGGATGTTCACATATATCATTACACCAATACGTCAACTAGTCACATAATGTTTCAAGTAGGTTACACTAAGATACACGAAAGGTTCTAAATTTCGAGTTGTCACATCATCCCCAAGTTGAAAGAAATTTCGTCCCGAAATTTGGTAGGCACTCACTGAGGAAGCTAGTTAAGTTGTATGGTGTTCCCGGTTTTCCTGGGGTGTCACATCCACCCCCCGTTGATCTGGAATTTCGTCCCGAAATTTCGTAGCTTCGGCCTCAGTAGTGGGTGTACTGTTTGCGAACAGTTGGGGATACTTTTATTTCATCTGATCTTCGCGCTCCCAGGTGAACTCTGGGCCGCGACGTGAGTTCCAACGAACTCGAACGAGAGGTATTCTAGTGCTCTTGAGGACCTTAACATCCCGGTCCGTGATTTCGACTGGTTCCTCGACGAATCGTAACTGTTCGTCGATAGTGAGTTCCTTCAGGGGAACTATGTGGGTCTCATCTGACAGACACTTCTTCAGATTCGACACGTGAAAAACGTTGTGAACTGCACCGAGTTCTGCTGGTAAATTCAGTCTGTAGGCCACCCTGCCTATTTTCTCAATGATTTCGAAAGGTCCAACGTATCGTGGGTTAAGTTTGCCGCGTTTACCAAAACGAACCACACCCTTCCAGGGTGAAACTTTGAGTAGTACCCGCTCCCCAATCTGGAGCTCTAGTGGTTTCCTGCCCTTATCGGCGTAAACTTTCTGACGGTCACGAGCTGCCGCCATGCGTTTTCGTATTTGAGCAATTTGTTCGGTCGTGTCTACCACATGTTCTGGACCAGTGATCTGACTATCCCCCACCTCTGCCCAACAAAGAGGTGACCGGCATTTACGTCCGTACAATGCCTCAAACGGAGCAGCTTTAATGCTGGTGTGGTAGCTGTTATTATATGAGAATTCCACAAGTGGCAGATGCTTTTCCCAGCTGTTGCCAAAGTCGATTACACATGCACGAAGCATGTCTTCTAAGGTTTGAATAGTGCGCTCGGACTGCCCGTCCGTCTGAGGGTGATACGCTGTGCTCATGTCTAATCGTGAGCCAAAGGATTTGTGCATTGCTTGCCACAGTTCTGAAGTGAAACGTGCATCTCGATCTGAGATAATATAGGTGGGCACCCCGTGCCTCGAAACAACTTCCTTGAGGTATATTTCTGCAAGAGTGGAGAATTTATCCGTCTTCTTGATAGCCAGGAAGTGTGCAGATTTTGTAAGTCGATCCACGATCACCCAAATAGTATCGTTTCCGCGCTGGGATCTAGGTAGGCCAGTAACAAAATCCATGGAAATTTGCTCCCATTTCCATTGTGGTATCTCTGGTTGTTGGAGTAGGCCTGAGGGTTTCTGGTATTCAGACTTGACTCTCGCACAAGTCAAACACTTGCTGACGTAAGTTGCGATGTGGGCTTTCATGCTAGGCCACCAATACGTGGTTTTGATATCGTGGTACATTTTATCCGAACCAGGATGTACCGAGTAGCGAGACTTGTGTGCTTCATCCATCACAAGTTCTCGTAGGTTGCCATAGAGTGGGACCCAAACGCGTCCCGTTACGTAGTAAGCGCCGTCTTCCTTCTGTTCTAAGCGTTGCCTTGATCCGCGTAGGGCTTCAGCCCTGACGTTCTCTGGTTTCAGTGCTTCTATCTGAGCGTCTCGTATTTGGGAAGGAAGACTAGAATGTATTGTGAGTTGTAAAGCCCGTACGCGCTTAGGTGCAGTGTCCTTTCGACTAAGGGCGTCAGCCACAACATTGGCCTTGCCCGGGTGATACCTGATCGAGCACTCGTAGTCATTCAGTAGTTCGACCCATCGTCGTTGTCGCATGTTCAGTTCCTTCTGCTTGAAGATATGTTCGAGGCTCCTGTGGTCGGTGTAGATGGCGCACTTGGTACCTTACAGGTAATGCCGCCATAACTTAAGTGCAAAAACAACAGCTCCCAGCTCCAAATCGTGTGTAGTGTAGTTCTTCTCGTGAACCTTGAGTTGGCATGAGGCGTAGGCTATAACTTTATCTCGTTGCATTAATACACAACCGAGACCCTGAATTGATGCGTCGCAGTAAACCACAAAGTCGTCTGTGCCCTCTGGCAATGAAAGGATAGGTGCGCTGCATAGTCTATCCTTTAAGTGCTGAAATGCTGATTCCTGTGCATTTCCCCAGCGATAAAGAACGCCTTTCTGCGTCAGTGAGGTGAGAGGCTGTGCAATCTTAGAAAAATCCTTAATGAACCTCCTGTAATAACCTGCCAATCCCAAGAATTGGCGAATTTCCTTTGGTGTACGAGGTGCAGGCCAGTTCTTAATAGAGTCTACCTTGGATGGATCAACGTGAATCCCATCCTTGTTTACCACGTGGCCTAGGAAATGGACCTCACGAAGCCAGAAGTCGCATTTCGAGAACTTTGCATAAAGCTGTTCTGTTCGAAGGAGTTCCAGGATGAGCCGTAGATGTTGCTCGTGTTCCTCCTGACTCTTAGAATAGATCAGGATGTCGTCGATGAAGACTATAACGAACTTGTCCAGGTAAGGCTTGCACACTCGGTTCATTAAGTCCATGAAAACCGCAGGTGCGTTTGTCAGCCCAAAAGGCATGACCAAAAACTCATAGTGCCCGTATCAAGTTCTGAAGGCCGTTTTAGAGACATCCTCTTCTCGGACTCTCAGTTGGTGATATCCTGATCTCAAATCAATCTTTGAATAGTAGCTCGATCCTTGTAGCTGGTCGAACAAATCGTCAATGCGTGGTAGAGGATAACGATTCTTCACCGTCACCTTGTTGAGTTCCCGGTAGTCGATGCACATTCTGAAGGTACCGTCCTTCTTCTTCACAAATAGTACTGGAGCTCCCCAGGGCGATGAGCTAGGATGAATAAAACCCTTATCCAAGAGTTCTTGTAGTTGCGTAGAGAGTTCTTCCAACTATAATGGGGCTAAACGATAAGGTGCACGAGCTATAGGCGCAGCTCCAGGAGCTAGTTCAATCTGAAACTCGACTTGGCGATGAGGCGGAAGACCAGGTAATTCCTCAGGAAATACCTCAGGATAGTCGCGTACAACTGGAAAATCCTCTATCTTCTTCTCTTTCTCCGTGGTGTCAGTAATGAGGGCTAAAATGGCAGTGTGGCCCTTTCGCAAGCACTTCTGGGCCTTAAGGAGAGAGATGACGTTCTCAACGGCACTCTTCTTGTCGCCGCGAATCATGAGAGGTTCATTACCGGAACCCGGAATACGAACAATCTTCTCGTTGCAAAGAATCTCTGCTCGGTGTTGGGATAACCAATCCATCCCAATGACAACGTCGAAACTACCCAAGACGATAGGAATAAGGTCGATAGAGAAGGTTTGGTCAGCGAGAATAAGTTTACAACCCTGGACTACGTGTGTGGCCTCTAAACTCTTACCATTTGCTAGCTCTACAGTGTGCTTGTTGTTCAAAGGTGTTGGAATACGCTTAAGCATTCGACTAACTTCTAGTGACATGTAGCTAGTATCGGCACCCGAATCAAATAAAACTGTAACATAAAAGTCGTCGAGAAGGAACTTACCCGCCACCACATTGGGGTCATTCCTTGCTTCACCTTGGCCGATCACGAATGCCCGCCCCCTGGCACCATTGTTGTTGTTGTTGTTCCCATTGTTACCATTCCCCTGATTGTGGTTAATGTTGTTGTTGTTGTTCTGGTTCCTGTTCAGTTGGGGACAATCTCTCTTGAAATGGCCTTCAGCTCCACACTGAAAGCACCCTTTGTTATCACCTTGCTGCTGCTGTTGCTGACGTTGGTTCTGTTGGGTTTGCTGACGATTCTGATTGGCGGGGAATAGGCTCCTGCAATCCTTTGCAGCGTGACCTGGCTTGTTGCACCGATGACAGTTACCCCTGGTGCACGGCCCGCTGTGGTGCAGGCTGCAGCGATTGCATTTGGGGTGATTCCCTTTGTACCCACCATGACTTTGACCACCAGATGATTGCTGACTAGGGCCCTTGTAGTCATCAGTCTTTCTCTGCTGAGACTGGGATTGAACAGAAGTCGACCCCTTACTTGAAGTTCCATCCCATTTCCGTTTGTTGTCACTAGAGGTACCAGAAGTAGTTGCAGCACCTATGCACTTTGGTAACTTGTTCTGCTCCACCGCTTGATCAGTAAGACGGTGAGCCAACTGAACAACCTGCTGGATAGTGGTGAGGTTTGCTGAAGTCACATGACTTTGGATCTCTGGTACCAAGCCCTTGAGAAAGAGTTCAATACGCTTAAATGGAGGGTCCACCATAGTAGGACATAGTAAGGCAAGCTCATTCGATCTCTTAGTGTACGCCTCAATTTCTGACCCCGTCATCTTGAGGTTGAAGAACTCGACTTCCAGCTTATGAATGTCATCACGACTGCAGTATTCTTCCTTGATCATTTCCTTAAAAGTTCCCCATGGGGTGGCGTTGGCAGCAACCAACCCCAGCATTTGAATCTGAGCGTTCCACCATGTAAGGGCTAAACCCTCGAGAGTACCGGTAGCATACTTCACCCTGCGCGCCTCAGGGCATTCACACATTTCGAAGACTGACTCGAGTTTCTCAAACCAGTGGAGGAGTCCTACTGCTCCTTCAGTGCCGGTAAAAGTAGTTGGTCGGCAGTCCATGAAAGTTTTAAAAGTGCACACGGGTGGCTGAGCATGCTGACCTATTGTGGGAGAAAGAAAGACAGAGTTTAACACAAAAGTTGGTTCACGAGAGTAGGATCTAAAGATCCTAGAATGAGTTAGAACTGCAGGATATACCTCCTGCGTGTGCAGCTGCAAGTGCCGCAGCAACTCGTTCGTTAATCAGAGCCGTCAACTGGGCTTGTGTCAGGTTAACGCGTCCAGACATGATCTTCATATCAAGAAGAACGTGAGTGAGAGGGGTTCGCCAAAGTGCGATGACAGAAGTGAGCAAATACACACGTGTTCAAGCAACAGTAGTTATACTAACCAAGCATACCATGAGCAATGTACTATGTAACTAACAAGTAGGCAATATATACATAGATCATATCACCTAGAATGTCGAGCCTTGCATGTGGAGTGAAGCGTCGTTGTGGACCGTAGAGCACTGTACAGGTTATAGTCTGGTTTTAACAAAACGTTTTTCCCCTTTATTAAAACCAAGTTCTCTATAACCAATGGCTCTGATACCAATCTGTCACACCCCCAAAATCCACCTGCGGAGTACTACCGCTTGGAGGCGTGACTGACCAGGATCCAGCCACCAATCATATTGAACAAGCATATAAGTAGTTATAAAAATCCAACCAATACAATTGGTGTTCAAACAAAACATAGTTGAAGTTGTAAGCGGAAGCATAAGTCTTAAAGCCAAAACATAAGTTTAATTGTTTCAGAGTGTCACGACCCCTGACCCGGTTTGACCCGTTTCAGAAGCCGCGGAACAGAAATACTGCGGTATTTATTTATTTGAGTTTAACAGCGGAAGTTTTCATCAGGATCGTTTAAAGCTAAAATTTTCCCCCGATTATTTTATTTCACAATTCGGGATAAAATCCCGATAATTTACAATAGTATGATTTTACTATAAAATCGTTATGTTACAAAACTTATTTCTTTATTTTTATAATGAGCCACTATCTTAAGCTTGAAATGCTCCCCAGCACTTTTTCCTGAATTACAACAGATCACCTGAAACATGTTTGAAAAAGGTTTTGTCAGCGGGAAATACTGAGTGAATCATTCTATTTACTAAAATGACACATTTGTTATAATTTACAGTATTAGGAGTGATTACAATGTTTCTGATATCAATCCAACTACCCACGGTATTTGTCACTCGACCCATTGGCCCATTCGTCCAATGGTGTCTGTGACTATGGTCATATCCCCCATTGGCAGCCCCAATGGTGACGATTATCAAGTAATGTATACAAAACCCCACATACCGGCTGTAACTTGGTGATTACAAAGACTTAATCCCTGTAATTATAACTTTGAAAATAAACATGATTTTGTAAACAATTTTGATAAAAAGAGAGAATGACTCACATTGCTGGTTTACTACGGACAGAATCTAGTCTATGAATTATCTTGATTAACCTAATTTAGATAACAATGCACACAACACTGGGTTAGTAATCAATCCAGCAATTACGATAACTCACGAGATCAAATTATCACAATAAACGACAAAGTGCAATACTTCATCCATCGACTTAACGATGATCCGTCAAATTAATGACGAATGACAAAGTATAATACTTTATCCATCGAATTAACGATGATCCGTCAATTTAATGACGAACGATAAAGTATAACCCTAATGTGGGCGGCACTTAAACATTCATTGGATATATTGATCGTCGGAAAATGAATCGTAGCAGCGATTGTGCTAATACCTTGTTTTGCAGCAGAATTTCGAGACCCGTGTGTGTTTGTATAGTAATTCGAACGTAACTCAGTGTATATTGTGAATTTTCACGTCGTTTCAGTACCCAGATTCCAGTCCCAAACCCCACTATTTATAGGTAACTTTTGACCCTTACGCGGCCCGCGTGAGGTTTAAGCTTATCCTTACGCGGCCCGCGAGACACCTACTTTTAGGCCTAGGGTTGCCACGTTTGGCACTAGCTTTGCTGAGTTGATAATTTTCGAAATTTACTTGCTGCCAACGTTTTAGATGGATAATCGTCCATAGGGTTTAACCCCCCCTGAGTTTTAGGGGCCCTAATCCTGATTCTGAAAATTATGAAAATTTTATGGTTTGTTCAGAATCACTTGGGTGTCTCAATTAGGGTTTCCTATTGGACTAATTATTTTAATAATTATGACTTTTGATGAGAGTTGTTACATTCTCCCCACCTTAAGAAAAATCTCGTCCTCGAGATTTACTGAAATAACTGAGGATACTTTTTCTTCATTTCTGTTTCTAGCTCCCAAGTGTATTCAGCTCCTCTCTTTGAATCCCATCTGATTTTGACTAAAACTAGTCGTTTGTGCTTGAGAAACTTGATCTTTCGATCCTCAATTTGAAGAGGTTTCTCCACAAATTTTAACTTTTCGTTTACCTTTATGTCTTGAAGAGGTACTACCAGAGATTCATCTGTTAAACATTTCTTGAGATTGGATATATGAAATACATCATGTACTCCAGCTAATTCTTCTGGTAGTTGTAAACGATAAGCTACTGGTCCTATACGTTGGGTCACTGGAAATGGTCCTACGTATCTTGGACTTAGCTTCCCTTTCTTACCGAATCTAACAACTCCTTTCCAAGGAGAAACTTTTAATAGTACCTTGTCTCCAATTTGGAATTCTAGTGGCTTGCTTCTATTGTCTGCATAACTCTTCTGACGATCTCGAGCAGTCTTCAGCCTTTCTTTAATTTGAGTAATCTTATCCGTTGTTTCTTGCACAATCTCCGGACCTGGTAATTGACTTTCTCCTATTTCTGCCCAACAAACTGGAGTTCTGCACTTTCTTCCATATAATGCTTCAAATGGAGCAGTATCAATGCTTGAGTGATAACTATTGTTATAGGAGAATTCAATCAATGGTAAGTGATCATCCCAACTTCCACCAAAGTCTATTATACATGCTCGGAGCATGTCTTCTAGAGTTTGGATCGTCCTTTCACTTTGCCCATCTGTTTGGGGATGATATGCAGTGCTCAAATTTAGTCGAGTTCCCATAGCTTGCTGGAAACTTTTCCAGAAATGGGAAGTAAAACGACTATCTCTATCCGAAACAATGGAGAGTGGAACTCCATGTAAGGATACAACTTCATCTACATACAATTTAGCCAGTCTCTCCATGTTAAAGGTTTCTTTCATAGGTAGAAAGTGAGCAGATTTGGTTAATCGATCCACAATTACCCAAATTGCATCATTACCTTTTCTGGTTTTGGGTAACTTTGTAACAAAATCCATTGTTATAAGTTCCCATTTCCATACTGGCATTTCTAATTGTTGTAGTAATCCTGAAGGTTTTTGATGTTCTGCCTTAACTTGTGAACAAGTAAGACATTTAGAAACATAGCTTGCTATGTCCTTTTTCATTCCTATCCACCAAAAATTCTTTCTTAAATCTTGGTACATTTTATTGTTTCCTGGGTGTATAGTATACCTAGATTTATGAGCTTCTTCTAAAATCTTAGGTCTTAAATCTCCCTACTTAGGTACCCAAATTCTATTTTTATGGAATCTCCAAATTCCATCTGCTCCTTGTTCTAATTCCTTGATTCGTCCTTTCATTCCTTCAGCATCATCCTTGATGGCTGTAGTTTGAACATTCTTCAATTGTTCCATTAAATCTATTTGTAGATTTAATCTGAGAGCACGAACCCGTCGTTGTTTCTCATAATACTTACGACTTAAGGCATCTGCAACTACATTCGCCTTTCCTTCGTGATACTGAATATCACAGTCGTAGTCACTTAGGATTTCCATCCATCTCCTTTGCCTCATGTTTAACTCTTTTTGTCCAAAGATATATCTTAAACTTTTGTGGTCTGTGTAGACAGTAAATTTACTTCCGTAAAGATAATGTCTCCAAATCTTAAGGGAAAAAATTACGGCTCCTAATTCTAAATCATGAGTCGTATAGTTTTCTTCGTGCTTTTTCAATTGCCTTGATGCATATGCAATTACCTTCTTACGTTGCATAAGCACACATCCAAATCCTAGTTTTGAAGCATCACAATATACTTCAAAATCTTCAGTTCCTTCTGGTAAGGCTAAGATTGGTGCATGGGTTAATTTCTGTTTCAAAATCCTAAAAGCTTCTTCTTGTTTAGGTCCCCATTCAAACTTAGTGGCTTTACAGGTTAGCTTAGTTAATGGTACAGCTATCTTGGAAAAATCCTTAATAAACCGTCTATAATATCCAGCTAAACCTATAAAACTTCTTATTTCCATTGCCGTTTGTGGAACCTTCCATTTGGTAATTGCCTCTATTTTAGCAGGATCTACGTGAATACCTTCATGATTCACCATGTGTCCTAAGAATTGCACTTCCTTTAGCCAAAATTCGCATTTCGAGAATTTGGCATACAACTTTTCTTTTCTTAACAAAGTTAAGAGTGCATGAAGATGTTCACAATGCTCTGTCTGACTTTTGGAATAAATAAGTATATCGTCTATGAAGACAATTACAAATTTATCCAAATATGGTTTACAGATCCTATTCATCATGTCCATAAATGCTGCAGGCGCATTTGTTAATCCAAAGGGCATGACTGTAAACTCGTAATGACCATACCTAGTTCTGAAAGCAGTCTTAGGTATGTCTTCTTCTTGTACCTTTAATTGATGATATCCGGAGCGTAAATCTATCTTAGAAAAATATCTAGCCCCCTGAAGTTGATCAAAAATATCATCAATCCTAGGTAATGGATATCGATTCTTAATTGTGACCTTATTCAATTCTCTATAATCGATACACATTCTCATTGAACCATCCTTTTTCTTCACAAACAACACTGGCGCTCCCCAAGGGGATGAGCTAGGTTGTATGAATCCTTTACTTAGTAATTCATCTAATTGCTTTTTTAGTTCTAACATTTCTGTGGGTGCTAACCGATAAGGTGCCTTGGCTATCGGTGTAGTTCCTGGAATTAGATGAATCCTAAATTCTACTTCCCTATCTGGAGGTAATCCCGGTAAATCTTCTGGAAATACATCAGGATATGCTGAGACTACTGGTATTTCTTTAAGATCTTTTCCCTTAGTGCTAATGATTATTGAAATTATATACACTATTCCTTGTTTTTGTTCATAATTAGCAACTTTCATTACTGATATGAACTTCATGGGCTTACGTGGTTTATCTCCTGTAATCCTAATCATTTCTCCGGTGGGTGATTGAATTTCTATGGAATTCTGATCACAAAGGATTCTAGCATGGTTGGCTACTAACCAATCCATTCCTAATACAACATCAAATTCAGCTAATTTCATTGGCAATAGTTTTGCAGAGAATTTATGTCCTAAAAGTTCTATGTTTCCTTCTTGCAAAATTTTATCTATTTTAACTGAATTTCCGTCTGCTGTTTCAACGGTAAAAATCTGCCTAATATTGGTTAAAGGTAAACTAAGAGCTTGGCAGAATGAAGTATTTATAAAACTTTGGTTTGCACCAGAGTCAAATAATACTTTTGCGTACACATTGTGAACTAAGAACGTACCCGCTATCACATCCGGAATGAGTTCTGCTTCTTGAGTGGTCAACTGAAATGCCCTGGCATTCTTCTTTGTGGTTCCTTCGGTCGCCTTGGGTTTATTATCTACTGGTTTGACCAATTTAGGACATTCTGTTTTATAATGCCCTGCTTCTCCACAGTTAAAACAGATTACAGTCTTCTTTTTGCAGTTTTCTTCACGATGTCCTATACCCTTGCAAAAATTGCAAGTGATATCGTATCTTCCATAATGTTTCTTTTTGCATTTCTTGCAAAATGACAGAGTTGGAGATTGCCCTGTTCCTTTTCTCTTGAAGCTGTTATTATTACCCACACGAAATCCTTGGGTAATTTTCTGAGCTAGTTCCTTTTTCCTATCTTCATCTCTTGTGCGCACCAGTTCATCGGTTAGAGTATTGGCTAATTCTACCGCATCATCAATAGTGCGAGGTCTCGCAGCTTTAACAATATTGCGGATTTCACCAATTAGCCCCCAAATATAGCGAGAAATGAGTACCGGTTCTGGCGAAGCCAGTGTTGGTACCACTCTTGCATATTCAAAGAATATCGAGGTATAACCGCGACAATCTACACCCATCATCCGATGATTTAGAAATTTATTCGCCATCTGTTCTTTTTCATACTCGGGACAGAATTTTCTTTCCACCAAACCCTTAAATTCTTCCCAAGTCATAGCATAAGCTATTTGTAGGATCGATTTGACCGATCGAATGAGTCAATTTGAGTGTATTTACACTATTTAGATGGCGGAAACATCTAAACAGCTTAGAATCAGTAGAATAGAGTAGAAAACAGAAGAAATCACTTTAATCACTTGTTCTCATTAAAAGATTGACTTGAAAATCCAGCAGCACCTCGTTACAACTTTTCAGGATGCGTACCAAATGAGAACTACACTAGCCTATTTATAGGCAGACGATTTCGCTTCAACATGTCTCAAGCGAAATTTCATCATTTGATTTCGCTTGAGGCTTACATGATACATCCTGAAGCGAAATCCTAACAAACTATCATAAACTTACATATAGACCCCTATACATTACATACTTGACATATTGAGACCCTAGACTTATGACGTAGGCTTTAGACATCATGTATCAACAAACTCCCCCTTGGATACAGCCGGAGTCTTCAGTCTTGGTCTTCAAACATTACAGGGACTTGAACTTTTCTTCATGAGACTTAGGCTTCTTTAGTAACATTTTCCTAAGTTTCTCATTCTCATCTGCTCTCTTCTTTTCTTCAGCAGCTTGTCTTTGAGCAAACGTCTCACGCAAATATCTATCTTTTTCTTCTTGAGCTTTACGAACCTTCTCAGCTTTCAATTTGACTTTCTCTTCCAAAGACCACCATGATGACTTCCATTTAGTTTCAGAATTGATACTTTTCTGAAAACACACATTCACGACTCTCTGAAACTGCATCGCCTGATCTTTATCTTCTGGCGAATAGTGAATCTTGTTGATGAAAAGACATTCTATATCCTTTGCCGAGCAGTTAACAAGCCACATAGGATCAAATACACGAATTTCTCTAATTTCACCTCCTGCTCGATAAGTGATCACTGCTTCAGTAGACAGACAACTATATACCCAATGCATAAAGCCTTTATAGAATTCTTGTTCCATTGGAGGCACTGGTATAATCTTCATCGTCTTTGGCTTCTTGATATTCAGAATTCTTTCTTCAACACCAGTTTCAGGATTAACTCTTGGAATAATCTTTGGACGATGTGGCTTCCAGAATTTGAATTCTTTCAATGATTGAAATCTGATAAATCCCCACATTCTAATGTCATTCTTCCTCACAGGATATTCCAAAGCTCTGACCTTTGATAACTCATCAACATCCCACCATGGGAGTGACATAAGATCATGTAACTTTTCGAAATACTGAACACCACATTCTCTTCTGACTGCATAAGCATTCACGTGTGGTAGAAAGCCCCAGCTAATAATGTCTCCAAGAGAAACACTACGATCACGTTGATAAAACTTCAACGGTCTTTTGAACTTTCTGTCATGATTTACTTTAAACCATCTCTTTTTCTCTTCTTTCTCTAAATCTTTCTTTGCACCATCAGGATTAAAGTCTTTTAGAACTTCAGCAACTTTTCTCATTAACTCATCACGATTCTCTTTAGAGAAAAATTCCATTAATGTGGGTAACTGAGAAGTATCTTCATGCACACTTTCATCATCTTCCCAGTCTTCAACTTCTACTCGATCATACAGATCAGCTTCCTCAACATAATGATATTCATAATCATCATAATGATTAACATCAAATTCATTCAGCTCCCTTTCAAGATCTGAATTCATTTCTTCTTCAAAGTCAAACTTGAACTCTGGATGATCTCTTCGAGTCATTTCTTTTAAAGTTTCTAGCGTATAATTATGGAAATGCTCTCCTTCTTCCCGATAAGTATCCAATCTAAGAATCAATGTTTCAGCTTGATCAACATTTTGATCATCACCACACTCCCCCTCACCTGTTGCGCTTTCATGTTCAACATTTGCATCATCACGTAACAAATCATCAATTGTTTCTTCAGAAACTTTTAAACCAGAAGCACCTTGATCTTGATCATCATCTCCATCATCATCATCACTACTACTTGCAGAGATCACACCATCTTCTGCATTTTCATCTTCGTCATCATCCTCTTCATTTTCACCAGTAAGAAGATCATCAATTTCAACATCAACATCAAAAATACCAGAAACCGATGCAAGAGGACAAACATTCAGAATACCAGATTCAAAAACATCAACTGGAACAATAGCTTTTTCTTCAATTTCAGGACCCTTTCCCTTATCTTTCATTTGCTCATCTATTTCAGCCTGTTTCTAAGCTTTCCCTTCATCACGAACAATCTCATTGTATTTCAGCTCTAGAGATGTACCAACCAACTTTTCCAACACTTTCCTCATCATTTTGTTTTCATGTTCACTTCTTGTTTTGGTTGCCTTTAACTCTTGATTTTTCAATTCATAGTACTTGAGATGCTCATCCCTACTTTTCTTTTCTTCCAGTAATTCTGCAATCTGAACTTTTATAATATCCATCTCTGCTTCATTAGTTTCAATTTTCTTCAGCAAAGACTTGTTTTCAGCTTCAGTTGCCTTTACTCTCAATTCAAGAATTTTCTCACGATCAGACATCTTTTTACTTTCAGCTGCATTTGTTTTGTTTTCAGCTATCACCTTTTCAATCTTCTCATCCAAATATTTGATTTGCTCTTCTGATGCAAAATCAAAAACTCCAACTTCTTCAAGATTAACATTCTCTGAAACTCCAGGAAAAGTTTTATAACTAGAAGAACCAGGTGTGGTTTGAAGGATAGGTTGTGAAGATGGTGGTGTTTGGATATTTAATTGTGAAGTAGGAATAGGTTGTTCATGTGGTGGTGAGAGATGTGGTAGTGAAGTTTGATGTGGTGGTGAATGAGGTGGAATAGGTTTAGTTGATGGTGATTGAAGTTGAATAGGTTCAGATGGTGGTATAGATTGACTGGTTCCTTCAGTTGTTTTCTTCTTCAAAACAATTTTTGGAATTTTAATTGTTGGACTAACAATTCGAATCTTCTTCGGAGCAGCTTTCTTTCGAGCTCCTCTCTTCTTCTTTCCACTATCAGGAGTTTGTGATTCAGATACACGTTCTGGTGAAGGTTCATAAGCAGCATCATCTTTCTCTTGTCTCTTTCTCTTTTTTAACAACTTTTCTTGTTCAGCCGCTTCTTTAATTCTTCTTTGACGTGCAACTTCATCAATAACTTCATCTGAAGAACTAGAAGAACTTGTATCAACATCTTCAACCACTATATTGTCAGCAGCTTTACTTTGTTCAGGAACAGATTCAGAAATCCCTTTCAAAAACTCTGTAGATCTAGGAGAAAAACAAATATCTCCTTCAACATTTGTTCCAATTTCAGCTTCAGCTTCAATGTTAATTTCAGCTTCAGCTTCAACATTAGCTTCTGCTTCAGCTTCATTCTCAGATTCATCAACTAATAGCGTTTTTGCAACTTTCTTACGACGCTTCTTAGGTTGTGAAGATGAACCTTCTTCAGCTTGCACTTTTGGAGTTGTTTTCTTACTCCTCTTCTTTTGTTCTTTTACAAACCACACACTTCTTGATGGTTTAAACCCTTTCAGAATCTCCAACTCATCAGCATAACCAGCTTCAGCTCTTTCAGCTTCGTTTCTCCAGTGCTCATGATTTACTGGATCTGGATCTTGATAATTTGGATCAATAATAAAACCAAACAATGCAACTTCATCCTTTGGTTCAGGATGATTAGAATGATATCTTGCTATTTGTGCCACAGAATCATTATTCATGTGAGCTAGAACCAACAAGTCGTTCACCACATCTCGGACAATTCCTGGATAAGCATGATCAATCATCATTTGAATGAACCTTGGATATATCCAGCTTCTCCTTTTTGATGTCACCTCTTCCACAAGATAATGAAATATAATATGAGAGAAATTGTACTTCTTGTTTAAAACAAGAGCAACCACCATGTTCATATGATAATCACGCATAGCATCGTAACTTCCCTTTTGATGACTTAGAGCAATCAACACTGAATGAATCAAGAATTTGAACGGCTTTGTGAATTTTGACTTCAGAACATTTGCAGCATTCAAAGCTCCAATGTATCCCATTCTAAGCAAACATCCTTTCACCATTCTTTCAGGAAATGCTGTTGGTGAATCTTCAGTATCAGGAAAATCCAGAATCTCACGAACATATGCTTCTGTTATCAGGATTTGTTTCTTTTCATCAGCAACCTTAACAAGCGAAGTGATTACTTTGCTCTTCTCGTCATACACTGCATGCTTCCAAAAACGTTTGATGTGAGATGTATACACCATCCTTCTATCTGTCAAAGCTTTTTGTATCGGCAATCTTCTCATAAATTCCAGAATGCTTGCAAACTTCGATAACTTTGGACTACTTGTCACATCAAGATCACAACAAGTGTTGTGAAGAGCTTTGAACAGAACACTCGAAGGCTGCATATCAAATACCACAAAATTCAAACAAATTAGACATTTTTTTTTAATTTCAATTTTACACAGATCCTTGATTACACTTGAAGGTCAACAGACAACAACAATCGTTCAAGCAAAATCATAACACCCCATTTCGCTTGAAGCGAAACTGATCAATCACAAAAAAAAAATTTGTGAACATATGATCAAATTGATCACATAGTCCTGTTCTACGTTCAATTCCGATCAACCTGATATCAATTTCATACATTTTGACCCACACAAACGTTCTAGATCTACGATTAAAGATCTGTTCATCCGTCAAATTTGTATAAACTCAGATCTGAATCAAACAAACAATACACATCAATCTACACATGATTCCGACAACACACATATGTTTTGATTTGATTTTTATCAAGTTAAATCCCTAAATCTATGTGTTCTAACCCTAACCGTCGCCGACACACAAAAATAATCAAAATTGTTACAAATATGCACCATCACTTACATTCACCATGTTAGTAGTTAAGTATGCCAACTAAAAACACAAGATTTGTGTGAATTTGGGCAGAGTAACGGCAGAAAAACGAAGATTCAGACGAGTTCGCTTGAAATCGCTCTGAAAATACTTGAAGCGAAATCGTGTTACAACTGATGCTTCAAGCGAAGACTTTGTCCTTTTATACTCCTGAAGGTCTCGCTTGAGGGTCATTTAAATTTGTTCAAGCGAAATCATTGATCTGAAGGTTTCGCTTGAATCAGATTCAGTGCAATTTTTTATCCTTGAAGCGAAAACCTTTTTAACTTGTTTTAACCTTTTGATTTTTACTACTTTTACTATCACACCCAGTCAACCAAGTCCAAGTTAATGACCCTGGTCAACTGACTAGCCTGCCAAGTCCAAATTAATGACCCTGGTTGACCAATTTATGAAGATGTCGGATTTCTTGAAAAATTAAGTTCAAATTAATGAACTTTTGAATCATTTAGATCTTTCAAACTCAGTTTAACCAACAAACACTTGTACCTAGCATTTTACTGCATCACCAGCTTACCCAGCCCTCATCAATCTTAGACATGATCTGCACTAGGCTTTGAACTTTCGATTCCCAATGTCAGTTGTCGAAAACAAAATGAGAAACTAAAATCTTGTTGAATTTTAAACTGAATAAACTGAAACTATGTACACACAATCTTTTTGTGAGCGTGTCAAGGGATCATATCAGCTGCCGACGAAATACAAGTACCATTAAGCTGTTATTTCATTTTAAGCATTAAACAATTCACATAGATTGCCGATATACTGATCCTCTTAAATTCTCACAAAACTTTCAATCTGTTTGGGATACAGAATTAGTGTTTTAGGACTTAAACATCTACATGTGTCCCACCTCAGTATATACTCCCGTATCCAGACCCCAGTATTCAGTCTTACAGGTGAGTATACCTAGATGATATCTGTAAGGGGTTAATTTGCGAGGGCCGTGAGAGCTCAGGTCGATCTTTCGATACGCAGAGAGATGACGGCTTCGACTTTTGGTGGGTCCCCTTTGGGGATCTTCTTTTCAACAGCACATGATTAACCATTTTGCAATGTGTTATCATTTTTTATGCTGAGGGGAGGCTTATATTTCAAAGCAGCTTAAAGTATTCTCCGGGGACTAGGCCATTGCTTCCGCAAAATCAGAAGTCCCGGGATAATACCCCAGATATCACTAAGCATAAAGACCTAGTATCTCAGAATACGGGACCCTTCAAACAGGATTTCGGGGGTTACCTATATATCCTGGAGGTGTTCCCCACATAGACGCAAGTAAATTTTATGTTTATATCCCAAACTGATCTACTGATTTTGTGAAAACCTATCGGCACATCTTTAGCGAGACTGCTTAATTTCATTTTATACATTACAATTCTTTAGCGTACTGCACCTGTCTAGCTGATGTACTATCATTTCCCTTTTATACACAAACTCATTTTTACTTTTTCAATGTTTTTTGTTTTTATAGATTTTATCATGTTTTTGTATTTTTCTGCGAATATCTCCCCCTAAAACTAAAACATATTTTTGTGTTTTTGTTTTTAACGAAAAGCAGAGAAAAGAAAAAAAAAACTGTACAAACAAACTTGACAACATGACAAGGTTCACGTCAGATCGCCGCCCAACTCGGCATCACATTCAATAACCCTCCCAGATTGCAGATTTTTCATTCCATTCAATTTTAAAAGATAATAAAACCTCTTTTTGTCAAATGGTTTGGTATAGAAATCCGCTTTCTGTTCATCGGTGTGCACGTGTTCAATCCGAATTAACTTTTTCTCGTGACAATCACGAATAAAATGGTGACGGATCTCAATATGTTTTGTTTTTGAATGGTGAACCGGATTTTTAGTTATATTAATGGCTGCTTTATTGTCCACGAAAATCGGAGTATCTAAGAATTGCAAACCAAAGTCGCGCATTTGCTGTTGGATCCAAAGGATCTGCGAACAACAGCTGGAGGCTGAAACGTATTCAGCTTCACAAGTAGAAAGCGCTACTGTAGTTTGTTTCTTACACTGCCAGGTAACGAGTCGAGTTCCAAAGAACTGACACCCAGCAGTGGTGGACTTTGCATTTTGTTTGCAGCTTCCAAAATCTGAATCAGCGAAACCGGATAAAGTAAAGTCACCCGATCTAGGATACCACAAGCCGATGCTTGGGCAGCCTTTCAAATACCGTAGTATACGTTTCACGATTGTCAGGTGTGACTGCTTCGGATTCGACTGATATCTGGCACATAAGCATGTCAGATACATGATGTCTGGACGAGAAGCCGTGAGATACATCAAAGAACCAATGATTGATCGGTACAATGTTTCATCCATCTTCACTCCATTCTCGTCTGGACAAATGCCATGATTCTGTGCAAGGGGAGTGGAAGCAGGACTGCAATCTGTCATGTCGAACTTGTCTAGCACGTCCTTCACATACTTTGACTGATGAATGAAGATTCCGTCGGGCATTTGTTCTACCTGCAACCCGAGGAAAAACTTCATTTCTCCCATAGAGCTCATCTCAAACTTTTTCTTCATCACTAACTCAAACTCTTTGCACATATCGTCGTTTGTGGATCCAAAGATGATATCGTCCACGTAAATCTGCACAATCAACAAATGGTTGTCTTTTTCTTTAATAAACAAAGTGCTATCTACTGTACCTCCGTTGTCCAGCAAGTATGTCGAGAGCGTTTCATACCACGCTCTCGGGGCCTGATGAAGTCCGTATAACGCCTTGTCCAGTAGAAACACCTTGTTTTTGTGCTGTGGGTCTGTGAAACCCGGCGGTTGCCCCACATACACTTCCTCTTTGATAGTTCCGTAAAGAAAAGCAGATTTCACGTCAAGTTGATATACTTTAAAGTTCTTCCATGATGCAAAGGCCAGAAAAATCCGAATTGCCTCTAGCCTTGCAACTGGTGCGTAGACTTCATCGTAATCAATTCCTTCTTGTTGACTGAATCCTTGAACGACCAGTCTTGCTTTGTTTCTCACCACGACTCCTCTATCATCACGTTTGCATTTGAAAACCCACTTTGTCTTGATTAACTTCTGATTTGGTGGAAGATCAACAAGATTACAGACACCCAGCTTTTCAAACTGTTGCAGCTCCTCCTGCATTGCATTAACCCAGCTCTCCTCGGTCAATGCTTCCCTGTATGTCTTGGGTTCTATCTGCGAGATAAAACACTTGAAAGAAATCTCTTTCTGCATATCAGCAATAGATGAATAAAAACAAGTAAGGGCTTGATCTATTTGGTGTCGAGTTTTAACACCACTTTGCAAGTCGCCAATGATCTGTTCTGAGGGGTGATAGGATAATGTTCGTGGCATTGCACTGTCAGGCACACTAACTTCCGATTCCAAGCTCGTAATATCAAGATCAATGGTTTGATCTTAAGCTTCATTTGGATCCTCGTCAAAAGTCGGAGCAGGTTCCGCTTCTGAGTCGTCAGATTCGTCTAATGATGAAACCTGTTCCTCTGGTGATTCACCTACCAATGGAACTGGTTCCTCTGGTGATTCATGAGTTGTTCCACTCGGTCCTGCTTCATTATCGTGAGTACCCCCGGTGGGTTGAGGAACTTCTAGCGGACTAGATATCGGCTCTGATGATACATTTTGCTGATAGAAGTACATAAGAGCTACTTCCTCCTCACTCGGCTCGACCGGCAGCTGAAATGACTCCCAGAGTTTATCGTAATCGAACAGAAATCTTTGTCCGGGAAGTTGTGGTGACGGAGTATGCTTCTGACAATCCACATGAAGGACTTGAATCACCTTGCTCAGACATGGTACGAACACCCTTTTGAGTGGGCTGGCGTATCCTACAAAGAAACCTTCATTTGATTTTGCCCCAAACTTTCCGTCTTCGTCAATGAACGTACACGGTGATCCGAAAGGTTCCAAGAACTCAAGATTCGGCTTATACCGATGCAGTAACTCAAAACACGTTTTTCCATACTTCTTGACAGTAAGGACTCTGTTCAGTGTATAGCACGCTGCAGATACGGCTTCACTCCAGAAGAAAATAGGTAGCTTGGAATCTGCTAACATTGTACGCGCTGTCTCTATTAGGGTTCTATTCTTTCTTTCAGCTACGCCGTTTTGCTGTGGAGTATACGGCGCACTGAATTCATGAAGAATTCCCTTTTCATTGCAGAACTCGTACATTCTGTTGTTTTTAAATTCAGTTCCATTGTCGCTTCTAATTCTCCGGATAGGCAGTTTATATACGGTTTCCATCTTCTTGAAAAGTATCATCAAAGACTCAAATGTTTGATCTTTCCGTTCTAAGCACACAACCCAAGAAAATCTTGAAAAATCATCTGTAACCACCAAGCAGTACAAATCCCTGCTGATGCTCCTAACATTGACAGGCCCGAAGAGATCCATGTGCAATCTCTCAAGAGGTAACCTGATCGAATTCATGACCTTCAAAGGATGTGACTTCCGAACCTGCTTACCTTTCTTACATGCAATACAATCATCATTTAAATGAAAATTTTTCAAGTTTACACCTTCAACTAAATCATTATGAACCAAAAGGTTCATTTTGCGAACATGAATGTGGCCCATCTTACGATGCCACATGATAGAATCTTTTTCTGTCGCTTTGTTTTTAGTCACAAAACACTGTTTCTGATGAGATGTTGGTGTTGCTGTGCTCATATCAAGATAATAGAGATCATTTTCCCGAGGTGCACGCAACAACACCATCTCATCAGGGATTTTAAACCCTGGTTTCAACACAACACATTCAGTTTTAGTAAAATGTACGATGAAATCTTTATCACAAATCTGTGAAATACTGAGTAGATTGTTTGTCAACTCCACTATGTAGTTCACTTTGTCGAAAGATATCACACCATTTGTCAAAATTCCTTGACCAACAATTCTTCCACCTTGACTCCCAGCAAACCCTACATGACCTCCATTGATGGATTTTGCATCATAGAGCAAAGCAAGCGTCCCAGTCATGTGCCTTGACGCACCACTATCCATGATCCATTTTGATAGAATTGACTTGGGCAGCCCCTGCACATATCATATCAAATTCATTCAAACAATGAACTCCATGATTTCTTGACTAATGACACACTCCCAAATACTAAATCAACCGGCATATCCGCCTTTGGAAAGTTAAACGTGACATTTGTTTCATCAATTTTAGCTTTTGGTTTTGCTTCATTTTTGATTGGTGGAAAATCTGACTCAAAATCTGCAAGAAACTTGTCAAGTTCAGACTCAAATTTGTGATTATCATTAACACCCACCTTTGATTCATAAAATTCCTTTACCCCTTTGACTTTTCTGTCAACCATTTTTCCAAAAATATTTTGAATAGTGGGATTAAAAGCTTTTGAATCAAACTTTAACTCGTTTTCCATTTTCTTTACCTCAACTGATTGTGATTTGGTTTCAACAACTTTTGTTTCATTTTTCAAAATGTTTTCCATCTTTTTCTCCTCAACCGATGATTTTGATTTTACAACCCAAGATTGATTTTCAAAAGTTTTCGTTTTTGGATAAATCTTTGAAGTCATTTGAGACTTTGAAGATTCGCCAATCTCGAATGTCGATTTCAGCTTATCTTCCGACTTCAATGATTCACCCCTTTTCAAGATTCGAATTGGTGAAACTATTGGTTTTTTACCCTTTTTGTCAACTGGTGGCTTAGATCGAGGTTTTTGACCAATATGTTTAATGACAGATTTTTCAAAAACTTTCTTGCATTGTTTTGCCATGTGCCCGATCTCATTGCAGCGATAGCAAATTCTTTTGTCATACTCGACAAAAATTGAATTGAATGACTTTTCTTTCAAACTCTTTGCCGCATTGAAATCGTTGATGGCCTTTTGACTAAAAATGTACTCTTTTTCATTTTCCATATTTGGACCAGCACGAAATACTGATTTGTCATCCTTTTTAGCCATCCCTTTTTCAAAACCAATCCCTTTTTTCTTCAAGTTATTACCATTTTTCTTGTAATTACCTTTACCTTTCCATTCTTTCTTTTCCGAAATTTTAGGTTTTGAAAAAATTTCTTTGTTTTTAATCTCATCAATGTCAATTTCAACCAGTTTAAAGACTTTCTCAACATTCTCAATTTTCACATTCTGAAGAGGATACTCGAAATCAAAGTAGAGTTTGTCTGTTCCAATCATAGTATATGCTACCATAATCGGATCATCATTCTTACTCTTATCTGATTTCGGTATGAATCGGTCTATAAAGTTTCTTTCATCTTCAGAATCACTGACAACATTCTCAGATTTCTCACTTTCCTCATCCAACACCTGATCAACAACCGTTTTGATAACCTGAGATTCATTGTCGGTATCAGATGGGGAAAATGTGACATCTATGCTTTCAGGTAAATCATCCTCAATTGTTCTCAGTTTGAGATTCAAAGCCTCTTCCACCCCATCTGGATATTTCTGTGTGTAGTGACTCCACATTGGGGGTGGAATACTTTTAAAGACTGGTGCAGCATATGGCTGCTGTGGGACAATTTGTTCAATGACATAGGATGAAGCCAAATAACTCATCAACTTGTTATCAATTCGCTCAGTTTCAATTTTTACCAATTCAAGTTCCTTTTTAAGTGAAGCAATTGTGTCTAGATGAAAATTGACTTCAATTTGTTTATCCATTAAAGTTGATTTTGTCAATTTAGTGGCTTTATCATTTTCAAGACTTTCATCTTGAATCATCTTGATTGACCTTGCAAGAGTGTCATATGCCTCTTTGGCTTGTTCAAGGTCAAACTTGATCAAATCAGTGTGATTTTTCAATTCCTGATACTTAGTGTCTTTTGCAAGACACTCCGTGCATGGTTCTAGACACTTTTTGCACGGTGTTTCAGGGATTGAAACAACCTGTTCAACACAATTAATTTTACCGACTTTATCTGACTCTGACTCAGACACTTTGACTGATTTGGTATCCTGAACTCCAGATTCCTCCTGTGTGACCGACTCACAACTGACAGACTTTGACTTCTCCTGTGTGACAGACTCACAACTGACAGACTTTAACTTCTTGAGTTCTGAAACTACCTCTCGTAATTTCGCCATGAGAGCTTGATCAGCTATTTCTTTCAATCTCTCTCCAGTGAACTCTTTTGATACATCTATCAACTCTTCAACAACTTCTTTCTTTTCTTCAAATCTAGGACATGATCCAGTTCTTGGTTCTTCAAAATGATCTGCAAAAGATTTAGAAAAATCAGGAGATAATATAGATTTCATCAATTTTCCTATTACCTCATACTCAGGATATGCTTCAGCAGTTATTTCTTCTAGATTCTCAGCATTTTTAGCAGAAATCTCATCAATCTCCTCAGAAGATGCTTCATCAACATTCTCAGAAACTTCATCAGCAACTGTTTTCTCTTCAGAAACTTTTTCAGAAGTCTCACAAACTTCAGCCATCATAGCTGTTTCATCACTGCCTGGAATGTATTTATCCCAGCTGAAACCTGAAGCAACCTTTTCATCGTCTTGATTGACAATCATTGCCTTTTCTGGTTTATTCTCAATCTGAGGCCTCTGAATAACTTGCTGTTGATTCGGTCGATGATAAATTGCTTGCTTGTAGTAGTCATTGGTGAACGGATTTTGATGGTTATTCACTTCACGATTTGGGCATTCTCTTTTGAAGTGACCACGTTCTTTGCACTTGAAACATGTAACTTTTGATTTGTCGAAACCGAGCTTTTGATCGGGACCTGAAAGACTGTTTCTCCCTGTGATCTCCATAAATCGTTGTGCCCTTCTAACCAAACTTGCCATTCCCCACTTTATGTCAATCAGTTCAAGCTCTTCCGGATCGATCTGGTCATAATCCTCTTTAGTCATATCAGGATTACCAATTCTACCAGCAACTAGTCCTTCATAGGATTCGAGTACGGAAGCAAGTAGTGCTATATGTTGTTTAGCGGCTTTTTCTGAAATCTCATTCCCATTCTTAATGTTCACCGCTATATTGCACTGTACCCCAGAAATATATGCCTGTTGATTTGATCCCGTTGAGCTTTGGGGTGAAGACTGTTCCTGTGATCTGATATTCGGCTCAAAATTTGTGAACGGTGACAAATTTCCTGATTGAGGAATGTTTGAAGAAACATTTGGAGTATTATCAGCAATGAATCCTGTCTGTATTTTCGGACTTTGATTGGTTGATACTGAAGGATTTCCTTTGTAATACAACGACACATCTTGCTGTATATTGACTAGATTCATTTTCTTGATTTTCATCAACTCCAATTCTTGAGCCTCAATTTTTTCTATGAAACCACTGAGGTTCAAATTACCAAAGCCTGGAGCATTTTTCAGCATCATCAAATATGTACCCCAATCTTCATATGGCAAAGCATCTGCTAACTTGTCAACCAACTCTTCATTTGTCTTTGTAATTTCCAATCTCTTCATTTCTAACACCAAATGACAATATCTGTCAAGCAAACTTTTTGTGGTTTCACCTTTCATGCTAGTGAAAATATCGAATTCTTTCTTTAACAGCGCCTTTTTGTTTTTTTATCATGGATGCACTTCCTTGAAATTTTAACTTCAATGCCTCCCAGATAGTATAAGCAGTATCACTATGTTGCAGCAGCACCAATATATCCTCCTTGATTGCTTGCTCAAGAATGCTAACCATTTTCTTTTCTGCTTTGAAATCATTTTGCTCTGTTTGTGTTAAACTTGCAGCTATCTTTGGAGTATTTCGAGCATCTACCGGTGGAACATATTCCACTTCAACCTTCAACCAACTTTCAAAATGATTTGCCTGAACCCAATTTTTAAATCTTCCAGACCATCCTGAATATTCGTCTAGGCTCATCAATTTGAGTGGTTTCTGCATTGTTCCCATTTCGTTTTCCATTGAAACATTCTGAAATATACTTCCCGATTGTCCAGCGACCAAGCCACTTCCCGAGAAGAAGTTATAAAACTCTTGGTTTTCCATTTTTAGAAATTTACCGAGTAGTTTTTTTTTTTAAATTTTCACACACACACTTTTCACAAAATCAGACTATCGAACAAGTTCACGAACACTATGCACTTTTCAGAAGCTCAAGTGAAATCACTCACACTTCAAGCGAAATCTCAGAAGATTTCAAGCGAAATCTACAACTACAAAACACAATACGATTTCGCTTCAACCAGCAAGTTTTCAAGCGAACTCCACGGTTTCGCTTCAAACCAACTTTTCAGCCAAACTCAAACTTTTCAAGCGAAATATACAATTTCGCTTCAAGCAGTCATTTCAATCGAAATCCACAGTTTCGCTTTAAAATACCAACAATCAAACTGCTCGTTCAAGCGAAATCTGGTTTTCAGGTCATTTTTGTCAGTTTTAGTCCGAGTTTTAATCTGAGACTCTCAAGGCTTTGTTAAAACACACTTTTACACACACTGTGAAAATATTAGTCCATTTTGTCCGTGTTTTCGTCCAGAAATCAATTTTTGTGAGTAAAAACCAACTGATTCAAGTGAACACACTCATAACTGGCTCTGATACCAATTGTAGGATCGATTTGACCGATCGAATGAGTCAATTTGAGTGTATTTACACTATTTAGATGGCGGAAACATCTAAACAGCTTAGAATCGGTAGAATAGAGTAGAAAACAGAAGAAATCACTTTAATCACTTGTTCTCATTAAAAGATTGACTTGAAAATCCAGCAGCACCTCGTTACAACTTTTCGGGATGCGTACCAAATGAGAACTACACTAGCCTATTTATAGGCAGACGATTTCGCTTCAACATGTCTCAAGCGAAATTTCATCATTTGATTTCGCTTGAGGCTTACATGATACATCCTGAAGCGAAATCCTAACAAACTATCATAAACTTACATATAGACCCCTATACATTACATACTTGACATATTGAGACCCTAGACTTATGACGTAGGCTTTAGACATCATGTATCAACACTATTATTCTTCCTTTTGATTGTAACACAGTATTCCACCATTCGAGTGCTCCTTCTTTGAAGAGATTGGATGCATACATGACCTGATCATCTTTACCACATTTACTTATTGCAATGACTGCTTCGGTTTTCTCTAACCAACGCAGTGATGCAGTTGCTCCTTCATTGCCTGCAAATTCAGTGGGTTTACAAGCAAGGAATTCTTTGAAAGTGCAACCAGGCGTTGCAGTTTTCATTTTCTTAGGTAATGGAGCTTGATGTGGTTCCTTATTATGATTAACATGATTATTGCCTCCATTTACACTATTACTGAAGTTATCTTCAGTAATCTGTTTACTAGGAACAATTTGTTGCGGTTCGATTGGATTCTTTATAGCAGTGACGAATGCTGGAATAGCATTAGCTATCCCTTGAGCAACAATGTTTTCGATATCTTGCCGAGTCATATATTGATCTCCTGGATGTTGCTCAGACTGATTATCTTCATTTACTGGTTCATTACCATTGTTGGCCATCTGATTAATATATATATATAACTTTTATTAGTATCTGCTAGATAACAATTTATATACAAACAATCAGAAAACTTTATAATACAGATATAATCAAAACAATCGATTTCTCGATTTCATTTTATATCTATCATAGTATGCATCATTACTCACAAATATCATATAGAGTTTTATTTGTTATTTACAGACTGACTTTACTATTACTATTATACAAACACTGTTTTACCATCCTACTATCTCTCATCACTTGCTGTTCTAAAAACGCAGTTCCCTCTCATCGTACTTCCAGGCAATCTGTCCTCCTATTTCCCTGATTCTTGTTCCAGCATCAAACAACTCTTCACCAAAGTGGCGAAGTTCAGCCATGTTTTCATTACTCATGGGTGGATTAGGTAGGGGTTCTGGATCGAATTGTGGAAGAAAAGAGTAAGGATCGTTGACAATATTTTGAAATTGCCAATCGTTTGTCCACCATTCGTCCATTCCTATGGTTTGGGAGTGGACTATTGGGTCTGGAATTGCTGGTTCCCAATTCATAGGGAGTTGGTTTTCAAGAGGATAATTAAAAATATTATTATTATTATTATTATTATTATTGACAGGCTGAATTGTTTCGCAGCTTGCCAATAGGAAATCTATCTCATCTTGAAAAGTCCTTTCTTGGATTGGATTGGAGCTCCCTCCGATTTCTATCTGAGTTGGTCTAGAGCCTTGCCCAACTTCCATTACTATTTCTTTAGTAACCTCCTCCATCTGTATTCCTATCTCCTTAACCTCCTCCTTGTCTTCAGTTTCCATTTCCTGTTGTTTGGAACTTTCTCCGGTTATAATTTCTTTTCCCTTTTTCAAAGGATTGTTTATTTTGGGAAGTTTTATAGCTGGCTTTTTCTTACGTATTTTCCTCCATCCTACATAACTTCTTTTCTTGGGTTTTGTCTTTTTCAAGGGTGGAGCCTTGAATTCTACTGGTTGTTCTACATCGGGAAAGTAGCTAGTATATTCTTTGGAAGCTTCGATATTCACTGGGTAAAGATTAAGGTTCTGAAAAGCTTCAGATATCCCACTCATGCTGATGTATCATATATGCAAAATGCATAAAATACTAAGTTAAAATTTATAAATAACCGTATTTATTACAAAGATAACTGGAAAACACACTTAGGTTTTGAAATTTTATTTATCACACAGGGTTCTTAGATTGTAAGGGTAGGGTGCTAAACTTTTAAAATATCTAAAGATTTATATTTTCTGCTACTGTGGCTAGCATATATAAATTTGCCCATTTCTCGTCTAGCTTATCTTCCCAAGGTGATTTATCAATTAATTCCTGAGTTTCCCGTTTAATCTTCTTTTCTCGGATTTTCTCTTTACTTTTCTTAATAATCATTTCCCTCTTTCTAGGAGAAAGTGTTTCCTCGTATTGTGCCTTTCGCACAAATATTCCTTCTTCGGGAATTTCAGTCTGATTCAAGGATTTGGTTCGGGATGAACTTCCCTTCTCACTGGATGATCTATCTAATTTAAGATAGATACTTGACAGCTTTTTCTTACCCATACTGTAATTAACAATTAGCCAGTTAATAAAACACATAATCACATAATAGTAACCAGGAAAAATTAAGTATTTCTAAATACTTAATTAGCTTAACTCAGTGGCTCTGATACCACCTTTTTCTGTCACGACCCCTGACCCGGTTTGACCCATTTCAGAAGCCGCGGAACAGAAATACTGCGGTATTTATTTATTTGAGTTTAACAGCGGAAGTTTTCATCAGGATCGTTTAAAGCTAAAATTTTCCCCCGATAATTTACAATAGTATGATTTTACTATAAAATCGTTATGTTACAAAACTTATTTCTTTATTTTTATAATGAGCCACTATCTTAAGCTTGAAATGCTCCCCAGCACTTTTTCCTGAATTACAACAGATCACCTGAAACATGTTTGAAAAAGGTTTTGTCAGCGGGAAATACTGAGTGAATCATTCTATTTACTAAAATGACACATTTGTTATAATTTACAGTATTAGGAGTGATTACAATGTTTCTGATATCAATCCAACTACCCACGGTATTTGTCACTCGACCCATTGGCCCATTCGTCCAATGGTGTCTGTGACTATGGTCATATCCCCCATTGGCAGCCCCAATGGTGACGATTATCAAGTAATGTATACAAAACCCCACATACCGGCTGTAACTTGGTGATTACAAAGACTTAATCCCTGTAATTATAACTTTGAAAATAAACATGATTTTGTCAATTTAATGACGAACGATAAAGTATAACCCTAATGTGGGCGGCACTTAAACATTCATTGGATATATTGATCGTCGGAAAATGAATCGTAGCAGCGATTGTGCTAATACCCTGTTTTGCAGCAGAATTTCGAGACCCGTGTGTGTTTGTATAGTAATTCGAACGTAACTCAGTGTATATTGTGAATTTTCACGTCGTTTCAGTGCCCAGATTCCAGTCCCAAACCCCACTATTTATAGGTAACTTTTGACCCTTACGCGGCCCGCGTGAGGTTTAAGCTTATCCTTACGCGGCCCGCGAGACACCTACTTTTAGGCCTAGGGTTGCCACGTTTGGCACTAGCTTTGCTGAGTTGATAATTTTTGAAATTTACTTGCTGCCAACGTTTTAGAAGGATAATCGTCCATAGGGTTTAACCCCCCCTGAGTTTTAGGGGCCCTAATCCTGATTCTGAAAATTATGAAAATTTTATGGTTTGTTCAGAATCACTTGGGTGTCTCAATTAGGGTTTCCTATTGGACTAATTATTTTAATAATTATGACTTTTGATGAGAGTTGTTACACAGAGTTTAACATGGCACACAGCCGTCCATGTCCCACAACGATCTTCCTCCATGCAAGCTCCAGCTAAGTACCTAAGGACCTGCAAAGCATGTAGTAACGAGTCAACAACAAGTTGAGTGAGTTCACGGTTGGGTGTTCGTTTTAAGTTGTTTCGAAAACAGTTTCCTTTATCTGGCATCCTGCCGTGGGGGTTACCCCATAGTTAAAAACGTGACTTGTTTATTCCCGATTACTCTGGCAATCCAGCCGTGGGGGCTACCCCGCGTTAGTTATCTGGCATTTCGGCCGTGGGGGCTACCCCATGTATACACTAGACTCGTTACCATATCGACTGCTGACTGTAGTCATGTTTAAGTGCCCTGAAACTGTCAATGTCTATCATCATTGACGTGCCCCAGATCCATTAGTTCACGCCCGTCCTCTGCGGCACGGTGTGAGGTTTGTCAGACCTAAATAGCGCTATCTAACTAATGACCCGCTCGCCATTGGCCCGGCGATTAAGTCGATATAAAAAGGAGGGACTTCGTGATAGAGTTTTGGTCTAGTACGAGTTATCTGTCCGTGAGGACGAGGAATTACATTCCTGAACCATTGTTGTCCTACCCAAGGAGGACGAGGAACCCATGTTCCTTAACCCCAATTCCCGACCCCTGGGAATCCCATGCTTTGTAGAGGGTGTGAATTCACCTTGGTTTGCTCGGCAGATACACAGAAAAGTCAATCAAGCAATATTGTGGTCACTCACGTCCTATCATAGTTGTATCATACAAATCAGGTTCGTAATCAAGTAGTACACGTATGTTTCTAGCACATTGCATTCAAGTATCATTCATGGCAGTCCATCAACATTCACGTTCAATCAGTAATGTATAAGGTCTATGCATTAGGCCCAAAAGTCCGGCCCAATCACCTAAGCCCGTAATCATGCAAGTCCAATTCAGCGTGCATATGAAGATGGTCTTGAGTCGAGACTGTGCGGTCTCTAGTCGAGACTGTGCGGTCTCGAGTTGTAGCTTACAAGTTTCGAGTCGCAACTGATGAGGTCTCGGGTTATGCATGTGTTGGTCTCGAGTCGCAACCGGACTCGCAAGTAGGGTCTCGAGTCACGATGTTTGGGTGTTGATCACGTGGGGTCTCGAGTCGAGACTATAGGTTCTCGACTCGCAACTTGTGTCGAAACCAGGGATCTCGGGTTGACATTTGGTGGCCTCGAGTCGAGACAGAAGGTCTCGGCTGGGGACATTTGCTGAATTCGACATTGTACTTGGCCAATGAGATTTCATGGTCATGATATTATGTACTATCCAGTAATATTGCACTAACATGTTCCCTTGTCTAGCTAAATACCGAAATGGATCAAACATGGCAATTTCAAATGTTCATAACATATTCATATCATCTTCAAGTTGTTCTTCATATATATTCAAGTCATGTTCATGTTAATTATTTAAACTTGTTCATCATATTTCCGGATTTTTAGCATAAATCACAAACATAATCATGAACAACAAATCAACACACTTGAACATACCCATCTAATGGTTTCAAATCATCATATAACATCTCAAAATCAACTCTACACTAATCCGATTAACATGGTACTACACATATGCAAGCCGGTTTTCATGAACATCAATAATCAATGGTTTGAATCATATTTAGACACAAGATATCATGAGCTCATTATGTAACATATCCGAAATCAAAACATGTTATCCGATTATCAACATCATACAACTCCGATTCACAAAACATCATCAAGCATACAACTATATTAGTTCAATCATGTCATTCATACTATCATTTAACAACAAACATCATAAAGACACTAACCGGTTGATGGGTTTCAAGGGTGAGTATGAAGCTTCCAAACGGGTGTGTGTGTGTGAGTCGATCCGAGAGCTCCTAGTGTCACCGGTTTGATCCGAGAAGAAGGAGGAGAGGTGATGTTGAGACTTAGGGTTTAATGGTTTCTAGAGAGAGTAGGGGAGTATGTGTGTTGTCCAAAGATGATAGTGTTGGTTAGAAACAAGGATATATACTAGCTTCAAGTGGTGCACCCTAATGGGTTTTCGAATAGGCTAAGGGGTGTGTGGCCCAATCCGGCCCAACTGTTACTGTTCACTCGAGACCGCATGGTCTCGAGTCGGGTCCTTGTTGTCTCGGTTCATATACATACACGCATACATACAATTACAACACATAAACGTGTTAGTGCATTCATCTGTCAACTTCGTCTTAGATCGAGTCTCAGTTCGTTGCGAAGATTGGGTTCGTTGCAGAGATGTTAAAGCATGATGTCATGATGACATCATCAAGATGACATCATCAATGACATCATGACATATGAAACAAAGTTAGACTATGACAAAATCAGGAAACATGTGCACATGAGAAATTATGTTAATTCTGATTCCGCCCATGTGTCAAAGTTTAGATCTGATTTCGCTCATTAGTCAACACATGATTCCGCTCATGTGTCAATGATGATTACGCTCATATGTCAGTTATGATTCCTCTTTTGTGTCATGACCGTATAAGCGGAATCACGTTAACTATAAATAGGGTCATAAGAGCGAAATCAGTAAATAGTTCTAGGTGTTGTCTTCCGGTGAGCCACGAAGTGCTGCCGAAGTGTCGACAGGTTGTAAACATTGTCCAGATCAATAATATCGACAGTTTAGTGTGTATACTTGCTGAATTGTACTCGGTTTGTCTGTTTCCGCCGTTCAAACTGAGATAAACTCTTCTACGCGACTCGTTTAGGTCCGAATTCGATCCTACAAGTGGTATCAGAGCCAGTGGAGAAGAGTTTTCTACAATTCAGCCGAAAATCTGTTTCTACACCTTTCTTTTTCGAAAAACAAAAATTTTTTCGGTCGAAATTGCTTTAAATTCACACAGAGGGTTCGTAATCATATAAAAGTAAATCCTTGAAAGTTTCAAAGCTTGAATCGACCTAAAACATCGAATTTTTGAGGTTTCGCTTTTACGGTCTCGTACAAAAAGTGACATCAGCAGGTTTATTTGTGATTTCGCTCTTACGGTCATACTTCAGCTGATTCCGCTTATGTGAACATTTTAATTCCGCTCATTTGTACAACGTGATTTCGCTCTTAGTGACAGTTGGGTTCCGCTTTTGTGACCAAAAGTGATTTCGCTTATAGTGACAATTAGATTTTGCTTTTGTGACAACTAAGGTTATCGAACAGTGTAATCACATGATCTGGTGTACCGTTTCAAATCATGTGAAGGAACATTGAAGTTGAGGTTGTCAGGAAGTTTGAATCTGGGAACAAGTCATCACGTGAACTTTCAATAATTGTCAGCCATTTTAAAAAGGTGTTTTGATCTGATCAATACATTAAAGTTGCCGACCCATCACTTATTCTTGTTGGAAATTGAAGTGTCAGCCATATTGTTATCATTAGTCCAATATTATATTTTAGATAATTGAAATTGTCGGGTACCATTCAGATTATATGTAATCCAAAGTGTGCAAGTTGATCATTAAATAGTGTTGGTTGGCTTAGTGGATTTAAAGGTACAGACAGATTAAAGAGGCCTATTAGTCAAAGTATTGTGCACGACCCAAATCACTCGAGAGGCCCATCTAAAGTTGAAGTACAAAGTTGTGTCCATTCAAAGCCCATGTTACTTAGTTCATCCAATTAAGATCATTCATTTGACACGAATTTTTGTTCCATTTGGTTCCGATCAAGTCTTGTCATTCAGTGATTTCACTTCAACGACATTGAAATAAGTCTACGAATCTTCGACACGAGTCCTAGATCGATTCAACCGTCACTCACTTTTACGTATTCCATTTGTTTAAACTGATCGTTTGCTTGTTTGTTGTCAGGTTATTCAAGAATTTCAAATCATGGCTAAAGTGTTTGATGAACAGGAAAACGAGAATCTTAAAGATTTAAATGATTGGACTTCTGGATCTTGGTTTGATAAGAGAGATAAGAAGGACATTTGGAATAAAAGATTCGAAAATTTTTTCTGCATGAAAAATGAATCTTTGGAAAAGTTGGATAAACGGTTTGATGATTTGATTGATAGGTTAGATAGATATGAGATAAGGGTTTCAACTGCTGAAAAAATTTTAAAATTTGCTGAAGCATTACCAATAGAATGGGATGAATTTTTGAGTGAACTAAAAAAGAAAGAAAATTTCTCAAAGTTTCATTTAGGAGAATTCATCAATATGCTTAGATCACATATGTTTGATAAAGAAAAAAGAAAAGAAGAGGTGATGAGTGAAATGAAAAAGGATTTAGAAAAGATAAATTTGGAAGTGATCATCGAAATGAGAAAAAGATTCTCTGTGTGTCTTGCAGCAAAAAGGGTTATGAAATACGACATTAAGAGAGGTTGTTATATTGATGAAAATATGAATCCTCTTGATTTTGTTAAAATTTTTTGTGCAGGAACATACAGGATGGAAACAAAGAAAGAAGTTGATACTGAAAAGATGAATGAAAAGTGCTCAAAATGTGATAAACTTGGAGCAGACAATGCCAAATTCTTGAGTGATGCGGAGAATTTGACATTGGAAAACAAAGCTTTGAAAGATGGGAAGAAAACTGATGATGAACAGATTCTGGAGTTGCGCTTGAACTGCGAAAAATTGAAATCTGAAAATGACAAACTTTTGAAGAATGTTGAGAGTTTGTCATTAGAAAATGAAAATTTTAAAAAATTAGAAAATGATTTCAAAAGTCGAATAAAGATTTTAGAAGATGAGAGAGATATTTTTGGTAAAAATAATCTAGAAAAACAAAGTGAAATAAACTCTCATCTTGATAAAATTATTCGACTTGAGCATGAAGCTGAAGATGCTCGAAAGAAAATTGCTGAGATAGAAAACAAGTTGAAAAGTTTTGGGACTTCTGCACCATATGAGTGTCCAAAACCGATCAATTTTGTTCCAATAAGTGACAATGTCACAAATTTTGACAAAGTCAAAATTGAAGATTGTGATGAAATATCTGATGATGAAAAAGAAAAGAAAATAAAAATATTTTTAGATTTACAAGAAAAATTTCAAAATACTGTTTTGCAATCTACTGAAACAGGTGAATGTTCTAAACAAAAACCTGTTAAGAAGGGTGTAGAACAGAAACAAAAAGTTAAAAATTTGAAAAATTTGAAAAATGAAAATAAAAGCTCATCAGATAAATCATCCAATCATTATAAAAAATTACAAAAATTTGTAAATGAAAACTCACAAAATGTTGGTAATAAGTGGTGCAGGTTTGACCACAGTGCTCAAAAGCCAAATCCAGCATTGAAGAGGAGAAATGATTATAACCAAGCCAAACAATGTTATGATCTGAAGGTTTGGACTGATAGAAGTGGATGGTATGATAATAGAGTGTGCTACACCTGTGGTGTTAGAGGACACATTGCTGTTAACGGCCAGAATTGGAATTTTGAAACAAGAAGATGCTATAATTGCCATATCAGAGGACATATTGCCAGAGATTGCCCAAGGAGATCGATGGGAAGATCAAGGGTTGAATCTCAGAGAACGGTAAAGAAACCAGTCTCTGTCAAGCCCAAAGAACAGAAAGTGGAAGATAAGAAAGTAAAGCTTTCACAAGGGCAGAAAGACAGACTGAGGAAAAAGAGGAAGAAGGCGAGAGAGTATTTGGAGAAGATTTTGTCTTCGGGTTCACCAGTTGGTTCGAATAAGAGTTCTGATGAATCGATTCACTCGACGGCAAAGTCAAGCAAATCAAATTCTTCAGATACAAATCTGAGGACAAACAAGAAGAAAAAGAAAGTTATTGGCGATGAATCTGGCTCATCAAAGTCAGACAAGCCAAGTTCGGGCAATGAATCTAATTCCATAAAATCAGAGGAGCTACAAGTTGAGGTAAAAAAGGAAGAGACATTTCTGTTAATGAATGATGAGAACTTTCCACCATTACGAGCCGCAAACCTAAAATCAAAAGGTGTTGATGCTGGAAAAATGTTTAATAGCAATGTTAAACATATTTTTAGCAAGATGGTTGATGGTAAGGAAAAAGGAGTGAAAGAGTTTTATGAAGAAAAGAGAAAAGCTCAAAATGCGCCTAAGGCTGGTCAGGCTTGGGTGTCAAAATTTGTTGGTTGAATTCCTGACTTGTCGGAGCTTCCAGGTTGGTAAGTGTGAAGCAGGTATCGGCATCATTCTTGAGAAATTCACAGGATGGTAACTGTGATATTTCGTGTTACTAGTGGTCAATCAAGGACATTAAGTTGTACTTGATTTTCTACAAGTGATTGTGGTGTTTGATCTTATATTGTTAAAATCTGTACAAATTGGTTAAAAGAGAACAAGGTGATGTGATAACCCCGAATCCACAAGTGATGGATAAACAAACTAATTTTTTCCGGAAAAACCATTCTGATTAAAACAAACTTAAGTGTTTTGAAATCATTATGGGAAAATAGTTTGTTGTAAGGGGAAGTTTTGATTGAATATGCTGAAACCCTCACGGCTGAACAAACATGATTACTTTCACCAGATTGAAAAACGGTTTTCAAAATGTCGAAAATCAATGGGTTGTAAATCATGGGGGTACGTTATATTTTCTGCAAAACAGAGCATGAGATGCAGAAAATGGATGGTGAGACAAAGCTATCAGTATTGGTTGTCAAATTTTCTTTAAATGATTTTGCATTTTAGGGGGAGTAATATTGTTAGAAAATACAAAAACATTTGAAAAATTTGAAAAAGCCAAAAACATGATAAAATTCAAAAAATTGAGTTTTTGCGTAAAAAGAGGAAATTATAGTACATCAGTAGACAGTTACAGTACGCTAAAGAATTGGAAAGTTTAAATGTGTTAAACGATCTCACCGTGGATGTGTCGGTAGATTTTTATACATTTAGTAAACTTTTTCGGGATATAAACCTAATTTCATACTTGCTTATTTCGTGGGGAACACTACTTGGATATATAGGTAACCCCTGAAATCTCGTTTGAAAGGTCTCATAATCTGATATACTAGGTTTTTATACTCAATGATGTCTGGGGTATTATTCCGGGACTTCTGCTGAATGGTAGTTCTGACCTAGTCCTTGGATAATACTTTCTGCAAATGCTTGAAACATAGCATAAACCCTCAGCATGCCGATGAAACAATAAAATTGATAGTCGCTGCTGTTGTAGCTAAAAGATCCTCTAAAGGGGACATACAGTAAAGTCGAAGCTGATATCTCTCTGCGTATACGGAAGTATCGACCTGAGATCCCTCGGCCCTCGCATACCTAATTTATATACAGATATCATTGTAGTATACTCACCTGTAAGACTGATTATTGGGATTCTGGATACGGGAGTATATTCAAGAGGTGGGACACATGAATAGGTTTAAGTTCTTAATACACCTAATTCGTATCCTGAATCAGTTGAAGTTTGTATGAAAATTTAAGTGGATCAGTATATCGACAATCTAAGTGAATTGTTTAATGCATAATGTGATTTTAAGCTCAACGGTACTTGTGACTTGTCAAAAACTGATATGATCCTCTGACGCATACTCAAACAAAAATATTGTCTGTAAATATGTTTGTACATATTTCTTTACTGCTTTATATTTTCAGAAAAATACAAAAAGATTTTGATTTCATTTTATTTTCGACAATCGATATCTGAAATGCTGAGTTTCAAAATCTAAGTAAGCTGATTGTGTTTCTGAAAATAAAACAAGTTAATTAATTTGAAACTTGATTTAAAATCAAAAATTTTCAAAAACAGTTTGTGATATCTCCAAGGTCATTAACTTGAACTTGGATGATTAACTGTGAGGGAGTTGGATTCTTTAACATTGCCAAATCTGTAAAGTTTGTTGATAGGGGGAGTGGGTTAGAGAATTTGATTGATAATACGAAAACATTGTATTTATAGATGTTTGAGTGTTGCAGATAGTCCAGACTACGATCCCAAGAGCAGAGTCTAAGGGGGAGTCTGAAGACAAGCTTGAAGCAAAGAGAAGCTTGTAGATGGAAAGCTAGGTGTCGATCCCAAAGCACTGAAGCTTGATGAAAGGGGGAGCCTGAAGCTGATATAGACTGAAGACTGAGAAGACTCGACACTTAAGACTCGTCAACATCTGAGGGGGAGTCTGTTAGTGCATTCATCTGTCAACTTCGTCTTAGATCGAGTCTCAGTTCGTTGCGAAGATTGGGTTCGTTGCAGAGATGTTAAAGCATGATGTCATGATGACATCATCAATGACATCATGACATATGAAACAAAGTTAGACTATGACAAAATCAGGAAACATGTGCACATGAGAAATTATGTTAATTCTGATTCCGCCCATGTGTCAAAGTTTAGATCTGATTTCGCTCATTAGTCAACACATGATTCCGCTCATGTGTCAATGATGATTCCGCTCATATGTCAGTTATGATTCCGCTTTTGTGTCACGACCGTATAAGCGCAATCACGTTAACTATAAATAGGGTCATAAGAGCGAAATCAGTAAATAGTTCTAGGTGTTGTCTTCCGGTGAGCCACGAAGTGCTGCCGAAGTGTCGACAGGTTGTAAACATTGTCCAGATCAATAATATCGACAGTTTAGTGTGTATACTTGCTGAATTGTACTCGGTTTGTCTGTTTCCGCCGTTCAAACTGAGATAAACTCTTCTACGCGACTCGTTTAGGTCCGAATTCGATCCTACAAAACGTAACACGTAATCACATAGGATGTTCACATATATCATTACACCAATACGTCAACTAGTCACATAATGTTTCAAGTAGGTTACACTAAGATACACGAAAGGTTCTAAATTTCGAGTTGTCACATCTTATCTCAAGAGCACACAAGTTTGAGTTCAAGTACTTACCTTCTCGTACTTGATTCCCTCAAACCAGGGCTCTGATACCAACTTGTAAGACCCTAATTCGTATTTGACAAAAAGTCGCAGCGGAAATTCGTGCCATAAAATTTCTTTCATTACAAACATCTTGACTTACTTGAAAGTTCGTTTTAATATGTATCTTTTACAAAGATAAAGCATAAGTCCTGTTTACTAATAGTACATACTCAATTATTCCCGTACAATCTATCTTGTGACTCGGTCTTCGATCTCTAATCCTTGTGATAATCGCCCGTTATCCGTACCACCTGCACTCACCACATACATTCATAACATTAGAACACATTATATAAACAAGATTCATTCGCGTACACTTCACATTTCGTCATCTTTCAAACTTTAAGCATTTCATCTACGTATCCATTTCCTGGTGAGGCTTCAATAATGTACCTGCATTACTTTTCATTCTCAAGGTGCACCATTAATATCATTAACACTCAACATATCTGAATCATGCATACATACGTACTTACATACATACTTACATACACATCTACATACGTACATACCCTCCCTACAACTTTACATACGTGCATACACTCATACCTGTCTTTATACATACATACATACATACACAACTACATACGTACATACCTTTACTACATCTTTACATATATACATATTATCATACGTATCTTCATATATACATAAATACGCATCTACATACATGTACAACATCTTGCATACCTCTTACATACTCATACGTTATTTACATGAGACTTAAACTTTGATTTATAGCCCATAAACATCTAAGGATCGATCAAAATCATGATTAGAAAGTCCGCCGTAGTCCACGGATAACAAACCGAATCCTACGATACATAAAACAACTTAAATAACAAATTTTATGTTTTTGGACTAGGGGAGGGCGTCGGCGACGGCCCTAGGGCCCGTCGGCGACGGCCCGTAGTTTTTCCCGTAGCCAAAAACCCCGTAGACAGGTAATTAGGGCGTCGGAGAAAAACTGACTTTCCCTTGCCCGTCGGCGACGGCCTCCTTGCCCGTCGGCGACGGCCTCTCTAAAATGCATTTTCCTGCAGTTCCGTTTCGTCGTCCGAACGCACTAAAACGCGCATAACTTTCGAACCGTTTACCCGTTTAACCTCCCGTTTCTTCCTACATGCTTGTAAATTCACATTCTATCATATAAACTTAAAATCCCACATCCGGATTTAGGAAATTCATAACTTACACGCTATCGTCTTGTTATTCATTTATGATTTATTTGACCCGTTTATGCATTCATCCACATAACTTGTTTGTTTGACCATAACTTCTTATGGACCTAATAATGTCAACATTGTCTATCATAAAAGATTAAATTCTCGGATGTCTTGCATCCTCTTGACCCATTTTCGCTCAAGAGCTTATTTTGACCCATTAAGGGTAATTGCGCATTAAAACATTTCTGACTTACAAAACCATACTCCTCACTTTCATACTTGACCAAAACATTACAATAATCGAATAACTTGTTTCTAAACTACTTTTAAGATCGTTTGCCCAAAATACCCATCAAGGGCATTTTGGTCAACCTTAATACCATCATTTACGACGAAAGACTACGGCACATATTTGACATCAATCATCATGTTTAGTTAATTAAAATACCATATTACTTAATCGAACATAAGAAGTGATTACAGAAATCACTTACCTTATGCGTCCGTGCTCGTATCCGATTCCTTGCCTCTTCTTGACCCGTTAGCCTTTCACGCCTGAGTCCGTCTTGACATGATTCCTATACTCTCTTTTCATCAACATCACGCTCTTATTAGCATGTGCATTCGTACATGATAACAATCATATCAATCGCATATTTCACACTTAACTTTCATTAATCATTTCTAACAAACATAATTCATATAATCATACCCGTATACGTTTAAACTCATATAACTCATCATGTCATTACATTTAACACGGATTGCTATAACATGTACCATACGACTTCCCATCAACCTATATTCACGACAACGAGTCAAATCATGTTTCTTATACTTAGTTGACTTTTGAAAGTCAACTATTAACCATACTTAACTATCGACTTATCATCATATACTCCCAACATCACAATCGACTATACGGACGACACTATATACATTTCATCACATATTTGGTGTGTGTACCATCTTCTAAATATAACGTACAACTATTTCATGCATAATCTTCTAAACTCATACATAACTCATCAAATCCTTCTCCTAATCAACACCTATCACTCACACATAAGCATCAAACATATCAACACCACATTTCATTCAATTCCTCTAACCACAACTCATCATACTCACAAAATACATCAATCTTTCAACAAGAATTGGACATACGTGATGAGTCAAGTCATCTTCATCACCATAACTAACGGGTTTATCATCTAAAAACCATTCATAATCCATGTTCTATATGATGATTATAACACATACTCATGCTCAATTCCACTTAAACTCATGGATTAGAACATAACCCACTTTACACATGATCACCAATCTTAGATTTAAGACATACCTTATGATCCCCTCGTAAAGGTGATCATTAATCCGTGTTCCTTCTTGAATTTGAGCCTCGATTCACCCTTCAATTTGGTGATTTAGTTGAGTTAGGGTTTTGGAGCTCTTGGATCTCCTGAACATTCGTGAACACACACGAAGTGTGTGTTTGTGTGTGTTGATCTTTCATTTTAATAACTCAACTTCCATCTTGTTCCACTTTAACCCCTCGGGTTTGCCTTTAAAACATAACCGACACTACTTTCATCATTTAATACTTTTAACCATACCCTTGACTAGGTTAAATAGCCTAGTTGTTAATTTCATGACGTGTCATATAGGAACACACTACAATTATTAACATTCAGATTTTTGGGGCGTTACAGAAAAAGAGATCACCAATGGGTTGCAAAGCCACTGGCATGTGTGAAAAGGTGCAGGAAGAACTCAAACCTAGCAAATTTGTACCGGGCTTCTGGCTGCAAGACATAGTCACCTCTATGGGCCGCCCCGGCCTCATGGGTGTGGGCTCGCTACACCCAAATAGATCTATCACTCATGTCCCTCGGTCCTACGATGAGGATTAATGGCCTTTAAGTGTTGTGCCCACCCCTCACATGATCTAGTAGTTTACCCTCCTCACGCTAACCATACCATGTATAAAGATGTCTGTAATAATTATAACATGTATTCCACCCCCGAAGTATAAAACTGAAAACAGTTAAAAGAAAAGGGGGACATGAACTCACTGTATTGCGTCTTCAGTCTATGTAACCCAAGTCTCCTCCGCAAACACGACTACCTACAGCGTACTAATGTCTATTAGACGAACGGGTCGTGCTCTGTCTTAGTATTTATGTTTTTGAGTTACGTTTATGATATTATTCCAAGTTATAATAATTATATTTAGTTTTGGAATAATTGTTTATACAATATTTCTGTATTAATACTTCTCAAGTATTCGTATTCGTATTTCCTTCCCAAGGATGGGGTATTCCATACATGGTTATCCGTATTCTTGTATTTGTTTATCTAGCCATGTAGTGGCGTCGTATTTCGGTGTGTTAATCCAAAGGAATATATATCTTTAAGTCCCACTTAGAATTATATAAATAAACTTCATTTTTATTCAAAACAATACAGTCCAAGAAAATATTTTTTTCCAAAAAATATTATATTTCTTAATAAACCCGAGTAAAAATACTTTTACTTTCCCAAATAATAATACATTTTCTCTTGTCCAAAAAATATGATTTAACTTGGTGATACGTACAAAAATCATATTTTCACCTCTTTCGTATCCAAAATAACGTTTATCAAAAATATATTTATAAGAGTATTTCCCGGAATATTTTGTAAGTTACGTCTTTGTGTTTGGCTTCACAATATTAAGCGTGTAACTTAAATATTTATTTCTTGTGATTTTTGGTATTATTTTGGAGTTGTAAATTTCGTGGTATTTGTTAAGTTATATTATTTTACCCTAAAATAATATAAAGATTCCACAAAGTATGCAAATATTCACACAAGTGTCCTTAGTATAAAATATATATTCTAAAATAATTTATCTGCTTTTATTTACGAAAACCCACCTCCGACACTTTGTATTTTTTTGTAACAAATCCTATTAAGCGTGTCCATGCTAATAAGCATATCATTTCTTTTCAAAATCAATCAACAATTAATCCTTAAAAATTTTGCATCACCAAGAACGAAAACTATGTGCGTTACATATTAACCATGAACTTGATATATCCCGAAAACGTGTAGTAACTTGGTAAAGCTTTTAGTAGACTTAATTACCTTCCAAAGTGTATTTATTTCGTTAAAAATCATTTTCTTGCAAGAGTTATGTGTTTACAACTTGTAAACAATATTTACAAAAATTAATCCTTTGAACCCTTCTTGTAAATAAAAGGTTTCTACACTTATTTTATGTCCAAAAATAGTATAAGCGTATGTAAGAGTCATGATTTTCCAAAAACCGATTCTCTAACTTGGTTTATTTAGAAAAGTCCTTTGTAAACTCGGATCTACATGATCATTAACTTACTTTGTTCACTTATATTTCAAGAAAAACATTTTTATTAAGTTCATGTTTAACTAGAAGGTGGTTATTTTATGTAACACATAACCACTTTCTAATCTTGTTAAATCATACTTCTAAATATTATTTAACAAGATCCATATGGTGATTTACACCACATAACCAAGAATCATCATGCAATTAACAACATAATCACTACAACATCCTACTACATCATTTCATCATGTAATCTCTATGTAAAGCTTTATGTTCATCTTCTTAGTTTTTGTTTCTTTAGTGTTTTAAACATACTTATCTTACTACAACTTTTAACCATAAAAACAAGATAAATAAGGGTTTAACAAGAACTTACTGCTAGCACTATGGCTAGGGAAGATCTCTAGTGCAAAAATGATGAAAAATGATGATGAAAGTGGTGAAAGAAAGTAAGAAATGAAGTTCCTTCAAGTCCTTCAAGCTCCCACCTTCACAAAGCACCTTCTAATGGTTGAACAAGCTTGAAATTGGAAGATTGTGGTGGTGATATGGTGGAGGTGGTGGCGGTCAAGGTGTGGCCGAGAGAGAGAGGGAGAGATGACTTAGAGTGTGGTGGGAAGATATGGAATGATGTAGTGGAGATGCTCCCCATACTTATAATCTTCTTTCTTATTTTTTTGGCAACATCAACAAGCAAGATCCAATAAACAAATGTAGTAATATCTTAGGAGGTATGGTGAGGATTATTTGTGGGTCCTCTTGGGACCGAATTCGGTTAGGGGGGGGGGGGGGGGTTGATGTAAAATTTTGACTAAGTTGGTAATCATAAGTTAGAATCCAAGTATACACTTACATATGTTACTTAGTTGATATTTAGGGGGTGTTATGGTGTACGGGGATCATGACTAGCCAAAAATAATAAAACAATGTATTTGACAAAAAATTGGTGTCCCGGGTAATGTCCGGTTGTTCGGTTGGATACCGTTCCTTTAAAGTGTTTAATTATTCCGTAAAGTGTCTTTTATATATATTTTTGTAACACAATTTATTCCCGGCACTTAGGAAAGCATACAGGACCATTCTGCCATATTTTTGCACCTCACTAGCATGTTACAATGCTGAATTTTGTAAATAAATGCAGAATTCTGCACTTAAAGTGTGTTTTAGGCACTTCCCGGCACTTTAACTATCACCTAGTGACGCAGTTTTATGGTCCTCACTTCCCTACACTCCATACTGGTGTAGTACCTTGTCCCTGGCTCATACTGGCCTCAAAAACATTGTCTGTCTATGTGCTGGCATTGTCAGCATGTTTTCTGAATTATCCGTTCAGTGTGCTAACTGTGCTTTGTGCATCAAGTATGTCACTAAAGTTGGTGTGTAATAAATAGAGTGACTGTATGAAATATGATGCATATGTATGTATGATACAAAAATCATAAAGCAGTTTAAATTGTCAGTTGTAATCAAGCACAGTCATTAAGCACATAATTAAGATTAATTAATTGTACGGTACCTGTAATTGTGAGGGTTGTCACATTCTCCCCCCGTTAAGAAAATTTCGTCCTCGAAATTTGTACTACCTTACCTCCTTAGGGTTTCATTATGCGTGACCAAAATGGCAACAAAAATGAAACCAAAGGGACCCGGATGCAAAAGGTTTCAAATTTGGACTAAATTAGCAAAAGTGACCAAACCTCATGGACCAAAATGGAAGTTTACTCTATTTTTTAAAAGAATGTGTTTTATCCCACCCATACAGAAATTACCATTCTGACCGCTTTCTTCAAGTGAATATGTAATGAAGATAAGAGTGCAAACTAGACCAAACAAAGCACCATCCTTTCTTTCATATATTTACATGAAGCATTTTAGAACAAAACATATCCAGAAACAAACAAACAAAGGAAGTCTTACTCCTAAAAGCTATAAAGAAGAGTGATATTTACACCATAGTTGATGAAATAAGTAACAACAATAGTAAACAAGATGAATTCAACATGAAAGCAGCTGAGGGTGTCCTACCAGCTACAGCAGGTGCAACCGCATGAGTGTTAGGTGGGGCCCTCTGTTGCTCAGTTGTCGTCGGTAGTGAAATTGGCGAGCTGGCATTACTTCCTATCGTGTCCCCGCCCCTAAGTGGTTGACCTAAGAATCAAAACATTATTTATAACCATGTCTTTCAAGGATCAACAGTTTTTTTTTCGACTGGCGTTTCTGGTAAGAAATTTGGCTGACATGTCATATAACTAAGCGTCTGGAAAGTTGGACAACGGGTCAAAAAAAGTAAACTTTTAGGGTGGGCCGGGTCGGGTCCAGCCCACAAACACCTTGTTTTTTTCTTTTCTTTAATTATAGGAATAAAACTAAGGTTTCAACTATAATTCAAAAACTATATTATTACAACGATAATCTCGTCTTTAAATGAAATGGTTTAATGAATTATGAAAACATTTTGGCTTTCACTTTAACCAATCTTTAATAAATCACATTTAGCTCGATAGAGGCAAAGGTGACCCAAAAAGATCCGTACAAGAGTCAAAAACTGATTCGTACAAGGGTCAAATATGACATCTTTTATCTAATATCGAAACTTATTGTCAAGCCTTGGTGGTTTTGGTTTATCAAATCAACATATGGTGATAGAGACTTTCATTTTATGGTAAAAAGAGTATCCTCAAGTGAATAGTGGTCTTAAAAAAAAATTGAAATAGACCACTTTACCCACCAAAGCTAATAAATTTGACAAAAGGTGGTTGACAATTGACATCAACTGTCTGTAAAAAGAAGTGGTTGATATACTCACATCTTGAGTGTGACCATCCGAGTGTAAGATTTTCCCTATCAAAAACCAACCGATATCCTGTCATGAAGTTCTCTGCACATATGAAAAGGGAAGCATTCTACATTATTAAAAAGAAATCATGAACTCAACAACCAATTTACCAATTTACGCGGGTTAAATCCACAAAATTAGCTAAAAGGGTTTGAATCGTTCAAACGAATTGAAACTCGTGCAAAGTCATTTTTAATGAACACAACCTCCTAAGATGTTTTTTATTAGAGTTTTAGATTCTTGTTGTAATAATATTGCTTTCGCAATAAACTTATTTCAAAAGTGGACAAAAAGGTGTTTGTGGGTCAACCCAATCTATCTGATAGATAGTTTACAACCTTCACTAAATACTGGATGTTTGAATTAGTTTGAAAAACAACTAGCAAACAAAAGGAAGACTAAGAATACTTACGTCCAATAAGTCCCATTTCAGTAGGTGATGACTGAATAGCTAAACAAACTCCAACAATTCCTCCCTGCAATTCAACAAAAGGGCACAAAAAACATTATGATCTTCAAACAACAAACGCAGTGCTACTTTGTAAAACCGTAAGTGGGACAAATTGGGCCTGTACAAGGCCCAAAATCCAATAGGGCCTGCATTGTAAGTTTGTAAATATGTTCAGATATGTAGTCCACCCCTTTCTAGTCTAAATTCATTTGTTTCTTTTTTACTGAAGCGATAACATGGGCTTAAATCATAGTCCAGTTACTTTTTTTTTTTTCTGTTTGGCTGACCATCTTTTAGTCCAACTTTTTTGTTTTGTTTATTTGCTTAAAGGAAACAGCCAGTCAAAGGTGGCAAAAAACATCATATCATTGAATCCTTAACAAGATGAAATTACGTTAGTTCTAATCAGCCAAAAAGAAAACCAACTTTTAATCATAAGTTCATAAAATCTATTGAACCTTTTTAGGCACATTTAACTTCTTTTGTTCAAGTGGTCTAATTTGTAGAAAAATGTTTCTAAATAAGTACTCATTGTTCTAGTAATTAAATGACTCATAACGGATTGAAAAGATAATGTTACTTAACAAACATAAAGGTGATCACTCCTATTACTTTTTGGAACGCTTATTTCAACAATTAGTTGGTAATCGAAGCTGATAGAGTGATAGTTGTGAAAATCTCACATTAAAACAAGTAAACAACAATAGCCTTTTAGAACACTAACCTGACTGTCATTCACAACAAAAAGTGGATCGCGGACCAAAAAGGTGTTGTTCACTGATAACTTAATAGTCACTGATGGAGTTTCTAGCAGTTCTTGGGAACTGTTTGGCAACAAAATCACCATGAATACGCAAAAAAGAATCATAAAAATTAAAATACAAAAAAGGTAAATAAAAAAATGTTATTTCCTTTTCAAATACCTGGACTTGTAACAGTGGTCAAATGGCACACCGTCAAAAGTTATCTTTGTGGCATGTGCTTGTCTGTCAAACTATGAGAATAGAGAATGCAAACGGTCAGGTTTTAGAACTTTCCGGATGTAATAAAGAATCTAGATGATGAAGGCTTACTTCTTCAACAACAGCTTTATATATTCCATCTGGAAGAAGAGTAAAAGATGTTCCACTATCAAATTGAGCTTTGAAGCTTGTCTGATCAAGACAATTAGTACCGATGCAGAAGTTCTCTACTCCAATTATGTAGGTAATGCTGCATGACAATATCAAGTTTTTATAACATTTATAAAAAAGGGTGTTTGGGTTTACAATTCGAAGCTAATTATCTTATTATTATGGCTCGGTCTTTTTAATTAGTTTTTAATATTTGAGTGAACGCATTCTGTTTTTGATTATCTTGCTAAACAATCAGTTTCACACTATCTACAACTAAACTGATTATCAAGTGGTAGAACAACAATTACCTAAATAGTAAATACCTAATTATCCTACTTATACTCCAATATGACGGCGAATCAAATTTTTTTCACGAGGATCTTTTTGGTCATTCTATGTGATAAATTCTTGGCTAATCAAAATCCCCAAGCACTACCTCCCACGGCCCTTTTTAGTACATCTGATTTATCCAATAAAATACCCACTTTCAAAAGACACTGAAAATATCCTAAGCTTTACATCCCAAAATATTAAAAAAGATAAAGAAAAAAAGTGCATTAAACCGTGTTGACAATCCTTACTATTTTCCATCTTTTGGCAGAAATGGAGTTGTTCTTTGAGTAGATGGTCCTTGATCCCCAAAATATATATTCCCAGAACCTGATTCACCAAAACACAAAGAGAAACTGTTTTTTGTGACTCCGGATTTGGCAAGAAAGCTTGGAACCGAGACCTCACTAAGTCCAAGACCCAATAGACCATCAGGAGCTATACCATCCAGGTAACCACCACTCTGTTTCTTACCACATCTGCATTTAATAACTACTAATAATATCCATAAAGGGAAAACGACATCTGGGGGGAATAAAAAATGACAAAGATCAAGTAAAGAATATACCCTATGATAATTGGAGCCCTTACATAGGTGTTAGATCCATTAACACCATCTGCTGCAAGATGCAATATGTCTTCAACTAATGATCCAGAACTGGATGTAGCTGTTGAGGCATAGTTAACAGTGTACGGGCATGGCTGTCTCGGGTTTTTGCATGTGGAACCCAACTCACACAACTCATGGCTACATGTTATGGTTTTGCTTGTGCTTGAATGGGATGGATTGTATTCATTCTCATCATTGTCCTGCATAATAGATGCCCCAAATACCAGGGAGCACCTGCAAATCAATCAATATGAATAAGCGCTAAAACTGTAGCCAAGTTTTTTTCTAGACCTCATCGGTATCTAATACTAAATCTCCAGGAGGTGGAGTCTATTAGCTGTGCGGAAGAGATAATTGGCCACACACCCACACAGAAGGCATTATCTAAATTGTTAGATGTGCAGGTGAACTAATAAATGAAAATACCATTTTTTGGTAGGGTTCTTAATAGTAACAGATATGAATGGACGTAACAACAAGCATTATGACAAACACGAACAGTTATCAACCAATAACTTTACCTTCAATAAAGATTCTACAACAATGTACGATTTAAAATGTAACTTCCATAACAATATATAGATAATTAAGTCATTGTTTCAAAGAAATGTAAATATTAAAAGGTAAAACAAAAGCCGCACCGGGTAAATAAAACACAATAAACTCACAAAGGTAAGGCACCCCCCAGTGTAAGACAAAAAGAAAATTAAGGCTGGTATTTTGACTACCATAGTATCTTACTGAAAGTTTAGCACACTGCACACAGTCACATGGAAGCCAGAGAAGATCACTTCCGGTATCAAGTGCAACAAGGAAAGAAACACTTGGCACCCCTACAGCAATATAAGTATAATGTAACCTGTGACAAATAACAGCTTAGTCAACATAACTGGCAGGAACTATAACAAGATCACAATTAGAAATGGTTCAGCGTGTTAAGATTGACTAAAATACACATTTTGCAGGAAACACAGGATTTTCTCGACCGTTGACTTAAAACAACCACAGGGACATAAGATAGTCATCTTTTACAACCAAACCAAAAATCCAGTCAACAAAAATTCTAAACCAAACCATTGGTTTTTCAGTTAATCAATACTTTGTTAACTGGTTGACTAAAAAGGGCAACACAGTGCACGAGGCTGCCGCATGCGCGGGTCCAGGGGAGTGTCAGGCCAAATCGGGCTAACGTACACACCCTTACCCTGCATTTCTGCAAGGGGCTATTTTCACTACCTGAACCCTAGACCTCCCGGTCACATGGCAGCAACCTTTGACTTAAAATTATCACAGTAACACAGGATAATCATCTATTACAAAGCAGAAGTATGTAACCTACACCAGAGAAAATCTATCAACAAAAAATCTAAACGAAGCCATCGGCTTTCCGGTTATTTAACTATACCCTAACCCTAGCAAAAAACAGAAGTTCCTTAAACCACATATTCCCTAACTATATGCATTAATCCTCTATATACATACAAATCATTCAAAACATAAACAAGCAAAAAAGTAAGAAAAATTAACCATCCATAGTCATTTCCACCGGAAATCGTCTTGCTACCAGCAGAGGGAAACAGTAACTGATGCTGCGAGCCTACGTTCATCTTCTGCCTCTGAACATCAACATCCGTATCCATAAGAGCTCTCATTTCGTCAGAAAAGCGGTGAATCAGTCTGGAAGAGAACATGAGCTCCGATTGTACGGACAAAGTGCATTGAGTTAAGAGAACAAGTGCCGCCATGGATAGAGCAAGTAGAAGAGATGGAGCTACTTCTTCCATGGCGAGTGAATGGAAGGAAGTAATTGTGAGTTTGCAATGCGGTGAGAGATCTAGGGTTTGGTGTGTGAAAGAAATGACGAATGAGAGTGAGTGAGAGATTGATTTGCAGTGGTGACAGAAAGAAAGAAAGAGAAAGTAAAGCTAAAATAGAAAGAGAGGTGCAGTGGGAAGAAATGTTAAATACAGGAGATATCATATCATCATTTCATTAATACTATTATTATTATTATTATTATGCCTACAATTGTGACTTTGTGGTATTATTGTGTTTTTCTTTTCTTGTTTGTTTATTTTTTATGATGTCTATGTTGTATGATTTTATAAAAAATAATAAAATCTTGTTGGTACATATATATCTTATGGGTTAGTTAACATACAAAATGTCTTAACGTACGATGCGTACGTGATGCATTATCAACACGCGAATACTGGTAAATAACATGCCTTATTCATGCAGCACTTTGGCATCCGTTGATTGGTCTCGGATCAATCGGGCAGGGTATCGTTTCAGTGATCAGGGTTTAGTACCCTTTCTATGGAGCAGAGTTTCGAGATTTAGGGGTTCTGGTATTAGAACGACAGAACGAGAGAGCGAGAGAAAGAGAATGAGAAATCGAATATGAGCAGTTTGGAATGCACAAGAATTGCTCTATTTATAACTGAATTTTGACGTCGTCGCGTCATGCGACCGGCTCCACACTCCCCCGTCGGGTCACGCGACGGAGTGTGCTATGGCTTAGGTGGGAGATTCTAATGGCACACCCCTCTGTCTATCCGCACACTTTTCCTATTCAATACGCATCGTATATGCCTATACGATGCGTATTGAAACAAAGTAAAAGATATGACAGACTGACAGGTGCAGGTTATGTCTGGCGGCAGGCTTGATACGCATCCTATGGGCCTATACGATGCGTATCAAGGCACTGAATTTTTAAAGTTTATTTTTTGGTGTCTTGTGTCGAATGTGAACCCGAGAAACGAAAGGGATTTCGAGCAGTTGGTCGATGACATGATAGATAAAGATCTTGATACGATCATATCCATTTTCAAGTGTTAGACTAGATAGTCCAAGGTGAAATATATTAAAATCATTCAAGCCCACTAGTCTACAATGTGTTATGGTGAGATTCTTCAAGTTTGCACAGTGGGAGAAAAGACCAGCACCCCTGTCAGTATTGTCATAATGCAATGAGACATAACTGAGACTTAAGCGGCGTGTTCCGATCAACGTTTATCGACATTGTTATAGGTGATGAAGAAACCCTGAAACGAAACATAATCACAGATTGTCTAGAGAAGCGCTTTTATCATGTCTCATATGGTAACAACTACCAAGGGGATATGGAAGTTATTGATACAGACTCTTAATAATATCGCTATATCAACAAAAGTCAACACATTTCCAGTCATTACAAGAAAGTAAAATTCAGTTGTTGGACATTGTGAGAGAATGCATAGTTCAGATGGAGAATGGAATGCGTATGTTTGAGCACTCCAAGTGTTTGGTGGAAAGCACGATATTCAGATCTCTATTCAGTCATCTTTCCAAGCTTTTACACACGAATATGTGGTTCTCAATTTGTAAAATATCATGTCATTGGGAATGTTTTAAAAATCAGATGCAACTTTACGGCACGCCTACCTTAATCACATCTTCCGTGGAGTCACAAATCCGACAATAGGGCCCACAGATCTTCAAGCCCACCAGTCTACAATGTGTTATGGTGAGATTCTTCAAGTTTGCACAGAGGGAGAAAAGACCAGCACCGTTGTCGTTTTGTATTTTCTCCTTTTTCTAATTCTCGAAGAATCTCGTAACGTATTCTCTGTTTCTCTAAATCGTCTGTAAAATTATAAAAAAAAAACTATGCGGGCTTTCCATCCATATATTTCGTCCAACATATGACATGTGATAAAAGCGCTTATCTAGACAATCTGGAATTATCTTCCGTTTTATTACAGTCGTGGGGTGGTCAAATCTTTCTAAAAGTAGAAAAAAATAAAACATTAACAACTAAGGCCATGGGGTATGGGGCTTGGGTTGGGGCGTGGGTTGGGGGAAAACGCCCAAGCCACCATCCCGGGTGGGCTTGGGTTTGGGCGTGGCCCTTGGGGCTTGGCTTTCAAGCCGGGCGTGGGGCGGGGGAGCAAGCTGACATGGCGGGTTGTGAATGGCCCTTTCAAAGTAGCCGTTGGGCTAGCCGTTGGGGTCTATATTTAAAAAAAAAATTCCTTTATAAATACTTACCACATTTAACATCTTTCTCACACAATATCAAACACATAAAACACAAATATTGCCATGAGTTCTTCAAGTTATAGTGAATCGTCATCATCATCTGACGATGGTGCGGAAATATTTCTACAAACGATCGCGGCGGTGGTGAAAGCTATCGTGGAAGACGAAGACGGTGAGGAAGAGACTCAACAACGTAAACGGAGGAGAAGGTACATCGCTCGTGAACGGCACACCGCTAACGATTTGTTTGTAAGCGATTACTTCTCAGCGGAACCTAAGTATGATGAAAAAATGTTTAGGCGTCGTTTTCGTATGAGTAGAAATTTATTTTTAAGGATATCTAGAGATCTTGAGGAGAAATATGTTTATTTCCAACAAAAACCTGATGTAACCGGGCAATTAGGATTTAGTACGTGGCAAAAGGTCACGGCCGCACTTAGGCAGTTAGCGTACGACAATAGTTCGGACATTATGGATGACTATTTAAAAATGTCTGCACGTGTAGCTAGAGAAACTCTTCACAACTTTTGTTCGTGTATTCTAGAACTTTATAGGAAAAGATATTTGAGAAAGCCATCCTTCAGTGACATGCAACAAATATTGGAACATCACGCAGATTATCATGGGCTACCCGATATGCTAGGTAGTTTAGATTGTATGAAATGGCCTTAGGAACTTTGTCCTACCCAATGGCAAGGCGCTCACACAAGTGGATTTCACGGGGTGCCAGCCATCATGCTTGAAGCGGTTGCGTCCCAAGATCTTTGGATATGGCATACGTTCTTCGGTATGCCAGGTTCACATAATGATATTACCATCATACACCACTCGCCTCTTTTCAATGATCGGGTAAATGGTATAGGACCTAAAGGAACTTTCTTTGTAAACGGGATTGAGTACGTGTATGGGTAGAGCGGTCGTTACCTATTACGATGACGAGGACCCCCAACCAGGTAACGTAACAGACGAAGATAAAGCGGCAAATGAATTTTTATTAAAGTCAAGGGATATAAATCACAACCTTCGAGCTGATTTGGTGGAACATGTTTCAACGATTCCTGGGTTCGAAACCGACGAAGACGACGAAGAATGATAGGTTTTTATTTTGATAATTGTTTTGTATGTTTATTTTAATAATTATATTGTATGTTTAGTAGTTTTTGGTTTAAATATATATATAAAAAAATAAAAATAAAAAGTTGATGTGGCTTGGCCACGCCAGCCAAGCCAAGCCACGCCCACCATACCACCTTCAAAAGTGGGTTGATCCCTTGACTTTTGAAACTACACGTGTCAACCAATGCCCAACCCAAGCCCCACCATACCCCATGGTCTAACAAAGATTGAAGAACAAAAGAAGAAAGTGTTCTTCTTTGTTACCAAGAATGTCATCTGAAATAATTAACAGGACATCGTTGTTCAGGTGCAACTTTACGGCATGCTTACCTTAATCACATTTTCCATGGAGTCACAGATCCGACAATACGGCCCACGGATCTTATTGTAACACCCTGCGTTTTGATGCTAACATATCTATAGCAAGTCTTCCCGTACTTCCTAGCTAGTGATGCTTTACACTCGAGACGATCGATCATAATGAGAAATGATGTTATTTGAATCTTTATTTTGTTAAAATATGTGAGACTTTTACTCTATGTGATGCTTTATACATGAACAATGTGAGACTTGACTCTTGTGATGATAGAAACTTGACACTTGATACTTGTTGAATGAGAAACTTGATACTTATTGAGCGAGAAACTAGCTTAAACGCAGACTTGAAACACGGAAACTTTTGTGTTAATTATATAATACCATGTAATGGTTACTCACAATAATACGCAACGCAACACTTAACCCAACTCTCAAAACGAACAAAAGTCGGAAAACTAGCAAACGGGTATCAGCTGTCCGAATGGACATCCGATCGGATGACCATCAGCTCGGATGACCATCCGACCGAATGGCCATTCGACCGGAAAGCCATCCGACCCCTTACACCTCTCCACCAACTAGCTATCACTGTCACCTATAAATAGGACCCTTGACCCTTCATTCTCACCTTTACACTCTGTTATTCAACCACACGCACTATTAGGCACTTTAATTGAGATTCAAGGCCATCCGTAAGTATTCCTCCTCAAATATTGTACAACTTTCATCTTTAGTCACTTATACACTATATTCTTCATCAAAATAACACGAACACTTCAACTCTTTCTCAAAAACCAACTGATTTAGGCCTCTCGAAGGTGGTTTCCACCCAGTTGCTTATGCAAACTATGGTGGGGCACCATTTAACCAAGATTGGTGCTAGATCTAGTGGATTTTCACAACTTTTACATAGGACTGATGCGTGTGTAGCGTTATATAATTTTAGTTATATTTTAAGCCCTTTTTAACACTTTAGTCAAGTTTTAAATTTATAAAACACGATATTTTACTAACACTAAACACACATATGGGCAAGTGCACCCATCGTGAGCGTAGTATAGCGTTGGTAAGATACCGAGATCGTCCAAGGACACAAGAGCTTTTAGTACCGGTTTATCCTCAACGTCTAATCAACTCAAAATTTTAGGAAAAAGGTTTTAAACACAAAAATAAAAAAAAACTAAAAATGCTGAAAATAAAAATAAATAAAAACAGATAGACAAGATGAATCACTTGGATCTGACTTGCCTTTAGTGTAACCTTTGATGTTTTTCGCACTTTTGCACTTTTTAAGAGATTATCTTAGTTATAGTAGTAGGCCCCTCTTTTGAAGGTGATGTTACCCTCAACCCAGTAGTTTGAGTCAGCAAGGATACAATCCTAAAGGGTTGGATTATTGAAAGATAATTAATTAAGTTATTAATGCGTAATGTGGTAGGCCCCTCTTTTGAAAGGGACGTTACCCTCGGCTAAGTGGTTTGAGTCAGCAGGGATACAATCCCAAGTAGCCGGGTTAATGTGTTAATAGTAGTTTACATATGAGGGGATCAAGCCATTCTCACCCCCGCCATCCAATACCAATGTGTATTGAAGGAGGTCCTAGTAAGCTTGACCCAGGTCCTTGCAGGATCTATACACTGAACAAGGCGAGAACCTTACCAAACCATTCCCTTAACCCCCGACCAGGTAGCCAACATATCTCCATATAGACCGTGGAGATATGAATGGTGTAAATCTTTGATTTTATATAGACAGTAAAATAACGCCAAGACACCATGGACAAATGATAAGGAAGTTTCACCTTCAACATAAGAAACTAGTTATTAAAGTCATTAATACAAAACCAAATAAAAAGTGCGAAAAGATAAAAAAACAAAAGTATTACACTAAATGCTTGTCTTCACCAAGTGATGTAAGAGACATAGGCAAACATGGCCTTTGATTGTCAAGAACTCTTACTATCAATCTTGGATCCCGAGACTACTACACACACTCTATGATGGATGATGGATGATGGTGGTGGATGTGGGTTGTGATGGTGGTGGAGTGTGGGTGAAGTGTGAGAGAGGTGGTTTGCCAAGGGATGCCTTTGAAGTGAACCAAGCACCTCTATTTATAGCCTGCACAGAAGCCTGGACACGGCCCCGTGTCCATTGGGCACAGCCCCGTGTCCATCCACTTTCTCTTTCTTAATTAATTGCAGTTTGTCTGCATTAGTTGACCACACCCCAGTGTCCGCTGGACACGGCCCCGTGTGTAGAAGCGTATCCGTACTATCAAGATTTGCTTGGATTATGTGAATCTTAGCGTTAACCACGACTGTGTTGAGCTGGACACGCCCCCGTGTTGGGAAATAGAAGCTTCTACAACTTTGTCTTTTCTGCAGACACTTGAGCACGCCCCCGTGTCCGCTGGACACGGGGCGTTTCAGCCTTCTGATATCTTGTTTTTGCTTGGGTAGATGCTGTCGAGGGGCCGGGCATGCCACGTTTATTCCTTTTCTTGTATTTATGTTAGATTTAGCTGTATTTTTGCTTCTTTTGTTTATTTGCGCTCATTTAATCCTGAAAATACAAAAGGAAGACAAAAGCACATTTTTTCCAACATTAGTACTAAAAAAGGGTTAGTTTTATGCATCATTTGATGTAATTTATATGTTGCATTTTACACACATCAAATACCCCCACACTTGAATCTTTGTTTGTCCTCAAGCAAAACTCTTTATAATGTGGCTTACACACCCAAATGGAATGGGTAGAAGAGAAGTTTTGGGTTTGTCTTTGAGTGTCGGGATTCCAAGATCTTTATAGGGTTTTATTTTGATGTTATTTACAATCCTATTCGTTATGATTTATTTAGAACATTTCATAAGAGAAATTACTTATTTGGGCATAACATACCTCTTTAAAATTCCATTTATATACAAGTTCACATGCCTCACGGGAGATCACTCACGGGAGAAATTACTTATTTGGGCATAACATGCCTCTTTAAAACTTAGAAAATTTCACGAAACTTCACTCACTGACCATCTGTCCGAGTGGCCATCCGATTGGATGACCATTCGTCCAGGTGATATGATTTTGATAACACTTATTGTTTGTTTTACAGGACACTATGATCAAAACATTGAAAACTTTAACAGTTCACAAACACCCACTGATTCGAATGGCCATCCGTTCGAATGGTCATCCATCCGGATGACCATCCGTCTAGATAACCATCCGCTCAGGTAGACTGTCAGACAATTTAACTCGATTTTCACACCATTCGACACTCTGGTCCCGACCGGGTCAGCACTTAGAGGACTTATGCTATGTTCCCCGCACGCAGGCTGATCCAGCGCTCCCTTCGATCCAATTAGGCAGTGTGTGGTTCTAAGCACCCATTGTGAGTATACTCGATCCGTTTTTTATTTAACACTTTTGGGATGCAACATGTATTCTATATCAAAAACACTTGACACTTGACATTTGAAACTTATTTGAAACATGCTCTATCCACAGTAAACATGAAAACATGATACTTGTGAAACTTGAGACTTTTATGCTATGTGAACGTTTGATTCTTATGTGTAACTCGCCTTAACAATTGTAGCGCTATCGGGATAATGCACCGCTCCTTGAGACTTGGGAGTTTTGTTAAGTTTTGATTCTTGATTCTTTTACATCCCCTTCGATGCGTAGAAGTAGGAAAGGCATGTTAACGCGTTGGAGAGTTGGGTTATCATATGAACTGCGTAAACTAGCATGTTGAAACTTATGATATGTTGTTCATGTTGGATATGAGTTTTATATGTTTAAACTATTATACTACGTATTCAACCTTGTTGTCGCAACCCCCGATCCCTGACCCCCGGGAACGGGCGGACGCAAGCTCAGTGACGGTGGTATCAGGTTTGTCTTTAATTTGGCAGCGGAATTTACATCAGGATCGTAGTTAGGAAATATTTATCAGAGTAAAACCACCATATTTCATATTAATAAACACATGGGTAAAACCCAAGTTTCTTATTACAATACATGTATAGGGATAAACCCTATTTTATTGAATTTAAAACATCCGTTATTAGCTAACTTTTATAGCCACATTTTCCCAAGCCTTCAGTGCTCTCCAGCTGGCTTTTTATTAATTGGCTGTCACATTGTGTTACCTGAAACGTGTTTTAAAAATATTTGTCAGTCGGAAATACTGGTGAGTGAATCCCAGTTTAATCAAGTTTAAATAAAAAGTCACAGTGAACAGTATTGAGAGCGATCACATTGTTTATTTCTACACAATTACTCCATTAGTACTGTCAAACCTGACTTGTGGGTCATATTACCCATTGGCTAACTCATTGTCCAATGGTAACGTATTGTCATCCCCGACTTACTACTCACAGTGTAGTAAATTTTGTATACAAAACCCCAACATACCGGCAGTAATTGAAGAACTACAAAGACTCAATCACTGCTTAATTTCATTGTAAAACATTTAAGGTTTGGTAAAACATTACCAAAAAGATTAACAAAAAGAGGATAAACTCACATTGCTATCTTAGACTTCGTGTAAGGGTTTCCTGGATATAATCTATAATTTATACAAATGTACATTGGTTAGTATCATAACCCTTTGAAAATATTAATGATACCCTCCCCGAGACGACATTCCAACAACTACGTCGGGCAGAACCACGACAGTTGTTACGGAACCCTAAATCAATCGGGCAGCGTATCTACTATGAAACAGGGGTTATAATACTTACAACGGAGCAGAACCTCGCTAATTAGGGGGTATAATACTTGAAAATTATGCCTATTATCAGAGAATTCGAGATTGAGAAACAGAAATGAACGAGTTGAAATGAAATCCCGAGGCCTTCTTATATAGGGCTGGAATCTGGTCTCCACGCGGCCCGCGTAGATGTACGCAAAGGCTTACGTGGCCCGCGTACTAGCCCGGGTAGGGTTTAGGTGATCAGGGTCATGGCCTAGACTCGCCACGATGACGACACGTGTCAGCTCAGGGCTGCGCCACCATTCATAACTCTCGCGGCCCGCGTTAACTTAAACGGGGTCTTACGCGGCCCGTTTGAACTAAAGAAACTTAAAGGAATCCGGTATCCATCTTGATACCGCCCGCGTAAGGGTTTGGGGTGGGTCTACGCGGCCCGCCTCAACTCAATATTTATTGTTTTTAATTTATTTTATATGTTATAACATATTTCGGGCTCGGTTTTCACATACGGGGTGTATTTAAAGACATATTAAGATATTTTAACATAGAATAGGGTATCAGAAATATACTGAGAGTGTTGGTTTTACTGAGGGTTGTTACATCCTCCCCACCTTATTTTAGAGCTCGTCCTCGAGATCTACTGGAATAAGTGTGGATATTTCCTTTGCATTTCTGATTCAAGCTCCCATGTTTACTCAGGTCCTCTTTTGGAGTCCCACTTTACTTTGACCAGAACTAATCTTTTATGTTTAAGATTCTTGACTTTCCTGTCTTCAATCTGTAGAGGCCTTTCTATAAACTTAAGTTGTTCATTTACCTCTATATCCTTAAGAGGTACTATCATTGATTCATCAGTTAAACACTTTTTAAGATTAGATACATGAAACACATCATGTATTCCTGCCATTTCCTCTGGCAGTTGTAGCTGATAGGCTACAGGTCCTATTCTTTTAATAATCTTAAAAGGTCCAACATACCTGGGACTTAGTTTTCCTCGTTTGATGAATCTTACTACTCCTTTCCAAGGAGAGACTTTCAACAATACTTTATCTCCTACTTTAAACTCCAATGGTTTGCGTCGGTTATCAGCATAACTTTTCTGTCGATCACGTGCTGCTTTCAGTCGTTCCTTGACTTGAATGATTTTGTCAGTTGTTTCTTGTACTATCTCAGGTCCAGATAATTGCGTTTCCCCAATTTCTGCCCAACAGACTGGGGTTCGACACTTTCGTCCATAAAGTGCTTCGAATGGTGCAACATTGATACTTGTGTGATAACTATTGTTATAGGAAAATTCTATTAAAGGTAAGTGATCGTCCCAATTACCTCCAAAATCAATTACACAAGCTCTAAGCATATCCTCCATTGTCTGAATTGTCCTTTCACTATGTTCGTCCGTTTGAGGATGATAAGCTGTACTCAGTTTTAATTTAGTTCCCATTGCCTTTTGGAAACTTGACCAAAAATGAGAGGTAAATCGGCTATCCCTATCAGAAACAATTGATAAAGGAATACCATGTAAAGAAACAATTTCATTTACATACAATTTAGCTAATTGTTCCATACTAAAAGTTTCTTTCATTGGTAAGAAATGAGCTGACTTGGTTAGTCTATCTACAATCACCCAGATTGTATCATTTCCTTTCTTTGTTTGGGGTAATTTAGTAACAAAATCCATTGTTATCAATTCCCATTTCCACACTGGCATTTCTAATTGTTGTAGAAATCCTGAGGGTTTCTGGTGTTCAGCTTTAACTTGTGAATAGGTTAAACATTTAGAAACATAGGCTGCTATGTCCTTTTTCATTCCTATCCACCAGAAATTTTTCCTTAAATCCTGGTACAATTTATCACTTCCTGGGTGCATCGTATACTTAGATTTATGGGCTTCTTCTAAAATACGATAACGTAGGTTCCCTAATTTAGGTATCCACATTCTCTTTTCATGGAATCTCCAAATTCCATCTGTTCCTTGTTCTAATTCTTTTAGCATACCTTTTAGCTTTTCAGTATCTTCCTTGATTACTGATTCTTGTGCTTTTCTTATCTGATCATTTAAATCTACTTGTAGATTTAATTTAAGAGAACGTACCCTTTTTGGCTTTTCATGATACTTTCGACTTAAAGCATCTGCTACTACATTTGCTTTTCCTTCATGATACTGGATATCACAATCATAATCACTAAGTATTTCCATCCAGCGTCTTTGTCTCATATTCAACTCCTTTTGCTTGAAAATATATCTTAGACTCTTATGATCAGTGAATATGGTAAACTTACTACCATAAAGGTAATGTCTCCAAATCTTAAGAGCAAAAATTATAGCTCCTAATTCTAGATCATGGGTTGAATAATTCTCTTCATGATTCTTAAGTTGTCTAGATGCATAAGCTATAACTTTTTGTCGTTGCATCAATACACATCCGTAACCTAATTTAGAAGCGTCACAATAAACTACAAAATCTTCAGTTCCTTCTGGTAACGCTAATATGGGTGTATGGGTTAATCTTTGCTTAAGAATTCTAAATGCTTCTTCTTGTTTTAATCCCCATTCAAACTTAACAGATTTACAGGTTAACTTAGTTAAGGGAATGGCTATTCTAGAAAAATCTCGAATAAATCTTCTATAATAACCGGCCAATCCTAAGAAACTTCTAACCTCAGTTGGTGACTCAGGGGTTTTCCATTTAGTAATCGCCTCGATTTTTGTTGGATCTACATGAATTCCTTCATGATTGACTAGGTGTCCGAGAAATTGTACACGTTCTAACCAAAATTCGCATTTTGAAAACTTAGCATAAAGCTTTTCCTTTCTTAATAAACTTAAAAGTGCGTGCAAATGTTTAGCATGATCCTCTTTACTCTTAGAGTAAATTAGAATATCATCTATAAATACAATTATGAATTTATCCAAATATGGCTTACATATTCGGTTCATCATGTCCATAAATGCAGCTGGGGCATTGGTTAAACCAAATGGCATGACAGTAAATTCATAATGTCCATACCTTGTTCTGAATGCGGTTTTAGGAATATCTTCTTCCTGTACCTTTAATTGATGATATCCTGACCTTAAATCGATTTTAGAGAAAAATCGAGCTCCTTGTAGTTGATCAAACAGATCATCAATTCTCGGTAATGGGTACCGATTCTTAATTGTGACTTTGTTCAATTCACGGTAGTCAATGCACATACGCATTGCTCCGTCTTTCTTTTTAACAAACAGTATCGACGCTCCCCATGGCGACGAACTCGGCTGTATAAATCGTTTCTCTAACAATTCATCTAATTGTTTCTTCAGCTCCTGCATTTCTGCCGGTGCCAAACGATTGGGTGCTTTGGCAATTGGTGATGTTCCTGGTATTAAATGGATTCTGAATTCGACTTCTCTATTTGGTGGCAATCCTGGTAATTCTTCTGGAAATACATCTGAAAACTGAGATACTACTGAAATATCTTTTAGATCCTTTCCTTTAGTGTTAGTGATTATAGAAATCAAATACACTATAGAACCTTTCCTTATATAACTTGCAGTTTTCATCACAGAGATGATTTTTATGGATCTATTTGGTTTATCTCCTTTAATTGTGATCATTTTACCTATTGGTGCATTTATTTGAATTGACTTTTGATCACATAAAATATTGGCTCTATTGGCTATTAACCAATCCATTCCTAAAACAACATCAAATCCTGCCAGTTTCATAGGATAAAGATTTGCAACAAATTTTTGATTTAAAATTTCTATTCTTGCTCCCTGCAAGATTTCAGAAATTCTAACGGTTTCTCCATTAGCTGTCTCTACTAGACATTCTTGTGGTAGTTTAGTTAATGACTGATTTAGAAATTTGCAAAATGATGTATTAATAAAACTTTGGTTCGCACCAGAGTCAAATAATACTTTAGCAAAAATATCATTAACTAAAAACATACCAGCTATAACATCTGGAATCATCTTGGCTTCATCTGCAGTTAAAACAAATGCTCTAGCATTTTTGGTATTCTTGTTGTCCGCAACTGGAGCTAATTTCGGACAGTTTGTTCTGATATGACCTTTTTCTCCACAGTTGTAGCACAATCCATTACTGGATTTCTTCCTGCAAGTTTCTTCCTTGTGTCCTGGCATCTTGCAATAGTTGCAAAGAGTGGAGCATTTTCCCGAATGCTTTTTCTTGCAGACCTTGTAGAAAGGTGCAGAGGTAGAACCTATATTTCTACGGTTGTAATTCCCAGAACAGAATTCTTGAGTAAGCTTTTGGGTTAGGTTCCTCCTCTGATCTTCTTCTCTAGTATGGATTAATTCATCTGTCAAGGTATTGGCTAGTTCTACAGTTTCTTCTATAGTTTGAGGTCTAGCTGCCTTGACTACGTGTCTAATCTCTCCAATTAATCCCCAGATATAACGGGAGATTAACACAGGTTCTGGTGAAGCAAGAGTTGGCACTATCCTAGCATATTCAAAGAATATTTTAGTGTATCCCTTACTATCCACACCAGTCATCCTAAGATTTAGGAATTTGTTTGCTATCTGTTCCTTTTCATTAGGTGGGCAGAACTTTCTTTCTACCTTGTTCTTAAATTCTTCCCATTCCATAGTGTAAGTTCTATCACTTCCTCTTGATTGGAGGATAGTGTTCCACCATTCTAGCGCTGAATTTTTAAACAAATTAGAAGCAAACAATATCTTATCTTCTTCAGCACACTTACTTATCCTTAAGACTGCCTCAGTCTTTTCTATCTAGCGTAGGGTTGCAATGGCCCCTTCATTGCCCGAGAATTCCATTGGTTTACAAGATCAGAATTCTTTATAAGAACAACCATGAGGCATGGTTCTTCTTCTTTTGGGAATAGGCAATTGAAGTATAGGTCCATTGTTCACGCTGTTTTCAGGTTCGATCGGTCGCTTACTGCTATGTTTACTTTTATTATTCGCTTCTTGAATAGTTTGAATAATAAATGGCATGGCATCTATGATTCCTTGTGCCACTATGTGTTGAACAACACTATTATCCATTTGGTTTTCGTTGTTATGGATGCTTGGATTTTCATTAACCACGTTAATGTTACTCTGGTTATCATTATTCAGATTTCCTTGATTTCCTTCGTCGGCCATCTGAATTTTTAAACATTTACACCGTATTAATATCACAAGATAATAAGTAATATAGTTAATCACATGACACGCAATCTAACAAAAAACGTCGATCATTGAGACTTATACTCTATTTCCATATACTATGCGTCTATTACACACTAGTACTGAAATAAAATTACAATACCAACATAATAGAATCATACTAATAGTAATATGCATTCGTACACACATATTTTATTTTATTATTATTTTTATTATTATTATTACTACCATTTCCTCCATTCTCACATTCACGGATATGGATTTATCCAAAAATCCATATTGCGTTCATCGTATTTCCATACGAGACACTCTCCCACCTGATACATTCTCTCACTGCTTTCTAAAATTTTCTCCCCAAAAGTCCTAAGTTCTTGAACGTTTTCTGCACTCATTGGCGGTGCAGGTTCTAGGACTGGGTTCGGAATCTGGGGTGCGGGTTCCTGATATGGGGGTGAAAGTTCCTGAAATTGGTAAGGATCCTCTAAAATCTCCCTAATATAATCATCTTGGTAATAGGGATCTAAAGGGTCCATACCTGGGTAGGCTTCTATGTTCTGTATAGGGTTGTCTTCATGAATTGGGTAACGTTGCACAAAGTCCCTATTGTCGTCCCACCAGGGATCGTAATTTGGGTCTAGGGGATTTGGTGCAGGTATCCTAGGGATTTCTTCTGGGTTAAAGTCATGCATCTCCACTTGGTTTTCAGAGTTTTCTATCTCCATTGGTTGTTCTGGGATTTGTGGTTGTGGGGCTACTAGTTGTTCCAGACTCGGGTCAGCAGCAGTTGTGGCTAGGATATGGAAATTAGCTAGGCTTCTATTAAGCATATCCTGTGTATGGGCATCTGTCTTTCGCTTAGCAGCCGCTAAAACTCTTTGCTGTTGCAACTTTCGCATTCTTTTCCTACTAGCAAAGGCTTCCTTACTAAACCATCCTCGTTTCTTAGGAGGGAATGGCTCTTCTGACTGAGCTTTAAAAGCAAACATTCCTTCTTCCTGATCAGCAGTATACCCAGAGAGGGCAGGCTGTGATGAGGTACCTTCACTCCTAGGTGAATCAGATAACTGACGACTCATGTCTGAGGGTCCTTGATCCCTCATACTGTAAACTAACAGATAGTCAAATAACACATAACAAATAAATACAATTATGCACATATTTCCATTATTTCCTAACACAAAATTTAAAATTTAAGTGTCAGCAGAACACTTCTTTGGCTCAGACCAGTGGCTAGGCTCTGATACCACCTCCTATCGCAACCCCCGATCCCTGACCCCCGGGAACGGGAGGACGCGAGCTCAGTGACGGTGGTATCAGGTTTGTCTTTAATTTGGCAGCGGAATTTACATCAGGATCGTAGTTAGGAAATATTTATCAGAGTAAAACCACCATATTTCATATTAATAAACACATGGGTAAAACCCAAGTTTCTTATTACAATACATGTATAGGGATAAACCCTATTTTATTGAATTTAAAACATCCTTTATTAGGTAACTTTTATAGCCACATTTTCCCAAGCCTTCAGTGCTCTCCAGCTGGCTTTTTATTAATTGGCTGTCACATTGTGTTACCTGAAACGTGTTTTAAAAATATTTGTCAGTCGGAAATACCGGTGAGTGAATCCCAGTTTAATCAAGTTTAAATAAAAAGTCACAGTGAACAGTATTGAGAGCGATCACATTGTTTATTTCTACACAATTACTCCATTAGTACTGTCAAACCTGACTTGTGGGTCATATTACCCATTGGCTAACTCATTGTCCAATGGTAACGTATTGTCATCCCCGACTTACTACTCACAGTGTAGTAAATTTTGTATACAAAACCCCAACATACCGGCAGTAATTGAAGAACTACAAAGACTCAATCACTGCTTAATTTCATTGTAAAACATTTAAGGTTTGGTAAAACATTACCAAAAAGATTAACAAAAAGAGGATAAACTCACATTGCTATCTTAGACTTCGTGTAAGGGTTTCCTAGATATAATCTATAATTTATACAAATGTACATTGGTTAGTATCATAACCCTTTGAAAATATTAATGATACCCTCCCCGAGACGACATTCCAACAACTACGTCGGGCAGAACCACGACAGTTGTTACGGAACCCTAAATCAATCGGGCAGCGTATCTACTATGAAACCGGGGTTATAATACTTACAACGGAGCAGAACCTCGCTAATTAGGGGGTATAATACTTGAAAATTATGCCTATTATCAGAGAATTCGAGATTGAGAAACAGAAATGAACGAGTTGAAATGAAATCCCGAGGCCTTCTTATATAGGGCTGGAATCTGGTCTCCACGCGGCCCGCGTAGATGTACGCAAAGGCTTACGCGGCCCGCGTACTAGCCCGGGTAGGGTTTAGGTGATCCGGGTCATTGCCTAGACTCGCCACGATGACGACACGTGTCAGCTCAGGGCTGCGCCACCATTCATAACTCTCGCGGCCCGCGTTAACTTAAACGGGGTCTTACGCTGCCCGTTTGAACTAAAGAAACTTAAAGGAATCCGGTATCCATCTTGATACCGCCCGCGTAAGGGTTTGGGGTGGGTCTACGCGGCCTGCCTCAACTCAATATTTTTTGTTTTTAATTTATTTTATATGTTATAACATATTTCGGGCTCGGTTTTCACATACGGAGTGTATTTAAAGACGTATTAAAATATTTTAACATAGAATAGGGTATCAGAAATATACTGAGAGTGTTGGTTTTATTGAGGGTTGTTACACTTGTATACTCGCCAACATTTTTGTTGATTGTATTTTAATACATGTTGCAGGTTGATAGTAGCTGGGAATCAAGAAATCAAGCTAGGATGAACTTAGAAACTCATCTTAGATAATTAGACAATTTTGAACAATATCTGAATCATTATGTTATTTTGATACATTATGTTGGTTGTGGAATGTGGTTGACATTCTAGACAAGATTATGAAATTTTGATTAATCTATATTGAAATAAGTAGTGTTATGGAATCTCTTGAGCAATCTGATTCGCTTAGTGCCGCACCCCGATGTTTCCGCCATCGGTTGGGGTGTGACAGATTGGTATCAGCGCCATAACTATAGGGAATTAGGAAAAGTAGGAATGCTTTGCCCTAGTCTATAGTTCTAGGAACTTTGACTCTTATTTGTTGTTTATAAAACTTATGCATTCTACCTTACATGCTTCCTAGCAATACTTCATGTTCGTTGAACCTACATGCCTTTCCTAAGGCTAACACAATACACACTTGGATGCTTTGAAAACACTCTTATGACACAATCGAAACGACTCATCAAAACAGGGGTGATTCCCGCCTTTGATGACGACTTTCATTCAGCTATACTTGTATTTTGCACGAAATTTACCCTAAAGATAGGAGTGACATCCAAACCTTGAAGGGAAAATTCCATTTCATATTCTGGTGGGTCTTATCTTTTGATAAGTACCAACTACATCAAGGTACGATGTTATCAAGTTGGAGGTGAAACTCGCATCTTGATAACTGGTCCCACTCTTTGACCTTCAGTCTCGCCAAAGTCTCGAATTTTCCCAATCGATTGAGGATGTGTAGTAACCGAAAGGAAAAATATCGTAGGCCTAACATCGATGAACGTACTTGTCTAAGTAGGCCAAAGCACGATACCCTAACTCGAAAGGGGTTCAGTTTACTTTGGTTAGTCGACGTTTCTTTACCCGAAACAATCCTGCGGTTTATGAGCCAACCTTTTGTTTTATCTCGATTTATATATGGTTTTATACTTAATGCCTTGTTCATTCTGAGACTGTTGCATGAATCGCACTATCTCAGCAATCTAAAACAATAATAATAATTTCTCGGGAACGAACTAAATTTATGATGCTTTATTCATATTATGCCACGTGGAAGCCTTGATTAAGCTATGTGAAACATGTTGAACGTTTTGTGATGTGTGAAATTACTTGAGCCTTTTGTGATCATGTGAAACTTTATGCTATGTTGTAACACCCGTCTCGATTATTTAATATTTTATCATAAAATATAGCACTTTTAAAACAAAATCACCATTTCATTAGTTAAAGGAAATAGTAGGAGTTTATAATGATAGTAACAAGTTAACCAACCATCTAGTTTAAACATCCAAAAACGACAAGTTAAGTGTTTACAACATAAACATTGTTTTCAACAAGATTAGATAAGCGCGGAAGCTTCAAAATTTGTATTCGGTTCTTGGATTCTTGCTTGATCGCCATCCGGGATAAGACCATCATCACCTAGTGCCAAAACCACGTTAAATGTAAGTTTTGACAACATTAAAACGTATAAAATCGAAATCTAATGCCAAACAATGAAAAGAAAATAAAATTTATGCTTTTGGGGTCTGTCACGCCCCGCGACAGATTGCCCTTAAGCTTACGCGCCCCATGAGAGAGCCCCGCGTGTCACGACAGAATGAGTGGCTCCCTCCGCGTGCCGCGGGGGAGACCATTTTCCAGCGGGTGCAGGTTTGTGACCTGCATATTCAGTCCAGTTCCATTTTTCACAATTCCAACTTCAAAATCTCATAACTTTCTATCTAAGCGTCCGTTTTAGGTGATTCTTTTTCCTACGCGTCCGTAATTAAATTACCAACGCACATATCATGATTATCAGGTCAAAATTTTGAGTTTATGGACTGAAAGGCTTATAGTCCCCTTTCTATTTATTCGACCCGCATAACTTTGCACTAATTCTACTACTGATATTATTGTAAACTCAAGGCGTATTTACCCAACATCTGGGGATTACGATCACTGGCGTTTCATTACCAAATCTATGGTTTCACGCTCTTGTGATCCATCATCGTCAAATGCTATTCAAAACACATTTTTACTACTTACTAATCAATTATTCGACCATTTTGGCTCATTTATGGAATCCTCCATTTCTAATGACTGCCAAACATTTTCTATTCAAGTTTTTGACTCGTTTAACTAATAGTGATCTACGTCACTTTTACTAATGCTACCATTTCTAATAAACACAATTTCAAGTATCCATAATTATTCAAATAACACCATGTAACGGGATCACGGTTACATACCTTTAGAGTGCTCCCTTCAAACGTGTATCGCCACCGGCTTGTCCACTTGACGTCCCGGTTTCCTTGCCTATAGAGTTCAATCACAAATCATTTAGAACTCTTCATGTGTCACTTAACGCATTTGTTCACTAATTTATATAAATATGCGTTTTGGTTCAATTTTCCAATATTTAACTCTCTTTAAGGCATTTTTACAAACACCTTAAGAGCATAATTTTACACATTTCACAATTAAGTTCTAGCTTGTTATTTAGCCAAGATTAACATCAATTAGGCATGTTCATATCAATTTTCACATTAACAAAATCTGAATTCACTTCATAGAACTCAAATTACACTAGAATAACAATCATAATCCTAGTGTTTAACATGTTCGAAAAAACCCACTTAACACCTTCAATGGTGATTATGAATCTCACAAGTAATAAGCAAAATTTCAACAAGTAATTGACTAGGGTTTATCCCTAGACACTATTTCATTCCTATTTCATCCAAGCAACCATCATGCATCGCTAATTTCGAATTTCAAGTATTCATTCAGAATTTTAGTTGGAATCATTCAATGAAATTTCACATACCTTATGATCTCTTTACTAAGGAGATCACCAATCTATGCTCGGATTTCGTTTTGGAACTGATTTGAGCCTTCAATTTGTGAGATTTGTGTGAGGTAGGGTTTGATGGGGGATTCCTTGGTCGCTCCTGTGCTCTGATCGAACCAGACACACACTTAGGTGTGTGTTTGGTGTTTTATTTTGTTTTTAATAATTAAAGTTTCAAAGTTAACAACTTTGGTCCCCCATCTATTATCAGGTTTTTATCTTTGGTGTTTTAACCGCTAACATGTTATTACAAGACTTTTCCTCTAACTAGGTTATTTTTATACCTAGTTAGTTCATTTTGTTTATTTACCGACATAGTATTTATAATAAAGGATTTATATTTTCGGGGTGTTACAAGTCCACCCCCCTTAAAAGGGTTTCGTCCTCGAAACCGGAATACGTACCGAATAAGGTTGGGTAGAGACGTCGCATCTCCTCTTCGGATTCCCATGTAGTATCCGACCCTTTTCTATGCTCCCACTTGATCTTCACCTGACCAATTCTCTTATTCCGCAAATCCTTAACCTTTCGATCTAGAATTTCAATTGGCCTTACCGTATAGTTAAGGCTATTGTCCACCTCGATATCATCGTAGTGGATATAAGTCGTTTCCTCAGCTAAGCACTTTCGGAGTTGTGACACATGAAACGTGCCATGGATTCCGCTTAATTCGTCCGGTAATTCAAGGCGACATGCTACCTTGTCAACCCGTTCGATGATTTTAAATGGCCCAATAAACCTCGGGTTTAGTTTCCTCCTTTTTTTCTGAATCGGATAACGCCCTTCCATGGGGATACTTTTAGCATAACCATGTCACCCACCTGAAATTCAATCGGTTTTCGTCTTTTGTCGGCATAAGACTTTTGTCTGTCTTGGGCCGCTTTCAAATGGGCTCGAACCACGTCAATTTTCTTATTAGTGGCTTGAACTACGTCTTTATGGGCCAGTTCACGCGGACCCACTTCACCCCAACATACTGGGGTTCTACATTTTCTACCATATAGCATCTCATATGGGGCCATGCCGATACTGGCATGATAACTGTTGTTATAAGAGAATTTTTCTAACGGTAAATACATGTTCCAACTGCCCCCGAAATCGATAATACACGCCCTCAACATGTCTTCTAGTGTCTGTATCGTTCTTTCACTCCGCCCATCTGTTTGAGGATGGTATGCAGTGCTGATAAAAAGTTTCGTACCCATCTGTTCTTGGAAATCTCGCCAGAAGTTTGAAGTAAACCGGGTATCCCTGTCGGACACAATGGATGCTGGTACTCCGTGGCGTGCCACTATCTCGTTTGTATACACCTCCGACATCTTTTCTGAAGTATAATTCTCACGTATAGGAATAAAGTGAGCACTTTTCGTCAGTCTATCAACAACCACCCAAATGGCATCAAATCCTCGGTTCGTCTTTGGTAGTTTGGTCAATAGGTCCATGGTGATATGTTCCCATTTCCAAATTGGAATATCTAATGGCTAAAGTTTACCATAGGGTCTTTGGTGTTCCGCCTTGACTTGTAAACTAGTCAAGCATTTTTCCACATACTTCGCCACGTCTCTTTTTATTCCGGGCCACCAGTAATTTTGTTTCAAGTCGTTGTACATCTTGGTCGCTCCCGGATGGATGGAGTAACGACTTTTGTGTGCTTCGTCGAGTAGAAGCTTTTTGACTCCACACGAATTAGGAATCCATATTCTGCCAAACCGGGTTTTCAACCCATTGTTATTATCCGTTAATTCTTCCAACTGGCCAACGACTCTTTCTCTTTTCCAATTTTCCTCTTTTATTTCCTCGGCTTATGCTTCTCGGATTCGTTCAAGTAAACCCGAGGTTACAACAAGCTACATCAACCGCACTCGTATTGGAACATAATCTGTTTTCCTGCTCAAAGCATCCGCCACAACATTGGCCTTCCCGGGGTGGTAATGTATCTCGCAGTCATAATCTTTTACCGTTTCCAACCATCGCCTTTGCCGCATATTTAACTCCTTCTGATCGAAGAAGTATTTTAAGCTCTTGTGGTCGGTAAATATAGTGCACTTTACTCCGTATAAATAGTGCCTCCATATCTTTAATGCAAATACCACCGCCGCCAATTCAAGATCATGTGTGGGGTACTTCTTTTCGTGCACCTTTAGTTGTCTCGAGGTATAAGCTATCACTTTGCCTCGTTGCATCAAAACACATCCGAGCCCCGAATGTGAAGCATCCGAGTAGACTACCAAATCATCGACTCCGTCTGGCAACGTTAATACCGAAGCGTGAGTTAACTTCTCCTTTAGCGTTTGGAACGCCTTTTCTTGTTCAACACCCCATATAAATCTTTCCTCCTTGCGAGTTAATTTAGTTAACGGTGAAGCAATCTTGGAGAAATCTTGAATGAATCTCCTATAGTATCCCGCAAGCCCTAAGAAACTTCTAATTTCTGAAGGATTCTTCGGAGGGCTCCATTTCGACACGGCTTCTATCTTTGACGGGTGTACCAATATTCCATCGGCACTTATAATGTGACCGAGGAATTGTACCTCTCGTAACCAAAAGGCACACTTCGAAAATTTCGTATACAATCTTTCCCGCCTGAGTGTCTCTAACACTTCCTGTAAATGATGCGCGTGATCCGCCTCATTTTTCGAGTATACAAGAATGTTGTCGATAAATACGATTACCGACTTATCCAACATAGGCTTGCAAACCCGGTTCATGAGATCCATGAAAGCCGCGGGTGCATTCGTCAACCCGAATGACATCACGAGGAACTCGTAATGTCCGTACCACGTACGAAGGCAATCTTCGGTACATCCTCTTCCTTCACCTTTAACTGGTGATACCCCGATCTAAGGTCAATTTTTGAAAACCAACTCGCACCTTGTAGTTGGTCGAATAAATCATCAATTCTCGGAAGCAGGTATCGATTCTTCACCGTGAGTTTATTTAACTCCCGGTAATCGATACACATTCGCATGCACCCGTCTTTCTTTTTCACGAACAATACCAGCGCGCCCCAAGGAGACACACTCGGCCTTATAAATCCTTTATCGAGCAAGTCTTGAATTTACGACATTAATTCTTGTAACTCCGATGGCGCGAGTCGGTACGGCGCCTTGGCAATGCATTTTGCGCTCGGAGTCAATTCGATTCCAAACTCTACCTCCCGTTCGGGCGGTATTACAGGCAAGTCTTCCGGGAACACGTCTTCATAATCACGTACCACCGGTACCTCTCCAATCTTCGGTAATTCTTTCCCTGGTTCATTCGCGTATATCATAAACGCTCTACATCTGTGCCTCATAAGCTTGTGAGCTTTTAACATTATGCATATCATAGGATTGCCTTCTTTCTCGTCATAGATGGTAACGTGTTTTCCGCTCGGAGATGTTAACTTTATCTATTTACGGAAACACACGACTTTTGCGTGGTGTCGGGATAGCCAATCCATCCCAACAACCACTTAAAATTCTCCCATCAACATCGGGATTAGATCTATTGAGTATTCTTCATCATCGATACTCAATTTACAGCCTTGACAAACATCACACACTATGAAACTCTTGTTATCCCCTATTTCAACTTCTAAGCGCACAGATAATTTCGTCAATACAAATGAAGGATGTCGAATAAATCCATGTGAAATAAAGGATTTATTCGCACCCGTATCAAATAATACATGTGCAGGAATCGAGTTTATTGCGAATATACCAAAGACCACATCAGGTTCTGTCTTTGCTTCAGCTGCTGTCAATTGGAAGGATCTGGCCTCCGCCTTTGGAGTTTCTGTCGGAGATTCTTTGTCATCTTTCTTTCCAACCAAGTCCGGACATTCGGACTTCTTGTGGCCCGGTTGGTAAGATTTGTAGCAAACAGAAACCTTTCCCGGACATAGTGATGCTGTGTGCCCCGTCTTCCCGCATATAGGACACGGTTTATCTTTGAAGCAGCACTCACCCTTGTGCCCTTTCCTACAAACTTTGCAACTTGGCAACCCGCCTTTTGCATCAGCCTTTAGTGTCGACTCCGATGTTCTCGCCTTCTTTGTAGGACTTGGATTCACATCCTGCACCCTTCGTTCGCCCCTCTCAATCTGTTTCTTCAATTCAATCTCCCGCTCCCGGGCGGTGTTAATGATTTATGTGAGGGTCTCGTACTTCGAAGGAGTCATGAACTCCCGATATTCAGCGCTTAGCATATTGTAATAGTAGTATATCTTCTGCTCTTCAGTAGTCACTAACTCATCACAGAATCTTAGCTTGTCCATGAAAATACCCGTGATCTTATCAATTGATTCACCCTTTTGTCTTAACTGGATGAACTCCTCCTTGATTCTGTTGATAACCGCCTTGGGACTGTGGTGTTTAAGGAATGGCACCTTAAACTCGTCCCACATCACAGCCCTTGCCGCTTCAGATTGCCCACCAATCCTTGGCCTGACCCCTTAACTGACCCGTTCCGTAAGCCACAAAATCGCTTACGTCACAGTGGGTTCTTTCAAACACCCCTTCGACATCACTTAGCCATCTTTCGCATATTATCGGGTCAACCTCCCCGTTGTAAATTGGCGGTTTACACGCCATGAACTCTTTGTATGAGAAACTCTTCCATTCTCCGGATTTTTCCTTCACAAGGTTGACAATGTCTTCCAACCTTTTAACCCGTTCTTCAACTAACGAAAGCACCGTATTTTGGATTTTGTCTATAAAACCAGATAGACTATTCTCGATTGCCTTTCCTACCTCTTCAGAAATCACATCTTTCATTTGTTCGGTGACTATCGGCACCGCATCATTATTACCCTTTTCCGTCATCTTGAAACTGAAATGTTTATACCAATTGTTAAACATTTCATTTATAACGTATACTTTATTCGCTTCGGTTTAGCCAAGTTCATAACTTGCTTTAACCGTTCTTATTTAGTGCACTTTCTGGGTTTGAGTGTGTTAACACGCTCTTCCCGTGCACATCAATTCACATCTTTTTTTCTCATATATAATACAATCTACTAAAGTAACTAATTCTTACCAGATGTTTGATCAAGCTTGAACCGAACACACTTTGTTGACAACCTTGAGCTCTGATAACCAACTTGTAACACCCGTCTCGATTATTTAATATTTTATCATAAAATATAGCACTTTTAAAACAAAATCACCATTTCATTAGTTAAAGGAAATAGTAGGAGTTTATAATGATAGTAACTAAGTTAACCAACCATCTAGTTTAAACATCCAAAAACGACAAGTTAAGTGTTTACAACATAAACATTGTTTTCAACAAGATTAGATAAGCGCGAAAGCTTCACAATTTGTGTTCGGTTCTTGGATTCTTGCTTGATCGCCATCCGGGATAAGACAATCATCACCTAGTGCCAAAACCACGTTAAATGTTAGTTTTGACAACATTAAAATGTATAAAATCGAAATCTAATGCCAAACAATGAAAATAAAATAAAATTTCTGCTTTTGGGATCTGTCACGCTCCGCGACAAATTGCCCTTAAGCTTACGCGCCCCGCGAGAGAGCCCTGCGTGCCGTGGGGGAGACCATTTTCCAGGGGGTGCAGGTTTGTGACCTGCATATTCAGTCCAGTTTCGTTTTTCACAATTCCAACTTCAAAATCTTGTAACTTTCTATCTAAGCGTCCGTTTTAGGTGATTCTTTTTCCTACGCATTCGTAACTAAATTACCAACGCACCTATCATTATTATCATGTCATAATTCTAAGTTTACGGACTGAACGGCTTATAGTCCCCTTTCTATTTATTCGACACGCATAACTTTGCACTAATTCTACTACTAATATTATTGTAACCTCAAGGCGTATTTACCCAACATCCAGGGCTTACGATCACCGGCGTTTCATTACCAAATCTATGGTTTCACACTCTTGTGATCCATCATCGCCAAATGCTATTCAAAACACATTTTTACTACTTACTAATCAATTATTCGACCCGTTTGGCTCATTTATGGAATCCTCCATTTCTAATGACTGCCAAACATTTTCTATTCAAGTTTTTGACTCGTTTAACTAATAGTGATTTATGTCACTTTTACTAATGCTACCATTTCTAATAAACACAATTTCAAGTATCCATAATTATTCAAATAACACCATGTAACGGGATCTCGGTTACATACCTTTAGAGTGCTCCCTTCAAACGTGTATCGCCACTGGCTTGTCCACTTGACGTCCCAGTTTCCTTGCCTATAGAGTTCAATCACAAATTATTTAGAACTCTTTTTGTGTCACTTAACGCATTTGTTCACCAATTTATATAAGTATGCGTTTTGGTTCAATTTTCCAATATTTAACTCTCTTTAAGGCATTTTTACAAACACCTTAAGAGCATAATTTTACACATTTCACAATTAAGTTCATAGCTTGTTATTTAGCCAAGAATAACATCAATTAGGCATGTTCATATCAATTTTCACATTAACAAAATCTGAATTCACTTCATATAACTCAAATTACACTAGAATAACAATCATAATCCTAGTGTTTAACATGTTTCTACAAAACCCGCTTAACACCATCAATTGTGATTATGAATCTCACAAGTAATAAGCAAAATTTCAACAAGTAATTGACTAGGGTTTATCCCTAGACACTATTTCATTCCTATTTCATCCAAGCAACCATCATGCATCACTAATTTCGAATTTCAAGTATTCATTCAGAATTTTAGTTGGAATCATTCAATGAAATTTCACATACCTTATGATCCCTTTACTAAGGAGATCACCAATCTATGCTCGGATTTCGTTTTGGAACTGATTTGAGCCTTCAATTTGTGAGATTTGTGTGAGTTAGGGTTTGATGGGGGATTCCTTGGTCGCTCATGTGCTCTGATCGAACCAGACACACACTTAGGTGTGTGTTTGGTGTTTTATTTTATTTGTAATAATTCAAGTTTCAAACTTAACAACTTTGGTCCCCCATCTATTATCAGGTTTTTATCTTTGGTGTTTTAACCCGCTAACATGTTATTACAAGACTTTTCCTCTAACTAGGTTATTTTTATACCTAGTTAGTTCATTTTGTTTATTTACCGACATTGTATTTATAATAAAGGATTTATATTTTCGGGGTGTTACATATGTTACGTAATCATGAAACTATGTTATCAAGCAAGAACATTATGATCGAGTCTCACCCGATTCTTTGTTGAATCTTTAGATGTCGTCGAGTCGTCTTAATAACCCTCGCAAAAGATCTAAGGCCAACACTCAGAAAAAGATGATGTCTTTCATGGCCGATCAGATCACACGCATTGTTCCCAGGATTGTCACTGAGATCCAGGGATCAAACACTCATCCCTCCTCTGTTGACTCGAAAGCGGTCCAGCCTAAGCCTGTGAGCTTCAACTACAAACACTTTGTCTCTTGCAACCCTAAGCCTTTCACGGGCAGTGATGGGGTGACTGCAATGTTGGAATGGTTCGACAGCATTGAGGTTACTTTCATTAACAGCGAGTGCCCAGAACATCTCAAGACTAGGAGTGCAACTGGCGTGTTTCAAGGCAGAGTTCTAGAATGGTGGACCAATGAGAGAAACATCCACTCAAATGATGAAGCTTATGCTTTACCACGGGCCGAGGTTAGGGAATTGATGATGCTTGAATTCTGCCCTCCTCATGAGCAACAGAAACTTGAGCACGAATTCTGGCATCTGAAACAAGTTGGTGATGACAATATTGCTTATACTACCCGTTTTAAACAACTCAGCATCGTCGTGCCACATTTGGTGTCTACTCCCAAACGCATGATCATGAAGTACATTCATGGGTTACCTCCTGCCATGCGTGACTCCATTGAAGCAGCTCAGCTAGACAACATCGAAGAAGTTTACCGCCTTGCAGCAAGCCTGAACAACAACCGAGTCCGTCACAAATAGTTTGGAAACTTTGCTCCCTCGAAACCAGCTAACCAGATTACCCAGCAACCTGGTGGCAACAAGAACAAGAAATGAAAGTCTCAAAACTCTGGTTGCAATGCCATTGTGCCTGCTGCTACTCCAAACCCTCCTGTTCCAGAAAACACCAAGAAGTCGTACACTGGGGTTCATCCCAAGTGTGCCACTTGCAACTATCATCACCCTGCTGGCGTTGCTTGTCGCCAGTGTACCAACTGCAGTCGCTATGGTCACACCGCCCCTTACTGCCGTCAAGCCAATCAAGTCCAGCAAGCACCACCAGCTCAGCCAGCCCAGCAGAACCCCAAACTAGCAACCAACGTGCGAGCCTGCTACAAGTGTGGTGATACCACTCATCTCCGTCCCCAATGTCCCCAGCTGAATCAGGAACAACAGCAAGCCGCTCGAGGACGAGCGTTCAACATCAACGTGAATCAGGCGCGTAACGACAATGATGTCATTAATGGTACGTTCATCGTTAATAATCATTACGCTTCGATACTATTTGATACTGGTGCTGACAGAAGCTTTGTGTCCGTAGAATTTGAATCTTTGTTAAGCTGTGTACGCTTTAAAATACCTAAGTCATTCTCTGTTGAGATTGCCAATGGTAAGTCTATTCTAGTTGATTATTTTCTCCGTGATTGTTCCCTGACTCTTAACGATCATGTTTTCTCTATTAATCTCATACCCATGCAGTTGGGTAGCTTTGATATCATAGTTGGCATGGATTGGTTGCGTAAAAACCATGCTGAAATCGCTTGTCACGAAAAGTATGTTCGTTTACCTCTCCAGTCTGGTGATACTTTGCACGTCTATGGAGACCGACCTTCTAGAGGACTGAAACTGATGTCATGCACTCAAGTGAACAAATGCTTACGTAAACAGTACTTTGCCTTCTTGGCCCACATAGTAGAACAAAAGGGAAAGGGAAAGAGCGTAAGTGATGTTCTAGTAGTGTGCGATTTCCCTGATGTCTTTCCTGAAGATCTTCCTGGTCTTCCTCCTCCCCGATCCATTGATTTTCGTATTGATCTCATTGTCACACCCCAACCGATGACGGAAACATCGGGGCATGGCACTGAGCGAAACAGATTGTCGAGAGAAATTCCATAACAACTACATTACCGGATAGTTAATATTATGTCCCATACCATAACCCATCAAGTAAGTTAATTATTACAGACGTAGATATCTCAAGACAAATAACATGTTCCGACAACTCAGATTCAAATAAGCAAATTGTTTGTTTGTTTCTAGACTCTCTCCTACTTGATTCCACAAAAGCAAGAGCACAGCATCTTAAGCATTTCAAACACCTGTCACATACGTTAAAATAGAGGTCAATACACATAGTGTAAATGTGAGCATAGAAGTTTAATATTAATAGTAGAGTTCGAAATCGTTTACGCATAACCAGCATGTACAACGTATAATATGAAGAATGTAAGTTATTGACAAAGATCCTATCAATACCAATGACTGTGATTTGACTGCGAGTAGCGAGTGCGCATCACATGTTCACCACTGCGAACACGTGAAGTATTGTCCTTAACAACCCTGAGTGAACAGGTGCTGAGTCCAAACTATAGTACTATCATTGGTAAGGTAGGTAGATAGCAATCAATGTGTAAACATAACAAACAGGCATTCATCGAGTCACGTATAACATGCAGTAATGGTCAGCGTATAAATAGTATTTGCGTAGTGTGTCGATGTGATCTAGAATAAGTAACGTATGTAACACCCAAAAGTGCGTAAAGCAAAAAGGGATCGAGTATACTCATAGCGATGGAAGTTTAATGGATTGAAGGGAGCACTAGAGTGAGATTAGCCTAAACAGTTAACGATAGCGTAAGCGAAGAGCAGTGCGTAAAACGGTGAAAGTGACCAAATTTCGAACGGTAATCCGATCGGATGGCCATTCGATTGGATTGACATTCGTTTGGTAAGGATGTGTTTGTGTATGATGGCTTTGAAGTTTTCGTTGTAACATTTTGAAAATAGAGAAGTATCTCTACCTTTCAGGTTGTCGATCGAACGGTTGTTCGATCGGATAGCGATCCGATTGGCGAGGCTTCCCAGTTGAGAACAAGTTCACAGTAGGACGGTCACTCGATAGGATAGCAATCCGATCGGGTGGCAATCCGTTGGAACTGAATCATGTTGAAATTGCTTAAGTGTTGAACCTCAAGTGCAATCCGATCGGATGGCAATCCGATCGGACGATGATCCGTCCCACATCCTAATCCTTTTGCAAATTGAGATTTGTTAAGTTTTTGGAAGTTTGCTCGAGACGTTATGACAACGTGTTAAACAACAGCACCTCGTCAAGTCCCAAGTCGTCCGATCGAACAGGAATCACCCAAATCCGATCCGTCAACTGTTCCTTGGCGGTTGTTCATGTTTAACCCGAAGTTGGTTGTCTTGTTGATAGGAATCAGATTTGAGATTGACACTTTACTAGAGAACGAGTAGAAGGTCTGAACTAGTTCCGATTCTATCGGTTTTGAGTGCATTGAGTGTAAAAGAGTTGAAAGAAAGTTAGAAAATCATCCTTCAATCCTTTTACCATGAATATGTGTAGATCTATCAGCGAAGCTTGAAGTTTTCGTCAGGAGGGTCGAAAACGTATATACCCAAAAAATTCTATTGAACCGGGGGGTCGAAAACGTATATACCCAAAAATTTCTATACGAAAACTACATGTACAACACTACTGAGCGAAAAGTTCGGGGGGTCGGGCGCCCCTCCCGGCCCCTTAAATGCTACGCCCTTGGATCTATGCGAAAACTTTGTTTAATCTTGTGGAAATCCTTCAGATCTAAGTTGTTCTTGGTGGAATGAAGCCAACCTTGAAGTTCATAAGAACTCCATGATGACATCACCCTAGAACACCTCAAATCTGGAGATTTCACGGTTGAAAGTTAGGATTTAAAGGTGAAAAAGATGAAAGAGCGCGTGTAGATCATAGAAGTACAAGATTTAGGTTGAAAACTTACAAGAATCGCGAGAAATCGAGAGAAAGAAGGCTTGAGTGCGGCTTGGTCGAGTGGGGGAGCTGTCACATCACAAATGATGTGACAGGAGGGTATTTATAGGGTTTCCCAAAATGGAAAAAGGCATAAGTGTCAGATGGGTCACCGATCGGATGGCAACCTGATCGGATGGCACATCCGATCAGATGGCAATCCGATCGGATGGCCACTCGATCGGTTGGCCACTCGATCCAGGTGTCCGGCGCGATGAGTTTTGTCGTTTCGATTCGCCTGTTGAGCGTTGCGTTGCGATGCGATTCGAGTGAGCGATGCGATAGTATTACCCATTAGTTACACAAATACCCTAACTACTATATCTAACATACAATCACTATAAATACTTGCGTTTTGCGTTTTGCGATTAGATTGCGATTGCGGTTGCGATTTATCACCTCAACATAAACATAACAAGCACATGTAACACATAATAGAACACACACGTAAAATAATATCCAGAACACATAATTCGAGTTGCGATTGCGATGCGATTAGCGATTAAGCATGCGATTAGTCCTCGATTATTTACATGTACTCCACATAATACAATTAAAGCGATTTAAAATAGAATTCGACTACAAGTCAAAGAAGTCAAATCGGTAGTTAAGCAAGGAGTGACAGATCGCAATTAGCAATCTTTTCTTCCTTTGACTTCAATCTTGACTTTGACTTTGACTTTCCAAAAGTGGGTTGTTACACTTATACCTGGTTCGACTCCTGTCGCCAAGGCTCCTTACCGACTTGTCCCCTCTGAGATGCAAGAATTATCTAGTCAACTGCAAGAATTACTCGATAAAGGTTTTATACGTCCAAGTACCTCGCCGTGGGGTGCTCCTATGCTATTCATAAAAAAGAAAGATGGTTCATTTCGCATGTGCATCGACTACCGTGAACTTAACAAACTCACCGTCAAGAATCGTTATCCTCTCCCTCGCATCGACGATCTATTCGACCAACTACAAGGCGCAAGCTGTTTCTCTAAAATTGACCTTCGATCCGGTTATCATCAGCTCCGTGTTCTCAAAGAAGATATCCCTAAAACTGCGTTTCGCACTCGTTATGGACACTACGAGTTCGTGGTTATGCCTTTTGGCTTAACTAACGCACCCGCCGTGTTCATGGACCTTATGAGTCGTGTTTGTAAACCTTACTTGGATCGTTTTGTTATAGTCTTTATTGATGATATCCTTATCTATTCAAAGAACCAAGCTGATCATGCACGACATTTACGCCTTATGTTAGAACTTTTACGTGGTGAACGCTTATACGCAAAGTTTTCTAAGTGCGAATTCTGGAATAATGAAGTACAATTTCTCGGGCACGTTGTTAGCAAACAAGGAATTCATGTAGACCCCTCCAAATCGAGGCAGTGAAGAATTGGAGTACGCCTAAATCTGCATCTGAGATTCGTTCCTTCTTAGGATTGGCGGGTTATTACCCCCGATTCATCTCGGATTTTTCAAAGATCGCCGTCCCTCTCACTTCGTTGACTCAGAAAGAGAAACCTTTTGCTTGGGGTCCCGAGCAAAAGGAATCCTTTCAAACTCTTAAGAACTTGCTCTGTAACGTTCCTGTACTTGCCCTCCCTGATGGGAATGATGATTTTGTAGTGTATTGCGATGCCTCGAACTGTGGTCTTGGTTGTGTGCTCATGCAATGGGACAAGGCCATCGCTTATGCCTCCCGACAGCTCAAAATACATAAGAAAAACTACACTACCCATGATTTGGAGCTTGGCGCAGTTGTTTTTGCGTTAAAGATTTGGCGACACTATCTATATGGTACTAAGTGTGTGGTTTTCACTGACCATAAGAGCCTGCAACACATTTTTAACCAAATGGAACTGAATGTGTGTCAGCGACGATAGGTAGAGTTGCTTAATGATTACGACTGATCGATCCGTTACCATCCTGGTAAAGCGAATGTCGTGGCCGACGCTCTTAGTCATAAGACTCATGTTAGTAGCATCTGCTGTTTCCAGATCACTAGTGATCTTCATGCTTGTATCCGTGAAGCTCAATACTCGTCAACCAACGAAGGTAATCTGATCGTTGAAATACGAGGCGCTACAATCGATCAACTTGTGACAAAGTCTGATGGACTTTAGTACTATCTCAATCGCATCTGGGTGCCAGACCGCGACAATCTCCATGAGTTCATTATGAATAGGCAAACAAATCCCGATACTCTATTCATCCTGGTGCTGATAAGATGTACCATGACTTGCATGCGTCCTATTGGTGGCCTGGTATGAACAAGGAAATAGCCGCCTACGACTCGAAGTGTCTTATTTGATCAAAGGTCAAAGCTGAACATCAACGCCCTTCAGGTCTTCTCGAATAACCTGAAATCCTTGTTTGGAAATGGGATAGGATTCCTATGGACTTTATAACTAAACTACCCCGTACACCTTCCGGTCATGATAGTATATGGGTAATCATCGACCGTTTAACCAAATCAGCCCACTTTCTTCCTATTCGTGAAGATTTCAAGGTGGAGAGACTTGCTCGAATCTACACTGATGAAATCATATGTCGTCATGGTATACCCATTGACATAATCTGTCGCAACCCCCGACCCCTGCCTCGGGAGGCGGGCGGCCGCAGCCTACTCAGAGATGGTGGTATCGGTGTTTATCATTATTTAGCAACGGAAATTTCATCAGGACCGTAGTTAGGAAATATTTTATCAGAGTAAAACACCACATTTTAGAATAATATATTGGGTTAAAGCCCAAGTTTTCATTACAAACAGGTTTATAGGATTAAATCCTATTTTATTGAAATAAAACATTTTCTTTATTTAGGTAACTTTTATAGCCACTTTTCCAAGCCTTCAGTGCTCTCCAGCCGGCTTCTATTTGGCTTTCACATTTTTTACCTGAAACGCGTTTAAAAATATTTTGTTAGTGGGAAATACTGGTGAGTGGATCCTAATTTAATCAAGTCAGATTTTATCCTTGTACAGTATTGAGGGCAATCCAGCAATTACATTTGTTTACCATTCTACTTTAATTACCACCCACGATACTGTCAACCCGACTTGTGGTCATGTTACTACTCACAGTGTAGTAACATGTTTTGTATACAAAACCCCAACATACCGACGATAATTGTAGAATTAAAAATACTCAATCACTGTTAATTATCATGTAAAATAATTGAGGTTTTGTAAAAATAGTTTACAAAAAGGTTTACAAAACGGAGATTACTCACATTGCTAATTTAGACTTTTTCTTGTGGTTTCCTGATTATAATCTAATAAATTAAACAATGCAGACGCGTTAGTAAAATAACCCAATATTTACATTAGTTATACCCTCCCCGAGACAGAACTCCAACGACTACGCCGGGCAGAACCTCGACAACCGTTACGGAGCACTAAATCAATTGGGCAGCGTATCTATACGTAACCGGGGGTTAAAATACTTACAACGAGGCAGAGCTTTGCTAATTAGGGGGGTATTATGCCCGAATATTATGTTTATACTACAGAAATTAGAGAGAGAATTCGAGTGTGAGCAATCAGAAAATGAAGGCCGATGCTCCCAATTTATAGGAGCTGATCTCGGCTTCCTCGTGGTCCGCTAAACATATACAAGGGGGCTTCGCGCCCTGCGACGTAGGGTGTGTAGGGCCTAGCTTTGTCCGGTCATACATATAGCTTCTACACAACACCTGACACGTGGCAGCAGGGGGTGCACCCTGGTCTTGAGCTGACGCGGCCCTCGTAAGCCTTCACTGGCTTTGTCGCGGCCCGCCAGGGACCATTAGAATTTGTTTTTATTTAATTTTTATAAAAATAAATGTATTTAAGGCCATTTTACGTATACGGGGTGTATTGTTCTTAATATTTTAGGATATATTTAGGAGTGTCGGAATTATTTTAGGAGGGTTGTTATATCCTCCCGACATTAATTGAGAACTCGTCCTCGAGGTCTATTGGAACAGGTGTGGGTATTTCCACTGCATCTCTGATTCAAGCTCCCATGTGTATTCTGGTCCTCTCTTGGAATCCCATTTCACTTTGATTAGAACTAATCTCTTGTGTTTGAGATTCTTGATTTTCCTGTCTTCAATCTATAGAGGCTTTTCTACAAATTTAAGCTTTTCATTTACCTCTATATCCTTAAGAGGTATCACTAATGATTCATTGGCTAAGCACTTTTTGAGATTACATACATGAAATACATCATGTATTCCTGCCATTTCCTCTAGCAGTTGTAGCTGATAAGCTACTGGTCCTATTCTTTATAATCTCAAAGGGTCCAACATACCTGGGGCTTAGTTTTCTCCTTTTGATGAATCTTACCACTCCTTTCCATGGAGAAACTTTTAATAACACCTTGTCTCTTATCTGAAATTCCAATGGCTTTCTCCTGTTATCAGCATAACTCTTTTGTCGACCGCGTGCTGTTTTTAGTCATTCCTTGACTTGAATGATCTTATCCGTGGTTTCTTGTACTATTTCTGGTCCAGACAATTGCTTTTCTCCAATTTCTGCCCAACAGACTGGGGTTCAACACTTTCGTCCATAAAGTGCTTCGAAAGGTGCAGCATTGATACTGGTATGATAGCTGTTGTTGTAAGAAAATTCTATTAATGGTAAGTGATCGTCCCAATTTCCTCCAAAATCAATTACATAAGTTCTAAGCATATCTTCCATCGTCTAAATTGTCCTTTCGCTTTGTCCATCCATTTGAGGATGATAAGCGGTGCTTAGATTTAGCTTGGTTCCCATTGCTTTTTGGAAACTTGTCCAAAAATGAGAAGTAAAACGGCTGTCTCTATCAGACACAATAGATAAAGGAATTCCATGTAATGAAACTATTTCATTTACATACAACTTGGCTATTGTTCCATACTGAAAGTTTCCTTCATCGGTAAGAAATGAGCAGATTTGGTTAACCTATCTCCAATTACCCAAATTGTATCATTACCTTTTCGTGTCTTGGGTAATTTGGTAACAAAGTCCATTGTTATCAATTCCCATTTCCATACAGGCATTTCTAATTGCTGCAACAAACCTGAGGGTTTCTGGGGTTCAGCTTTGACCTGTGAACAGGTTAGACACTTAGAAACATAAGCTGCTATATCCTTTTTCATTCCTATCCACCAGAAATTCTTTCTTAAGTCTTGATACATCTTATCACTTCCAGGATGTATCGTATATTTAGACTTATGGGCTTCTTCTAATATTCGGTAGTGTAGGTTTCCTAGTTTAGGTATCCACATCCTTTTCTTATGGAATCTCCATATTCCATTTGTTCCTTGCTCTAATTCCTTAATCATTCCTTTCAATTTCTTAGTATCATCCTTGATTACTGATTCTTGTACTTCTCTAATTTGCTCATTTAAATCTATCTGCAGATTTAATTTAAGAGAACATACTCTTTTTGGCTTTTCATGATACTTTCGACTTAAAGCATCGACTACTACATTTGCCTTTCCTGCATGATACTGGGTATTACAATCATAATCACTTAGTATCTCCATCCGGCGTCTTTGTCTCATATTCAATTCTTTTTGCCCGAAAACATACCTTAAACTCTTATGATCGGAAAAAATGGTAAACTTACTACCGTAAAGGTAATGTCTCCAAATCTTAGGGGCAAAAATTATAGCTCCTAACTCCAAATCATGGGTTGAATAATTTTCTTTGTGATTTTTAAGTTGTCTAGATGCATAGGCTATAACCTTTTGACGTTGCATCAACACACATCCATAACCTAACTTAGAAGCGTCACAATAGACTACAAAGTCTTCGGTTCCTTCTGGTAATGCTAGTATGGGTGCGTTGGTTAATCTTTGCTTAAGAATTCTAAAGGCTTCTTCTTGTTTTGTTCCCCATTCAAACTTAACAGACTTACAGGTTAATTTTGTTAAGGGAATGGCTATTCTAGAAAAATATCGGATAAATCTTCTATAATAACAGGCTAATCCTAGGAAACTTCTAACCTCTGTTGGCGACTCAGGGGTTTTCTATTTAGTAATTGCCTCAATCTTTGTGGGATCCACATGAATTCCTTCATGATTAACTAAATGTCCAAGAAATTGCACTTCTTCTAACCAAAATTCGCATTTTGAAAATTTAGCGAAGCTTTTCTTTTCTCAGCAAATTTAGGAGTGCATGCAGATGCGCTGCATGTTCCTCTTTACTTTTAGAGTAAATGAGAATATCATCTATAAAGACAATTATGAATTTATCCAAATATGGCTTACATATTTGGTTCATCATGTCCATAAATGCGGCTGGGGCATTGGTTAAACCAAATGGCATGACAGTAACTTCATAATGGCCATACCTTGTCCTAAACTTAGGAATGTCCTCTTCCTGTACCTTTAATTGATGATATCTTGAGCGTAAGTCGATCTTAGAAAAGAATCGAGCTCCTTGTAATTGATCAAACAGATCATCGATTCTCGGTAATGGGTACCGATTTTTAATCGTGACTTCGTTCAATTCTCGGTAATCAATGCACATACGCATCGACCCGTCTTTCTTTTTGACGAATAAGATCGGTTCTCCCCATGGCGATGAACTTGGCTGTATAAATCCTTTCTCCAACAGTTCGTCCAATTGTTTCTTTAATTCTTGCATTTCTGCTGGTGCCAAAGGGTAGGGTGCTTTGGCAATTGGTGCGGTTCCTGGTAGCAGATGAATTCTGAATTCGACTTCTCTGTCCGGTGGTATTCCTTGTAGTTCTTCTGGGAATACGTCTGAGAATTGAGATACTACGGGGGTATCTTTCAATTCTTTTCCTTTAGTGTTAATGATTATGGAAATCATGTACACTAGTGATCCTTTTCTTGCACAACTTGTTGTTTTCATCACAGAGATGAATTTCGTGGATCTAAATGGCTTATCTCCTTTAATTGTGATCTTTTCACCTTTTGGTGAATTTACTTGTATTGATTTTTGATCACATAGAATACTGGCTTTATTGGCTACTAACCAATCCATTCCTAAAACAACATCAAATCCTGCCAGATTCATTGGGTAAAGATTTGCAATAAACTTTTGATTTAAAAATTATATTCTTGCTCCCTGCAAGATTTCAGTAATCTTAATGGTTTCCCTATTCGCTGTCTCTACCAGACATTCTAGTTGAAGTTTAGTTAATGGTTGATTGAGAAGTTTGCAAAATGAAGTATTAATAAAACTTTGGTTCACACCAGAGTCAAATAATACTTTAGCAAAAACATCATTAACTAAAAACGTACCGGCAATCACGTCCGGGATCATCTTTGCTTCTTCTACAGTCAGAACAAATGCTCTAGCATTCTTAGTAGTCTTGTTGTTTATGGCTGGAGCTAGCTTCGGACAATTCGGATTGATGTGCCCTTTTTCTCCACAGTTGAAACACACTCCATTACTGGGTTTCTTCCTACAGTCTTCTTCCTTATGTCCAGGTATCTTGCAGTAGTTGCAGTATGTGGAGCATCTTCCTGAATGTTTCTTCTTGCAAGCCTTACAATAAGGTGCAGAAGTAGAACCTACGTTCTTCCCACGATTGAAATTACCATAATGAAATTCCTGGGTAAGTTTCTGGACTAGGTTCTTCTTCTGGTTTTCTTCTTGCGTACGCACTAGTTCATCAGTCAATGTATTGGCTAGTTCTACAGCTTCTTCTATGGTTGGTGATCTAGCTGCCTTGACTACATGCCTAATCTCACTGATTAATCCCCAGATGTAACGGGAGATTAATACCGGTTCTGGTGATGCAAGGGTTGTCACTATTCTAGCATATTCGAAGAATACAGTAGTGTAGCCCTTACAGTCTACTCTAGTCATTTTAAGGTTTAAGAATTTATTGGCTATCTGTTCTTTTTTGTTGGGAGGACAGAATTTCCTTTCAACGATATTCTTAAACTCAATCCATTCCATATTATAGGTTCTATCACTTCCCCTAGCCTGGAGAATAGTGTTCCACCATTCTAGAGCTGCATTCTTAAACAGATTGGAATCAAACATGATTTTGTCTTCCTCTGCACACTTGCTTATTTTTAAGACTGCCTCAGTCTTTTCTATCCAGCGTAGAGCTGCAATGGCCCCTTCATTGCTTGAGAATTCTATTGGTTTGCAGGACCAAAATTCTCTGTAAGAACAACCATAAGACATGGTTCTTCTTCTTTTTGGAATAGACAATTGAAGTAATGGTCCATTGTTCACGCTGTGACTGGGTTCAGTACGTGATCGCTTACTTCCACTATTACTTTTATATTATTTTCCGCTTCCCTAACGTTTTGGATGATAGCTGGCATAGCATCTCTAATTCCCTGGGTTACTATGTGTCGAATGGCACCGTTATTTATCTGATTATCATTATTCTGGTTTTCCCGATTTGCATCGTTAGCCATCTGAATTTACAAACAATTACCAAGTATTAATATCCCAGAGCAATATTTAATGCCAATAAACACACAACAACACATTGATCAAAATCGTCGTACATTGCGACATTTACTCTATTTTATATATGCGCCTAATACAAACCATAACTGGAAATTTAAAACACAATACTAGTACTATAAGATTATCTATTTTTGTTGATTTTTTTCAAGTCACACACACACATATATATATATATTTATATTATTATTACTTAGTGGGGATCCATCCAATATTGCATATTACGCTCGTCATACTTCCAGACAAGTCTCTCCCCTATTTGTCTCATTCTTTCACTTCCTTCTATTATCTCCTCACCAAAGGTGCGGAGTTCTTGCACATTCTCAGTGCTCATGGGTGGTGCAGGTGCTGGTATCGGGTCAGGGTACTGTGACATCGGTTCTTCGTAAGGGTACGGGTTTTCTAGGATCTCCCTCATATATTGGTCATTATCAAAATATGGGTCTAGAGGGTCAAGGTTTGGATAGGGTGCTACTGGGTTTTGCTTGGGTTCTTCTTGTGGATAGAGTTCCGAGTAATCCCTATGGTCGTCAAACCATGGGTCGTAGTCTGGGGGATAGGGTGCTGGTACTCTAGGGATTTCAGCTGGGTCAAAAGCAGGTACTGGAGGCTGGTCTACTGGGTTTTGTTCAATTTCCATGGGTTGTGTGGGAAACAGTGGTAACGACTGGGGTGCAATGAGTTGTTCTAGATTTGGGTCTGCAGCTGTGGTAGTTAATATGAGGAAATTGGCTAGTAGTCTATTGATTATATCCTGAGTTTGAGTGTTCATTTCTCTATTCGCGGCTGCTAAAGCTCGCTACTGCTGTAATTTCCTCATCCTTTTTCTATGCTCGTGAGCTCCTCTGCTGAACCATCCTCTTTTCTTGGGAGGAAATGGTTCTTCAAATTGTGCCTTGAATACGAAAATCCCTTCTTCGGTGTCAGCCGAATACCCCGAGGGGGTAGGCTGAGAAGAAGTTCCTTCGTCCCTAGGAGAGCTGGACAATTGACGGTAAGCATCCATAGGTCCTTGGTCACTCATACTGTAAACTAACAAATTGTTAAATAACACGAAATAATAATCTACATGTATGCACATAGTATCATGGATTATTTCCTAACAAAATTGACAATTTCAATGTCAGCGGAACACTTCTTCGGCTGAAATTAGTGGCTGTAGCTCTGATACCACCTTCTGTCGCAACCCCCGACCCCTGCCTCAGGAGACGGGCGGCCGCGGCCTACTCAGAGATGGTGGTATCGGTGTTTATCATTATTTGGCAGCGGAGATTTCATCAGGACCGCAGTTAGGAAATATTTTATCAGAGTAAAACATCACATTTTATAATAATATATTGGGATAAAGCCCAAGTTTTCATTACAAACAGGTTTATAGGATTAAATCCTATTTTATTGAAATAAAACATTTTCTTTATTTAGGTAACTTTTATAGCCACTTTTCCAAGCCTTCAGTGCTGTCCAGCTGGCTTCTATTTGGCTTTCACATTTTGTTACCTGAAATGCGTTTAAAAACATTTTGTCAGTGGGAAATACTGGTGAGTGAATCCCAAATTAATCAACTCAGATTTTATCCTTATACAATATTGAGGGCAATCCAGCAATTACATTTGTTTACCATTCTACTTTAATTACCACCCACGGTACTGTCAACCCGACTTGTGGTCATGTTACTACTCACAGTGTAGTAACAAATTTTGTATACAAAACCCCAACATACCGACGATAATTGTAGAATTACAAATACTCAATCACTGTTAATTATCATGTAAAACAATTAAGGTTTTGTAAAAACAGTTTACAAAAAGGAGATTACTCACATTGCTAATTTAGACTTTTTCATGTGGTTTCCTGATTATAATCTAATAAATTAAACAATGCACACGCGTTAGTATAGTAACCCAATATTTACATTAGTTATACCCTCCCCGAGACAGAACTCCAACGACTACGTCGGGCAGAACCTCGACAGCCGTTACGGAGCACTAGATCAATCGGGCAGCGTATCTAATACGTAGCCGGGGGTTAAAATACTTACAACGAGGCAGAGCTTCGCTAATTAGGAGGTATTATGCCCGAATATTATGTCTATACTCTAAAAATTAGAGAGAGAATTCGAGTGTGAGCGATCGGAAAATGAAGGCCGATGCTCCCAATTTATAGGAGCTGATCTCAGTTTCCTCGTGACCCGCGAAGGATATACAAGGGGGCTTCGCGCCCCGCGACGTAGGGTGTGTAGGGCCTAACTTTGTCCGGTCATACATATAGCTTCGACACAACACCTGACACGTAACAGAAGGGGGTGCGCCCTGGTCTTGAGTTGTCGCGGCCCGCGTAAGCCTTTACTGGCTTTGTCGCGGCCCGCCAGGGACCATTAGAACTTGTTTTATTTCATTTTTATAAAATCAAAGGTATTTAAGGCCATTTTACGTATACGAGGTGTATTTTAGGACGCATAGGAACGTTCTAAATATTTTAGGATATATTTAGGAGTGTCGGAATTATGTTAGGAGGGTTGTTATATAATCTCTGACCGCAATCGTCGGTTCACTTCACGCCTTTAGCAAACCTTTCAGTCCGCTATGGGTTCTCACTTGAATCTTAGTACAGCCTTTCCTCCTCAAACGGATGGAAAGACTGAACGTAATACACAAACCCTAGAGGATATTCTCCGTTCTTGTGTCATCGAATTTGGTGGTAATTGGGATGTACATTTACCATTGATCGAGTTCTCGTACAACAACAGCTACCATTCCAGTATTCAGATGGCTCCTTTCGAAGCTTTATACAGTCGCAAGTGCCGATCTCCTCTCAGTTGGCATGAGATTGGTGACAAGCAACTTACTGGCCCTGAGATCATTCAAGAGACGACGGATAAGATTCTCCAAATCCATGATAACTTGATCAAGGCTAGGAGCTGACAAAGGAGTTATGCTGACAAAAGGCGTAAGCCTCTGGAATTCGATGTTGGAGATCACGTTCTGCTCAAAGTATCTCCCTGGAAAGGAGTGATATGTTTTGGTAAAAAGGGAAAGCTTTCCCTTCGCTATGTGGGCCCTTTCAAGATACTCGAGAGGATTGGCAAGGTAGCTTACTGACTCGATTTGCCTCAAGAGCTTAGCAACGTACATCCGACATTCCACGTTTCTAATCTCAGGAAGTGTTTAGCAGACGAGGAATTTCAGGTTCCCATCGAAGACTTGCAAATAAACGAAACTCTTCATTTTGTGGAAAAGTCGATCGAAATCATGGATCAAGGCACCAAGCGACTAAGGCGCAGCAAAATTCCATAGTTAAGGTTCGATGGGAAGGAAAGCATGGCGCCGAATTCACTTGGGAACTCGAGAGTGAAATGAAAACCAAGTATCCACAGCTCTTCGCTCAGTCTTCCTCTCAGATTTTGGGGATGAAATCTCCTAAAGCAGGGAAGACTGTAACGCCCTGCGTTTTGATGCTAACCTATCTATAGCAAGTCTTCCCGTACTTCCTAGCTAGTGATGCTTTACACTCGAGACGGTCGATCATAGTGATAAATGATGCTATTTGAATCTTTATTTTGTTAAAATATGTGAGACTTTTACTATATGTGATGCTTTATACAAGAACAATGTGAGACTTGACTCTTGTGATGATAGAAACTTGACACTTGATACTTATTGAACGAGAAACTTGATACTTATTGAGCGAGAAACTAGCTTAAATGCAGACTTGAAACACGGAAACTTTTGTGTTAATTATATAATACCATCTAATGGTTACTCACAATAATACGTAATGCAACACTTAACCCATCTCGCAAAACGAACCAAAGTCGGAAAACTAGCAAACGGGTATCAGCTGTCCGAATGGACATCCGATCGGATGACCATCAGCTCGGATGACCATCCGACCGAATGGCCATTCGACCGGAAAACCATCCGACCCCTTACACCTCTCCACCGACTAGCTGTCACTATCACCTATAAATAGGACCCTTGACCCTTCATTCTCACCTTTACACTCTGCCATTCGACCACACGCACTCTCAGGCACTTTAATCGAGATTCAAGGCCATCCGTAAGTATTCCTCCTCCAATCTTGTACAACTTTCACCTTTAATCACTTGTACACTATATTCTTCATCAAAATCACACGAACACTTCAACTCTTTCTCAAAAACCAACTGATTTGGGCCTCTTAAAGGTGGTTTCCACCCAGTTGCTTATGCAAACTATGGTGGGGCACCATTTAACCAAGATTGGTGCTAGATCTAGTGGATTTTCACAACTTTTACATAGGATCCAAAGGATTTTCGCACTTCAACACCAGATCTGACGGAATTTCACATGTCTCCGGCTCAGATCTGATGAACTTCACGTTTTGCAACTGATTTCCAAGCTTTTCTTCAGTTTTTATACAAAACCTTGGTGAAATCAGACTCAAACAGGTTCTCGACTCGTTCCTTAGTCAAGAGTCGGTTTGAAAACTGAATTCCACCAGAAAGTAGGCCGATTGACGGGTCCAAACATGAAATTTCATCAGGAACAACTCAATGATTCGAAAAGGGGTGATGCCCATCCGATCGAACAAGCTGGGTTTGGTATGTTTCTGTTGTTTGACACGTCATCGCACCGTGATCGTTAACTCAAAACTTAGAAAATTTCACGAAACTTCACTCACTGACCATCTGTCCGAGTGGCCATCCGATCGGATGACCATATGTCCAGGTGATCTGATTTTGATAACACTTGTTGTTTGTTTTACAGGACACTATGATCAAAACATTGAAAACTTTAACAGTTCATAAGCACCCACTGATTCGAATGGCCATCCATTCGAATGGTCATCCGTCCAGATGACCATCCACTCAGGTAGGCTGTCAGACACTTTAACTCGATTTTCACACCATTCGACACTCTGTTCCTGACCATGTCAGCACTTAGAGGACTTATGCTCTGTTCCCCGCACGCAGGCTGATCCAGCGCTCCCTTCGATCCAATTAGGCAGTGTGTGGTTCTAAGCACCCACTATGAGTATACTCGATCCCTTTTTGCTTTAACACTCTTGGGATGCAACATGTATTCTATATCAAAAACACTTGACACTTGAAACTTATTTGAAACATGCACTATCCGCATTAAACATGAAAACATGATACTTGTGAAACTTAAGACTTTTATGCTATGTTAACGTTTGATTATTATGTGTAACTCGCCTTAACAATTGTAGCGATATCGGGGTAACGCACCGCTCCTTGAGTCTTGGGAGTTTTGTTAAGTTTTGATTCTTGATTCTTTTACCTCCTTTTCGATGCGTCGAAGTAGGAAAGGCATGTTAACGCGTTGGAGACTTGGGTTATCATATGAACCGCGTAAACTAGCATGTTGAAACTTGTGATATGTTGTTCATGTTGGATATGAGTTTTATACGTTTAAACTATTATACTACGTATTCAACCTTGTATACTCACCAACATTTTTGTTGATTGTATTTTAATAGATGTTGCCGGTTGATAGTAGCTGGGAATCAAGAAATTAAGCTAGGATGAACTTAGAAACTCATCTTAGATAATTAGACAATTTTGAACAATATCTGAATCATTATGTTATTTTGAAACATTATGTTGGTTGTGGAATGTGGTTGACATCTAGATATGATTATGAAATTTTGATTAATCTATATTGAAATAAGTAGTGTTATGGAATCTCTTGAGCAATCTGATTCGCTTAGTGCCGCGCCCCGATGTTTCCGCCATCGGTTGGGGTGTGACACTTATGCCCACCCGAGACCGACCTCTGGATTACACGTGTTGAATGATCAAGAGAAACCTCTTCGAGCTAACTGCCGATATCTCATCCTTCGTATCTTGCTATTAAACGAGGTATAATAGCTAATAAAATATGTTTAACTTTTGAAGTCTGTATATTCTCTAACTTTTGAAGGTTCTTTGTATGTTTCTAGACTCGTTCAAGGCATGCTTGTTTGTGCGATTTAAAGAAATAAGGATGCATTCCACGGTAAACGATGAAGCTGATGAAACCATAGTTGTTATCTTGGTTGTTCAGTACTTCCGAGACAATTCAAGTGAGTCCTATGAAGCAAGTATCTGTCTATTCAATTGAGAGGAATCATTGCTGTCACACCCCGACCACGTAAAACAACAAAACGTGGCGGAAACGTCGGGGATTGTTGTAACAAAATCATTGTTTCACAACCATGGATTTAAACAATTATTTTTTTATTGAATTTAAAAGTATTACATTACATTGGAATTAGAAACAAAACATGAACAAATAGACTTTCATTGTTATTAAGTCACTAAGGCCTCGTCCATTCCTATGTGAGCGTACACAAGTATCATCATCAAACATCATCAACTATGGTACCTGAAACACATGTGAAAATACGTCAGCATAAAAATGCCGGCGAGTACATAGGTTTTATGTGAGTGTCAGATTCATGGCTCGTTTTACATGTTGCAATACTTATTTAAAAACCTTGTTTTGAAAAGTATAGCATTGCATCATAACTAACCAACTCAAATCAAGTTGGTTATACTTTATAAAATCTCATAGCCATGATTCTTAACCCAAAACGTTTGTTTAAGAAAAACCAAAATTTGTAAAACATCTCGTAAAAACTCGTTAATAAAACTCGTATGGTTTATATTGTTAGAAAAAACTTGTAATATAACTTTGTTTTGATAACCTTGCCCAACTGATCTAGATAACGCAACGATATATAATGTGTTAAAAGCACTTATATATAGGAAGTACCAGCGGCGTATCCACCATGCTTTTAACCCATTACACCCGCCCCGTTACCTAATCACTTCCCTAATCCCACTGGTTCAAACAGTTACAAATGGTTCACATAAATCAAAAGGTTACAAATGATTCACATAAATCAACAGGTTACAAATGGTTCACATAAATCAACAGGCTACAAATGGTTCCCATAAATCAATCAGCTTCAAATGGTTTAAAAAGATATAAAACAACGTGTCCATATACTGGATAAGTATATGCAACAAATGAACATACATAGCATGAAATGTAATGTAAAACGATGTACTAAGTATGCACTAAAAGGACATACATAGCAAAAACATAATGAAATCATGTACTAATAGCGTACTAATGAACATAGCAAGTATATGATATGAAAACATGGAAAGCACGAAAGTAACAAGTAGGCACATGTGTTTCACCCCAAAACGTTTGAAAAACAGTAAAAGTGGGGACTATGTACTCACTTGAGGATGCTTAGAAGTCTTGAATAACAACCAAGCAAAGCTAGAGGGATCACGGAATCAAACGGCACCTAATATAGGTAATTATGTAAATAAACGGACCTAAATCGGAAGATCGGATAGAATGAGGTTTCGTAAACCAAATGAGTATAGGAACTCATGTAATATGGTTTAACAAAGCCTACATACTAAAATGAAACCTAACCTAAGTGCTTACGACCCATTATGATACGTTTATGTAGCTTACGCCACTTTAACGCGTCGTTCGCGTAAAACGCGTTCGAACCACCTAACTAGTCCTATGACAAGTATTATATGCCTTAACATGTCTAATAATGTTGCCTAATCAGTTTAGATGTCAAAATTTAGGTTACATATGCTTAAAATGAATTTATGCATAAAAAGGGCATTTTGGTAATTTTCCTAAGGCATATAAACTACCTATCATACAACTAGCTAAACGTAGTGACCATAAGGTATAACCTCGGAAGGTTATTCCCTATAAAATTATGGTCACCTAATGTGTTTGGTCGGATCCTAAAGATCGACCAAACGGGTCGGGTTCGAAAGTATAAGCGGTTGTTTAGACCGCTTACCTTACGACCCTACATAAGCACTAAACCTAAAGTGACGAGCTAAACATGTTAAAACATGCTTAACAAGGTTTGAAAACAGGTTTGGTATCAAAACAAACGGTTTTGATACCTTAAAAGTAGTTTGGTTACAAAATACGCAAGAATACGCATTTTGGCCGAAACTACGACTCGCCACTATGCCTAGATAACGTGGTAATCAGTAGGTATAGTCACAAGAGACTAAAACCATCGTGATTACGCTCACGTTATGAAGTTCAAACGAACTTCATGTTGACCATAAACTGGTCAAAGCAGAAAGTCAAACACAGTTTGACTTTCACGCGAAAAAGAACGAAAGAGGACTTACAAAAGGTCCAAGAACGGAAATTTGACCCGATTATTCTCAGGTATGAAGTGAAAGCACTTCAACTTAGAGAGCAATCAGATCAAGCTATGAAGAATGCAAATGAGGAAGGTGGGTATTTTAGTTTTTGCACAACCGTTAAGATCGTTCATCGTAAAACGACCTTCGATCTCATCCGTACACATGTGCCCATGGTTTTGTGAAACCATGGGAGCCCCTAGTTTCATTAAAACCATGTGCAAATGAGGGGGACAACTGGAACAAGCTGGAATTTAGATTTTTTATTTTGGTCCCTTCCTAAGATAACTATGGCAGATTGTTAATTTTGGTCCCTGAATGTGCACAACATGGTTTTTGATGCATTTTTGACACATTTAAACCCCGTTAATCCCATTTCAAGGCTCTAAAATGAAGTTAAAGTATAGGGAACATGAAAAATGCTCAAAAATATCTCGGATGTCTGTTCGTTTGGTCGTACGGTTGCGTTGTTCGGTTAATTACGACGAAACACGAACGAATGCGAAAAACGATCCAAATTACGCGACGAATGGAATTTTATCATGCCAATCACTAAAATAAAATATTTTAATGATTACATAAAGTTTTGGATGTCCGGATGTATTCAGAACGTAAGATATGCGCGAAAATGTAAACTTATGCACTTTTTGACGCTTTTAGTCCCTGAATGACCAAAAAGTTTATTTTAGCACATCGAACCCCTCAAAGCCTATTTCTAAGCTATGTAAAGGATATTTAGGGTATTTTTAACTTATGGTCATGTTTTGGAATGTTCATTACAGTACAAATCGGCATACTTCCGCAGTTTGTCGAAATTAGTCCCTGTAAGCGAATAAACTTGATTTCGCCACACCAAACCCTCCAAAACTTATTTCTAAGTTATGTAAAGGTTATTTAAGGTATGTTAATCCTATTTCACTATTCTGGAGTGTTCTTTTCATTAAACTGGTTATATTTACGCATCAGTGCGCGTATAACCTTCCAGAAAGCGATTTAAAGCTTGAAATCAAACAAGAATTGATATGTGCAAAAGATACACATATTTATACAAATACCAAGTATGAAATACAATATTTCATTGGTTTGGTATTTGTTTGATGTTCGCAGAGGCACAGGTGTCACAATTGCATTACATCGCCGTTGAAAATAAGTGGTTGTAATGATGGGACCCTTGATTTGAAACGCATAATGTGAAACACACGAATATGTGGTTTCAACATATTGTTGGACTTCTTGTTCCAAATGCATCTAATGAAACCGGAGTTGTTATCTCGGCTGTTCAGTATTTCCGAGACGATTCAAGTGATGAAACTGGAGTTGTTATCTCGGTTGTTTAGTACTTCCGAGAGGATTCAAGTGATGAAACCGGAGCTGTTATCTTGGTTGTTCAGTACTTCTGAGACGATTCAAGTGATGAAACCGGAGCTGTTATCTCGATTGTTCAGTACTTCCGAGACGATTCAAGTGAAGAAACCGGAGCTGTTATCTAGGAAACATTTGTTGGTAACATTGGTTCTCCAATTCCAGAAACTTATTCAGATCTCTATTCGGTCATCTTTCCAAACTGCAACACACGAAGTACTGAACAAATTAAATTGACACCTTCAATTGAGAAATTCATAGTTTAATACGCATCGTATAGGCCTATACGATGCGTATTATTCGACGAAATTACTGAAATACCCTTGTTTTTTTTATAAATTCAAGGGTATTTTTGAGAAAATTCAAAGTTTAATACGCATCGTATAGGCCTATACGATGCGTACTAAGACAATATATGATACAACATAGGCCTATATGATCGTATATGCCATAATTGAAATTTAGATTTATCGTGTTTTCCTCAGTTCGACGCATATACGTGTCGTTTTTTGATGAACTTTCGCATATTTTGTCATTTTATAATGTATACCTTCAACAAACGTCATTTCGGTGACTTTCGGTTGCGTGCGATTATCTTATTCTATGATTATGTACAATTTTGTTTGAAATCCACTTGTATTGTATAGTGTCGTGTTATATGTATACGCGTGTGGAAATATCATTTGTGACAACCCGAACTTTCAAGGTTAGTGACGTGTAATCTTGTGATCGTAACCCCATTAAACTTAAACATTTGATAACTCGATTAGATAATTTATTAGAAATGGTTTGGTCGCGTATATGTTGGGCCTTATAACTATACTTTACAAGTAACTCACCCTATCGGCCCAAATAGAACTCCTGAGCCCAACATGTCCTTAGTGTACCATGATTGTTCCTTGTGTGTGTATTATGTAACTCGGCCCACTTGTGTATTAGTTAGTAAACATGTGATCGGCCCACTTGTGTTATTTGGTTCTATAATTAAACATACGTAACATGCATATACCTCACAAATTACAACACCTCTTCCTGTTTGTGGGACGGCCCAATTGGTTGGGCTTGAGCCCACTTCAGCTATTAAGGATAACCGCCCCAAGCTTTTCACAATATATGAACACTTAATTCGTTTCTTGATTAGTTTAAACGTGAAACTCAAGCCAAAAACCCTAAAGCTTCCCCTGATCGCACGATTACAGTGGCAGACCCCCCTCTCAATAGCATCTTGATCAGTCGAGACTTCTGGTTAGTGAGTTCATGCTTGTTTAGTTCTCAACTACTTGATTATGATACGTACGGATTAGGTTTATAAGATTGCATGCATATATGAACGATTTGATTAATAGTTATGTTTGTTTGATTACTTGTGACCTTATACGAATTAATTGAATCAATTGAATTAGTGTAGTAACTGAATTTGTTTATGATGTTGGCCGAGGACGTGCTTGCTGGTTAGAGTTAATTGATTACATGATTTCTTGATGATGATGACTATGATAAAAATTAGTTAATATTCTGCTATTTCGATAGGCTATTAAGCCATTGAATGAGTATTTGTTTAGTGGGCTGATACATGTTAATTGGGTTACAAGTATTATTAGATGAAATTATTTATGGTTGGGATCTGGTTTTGATTCAGTTATGGGTCCGGGTTTGGTTGTAAAAAAAAAAGAAAAAAGAAAACCAATTCTGACTTCTTTTATAAACTTTGGAAAAACAAGTATGTTCAAGTCATTTTATAAACTCTGATCACCTGTGCTTTGGTCCGAGTTTTAGCTACAATCGGACACACACATATTCCGAGTTTACTAAATGTCATGTTGTTCGAGTTAATTAAATAAAAACCAAAGGTCAGAATTTAACATGTGACTATCCTAGGTCCGAGTTATGTATACTTGTTTCAGGGTTTCCAGATAAACTTACATGGTCCGAGTTATAGTGCACATATTTTGATGTTAGTTGATAAAAAGGTATTGAGGACTTGTAAATCATTTATGTCTTTGGAATGTTTGGGCCGATGAGTATGGTTGTGGGCTTCAGGGTTTAGTCCAGGAGTTCTAATTAACTTTACATGAATATGTGTATTGTTGAGTTAGTAAAAGATCATAATACTTAGGATTATGAGGGATGCTTGTTACCTTCCATTGTTGTATAGCATCTTTTGCATGCGATATTAACCTGTTAGGTTCAAATGGGAATTTCACTTGTGAAGTAAATTTGTGATCGACTAGAAGGATTTTTGTGATTGATTTCTTGATACTATGTTTTGGTTTTGAAACAGTTTAACTTGGTTTACTATTTGCTTCCGCTGAACATATTGGTTTTCATTTAAACTTGTTGATGGTATTTTATTAATGATTGAGAACGTTATTTAGAAATTTGTATGGGTTCAATGTGATTAGTGGCTCATTGCTGGTACGTCACACGCCTAACAGGGACACTCCCTAGGTGGTATTTTGGGGGTGTGACAGTTTGGTATCAGAGCCACTAGTTATAGTGAACTTGGTTTTAAAACGTTTTTATAAAACCAGACTATAACCGAATAGATCTGAAATCGACCATGACACTCAGCTCCAGACTGCAAGGTTCGTTTCTCATTTACTATTGCATAGTATATCTAGTGTACACTTATGTATGATATTACACGTGAATGCACACCTGACACTGCAGTATGAGTCCTTATGTTATCAACCCTGTTATGTGAACTGTTAGTGTGACACTACCCTTACACTATTGTGATTCTTGATCCTGTAAAACCTTTCGTTTGCTATTTGAATGTGGGGAACCTTTTAGCGCAAGTTAAGAGGCACTGAGATAAGCATGCAAATCGCCTTATTATTATGGGTGCACACATAATAATAACGTGAGGCGCATGTAAGCCCAGTGAGGCTTAACGAGTGTGAAAAGGGGTCCGCTCGGTTAATTGGTGTTATGTTAGAACTCAGTAGTCTATAAAGGTCATAGTAATACTTGACTCCTACCTTATTACGACTCGTAACTTTTTCCCTCTTCTCCTATAGAATCATGAGCGGACGAGGCCATGGACGCGGCCACATTGCTATAACGCAGGCCGAATTAACCAACGTGATCAACACTCGTGTAGCTGAATCCCTAGCGGCTTACCAGGCTGGTACGATATGTGCCAATTACTTTCTATCCTTGTGTCGTATACTCGAATCTTACCTGTGCGTTGTACGTTCTTTCATTTTAGGTCAACCTGCGAACCAAAACAATCCACCTGCTCCACCTGCTTGTACGTACAAGATGTTCATGGATTGTAAGCTAGAGACCTTCAGTGGGACTGAAGGGGCTGTAGGACTCCTGCGATGGTTTGAGAAGGCAGAATCGGTATTTGCAATGTGTAACTGTCCTGTTGGGGACAGAGTGAAGTATGCTACGGCACACTCGAGGATAGTGCCCTGCCATGGTGGAATGCCCAGGTTCAAATGTTGGGTATCGAAATGGCAAATCCCACCACTTGGGAAGACTTTAAGGAGTTGATGAGGGAGGAGTATTGTCCTCGTGATGAGGTTCAGAAACTGGAGAACGAGTACTACAATCTGAAAATGGAGGGATTTGAGATTGAAGCGTTCACTAGGAGGTCTAATGATTTAGCAACTTTGTGCCCTAACTTATCTCGACCCCCACATCGGCGAATTGAGTTGCATCTCAAAGGCTGAGCACCAGCTGTTAAGGGGTACGTTACTGCTGCAAACCTAGACAATCTGCCCCGTATCGTCCGTTTGGCACATAAGATTACTGACCAAGAGGTCGAACGTGGAAACTTGCCGCCACGTGTTTCTGCTACTACCTCGACTGCTACAGTTACCACACCTGCCAGTGATAACAAGCTCAAATGGAACGATAGTGACAAAGCAACCAGTGCCAGCCAATCTCAGAAAAGGGCAGACAACAGCATCCACCGTAGTTTCAGCCAGTCGTTTTCTGTGAACCAGAATCAGAGCAACAATTCAAATCAGGGTTCCTACGCGGGAAAGCTACCACAGTGTGATAAGTGTATGTTCCACCATCGCAGGCATGCACCCGGTATGTCATAGGTGCAACAAGGTGGGCCATATGGCTAAAGATTGTAGGGTCTGGCTCCCAAAGCCGCCGCAGCAGCCGCAACAACAGGAGAGGCAGCAGCCCCAACAGAATCGGGGAAATCAAAAGGGGTGCTTTCAGTGTGGTGAAGAGGGTCATTTTAAGCGGGATTGCCCTCAGCTTAACCAGAATGCTGGCAACAACAACAACGCAGGGAATAACAACAACGGGAACAATGGTGGGAACGGGGCACGTGGAAGGGTATTTACTATTGGCGCTGGGGAAGCTCGCAATGATGGCAATGCTGAGACTGATACGTCTTCTTTGAATGATCTTTTTGCTTCTGATTTATTCGACTTTGGTGCCGATTTGAGTTATGTATCTCTGGGGTTCAGTCGCCAGTTAGGACTGACTCCCACCCCTCTTGTAAAATAAGCATGTAGTAGAATTAGCTGATAGTACATCGATAGAAGCTTCTCATGTTCTTTTTGGTTGTAAACTTGATCTCATGGGTCAAGTGTTCGACATTGACCTACTTCCTGATACTCTTGTAAGTTTTGACGTGGTCGTTGACATGGATTCGGTTATCTATGCATCAAGCGGAAATTCTCTGTAAAGAGAAAATCGTGCGTATCCCTCTCCCTAGTGGGGAATCCTTATCAGTTCAAGGTCATCGTAGTGGTGCCATGGTTGGCATCACCTCAGCCATGAAAGCCCAGAAGTGTCTACGAAAGGGGCTACCCTGCTATTCTAGCTCTCGTCACCGATTCGCAACCCGAAGAAAGAAAGATCTAGGATCTTCCAGTTGTTCGTGAATTTTCTGACATGTTTTCTGAAGAGTTACCTGGTTTACCTCCACCTCGTCAGGTGGAATTTCATATTGATCGTATGCAATTTCAGTTTTCCTTATGGGATACAGCAATCCCTTGGGTTCGCTGGATACTATCGCAGATTCACCATGGGATTTTCGAAGATGGCGCAACTTCAACATCCTTAGCACAGCGGGAACTGTGAATTCATGAGAAATAAAACAGGGGAACGTTGCTTCAGCTTTTGAAACCCAACCCTGCAACGCATTGAGCATCACTTCTATCCAAGGGTACTGATGATCTGGCGGTATACCATGATGGTTCGGATCAGAGTCCCAGTTACACATCAATGCAGCACGAGAAGGAGATGGCCCACGTGGTGGACTTACAGGAAGAACTGCACGAGTCACGACCTATGGTGGAAGCCATGGTCTTTGGATTTAAGTTGGAGGTATTACTTGGACGGTACCAAATGCACTACCTAGACCGATCACAAGGGCCTCCCGTCTACCCTTGTTTCGAAGGAGGTAAACATGTAACGACATCGCTGGATGGAGCTATTGGATGAATACGACCGTGAAACCTGGACGTGCACGAGCTTGGCAGCCTACTATCAACTCTAACATACCTGATCAGACCCGCCTTGCCCAAACTAAAGAACTGAAGGAAGAGAGTTCTCAAGATTAACCCGTGCGGGGCATGGGGAAGCAACCTTTGGCAGGTCGGACGATATTTGCTACTTCATGGAACGAATATGGACCTCACTATACAGCAACCTTAAGCAACTGGTGCAGGCGAAGCACACGGGCCTCGATATCCTATTCATCTGAATTTTGATAGGATGTTTCAAAACCTGAAGACCATGTACGGGTGACCGGGCCTGAAGGCCCACATAGCCACGCATGGGAACGATGTTTGACATGTGGGAAAGTCAAGGTGGGATTTTAGCAACCAGAAACACATATATGGAAATGAGAACAGACTGCCATGGATTTTGTCACTGGTCTACTTACAACTTGAAACGGGAACATTATCACCTGGGTGATCGTTGATGGACTCACGTTACTAGCACACTTTCTTGCAATCGATGAACTGACAAGTCTTCACAGCTTGTGAATATTCCTCTGAGAGAGGCGGCTTTAGGGCACGAGGTGCCAACTCCTGTCATCTCTGAATTTGTTCTATGCATGATCTGTGTCAGGCAATACACAACACCTTGGGAGGGTGTGGAATGCTTGGGAAGCATGGCGAGCTTAACTGATGTCACGATGGACCATTCAACAGTCTGGGAAGAATCGGTAGCGTAACCTACAAATTCGATAACGTACACGATGTCATTTATGTCATGAACCTAAAGAAGCGTCTGTTTGACGCAACACTTGTGATACCCTTGTTGAGAAACCCACTGTTAACACAGTCGAAGTTCAATCGTGAGAGTTCGTTGGAACTCAAGACGTGGACCGAAGTTCCTGTGAGAACGCAAAGATCAGGTGAAGCTCTGTTATCTCCGATTGTTCAAACGGTGGGACCAACTTTCGATATCATTGGCGAATTTCGGGGCGAAATTCCCTTTCAAGTTGGGGATGATGTGGCACCCAACTTACCTCGTAATCTTGTTTTACAATTTAGTTTACGTGGTGTCTGTGCAGTTATCTGGATGCTTAGTGATTGCGTGTAATGCTTGATTATTATTTGTGTAGTATTACATATAGTTTAATTAGAGTTTCTATCGCTACACTCTTCTGTGATTATTATTTGTGGTGGCACCCAACTGACCTCGCAATCCTGTATTACAATTTAGTTTACGTGGTGTCTGTGCAGTTATCTGGATGCTTAGTGATTGCGTGTAATGCTTGATTATTATTTGTGATTATTATTTGTGTAGTATTACATATAGTTTAATTAGAGTTTCTATCGCTACACTCTTCTGTGCTTACTTGTCAAATTTCGGGACGAAATTTCTTTCAAGTTGGGGATGATGTGACAACCCGAACTTTCAAGGTTAGTGACGTGTAATCTTGTGATCGTAACCCCATTAAACTTAAACGTTTGATAACCCGATTAGATCATTTATTGGAAATGGTTGGGTCGCGTATATGTTGGGCCATATAACTATACTTTACAAGTAACTCACCCTATCGGCCCAAATAGAACTCCTGAGCCCAACATGTCCTTAGTGTACCATGATTGTTCCTTGTGTGTGTATTATGTAACTCGGCCCACTTGTGTATTAGTTAGTAAACATGTGATCGGCCCACTTGTGTTATTTGGTTCTATAATTAAACATACGTAACATGCATATACCTCACAATTTACAACACCCCTTCCTGTTTGTGGGACGGCCCAATTGGTTGGGCTTGAGCCCACTTCAGCTATTAAGGATAACCGCCCCAAGCTTTCACAATATATGAACACTTAATTCGTTTCTTGATTAGTTTAAACGTGAAACTCAAGCCAAAAACCCTAAAGCTTCCCCTGATCGCACGATTACAGTGGCAGACCCCCCCTCGCAATAGCATCTTGATCAGTCGAGACTTCTGGTTAGTGAGTTCATGCTTGTTTAGTTCTCAACTACTTGATTATGATACGTACGGATTAGGTTTATAAGATTGCATGCATATATGAACGATTTGATTAACAGTTATGTTGGTTTGATTACTTGTGACCTTATACGAATTAATTGAATCAATTGAATTAGTGTAGTAACTGAATTTGTTTATGATGTTGGCCGAGGACGTGCTTGTTGGTTAGAGTTAATTGATTACATGATTTCTTGATGATGATGACTATGATAAAAATTAGTTAATATTCTGCTATTTCGATAGGCTATTAAGCCATTGAATGAGTATTTGTTTAGTGGGCTGATACATGTTAATTGGGTTACAAGTATTATTATATGAAATTATTTATGGTTGGGGTCTGGTTTTGATTCAGTTATGGGTCCGGGTTTGGTTGTAAAAAAAAAAGAAAAAAGAAAACCAATTCTGACTTCTTTTATAAACTTTGGAAAAACAAGTATGTTCAAGTCATTTTATAAACTCTGATCACCTGTGCTTTGGTCCGAGTTTTAGCTACAATCGGACACACACATATTCCGAGTTTACTAAATGTCATGTTGTCCGAGTTAATTAAATAAAAACCAAAGGTCAGAATTTAACATGTGACTATCCTAGGTCCGAGTTATGTATACTTGTTTCAGGGTTTCCAGATAAACTTACATGGTCCGAGTTATAGTGCACATATTTTGATGTTAGTTGATAAAAAGGTATTGAGGACTTGTAAATCATTTATGTCTTTGGAATGTTTGGGCCGATGAGTATGGTTGTGGGCTTCAGGGTTTAGTCCAGGAGTTCTAATTAACTTTACATGAATATGTGTATTGTTGAGTTAGTAAAAGATCATAATACTTAGGATTATGAGGGATGCTTGTTACCTCCATTGTTGTATAGCATCTTTTGCATGCGATATTAACCTGTTAGGTTCAAATGGGAATTTCACTTGTGAAGTAAATTTGTGAGTGACGCGATAATCTGTTGTGTGGATAAACCTTGTTAACCTGGATGATGTGTGACTTGACTAATCGTTATAACTTGCATCACGGATGTGTATTTCATGAATGTGACTTGTGAAATGTGTGACAAATAAGTGGTGCAATGTGAGTATGAAACTGATTGCTATCGATAACTGTGATAGGGCGTGTTTACTCAACTGTTAAATAAAGTAACTAGTCTTACCAAGCAAATCTAAGGTGAGTTCACTTCTCTTGAGCATGCGTCCCGGTTGTTGGGACAGTCAGTGGGTATCCCAGAGAGGGATAAGTTTTTTGGGTAAAAACGGGAATGTTGGATAATATACTCATCCTATCACCTTTAAAGTCCCTCCGTGTTGTTTGGTTACCGGGGAGGTAACATCGTATTAGTTAGTAGCGCTACTTAGGTTTGGCAACCTCACCCCGTACCTGGGAGGACGGGTGTTGAACTAATGACCTAGTCATGACCAATGCTTTGATAGGAGCATTGGAGAAAGGGCAAAGTAAATCAGAAGCCGTCTTGTATTCGGGGTATTATCAACATTACTTTCGGAATTAAATTCAATGGATTAACTAAACACTTGGTAACTAACGTTTTCGTAAAACTATGAACTCACCAGCGTTGTCTGATACACTAGTTGCATGCTCGCAGGTCGTTAGATATCTTGGATTTGGGAACTTGCTGTCTGGAGTAGCTGGAGTGGTCATGGGTCGACTAGAAGGATTTTTGTGATTGATTTCTTGATACTATATTTTGGTTTTGAAACAGTTTAACTTGGTTTACTATTTGCTTCCGCTGAACATATTGGTTTTCATTTAAACTTGTTGATGGTATTTTATTAATGATTGAGAACATTATTTAGAAATTTGTATGGGTTCAATGTGATTAGTGGCTCATTGCTGGTACGTCACACGCCTAACAGGGACACTCCCTAGGTGGTATTTTGGGGGTGTGACATCATTAGTCGCGTATTTTGACGTATTTTTGCCTATTTTGACGTATTCTAACATATTGTTGCGTATTTTAAAGTATTTTTGACGTATTTGAGCGTATTCTAATGTATTTTAGCTTATTTTAACCTATTTTAGGTTATTTTTACGTATTTCGACGTATTTTAGCATATTTTTTACATCCGAGACGATTCAAGTGAGTCTAATGAAGCAAGTGTCTGTCTATTCAATTGAGAGAAATCATTGCATTACATCCCCGTTGAAAAACAGAATCGCAGTCCTTTTCCTTCAATTTCCAGAACAGTTGTCAAATTCATTGCGTGCATTCTTTTTTAATAATATTGTACAAGCATGGTTCACGTTCAGTACACTGTTTGTTACCAATGCGGTTGTCGTGAGCCTGAGGAACTTCTAATAAGCTGTGACAGTTGACAAATTCGTTGCGTGCATTCATATTGTTGAGACAACAACAGATAATGAATGAATTGTTGGACTTCTTGTTCCAAATGCAGCCGATGAAACCAGAGCTGTTATCTCGGTTGTTCAGTACTTTCGTGATAAATACAATGGTTCAGATATGATTATACACAACTGATCTTGATGGATGTCCGTTATCTCAACGCTTCTTCTTACATTACTGATCTAGAATTGGAGAACCGTTATGTACTTGCTTGCTGATTATTGAAAAGATTTGTTGTAATCGAAGAAAATAGTAAAAACGATGAAATGAGACGTGTTAACGCAAATGCAGTACTTACAATTAACCAACATACATTGATTGTGGATTTAACTTGCAACATACATCAAAGCTTCATGCAACCGAGACCGCCTTGTTAATTTTAATGAAGCAATGAAGACTGAATGTGCAAACCGCAACCGTTATTTTACTACGGGAACGGTGGCTATGGGAAATACAAACCGCAATCGTTTGTGACTATGGGAAACACAAGTTTTCTTTTTGAGCTTGATGGATGTCCGTTATCTCAACGCTTCTCCTTACATTACTGATCTGGAATTGGAGAACCGTTGTTATTTTAGTGCTTCTCAATCAGATATTATTTATTGAAACATAACTGAAACAGCCGGAAAAAAAACTAAACCGAACCAACATAGTTGAATTAACTGAAAAACCAGTGCGGTTTCCGTGAGCCTGGGGAACTTTTAGTAAGCTGTCACAGTTGTCAAATTCGTTGCTTGCATTCATATTGTCGAGACAACATCAGATAATGAATGAATTATTGGACTTCTTAAAAGATGCAACTTTACGACACGCTTACCTTAATCACATCTTCCATGGAGCCACAGATACGACAATATGGCTCACGGATCTTATGCCCACCCGAGACCGAGGAGAGAGAGAGGGAGAGAGAGAGAGAGAGAATGTTTGGGTACTTCTTCTAATGACGCCTCATTAGCGCTTTAACTACCAAAATAATGCATACACAAATAGTTCTAGTGGACGAAGCAAAGAGGACATGCTTAGCAACACTCTATATCAAGACATATCGGATTCGTTTACGGGGTTGGTGTAAACTCATGATTAAAAATGACTTAAAAGTCGGGGATGCGTGTATATTTAAACTCAAGTCATATCGGATTCGTTCACGGGGTTGCCGTAAACCTAATTGTTTAAACTAAAACGGAGCATAATCCCATATTGTCTAGAGAAATGCTTTTATCATATGTCATATGGTAACAAGAGTATGTTGTTCCAAGATCAATTCCAATTGCAATTTTTTCAACTCTCCTTGCCATTTTCAAACAAGTGGTTGTAATGATGGGACCCTTGATTATTGAAAAGATATGTTGAAAACGAAGAAAAGAGAAAAAAAGATGAAATGAGGCGTGCATGGTTTAAATCTGAATCAGGTTCTCAACCAAACACTACTAAAGATGAGTTGGTATTGAACCAAGAATATGAAGATCACGGTGCAGACACGTGGGAAGAAAGTCATTGGGCTGCCGCAGATGAAGTCAAATGTGATCAAACTTGGACATCAGACGTAAATCTTGAAGCAAATATGTGGTTCCCAATTTGCGGAACATAATCCCAGATTGTTTAGAGAAGCGCTTTTATCATGTGTCATATGGTAACAAGAGTATGTTGTTCCAAGATCAATTCCAATTGCAGTTTTTTTCAACTTTCCTTGCCATTTTCAAACAAGTGGTTGTAATGATGAGACCCTTGATTTGAAACGCATAATGTGCGTTGATTGGATTGTAGATATTCGTTGCGTACATTCATATTGTTGAGACAACAACAGATAATGAACGAATTGTTGGACTTCTTGTTCCAAATACAGCTGATGAAACCGGAGTTGTTATCTCGGTTGTTCAGTACTTTGGTGATAAATACAATCTTCATCTTCGTTATCCTTTGCTTCCTGTAATTCAAGCAGGCACGGATGCTAAACGTATTGTTATTACATCCGAGACGACTCAAGTGAGTCTTATGAATCTATTCAATTGAGATGAATCATTGTATTATATCCCCGTTGAAAAAACAGAATCGATAAATTTAGGAAAAATGAGGTTGAAAGATAATAACCCAACCCCACCCCCCCCCCAAAAAAAAAAAAAATTTGCCCGAGAGGGGGGGTGTTTAGGTTTTTGGGTGGTGGTGTGGTAGGGGTGGGTGTTTAGGTTTTTTTTTAGGCTTTTGGAGAGTGGGGTGGGGGGTTTAGGTTTTTGGGTGGTGGTGGGGTGGGGGTGAGTGTTTAGGTTTTGGGTGGTGGTGTGGTAGGTTTAGGTTGTAGGTTCTTGGACAGTTGTCACTTTATAAAACTTTCTTACACTTCTTACAATTAGGAGTCTTTGTAAAATAAATTTGATATATAATATCTCTATTACTTCGTAGTTATGTTTAGTTATATCTTCTTATTTCTGATATTTATGTTATCTTTGTTGCTCATATTATATTTGTTGATTCTGTTACTTGTATACTAGATTATGAGACCCGTGTACTACACGGGTTTAAGGATATAACATTATAAATTATTTAATTTTAAATTGTTTTCATAAATTTACATAAGTGAATTTTACCATAGATGACGCAACAAATGGTCATGTGTAAACACCGATTCTTTTGAAAACAAACCAACTTTACATAGAAATTGTCCTATACTTTTATTTATCGTCATGGCAAAACATATGGCGAGAGAAAACTGTCTCCTTTTCAATTTAAACGTGATCTTTCTATTTGGCGGTATTAAACGAAATCTAGGGATAAACGTTCGTGTTCCAGTATTACTTCCAGATAATATGAGTGCCTCAATAACATGATCAACCAGTGCTCGGACCTGTAGTTGAGTTCCATTACATAACACTTTCGATCAATATTTCTTGATAACGTCATTGGAATACTGACATTTGGTAATTATCAGTAGTTTGGCAAGCCTAAAAATATAACTCTATTTAGAACATCCGGTGAGTATAGACTTGCATCAAAATTATCATGAAGATGTTATATCCTTAAACCCGTGTATTACACAAATCTAATAACCTTAAAAGTGTTTTCAAAGCATGAAAGTAAACCGGTTTTCAAGTATGGGCTTAACATATTTTTTTTTCCATTTTTATTATTATAATATAAAATAATAATTTATTTAATAGATGTTTTAAACCTATAGTAAAAAAATCATTTTAAAGAAGAAGAAGGTGTTGTCACATTGATATTATTTGAAATTGTTTATTATAAGCACTGTTGTAGAAATCGGCCTAGGCGGCCGATTAATCGCCGCCTAGGCGCTAGGCGCTAGTCTACTGATTAATTTTAGCCTAGTCGGTCAATTAATCGGTAATCGGTCCTAGGCGGTCCTAGGCGGTCAAAAATCGGATTAATCGGCCTATAATTAATCGGTCAAAATCGGAAAAAATCGGTCCTAGGCGGTCCTAGGCGGTCAGAATTGGTCAAAATCAGTCAAAATCGAACCATACTATCTGAAACTTGAAGTATTTATGTGAATTTTGAAGTATTATTTTTATATTATTGGGTATATATATATAATTTTGAAAAAATACATATAAAAATCCCATTCCGATTAATCCCGATTAATCCCTAGGCTGTACCTCACCGCCCGACTAGCGCCTAGCGCCTTCTACAACACTGATTATAAGTGAAATTGTTACTAATAACTAATTATATATTATAGATAAGTCAAAAGTAAATGATCAATATCTAAGCAAACAATAAAACATTTATTAGTATTAAGTTGTTAAGGAATTTTGTAAGAAAAGAGGGTTATGGAGCTTTATATATCTTGAGTGTGTAGTGGGGTTATATATGTATAGAACTTTATATATATATATATATGTATATAGTGTGAGTGGGGAAGGAATAGTAACGTCGTTATATACATAGCGGGAAGGCAAAAAACTTACACTATAGCGCTGGCCGTAACGGTGTAGTCGGACGCTATGGGGCGCCATCATCATTTCCGGCGATATATACCGCCCCATTCCGGACATTCTAATTGTCCAACAAATTTACTATAACTATAAGCCCATAGAGTTGAGGCTTTTAGTGTTTGTAAATTATAATATCCATATGCTACAAATGGGTCATTAATTTTTTAACCTAAATACTCAACAAAGAGTGTAGCAACAACAACAATGGAAAAGAATCACAATTCAAATCGAGAACTCTTACAATGATCTAGTTATATGAGAATCATGACTGTTAAAAAAAATATCTACCGGAGTCTTTTTAATACATGTGAGAAATAATATAATATTATAAAATAAATATATAAATTACGGATAACAATAATAGTGGAAAATAAACTGAAGGAATTAACAATACTTTATATTTATGTTATTATATATAGTATTAAATTAGATATTAATCATATTATTTAAAAATTAAAAGAGAGAATGACATGTGACATTATTTGAAGTCTTTTATTATAACTTAGATGTTCAATAAAAAAGTTGGCTCAAGTATATATTCAATAAAAAAATTGGCTCAATAGTGCGTTATTCTATGTCCTAACAATTTCATTACATCAACACACACAATACTAAGAGAGGTAGACACACTAGAGAAGAACATGTACTATTACTAACTAACAAATATTTAAAACAAGTTCTTGAATTTTAGTAGCGATGTTTTAAAGTTCCAAACTTTGAATAGTTACTTTTAATATTACAAATTATGTGCTTTATTTATATTTTTGAAATAACAACACATCAAAAGTCAAAGTTAGAGAGTGAAATACGTAACCAAATCTAACATTAACAATACATATTAGGTTAAAAAGTGTAGTACTTAAGAGAAAAAAAGAGCAAAAATGTGAGACAGGTAAACAAATCAAACCTACGAAAAAGTAAAAGAGTAAGACAATGGATTAAAAATGTGTAGTACTTAGGAGAAAAAAGAGCAAATATGGATAAAAAAGTAAAGATTTACAAGTTTTTCCTATTCTAAATTCTAAATTTATCTATTACATACAATTATAGAAGAGTAAAAAATTTAAACTTCTCTTCTCTTATCTCATTAAAAAAAAAACAAATTTCACATAGGGATAAAGTATTTGGTATCGGGTATCGGTATCGAACCGAACCAATACAGAAACGTAACAGGTATATTCAGTATCGGTATCCACTATCCTCGTTTTTCGGTATCGGTACCAATACGGTACTGGTATTTATGGGTAAAACACCGGTAAATACCGGTACCGGTATCGAACCGGCATATTCGATACCGGTACTTTCGGTACCGGTTCGGTACAAAACAAATACCGTGCTCATCCATAAGGTCACTCGGTGAGGGGGTCGTCTAGGCTCGGCAACGCCCCCAAACACCATTCCAGGTGGCTCGTCATCGTCGTGAACGTCGGGGGTGGGACAACGAGGACGGGAAGTAAAGAACAAAAAGTTGTGCATCTTCTTCTCACACACACATATACATACAACATATACATATATATTTTAGGTCCATCCCTCAATTCCTTATGTCCATCCTCTTTGCTCCATCTTTACACCCACCCTACTTGACACTGACATAAAGACTCATCCTCCATCAACCGCACCCCGCACCGAGTAGCCTAATTTGACATATTTACTACATATACATTTTCAACTTGAGGGAATAGTGCCAGGCAGCTTGCCTGGCACTTCCCTATTGGACCAATCAATTTTTAATTTAATTTTACTCCCAGTTTAAAATTACAGTTCCGTCCTTCGTTTAAAATTACGTTTTTGCCTCAATTTAAAATAAAATTATATTTTTACCTCTAGCTGAAAATTACGCTTTTGCCCTCAGTTTAAAAACCCTTTTTTAATTTTATTCCAGTTTAAAATTACGGCTTCGCCCTTCGTTTAAAATTACGTTTTTGCACCCAGTTCAAAATAAAATTATGTTTTCCCTTAGCTAAAAATTACGATTTTGCCCTCAGCTCAAAATAATGTTTTTGCTCATAGTTCAAAATAAAATTATGTTTCCCCCCTAGCTCAAAGTTATGATTTTGCCCTCAGTTTAAAATTATAATGTCGCGCCCAGTTCAAAAAATATTTACGCTTTTGCCCTCTGTTAAATTATGATTTTGTTCCCATTTCAAAATTACGATTTTGTTCCCACAGCTGCCTGACACTTCCCTATTGGTCCAGCGAAATTACGATTTTCCCCCGTTTAAATTTACAGTTTTGTCATTTGTTTTGTTTTTTCCCGTCCATCCTAATTACGATTTTTCCCTCGGTTTCAAATTTATAGGTTTGCCATTGTTTTTGTTTTTTTTCCTGTCAAATTGTGATTTTGCTCCCAGTGTAAAATTAGAGTCATGCTATCGTTTTAGTTTTCTTTTTGACAAATATGTGGTAGTGTTTTGTTTTAATTGTTGACTCGGTGTAATTTTTATTCGTGTCAGGATGTTGCGTGACACACGCTCATTTGTCCTCAAAAATTACAATTTTGCCCTAGCTAAATATTAAAGTATTTCCATCGTTTTAGATTTTTTTAGCAAAAGTATTGATAGTGTTTTGTTTTAATTGGTTTTCTCGATGTAGTGTTTTTTGAGACCGTGTTATAAGTAGTATTTACAAGTAAACGAAACACAAACGTATATGAAAGAGAAATATTTAGCTTAGTGCCCCGCAACGCGGACCGGGCAAAACCTAGTTATATATACACACCCAACCCACCTACCGCTTATCACCACCAACCCCCAACCCAACGTCACCCTATATATTCATATTCCGTCAATGCATCGAATCAACCACATTTGCCAGATTCAGTCAACTCAGAACCATGGCTGCTCAAATTTCTGGTATCTCTTCCACATGCTCCGTTGCATCCTTCAAAAATCAGTCTCCTTTTGATTCACTCGGCTCCATCAGATCATCAACACTCTCGTTTTCTTCCAACCTCAACGGAAATCTTTCAATCAAGTATGTTTTTAAGTTTTTACTTGTTGTTGTTATTATCCGAATTCAGTAGATCATATTGTTGTTTTGCTTTGATTTCGCATTCACATTTGGTTGAATTCATTGACTCCAATACGTTTAATTTCTGGTTATCATTTGGAACAAATGCCCAAATTGATAATTATCATCAATCACACTAGTTATATAATTTTCATATATAGGGTGTTCAGAATTCGATTAATAAGGTTCGAATTCGAGTTGATTCGTATTCGAGTCTGGTAATCGAATACGAATTTATGATTTTCAATTCGATTCGAAATTCGAATTCAGTTTATATATAATTTTTTAATATAAGTGTATACACACAAACATATATATACACACACACATATAACTTCTGAACTTGGCCAAATCACCAACTACATCCATCCATAAGCTATAAGTTTATTATTCATAACATTACCAAACCTACTGACAAATAGCCCATACCACTTATTTCTAAATTTTTACCTAACTTAAATCGCTACCAGTAACCAACCTATCTTCTAAATGTTGGTGTTTTGACATATTGATAGTTAATTAATTTAGCAAATTATTATATTTTATGCTAAATATAATTAGTTTGTAGTAGTTTTAATAAATGAAAGTAAAATAATTTATTGTTTAGGGTGAATTTGAATTAAATCGAATTTATTCGAATTCGGTTCGAATCCGAGTTTCAAATACTAATCGAATACGGATTTAGGTAAAAAAATAAAAATTCGAATAATTCGAAAATTCGTTATTCGATTCGATGAACACCCCTAATCATATCCACAAGGTATTCAAGCCTAATATTATTTTTTTGCGTATATAGACACAAATAATAGACAGACATACAATCAATATACAATACAATTCATGGTTTATGTATGTAGATTATGATTGTTTTGGTTTTATTTATATATTGGAGTAGATCCTTGGAAACTCGAACAAGTCAGAAGTCGTCTACAATTTGTTCAGCAGTACTAGTAGAACACAAATCTGAGCAAATGGAGGTTGACACCACTCTGAGCCCTAGAGTCAACTCAGTAAAGCCTTCCAAAACAGTGGCTATAACTGACCAAGCCACTGCACTTGTAGAAGCCGGTGTTCCTGTCATTCGTTTAGCTGCTGGAGAGCCTGATTTTGATACCCCCGCGGTTATTGCTCAGGTGGTTGATTCAAATTTATTATCATTATTTTTGTAATGTAATATTTTTCCGCTTTTTGTCTTGCTAATTGTATCTTTTTATAAAATTCTGAAATAGGCGGGAATAAATGCAATTCGTGAAGGTTACACAAGGTATACTCCTAATGCTGGTACCTTGGAACTACGGACAGCGATATGCAAGAAACTAAAGGGTAAGTTCCGTCATTTACAACAATGTATTCCAGCTTGACTAATATGGAGTGCTTGGTTTTATAAGGCGCGCTTGAGGCGTGAGGTGAGCTGAAAAACGCCTCAGGGGCTTGAGGTGGCGCGTTGTGTACTTCTGGTTTAATAGCGGTCAAAGTTAGGGTCTGTGGGAGGTTGATATGTAAAAACAACTAAAGGGATGAAGAAATTATGAAAGGTTAACTTGATAAAAAAAGTTGATACGTAAAGCAGTTGAGAGAGATGCAGCTTCTGGTTGTAGATAGAGAAACACCTTGCGTACATGATGCGCCCGCCTTGCGCTTTTGTAAAACAAGATGAAGTGATAGATACTGAATTAAAATTCTTTAATATATTTTTGTCTTACTGTAGAGGAGAATGGTCTTTCTTACACACCTGACCAAATTGTGGTTAGTAATGGGGCAAAGCAGAGCATACTACAAGCAATCCTTGCTGTTTGTTCCCCAGGGGACGAGGTAACTTGTTATCTTCTTTTGTGCATATAAATTTAGACTAGTTGTTTATATTAGTTATTTGATTATTGATAGTATCTCATTTATCTTACAATCTTTCTCCGTTTTAAGGTTATAGTTCCAGCTCCCTTTTGGGTGAGTTACCCTGAAATGGCAAGGTTGGCTGATGCAACACCCGTGATTCTTCCTGCAACCATTTCAGAAAACTTTCTGTTAGATCCGAAGCTTCTAGAATCCAAGCTTACCGAGAAGTCAAGACTGCTGATTCTTTGTTCTCCATCTAACCCGACAGGCTCAGTTTATCCTAAGGAATTGCTTCAAGAAATTGCTCGAGTTGTTGCTAAGCATCCAAGACTCTTGGTAGAATAATCACACCCATTTGGTTCCCCTTTTAGCTAACATGGACCAAATCAGTCATTCATAAGTAAACCAGCGACAACTAACGTGAACCTTATTTTTGTCGGTTCTATTCAGGTGATTTCTGATGAAATATACGAGCACATAATATACTCGCCAGCTGTACACACAAGCTTTGCATCTTTGCCTGGCATGTGGGAACGTACACTAACAGTCAATGGATTCTCTAAGGTACTTAGTTGCATTAATGATTTGGTTTCTACAAATGCACTCAAAAGCTGCTTTCTTTTAATAAGTTAGCATCATGTAATCATGTATTATAATTAACCGTTTACTAAATATCATATCGGCCATGGCTCACTTAACATGCATTTCCCTAGGCTTTTGCAATGACTGGTTGGAGACTTGGATACATTGCTGGTCCTAAGCACTTCATTGCGGCGTGTAATAAAATTCAAAGTCAGGTACAAATATCACATTAAAGCCACTTTAAAAATAATTACTCAACGTTGTATAATATTATCATATCTTCCATGGCTCACTTATTTTGACCCGCACCATCTCGGCACCTTAAAACGGTCCGTTTTGGCCCGAACTCATTTTGCTCATAACTTGTTTTGACCTGGACCTAGTTTGGCCCAAACATGTTTTGACCGTCGCCAAACCAGACCGGACCCGCCTTTTTTTCCGGATTTAATTATTCATTTAAACTTTTTGTTGAATATGATAGATATCTTTTACATAATGATGCATATGGTCCCTGTATATGTTGTTTCAGTCCACTTCAGGTGCCAGTAGCATATCCCAAAAGGCTGCAGTGGCTGCATTAGGAATGGGACACGCTGGTGGGGAAGCCGTATCGCATATGGTCAAAGCATTTCGTGAACGCCGAGATTTTTTGGTCTCGGCTTTCCGGGAACTGGATGGTGTCAAAATATCTGAACCCCAGGTACACTTATTATTTTGTCTTGTAGTTTTTTTTTTAAATATATAAAGATGAAGGTTTACCATTTCGTTTATTTCCATCTATCCCTGTTTACAAGTTCTCCTCGTAATCTGTCCTTTAATGGAACTTGATAATCCTAGTCGTGTTTTGCAGGGCGCTTTCTACCTCTTTCTTGATTTCAGCCATTACTACGGCACAGAGGTTGATGGATTTGGTTTACTTAAGGATTCAGAGTCTCTGTGTCGGTATTTGCTGGAAAAGGGTCAGGTAAATATTTTACCAAATGCACATTTGTTAAGTTGGAACCTTCGCTTCATGGTTTACAAGTCATTATACAGGATTTCTCTTCATTCGGAATAGTTTTTGTGGAAAACAATCGTCTTTGTTTAAGTACATATAAATGTAGTACAAATGGCCCAAGGACTGTAACCGGTCCCAATGCCCTTTTGGTCATCGAACATGCCAAATTTCAGTCCAGGGACCGGTAACGGTCGACCAGGCATCAGCTGGTGGTCCAGGAAGAGTTTGATCTAGAGTTCAAATTTTGACCTGGTGACTCCCTTTTAGAAAAATGTTTAATTATTGATGTCATATAAACTATTTGAGAGATTATTACACAGGTTATAATATTTAAAAAATTTAAATGAATAAAAAAATATTTGGAAGTTTTGAATAATTTTGGAAATGCCCAGGTTGCCCTTGTGCCCGGAGATGCATTTGGGGATGACAGCTGCATCCGAATCTCATATGCAGCATCTCTCTCCGACCTACAGACCGCTGCTGATAGAATCAAGAAAGCTATCCTCACTCTCAACACTCCTTCGAATATCTAATCGTATTTTGCATGCTATTAATAATGTGTTTTCATCAATTGTCATTTGTAATTTTCTTAAATAATTGTTATAATAGAATTTCGAGATACTTAAAAAACACTAGCGGGTGAACGCGTGTCACATTTTATTAACTGATGTGAAAATTTTATTTTATTTTACCTATTATTACTAAAGCACCAAGTGGTAAATCCTTGATTTGGTCATAACAAATGTGACAAATAAGATAGTTTGTTAGTCAAGAGGACTAAGTGCATTAGAAAGTTAACAAATATGCTTTATTGATCGACAAAATATATCAAGTTAGATTTTATATAATCTTGTAAAGTGTAAACGAACCTACGATAGTTGTCATTAATTAATTAAGATATGTTAAAGTCTCCATTCGCCAGAAAATCAACGAATCAACGAAATGTGGTTCTTAAATTTAATCCGATAAAAAATGAAAATATAGGTTAACATACTTCTTTAAAGACGACTTGATTTTGTGTTGCTTTGCTTTGCCTTGTCGAATTAAGGTAAGGATTCTTTATTCTTTTCATCCTAGTATAAATCTGTATCCGTTACTTGTAGTATGAACTTTTGTCTTTGTTTTAGAGTTTGATTTGCCATGGTTGATATGTATAGTCTGTTGGTATTTGATACATCAGGGGCGGCTCTTATGGTGTGCGGGGCAGACTTCCGCACAAGACCCGTGATTTCGAGGGGCACGGGATTTTAAAAAGAAAATCAATATATATATGTTATTTAAAAAAAAAATTGTAAACACATACACATTCAATATAGAGACCCATTATCAAATAGCTTTTTATGCTTTATAATTTACCCAACTTAACATTAGGTTTATTGGGCTCAACCCAATACTAATATGATTTTAAAAAATAAAAATAAAAATAAAAAAAACAATTTTCGTTAAAGCATATGGGCACATTTTTCGAGCTCGAACATGATACATGAATTATCAGAGACGCATACATCATTTGATTTGGTTCTATGTTTATTTGTTTGTTAGCACATTGTAGCATGCAGTAGACCATATATATTGTACTCGTTATTGCCTCTTCCTGACAGACTTATGTTCGGTTGCATGTAGGTCAATTACATGACTTTAACTTTTGTATTCTATCATCAGAGCATGTTTGAATTGTCGTTTGGGCGTCAACGACATGCAGGGGCGCAACTTCTAGTGGGCCGGAGGGGGCGGCCGACCCCCCGAACTTTTCACTCAGTAGTGGAGAGTATGTAGTTTTCGTATAGAATTTTTTGGTATGTACGTTTTCGATCCCCTGGTTTTATAGAAATTTTTTGGTATATACGTTTCCGACCCCCCGGTCGGAAATCTCAAGCTTCGCCACTGATGACATGACACACATCGTGATAGTGCGTAATAAAAGTACACGACGTCTCTAGCTCATGCTTGTGTAGCACCTTGGTCCCTAAAGGCATATAGAGCGATCTTAGCTTTGAGTTTGAGTTTGTTTTGTTTTGTGGAGATGGAATAATGGGTGCACGACATACTCACCATCTCATAAGTGCATGGACTAGCTAGTTGTGTACATGTTTGTTTAGGCTCGTGGGTGCATCCGTCTCACATGACTTGATTTATTGTTATGTGTTGTATAGGTTCTGATATGTTTCTAATCGTGTTCTGTATATGTACCTGTTCTGCTTTAGATTTGTTTCTAATTATGTTTAGTATCCGATTATGTTATGTATTAGTTATGTCTGTTTTGACATAGTATTTGTACAAGAATGTATTAGTAGTTGTCTTGGTGTCTGTATCAGTTTTCAATTTAGATTCAGGTTTCTTGTTGTACGAGTAACTTCATATGTTCTCAGTACTTGTTTTAGTATTTAAGTATTTTGATTTGAATCCAAATGTTCAATTGAAAGACAACACTTTCAAAAATTATTAAAATAAAACCGTTTATAAATGAAAATTTGGTATAGACTTTATGGTTAAAGATGTGTTAGTTTTGTCAGTTTTCCTCCGGGTTCATAGTTTGTCATGCGTTTGCATGCCCTATGTTTATGTTCTTGTGTCTACGTCACCAATGTCAGTGTAGTATCATTGTCTTTGTTTGCATTGGTTCGGTATTAACTGAAGTTTCATTTTCAGTTTAGTCTCACTTCTGTTATGTTTTGCTTTTTGCTGATTGGCATTTGCTTGTACTAATTGATTCCTTCTTCACTGGGCCACTTTTAGTTCAGCCGTAATTTTCTTTTTCTTTGTGGTGTTGTCTTATTTGTTTGACAGGTAATTTGAGAAATTCGGAGAATTAGTAGGGAGCATTAAAAGAAGTTGACGATCAGGATTCAGTTGTTTATTTCTGCAACATAATAAAATGTAATTATGATCTTTTCGTTTTATTGTTTGGATTTGTTATCTGTATGAGTGACACGCCAGCCCATCCAAGTGGGGGTGTTAGCAATCGTGTCGGGTTGATGGGTTAGCGGGTTGACAGATTACGGGTTGGCAGGTTGAAATGTTCAAACCCGAACCCGACCCATATTATTATTCGGGTCAAAGATTTCAACCCTAACCAGGGGTGGACCTACCATTTGGCCAAGGTGGTCGGCCGCACCCCTTGAAAGAAAAAAAATAGTGTATATTTTAGGCAAAAAACCCGACCGCACCCCTTGAAAATATGGTTGAACACCTCATCCGCACCCCCATCAAATAATTTCTTGGTTCGCCACTGACCCTAACCCGACCCATATTAATTCGGGTCAAACCGAACCCGACCCGTTTAACCCATATTTTTAAATGAGTGATATAAGTTGACGATTTATAAACGAGTTGTTCGGTTTTAAGCGGGTTATCGATAACATGTTTAATGATGAGTATGAATGTAATAAATAAATAATTTAATGTGTCAAAACTAACATTATTATAACTAAGCATGTAAAATAGAAAACGAAAAACAAAAACAAAAATATAAAAGATTTTTTATCTAAATAGTTAACGCCTAATACAATAGTTTTAATAAACTATAAATTAACACAATAATAATAATAATAATAATAACAACGACAAAAATAACAGTAATAATAACAACAACAACAACAATAATAACAACAACAACAACAACGAATACCTTCATAGAAATTATCAAGACAGTGACGACTACTTCTGACCGACATTCTTAAATATTCGTCTCAGGCATCACTCACTACGTCGTACGCAATTGCGGCAGTACACTTTTGTATTCCAGAGAAACCAATTTTGTGACTAGCACTTTCTCTTTGTATGAAAAATGGATATTGGCCCGCAAGATCATTAGAAATTCTTAAGAAAAGACGACGGCTCATACGAAACTGAAGCCTAAACTGTGCATCGTCGTAGAACGGATTTTCAACAAATAATCACGCATTAAACGTTCATGAGCACCTAACCGATGTCGTTCAAGAGGTGCTTGTCTGGTACGCGTTGTAGACGATTCGGCTTCTTCTCGCAAATATTGAATCGCCTCCTGCGTCACTGCGATAAGCATATCATTGATCATTCCGTCAGATGAAGAGCTGGATGAATCGGATGAAGAGTGGGATGACATTTTTGTTATAAAAATGATTGGAGAGAATGTGTGTGATTTAGTGATTGGTGTGTGTTTTAGTTTGTGTAAAAATATATGTATATATATATATATTAAGAAAATTTTATTTTAATTTTTCTTGTAGAGTTAAATGCCAGTTTAGTCCCTGTGGTTTGGGCTATTTTGCCACTTTAGTCCAAAAGTTTCATTTTTCGCATGTGGATCTAAAAAAGTTTCATCGTTGCCGTTTTAGTCCACTGGGTTAACTCATCCATTTTTTATGTTAACGAGAAGGGTAATTCGGTCATTTTATATGGCCGAATTGCCCTTCTAGTTAACAGAATTACATATAAAATGACGAATTGCCATTCTCGTTAAAGAAAAAATGGATAAAGTTAACCCAGTGGACTAAAATGGCAACGGTGAAACCTTTTTGGACCCACAGGCGAAAAATGAAACATTTGGACTAAACTGGCAAAATGACCCAAGCTACAGGAACTAAAATGACATTTAACTCTTTCTTATATATATAAGACATTGCCAAACGGTCACTTTGACCAACATTCTCGAAAACAGGGCAAAAACGTTTGTTACCATGCTGGCGGAATATCAATGGCGCCCCCCTATGGCGCTTGAGAAATGGGATAGGAGCACCAAAAGGCGCTATCGGAGCTGAGGTGGCCAGGGACGGTATACCACCCGTGGCCTTAGTGTTACTATGATGTGAAGTTAAATGAAGACTTTGAAAAAGTAAGAGATGAGAAAATAAAATGGAATTGTAACTATACATAGTAGGTCAAAAAGGTTTAGTACTTGAGAGAAAAAAATGCAATCATGTAAAAAAAGTAAACATAATGTACGTTTTTTCTTTGCTAAGATCATTGTTTATATACTATATACAAGAGGGCAAAATTAAACTTCTCTTCTATGATTTAACATGCAAGACTAACCTAGGAATATATTTAAAAAGAAAACCCTGTAACATCCTCCATTGCATACTTCAATCTCGTTTTATTCGAACCTCAACGGAAATACTTCCATCAGGTATACTTAATACTTCTTAGTTATATAATAACCATACGTAGAAGATGTTCACGTGTAATATTATTCTCTGTATACACTAAGCCTCTTTGCAACCGTTTTAGTTACACATCAATATACAGTACAATACAATACAATACAATACAATACAATACAATTTCTGGTGTATCTGTGTGGATTAGACCACTTTATGATTATTTTTGTTTTGTATGTATTTTGGAGTAGAGCGTTGGAGAATCGAACAACTTAGAAGTCATCTACAATTTGTTCAGCAGTACTAGTAGAAAACAACTTTGAACAAATGGAGGTTGACACCACTCTGAGTCCGAGAGTCAACTCAGTACAGCCTGCAAAACAATGGCTATAACTGACCAAGCCACTGCACTTGTAGAAGCTGGTGTTCCTGTCATTCGTCTATCTGCTGGACAACCTGATTTTGACACCCCTGCGGTTATTGCTCAGGTGGTTAATAATTATTTATCTAATCCTACCTTTTTCTTTGCTAATTATATGTTTTGTTTACAAAAGGCCGGAATAAATGCAATTCTTGAAGGTTACACAAAGTATACTCCTAATGCTGGGACCCTGGAACTACGAACAGCGATATGCAAGAAACTGAAGGGTAAGCTCCATCATTTACAACAATGTTCACCAGCTTGACTATACGTGATGTTCGTGTCTCGCTCTTTTTAAACCAAGATATTGAATGAAATTTTTTATATTATTATATTTCTTCCATTTTGTGGTGTAGATGAGAATGATATTTCTTACACACCTGACCAAATTGTGGTTAGTAATGGGGCAAAGCAGAGCATACTACAAGCAATCCTTGCTGTTTGTTCCCCAGGAGATGAGGTCAATTGCCATCTACTTTTTTTGTATAAATAGACAAATTGTTGTGTGATTATCGACAGTATATCGTTTATCTTGTAATCTTTCTCCCTTTTCAGGTTATAATTCCTGCTCCATGTTGGGTGACCTACCCTGAAATGGCAAGGTTGGCTGACGCAACACCCGTGCTTCTTCCTGCAACCATTTCAGAAAACTTTCTGTTGGATCCGAAGTTTCTAGAATCTAAGCTTACCGAGAAGTCAAGACTGCTGATTCTTTGTTCTCCATCTAACCCGACAGGCTCGGTTTATCCTAAGGAATTGCTTCAAGAAATTGCTCGAGTTGTTGCTAAGCATCCAAGACTCTTGGTAGAATAACCACAACTCTTACTTCAGCATGCTTCGTTTTAGTAGATGGGCGGGTACTGGGTAGGCCAGGTTGGGTTATGGATGAAAACGGGTCGGGTTGCATTGATATGCACAACACTTTCTTTTCCTATTTAGAAATTATTGCAGTAAACAACGCATTAATTATGATTATATAATTTGTATTACAATCAAAATCTAATTCTTTGAATCAAAAACAGTTTTATTGCATTTAACTGCAAACACTTGCACACAAAGTCACAAACCCGCTCTGTTAATATTTGAACCCACAACCCAAATCAATCATTCATAAGTAAACTAGTGTTGGCTAACGTGAATCTTATTTTTGTCGGTTCTACTCAGGTGATCTCTGATGAATTATACGAGCACATAATATACACACCAGCTGTACACACGAGCTTTGCATCTTTGCCTGGCATGTGGGAACGTACACTAACAGTCAACGGGTTCTCTAAGGTACATAGTTGCATTAATGATTTGGTTTCTACAAATGCACTCAAAAGGTGTATTTATTAAATAAATTAGCATCATTTACCGTCATATTAGCCATGGTTCACTTAATCTGCATTTCCCTAGGCTTTTGCAATGACTGGTTGGAGAGTTGGATATATTGCTGGTCCTAAACACTTCATTGCTGCGTGTGATAAAATTCAAAGTCAGGTACATAGTTTCGCATTAAAGCTACTATAAGAATCTTATTCGTTCAAACAGCATGTAATTACACCATATCAGCCATGGCTCACTTAATCTGACCCGTACCAAATTGACACTTTTTTTAAAGCGGCCCTGACTTCGTTATTCATTCAATTTTTTTGTTGAATATGATAGACATCTTCTGCATAATGTCACAAATGTTCCCTGTACTTGTTGTTTTAGTCCACTTCAGGTGCAAGTAGTATAGCACAAAAAGCTGCAGTTGCTGCATTAGGAATGGGACACGCTGGTGGGGAAGCCGTATCACATATGGTCAAAGCATTTCGTGAACGCCGAGATTTTTTGGTTTCAGCTTTCCGAGAATTGGATGGTGTCAAAATATTTGAACCCCGGGTATAACTATTATTATTATTATTTTTTTGTTAAATATGAAGATAAAGGGTTAGCCTTTTGTTTATATGTAATCTGTGTCCTTTACCAGGATTTGATAATCTTGGTTGTAACACTCGGGTTTTGCAGGGTGCTTTCTACCTCTTTCTTGATTTCAGCCATTACTACGGCACCGAGGTTGATGGGTTCGAGTTGATCAAGGATTCAGAGTCCCTGTGTCGGTATTTGCTGGAAAAGGGTCAGGTAAATATTTTACCACATGCACATTTGTTAAGTTGGAACTTTTGTATCATACCAATAATTCTCTCAATTAAGATTTTTGTTGGGAAAACAGTCGTCTTTGTTCAAGTACGAAGAGACGCACAAACGGTCCAAGGACCGTAACAGGACCCATGGTCCTTTTGGTCATCAAACATGCCCAGTTTTCAGCCCTGGGACCAGTTAGAGTCGACCAATCATGACCTGGTTACTGGCTGAAGGTGGTCCAGGAAGAGTTTGTAGAGTTCAAATTTTGAATCCAACTGTCCAAAAAAAAAACATTTTCGAATAATCGACTCTTTTAGAAAAATGTTACCATTAAATGTTATATAAACTATTAAAGATTGTTACACAGGTTATAATACTTGAATAATAACCAAGAAACAATAAAAGTGAGGAAATGAATTAAAAAAATGGATTTTAGTTAATTTTGAAAAGCCCAGGTTGCCCTTGTGCCTGGAGATGCATTTGGGGATGACAGCTGCATCCGGATCTCATATGCGGCATCCCTCTCCGACTTACAGACTGCTGCTGACAGAATCAAAAAGGCTATCCTTACCCTCAAGGCTCCTTCAAATATCTGATTGTTATTTTGCATACTGCAAGTCATATTAATAGTGTGTTTTTCTCATTTGTAATTTGTAATCTTATATAACTGTTATAACACAACTGATGGTTTCAATTTATAATGTCAATGTCACTAGGGTGACTTTTTTTTTTTATCAAGTGTGTTGATGTTAACTCTTGTTTTTTTTTTTATTATTAATTTTTCCCCTGCTATTATTACTGTTACTACTATTAATTATAACACAAATAATATTTTTTTGTTTTTGTTTGTGTGTGTGTGTGTGTGTGGGGGGGGGGGGGGGATTTGACAGTCTATTGTTGTTTTCTAGTTAAGGTTTTTTTAGAGAATACATAACATGATAACATCTTAGTGGCAACAAAAACCTACTGCAATGGATGAATGGGATTATTGATTCAATATTATGCTAGAATTGCATATTTTCAGTCTTTGGCATTGTTATTACAAAGATGTGTCCAACTTTTCAGGGTTTGATTTGTTATACACAAGTATATAACATTGTATCTAACAATTACAACAATGTGTCCCAACTTTCCAAGTTTGATTCATTGTTGTAGTCAGTTCTGGTGTACATGCATATAACATTGTGGGACACCTAGGCAACTCCCACATCGTTCCGACCATTTGATAGATAATGAGACATACGCAATGCCCAACCTCCAATACTAGCAATGTGTTTCAAAGTGTTAGTAAAACAATCTACAATCCAGTGTGTGTCGAGTCATCATGTTACTTACAGAATTCGACAGAATGCATAATACCTGTTTCAGGATAACGTCGTCTATGCTTCCTTCTTTTTGGCATGATACGGGTACTTCTGGTATATTGAAATGCTGACCATCACAAGCGGAAGAGCCAAAAGGCAGAACAATGAAGGCGGTTTCCCATCAAACACAAATTGCAACAAAGCGGTAACACAGAGGGCAGAGACAATGACAAACCCCTGCATGTACATTTTTACCAAAAGAGGCATATAAATAGATATACAAAAACTAGCTCAACTTACGGATGAGATTTTTTACCGAAATACCGGTACCATATCGGTAATAGATTTTTTGAAATTCGGTATCGGTAAATAACGGTATCGGTACCGGTATTTTTTTGGTAAAATACGGTATTCATACTGAATTTCAATAAGGAATGCTAAGGGGTATTTTGGCAAATATAAATTCAACATAAATCATAATCTCCCAGTATTATTAGAAAAATATATTCCAAATATACTACTATTAAATTAAAAGAGTTATGAATAATAGTACCCTTATAAAAAAAGTCTAGTTGTATCGACATTCCAACAATATTATTAGAAAAAAGATATCCAAAATACTATTAAACAAATATAATTAATTCAATATTAGTCATAATCTCCCAGATATATTATGATGGATTAGAAAGAGGCTTATGCATTCCTTTAAAATCTTGAACTAATATATAATATGTGTGAGGTTCATTGGGGAACACTAAAAAAGTGGGGAACCGACTCAAACGAACTCCAATTGGACTCATTCCAGCGGCGTTAGAACCGGCTCGTCGAACCCTAACTAGGATCTTTTAACCCTAAACCCTAAATCATAACCCCTAAACCCTAAATATATTAGGGTTTGGCTTTTAGGGTTTAGCTTTAGGGTTTAGCCTTAGGGTTTAGCGTTAGGGTTTAGGCTTTAGCTTTAGGGTACTTTAGGGTTTAGCTTTAGAGTTTAGCTTTAGGGTTTAGCTTTAGGTTTAGCCTTTAGGGTTTAGCTTTTAGGGTTTATAGTTTAAATTTTACGGTTTAGCTTAGGTTTTAGCCTTATTTTTTAGCTTTAGGGTTTAGGAGTTAGGATTTAGGGTTTAGGGTTAAGAGATCTTAGTTAGGGTTCGACGAGCCGGTTCCAACGCCGCTGGAATGAGTCCAATTGGGGTTCGTTTGAGTCGGTTCCCCGCTGTTCCCCACTTTTTTAGTGTTCCCCAATGAACCTTCCCCTATATAATATAACCTAAACCTAAAATCTTTTATCAACCATTCGAACCCATGTATGTTTTCCTTTTGATTTTTAGTTTTTACTACATACATTTGTCTAATTTTCCCACTATATATTACGCCAATACAGTTAATAACGGATGGATGGATTTACATGATGCTTTTTAGGTAAACCAATGGAACACACCAAAGCGGTACCAATGTGGTAAAATACCGAAATACTGGTACCGAGACAGGTACCGTACCATTACCGAACTGAGAAATTCGGTAACGGTATTTTCGGTATCACCGGTACCGGTATGATACCGATCTCATCCCTAGCCAAATGGAATGTATCTAGTGGGTCAAACGGGTTGAAACTTAAAAGTCACATGAATGTATCAAAATGCATAAAACCTCTTAAATTGTTTTGTTTCAGTAAAATATACTCATATTTAAACCATTAATCTATGTTGTCAAAAGCGCAAAAAGCGTGCGCCTAGGCGCCCGGGCGCAGCGAGGCGCACCTATAGCGCCTGGTGGTAGCCTAGGCGCAAAAATGGGTTTTTTTTCAAAAAACGGTGCTGAGGCGCCAAAAAGCGCGCGCCTAGGCGCAAAAACGGTGCTGAGGCGCAGTGCATAAGCAGAAAACGCAAAAAAAAAAAAAAAAGAAACCGAGTGCGTGCAAAAACTGACTCACGCGGGCCCGGGTTTTCGGAGCTGCATTCGTGTCCGCAGGCACGAGTTCAACCAAATTCCAGCTCAGAAACTCATTTTTGCACCCCCCCTGCGCGCGGGTAGGACTTGTGGTAAAACATGTCATAAAGTTACAATGGAGTAGTAAAGGCTTTACCTTATCAACAACCACTCACTTTGTTCCCACACCAATGCGGGACAAAGTATTTACCACCTTTTGAGACTTGTATTCACACACCCAAAACTTACAACATATAAGTCCTAAACTTTTACTAACTATTAGCTACATGATCTTAAATGGCATATATAATAGTTTTTTTTTAATTTTATATGTGAAATCTTATTTATTTTCAAAGCATAACATATTTTTTATATTTTTTCTCTATGTGCGCTTTTCTTAAAAAAAACCCACGCTTTTTTGCGCCTTGCGCCTAGGCTCCGGGCGAGGCCGATGCTCCTCGCCTGCGCCTTGCGTCTTTGACAACATAGCCATTAATTATTTACAAAATTCAAGAAAAGGGAAAAAGAAAGGGTTAGCAGGCACTATCTGGCCCATTATGATACCCACCCCAGTTTGACCCGTACTAAAACGAACCATTTTGATATGTCACCCAACTGGCCCGGCCCGCTAAACAATAATGAAATTTTAGTCAATACAAACTTGCCTTTCTTACACCACCAGCATATGAAGTGACCAGGCCCACTAGAATCCCACCAACAGCGTTGATAAAAACAGGGATCTGAATCAAAATAAAGAAAACACAAACTTATTTCAGAACCAAACTTATTTAATTTTTCTTTTGCCAGTAGGTTTGTTTTTCGAAATTAGGTCCATGGTTTACTATGGAACAAACCGGTTCGATGCCTAAACCAAACTGATACCGAACCATATCATGTTGGTCCAGTATTATTATGGATTTTGGATTCTGAACAGGCTCAAATCGGTTGAACAGCTTTAAGTTCAATCATAAACTGTGTCTTAAGTGTTAATTTTTACAACAGCAATAACTGAGAAGTGTAGCAAGCATTTTAACGCGCATATAACGACGATTACCATTGTAAGTGGGGTCCACCCATGGAAGAACCCATGCTGTCTCATTGCTTCACCGTCTGGAGACTTGTAAGTACTTGCCAGCAAGCAAAGGCTCCCAACCAATGACATTTCTACCGTCATCAAGTATGCCGAGTGCTTCTTAACCTACAACATGAAAATCGGGATGAGTAACGCTGTATATGATCACTAATACACACTTTACAGATTACAAGACAATTTTTGTTTTTTTAAGACGACGGAATTTTTGACAAACCTGAGATGCCCATTGGCACAAAGCAGAAGCAAGACCTGAAAGTACAGAAGCAATCAAGACGGGAATAATTCCGTAAAGAACAATCTTATCAGGGTCATCGCTTCCATAATCTTTTCGTGATCCTTCCCCAATGCTTAAAAGAACAGCTGCTAAGATAAGTATGAACAGGGCACCAATTTGTTGAATGGATTGTCTCTGCCTGCAGTCCACTTTTTCTTTCTTATTAATAAACATGTAAAATGCAGTTGGGAACCAAATTGAGTAATACGAGTTGACAGCTGATAATAATCAAAAAACTCAAGAACATACCGTAAAATAATATATGTAAACAATGCTGTGAAAATTAATTTGGTCTGATTCAACATTGAAAAAGTGAGGGAATCAAGGTTCTTGTAAGAAATCTGCAACAAGCTATTTTGTACGGCATAAATAGCTGCAGGTAATCCTGATGCACTTAGCGAGCCAATCAAAGTCCATTCCTTTAATGCTTTATTTAGACTACCATCTTTTGCCATGAGAACCAGTCCACAAATAACCTATTATGCAAACATATAGATTAGGAAAGAAGAATACATAAGAAATGTAAAAAAAGAAAGAATATACATTACCTTTATGATCTCACATGCCAAAACATTGGAAGTTACAATCACTTCTTGCCTGTAGGAATATTAAGATACAATCAAGTTATATTCAAAGTAATGACAGCCATATTATAGTTTATAGTTATATCAGCAAGATAGCGTCAAATCTGACACTTCTTGCCTATACACTCTTTTTCTAGGAATTATTGAGGATAAGGAGATGAAATATCACACATAAGTTGAGAATAAAGTGACATAATAACATAAATTACTAGTAGCAAAAATCTACATTAGGCATAGCTTTAAACAAAGCAAGGGTGCTAGACAACATGAAACTAGTTGACTAAACCTTGAAAAAAATATATGCGAGTATATTAAGCATTAGAATAAATAAGTAAAGGGCTTAGAACATCAATGAGAAATATAATAGAATACAGAAAAAAGATTCGCTAATAGTTGAACGATTTGGTACAAATGTTGTTAACAAATAACAAGGGATGTTATGAATGGTTAAATACCTCTAGCCATCTACGAGTCTACTGGCATAGAAAACATAAGAAGATAGATTAGCCAAAGGACATAAAAAATTATAGGCCAAGGGTTGATACCAATGTGTTAGAAACCAACAATAATCAATCACCAATAGAAGTTATTTTTTATATTACATGACTCATAACTAGATACATGGGCATAAATAGAATTTAGAAATGTTGTTTATTGACCTACACAATGCACAAGGTAAGTTTCCATAGGAGGATGTAGGTTCTACAGAAGGAAATTTTACATTAAGCTTATGTCTATAGAACAACACAAAGGATCACCTTGAAACCATATGTTTCATTTAGCAAGGGACGAGTTGGACAAACCTCTATGGTTCACCTAATTGTCGGTTATTTTAATGAGTTCTCTTTTAACCATTGAGAACAAACAACCCACCAGGATATTAATGATGTATGTGACTACATCTCATGACTCTTTTGGTGCACTAACCCTCAATTAGATTTGGTATGTGAAGAACCTAATATGTAGAATGTGTTTTCTTTTTTTTTTTATTACGAATATCTACAATAAGTCGATATCAGCTAGCCTCTATTGTTATATCCTGTGTGTGAATATGCAAGTTTGTTCTCGTTGTTTACAAGATACATTAATAATGTATAGAACAAAGTCTTATATGTTAGATACCACTAAACCATGGATACTTGTTTTCTCACACATAAAATTACACAATACACATCCAACAAATCATACATAACCAAGGTTTAAAAAAACGGAAACGAGTATCGAGGCGTTTTCCCTTCGCCTCACGAGGCGTAAGTATTGAGGCGGAACGAGGCGTAAGGCTGAGGCGGTATTAATAAATAAATATTAAAATTATATATATCATAAAATAATAAATACTTAACATCAAAAAATGACTTTTCTCATCAAATCAGCAGTTAAAAACATAAAAAAAGATTCAAATTTCATCAAATACTTAACATGAAAAAACACAAATAGTTTCTAATTAACTCAAATAGCAGCTGTAGTAGTGAAGAATCACGATTGAAGAATAATGTCAGATGCGTGTGTTTTTTGGATGTCTATAATAAAAAACCCTAAGGCTATTTAAAGAAACAAAAAAAATAATGGCACTAGTTTTTATTGCCGCCAATATGGTTTTGGCGTCTAAAAACCCTAATCCATCATTAAAATCCCGCCTAAAAAAATATACTTACGCCTCGCCATTTTCGTACCGCCTCAGATCTGAAACTTACGCCTCACTCAACTGAGGCGTCCGTATAATTTCTGAACCTGAGGCGCCGCCTCATATGCGTTTTTCCTCCGTTTCGAACTGAGGCGCGCCTCAGTACTACCGCCTCGGCCGTTTTTTTAAACCATGTACATAACATATATGTTCACAGTTACAAAGATTCAACATAAATACAATCGTGCATACATCCTTGTTAAGATTAATACTTGGTTCATTTATTGATTGATCACTATGTTTCGGCGTTTTCATGTCAATCAACTCGAGTTACAATTTTTTCGAGGCGGACAGACTCAAACAAACTCTAGTTCCGAATCTTTGTACTTAGCAAGTTTACACAAACTCGAATTTCCAATCCTTTACTAAAATGGGCGGGTCAAATAATCATCATCATCATCATAAGTAAATCCCACCAATAGCAAAGCTAAGGTAGGGTCTGAGGAGGGTAAGATGTAGACAGCCTTACCCCCTGCCCCGTAGGAATAGAGAAGCTGCTTCCAGTGAGACCCCCGGCTGGATGGTAGTTTTGCATCAAACCTTGGACATAAGGCACATAACACTCGGCAATTAACACAAAGGCCAATTAGTGCATGTAATCCCTTGTCTTTCGGCTATCAATGTCACCACATGATGCATGATTAACCATCCCCTCTTTTAACATTATTTTCACGAAATTAGTAAAATAACGTTAAAATTAGTGCACTTTCACTTTTGCACCCGAGTGCCAACACATATACACATTGTATGTGCATACCGCAAGCAGGGCATGAGCGGGTCAAATAATGATAATTTATTTAGCTAAATATGTTAAAACTAATCGTACCCTAACTATAAAACACATCCATCCAAAACCCTATAATTATATATAGCAAAGTAAGAATATTGAAAAAGTTTATTACCGGATGCAGCGTTTGGTGAGCAAAGGTTGAACGCCATATTGAATAGTGAGCAACAACGAATAGAACCACACTTTTGAATTATCACCTGAATGATTGTTTGAACTTATTGCTTTCGATTTGGTGGACGCCATTGATGACGAATAACAATTAGGGTTTACGTTTGCTTATTTCTTGTTCTCGTGAGGGATTCCCTACGCTTTACATTATTTTGTTAGAAATCATTCATTCTCCCCCCTTTTAACAACAGCCGGTGGTGGTTTTCTTGCTTTATAATCAGTGCAGGGACCATTTATGTAATTTTTCAATAGTAGAGTTAGTTCAGGGACTGTTTTGTATCGTATTGTAATCCGTAACTAACTAGTTGTTATAAGTCGTTAGGTTTAGACCTGCAAACGAATCAAACGAACACGAACATGTGTTCATTTAACTTTAACAGAGCATATAATCGAACTCATTTTTTTATTCGTGTTCGTTCATTAAGAAATCAGGGCTTGTCCGTGTTCGTTTACGTTCATTCATTTAAAGACTAAACAAACAGTTCATGAACCTAAATGAACATAAACAAAAAAAATAGCTGAACATATTTGAATAAACATAAACAAACAAAAATTAACATTATTGAACAAACATAAACGAACACAAATACAAATTAACATAATTGAACAAATATAAACAAACACAATTTAACATTATTGAACACAAACAAACAAGTCTAATATAATACAGTTCATCCGAAAACACATCTAAATTAGGGTTCATAGATACTAAAATTAAGTAGTTTTTTTAATATAAATATTAAGTAAGTGATCGGTTACGGTCTAAGAAAAATTATAAAATTTCATTTTTATTACTAGAAAACTCAATTACTAATTAATTATACTTATATAAGTAGTTAGAAAACCTAATATTTATATAAATATAACTATTTATGTATTTACTAAAATTTAAACGAACATAAATGAGTGTTCACAAACAAAAATGAACGAACACAAGGTGTGTTCATGTTCGTTCATTTAATTAAATGAACATTTTTTTTTGTTCGTGTTCGTTCGTTTATTAAATAAATGAACATAAACGAACTTCCCACCGAACAAGTTCATGAACATTCGATTCGTTTATAGGCATAGTTAGGTTAGTTGATTCTAGCTCCATCGATGAAATGAATTGCGCTTTCCCTTTATGTTCTTGTTCTTTTCTTTTATCATAACAAACTGTATCGGCGTTACCGATCCTATTGGAGCTTTGTAAGTCCCTAAACGATCTACAATGCTAATGATCGATTCCTATAAAGATCTAGATCCAAAACATCAATTAATTTGATGTTTGGACCAAAGTAGATAGAAATTGTGAAGAACAAGATGAAAAACTTTGATGAACACACTAGTTTGATCTTTAAAACCCCAAAAATGATTGTATAAAATGTTAACAATGAAAACCCTCACATTCACCTTCTTGTGTTTGTTCCACAAACCTTAATACACTCTTTCTATTTATAGTCTAAACATAATTAGACTAATTACACTTTAAGTCCCAAAAGAAAATAACTCACCAAAACTATTACTAAAATAAGAAAACTATTTGTATAAATATATTTTGTCTAAAACAAAATATATTTCTTCAATCGCAAATCTCGTTCTCTATCAGTCTTCGATCTTCGCAGGACAATCCTTCTCCCAACCTTCTTGTATTGACTTATGCGTTGATTACGGCTAGATCGACTTGACTCGGTGTCACTTGATTTCTTCAACCGTAAATCATGATCCTTCGTATCATGAACATCACTCGGCAATCCCTAGACCGAATACACCGTGTTGATATCGTGTCCATCCATCGACCGATCTTCTCGTATCCACTTCGTCACGCTTGACTTTTACTTGGTGTCTTTTAAACAATTCTGGGCACCGGAGACTTTGTGAGTGTCGTCGGGTGACATGTAACATCCGTCGAAATGGGCTCCCAAAATCCGACCCATTTTGAACCTTTTTGAGTTTTATTTATCTATTTATTTAATATAATAACGGTTTCATCTGAAGATGACGTATAATACGCTTATGCATATACATACATATATATATACACAATCCCTATTATGAATAACGAAATGTTAAACAATAAAACATAGTTAGTTAGATTAAAAAGTAAACAAAATAAAACATTTATTTAACAAAGTTAAATTTGTTAGAAAAAGTAGAGGGACTGTTTGTGACAGATTCCCAAAAGAAGAAAAGGGAAAAATTTCGAGGTTTAAAGTTAGGATCCGGATTTTTAAAAGGGGTCAGATTTTGGGAGCTCATTTTGACGGATGTTACATGACAGTTGTTAGAAAACCTTTGTTGGAAAGCAACAGAGGTATGTAACAGTTGATAGACAACAGTGGTTAGGTTGTGTGTAAATACTGGAACCCCTGTTGACTAACCCTCATTTTAACTTCTGTTGACTAACCCGTTGTAATCTTTGTTGATCATTAGTTCATATCAATTTTGTAAGTCTACACTAATTATTTTTTTACTTATTCTATAGCTAATTGCTGACAAATTCTGGAAACAATTCTATGGTAAAAATTATGAGTATGGGATGACAACTATCTATGTTGGCGAAAGGTTTTGGAATGTGATGATGAAAGGATGGATCGATGGATGCGGTTTTACTGATGGATGGTTAAAAGTGATTGAAGAAGTTCCGATAGCAGTTGAATCTTGGTTGGTTTTCACCATGATTGCATCTAAAACGTTTGAGTTTTCTGTTTTCCATCCTGAAACTGGAACTGAAATTTCTTTCAAGAAAGTTGATGTTGTTGTTTTGGATGATTCGGTTTATGGAGATGATGGGTTTGATTTATTGGTTACGGTATAAAAATTCGATGTTAATATACATCTATTTGATAACATGACGTTAATAAGTAACTTTTATTTTATTATGCTAATAACTATTGAAATGCCATATTGTAGACTAAACACAAACAAGATATGGATTTTGGTAAACTTGCTTTAGATGATGCTGAGACTGGAGCCACGGTTGGTAATTCTACGCAGTTTAGGAGTTTTGAAGATATTTTTAATGTATAAATAGACATGTAATGTTTACTTATTATTATGATTTAAAATAAGGTTTCTTATATATGATCATTCTTATAAATATAGTCTATTGATGATGGCATATTCGATGCAAAGGTAGCGGCTCCGGTTGATGAGTCAGATGTTAAAGTGTTGTAAGTTTAAATTTTTCTTCTTTTTATATCTATTGTATATAAACATATATAGATATATTTTATTGTACAATAAGTATAACAAGGTTTTTAAATTTTTCTTTTTGTAGTCTGAAGATCATTCTGTGAAAATAGTTGCTGATGTTAATGATCCTCAACTTCACTCTAAAGTTTTTTTTTGTTGATGACACTCCTGCCTCTCCAAGTGTTGTATCTAATGTAAGCATTTATCATTGTCTATTTTATTATTGTCTCGATATGTTGATATTCTTCTGTATGATTGAGTCTTAAAATTCAAATATGAGTTGAGAAGATAATTTGTGTTGATAAAGAAAGTTACAAAATTTAAAGAATTCAGAATTGTTATAGACTAAATTAATTTACTTAGGTTGAAATGATGCGCAATCTTCGTTCCAGGACCATTGTAGAGGATAAACAAGTTGTTGATAGACCGTGTAAAGTTCAAAAGGTTCATTTAGCATCATCCACTTCAGAGTCAGTTTTACACTTCACCACACAAGCTGAACACAGGGTTGTAAGTTTTGTAGTTCTTTCTTTGTTTCAATATTTCAACAATTCCAGTTATATATCAATATTTTATAAAATTCATTATTCAATTTTCTGTATTTTAGCATTTGCCATCAGATGTATCATCTGCATTGGATTTGGATACGGATAATCTTAAGCCTGTTAAGATCCAAAATCTAAAAGCTGAAGTCCATGAACTATTTACAAGATCTCAAAAAACCAATGCTGGATTCAGCTACGTTATTGGTGGATGGTCTGGTTATATGAAGAACCAAAATATTGTTTTTGGTGATGAACTTTCGTTTGAATTTCACAAGTCTGCTCAGTTGCTGAAGCTAACAAAAATTGTGCATTTCGTGACAAAGATTAAGCCCTTTTTATGAGTGTTGTGTTGATTGGAGGTTTATAAACAATGTTTGATGTGATCGTTGTTTGTGGTTGTACATGGTTCCTTTGTGGTACTAATTTAGCTTCGTAGACATGTTTTATATGTATATGTCTATAAACAGTTTACATTGTCAATAGGTGAGTACTCTTTTTTTTAGATAGGATAATGAAAATAGTCGTACGTAACTGATATATTAACCGATGATCTATGTTTATAGTTGTCTATTATCTATAGAGTGAATTTCAAGGATTGTCCTTTATCTTTATACAAATTTTCAAGTGTTGTCCTTTATGTTTAAAATTGATGAGTTTTGTACTTTATGTTTTCAAATCATACACGTTTTGTCCTTTAGCCCTAACCCAATTAGATTTTTCTGTCAAATCTGGTCATGTGCAATGCACATGAGGGTAAAATTGTCTTTTCACCTTATTCTTTAATAATACATATAAAAGAAAAAATATATTATATATCATAACAAAAACAAAAGCCCTCTTCTTCCCCAAATCAATCCCATTTCAAACCCTAGTTTCTCTTCAACAACCAGCAACAATTCACACCTCATTTCAAAAACAGATTGAGTGAATCTGAGGTGAATAGAGGTGAAAATGATGGTGGTTCTTTATTATGGCAACAGGAGGTTCAAGATCGTTATAGGGTTGTCGTAAAGGAGGGGGTTGGCCTATGAGCATTCATGGTTAAAATGAGAGAGATGAATAATTAATGTTATGTTTTGTTCTATCCAGCGACATTGTTCTGTTGATTCACAAAACTCACCAAGTTATGTGTGTTCTCAGTTGTAATACCACGTAAAAACGTGTCCAATTATGTGAAGACACGTGTCCTAAACTCTAAATATGTGAAAGATTGAGTTTGAAGGACTAAAGTTGACAAACGGTGAAAATATGTATGCGAAGGGACTAAAAGTGTCAACATGCCAAACCCGTGCCTCTGAATGACCACACATGAAGAAATTATTCTTAAACGAGTATTTTATTGGATATAAGAAGCCGTTTATAAAAATAATCGAAAGATTATAAACTACAGGGGTTAAACGTGTCAACATGTTAATTCTTACCTCTGAGTGACCTTTTAACGAACCCGAGGCTTCGAAATATTCAAATATACTCTCAAGAATAAGTGATATAAATTTCACGAGGTTTCGAGATCGTTATGCGTTGTTTACGCAAATTCCCAAGAATTAGGGTTTAAAGCGTCAACGAGGTGAACCTTATATTTTCAGCGATCAATTAACGAAATCGGACCTAACGGTGTGTTGGTTATATCTCTTGGATCATAAAAATAAAAGTTAAATGGGTTAAATGAGCTTAAAATGAAAGATATTGCATTTCAAAAGGTTCAGGGGTGAAAATGCCAACTTTGAAACTTGCTGATCAGGTTACCCCTATGGTGGCGTCACGCCACCACCAACACCCTCTGCCGTCGCGCGACGCGACGGCCTGATCTGGACAGAATGTGATGGGCAGATGCAGGTTTCTTCATTACTTGTGCTCGAAACAAAATTTTCGAATCAATGGACTTGTTCATGGTTTTTAGAAACCACCAAGACACCTATAGAGACCTGATTTCATTCCCTAACTCACTCTCAACACTCCAAGCTTGAATTCTGGACATTTCTAGAGTTGGCAAGCATTAGGAGAAGACTAAGAAATGTAGAATAGATAGCAAGGACCTTATGTAAGAGTTTTAATCCCTGCTTAGTCCATTTTATTAGCTTAAAAACCGAAAAGTCAATTATATCATAATTAGGCTTTGATTTTCGGTTTAATTACAAATGGTCCAGCCACTGACCGAAATGAAAGTGGTTATGGAACCATATTAAGGTAGGTGATTAACCCTTAAAAGGGCACCTCCTGATTTGTTCGATTACCTAGTTAATTGTCGGGTCAAACTATTTTGATGAAAAGTCAAACTTTCCAGAATTTTAAATAATAATTATAATTAGCAAAGCAGAGGATATAAGTCACATTTTATCATTCAAATAACTTGGTAGTTAGTATTAAGACATGTTTAAACATGTCTAACCCGACAATTATCAATTGAAGGTCAGTTTATAACCGAAAGTCGCAAAAGCTTGACTTTTGCTTTGACTTTCAGTTCTGACCCGTTTAAGCTTAATTCTCCTATGTTTTAAGCTTCCATTAGGACCATATTATATAGTAGTGTAACCCCCGGGAGTAATATTGCTTGGTCCTTAGTGGTTTGAATTATATGCTCTTGTTTGTTATTATGCATATAAATGCCGAAATTGCCCTTTTGATATATAATCGAGATTCTTAGAAATGTGAGAGGACAAAAACCTTTGCTACTGATATATAAACTTGTCCCGAAAATTTGACATCAGTTCTTGGTCTCAAACAGGAGTTATGCTCGATATCGTAATTAGAAGCTTTTTATTAATTAAATTGCGATATCGTGCATAAGACATGTTTAAACTTGGATTTTGAACCAAAAATCATTACCTACTGTTAAGATATTGTTTTTAAGGATTTTTAGATTTTTTTTTCAGATTATAATCTGATTAAATCATAGAGTTCTTGTGTAATTCGGTAAATGACGATAATACCCTTTTTGTGCATAAAATAAGATTTACAAATGATTTGAATGTCAAACCTTTTTCTACTGATTTTATACATTAAATAAGTTATTTTAATCATTTAAAACTGATCAAAATCTCAGGTTTACATAAACATCTTGATTATCGTCAATCAGCTAGTTTTACGCTAATTAGGTGCATAGTATGGTTTAAAACCATATTTAACACCTAAGACTTGTTACCTACTGAATTTTTAAACAAATTTTAATATGATTACAGTAGGGATAAGTCATGAACTCAAACATCCAAAAAATGTCTTTAAAAGCATATGTGAAATGACCAAAATGCCCTTTCGGGGCATAGTTTGGCCATAAATGGTAAATCTCACATATGTATAATATCTTACTGATGTAATGAGATAAAATAAATATTTTTACTTATTACCAAAGACCATAACTTCAGTTTGTCATAAAATCTCTTTTATAATCATTAAAATGACCAAAATGCCCTTACGGGACTTAAAATGGTTTTAAATACTTTTTGGGCATATATGTTAGCATCCTACTGATGTATTAACATATTTTAAGCATAATAACATTTGAGACCTATATATAATTCATTTGGTTACCCGTTACGCATTTATGCGTTCGGATCGGTTTATGTAACTAGTTTACGTAAAATAGCCGAAACGGGTTTAACCTTATCATTAAATCCTCAAATTCCAAAATGTGTTTAGTTTACCCATATTATACAAGTATCCAATCTTGTCAGATCTAAACCACATTCTATTCCGGTCTCCGCTTAATCTAGCGTTTAGAACCGTATAGTATCTTTCCCACTAACCGGTCTAAGTCTTAGACTTAAATAAAGGCCCGTTAGTATTCTAATAGGTTATTAAAACATTCGTTCCAGATTAGGAGCTCAGTAAAAGCTAACTGTACTTGCTGATTGTTATACGGCTGGGATAAAAATTTTATTTTTGCTCAGTTAAATACTTTTAACTTATTTTCCGTTATACGGGCTTGGGATACGGTATTATAATAATACAGCTTGGTCGGGTATGAAATCGTACAATCGGATTGTGATTAAAAAGATGCATAACCCATTTTAATCTGTATTGTTTGATGCAATGCCTTTGGGGGTTAATGACCATGTCCTGGATATCATCGGCTCATTTATTAAATGGCCACGGCTTAAGCACAGGGTATAGGCATACACCTGACAGTTGCGTATGTATAAATGGTATCTCACATATCTTGTGGGCATATACTTGTGGCGTGTCAATTAACTTAATCCGGCTCTTCTAACCGGTCTTGAATGGACGACAAATATGTAAAACTGTATACAAGATTATTTTAAGTAATTGTCCCAAGTTATAAAAGTTTATTTGTGCCTTGTGCATTTAAATCAATTTTCATAAACTCTTTTCAAAAGGGGTCAGTTAATTGTATTTACCAGTGTAAACTGACGTATTTTTAAAAGGTTAAGTGCAGGTACTAGACGTAATGGGCTGGAACTCCTGAGTGATTAAATAAAGAGCCCTGTAAGCTTTTATCACTTTAAGTCTGTTGAACAATACTTCTTTTGTTTGATCCGCCTGTGGATCCTTTGACATTCCGTTGTGTAATATTTTATATTACTTTCAATTCGGTTTGTAATATTATTACTTTTAGACTTCCGCTGTGCATTGAACTGTGATTTTTGTCTATGATGATATCAATTACGTCACGATACTCCCCACCGGGCCCACCGGTAATACGTGGAAATATCAGGGTGTGACAGGTTGGTATCAGAGCCAACATTGAGTGAATTAAACACTAGCCTTTTGTGTTTAATCTCAATGACACAGTTGCACATTCCTCGACTTCCGAGTCTAGACTTGAATTAGGAATAATCTCATCCTTAATAAGTATACATTGTTTTCGATATTTGTGCATTTCAGGAACATGTCACCGAGTAAAGCTGCCATTGGTGGAAGTTCTCCAAACCCAAAGTTTAAGAATGGTAAGCTTCGTACCACAACTCGAATAAGCGTACGACCAGTTTGGAGGAAGGATCTTTTTGGACCCATTCCCAAAATCAAACCCGTTGAAACCATTAATCAAGTTCCAGATTCTTTACCTGAGACTTTTGAAACTTCAATTGAAAAGTTAATATCAGAGGAGCCCATACCAGCAGTCCCTGAGGCTCCCACTCCAAAGATGATACCAATGGACCCAAATGATCCATATTTCTTACCTCAAAGTCTTGAAATCCCAAACTTGGATTACACCTATTCTGACCCTATCTGTGATCCATATTATTTGTTAACCATAGAATCCTTGGATTCCACTTCTGCTAAGGTTCCTAATGTGGAAGATTTTGACTACCCGCCAAAACCTTCAGTAACCATACCGCACACTGAGAACCAAGGAGGAGACTTTCAGGAATAAAATGAAGAAGAAGAAACTCCTTTTGTTGAATTTCTTTTCTCTAGTAGTCCCTATAAGGACATATTTGTCTTTTATCCCTGCGTGGACAATGTTATTTCTTTAAAGACCCGTTTAGGGCATTGTTGTAATTTTTAAGGTTTCTGTGAGAAGTTTCCTTTAGAAATTTTATTTGGCACTAAGCATATATATATATATATATTTATATATATATATAATATGTCCTAAAACATCTCTATTTATGATTGCTCTGCCGTTAAATATTAAAAAGAATCTTAAAGGTATAACCTAGCCTATATGTCATTTCAGACATGGCCATGATGGTAAAACCTATTTAAAAGATTCAAATCCTTGTTAACATCTGAAAACATGTTAACACTCCTAGCAAATGTGATTCGATAAAATCACACACGTCATCCTTATATTGGATTCCTCTAAGCCTAATGATCTAGAAATCATGGGTTCAAATCATCGATTAAGATGATCATATATGAAACATCCATTAGTGATGAAATGCCTACGGGCCCGTATTTATTGTCCTTTGAGACAAAAAGACAATTGTAGTCTACGACTCCCTGTCAAGAAAAGGTGATAGACTATGTTCAAGCCTTAATGCCTTGATCCTATAAGATCATGGCTTATAATTTATCTCTGTCTTGTGACCAGGCCTTTTGTGCCATTCTGATATTTTAATGATTTATAAAATAGGATAAAATATAATGAAAATCCTAGATAAATTATGTTTAACAAATTAACCGATGTGGTTCGTTGATACCATGGTTAATAAGTCATCAAGATGACTATTTCATCGCAATCTTCTGAATAAATCATTGTCATCATCTTTATGTAGCAATCAAGCTACATGGCAGAATCAGAAGGAGTCAACAGTCGCCCTCTAGAAAATCATGATACCACTAGAATCAATGTAACTGGTGCGGAGCTTCAAGCATTGATTGACAATGCTGTTACTAAAGCCATGGACAGGCAGTTTAAAGAACAAAGTGATACTCGTAGCAAGACTCCATCTGTGCCTCATCCAAAACCACCCTCTAAGATTCATGTGTCTCATAAAGATGAATCTCATCATTCGTCAAACCAGAGGAGTGTTCCATCTAAGAAAGTTGTGCTCAATCAAGAGCCACGTATTAAAACCTGCTCTTATAAGTATTTTGTCTCCTGCAATCCCCGAGATTTCACAGGGGAGAAATGAGCCATTGATTGCATGACGTGGCTAGACCAGATGGATATGGTGGTTGATATTAGTGGTTGTGCAGAGCAAGACATTGTGAAGTTTGTGTCACAATCGTTTAAAGGAGAAGCTTTAGCTTGGTGGAGGTCCTTGATCCAAGCTATAGGAAAGATCCCGTTATATAATCTGACTTGGGATCAGTTTGTTGCTTTAATTAAAGAGAATTTATGTCCTCAACACGAAGTTGAGAAAATTGAGACTGACTTCTTGACCTTGGTCATGAAGAACTTAGACTGTCAGGCATATCTTACGAGCTTCAACACTATGTCACGATTGGTTCCATACTTGGTCACACCGGAACCAAAGCGTATAACTCGTTTTATTGGAGGTCTAGCTCCAGAAATTAAAGCAAGTGTGAAGGCGTCTAGACCTACTACCTTTAGGTCAGTGACTGATCTGTCCTTATCTCTTACTCTTGATGCGGTTAGGCAGAGATCGCTCAAGAATTCTGAAGAGGGAAAAAGGAAACGTGAGGATGAGAACTCACGTCATTCTGATAACAAACATAAAGGGAACTCAGATCATAAAAAGGGTTCCAGGTTTAAAAAGGATAATCAGCAGTCGTGTGAGAAACCCAAGTGCAAGACCTGCCAAAAACATCATTTCGGGAAATGTAGACTCGAGTCAAGATCGCAGTCACAGTCAAAGCCTATTGTGTGTGGGATTTGCAAGTCCAAGGGACATAAGACATTGGATTGCAATAAGATGAAGGACGCAACCTGTTACGGTTGCAACGAGAAGGGGCACATTAGGACCAATTGCCCCAAGTTTGCAAAGAAACCTGAAGAAGTTAAGAAGACCAATGCTAGGGTCTTTCAAATGAATGCTCTAGAAGCAGTTCAGAACGATAATGTAATAACAAGTACCTTTCTTATCAATGATGTTTATGCAAGGGTATTGTTTGATTCGGGTGCAGATAAGTCGTTTGTAGACAATAAATTTTGTAAGTTACTAAATCTGCCTGTTAGAACCCTAAGCATAAAATATGAAGTAGAATTGGCCGATGGTACCGTAGAAACTGCTTCAACTGTGTTAAATGGATGTTTTATATCCATTAGGAACCACTCTTTTCCGTTATCCTTGCTTCCTTTGAAACTAGCGGGATACGACATAGTGCTAGGCATGGATTGGTTATCTTCTAACCATGCTCAGATCGATTGTGAAAAGAAGCAAGTGGTTATTAAAACTCCCTATGGTGAACCACTTACAATACAAGGAGATACTCAGTATGGATTACCTAAGCAAGTGTCTATGCTTAAGGCATCGAAGTGTATGAGGAAGGGTTGTGTCATTTACATGGCACAGGTGACTATTGATGAACCAAAGCCCAAAATCGAAGACGTCCCTATTATTTCTGAATATCCAGATGTATTCCCTGAAGAGCTACCTGGTTTACCCCCAGATAGGCAAGTGGAGTTCAAAATTGACATCATTCCTGGTGCAACACCAGTTGCAAGAGCACCTTACCTGTTGGCACCGGCTAAGATGAAGGAGTTAAGAACTCAGTTGGATGATTTGTTGGCAAAGGGTTTCATTCGATCTAGCTCATCTCCTTGGGGAGTGCCCATTCTGTATGTAAAGAAAAAGGATGGATCAATGCGTTTATGCATTGATTATCGTGAGCTAAATAAGGTTACAATCAAGAACATATATCCATTACCCAGGATCGATGATATGTTCGATCAACTGCAAGGGGCAAGTTATTTCTCCAAGATTGATTTAAGGTCAGGTTACCATCAGCTGAAGGTCAGAGATGAAGATGTGCATAAGACTGCATTCAGAACTCGTTATGGACACTACGAGTTCTTAGTGATGCCTTTCGAGCTCACTAATGCACCTGCAGCGTTCATGGACCTCATGAATCGCGTTTGCAAGCCTTATTTGGACAAGTTTATCATTGTTTTTATTGATGACATACTCATATATTCTAAGAATCAGACTGATCATGAAAAACATCTTTGATGTATTCTTAAACTTCTTCAGCAAGAGAAGCTTTAAGCCAAGTTTTCAAAATGCGAGTTTTGGCCTTTTGAAGTCCAATTTCTTGGACATGTGGTTAGTGAGCATGGTATCCAGGTGGATCCCGCTAAGATTGAAGCCATCATGAATTGGCAAGAACCAAAGACGCCCACAGAGATTCACAGCTTCTTGGGTCTGGCCGGATATTATAGGCGTTTTATTGAAAACTTTTCAAGGATTGCGGCACCCCTAACTTCATTGACTCGCAAGAATATAAAGTTTGATTGGGGTCCTAAGTAGCAAGAATCCTTTGAGATTCTTAAGCAAAAGTTGAGCAATGCTCCGGTATTATCTTTACCCAAAGGAGTAGAAGAGTTTGTCGTATACTGTGATGCTTCACACACCGGTATGGGTTGTGTACTTATGCAAAGAGGCAAGGTAAAAATGCATGAAAAGAATTACACCACCCACAATTTGGAGTTGGGTGCTGTTGTATTCGCACTTAAGTTATGGAGAGATTATCTGTATGGAACTAAATGTGTGATCTATTCAGATCACAAAAGTCTCCAACACTTGTTCAATCAGAAGGATCTCAATACGAGACAACGCCGTTGGATGGAAACTCTAAATGACTATGATTGTGAAATTCGCTACCATCCAGGCAAAGCGAATGTTGTGGCTGACACTCTAAGCAGAAAGGAAATGGTTAAGCCTATTAGAATCAATGCCAAGAGCATTGATTTAAAGAACAGCTTGGACGAAAGATTATTAGCCGCTCAGAAAGAGGCTATTTTGGATGCTAATTATCCAAATGAAAAATTAGGCGTCACAGCTGAACAATTGTCGTATGGCAAGGATGGGATCCTAAGATTGAATGGATGAATATGGGTTCCAATTTATGGAGGACTAAGGGATGTAATTCTTCAAGAAGCCCATAGCTCCAAGTATTCTGTTCATCCTGGCAATGATAAGATGTACCAGTATTTGAAGGCTAATTATCGGTGGATAGGTTTGAAGAAATCTATGGCCACACATGTAGCTAAGTGCCTGACTTGTGCTCAGATTAAAGCTGAACATCAAAAGCCATTAGGTTTGCTACAACAGCCCGAACTTCCCACATGGAAGTGGGAGATGGTAACCATGGATTTTATAACCAAGTTACCTAAAACAAGGCATGGAAATGATACCATATGGGTCATAGTTGACAGACTGACTAAGTCAGCACATTTCTTACCCATCAAGGAGACTCATAGCTCCGACAAGTTAGCTCAATTATATGTGGATGAGATTGTATCTCTCCATGGAGTGCCGGTGTCTATTATATCCGATAGAGATACTAGATACACCTCTCACTTTTGGAAAAGTTTTCAACAATCTTTGGGCACTCGTTTGAATTTTAGTACTGCTTACCATCCTCAGGCAGATGGACAGAGTGAGCGTACAATTCAAACTTTGGAAGACATGCTTCGAGCATGTGTTATTGATTTGGGAGGTAGTTGGGATGACCACCTACCTTTGATCGAGTTCTCCTATAATAATAGTTACCATACTAGCATTCAGGCTGCACCTTTTGAGGCATTGTATGGAAGGAAATGCAGAACGCCTGTTTGTTGGGCAGAAGTAGGAGAAGCTCAGTTATCAGGACCTGATATAGTACTTGAAACGACGGAAAAGATTGTCCAGATTCATGATCGCCTGAAAGCTGTCAGGGATAGGCAGAAAAGTTATGCTGATAAGAGGCGGAAACCTCTAAAGTTTGTAGTAGGCGATAAAGTCTTACTAAAAGTATCACCCTGGAAGGGTGTGATGCGTTTTGGTAAGAAGGGCAAATTAAGCCCAAGATATATTGGACCATTCGAGATTATCGAATGTGTCGGTAGTGTAGCTTATAAACTAAACTTGCCTGAAGAGCTGAGTGGAATTCATAATGTGTTCCACATCTGTAATCTCAAGAAATGTCTAGCTGATGAATCGCTAGCTATGTCTCATAAAGACGTACAGATTGATGAAATCCTGCGGTTTGTTGAAACACCTATATCGATCGAGGATCGTCAAGTTAAAAAGCTCCGAAGCAAACATGTGCCTATAGTAAAGGTCAAATGGGATGCCCGTAGAGGTCCTGAATATACGTGGGAAGTTGAGTCCACTATGCGACAGAAGTACCCTCACTTATTCCAGTAAATCTCGGGGTCGAGATTTCTTTTAAGGGGGTGAGGATGTAACACCAATTATATGAAGACACGTGTCTTAAACTCTAAATATGTGAAGACACGTGTCTTAAACTCTAAATATGTGAAAGATTGAGTTTGAAGGACTAAAGTTGACAAATGGTGAAAATATTATGCGAAGGGACTAAAAGTGTCAACATGCCAAACCTGTGCCTCTGAATGACCACACATGAATAAATTATTCTTAAACGAGTATTTAATTGGATATAAGAAGCCGTTTATAAAAATAATCGAAAGATTATAAACTACAGGGGTTAAACGTGTCAACATGTTAATTCTTACCTCTGAGTGACCTTTTAACGAACCCGAGGCTTCGAAATATTCAAATATACTCTCAAGAATAAGTGATATAAATTTCATGAGGTTTCGAGATCGTTATGCGTTGTTTACGCAAATTCCCAAGAATTAGGGGTTAAAGCGTCAACGAGGTGAACCTTATATTTTCAGCGATCAATTAACGAAATCGGACCTAACGGTGTTTGGTTATATCTCTTGGATCATAAAAATAAAAGTTAAATGGGTTAAATGAGCTTAAAATGAAAGATATTGCATTTCAAAAGGTTCAGGGGTGAAAATGCCAACTTTGAAACTTGCTGATCAGGTTACCCCTATGGTGGCGTCACGCCACCACCAACACCCTATGCCGTCGCGCGACGCGACGGCCTGATCTGGACAGAATGTGATGGGCAGATGCAGGTTTCTTCATTACTTGTGCTCCAAACAAAAATTTCGAATCAATGGACTTGTTCATGGTTTTTAGAAACCACCAAGACACCTATAGAGACCTGATTTCATTCCCTAACACCTGTGATAATCCTAGAGTATGCTCTTCAAGTATAAATAGGCCTCCATGTTGAACAATTCAAGTGCTCATTTCACTCTCAACACTCCATGTCACACCCCAACCGATGGCGGAATCATCGGGGCATGGCACTGAGTGAAACAGATTGTCCAGAAGTTTCCATAACAACTATCATTACCATTTAATTTAAAGCAATACGTCCCATACCGTATCATAAATAGTCAAACAAGTTATTACAGACAACATCAAAACAAATATTCTGTTCCGACAACTCAGATTTAAACATAACTAATTTATTCGTTGGTTTCTAGGACTCCAGTTCCTAGCTTCGATTTCATCACAGCACAAAGAGCAAACATGCAACCTAAGCACCTGTCACATACGTTAAAATAAAGTCAATACATAAAATGTAAAGGTGAGCATACAAGTTTTATAATAGTACATAGAGTTCGAATTCGTTTACGCATAACCAGCACGTACACATAGTGAAATGAAGCACGTTAGTTATCGACATAGATCCATCGATACCAATGACTGCGGATTGACTGCCCGAGGCAGTTCGCAATACATGATTACCACCGTAATCCATGCAAGTAAAAGATCCTTAACAACCCCCGTGTAAACGGGTGCTGAGTCCAAACTATAGTACTATCATTGCTAAGGCAGGTAGACAGCATTCCATGTGTAAACATAACAAACAAGCATTCATAAGCCACGTATAACATGCGTAGACGGTTTAGCGTTAAAATAGCTTGAGTAGTGTGATAGTTGTAGTTTGAATAGTTGTAACGTATGTAACACCCAAAAGTGCTAAAGCAAAAAGGGTTCGAGTATACTCACAGCGATTATGGATTGAAGGGAGCGCTTACAGCGAGTACGGTCAGCCTGAATAGATTTGATAACGTAACGATAAGTGATACGCAAAACAGTACAAGGTGAGAGTGGGTAGGATAACGGATCGTGCGGATCAGCTATCCGTGAGAGGAATTCATCCGTGCGCATGAACTATCCGTGCGGATGGTGATGCGTGCGGATGATGATCCATCCGGATAAGCTATCCGTGCGTGCGAGCTGTCCGTGCGGATGGTAATCCGTGCGGATTAGTTGTGCGTGCGGATGGCTTATCCGTACGGATAAGTCGTTTGTGTGGATAAACGTTCAAGAGGATTGTTTCTTCCTACGGATGTGTTTGTGTATGATGGCTTGTGCTTTGGAGTTTTCGTTGTAGCATTTAGAAAACATCTAAGTGTTTTTACCTTTCAAGCCGGTCGCGCGAACAACAATCCGTGCGTATGGTAGTCCGTGCGGACAATGGTGATCCGTGCGGACAGTCCGTGCGCGCGGGCAGAGACAATCCGTCCGGATGGCCTGTCCGTGCGGACGAACACTGTTTGAACTTGTTTTAAGGCCTTAGTATCTCATGATCCGAAGAGTAATCCATTCAGAGGTCGTCCGTCCGGATTGCTCATCCGTCGATACTCAAACCTTGTTTGGAAGGTGGGTCCCAAGGGTAGCTCGTCCGGGTGACAACCCGTCCGTATGGCCTGTGCGTGCGGACAGCTTTTCCGTGCGGACAGCTTGTCCGTGCGGATAACTGGTCCGTGCGGACAGCCTCTGGTCTGATTGTTCCGTTCGTCTACTCTGGGTTCTGTTGTCGTTTATCGAGACGTTCTGATTACGTGGCAACCACTTGGAATTGTATTCTCACCCGCGTGACTAGACCGGTCAGGAACCACCCTAACTCGGCCTGTCGGCGACTCAGAACGGTCATTCCGGTTGACCCCGAAATCAGGTGTCTGTGGGTAGAATCCAGATCCAGGACTAGTGCTTCACTATTATCGAGTAGAAGACTAGAGCCGATCAGATTCATACCGATTCTAAGGGAAAAAGAAGGAGAGAACTTAGGTTTATTTCTTTCAACTCTTTTATCCTTAGGAAAATTTAGATCTAGGTGAAGTTATTGTGAAACCTTGTAGAAATCATTTAGATCTGAGTTATCCTTGGTGGAATGAGGTCAAGCTCGAAGTTCATACGAACTTCATGATGACGTCACCCGTGAATACCTCAAATCCGGATGATTTCATGGTTAAAAGTGAAGATTTGAAAGATGGAAATGTGTAGAATTGTGTAGTGATCAAGAATGTACAAGAATTAGTGCAAGATCTTACCTGGATTGAGAGAAATCTGAGAAAAGGTGAAGAATGCGTGCGGTTCGGACGTCACTTGCCAAAAATGGAAAAGTTGGAGAGTGACCCGTGTATTTATAGGATGCCAAAAAGGGAAAGGGTGAGCCGTGCGCATGGCACGTACCCGGATAGGCTATCCGCGCGGATAGGTCATCCGTGCGGATTGGCAATCCGTGCGGATTGGCCATCCGTGCGGATGCCGCCTACTTTGGTGCGTTCGGTGCGATGTTGCTTCGGTTTCGATTTGCGAGCGATTCGATAGGGTTTCCTAGTCAAATTACTTTCAGTCCCAACTACTTCTTATATGGTTCGACTCGGAATTCGGGTTCGGGTTCGCTTACATTCGAGTTAGACTTCGAGTTCGATTGAGTTCGCTTGATTATCACAACATAACATAAAATAAACATGCACAGGTAACACGTAAGGCACACACACACGTATAAACAACAAGTAAAATACACAGTTCGAGTTACGGTTCGATGTCGATTTGATTAGCATAGCTTGATTAACTTTATCGCATTGTTACTTCCTATCATTCACAGTCGTAGGTCGATTGAAATACGGTTAATATGATTCGATTATTGTAATGTACGACACTTACTCCACATAATATAAATAAAATAGAAGTATTTCTACGAGTCAAGTTGCGCGAAATCGGTCGTTGACTCTGACCTTGACTTTGACTTTCACTCGTGAAAACACGGGGTGTTACAGCCTCCCCTTGTTTAGGGAATTTCGTCCCAAAATTAAGCTTGAAAGCTGTAACTAGGTCGTGAATCACGTGTGAGAGTTCCTCGTTTGGACCACTGAAAGTCGTCAAATTAATCGGATTTTCACGGTTAAAAGTGCTGATTTTTGGATATGATATGCGAAATTGTCTGATCTAAAAGCCTATAAAGTTTCAAAATCTTAATTCGAAGCCGTTTGGGAGAAATTTGAATTTTTGTTAGAAAAATGTTGAACGTTGCTGTTGATGTTCACCGTAGGGATAACAAATCCGCGTTGACTATTGTTGACTCCGAATCGTGCGGAATCCGTGAATGTGCTTGACTAAACATAATCGTAACGGCGTCAAAACCGATCCTACAAGTGGTATCTGAGCAGGTGATCGATTGCGAGGATCAAACACACTCAGATTTGAGCAATTTCATCATCTTTCATATTCATCACGTTTTTCTCTGAAAATCGCTAAATTAAACAACTTTTCTTACGGGTAAAATTGTTAAAACCGGAATATGTTGTGCGAAAATACTTGATCTATAACCCTACAAAATTTCTTAATTAAACAATTGTGGGTACTTTGCCTTCATGTCGCTTTCGAGTTCCCAAGTGAACTCTGCGCCTCGTTTGCCTTCCCATCGGACTTTCACAATAGGAATGCGTGAGCGTCTGAGTTCTTTGGTTTGGCGATCCATGATTTTGACAGGCTTTTCCACGAAGTGTAATGTTTCATTCACTTGTAGATCATCTAGAGGAACATGTAAGTCGTGGTCGGCGATGCACTTTCGGAGGTTTGACACGTGGAAAGTCGGATGGACATTGCTAAGTTCCTCCGGTAATTCGAGTCTGTAGGCGACTTTTCTGATCCTTTCCAGGATCTTAAAAGGTCCAACATATCGAGGCGCGAGTTTCCCTTTCTTGCCGAATCGGACTACACCCTTCCAAGGTGATACCTTTAGGAGTACGTAGTCACCAACGCCATATTCACGGGGCTTGCGCTTTTTATCGGCGTAAACTTTCTGTCGATCCCGAGCTTTCGCTAGGTTGTCTCGAATTTGGAAAATTTTGTCTGTCGTTTCTTGTAGCAGCTCCGGACCGGTTAGTTGCGAGTGACCGATCTCGTGCCACACAATAGGCGATCGACATCTTCTTCCGTATAAGGCCTCGAAAGGTGCCATCTGGATGCTAGCCTGGTAGCTGTTGTTATACGAGAATTCGACTAACGGGAGGTGTCTATCCCAATTACCACCGAAGTCTAGAACACACGAACGGAGCATGTCTTCGAGAGTACGAATCGTTCTTTCAGTCTGACCGTCGGTTTGTGGGTGGAACGCAGTACTTAGATTAAGCGTTGTACCGAGTGCCGTTTGGAATGTTTCCCACAATCGTGAAGTAAACCGAGCATCACGATCAGAGATGATGTCACGTGGCGTCCCATGTCGACAAATGATCTCGTCGGTGTAGATTCGGGCTAATCGTTCCACCTTGTAGTCTTCCCGTATTGGCAGAAAGTGAGCTGATTTAGTCAAACGGTCAATAACAACCCAAATGCTGTCGTGACCTGATGACGTGGTTGGAAGCTTGGTTACGAAATCCATAGCTATGCTCTCCCACTTCCACATGGGAATTGGTGGTTGTTCAAGCAAGCCAGAGGGTCTTTGATGTTCAGCCTTGATTCTAGCGCAGGTTAGGCATTTTCCGACGTAGAGAGCGATATCCCGTTTCATACCCGGCCACCAGTACCTATAGCGAAGATCATGGTACATTTTGTCAGCACCGGGATGGATAGAGTATCGGGATTTGTGGGCTTCATCCATGATAATCTGTCGCAATTCGGTTCGCTTGGGAATCCAAATTCGGTCTAAGAAGTGGAATATCCCATTTGATTTGCTCACAAGCTGGGCTCCATCGTGGTAGATTCTTTCTTTCTTCAAGGTGCGTTCGTTGAAACATGCATGCTGGGCGTCGCGAATGAGAGCTTCGAGGTTGTGCTGGGCTTGAACATTACGAGTGCTAAGCAGATAGCTCCGTCTGCTAAGTGCGTCGGCAACAACATTTGCCTTGCCTGGGTGATAACGAATCTCACAGTCGTAATCGTTGAGAAGTTCTACCCATCGGCGTTGACGCATGTTTAGTTCCCTCTGATTAAAGATGTGTTGTAGGCTCTTATGATCGGTGAAGATCGTACACTTTGTACCGTACAGGTAGTGTCGCCAAATCTTTAATGCAAAAACAACTGCGCCTAGCTCGAGATCGTGGGTTGTATAGTTCTTCTCGTGGACTTTGAGCTGACGAGATGCGTAAGCTATGACCTTATCCCGTTGCATTAGGACACAACCGAGACCAAGGTTGGAAGCATCACAGTAGACAATGAAATTATCATTTCCGTCGGGTAGTGTGAGAAAAGGAGCATTGCAAAACATGTGTTTGAGGGTTCGAAAGGCAGACTCTTGTTTGGTTCCCCAAACAAAAGGCTGGTCCTTATGAGTGAGAGAGGTGAGTGGTACAGCAATCTTCGAGAATCCTTCGATAAATCGTCGATAATAGCCCGCTAGCCCGAGAAAGGAGCGGACTTCAGTCGGGTTCTTAGGCGTAACCCAGCTCTTAACAGCTTCAATCTTCGCAGGATCGACGTGAATACCCTGACTATTTACAATGTGACCCAGAAACTGAACCTCCCCCAACCAAAACTCGCACTTGGAGAATTTGGCGTAGAGTTGGTTCCCCTGGAGTAACTCGAGAACCAAACGTAGATGTTGCGCGTGTTCGGCCCTCGTTTTGGAATAGATCAAGACATCGTCGATGAACACGATGACGAAACGGTCGAGATATGGTTTACATACACGATTCATCAGATCCATGAAAACCGCTGGTGCGTTGGTTAGGCCAAAAGGCATGACGATGAATTCGTAATGGCCGTAACGAGTGCGAAACGCGGTTTTGGGTATATCCTCCTCTTGTATACGCAGCTGATGATATCCTGAACGTAGATCGATCTTCTAGAAACACGTAGCGCCTTGTAGCTGATCAAACAAATCGTCAATTCGAGGCAGAGGATAGCGGTTTTTGATAGTCAACTTATTCAATTCCCGGTAGTCGATGCACATCCGGAACGATCCGTCCTTCTTTTTGACGAAAAGGACTGGTGCGCCCCAAGGAGAGGTGCTCGGGCGAATAAAGCCTTTCTCAAGTAATTCCTGGAGTTGGGTTGAGAGTTCGCGCATTTCGGACGGCGCGAGTCGATAAGGAGCTCTGGCGATAGGATTAGCTCCAGGAATGAGATCAATGCGAAAATCAATATCGCGCTTCGGAGGTAGTCCGGGAAGATCCTCTGGAAAAACTTGAGGAAATTCTCGAACCACAGGAACATCTTTTACTTCCTTCTTCTCTTTCTTTTCCTTCTCCGCTGCTACCACGTTAGCCAAGAAGGCCCTGTATTCCTTGCGGAGATACTTGCTAGCTTGTAGACATGACATAAGCTTGAGACCCTTCGAAGTAGTATCACCATAAACACATAACGAATCACCGTTTGCGAGCGAAAAACGAATCATCTTATCGAAGCACACAACTTTGGCATGGTTTTCTCGAAGGAAGTCCATGCCTACTATGACATCAAAGCTTCCGAGTTGCATCGGAATAAGATCAATTGAGAAGATGTGATTGTTGAGCTCGAGAGTGCAATCACGAATGACAGAATTTACAGCGACGGTTCTTCCGGTAGCGACTTCAACATCGAATGCAGAGGAGAGTTGGGAATGTTTACGACTAAGGAGTTTCTCAAATTCGAGCGACACAAAGCAATTATCGACTCCAGTATCAAACAAACATGAAGCATAAATACCATTCACAAGGAACGTACCATTGAACACGTTGTTGTCGGCCCGGGCTTGACGCACGTTGAGATTGAAAGTTCTGGCGCGTGCGGCCTGTTGTTGCTGTTGTTGTTGCTGCTGTGGTTGCTGCTGTTGCGGTTCTTGTTTCACCACCCTGTTCGGGCACATGTTGGCGAAATGATTCAGGTCGCCACACGTGAAGCATGCTCTGGCTTTGACTGCGGGTGCCGGAGGAGCTTGTTGACCCTGTGGGGCAGCGAGTAGAGCTTGATTGGCAGGAGCTTGACGAATACGGCAGTTAGCAGTAAAGTGGCCGTAGACATTGCAGTGAGCACAGAAGCGGCATTGAATAGTAGTCGGGTGATGATAGGTGCAAGTAGGGCAGAGCGGGTGTGGTCCAGTATATGCACGCTTTGCAGGCGGTGCATTGGCCACAGGCGCCGCTACTTGACGCTGTTGGGCAGGTACAGCTTGGATCGGTGCAGCAGTAATCGCACAATTCTTGTTGGTGGAGCTGTTCTTTCTCTTGTTGCTTGACGAGGTGGTTTCAGCAGTTGGTGCAGCAGTGGTGGCTTGATGTAGATGCTTGGAGGTCTTATCCCACACCCCAACCTTAACCCTTTTGTCATTGATTTCAGCGGCCAGTAGATAGGTTTCCTCGATCGTGGCAGTCTTAGCCGCTTGCACGAAATCAGCAACGCAATCGGGCAAAGCTCGGATGTACTTCTTGATGGTCATCTCAGGAGTCTTGACCTGGTCAGGACAGATAATGCTGAGCTGTTTGAAGCGAGCAGTAAGGCCAGCATTGTCTCCATCCTTCTGATGTATGTGCCAAAATTCATCTTCAAGCTTTTGACGCTCGTGAGGAGGGCATAATTCCTCCAGCACGACTTCCTTGAGCTCGTCCCACGACAAACCGTAAGCTGCATCATTCCCTCTCTTGTTCCTCTCGGCCGTCCACCAGTCCAAAGCACGGGACTGAAAGACGCCGGTAGCGTTCAGAGTTCGGAGGTCATCGGGGCAACCACTTTGTCGCAGAGTAACCTCGATAGAGTCAAACCAGTGGAATAGTGCAGTAGGACCTCCTTCGCCTGTGAATTCTTTCGGCCCACATGACTTGAATTGTTTGAAGCTGAAAGGTCTTGCGACAGCTCTAGGACCTTCCGTCCTCGATTCCTCGGATGATTTGCTGGCATTCTCATAGGCATCGCTCACCGCCTTTGCTACAGCTTTCGCGACGATGGAAGCAAGGCGTCTGTCCTTCCTTTCCTGGCGAGAGAGTGGATGACGAGATCCAGACGACATTGTCTGCAATAGACATCGCCACGGAACTCAACACATTGTATTCGAATCTCACCTCACACGTCTATTACTACTAAAGCTCAGTAACACGTACCATGTAAACGCATATAGTCACAAAATCACAGAATTGCACAAAATCACATAACACATAGAGCACATAATCACAACACTCCTAAACACGTAAGCACAATAGCAAGAACACATATATCTTAGTCACTAGAGGTAGTCAGAAAACAGAAACCTAGTATTCGGAGTTTGCGAGTGCTCGAAAGTAGCGAAGTGCGAGCGATTTGGTTAATGATGTGTTGTGTGTTAGAAGCAATAGTGTTGGGTCGAAACCAATAATGTCTCAAAACGTTAACAAAAGAGCAGAAAATACATAAAATCTTCATAAAGGTCGTTAACTCAAAGGTAGATTGTCTGCGGCTAATAGACTTCGACTAACCAAATTGGTTCGACTATTCACAAGGATCCTGTGTGCACAATTACCTTCAGGACTATGCCTTTGCCTCGATTCTGGGCATTGGCGCAATTCCCATTGGTTATATTGTGTCTTTAGATCGTTGGAGTCCATCGAACTTTGGTGAGAGTTTTTGTATAAAAGCGGGACGAGTCGTCAAGGTTAGGGTTTCACCCCTATCTTGCAACTTCCGTCCTCGTTTTTGATAAAAATTGAGGAGATTATTCATCAAAATATGGATTTCACTCCTGATTTGGTATGATTCTCCTCGTTTGTAGCTAAAACGCAAGCTGATTAGGCAACTTTAGTCGAGAGTTTGCGGTTTTCACACCTATTCTCGGCCTCATTACCTGTTCACAACTTGAAAATTCGAGTGCAGTGATAGAAAAGAGTGGGTGATAGTGGCGAGTTTACGCATACGCGTGAGTTGGTCTGTTGGTTCTTAACTATAGACTAGGTCTCTAAGACTTCGACCCGGACTAGGTCGAGTCTTGCCTAATTCCCTATAGTTATGGCTCTGATACCAATCTGTCACACCCCAACCGATGGCGGAATCATCGGGGCATGGCACTGAGCGAAACAGATTGTCCAGAAGTTTCCATAACAACTATCATTACCATTTAATTTAAAGCAATACGTCCCATACCGTATCATAAATAGTCAAACAAGTTATTACAGACAACATCAAAACAAATATTCTGTTCCGACAACTCAGATTTAAACATAACTAATTTATTCGTTGGTTTCTAAGACTCCAGTTCCTAGCTTCGATTTCATCACAGCACAAAGAGCAAACATGCAACCTAAGCACCTGTCACATACGTTAAAATAAAGTCAATACATAAAATGTAAAGGTGAGCATACAAGTTTGATAACAGTACATAGAGTTCGAATTCGTTTACGCATAACCAACACGTACACATAGTGAAATGAAGCACGTTAGTTATCGACATAGATCCATCGATACCAATGACTGCGGATTGACTGCCCGAGGCAGTTCGCAATACATGATTACCACCGTAATCCATGCAAGTAAAAGATCCTTAACAACCCCCGTGTAAACGGGTGCTGAGTCCAAACTATAGTACTATCATTGCTAAGGCAGGTAGACAGCATTCCATGTGTAAACATAACAAACAAGCATTCATAAGCCACGTATAACATGCGTAGACGGTTTAGCGTTAAAATAGCTTGAGTAGTGTGATAGTTGTAGTTTGAATAGTTGTAACGTATGTAACACCCAAAAGTGCTAAAGCAAAAAGGGTTCGAGTATACTCACAGCGATTATGGATTGAAGGGAGCGCTTACAGCGAGTACGGTCAGCCTGAATAGATTTGATAACGTAACAATAAGTGATACGCAAAACAGTACAAGGTGAGAGTGGGTAGGATAACGGATCGTGCGGATCAGCTATCCGTGAGAGGAATTCATCCGTGCGCATGAACTATCCGTGCGGATGGTGATGCGTGCGGATGATGATCCATCCGGATAAGCTATCCGTACGTGCGAGCTGTCCGTGCGGATGGTAATCCGTGCTCGACATCAGTTCTTGGTCTCAAACAGGAGTTATGCTCGATATCGTAATTAGAAGCTTTTTATTAATTAAATTGCGATATCGTGCATAAGACATGTTTAAACTTGGATTTTGAACCAAAACTCATTACCTACTGTTAAGATATTATTTTTAAGGATTTTTAGAATTTTTGTTCAGATTATAATCTGATTAAATCATAGAGTTCTTGTGTAATTCGGTAAATGACGATAATACCCTTTTTGTGCATAAAATAAGATTTACAAATGATTTGAATGCCAAACCTTTTTCTACTGATTTTATACATTAAATAAGTTATTTTAAGCATTTAAAACTAATCAAAATCTCAGGTTTACATAAACATCTTGATTATCGTCAATCAGCTAGTTTTACGCTAATTAGGTGCATAGTATGGTTTAAAACCATATTTAACACCTAAGACTTGTTACCTACTGAATTTTTAATTTTTTTTAATATGATTACAGTAGGGATAAGTCATGAACTCAAACATCCAAAAAATGTCTTTAAAAGCATATGTGAAATGACCAAAATGCCCTTTCGGGGCATAGTTTGGCCATAAATGGTAAATCTCACATATGTATAATATCTTACTGATGTAATGAGATAAAATAAATATTTTTACTGATTACCAAAGTCCAGAACTTCATTTTGTCATAAAATCTCTTTTATAATCATTAAAATGACCAAAATGCCCTTACGGGACTTAAAATGGTTTTAAATACTTTTTGGGCATATATGTTAGCATCCTACTGATGTATTAACATATTTTAAGCATAATAACATTTGAGACCTGTATATAATTCATTTGGTTACCCATTACGCATTTATGCGTTCGGATCGGTTTATGTAACTAGTTTACGTAAAATAGCCGAAACGGGTTTAACCTTATCATTAAATCCTCAAATTCCAGAATGTGTTTAGTTTATCCATATTATACAAGTATCCAAACTTGTCGGGTCTAAACCACATTCTATTCCGGCCTCCGCTTAATCTAGCGTTTAGAACCGTATAGTATCTTTCCCACTAACCGGTCTAAGTCTTAGACTTAAATAAAGGCCCGTTAGTATTCTAATAGGTTATTAAAACCTTCGTTCCAGATTAGGAGCTCAGTAAAAGCTATATGTACTTGCTGATTGTTATACGGCTGGGATAAAAATTTTATTTTTGCTCAGTTAAATACTTTTAACTTATTTTCCGTTATACGGGCTTGGGATACAGTATTATAATAATACCGCTTGGTCGGGTATGAAATCATACAATCGGATTGTGATTAAAAAGATGCATAACCAGTTTTAATTTGTATTGTTTGATGCAATGCCTTTGGGGGGTTAATGACCATGTCCTGGATATCCTCGGCTCATTTATTAAATGGCCACGGCTTAAGCATGGGGTGTAGGCATACACCTGACAGTTGCGTATGTATAAACGGTATCTCACATCTCTTGTGGGCATATACTTGTGGCGTGTCAATTAACTTAATCCGGCTCTTCTAACCGGTCCTGAATGGACGACAAACATGTAAAACTGTATACAAGATTATTTTAAGTAATTGTCCCAAGTTATAAAAGTTTATTTGTGCCTTGTGCATTTAAATCAATTTGCATAAACTCTTTTCAAAAGGGGTCAATTAATTGTATATACAAGTGTAAACTGACGTATTTTCAAAATGTTAAGTGCAGGTACTAGACGTAATGGGCTGGAACTCCTGAGTGATTAAATAAAGAGCCCTGCAAGCTATTATCACTTTAAGTCTGTTGAACAATACTTCTTTTGTTTGATCCGCCTGTGGATCCTTTGACATTCCGTTGTGTAATATTTTATATTACTTTCAATTCGGTTTGTAATATTATTACTTTTAGACTTCCCCTGTGCATTGAACTGTGATTTTTGTCTATGATGATATCAATTACGTCACGATACTCCCCACCAGGCCCACCGGTAATACGTGGAAATATCGGGTTGTGACATCAGTAGAACTAAGAAACATAGAAGAGAATGAAGATTGTGGGTGGTGACTCACGATGTTGTATAGAAGAAAGACAACGGAGATGTGGTGGTGCTTCGATGATTAAGGTGATAATGGAGATTGTTGTTTTCGGTCGGTATCTGAAATATAATTTCATAAGTGTTATCAATAGATTTCATGATTTCTGCAATTTATACAAACATGTTATACACCCTAACCAGATTTTGTTGGGAAGAGTACAAGAGTTCACATCATTTTCCTGATTTTAGCAACCAGTTTTAAAGTTGGAGTAAATTGCCATTTTCATTCCTGAGGTTTTGAAATGGGGTGTGAATTGTTGCAGGTTGTTGAAGAGAAATTAGGGTTTCGAAATGGGATTGATTTGGGGAAAAAGAGGGCTTTTGTTTTTGTTATGATATATAATATTTTTTTTCTTTTATATGTATTTTTAAAGAATAGGGTGAAAAGACAATTTTACCCTCATGTGCATTGCACATGATCAGATTTGACAGAAAAATCTAACTGGGTTAGGGCTAAAGGACAAAACGTGTATGATTTGAAAACATAAAGTACAAAACTCGTCAGTTTTAAACATAAAGGACAACGCCTGAAAATGGGTATAAAGATAAAGGACAATCCTTGAAATTCACTCTTATCTATAATAGATAACAAGTTTTGGTACAATCTCTATATATCTATCTAGAGTGGGAGTTGGCTAGAAAGCCTAAGTTTCCTAGAAAGTCTAGGAAGCAATAGGGAGGTGACATGTGGCTTTTAGTTTTTTTATTCAAAAGGGCATGATGGTAATTTGATTATTAATTTAATTTTGGAATAAATATATATCCTAAACTAACTATCTAGATATTTATGGAAACGTATATCTCTTTGACAATTTCAAATCATTACGATTTCAAAAGGGCAATTACTTTAAATTACGAAGTTCAAATCATTAACAATCCTCCTCCTAAACGTAAATCTTCAAGTTTGTTTCAACAATCAAAAGTTGATGCACATTCTAATGCAGTAAACTCATGTCGGCAATCAGAACTTCATGCTCATTCTAATGCAGTAAACTCACGTCGGTTAACAAGAACACCTCTAACAGATGTTATAAACGGTTAGTTTATAGTTCATCTTCTATAACCAAGTTTATTGTTTTATTTAGAAGATATGTCATTCACTATCATTTTGCAGTTCCTGTTGAACGTGTACCTAAACACAACTACAAACGTTTGTTGCTTGAAGAACCGTTGGGAGTAAAAAAATCCGATAAATTTATACATAGTAGTTATCGTCGTGATAAAGGAAAATCTGCTACACCTCTTCCAAATTATGAAAACAGTCCACCCTATTTATCCCAACCTCTTTCTTCGTGTGTTTCAGTCGTTGCATTACAAAGCAGTCAACCTGCTCATAGACACAATTATAAACGATTATTGCAGGAACCAGTAATTGTAGTTGATAATGCAACAGAAGCAACAGATAAAACCAATCTTATCAATAAAGGAAAATCTGTTTCAGGCATACAAAATTTCCAAAACAGCCCCCCTTATTCACCCACACCTATTTCTTCATGTCGTTCTACTGTTTTAAATGGTAGCACTTATGAATCGACTCCCTTACCAACCAAGTTTAGCTTACATCATTCTCCTTTAATTCCTTCATCATCTATCCAACGGTATTCCTTATCACCTACGTTTACAAGTCCGGCTCATTCCTTTAAAAACGGTACTTTTTTTATTTTTTTAATCTTCAATAGTCTTTTATTCTTTTCAATAAGATACATGTCAACCAGATGAAAACATTTGATATTTGTTACCACTCTAACTGTTTATGTTAATGTAGGTTTACCTACTTTCACACCAACATGTTATGAATTACCATTTTCCAGCTCCAGCTCTTCTGCAACTTTACTTGATAATTGTTTACATCCACCAATAAAAGCCAAATGTACAGCCAGAAGATTTAATACAAATGAGATACCTAAATTTGATCTTGATACCGATGAAATAGAATGTTTAACTGCAGTGCAATCTGTTTTTGGCATATCAAAGAGTAAGAAAGCTGCCACTTATATTAGTATATTCATATTCATTAATAATGTAATCTTTAATTAATACAGGCTACCTTGATCATGGAGATCCTGTAAACAAATGTCATAGTTGTGGGGCTTTGTTGTGGGATGAAGAAAGAAGACGTGGAAATCGTAACTGTAGTAAGAAAAGTTATTCCCTTTGTTGTGGTAGTGGCAATGTTGTTCTTCCTCCAACCAAAGATCCTCCAAGGCTTTTGTACAACTTATATCGCAATAAACATCCAAAGAGCGCCCAATTCATTAATAACATCAGGGCTTATAATATGATGTTTGTGTTCACTTCAATGTTAGGGAAGGTTGATTCAAGTGTTAACAGAGGACGAGGCCCATATGTATATAAAATTAAAGGCAAAAATTATCACCTATTAGGTGGTTTGATGCCAACACAAGGTGACCGTCCTAAATTTGGTCAGCTATATATTTACGACACGGAGAATGAAGTTTCTAATAGATCAAATGCTATTAGGTACCCCAACTCATCCTATATTATTTATATTCATTTCCTTTTCTAATCATTAATTCTTTTCATTGTTTTTTCACTTATTACATACTTACTATAATGACAGTTTAGGGCCCGCTGTAAATGTTGAAAATAAAAATACTTTGGATGCTGAGATAATTAATGATCTTAAGGATCTTTTGGATCATTCCAATCCACTGGTTCAAACTTATCGTATTGCAAGAGATCGTTTAAATGAAACTGGTCAAAAGAAAGTGCATATCAGGCTTATTGGAAGAAGACAATCCGATGGAAGAACACATAACCTTCCAACTGCTTCTGAAGTTGCTACCATTGTAGTTGGTGACATCGATAAATTATTCGATAAAAGGGACATTATCGTGGAGACTCAAACCAGCCATTTAAAACGCATCTCTGAACTTCACCCTTCATATCTTCCACTTCAGTATCCTCTTATTTTCCCAACAGCAGAAGATGGTTACCGAACTGGTATAAAACATGGAATGTTGCAAGACGATGTAGAGGGTTCTAGAACTGATGTTACTATGAGAGAATTCTTTGCTTACAAGATTGTCCGGTGTTTAAAAGCAAAGAACCTTAACGCCGAAGATAGACCTGATCTTCTATGTCGATTGTTCAAAATAAAGCTTGATGATATCATTAAATATTAAAAAAAAAAACAAAGTATTTGGAGAATTGCAATCAGGTAAATTAATTTTTAACCTCAAATTATTTAACAATGTTAGATATGCCAACTAATTCGACTTAAAACTATTGCAGCTGTTTATACAGTCGAATTTCAAAAGCGTGGCCTTCCTCATGCTCATATATGTCTTTTCTTGGAGTCTTCTTATAAGTTCCCTTCCTCAGAATCTGTTGATCGAGTAATATGTGCTAAGATTCCTGACAAAGCTGTTGACCCTGAGTTGTATCAACTTGTGAAAGAATTCATGATTCATGGTCCATGTGGCCTCAAAAATCCAAGTTGCCCATGTATGATTGACAGTAAATGTTCTAAAAGGTTCCCTAAACCATTTATAAAGCATACTTCTGTTAATGATAAAGGCTACCCGGTGTACAGGAGAAGAGATACTTCACATTTTGTCATTAAAAGTGGAATTCCATTGAACAATGGTTACGTTGTTCCTTATAATGATTTTCTACTTAGAAAGTACCAGGCACATATTAATGTGGAATGGTGCAACCAATCTGGTGCTATCAAGTATTTGTTTAAGTATATCAAGGGTCCTGATAGAGTTACTATTGCTGTTAATAATGACAACTCAGGTGAGGCAAATGTTAATGATCAGAATGATCAACCAAATGTTGATGAGATTAAACAATTCTATGATTGTAGATATATATCTACATGTGAGGCAGCCTGGAGGATTTTTAAATATGACATACACTATAGGTTTCATGCCGTTGAGCGATTACCATTTCATCTTCAAAATGAACAGTGTGTGACTTACGAAGACGATTCCGATTTATGTGATGTTATAAACAAGCCTTCTGTTGGTACATCCATGTTTTTGGGTTGGATGGAACACAACAAAAATGATCCAAAGGCAAGGGAACTGACCTATGTCCAGTTTCCAATGTTTTATGTTTGGAATTCTAAACACAGAAGATGGGTAGCTAGACAGAAACGTGGATCTGTTGGAAGAATTCATTATGTCCCTCCATCTCTAGGAGAATGTTATTATATGTGGATTCTTCTAAATAAAGTTATAGGGCCAACTTCATTTGAAGATATTCATACCGTCAATGGTCAAGTGTACCCTTCTTATGAAGAAGCATGTTTTGCTTTAGGTCTATTGGACGACGACAAAGAGTATGTTTCGTGTATTAAAGAAGCTAATGCATGGGCATCGAGTAGATATGTTCGTTCGCTTTTTGTGATGCTGTTGCTGTCTAACAGTTTATCCAGACCAGCATCTGTATGGTGCCAAACATGGGAGGATATGTCAGATGACATTCTCCATACACAAAGGATTCGTACTAAAAACCCAGGTTACCAATAATATTTTTTGTAATATTTCTCTGTTTCTCAACTGGATTTATCATTTTTCGTGTATACTCTCTATCATGTTTAATAGACATTTTTATTTTTTGCAGTATTAACCCTCCAACCAGAAGAGGTTAAGAATCATTCATTAGCTGACATAGAATGGTTGCTTAGAAACAATGGCAGCACGTTGTCCAATTTTCCCGACATGCCTTCTCCTGATCAACGATACGTCATTAGCTCATCCAATCTGTTGGTCCATCAAGAACTTTTATATAACAAATATTTGTTACAAGATGAGCACAATACCCTTCTTTCCAGTCTCACAAGTGAGCAAAGGTGTGTTTATGAAATTGTCATGGCTGCTGTTGAGCATCAACGTGGAGGTATGTTTTTTTGTTTATGGATATGGTGGTACTGGTAAGATGTTTATTTGGAAAACTCTATCTGCTGCCTTGCTTTCTAAAGGTAATATTGTATTAAACGTTGCTTCGTCTGGTATCATATCCCTTTTGTTAAGTGGTGGTAGAACCGCTCACTCCAGATTTATCATTCCTATTAACGTTAATGAGGATTCAGTCTGTTCTATTCAACCTAACGGTAATTTGGCACAACTTCTGAGGATGACCAAACTTATCATTTGGGATGAAGCGCCAATGACTCACATGCATTGTTTTGAGGCTCTAGATAGAACGCTTCGAGATATTCTTCGTTTTAAGGATGCATCTAACGAAGACAAGCTATTTGGAGGAATGGTTGTGGTTTTTGGAGGTGACTTCAGGCAAATTCTCCCCGTCATTCCTAAAGGAAGCAGACATGACATAGTGAATGCTTCCCTGAACTCTTCTCACCTTTGGAATCATTGTCAAGTCCTTAAGCTTCATGTCAATATGAGATTGCAAGTTGGAGCAGGCTGTGATAAAAATGAAATCAAAGAGTTTGCAGATTGGATATTAAAGATCGGTGATGGTAAAATCGGTGAACCAAACGATGGAGATGGCATTATTGATATTCCTGAAGAGTTGCTTACTACAGACACAGTTGATCCAATTGGTTCTCTCATATCATTCACATACCCTGATATTTCAAGAAATGTTTCTGATCCTTCTTATTTTCGCGATAGAGTTATTCTTGGCCCAACACATGAAGTTATAGATACAACCAATGACAGATTGCTGGCAATGATTCCAGGAACTGAAACCGTTTATCTTACTTGTGATAGCATTTCAGAGTGTGAAGACGTCTCGGGAATGAATTCTGCTTTATGGTCTCCTGAAGTACTTAACAGCCTCAAACTATCTGGTTTACCAAACCATAAGCTAATACTCAAACAGAATGCTCCGGTCATGTTGCTTCGAAATATCGATCAACCAAATGGCTTGTGCAACGGTACTCGATTGCAGATTGTGAAACTTGGAAATAATTTAATCGAAGCTAAGATAATGACTGGTACCAATATTGGAAACCACGTATTCATTCCTAGGATGCGATTAACTCCTTCTGACAAGAGGATACCGTTCAAGATAAACAGAAAGTAGTTTCATTTAGCCCTTTGCTTTGCCATGACTATTAATATAAGTCAAGGTCAGTCTCTATCACATGTTGGTTTGTACTTACCACGTCCTGGTTTTACTCATGGACAGTTATATGTTGTCGTTTCAAGGGTAAAGACTAAAAAAGGATTAAAGATATTGATATGTGATAAAGACAACAACATTAGCTCCACTACAACTAATGTTGTTTACAAGGAAGTTCTTCAAAATTTGTAACAAACGACAATGTTTCCTTAATGTTTCCTGTACTTTTGCATTTTTCCTAATTTTCATGAATATTTATATTTTTATATTGTTCTCCATGGATATACTATACATAATATATAGTTATATATTTATATTTTTATATTGTTCTCCATATTAAAGTTTAACTTAAGAAAAGTAAATTTGTCTAACCAACATAACCACCAAAAGATAAAGCATTAAATCCTAAAAACATGTTCATAAAACACATCAACATACTTCAAAGTGTACTTTGTCACCTGTCACACTTTTTTCTTCCACCATCTCAAACCTCAATACTTTGTCCACAGACATCCCCGTTTTATCCAGTATATGCTGCCAGTCCGTAACCATTACCAGATGGGTGTCATCACCAGGTTGTCTATCATCTGTCCTGACACGTAGGGGTACCAGAAACCTGACATGACCAAACGACAAGACTGCACAACCGTACCTATTCAGCTGGTTGTCTCGAACAAACTTTTTTGGTATAGTATGTAAAAGTAAATCATTGATTTTATTATTCGTTCTTCATAACCCTTAGTTTAAGTAAAAGTTAAAGACAACATTATACGAAAATAATTTATAAAAAGCAAAGTTATTATGTAAATACCATGTAGTTTGTCTTTGTCACATGATATTCAATCTTTTTCTTGTATGATGGACGCCTTTTGCTGTGATGGTGGTTGGTACGGCTGCACTGATGTTCAGCCGTTACTTGCAGTCCAACCCCGTTTTTGTTGAAAATGTTAACATTGAAGTTAAAATGGTCTGCTGGGGTACTTCCCATCCATTGAAACAACAACTGGCAGCCCTCCTCAATGTCATTCTCGAAGCAAAATGTGGTCCATCCTGACCCCATAAATCCACCAGCTAAACCCTTTTGATTTTCTGGAGTGAAATCATAATAGACATCAACCTTTGAACTTTGTTTCGGTCCATGTACTTTTGCATGTAAGTTGTCAATCTTTGACCGCCTCTCAGACAACAACCACAGCAATCCATGCGGTAAATCCTACAATTTTCATAAATTTCAGAAACATTATAATACATTTTACAAACAATGCAACATATATATTATAACTTTATTTTCCAATAAATAGATACTGACAAAATATTAAAACAATATAGGAAATTTTAACCTGCTTATAGTAAGTTTCCTCCGAAGCCCGTACCAAGCAACCATGCACATAATCTTTCCCCGACCGATCCTTTCTAATTTCAAAACCCTCATTGCTCAGAACAAATACTTCAAATTTTGCTTCTTTCACTTTTTTTAAAACAAAGCTTCTCTATGTTCTTGTGTTTGTATGACTCAAGAAACCGAATCCATTCAAAACCGTGTATCTTTCTACTTCTATGACCCATGTTTTCTACAGAAACCTTATACTTAACCCCCAAATAGTCAACCAGCTTTATCACTTCGCAATCTCTAGGTATCTGGTTAGTTAATATCCTTGGTAGCACCTATACATACAATTCAATTACTGACATTCAAGTCTATTTTATAAATATAAACACAATTCTAAGAATGTATCTTACCAATCCCTCTTCCTTTAGTTCACTGACATTCACAATTATGATAAAATCCATCTGAAATTCAAAAGCAAAAAGTAAAAATCAAACAGTTTAACACAAAATCAGTTTTATCTCAAAATCATAATATGTAAGCCCTAAAATAACTTTTAAGACTTTCTATGACAAAATCATATCTTTCTACTGCAAGTCGGTCCCCACTACCATCCATATTACACTAAATTTCCAAAGATACATCTTTGTTCCAACTTGAAACATCAATGTTTTTAAAAAATAACACTATATTCGATGACAAATCAGATATATCAACACTGTAAACCTATTGCAGAAGTTTTACACTAGAATTCTACAAGCAATCCGAAAATATTCAACAAACTATATTTCAAACAACATTACGTCAGAATTTTACTTAGACGCAACTCATCCAAAATAAAAATAAAAAGTTCATATAAATCTTATTATAAAACTAATAAAACAACTTTGTATACAATTTCTGTATTTCAACATCACCACATTATGATTTTGATGAATTTAATCGAAATCAAGAAACAAAAACCCAAATGTAAAACCAACAAAGTAAAATAACGAAGATAACAAATGCTATTACCTGATCGGAACCTTCAAACGTCTGATCACCGAGGTTGGAGAAGAAAGTGAACAGTTTCCTTGTGATAGAGAGTTCTTGATGAAAGTTGTATTGGGATTGTTAATATTAGTTTTTAAACACCTTAATTATAATCAGGATTGTTAAAAATAGTTATTTAATTAATCAATGTTTTTATAATTCAATTATAATCAATGTTTTTTTTGTAAGTGAAGTTTTTATTATTTATTAGGAAATTTTATAAATGTATATCTTTTCTTTTTAACTTTTAATAAATTAATAGATAAGATTTTATTAAACAAATTCTTTTTAATAGAATGTAAGATGTATTCTTATCTCATCCACTAAAGAAAACCCGTTTGTTACACTTAACTAAGAAGAAGTATTGTTTGGGCCAAACCTTCTTCCCCAACCTATTCTTTGATAATTTCTAAACGACAAAAACGTCGTCACAACTTTTGCCAACAAAGCATTATAATTAGTTTTTACTGTCTCATATTTTTTTAATGTCTCATTACCATAAGCTGTTTAATTATTATTTATTTCATTATCGATTAATATTTATCGTTGTAATGCTGTTAGCAAATGTAAAATGTTCATCATATGACATTTCGAATTTTCTATCAATTAAGGAATTATTTTTAAAACATTATATACTTATGATTGATTTGATGGAAAATTTGATCTAATTGACTAAAACAAACCCGTGTGTTACACGGGGCATAAGCTAGTTTTGGAATAAATATATATCCTAAACTAACTATCTAGATATTTATGGAAACGTATATCTCTTTGACAATTTCAAATCATTACGATTTCAAAAGGGCAATTACTTTAAATTACGAAGTTCAAATCATTACCAATTTCTTCACATTGTGTTTTATCGGTTACTGGGTTCATCACAATGTGTTTTAGCAGTTACTGGTTGATATGATGTCGCAACCCCCGTCCCCCTAGTCAATTACAGGAACGGGCGGCCGCGGCCAGTTTCGGTGGTATCTGGTATTGTCTAATTTTGGCAGCGGAATTTTCATCAGGACCGTAGTTAGGAAATATTTTATCAGAGTAAAATACCACACTTTCATAATATTAAACACATGGGATAAAACCCAAGTTTTAAGTACACATATTTTCATAGGAATAAATCCTATTTTTATTTAATAAAAACATCTATTTCTTTTTAGGTAACTTTATTGCCACTTTTCCAAGCCTTCAGTGCTGTCCAGCTGGCTTCTATTTGGTTTTCACATTTTGTTACCTGAAACGCGTTTAAAAACATTTTTTCAGTGGGAAATACTGGTGAGTGAATCCCAGTTTAATTAAGTTTAAATAAAATCCATTGTACAGTATTAAGGGTGGTCTCGCAATTAGATTTGTTTCCAAGTCATACCAATTACCACCCGCGGTACTGTCAGACCCGACTTGTGGAAATGTTACCCCTCCAGTAACAAATTTTGTATACAAAACCCAACATATCGACGATAATTGTATCCTTACAAATACTCAATAACTGCTTAATATATAATTAATTGTGTGAGGTTTTGTAAAAACAATTTGCAAAAAGGAGATTACTCACAAAAATGTTTACACAAAATAAGGATTACTCACTTTGCTGTCTTAGATTATCCTTTAGGGTTTCCTGGTGATAATCTATAATTTACACAAATGCACACGTGTTAGTATAATAACCCATTTTAACATTAGTAATACCCTCCCCGAGACGGCATTCCAACGACTACGTCGGGCATAACCACGACAGCCGTTACAGAATCCTAGATCAATCGGGCAAAGTATCTAATACGTATCCAGGGGTTACAGAATGCACACGTGTTAGTATAATAACCCATTTTAACATTAGTAATACCCTCCCCGAGACGGCATACCAACGACTACGTCGGGCAGAACCACGACAGCCGTTACAGAATCCTAGATCAATCGGGCAAAGTATCTAATACGTATCCAGGGGTTATGATACTTACAACGGAGCAGAACTTCGTTATTTAGGGGGTATTATACCCGAGTATAGCTTCTACTATGTGGAAATTCGTAAGAAAGGAAAGAAATTGAGCGACTGAAACTGATATCCCGAGCTCCCATTATATAGGGCCTCATCTCGAGTTTCTCGCGGCCCGCGTAAAAGTAGGCTGAGGCCTACGCTGCCCGCGTCAAAGGGGGTCAACGGCGTAGCTGATCCGGGTCACATAGTAGGTTCAACACGCGTTGGACACGTGTCAGCACCGGAGCTCGCCTGGTCTTTAAGTTGTCGCGGCCCGCGTAAGGGTTCGGGGATGGCCTACGCGGCCCGCCTGAACCCCAAAAATTCTATTTTTTTTAATTTTAAATATATAAAAGGTATTCGGGGCCCGTTTTCACGTATGGGGTGTATTTTAAGGCATATTGGGATATTTAAAATATATTAGGGTGTCGGAAAAATATTCAGGAAGGTGTCGGTTTATTTAGGGTTGTTACATCCTCCCCACCTTGTTTTAGAGCTCGTCCTCGAGATCTACTGGAATAGGTGTGGATATTTCCTTTGCATATCTGATTCAAGCTCCCATGTGTACTCTGGTCCTCTTTTGGAGTCCCATTTCACTTTGACCAGAACTAATCTCTTGTGCTTGAGATTCTTCACTTTCCTGTCTTCAATCTGTAGAGGCCTTTCTACAAACTTGAGTTGTTCATTTACCTCTATATCCTTAAGAGGTACTATAAGTGATTCATTGGCTAAGCATTTGTTGAGATTAGATACATGAAATACATCATGTATTCCTGCCATTTCCTCTGGCAGTTGTAGCTGATAGGCTACAGGTCCTATTCTTCTAATAATCTCAAAAGGTCCAACATACCTGGGACTTAGTTTTCCTCTTTTGATGAATCTTACCACTCCTTTCCAAGGAGAGACTTTTAACAATACTTGGTCCCCTACTTGAAATTCCAATGGTTTCCGTCTGTTGTCAGCATAGCTCTTTTGTCGACCACGTGATGTTTTCAGTCGTTCCTTGACTTGAATGATCTTGTCAGTTGTTTCTTGCACTATCTCAGGTCCAGATAGTTGCTTTTCCCCAATTTCTGCCCAACAGACTGGGGTTCGGCACTTTCGTCCATAAAGTGCTTCGAATGGTGCAACATTGATACTTGTGTGATAACTATTATTATAAGAAAATTCTATTAAAGGTAAATGATCATCCCAATTATCTCTGAAATCAATTACACAAGCTCTAAGCATATATTCTATCGTCTGAATTGTCCTTTCGCTTTGTCCGTCTGTTTGAGGATGATATGCTGTACTTAGATTTAACTTGGTTCCCATTGCTTTTTGGAAACTTGACCAAAAATGAGAGGTAAAACGGCTATCCCTATCAGAAACAATTGATAAAGGTATTACATGTAAAGAAACTATTTCATTTACATATAATTTAGCTAGCTGTTCCATACTGAAAGTTTCCTTCATTGGTAGGAAGTGAGCTGACTTAGTTAGTCTATCTACAATCACCCAGATTGTATCATTACCTTTCTTTGTTTTGGGTAATTTAGTAACAAAATCCATTGTTATCAATTCCCATTTCCACACTGCATTTCTAACTGTTGTAGCAATCCTGAGGGTTTCTGATGTTCAGCTTTAACTTGTGAGCAAGTTAAACATTTAGAAACATAAGTTGCTATGTCCTTTTTCATTCTTATCCCCCAGAAATTCTTTCTTAAATCCTGGTACATCTTATCACTTCCTGGATGCATTGTATATTTAGACTTGTGGGCTTCTTCTAATACACGATGACGTAGGTTTCCTAATTTAGGTATCCACATTCTCTTTTCATGGAATCTCCAAATTCCATCTGTTCCTTGTTCTAATTCCTTAATCATACCTTTTAATTTTTCAGTATCCTCCTTGATTACTGATTCTTGTGCTTCTCTTATCTAATCATTTAAATCTACTTGCAGAATTAATTTAAGAGAACGTGCCCTTTTTGGCTTTTCGTGATACTTTAGGCTTAAAGCATCTGCCACTACATTTGCTTTTCCTTCATGATACTAGATATCACAATCATAATATCTAAGCATCTCCATCCAACGTCTTTGTCTCATATTCAATTCTTTTTGCCCAAAAACATATCTTAAACTTTTATGATCGGTAAATATGGTAAACTTACTACCATAAAAGTAATGTCTCCAAATTTTCAACGCAAAAATTATTGCTCCTAATTCAAGATCATGGGTTGAATAATTCTCTTCATGATTCTTAAGTTGTCTAGATGCGTAAGCTATAACATTTTGACGTTGCATTAACACACGTCCATAACCTAATTTAGAAGCGTCACAATAAACTACTAAATCTTCAGTTCCTTCTGGTAACGCTAATATGGGTGCATGGGTTAATCTTTGCTTAAGAATTCTAAAGGCTTCTTCTTGCTTTGGTCCCCATTCAAACTTAATGGATTTACAGGTTAACTTAGTTAAAGGAATGGCTATTCTAGAAAAATCTCGAATAAATCTTCTATAATAACCTCTTAATCCTAAGAAACTTCTAACCACGGTTGGTGACTCAGGGGTTTTCCATTTGGTAATTGCCTCGATCTTTGTTGGATCCACATGAATTCCTTCATGATTAACTAAGTGTCCAAGAAACTGTATGTCACAACCCCCGATCCCTTATCTGTCCCGGGAACGGGCGGACGCGAACTCAGTGGTGGTGGTATCAGGTTTCGTTAATTTGGCAGCGGAATTTACATCAGGACCGTAGTTAGGAAATGTTTATCAGAGTAAAACCACCATAATTGATATTAATAAACACAAGTTTCTTATTACAATACATTTATAGGGACAAACCCTATTTTATTGAATTTAAAACATCGTTATTAGGTAACTTTTATAGCCACTTATTTTCCAAGCCGTCAATGCTCTCGAGCTGGCTTTTTCCCAGTTGGCTTTCACATTGTGTTACCTGAAACATGTTTTAAAAATATTTTGTCAGCGGGAAATACTGGTGAGTGAATCCCAGTTTAATCAAGAAACATTTTATCAATTAACACAGTATTGAGAGCGATCATATTGTATATTTCTACACAATTACTCATTCAGTATTGTCAATCCTTGACTTGTGGGTCATATTACACATTGGCTAACTCGTTGTCCAATGGTAACGTACTGTCATTCCGACTTACTACTCGCAAGTAATAAATTTTGTATACAAAACCCCATAATACCGGCAGTAATTGAAGAACTACAAAGACTCAATCACTGCTTAATCACATTGTAAATAATTAAGGTTTTGTAAAAACTTTTTACAAAAAGGAGATTACTCACATTGCTATCTTAGACTTCGCGTAAGGGTTTCCTGGGAATAATCTATAATTTATACAAATGTACATTGGTTAGTATCATAACCCTTTGAAAATATTAATGATACCCTCCCCGAGACGGCATTCCAACAACTACGTCGGGCAGAACCACGACAGTTGTTACGGAACCCTAAATCAATCGGGCAGCGTAACTATTACGAAATTGGGGTTATAATACTTACAACAGAGCAGAACCTCGCTAATTAGGGGTATAATACCCGACTATTATAACTCTTCTACAGAAATTGTGATTTAGAATTTGAGAATGAGCGACGGAAAGCGAAAACCCGTTGCTTTCTTATATAGGGCTGATATTGGACTCTCACGCGGCCCGCTTGAAAGACAAGGGTCGCTTACGCGACCCGCGTCAAAGCTAGTCAACGGACTAGCTTGTCCGGCTCACCAAGTAGACCCGCCACGATGACGACACGTGTCAGCTCAGGATGTCTCCGCATTTGATGATCTCTCGCGGCCCGCGTTAATGTAAGCTTAAGCTTACGCGGCCCGCTTGAACTAAAGAAATCAGCGGAGTCAGGTTCCAGCCTTGATACCGCCCGCGTAAGCTTGAGGTGAGGTCCTACGCGGCCCGCCTCAGCTTAATTTTTATTGTTTTTATTTTATATTATATGTTATAACATAATTTAGGCTCGGTTTTCACATACGGGGTGTATTAAAAGAAATATTGGGACTTTTTACAATATACTAAGGTGTCGGAATATTACGAGAGTGTCGGTTTTACCGAGGGTTGTTACATTCTATCCACCTTGTTTTAGAGCTCGTCCTCGAGATCTACTGGAACAAATGCGGATATTTCCTTTGCATCTCTGACACAAGTTCCCATGTGTACTCAGGTCCTCTTTTGGAGTCCCACTTCACTTTGGTAGAGCTAGTCTTTTATGCTTGAGACTTTTGACTTTCCTGTCTTCAATCTGTAGAGGCCTTTCTACAAACTTGAGTTGTTCATTTACCTCTATATCCTTAAGAGGGATTATCAGTGATTCATCAGCTAAACACTTTTTGAGATTAGATACATGAAACACGTCATGTATACCTGCCATTTCCTCTGGTAGTTGTAGCTGATAGGCTACAGGTCCTATTCTTTTAATAATCTCAAAGGGTCCAATATACCTAGGACTTAGCTTTCCCCTTTTGATGAATCTTACCACTCCTTTCCAAGGAGAGACTTTCAACAATACTTTATCTCCTACTTGAAATTCCAACGGTTTGCGTCGGTTATTGGCGTAACTCTTCTGTCGATCACGTGCTGTTTTCAGTCGTTCCTTGACTTGAATAATTTTGTCGGTTGTTTCTTGCACTATCTCAGGTCCAGATAGTTGTTTTTCCCCAATTTCTGCCCAACAGACTGGGGTTCGGCACTTACGTCCATAAAGTGCTTCGAATGGTGCCGCATTGATACTTGTGTGATAACTATTATTATAAGAAAATTCTATTAAAGGTAAGTGATCGTCCCAATTACCTCCGAAATCAATTACACAAGCCCTAAGCATGTCCTCCATTGTTTGAATTGTCCTTTCGTTTTGTCCGTCCGTTTGAGGATGATAAGCTGTACTTAGTTTTAACTTGGTTCCCATTGCCTTTTTGAAACTTGACCAAAAATGAGAGGTAAATCGGCTATCCCTATCAGAAACAATTGATAAAGGAATGCCATGTAAAGAAACAATTTCATTTACATACAACTTAGCTAACTGTTCCATACTGAAAGTTTCTTTCATTGGTAGGAAATGAGCTGACTTGGTTAGCCTATCTACAATCACCCAGATTGTATCATTTCCTTTCTTGGTTTTGGGTAATTTATTAACAAAATCCATTGTTATCAATTCCCATTTCCACACTGGCATTTCTAATTGCTGTAACAAACCTGAGGGTTTTTGATGTTCAGCTTTAACTTGTGAGCAAGTTAAACATTTAGAAACATAGGCTGCTATATCCTTTTTCATTCCTATCCACCAGAATTTTTTTCTTAAATCCTGGTACATTTTATCACTTCCTGGATGCATCGTATATTTAGACTTATGGGCTTCTTCTAAAATATAATGGCGTAGGTTTCCTAATTTAGGTATCCACGTTCTCTTTTCATGGAATCTCCAAATTCCATCTGTTCCTTGTTTTAATTCTTTCAGCATACCTTTTAGCTTTTCAGTATCTTCCTTGATTACTGATTCTTGTGCTTCTCTTATTTGATCATTTAAATCTACTTGTAGATTTAATTTAAGAGAACGTACCCTTTTTGGCTTTTCATGATATTTTCGGCTTAAAGCATCTGCCACTACATTTGCTCTTCCTTCATGATACCGGATATCACAATCATAGTCACTAAGCATCTCCATCCAGCGTCTTTGTCTCATATTCAATTCCTTTTGCCCAAAAACATACCTTAAACTTTTATGATCAGTGAATATGGTAAACTTACTACCGTAAAGGTAATGTCTCCAAATCTTAAGAGCAAAAATTATAGCTCCTAATTCTAAATCATGGGTGGAATAATTTTCTTCATGACTCTTAAGTTGTCTGGATGCGTAGGCTATAACCTTCTGTCGTTGCATCAATACACATCCATAGCCTAATTTAGAAGCATCACAACAGACTACAAAATCTCCAGTTCCTTCTGGTAATGCTAGTATGGGTGTGTTAGTTAATCTTTTCTTAAGGATTCTAAAGGCTTCTTCTTGTTTTAATCCCCATTCAAACTTAACGGATTTATAAGTTAACTTAGTTAAAGGAATGGCTATTCTAGAGAAATCTTGAATGAATCTTCTATACTAACCGGCCAATCCTAAGAAACTTCTAACCTCGGTTGGTGACTCAGGGGTTTTCCATTTAGTAAGTGCCTCGATCTTTGTTGGATCCACATGAATTCCTTCATGATTAACTAAATGTCCAAGGAATTGTACCTGTTCTAACCAAAATTCGCACTTAGAGAATTTAGCATAAAGCTTTTCCTTTCTTAATAGACTTAAAAGTGTGTGCAAATGTCTTGCATGATCCTCTTTATTCTTAGAGTAAATTAGAATATCATCTATAAATACAATTATGAATTTATCTAAATATGGCTTACATATTCGGTTCATCATGTCCATAAATGCAGCTGGGGCATTGGTTAAACCAAATGGCATGACAGTAAATTCATAATGACCATACCTCGTTCAAAATGCGGTCTTAGGAATGTCCTCTTCCTGTACCTTTAATTGATGATATCCTGACCTTAAATCGATTTTAGAGAAAAATCGAGCTCCTTGCAGTTGATCAAACAGATCATCGATTCTTGGTAATGGATACCGATTCTTAATCGTAACCTTGTTTAATTCACGGTAATCAATGCACATACGCATCGACCCGTCCTTCTTTTTAACAAATAAGATGGGTGCTCCCCATGGCGACGAACTGGGTTGTATAAATCCTTTCTCCAACAATTCATCTAATTGTTTCTTCAGCTCCTGCATTTCGGCGGGTGCCAAACGGTAAGGTGCTTTGGCAATTGGTGTTGTTCCTGGCAGTAGATGGATTCTTAATTCAATTTATCTGTCTGGCGGTAGTCCTGGTAATTCTTCTGGAAAGACATCTGAAAACTGAGATACTACTGGAATATCCTTGAGTTCTTTTCCTTTAGTGTTAGTGATTATAGAAATCAAATACACTATAGAACATTTTCTTATATAGCTTGCAGTTTTCATCACAGAGATGAACTTAGTGGACCTAGAGGGCTTATCTCCTTTAATTGTGATCGCTTTACCTTTTGGTGAATTTACTTGAATTGACTTTTGATCACATAAAATACTGGCTTTATTAGCTATCAACCAATCCATTCCTAAAACAACATCAAATCCTGCCAGATTCATGGGATATAGGTTTGCTATAAATTTCTGATTTAAAATTTCTATGCTTGCTCCCTGCAAGATTTCAGAAATCCTAACGGTTTCTCCATTGGCTGTCTCTACTAAGCATTCTTGAGTCAAATAATACTTTAGCAAAGACATCATTAACTAAAAACGTACCGGCTATTACATCTGGAATCATCTTGGCTTCATCTGCAGTCAGAACAAATGCTCTAGCATTTTTGGTATTCTTGTTGTCTGGAGCTGGAGCTAATTTTGGGCAATTAGGCTTGATATGGCCTTGTCCTCCGCAGTTGTAGCATATCCTGCTGTTTTTCTTCCTGCAGTCTTCTTCCTTATGTCCCGATATTTTGCAAAAGTTACAGTATATAGAGCATCTTCCTGAATGCTTTCTTTTGCAATTCCTACAGTAAGGTGTAGAGGTAGAACCTATATTTTTCCCACGATTAAAATTTCCAAAACGAAATTCTTGTGTGAGCTTTTGGGTTAGGTTCTGTGACAACCCTCAAAATCCTATGTATTCCGTACAATTTATTATTGATAATTAAAGTGTCTGACGACTGTGTGGAATTACTTAACTGCTTTCTGATATCTGTGTTATGCTTACACGTATTTGTAAATATGCTAATAATGTACAGATAGGTCACTAAATAGTCCGTTACATTTTCCTAAGTGTTAGAAAGTAAAAACGTTGCAAAAATATATATGTAGGACGCTTTACGGATTAATTAAGCGGTTTAACGGAACAGGATCGAACCGAACAATCGGACTTTACCCGGAACCTAAAAATATTGTCAATGACATTGTTTTTCTTTTCTGAACCAGTTAGGGTCCCCGAATACCCTAACACCCGCTATAACACATAACATACTAGTAAATGGTTTAACCTTCTTATTAACTAACTAATACTTAACACTTGGTTGGAAACTAACCGGATTACCCCCCCCCCCCCAACCGAGTTCGGTCACAATGTGACCATCCCTTGTACCTTGATGATTATTTAATTCATTCTTGTCCCATATCAAGTGAACATAGCACCCAATGGTTAATTGTGTAGAGTTTTGCCTATAAGTTACAACCTAAACACACTATAATCTTTCCACCACACTTGATCAAACATCACTCTCTCTCCCTCTCCTCAAACTCTCGGCCGAACACCAGCACCCACAACCACCCACTTTCGAGCTTTGATCTTGCCATTCCAAGCTTATACAAGGATTAAGGATCTCATACAAAGGAGCTCGGTGCATTCGGAACGCAAAGGACCTCGCTACATTGCTTTTATCCACTCAATTTTCGACTAGAATCTTCCCTAGCCTCGAGCTAGTAGTAAGTTGCTCTAAACATCTTCTTGATCTTGTCTAGAGTGGTTAATAAGAGTTTCGTCGGTTAAAAATCACTAACATATAAGATCACCAACTAAAAGTCTACTAAAGTGATGAACAAGCTGGTTAATGGATGAATATGTGTGTAAATCATGTAGATCTTGTGTTGTTATGATTATTGGTTGATTATCTAATGTTTTGCTGATTTATATTGATGTTTAATGTTGTTGTGACTAATTAACTTGTTAACGGAATCGATCGAACGCGATTTAGAAGGTTAAACACTGAAAAACAGAATCTGACCTGGTTTTACAGCCAACTTCAGTTGGCTGTAAATAGGTCTTAAACTTAATGAAAAACCGATATTTTGAATCTAGATATGTTATTATGAAATACGGTTCTAATGGCACCGGAATCGTAATTTTTGGACTCCGTTTACTATTTTTAAAGTGTTAAATTGTAACAGCAACTTAAGCTGAATTTTCATCATCATCATACTCAGTAAATCCCACCAATAGCAAAGCAAAGGTAGGGTCTGAGGAGGGTAAGATGTAGACAGCCTTACCTCTACCCCGTAGGAATAGAGAGGCTGCTTCCAGTGAGACCCCCGGCTCGATAGTAGTTTTGCATCAAGCCTTGGACATATGGCACATAACACTCAGCAATCGGAACAAAGACCGATTAGTGCATGTACCTTTTTGTCTTTCAGCTATCAACGCCACCACATGATGCATGATTAACGGTCCTCAGCTTTTAACGTTATTTTCACGAAATTAGTAAAATAACGTTAAAATTAGTGCACTTTCACTTTTGCCCCCCCAATGGCCCACACATATATACATTATATGCGCATACCGCAAGCGGGGCCCACACCTTAAGCTGAATTTTGACAGCAATAAATGGGTGTCGTACTTTCAGTCATAACCTGAGTTTTGTGATGAATCGGACCATGGAATTTGTACAGTAGATAACAACCTATGTATTTGTAATTACCCCACTAGAATTTCGTAAATCAGACACTCGATGAATTTTTAATAAATTTTTCCGTGGACTGTGGTCAGGAATACATAAAATCTGAGTTCAGTCCGGAATATGAATTTTTATAAAATATTGGTAATGAACCGGACCCCGACATTTTTACACAATAAAATATGGAACGTTTACGACATTCTGTAAAAATTTGGGAATTTTTGGAATAATTTAACTACTTTATTAAAATGTCCGAAAACAGCCGGTTTTGAATATAAATGCTGAAATGACATAAGTTGTGACTCGCGTGTCTAAATGTCAAGTATGCTATTCGTGAATGATCTAATATGCTATATATGTTATGTGTATTATCGTATGTTTGATTATGAGTGGGGAATGGATGGGAAACATACATGGGCATAAACAGTTAAAGTAATGCATGTTATGTGCTAGATACGTGTAGGAACTTTGTGCTCTAATTGAAAGTCACTAAATGACTAACTGATAAATCATACTAGGACGCGATTGACCGACCCTGACTGTTAGCTATATTGAGAATCTAACCGAGCAAACCGAGGTGAGTTCACACACTTTCTAAGGCATGGGATTCCCGGTGGTTTGGGAATGGGTTAAGAAATTAAAATTGGAATCTACATATCCTCCTTGGGTAGGATATGTACGGCCATCCTCCATAGGTAGGATGCCATTATTAAACCTACGAATTCTCCTGGTGCAGAATACGTACGTTCGTCCTCCTTGGGTAGGACAACAACCTTAAAACTAGCTAGACAAAACTCTATCATGAAGTCCCTCAATTTATATCGACTTAATCGCCGAGGCCAATGGCGAGCGGGTCATTAGTTAATAGCGCTATTAGGTTTAACAAACCTCACACCGTGCCAGTCGGACGGGCGTGTACTAATGGACTATGGCAGACTGTCAGTGATGATAGACACTGATATAGGGCACAACTTATTTGCGTAGCAGTCGATATCATTCCGTCTAGTAGTTCAAACGGGGAAAGCCCCCACTGATTATGGATATGGTTTGGGTAAAGAAAAGGAACTCGTTAAACATACTTTCAACTATGGGGTGACCCCCACGGCGAATAAGCCAACGAAAGTCAAACCTCGTTTTCAGAAACAACTTAAAACTAAACAACCAAACGTGAACTCACTCAACTTTGTTGTTGACTCGTTGTTACATGCCTTACAGGTCGCTAAATGCTTGGAGCTTGCACGGGGAAGGAGTCGTTGTGGTGTACCGACTGTTATGTTCCGTGCTTAATGTTTAAATCCTTATGAACTTACTAAACTTGCGTTTTGAAACTTTAACTTATGAACTATGGACTTATGCTTTTGAACTCACGTTTATGCTTCCGCTGTTTAAACCAAACAAGGTTAACTAGCTTTGGTCACCAATCGTGTTATGTTTGGTTTTAGTTACTTAATTGAGTTGTTCAATATGATTGGTGGCTCGATCCTGGTCACGTCACGCCTCCAAGCGGTGATACCCCGCATGGTGGATTTTGGGGGTGTGACAGATTGGTATCAGAGCCATTGGTTATAGTGAACTTGGTTTTTAAAAAGGGAAAAGTTTTTGATAAAAACTAGACTATAACCAGTACAGTGCTCAACGATCCACAACGACACTTCGCTCCACGTGCAAGACTCGACACCATAAGTGGTATGATTTATGTTATATTGTCGGTTAGATAGTTCTCACTGTGCATTAGATAATGTGATAATTGCTATTTGAACCTTGTGTGCTTACTCTCTAATGTCGTCCCACACACTTACACACTTTCGCAACACTTTCCTCACTTACGTTGCTTCATTATGAAGATCATGAGCGGACGCGAAGGACGTATCAACCTCACTCAAGCCCAGTTGACGGCTTTGATCAACGAACGAGTTGCGGAGGCACTCGCAGCTAACCCTGCAGGAGGTATAACCTGCCATACCAACTCACCTTAGGACGTTTAGATCCTACCTTCACAAACCAACCCTCGTGCTTAACCATGCCTATTATTCTCGCACTACAGGTCAACATGCTCAACCTCCGGTGTGCACGTTCAAGACGTTCATGGACTGCCGACCTACCACTTTCAGTGGCACCGAAGGAGCAGTGGGCCTTCTTCACTGGTTTGAAAAGCTTGAGACAGTTTTCGAGATGTGCGAATGCCCCGAAGACCGTAGGGTGAAATATGCTACCGGAACACTTGAAGGAGCTGCGTTAACCTGGTGGAAGGCACAGGTTCAACTACTAGGACTGGCAGTTGCTAATGCCACGCCCTGGAATGGTTTCAAAGAGCTGATCAAAGAGGAGTACTGTAGTCGGGATGACATCCACAAGCTAGAAGTGGAATTTTACAATCTGAAGATGACAGGATCTGAGATCGAGGCGTATACTAAGAGGTCAAACGAGATGGCCATCTTGTGTCCAACCATGGTGAACCCTCCCATCAAACGAATTGAGCTTTATCTCAAGGGCCTTGTACCAGAGATTCAAAGTCACGTGACTTCCGCCAACTTAGGTACCATCCAACAAGTCGTCAAACTGGCTCATCGTCTCACCGACCAGGCGGTGGAGCAAAACAGGCTACCCGAACGTATCAGTGCCACAGCTACTTCTGATGCACCTACCGATAACAAGCGAAAATGGGATGGGAACTCCGGAAAGGGTTCTACTTCAGTTCAGTCTCAGCAGCGAAAGACTGATGACTACCAGAGTCCTGGTCAGCAATCTTCTGGTAACCAAGGACAGGGTGGATACCGAGGAAACCACCCCAAGTGCAACCGGTGCAACAAGCATCACAGCGGGCAGTGCAACAAAGGTCGCTGTCAGAGATGTCAAAAGCTGGGTCATGAAGCTAAGGATTGCAGGAGCCCGCGTCCTGTGAATCAGAATCGCCAACAGCAACAAGCTCCACAGACCCATCAGCAGCAACAACAACAGGGCAATAAAGGATGCTTTCAGTGTGGCGCTGAAGGCCACTTTAAGAGAAACTGCCCCCAACTGAACCGGAATCAGAACAACAACAACCAAGGAAACGGGAACCACAATGGGAATAACAATGGAGGCAACAATGGAGGCGGCAATGGGGGAAACAACAATGGCAATGGGGCAAGAGGTCGTGCTTTCGTGATTGGTCAGGGTGATGCAAGGAACGATCCCAACGTTGTGATGGGTAAGTTTCTTCTGGATGACTTCTTTGTTACTGTTTTATTCGATTCGGGTGCCGATACTAGTTATGTGTCCTTAAAAGTTAGCCAAATGCTTAAGCACACTCCAACACTCCTAAACACCAAACACACGGTAGAACTAGCTAACGGTAAAAGTCTTGAAGCCACACACATAGTTAAAGGTTGTAACCTCGTCTTAGTTGGTCAGACTTTCTCTATCGATCTTATTCCTATCACACTGGGTAGTTTCGACGTTGTTATTGGGATGGATTGGCTATCTCATCATCAAGCGGAGATTGTTTGCAAGGAGAAAATCGTCCGCATTCCTCGTTCTGGTGAAGAACCTCTCATGATTCGCGGCGACAAGAGTGGTGCTGTCGAAGGCATCATCTCTTTCCTTAAGGCCCAGAAGTGTTTGCGAAAGGGCCACACTGCCATTCTAGCACTCGTTACTGACACATCCACGGAAGAGAAGAGAATTGAAGACATCCCTATTGTGCACGATTTTCCCGAGGTATTTCCTGAGGAATTACCTGGTCTTCCGCCTCATCGCCAAGTTGAGTTTCAAATCGAGCTAGCTCCTGGAGCAGGGCCAGTAGCTCGAGCACCATATCGTCTAGCTCCATCAGAACTTGAAGAACTGTCCACACAACTACAAGAACTCTTGGAAAAGGGTTTTATACATCCTAGCTCTTCGCCCTGGGGAGCTCCAGTACTATTCGTGAAGAAGAAAGATGGTACTTTCAGAATGTGTATTGACTATCGCGAGCTTAACAAGGTGACTGTGAAGAATCGTTATCCTCTTCCACGTATTGACGACTTGTTCGACCAGTTGCAAGGGTCGAGCTATTACTCCAAGATTGACTTGAGATCGGGATACCATCAGTTGAGGGTCCGAGATGAGGACGTCTCCAAAACAGCACTCAGAACTCGTTACGGCCATTACGAGTTTCTGGTTATGCCATTCGGGCTGACGAATGCACCAGCGGTCTTTATGGATCTCATGAACCGAGTGTGCAAGCCTTACCTGGATAAGTTCGTTATTGTGTTCATCGACGATATCCGGATCTATTCCAAGAGTCAGGAGGAACACGAGCAGCATCTACAACTTATGCTGGAACTTCTTCGAAAAGAGCAGTTGTATGCCAAGTTTTCGAAATGTGACTTTTGGCTCCGCGAAGTCCACTTTCTAGGCCATGTGGTAAACAAGGATGGAATTCATGTGGATCCATCTAAGGTTGAATCGATCAAGAACTGGCCTGCACCCCGCACACCAACAGAAATCCGCCAATTCTTGGGTTTGGCAGGATATTATAGGAGGTTTATCAAGGATTTCTCCAAGATTGCGCAACCTCTCACTTCACTGACTTGGAAGGGTGTCATCTATCGTTGGGGTGATGCACAGGAGTCCGCATTTCAACACCTAAAGGATAGACTTTGTAGCGCGCCTATCCTCTCATTGCCTGAGGGCACAGATGATTTTGTGGTTTACTGCGATGCTTCCATCCAAGGACTTGGTTGCGTATTGATGCAACGTGACAAGGTCATTGCCTACGCATCACGCCAACTCAAGGTTCACGAAAGAAATTACACTACTCACGATCTGGAGCTGGGAGTAGTTGTTTTCGCGCTTAAGATATGGAGACATTACCTGTACGGTACTAAGTGCACCATTTACACCGATCACAGGAGTCTCGAGCATATCTTCAAGCAAAAGGAGTTAAATATGCGACAACGCCGATGGGTTGAGCTCTTGAATGACTATGAATGCGCAATCAAGTATCACCCGGGCAAAGCCAATGTTGTGGCCGACGCCCTTAGTCGAAAGGATACCATACCTAGGCGTGTACGTGCTTTACAGCTTACCATCCAATCCAACCTCCCCGCTCAGATTCGCGATGCTCAGGTTGAAGCATTGAAAGCAGAGAACATCAGGGCTGAATCCCTACGAGGATCGAGGCAGCGGCTAGAACAAAAGGAAGACGGCGCTTACTATGTAAACGGACGCATCTGGGTTCCATTTTATGGAAACTTACGCGAGCTTGTGATGGACGAAGCGCACAAGTCTCGTTATTCGGTACATCCTGGTTCGGACAAGATGTACCACGACCTCAAGACTACGTATTGGTGGCCTGGCATGAAAGCCCACATAGCAACCTACGTCAGCAAGTGCTTGACTTGTGCGAGAGTCAAGTCTGAATATCAGAAACCATCAGGCCCACTTCAACAACCGGAGATCCCGAAATGGAAATGGGAGCAAATTTCCATGGATTTCGTTACCGGCCTGCCCAGATCTCAACGCGGAAACGATACCATTTGGGTGATCGTAGATCGATTGACCAAGTCTGCACATTTTCTGGCTATCAAAGAAACGGATAAGTTTTCTACTCTTGCGGACATTTACCTAAAGGAAGTGGTATCAAGGCACGGAGTGCCAACCTCCATCATTTCTGATCGTGACGCGCGTTTTACTTCAGAACTGTGGCAAGCAATGCACAAGTCCTTTGGCTCACGTTTAGATATGAGCACCGCTTATCACCCGCAGACGGATGGGCAATCTGAACGCACCATCCAAACCCTTGAAGACATGCTTAGGGCATGTGTAATCGATTTTGGTAATGGCTGGGAAAAGCACCTCCCGCTAGTGGAGTTTTCATACAATAACAGCTACCACACCAGCATCCAAGCCGCTCCGTTTGAGGCATTGTACGGACGCAAATGCCGATCACCTCTCTGTTGGGCAGAAGTTGGTGACAGCCAAATCACTGGCCCAGAACTTGTGGTAGATACCACCGAGAAAATTGCTCAGATACGACAGTGAATGGCGGCAGCTCGTGACCGTCAGAAAAGCTATGCTGATAAGGGAAGAAAACCACTCGAGCTCCAGGTTGGGGATCGAGTGTTACTCAAAGTCTCACCTTGGAAAGGTGTAGTCCGCTTTGGTAAACGAGGCAAACTCAACCCGCGATATGTCGGACCATTCAAAGTCACCGAGAAAATTGGCAAAGTCGCCTACAGGTTGAATCTACCTGAAGAACTCAGCAGAGTTCACAATGTTTTCCATGTGTCGAATCTGAAAAAATGCCTGTCAGATGAGACTCTCATAGTTCCTCTTAAGGAACTCACTATCGACGACCAGCTGCGATTCGTCGAAGAACCAGTAGAGATTACGGATCGAGATGTTAAGATCCTCAAGCATACCAGGATACCACTCGTTCGAGTTCGTTGGAATGCTCGTCGTGGCCCAGAGTATACCTGGGAACGAGAAGACCAAATGAAACTCAAGTATCCCCAACTGTTTAAGAAAAACGCAACCACTACTGAGGCTGAAGCTATTGCAGAATTTCGGGACGAAATTCCAAATCAACGGGGGGATGACAACCCTCAAAATCCGGAAAACAACGCAACTTAACTAGCTATCTCAGTAACCACGCGCAAAATTTCGGGACGAAATTCTCTTAACAGGGGGAGAATGTGACAACCCTCAAAATCCTATGTATTCCGTACAATTTATTATTGATAATTAAAGTGTCTGACGACTGTGTGGAATTACTTAACTGCTTTCTGATATCTGTGTTATGCTTACACGTATTTGTAAATATGCTAATAATGTACAGATAGGTCACTAAATAGTCCGTTACATTTTCCTAAGTGTTAGAAAGTAAAAACGTTGCAAAAATATATATGTAGGACGCTTTACGGATTAATTAAGCAGTTTAACGGAACAGGATCGAACCGAACAATCGGACTTTACCCGGAACCTAAAAATATTGTCAATGACATTGTTTTTCTTTTCTGAACCAGTTAGGGTCCCCGAATACCCTAACACCCGCTATAACACATAACATACTAGTAAATGGTTTAACCTTCTTATTAACTAACTAATACTTAACACTTGGTTGGAAACTAACCGGATTACCCCCCCCCCCCCCAACCGAGTTCGGTCACAATGTGACCATCCCTTGTACCTTGATGATTATTTAATTCATTCTTGTCCCATATCAAGTGAACATAGCACCCAATGGTTAATTGTGTAGAGTTTTGCCTATAAGTTACAACCTAAACACACCATAATCTTTCCACCACACTTGATCAAACATCACTCTCTCTCCCTCTCCTCAAACTCTCGGCCGAACACAAGCACCCACAACCACCCACTTTCGAGCTTTGATCTTGCCATTCCAAGCTTATACAAGGATTAAGGATCTCATACAAAGGAGCTCGGTGCATTCGGAACGCAAAGGACCTCGCTACATTGCTTTTATCCACTCGATTTTCGACTAGAATCTTCCCTAGCCTCGAGCTAGTAGTAAGTTGCTCTAAACATCTTCTTGATCTTGTCTAGAGTGGTTAATAAGAGTTTCGTCGGTTAAAAATCACTAACATATAAGATCACCAACTAAAAGTCTACTAAAGTGATGAACAAGCTGGTTAATGGATGAATATGTGTGTAAATCATGTAGATCTTGTGTTGTTATGATTATTGGTTGATTATCTAATGTTTTGCTGATTTATATTGATGTTTAATGTTGTTGTGACTAATTAACTTGTTAACGGAATCGATCGAACGCGATTTAGAAGGTTAAACACTGAAAAACAGAATCTGACCCGGTTTTACAGCCAACTTCAGTTGGCTGTAAACAGGTCTTAAACTTAACGAAAAACCGATATTTTGAATCTAAATATGTTATTATGAAATACGGTTCTAATGGCACCGGAATCGTAATTTTTGGACTCCGTTTACTATTTTTAAAGTGTTAAATTGTAACAGCAACTTAAGCTGAATTTTGACAGCAATAAATGGGTGTCGTACTTTCAGTCATAACCTGAGTTTTGTGATGAATCGGACCATGAAATTTGTACAGTAGATAACAACCTATGTATTTGTAATTACCCCACTGGAATTTCGTAAATCGGACACTCGATGAATTTTTAATAAATTTTTCCGTGGACTGTGGTCAGGAATACATAAAATCTGAGTTCAGTCCGGAATATGAATTTTTATAAAATATTGGTAATGAACTGGACCCCGAAATTTTTACACAATAAAATATGGAACGTTTACGACATTCTGTAAAAATTTGGGAATTTTTGGAATAATTTAACTACTTTATTAAAATGTCCGAAAACAGCCGGTTTTGAATATAAATGCTGAAATGACATAAGTTGTGACTCGCGTGTCTAAATGTCAAGTATGCTATCCGTGAATGATCTAATATGCTATATATGTTATGTGTATTATCGTATGTTTGATTATGAGTGGGGAATGGATGGGAAACATACATGGGCATAAACAGTTAAAGTAATGCATGTTATGTGCTAGATACGTGTAGGAACTTTGTGCTCTAATTGAAAGTCACTAAATGACTAACTGATAAATCATACTAGGACGCGATTGACCGACCCTGACTGTTAGGTATATTGAGAATCTAACCGAGCAAACCGAGGTGAGTTCACACACTTTCTAAGGCATGGGATTCCCGGTGGTTTGGGAATGGGTTAAGAAATTAAAATTGGAATCTACATATCCTCCTTGGGTAGGATATGTACGGCCATCCTCCATAGGTAGGATGCCATTATTAAACCTACGAATTCTCCTGGTGCAGAATACGTACGTTCGTCCTCCTTGGGTAGGACAACAACCTTAAAACTAGCTAGACAAAACTCTATCATGAAGTCCCTCAATTTATATCGACTTAATCGCCGAGGCCAATGGCGAGCGGGTCATTAGTTAATAGCGCTATTAGGTTTAACAAACCTCACACCGTGCCAGTCGGACGGGCGTGTACTAATGGACTATGGCAGACTGTCAGTGATGATAGACACTGATATAGGGCACAACTTATTTGCGTAGCAGTCGATATCATTCCGTCTAGTAGTTCAAACGGGGAAAGCCCCCACTGATTATGGATATGGTTTGGGTAAAGAAAAGGAACTCGTTAAACATACTTTCAACTATGGGGTGACCCCCACGGCGAATAAGCCAACGAAAGTCAAACCTCGTTTTCAGAAACAACTTAAAACTAAACAACTAAACGTGAACTCACTCAACTTTGTTGTTGACTCGTTGTTACATGCCTTACAGGTCGCTAAATGCTTGGAGCTTGCACGGGGAAGGAGTCGTTGTGGTGTACGGACTGTTATGTTCCGTGCTTAATGTTTAAATCCTTATGAACTTACTAAACTTGCGTTTTGAAACTTTAACTTATGAACTATGGACTTATGCTTTTGAACTCACGTTTATGCTTCCGCTGTTTAAACCAAACAAGGTTAACTAGCTTTGGTCACCAATCGTGTTATGTTTGGTTTTAGTTACTTAATTGAGTTGTTCAATATGATTGGTGGCTCGATCCTGGTCACGTCACGCCTCCAAGCGGTGATACCCCGCATGGTGGATTTTGGGGGTGTGACAGGTTCCTTCTTTGATCCTCTTCTCGGGTACGGACTAATTCATCTGTCAAGGTATTGGCTAGTTCTACAGCTTCTTCTATGGTTTGAGGTCTAGCTGCCTTGACTACGTGTCTTATTTCCCCAATTAATCCCCAAATATAACGGGAAATTAACACTGGTTCTGGTGAAGCAAGGGTTGGCACTATTCTAGCGTATTCAAAGAATATCTTAGTGTACCCTTTACTATCCACACCAGTCATCCTAAGGTTTAGGAATTTGTTTGCTATATGTTCCTTCTCATTGGGTGGGCAGAATTTCCTTTCTACCTTGTCCTTAAATTCTTCCCATTCCATATTGTAAGTTCTATCACTTCCTCTTGTCTGGAGGATAGTGTTCCACCATTCTAGCGCTGAATTCTTAAACAGATTAGAAGCAAACAATATCTTATCTTCTTCAGCACACTTACTTATCCTTAAGACTGCCCCAGTCTTCTCTATCCAGCGTAGGGTTGCAATGGCCCCTTCGTTGCCTGAGAATTCCATTGGTTTACAAGACCAGAATTCTTTATAAGAACAACCGTTAGGCACGGTTCTTCTTCTTTTGGGAATAGGCATTTGAAGTATAGGCCCATTGTTTACGCTGTTTTCTGGTTCAATTGGTCGCTTACTGCTATGTTTACTTTTATTATTCGCTTCTTGAATAGTTTGAATAATAAATGGCATGGCATCTATGATTCCTTGTGCTACTATATGTTGAACGACACTATTATCCATTTGGTTTTCGTTGTTATGGATGCTCGGATTCTCGTTAACCACGTTAATGTTACTCTGGTTATCATTATTCAGATTTCCTTGATTTCCTTCGTCGGCCATCTGAATTTTAAACATTTATCCCATATTAATATCACAAGATAATAAGCAATATAGTTAATCATATGACACGCAATTTAACCAAAAGCGTCGATCATTGCGACTTGTACTATATTTTCATATACTATGCGTCTATTACACACTAGCACTGAAATAAAGATTACAATACCAACAGAAAGAAAATTACACTAATAGTACTATGCATCCGTACACACATAATTTTATTTTATTTTATTATTATTATTACTACCATTTCACCATCTTATTCAAGGATATGGATTCATCCAGAAATCCATATTGCGTTCATCGTATTTCCATATGAGACGCTCTCCCACCTGATGCATTCTCTCACTGCTTTCTAAAATTTCCTCCCCGAAAGTCCTAAGTTCTTGGACGTTTTCTACACTCATTGGGGGTGCAGGTTCTAGGACTGGGTTTGGAATCTGGGGTGCTGGTTCCTGATATGGGGGTAAAAGTGCCCGAAATCGGTAAGGATCCTCTAAGATTTCCCTGATGTAGTTATCATGGTAATAGGGATCTAAAGGGTCCATACCTGAATAGGCTCCTATAGGTGTGTCTTCCGGGATAGAGTAACGTTGCACAAAGTCCCTATTTTCGTCCCACCAGGGGTCGTAATTTGGGTCTAGGGGATTTGGTGCAGGTATCCTAGGGATTTCTTCTGGGTTAAAGTCATGCATCTCCACCTGGTTTTCAGGGTTTTCTATCTCCATGGGTTGTTCTGGGATTTGGGGTTGTGGGGCTACTAGTTGTTCCAGACTTGGGTCAGCAGCAGTTGTAGCTAGAATATGGAAATTAGCTAGACTTCTATTAAGCATATCCTGTGTATGGGCATCTGTTTTTCGCTTAGCAGCTGCTAGAACTCTTTGCTGTTGCAACTTTCGCATTCTCTTCCTACGAGCAAAAGCTTCCTTACTGAACCATCCTCTCTTTTTATTAGGAAATGGCTCCTCCGACTGAGTTCTAAAGGCAAATATTCCTTCTTCTTGATCAGCAGTATACCCAGAGAGGGCAGGCTGTGAAGAGGTACCTTCACTTCTAGGTGATTCAGACAACTGACGATTCATGTTTGAGGGTCCTTGATCACTCATTCTGTAAACTAACAGATAGTCAAATAACACATAACAAATAAATACAGTTATGCACGTATTTTTGTAATTTATTTCCTAACACAAATTTAGAATTTAAGTGTCAGCAGAACACTTCTTTGGCTCAGACCAGTGGCTAGGCTCTGATACCACCTTCTGTCGCAACCCCCGATCCCTTATCTGTCCCGGGAACGGGCGGACGCGAACTCAGTGGTGGTGGTATCAGGTTTCGTTAATTTGGCAGCGGAATTTACATCAGGACCGTAGTTAGGAAATGTTTATCAGAGTAAAACCACCATAATTGATATTAATAAACACATGGGCAAAACCCAAGTTTCTTATTACAATACATTTATAGGGACAAACCCTATTTTATTGAATTTAAAACATCGTTATTAGGTAACTTTTATAGCCACTTATTTTCCAAGCCGTCAGTGCTCTCGAGCTGGCTTTTTCCCAGTTGGCTTTACATTGTGTTACCTGAAACATGTTTTAAAAATATTTTGTCAGCGGGAAATACTGGTGAGTGAATCCCAGTTTAATCAAGAAACATTTTATCAATTAACACAGTATTGAGAGCGATCATATTGTTTATTTCTACACAATTACTCATTCAGTATTGTCAATCCTTGACTTGTGGGTCATATTACACATTGGCTAACTCGTTGTCCAATGGTAACGTACTGTCATTCCGACTTACTACTCGCAAGTAATAAATTTTGTATACAAAACCCCATAATACCGGCAGTAATTGAAGAACTACAAAGACTCAATCACTGCTTAATCACATTGTAAATAATTAGGGTTTTGTAACTCACATTGCTATCTTAGACTTCGCGTAAGGGTTTCCTGGGAATAATCTATAATTTATACAAATGTACATTGGTTAGTATCATAACCCTTTGAAAATATTAATGATACCCTCCCCGAGACGGCATTCCAACAACTACGTCGGGCAGAACCACGACAGTTGTTACGGAACCCTAAATCAATCGGGCAGCGTAACTATTACGAAATTGGGGTTATAATACTTACAACGGAGCAGAACCTCGCTAATTAGGGGTATAATACCCGACTATTATAACTCTTCTACAGAAATTGTGATTTAGAATTTGAGAATGAGCGACGGAAAGCGAAAACCCGTTGCTTTCTTATATAGGGCTGATATTGGACTCTCACGCGGCCCGCGTGAAAGACAAGGGTCGCTTACGCGGCCCGCGTCAAAGCTAGTCAACGGACTAGCTTGTCCGACTCACCAAGTAGACCCGCCATGATGACGACACGTGTCAGCTCAGGATGTCTCCACGTTTGATGATCTCTAGCGGCCCGCGTTAATGTAAGCTTAAGCTTACGCGGCCCGCTTGAACTAAAGAAATCAGCGGAGTCAGGTTCTAGCCTTGATACCGCCCGCGTAAGCTTGAGGTGAGGTCCTACGCGGCCCGCCTCAGCTTAATTTTTACTGTTTTTATTTTATATTATATGTTATAACATAATTTAGGCTCGGTTTTCACATACGGGGTGTATTAAAAGACATATTGGGACTTTTTACAATATACTAAGGTGTCGGAATATTACGAGAGTGTCGGTTTTACCGAGGGTTGTTACACTGTACCTGCTCTAACCAAAACTTGCACTTCGAAAATTTAGCGTAAAGCTTTTCCTTTTTTAATAGACTTAAAAGTGCGTGCAAATGCTTTGCATATTCCTCTTTACTTTTAGAATAGATGAGAATATCATCAATAAAAACAATTATGAATTTATCCAAATATGGCTTACATATTCGGTTCATCATGTCCATAAATGCGGCTGGGGCATTGGTTAAACCAAATGGCATGACAATAAATTCATAATGGCCATACCTTGTTCGAAAGGCGGTTTTAGGAATGTCTTCTTCCTGTACCTTTAATTGATGATATCCTGATCTTAAATCGATTTTTGAGAAAAATCGTGCTCCTTGTAATTGATCAAACAGATCATCGATTCTTGGTAATGGGTACCGGTTCTTAATCGTGACCTTGTTTAATTCACAGTAGTCAATGCACAAACGCATTGATCCGTCCTTCTTTTTAACGAATAAAATTGGTGCTCCCCAAGGCGATGAGCTTGGTTGTATGAATCCCTTCTCTAATAATTCATCTAACTGTTTCTTCAGTTCCTGCATTTCGGCGGGTGCCAAACGGTAGGGTGCTTTGGCAATTGGTGCTGTTCCGTGTAGCAGATGGATTCTGAATTCGACTTCTCTGTCTGGTGGTAGCCTGGCAACTCTTCTGAAAATACATCTGAAAACTGAGACACTACTGGAATGTCTTTTAGTTCTTTTCCCTTGGTGTTAGTGTTTATAGAAATCAAATACACTATAGATCCTTTCCTTATATAGCTGGCAGTTTTCATCACAAAGATGAATTTTGTGGATCTACACGGTTTATCTCCTTTAATTGTGATCTTTTCACCCTTTGGTGAATTTATTTGAATTGACTTTTGATCACATAAAATATTAGCTTTATTGGCTATTAACCAATCCATTCCTAATACGGTATCAAATCCTGCCAGATTCATTGGGTAAAGATTTGCAATAAATTTTTGGTTTAAAAATTCTATTCTTGCTCCCTGCAAGATTTCAGAAATCCTAACCGTTTCTCCATTCGCTGTCTCCACTAGACATTCTTGTGAGAGTTTAGTTAATGGTTGATTGAGAAGTTTGCAAAATGAAGTATTAATAAAACTTTGGTTTGCACCAGAGTCAAATAATACTTTAGCAAAAACATCATTAACTAAAAACGTACCGGCTATTACGTCTGGAATCATTTTGGCTTCATCTGCAGTCAGAACAAATGCTCTAGCATTTTTAATGTTCTTATTGTTCACGGCTGGAGCTAGTTTCGGAAAGTTTGGCTTGATGTGACCTTTTTCTCCACAGTTGAAGCATAGTCCATTACTGGATTTTCTCCTGCAATCTTCTTCCTTGTGTCCTGGTGCCTTGCAGAAATTGCAGGGAGTGGAGCATTTTCCCGAATGCTTTTTCTTGCAGGCCTTGCAGTATGGTGCATAGGTAGAACCTATAGTCCTACGGTTGGAATTCCCAGAATGAAATTCTTGGGTAAGCCTTTGAGCTAGGTTTCTCCTCTGGTCTTCTTTTCTAGTACGGATTAACTCATCTGTCAAGGTATTTGCTAGTTCTACCGTTTCTTCTATAGTTTGGGGTCTAGCTGTCTTGACTACATGTCTAATCTCTCTAATTAATCCCCAGATGTAACGGGAGATTAATACCGGTTCAGGTGATGCAAGGGTTGGTACTATTCTAGCATATTCAAAGAATGTGGTAGTATAACCCTTACTATCTACCCCGGTCATTCTAAGGTTCAGAAACTTATTCGCTATTTGTTCCTTTTCATTGGGAGGGCAAAATTTTCTTTCTACCATATTCTTAAATTCCTCCCATTCCATATTATAAACCCTATCACTTCCTCTAGACCGGAGGATAGTGTTCCACCATTCTAAGGCTGAATTATTAAATAGATTAGAAGCAAACATTATCTTGTCTTCTTCAGCACAATTGCTTATTTTTAAAACAGCCTCAGTCTTTTCTATCCAGCGTAGAGCTGCAATGGGTCCTTCATTGCCCGAGAATTCTACTGGTTTGCAGGACCAGAATTCTTTGTAAGAACAACCATAAGGCATGGTTCTTCTTCTTTTGGGAATGGGCACTTGAAGTACGGGTCCATTGTTCACGCTGTTTGCAGGTTCAGAGGGTTGCTTACTGCTATGTTTACTTTTATTATCAACATCCTTAACAGTTTGAATAATATATGGCATTGCATCTATAATTCCTTGTGCCACTATGTGTTGGATGACACTATTATCCACTTGGTTTCCATTGTTATTGTTGTTCGGATTCTCATTAACCAAGTTAATGTTACTCTGGTTATCGTTATTCAGATTTTCTTGATTCCCTTTGTCGGCTATCTGGATTTTAAACAGTTACCACATATTAATATCACAAAATAATATTTAATATAGCCAATCACATGACACGCATTTTGGTCAAAAGCGTCGATCATTGCGACTTACTCTATTTTTATATAATATGCATCCATTACACACCAGTACTGAAATTAAAATTACAATACCGACTGAAATTAAAGTTACACTACTGGTAATAGGCATTAGTAGTTTTTTTTTCATACACATACACACATATTATATTATCTTATTATTAATATTATTATTACTACCGTCTCCACCATCACATTCATGGATATGGATTCATCCAGAAATCCATATTGCGCTCGTCGTACTTCCAGACGAGTCGCTCTCCCACCTGTCTCATTCTTTCACTACTCTCTAAAATTTCCTCACCAAATGTCCTAAGTTCTTGTACATTGTCTGCATTCATTGGGGGTGAAGGTTCTAGGACTGGGTTTGGAATTTGGGGTGCGGTATGGAGGTGTAGGGGCCTGGTATGGGTAAGGATTTTCTAGAATCTCCCTAATGAATACATCATTATCATAATAGGGATCTAGAGGATCTAACCCTGGGTAGGCTCCTAGGTTTGGCATGGGTATATCTTCGTGTATTGGGTAACGTTGTACGTAGTCCCTATTGTCGTCCCACCATGGGTCGCAATTTGGGTTTAAGGGGTTAGGTGCTGGTACCCTAGGTATTTCCTCCGGGTTAAAATCATGCATTTCTACTTGATTTTCAGGGTTTTCTATCTCCATCGGTTGGTCAGAAATTGGTGGTTGTGGTTGGGGTGCTATCATTTGTTCCAGGTTAGGGTCAGCTGCAGTGGTTGCTAGGATGTGGATGTTGGCTATACCCCTATTAATCATTTCTTGGGCATAGGCATCGGTCTCTCTTTTAGCTGCGGCTAGTGCTCTCTGGTCTTGTAACTTTTTCATACGCTTCCTACGCTCATGTGCCCCTCGACTGAACCATCATCTCTTTTCTGAGGGAATGGCTCTTCCGACTGAGCCTTAAACACGAATATTCCTTCTTCCGTATCAGCAGAGTACCCTGAGAGGGCAGGCTGAGAAGAGGCACCTTCGCTTCTAGGCGAACCAGACAATTGACGGTACGCGTCAAATGGTCCTTGGTCGCTCATACTGTAAACTAACAAATAGTCAAATAACACATAACAAGAAATACAATTATGCACGTATTCCCGTAATTTATTTCCTAACAATTTGAATTTTGGTGTCAGCAGAACACTTCTGTGGCTGAATCAGTGGCTTAGCTCTGATACCACCTTCTGTCGCAACCCCCGTCCCCCTAGTCAATTACAGGAAAGGGCGGCCGCGGCCAGTTTCGGTGGTATCTGGTATTGTCTAATTTTGGCAGCGGAATTTTCATCAGGACCGTAGTTAGAAAATATTTTATCAGAGTAAAATACCACACTTTCATAATATTAAACACATGGGATAAAACCCAAGTATTAAGTACACATATTTTCATAGGAATAAATCCTATTTTTATTTAATAAAAACATCTATTTCTTTTTAGGAAACTTTATTGCCACTTTCCAAGCCTTCAGTGCCGTCCAACTGGCTTCTATTTGGTTTTCACATTTTGTTACCTGAAATGCGTTTAAAAACATTTTGTCAGTGGGAAATACTGGTGAGTGAATCCCAGTTTAATTAAGTTTAAATAAAATCCATTGTACAGTATTGAGGGCGGTCTCGCAATTATATTTGTTTCCAAGTCATACCAATTACCACCCGCGGTACTGTCAGACCCGACTTGTGGAAATGTTACCCCTCCAGTAACAAATTTTGTATACAAAACCCCAACATACCGACGATAATTGTATCCTTACAAATACTCAATAACTGCTTAATATATAATTAATTGTGTGAGGTTTTGTAAAAACAATTTGCAAAAAGGAGATTACTCACAAAAAGATTTACACAAAATAAGGATTACTCACTTTGCTGTCTTAGATTATCCTTTAGGGTTTCCTGGTGACAATCTATAATTTACACAAATGCACACGGGTTAGTATAATAACCCATTTTAACATTAGTAATACCCTCCCCGAGACGGCATTCCAACGACTATGTCGGGCAGAACCACGACAGCCGTTACGGAATCCTAGATCAACCGGGCAGAGTATCTAATACGTATCCAGGTGTTATGATACTTACAACGGAGCAGAACTTCGTTATTTAGGGGGTAATATACCCGAGTATAGCTTCTACTATGTGGAAATTCGTAAGAAAGGAAAGAAATTGAGCGACTGAAACTGATATCCCGAGCTCCCATTATATAGGGCCTCATCTCGAGTTTCTCGCGGCCCGCGTAAAAGTAGGCTGAGGCCTACGCGGCCCACGTCAAAGGGGGTCAACGGCGTAGCTGATCCGGGTCACATAGTAGGTTCAACACGCGTCGGACACGTGTCAGCACCGGAGCTCGCCTGGTCTTTAAGTTGTCGCGGCCCGCGTAAGGGTTCGGGGATGGCCTACGCGGCCCGCCTGAACCCCAAAAATTCAATTTTTAATTAATTTTAAATATATAAAAGGTATTTGGGGCCCGTTTTCACGTATGTGATGTATTTTAAAGCATATTGGGATATTTAAAATATATTAGGGTGTCGGAAAAATATTCGGGAGGGTGTCGGTTTATTTAGGGTTGTTACATATGATTTTTGGCATTCTTGATGTTGTGTTTTATCAATTACCGGTTTTATCACAATGTGTTATACCAGTTATGATTCATGAATGACATGTTCTTTTGTATTTTATCTGCTGTTTCATCACAATGTGTTTTATCAGTTACTTATTGATGTGATTTGGCATTCTTGATGTTGTGTTTTATCAGTTACTGGTTTCATCACAATGTGTTTTATCAGTTATGGGTTCCAGTTATTGTTTCATCATAATGTGTTTTTTATCAATTACTGGTTGATATGATTTTGGCATTCTTGATGTTGTATTTTATCAGTTACTGACTCACGTTGTGTTTTAGTTGACATTCTTGATGTTGTGTTTTAGCAGTCAGTCACTAGTTCGTCACATTGTGTTTTATCGCTAAAACAGACTACTATGAAGTATGAACACATCTAGATCTGATTTATCGTTATTTTTTGTATGATTTGGTGTTTTCAAATGTTGGGGATTAGAAAAAGAGAAAAAAAGTTGCGATATTTTTGGAGGTGGTTTTATGATTGGTAGTTATTTCCTTATTTAAAACAACTTAAATGACACATTGACCCCCAATCAATTAAAGTAGCCTATTTTAAAGACACGTATATTACCAAAATGCCACCAAAATGATCTCAACCATTAAACACACTCATTTGATAACCCAGATCGTACCCGACACTTTCTAGGAAAAACACATTTTCTGCAAAATCCCCACTCCTATCTATCTATATTTTCTGTTAAAATGTATTATGAATGATTTTCTAAAAATCACCCGTGTTTGCACACGGGTTTTACTAACAAACACGGGTTTTACTAATAGCAAGAATAATGTAAAAAATGATGCGATCTTCGTCACCTTGGCGGTTTCTTCTCCGTGTCGTATAAATGCAACCCGATTGAAAATCCAAACCCATTTCATATCATTTCTTTCTTGTTTCTCTCTCCTCCGGACTTCTCTCCATTCTTTCTCTCTCTAACATTTCACAGATTCAGATCTGATCTGATCGCCGAGAGAAACAACACCTGAATAATAATGGCGGGTGTGTCACCTCTTGCCAAATACAAACTTGTCTTTTTGGGCGATCAATCCGTCGGCAAAACCAGCATCATTACCCGATTCATGTACGACAAATTCGATACCACCTATCAGGTATAATTAATTCCGCTCTCTCTCTTTTTTTTAATCGTTTTCTTGTTGATTTATTTCTGAATTGTATGCAATTGATGACGGATGATCGGATCGTGATCGTTACGTACAAGATTTAACTTCTGATCGATGTTAGGTTAATGAATTTGTTATTGTTTTGATGAATTGAATAGTTGATTAATGGTTTAAGCACCTGATTTTTTTGGGAATCTTATAAGAATTGGAGAATATTGTGATTTTGAATGATGATAATTAGATAATCAGCTGTAATAGGCTGTAGGTAATGGTGCTTGAGTTGATAATATTTAAGAAATTAATATATGAAATGACTAGAATAAATGTTTATTTTTGTAAAAGAAAAAGATACAGGGCTTGTGATATTGCAGCTAGTGTGAAACTGGTTATTCAAAGGGTTAGAACCCCTAAGTTGGTGTTTGTTTTTCTAAAAAATATATGCGCATGCTCTTCTGTGTGCGCCGCACAGACCACACGCAGACATTGCCATCTGCAGATTGTTTGTTTTTCCGAAGACATTTCATTAAAAAACGTCTGTGCGAGCTCTTCTTGGTGCAGACTTGGCCCAACTACTCCTAAGATCTTCTAAGGTCTGCTGAGGGTGAAACACCACCACCGTCAACCACCATCACCGTCCATCACGACCACCACCCACCACCACCGTCTACCACCACCGTCCACCACTACCCACCCACCCACCACCGCCGTCCGTACACCACCACCACCAGTTTATTTTAGAAATCTATATACGTTAAAAAACAAACAGTTTTCTTCTTGCAAACTGCAGAGGTTTTGTCCACCTCTCCTTCTATAGATGTCTGCAGATGTGGTCCGCAGATTGCAGACATTTTACCTCTTAAAAAACAAACAACACCTAAGTAAATAATGATTAGAAGTAGCATGTGTTTATCCAAAACATTAAATACTGAAGTCACAATCATAACAGATTTGGATTTAAAATGAAAAGCCAAACACCCTTTATTGTTTTGACCACAAATATGCATGTATGCGGTTAGTTGATAAATGATGCAAATAAATTTTTTTTTGACAGATTTGTTAGAATAGATTGATAAGAATACTAACTGATTCCATGTTTGAGAGAATTTGTTCAAATGTTGTCGTTTGGTAGATGTTGTTTATAGCAACGGTTGCAGAGTTATGTTACATTTGATAGAAGATCGGACTTACATATGTTTGGATAATAACTGCAGGCTACCATTGGTATAGATTTCTTGTCAAAGACTATGTACCTTGAAGATAGAACAGTTCGGTTACAGCTTTGGTAGGTTTTCTCATTTGGTACTTGTAGCTTCTTCTTTTCTAATTGCCCCTAAAATCAAGTAAAATATCTGGTTAATTCTTTTTTTAATGTTTGCTTAACATTTTTCAGGGATACTGCTGGGCAGGAAAGATTTAGGAGTCTCATTCCAAGCTACATAAGAGATTCATCAGTCGCGGTCATTGTGTATGATGTTGCTAGTGAGTCACAAATTATCTCTGTCATGTTTTTCTTCTTTGGATAGATAGTTTATATTTAATCAGCGCAGACACGTTTCATTGTTTCTTACTTGAGATACATAGAAAAAAATGAAGTTATTTATTAGCTCATGATGCATTTCTGAAGTCGCAATTTCAACCCATTTATATGTAAGCGGGTTACTTCAGGTGGCAATGGTAATGGCAATATATTGATAACGACAACTGGTCAAATGTAGGCAATTAGTGAAAACTGAAACAATAAGAACGGGCCAAAAGGTGCCTAACGTGTAATCAAAATGTTCTTATTTTTTTTAGGCACAAGAATTAATCTTATCAGTTGATAAGATGGTTTTGTTGTCTTACAAATGGTTGACGAGGACTCTGTTGACGCTATCTATTTTTTTATGCATGCATCTGAATCTTTATGAGTAAACACACGTACACATGAAACTAGTACAACGTATACTTGTTCTGTTGAAAATCATTTCCTGTATCGGATTTGTTATTTTTTCAGATCGACAGTCATTCTTGAACACTGCAAAATGGATAGAAGAAGTGCGTACAGAGCGAGGCACTGATGTCATTATAGTCCTTGTTGGAAACAAAACCGATCTTGTTGACAAAAGGTTTGATGTTAAAAGATGTAACCTCTACTATGCTTTAAAAGCTGCTAGTTTTTGTGAAACTAGTTAGTTATAAGCCAATCTTTTATCCGCCGATCTTGTTTGGTAGGGGTGGCAAGATGAGCGGGTTGGGTGATGAGTGAAAAAGGGTTCGTGTCAGAACGAGTCATTTTTAATACAAGTCAAAACAGGACGGGTGGGTTGGGATGAACCAGGAGAACTTTGTTTCTTCCTTTTGTTGATTTTAATAGCTGATGAATTAATAATGATTACAAATGTTTTTTTTTATGATAATGGTGAGAAAAATAATAATAATAATAATCTAAAGCGTAAATAAAGAGCATTAAATATACACTCAGGCGGACTTCCAACATGATTGACCTGTGCTTGATGTAATTGTGATACCGGTCTACTTGATGATGAAACAGGCAAGTTTCAATTGAAGAAGGAGATGGCAAAGCTCGTGAATTCGGCGTCATGTTCATAGAAACCAGTGCAAAGGCTGGATTCAATATCAAGGTTACACTCTTACCTTTTATATACACTCTTGTGAATTTTCCTGTAATGTGTTCTCATTGTTACCCTATAAAAGTCCAACTTACCATCATTTTTTTGTATGCAAAACTGATTTTTTAGTTACATGCTTTACATCCATATAATTGTACTCACCGGCCTGTACATTTGGTGGTAAATGGGTGGGTGTATAACTTAATATATCAGGTTGGCTAATGGGTCAAAATAGATGCCTTTTTAGTGTGGGTCGGGCTGGCCCAAAAAGATTTGTGAACACTAGCATGGTTGACTCAAAGTCAAACAATCTCTCATAAAAAAACATTTGTCATATATGATACAGCCTTTGTTCCGAAAGATTGCTGCTGCATTACCAGGGATGGAGACTCTTTCTTCCACAAAACAAGAAGACATGGTTGATGTGAACTTGAAATCTTCAGGAAACGCTTCGCAGTCAGAGCAGCAAGGTGGAGGGTGCGCGTGCTAGAGATGCTTTATAGATTGTAATGTTGATAATTTTGATATGTAAGTTACATGATCAAAGTATGCATCTTTAGAATACCTTTTTGAGCTTTGACAAACCAAAGATTTGTGTTACTTCCTATTATCTGTCGGCTTTAGTTATGTTACTTGGAGCACAAGGTAATAAATGTTTCCTTGGGTCTTAATGCCATATCTAGTGTCTCCCTAGCAGAATATTGTTAGTCTATGAAAAGGGGTGTAAATGAGGGGAGCTCGATCGGTTTAACTATGAGAGCTCGACTTTGAGTACAACTCGTTTCGAGCTCTATTTCTAAAGCTTAAACTCGGCTCATGAGTAGTTTTTCAAGAACCGATTATTTTATTATAATTTTATATATGATAACAATTACTATGTAAACATATACATTTAACATAATAGTTTTTTTTTTCAGATCAATTTATATATTGTATAAAAAGGACATAAATGATACATTTGTAACTTGTATAGGATCTTGTGCCTATTCAAGCTCGAGCTTGACTTGATTTAAGCTTTTAGCAAACCGATCTTGAGTAACATATAAATGGGTTGGCTTGATTAGATCCTATCCATGAAATTTGGCTTTCATTGTTCTATATATGGTCCCCACCAATTTTTTAAATCAATCAAAAAGCAAAGTACCAAATGGTATTAAGACCGTGGGGTATGAGGGGCTTGGGTTGGGGGCTTGGGTTGGGGCATTTGTTGACACGTGGAATGGGGGCCCCTCCACCACCAAAACCCACGCCCATGGGGTATGGTGGGGCTTGGGTTGGGGGCTTGGGTTGACACATAGCCATTAAGAGCCCGCCATGTCACTTTGCTAGGCGCCCCACGCCCGGCTTCAAACCCACGCCAAAGGGGGCCACGCCCAAACCCAAGCCCCAACCCAAGCCCCCGGGGTGGTGACTTGGGCGTTTTCCCCCAACCCACGCCCCAACCCAAGCCCCATACCCCATGGCCTAACTGATGAGGGACAACCACATCATTTTTAACCAAATCCATGGAAAGGTACCCAATTTGGTAAGGGCCCGTATGAAGAAGTACCCAAATGACACCAATCAATGAGGGACAACCACCTCATCGCCACCCCCACATTCACAATGAGTTTCCCCAACATTCACAATTGGTTTCTCGTACCCAATTCTCACTACCCGATTTCCAAGCCGAGCCGCCTGCGATGGTGTTGCCGAACCGAATGGGGTACTCAAGGGTACCCCGAGTACCCTAAACCCATTTACTTTGAACTTATTAGCAAATAATTGATTAAAATGGTTTTCACATATTTATTTATTTAAAATATAGTTTTGATTATTTTGATACTTTCAAATTGGGTATATAATAACATAGATAGAAGAAATTAGGGGTGTAACCCCCAAATCGCTTGTGATCTACTCGAGATTGGATTGGCTTGCTAAAAGCACGATCCCAAACTCTAGCATAAAATACCTTGTTTAATAAAGTGTCATCTTATTCCCATACCCTTTCACTTTGTCTCTCTCTATATATACATACTAGGTTAGAGTCCGCGAGCTTCGCGGGTAAGAAAATTTAATTTTAATTAATAGATTTATGTCGTAAAAAATAAAAATATGTTTTTATAAATGTTTTATTGAATTATGTATTATGAAAGACATAACATAAGACGTAAAACCAACAACAAATTTTATGAATATTTGAATAAATGGTTCACTCCATTCCATCTATCATCATTAAGACGCACTAAAACTACTCTAGATTTTTTCAATTATCATCATCTTCTTATTAGGAAAATAAGTAAAGAACGGTTTAAAAGGACACAGTAACACATTTGCGGATTAAAAGATTCTTCACAAGTGCTATCTATATGTAAGTGTTCAACCTCTTATTCCTCGACTGTGGGCGACCTCCGAAGCAAGTTGTGTTGGTATATGTAATATAATTTCATGTGTTGCTTGTGCATGTGTTTGTTTTGCAAAGCCACTAATCTTTGTCAGGTTATAATTATATATATATACACACAATTTGTAGTAGTAACATATAACATGTTAATAAACATCCGCTAGTGACCAAACATGTGCAAACTTATGATGAGCATCAGTAAGAAGGTATGAAAATCTATACAAACACATTTTGTTTATAAAAAATTGTTTTATTATACATTAAAACTGCCTTTATCATAGGTAGAACCAAGACCGAAGCAGGTTAGTTTTATTACGTTGCTGGATATAATTGTTGTTTGAGATAATGAATTTAAGCTGGATTATCCCAAATTGTAAATTTAAGATTGGATGACAAAACCACTAAAACAATCTTTTACAAGGGTCAGTAAGGTCCCACCAGTCAAAAGTATCATAGAATGTGTACCCTTCAAAAATACATGTAAGAATCCAAGTGAGAAAGGTTCAGCAGCAAGGCTCCTCAAAATCACTAAAATATCTTAAATCCAACGCTCTCCTTTCTCAAGTACTTACCAGGGAAAGATGCGGTGAATGGTTAAATGTTCAGTTCCAGCACAAAATTGCCATTCAGAAACCCAGACCAAGCTGATTTGCAGGTGTAAAATATGATGCCACCTGATTGAAGTGTTTTTTGAAAAATAAAAAGTTGAGAGAGAAGCCCCTGTTGAAGTTCATAGCAAAGTCTATATAGCTACCAAACACTATTGAAGTTCATATAGTGCTTTGACACTTCATAGTGAAATGAAACTCCAAGTGTATTCTGTTTGGTGAACGACAAATGGCTTCAAAATACTGAAATTTGTGTACTTTACTTCTTGACCCGAGAAAGCATAAGAACACAACCCACCAGAAAAAGAACACACACCACTTAAAAAAACACACGAAAGACATTTTCTACCACAAACCACATTAACACTCAATGTATATAACCCGATTATGACTCCCATCCAGTTGTATGGATGAGAATGACCAAACCATAAAGACCAATCTAAGGATTTTGCCAGGGTCTAGTCTGAGATGATTGCTAATAAATCAAAAGAACTAATTTTAGTGTACATCCCCACATGTGAGTGCAAGGAAGCCACCCTCTTGGAAAAAGAAGACTCGCACCACTCGAAGGAAAAAAAAACACAAAAGGATGTGCAGTTGTGCACTACCACAAACCAACATTGAACACTATATTAACACAACCCAGATATGAATCCCAAACCCGGATGTGGTAAATGTACTAACCAAAACTAACCCGCACTAAAGCGCCAACTCAAATGGATAATGTTGTGGAGAAACAGACTTTAAGGAGTCATTTTTTATATAACATATCACAATTCATCATTGTAGCTAAACATATTTTCATGTTCGCTGAAATTATGTAACACTTGGCTTATATTTCTTAAAATAAAGATAATACATGTGATGATCTATAGATCCCACCTGAAATAGTGTATAATTTTATTTAAAATTTATTGTTAATGACTAAAAAGATATGAAATGTAACATCAAGTTACTGCCACACGAAGGCTATACCAAGGACTATACTTCACCGAGCAAATATTTGCTTTCATGTCAATGTTAAGACACTCGCCTCTTGTCGTGTAATCCATATATTCACCTGTTGGATAAATAATAAGTGTGAAATATGATTACATCACAAAAAGAAGATATAACTTCAATAATAGCATAAGTTATTTGAAAAGAAACGCTTAACAAAGCTTTATGTATAAAAGATGCACATTGGGGACTTTTGGCTTGTTTGACCTGATACTTACTTCCTTTTAAGCAAATTTCTTTATAGATTTACCCATTAGAGATTTAAAAAAAAAACATGACCCAAATAACCCCGGGAATAAGTAAACGGGCCATATACCTTACAGTTATAACTTCTAGGACTTAAATTGTTCTCCATTACCAAGTCTGGATCAAAAGTGTAGGAGGCGCCCATTGAGTCAAAATGGTTTCCAATTCACACCAGTTACTCCTAGTATGCCTTCTTTTCTAGGAGTAACACTTAGTTGAACCTGAAATCAAAATAAGAAATATATTACAAAATACATGTTAACTACATATATAAAAATAACAATATGTATTGTGAATAATGTTTGATGTAGTGAGTAGTACTGGAATAATAATATATGTTAGCCACGTAAAAGAAAATAATAATATATCTAATCAACAATCACCATTTTTTTGAAGTAAACAATCAGATGAAGCTTATTAAACCAAAATAATCTTGTGAATAAACAATTGAGACTATTTGTATCTTCCCCGTAACTCATAAAAATTGTATCATAATATGGATTGATATGACAAAATTCCAGTCCATGAAGAAGACATGACTTCTTAAAACCAACACCATCGATTCTGGATTTCTATGTAATACCCTTTTAAACTTTAAAAATCCACTAAAACCAAGAATCCATAGAACTATGCATTTCCTTATAGATAATCATTTTATAACATTTTAAGATGAAAAAATAATCTCTCATGAACTTGAAAAACCACAATGAGATTTCCATTGTCTTCCTAAAGGAATCCAGTAAAAGCAGTAAACATTTCATACATAAGCAATAAATATAAAATTTCATGGATCAACATGCCTAACAATGAATAGAAAATAAACAAAAATCTAAATTTCTAAAACATCAAGATGCCAAAACCACCACGACAAGACACTTAATTCATTCCAGATTTCAAAAATAGGAAGCATATGTGACTAACCGGTGTTTTTTAAGTAGCCGGATACCAATGTACCGTTGGAGTTCAACAGATGCGACATAAATGATTAGGGAAAACAAAATTATATAGTTCAACTATTAATGACAAAATCAAAATTAAAACCAGAAATCCAGCAACTAAATGTAATACGGACACCTGGTATCAAATGGAATTGTTTTCTATAATGGAGGATTTATAAAAATCACCTAGACAGTCGTAGGGATGGAGCCATCTTCTGCTGCAAACATGGACTCATAAACAGCAGCTATTGCTAGAGCGGTGTCCCTTTTTAAGAACTAAACCCATTCATGCAAAATAAACATACATGTAAATATAAAATGAACGGCTGCAAGACTGGAAACAAAGTGGCGAAGAAATGGATAACGAAAAAATCTTACTTTGATTCTATTTACAAGAACATTAGATTCACCCATCGCCCGCAAATGTTCTATTAGCAACATCAGTAACTCCAACCCCTTTCCCTAAAAAAAATGTAAGTTTATTTAATGGCACATAACTTGTGTTTTAGGAAAAATAAAATTCTTGCAAAAAACAATTCCATGATTTCCATTGCCAGCATCCATAGTTACAATAAATGATCCAATTAACTATAATTCTGTTAATCTTTCTGAATCCGATATTTGTTTATCAAAAATCGAAAAGCACAGGCAACCAATCGCCGATAAACTTAACAACATTAACAGGGGCAAGAACATACCGACAATTAACATGAGTGTCAATCCCTAAATTCCCACTCTGGTGGAAGGTCAATCCCTAAATTCCCTCTAGCAAGGATACAATTAACATGAGTGTAAGCACTTACCCCAAATTTGACCGTCGATTAACAGATCTGCATTTGGATCGGTCACGAGACGAACCATGGAATCTTCGATGAACAGATCTGCGATTGTACATCATTCTCTGTAATATCTATTATCTGCGTTTGGATAAGGTTTACTTCATTTTGGCGGACGACACAAAAGCATAATCACCGGATATGTTCATCACAGCCGATGAAGTTGAAAACATTAAATCATACCAAAGATTCTTAAGAACTGAAAGGAATATTAAAGTTTATAAAGGACCAGTGTAACAAAGGAACGGAGAAGATGAATATTACAAAATCAAATGTTGTGGTGAAGACTGTTGGAAGTAGAAACTCACCTTTGAAGAAAATCGGCGTTGTTGAAGGAGCCTGAGAGATGATGGAGAGTTGTTCAGGGTTTGGAGTGAAAAGATGAAAGGCAAGCCCGTCACACAATTGCTCTCATCATCAAAACCCTCAAAACCCTAGATGAAGAACAAACTCAGACCCCACACCGGCTCTGTATCAAGTCGGAAGATGAAGATGAGGATTTTGATTCCACTCTAATATTGTAGATCAACAACACATCTCTACATCTCTCATCTCTGATTCTTTTTCCTTTTGAATCCACAGATCCAAATCCACATCTTTGAGGGAGAGAGAGAAAGAAAATGAAAAAGGCTCGTAGTTTGAAATTTGAAAAGGGCTCACGTGATGAGTTACAAAGCTGGTTAAAATTCAGACTTTTGTCACAAGCCTGTTCTTATCTTCTCACAGCTTTAAAAAAAAATCACAGTAAAATGACATGTGGAATAGGAGAAGCCAGGGATTGCCATGTAGGAAAGAGAGTAAAATGGTGGCTTGTGGTGTTGACAAGTAGGATTTTGAAGGTTTGATTTATTATAATAGAGATAAGTATGAGCTTCACTTATTGAGCTTGAGTTGGCTGACAAGTCTAAACAAGCCTATTATTTATATGTGGTAGGATCTTATACAAACTAAATTAAATCTAAAAACTATAAGAACCAATAAAATAGTAACACATGGATAACTTATAAAGACTCAATAAAGGTATATTTTTCTTTGACAATATACAATGATTATGGAAAATCTCTATTTACATGCCATTTATAATTTGTACATTTGATAAGGTCATTTTTTCTAATTTAGTAAATAACACATGCTATTATGTAACTATCATAATTTCATGTTTTTTTTAATTATACAAAGAGCACATACTACTACATAACTAGCACAAGCACAATTTCATGTATTTTTTATTTTATTTTGTAAACAACACACATGTTGTTACATAACTAGCACAATTTCATTTTTTAATGTAAACAACACACATGTTGTTACATAACTAGCACAATTTCATTTTTTTTTATTTTGTAAATAACACATACTATTACATAACTAACACAATTTCATTTTTAAAATTTTTTTGTAGACAACACATACTGTTACATACTAGCACAATTCATGTTTTTGTTTAATTTTGTAAATAGTACATGTTATTACATAACTAGCAGAAAACACGTTTATTTCCAAATAGGTTCCCGATAACAACATAAAAGGAAAAAATAACTACACATAAGAATTACACAATGTAACACCTCGGAATTTATTATTGAATTATATGACAACACGTGTCCAATCAACTCTCAAATATGCCAAGTTATTTGGACGAGAGGGACTAAATATGTTAAATTGTGGAAGATTGGTTGTGGAGGGACCATTTATGTCAACATGCCAATTTTTGGCCTCTGAGTGATCCTTACGGACCGCAAGGCTTATGCCTTACAGACCGTAAAACAATTATATATAATGTAACTGGCAGTCTCTTACGGACCGCAAGACCTGCGTCTTACGGACCGTAAGGAGAATTGAATCTATGGGCGCGCAGGGTCCTTACGGACCGTAAGCTGCCAGCCCTTACGGTCCGTAAGGGGTGCAACTGGCAGAAATGGCAGTCTGCCGTTGTGCCATGTAGCTCGCGACTTGCCACCCTTCTCCTGGTTCTAACACCTCACATGATACTTGCACACATCTGAGAACCTCTGATAACACTTGGCATGATCACGGTGATTTTGTTCAAGTATAAATAACACCCAAATTCAACTTCATTCCTTGCTCATTTCCATTTCTTTCTCCCTATCACTTATGGAGTTTGCTTCTCTTTAGAGGCCTCCTACTGAGTTCATATTCCTCCTAGAACACTTGTAAGTGTTCTTTCTTAGCTCTTTTATTTTCTAGGCTAAGTAATTAGCCGAAAGTCAAGCAAACTGACTTTTGTTTTGACTTTCGGTTATGACCATTATGGTCAAGCCAATGTTCGAATCGAACATGGCTACATGATTGTAATAAGGTAGGTGATAATCCCCTATGAGGGAACCTCCTGAAGATCACGTTAAGTTCGTCAAATGACGGGTCAAAGTAATATTAAAATGAAAGTCAAAACGCAGTTTTACGGAAATTAAGTTAAATGAATCTCTAAACATCTAAACACTAATTTTTGACATTATATCAGTTGGTAAAACATATTAGGACATGTTAGATCTTGTCCAACCCGTTATTTCCTGCTTATAGCTCGGTTTGCAACCGAAAGTCAAACAGTTTGACTTCTGTTTTGACTTTCGATTCTGACCCGTTTTAGTTAAGTTACCTACTGATTTGAAGTTGCGTTATGATCATATTAATGTATGGAATAACCCTCTGAGGCTATACCATTTGATCATAATCAGTTGTCGGGTTTTATGCAAGTTCTTATATAATGCCATAAAAATGTCGATTTTGCCCTTTTGTGCATAAATTAGTTTTAAATCATAATGAAGATATAAATTGTAATACTTACTGATGTGGTAACATAATAAAGATGTTTTGGCATAATGAACTTGACATTGACTCATCTGATCACCCGATGCCACATATGCGCGTACGGTTGACTTATATAGCTTAATTTATATAAATTAACTTCCTTCAAGTTCACTTCTAAACAAAATATATTATTGTTTGACTCATATTATAGAAGTCATAGTACTTGTGAGAGTACAAACCATATTCTATCCGGTCTCCGCTTAATCTAGCGAACCGTACCGTTTTTAATATTAGTTAACCGGTCCAAGTCATATGACTTAAATAAGATCCGTTAACATTCTAATGGATAATAATTCCATTTATTCCAGACTAAGGGCGTCTAGTAAATTGCAACCTTGCTAGTTGTTTTGTTTAATTGGTTGTGCTTATAATTATCTTTGGATTGTAAAAATTTAAGCTCAGATAAATATTCTTAACCTATTTTCCCTATACGGACTTGGGATAATGTAAATTATTACCGCTTGGTCGGGTATGGGATCAATGACCTATGTGTTCAAGAATCCAAATAACCCGTTTTAATTCGTATTGCTTGATAACTTAAACATTGGGGGTTAATATGACAGTGTCCTGGATATTCTCGGCTCATTTAATTGCAAATGACCACGACTTAAGCACGGGGTAGGCATACACCTGACATATGCTTATGCTATGATAAAATATTTTTCTAACCCAATATGGGTTTGCCCAATAAGGGTATTAAAGTGGTGTGTCGGTTAATCATGTTCTTGGACATAGTTTCCGGGCCCCATATGTATTGGCATGTAATACTGATAACAAGAGATATAGTTTGTCCCAAGTTATTTATGAAAATTAATATACCAAATGGTATATAAAATGATTTTTGAAATATTTTCAAAATGTGTCGGTTATTTGTATTTACCAGTGAAAACTGACGTATCTTCAAAAGACTTAAGGGCATGTTGCAAAGAACGTAAATAGGCTGGAAGCTGCCCGGTAATTGCTTAGTGGAATTTGCAACTCCATGCAAGAAGCCTAGTTGTCTTTTATGTAATCATTTGATATCTGATCCGCCTGTGGATCTTTTATATGCTTTGGTCTGTATATTATTTTATGAACTTCCGGACAATTGTAATTTGTAGTAATTATTTTATACTCCCAAGACTTCCGCTATGTTATTGTGCATATCTATATCAATTTATCACGCATAAACCCCAAGTCCGGGCCCACCAGGAAATCAGGGTGTGACACATAACAAAATAAGAACATACGTATAGATTTAAAATCAACACAATACATTTTTCGTACTAGCACATTCCAACTACATAACTAGCACAATTAGAGAACACATTTTTGTGAATTTCTTAAAAGTCACTTTTATAAATAAAAAAAAGTATAGCAATATGGTACTTATATTAAAGATAAAAAAATACTTGGATTTTATGGTATAATTAAAAAAAATAATGAAGTATTTAAAATTTATTTTATTTAAAAAAACCTTGGTGGAATTAGTATTTAATGGAAAATGGCTAAATGACTAAAATACTCATATATCTTATTATGGGGGGGGGGGGATAGTGCACGGTCCTCCCAACCGCCGGAGTGATCCCACTCCGAGAGCCGCTACCCGACCAAGCTAGCTCCGCGGTGAATTCCCCTTGCCGAGTTTTTATCCTGGGCGACATAACTCGAACCCGGTACCTATGGGAAGAGGTGAGTGTCGGTAACATATATCTTATTATATAATATAGTAATTGTTAATGATGAACTCTAATCAATCTTAGCCCTTGATTCAACATTCAAAATTTGTTCCTACTCTTCTTAGGTAACATAAGGTTTGTACCGGATCTTAACTCTTATTTATATAACTTTTTTTAAATGTAAAATTATATAATAATCATAATTGTATATAAAATAACTATAAATGTAAATAAATTAATTAATAAAGAATAAATAAGCAAGCCAAGCTCGAACTCAAAATCTTAAAAGTTAAACAAGCCGAACTCGAACACAGGCGAACTCGGGCTCAATTGTTTCCACCCCTGTAAGGAATAAGTCAGACAATGGTTAGTTTTTTTCACATTTAGTTTTTTTCATTTTTGTTATTTTATAATAAAATCAAAATATTTTGTATTTTTATTCGCAGAGAAGTCCCAACTAAACCTGTTTTTATGTAAATAAGTTGAAGAAATTGTATTCATGCAAGTCGGGTTTGACAGGCTATTCGTGTGACATGGATTTCACTCTATTCATTAGATAGACTAGGGATGGTAATTTCCCGCGTTACCTAAAATATGACACGAACACAACATGAAAATAACCACGTTTTATATTGGCATATGTAACATGTTTAGTTAAAAACACATTGACATGCCAACCTGTTTAACCAAACATGTCAACTCACTAACCCGTTTATGATTTTAAATGTGCGCGGGTTAGGATTGTTGTTTTTGACACGAATAAAAAATGGGTCATATTCAGGTTAAACAATTCAACCCGCCAACCTGACACGATTTACGCCCTAACACAGTCCCCAGAACTTTGCATTCATTACAACACTCATTAGTCGTTTCCATCTGTAGATTAAAATCATAGTTTCAACACTATTAGGACAAAGGCTTCCAAAGTAGACAAGAGATCAATATATCCAAAAAAAAATGACTTAACATTTCAACAGTGTTTTTCTCAACTTATATACATATCAAGACAGAATTATGCGTTATCGGATTTATAACAAGTCATCGCGCGCATCAATTTTTTTTTTTTTTTGAATTTAACGAAACTGTTTCCAGGAACAAAAAAGTGAAGTTGCAAAGTGACGGCGAGTTCAGCCCGAATAAATACCCATCTGTCTTACTCTCAGTGTCAGATATATAAGTATAATCGTCCCCAAACTCGACCTGCAAAACAGAGACAGTTTAGTGCTTGAGTGAAATAAAAGAAGCATATACTTGTCACCCAAATTCACATTTATATCCACATTTATTTCAGGCTCGGTAATGGGTCAAGTTGCCCGTCAAACACTCTTATGTTTCATTGTTTATAAATAGTTAATGTCTTAATTATGATTATGAAAAGATCATAACAATAAATCTTTTAATAAAATGATTTAGGGGTTTGTATACATATTTCAACTTGTTTAACCCGTTCCTCTTTCAGCAAATGTTTTTATTTGACCCATTTGAATGGATACTCACTGTAAGCGTTTGACTTGTGTTGACTGGAATTTTTTTCTAATGTAACTTTGATTTATAATTTGTATTTAAAATCATGAGAAGTTGCGAACTTACAAGACTGAGAAGAGGAGAACAATTTTTCTTGAATTAAACGAACCAGCACGCTTATGCTTCCTCGATCTGGGAGCATCAACAACTTTCTCACCAACAATTTTATCTGCTGAACAAAAACAAGCACATCGTTAGTCAGATGTTATGTTTGATCATAGAGTAAATTGCCAAAATCGTCCCTTTGATTTGGGCATCTTTGCCAGTTTCATCAAAAACAACTTTTTTGTACTATATTGCCCATCACTTTTTGAGATTTTTTGCCATTTTCATCCAAACGTCTAATTTGTTTTATTTTTTTCTGTCAAACATTTGGTTGGAAATGACAAAAAATCCCAAATCTCAGGGACGATTTTGGCAAAAAAGTTAGATGTTTGGATGAAAATGGCAAACAATCACAAAAGTGAAGGGCAATATGGTACATTAAAGTTGTTTTGGATGAAACTGACAAACATGCCCAAACCTTAGGGACGCTTTTGTCAATTTACTCTTGATCATATGATCACATGGTAATTTTGTAGCAAGAAATGAGTTGAAGTAGAAGACGGTTAAGAACCTCGAGTGGAAAACTTGGACAACATGAGGCTGTGGTTCATCAACATCTGCATGTACTTACCTCCCATGTCGAAGCTGATCTGTTTCTGCAATGATTTCTGCAAATACCATTACCATGAAATTAACATTGCAAAATCATTCCAGTAATTACTTCTTGAATAGTAACAATTTCATATCGATCCACAACAACGTCTAAACTAAAACAACTCGTTTTTACTTTTTAGAGAATCAAGGATACCAAATTTCACCCCTTAACTTATGAACGAGTCAACATGGATTTTAAAATTTATCTAATAGGTTAAACAGTCGAGCCGAGGGTCTCACTGGAAGCAGTCTCTCTATTCCTATAGGGTAGAGGTAAGGCTGTCTACATCTTACCCTCCTCAGATCCTTACCTTAGCTTTGCTATTGATGGGATTTACTGAGTATGATGATCTAATAGGTTAAACAGATAAACTTTTTTGTTGAAAAATTAGTGAGCCCGTCCGTATAGAATAACTTGATCTACTCACCGTCAATAGTTGTTCGTTCTTCAAATTACCAAGAGTTTCCTCATTACTGGTTTCAACATCATCAACATCTACAGAATATGCAACTGCATTTTCCACCATCATGTTGATGTAGCTTTGATTGCTCAAACGGCCATCCAACGAAAGCTGGCTTTTAAGAGGAATAACCACCTCTGTCGCTGCAGGACTTGAGAAATCTATTGGCAGTTCATAATGGAGACCGCTGTCACATTCATCAGACAATACTACAATGCTATAATCATCACATCCCTGCATGCATACAAGAAAACAATTAATTGAATAAAAACAACGAAACCAAACACATAGGTCATGGCTTCTTTAATGTTGCAACAACAAAAATGTATGTGAACAAAATGGATTCCCATAAGACAGTACAGAAATCGTTAAAGATCTTGAGACGTAAGAACAGCAACTGATGATAACAAAATGTACCGATTTTTTTTTAAGAGCAATGAAGGGTGTTTAAATGGTTGAATTACATAAACACTTGTACATCGTGATAATACATAAGGTGGTTCTGTAACCACCTAATTGCGGTTCTCATAGTTCTATACTTAAAATTGTTTCAAATTTCGAAAGACAAGTAATTGTCCATATGTATTATCGTTCATAGTCATACTAACGGAAATGAACATACAAACTGCAGTTTTTCAATATACAAAAGAGCAAACACAAAGTATAGCAACAAGTGTTTCAATGAAACATAGATCTGATTCACTAAGGTTCAAAAAAATTAAATTCTTGAACATGCAAAATCATCATTGATTTCAAAATGGAAACCGAAAAACTACAGTTAGCATGAATGACTAATATCGGAGTAAAACTGATAACCGAATCTATTTTTCTATATTTATGTATTTTCAAATTATATAACCATGTATCCTCGCTGTTTGGCAACTTCCGAATGGTTAAGTGCTGAACCAGTAAGAGGTCTGAACCATTAAGTGCTGAACCAGTAAGAGGTCTGAACCTTAAGAGCCAATATAATGCTTAACCGTTCAGAGGCAAATCTCTGACCAATTCAGATTAGATGTCTTAACCATTCAGACTCAGTATAATGCTTAACCATTCAGAGACAAATGTCGAACCATTTAGACATCTGCTCAGTAAACAAACAGTCTGAACCATTAAGTGCTGAATTAGTAAGAGGTCTGAACCATTAACTCATTAAGAGTCTGATAAACAAACAGCCGCTAAGTCCTAACACATGAGTTAAAAGTGTCTAAATCACTGATGCAAAAACATCAAACTATAATAACTGTATGCATTTAAAAGAAGAAAAGATATATAAATTTTGGAATGAAGCCGGCCCATTTAAAAAAAAATAATAATAATCCCAACCCAAAAGAGAAACAGCATCATTTATGTTAGAAAAAACACATAGGGCTCCATCTGACACCAATGATCATCTCCTGTCACCATCTAATTTATGACAGACAATCTTAGGTCAACACACCAGTCGACTGTCGCCTGAAAACCCTATTCCACCATTACCCTCCTTAACATCAATATCACAGATCCATATTCAAGCACATATAACTCAAAATTAAGAACAAAAATCATGCTAATTTCAAAGCAAAGCAAAATGTAGAGGAATTGAGAGTGAAAAACCTCTTCTTCAGTGGAGTTGACCGCCATTGAATTGAAGTTGAGCAGCTTTAACTTTAATGGTGTTGAGAATAATGGTGTGGGGTTGGTTATATATGAGGAAGCAACAGATGGGAAATGTAGAGGTGAAGAAGAAGAAGGTGGGTTTTGAGCATGATTTGATTTGGGGGTATGTATCAATGGAGATTAAATAGTACTAATAGTAGTAGTAAAATAATAAGGGGGGTTGTTTCTGAGCACCAGCAGCATTACATTGATGAAGACGACAAACATTTCTCTTTACCTGACAAAAGCAATTAAAACTGGCTCGTGAACTTATTCATAGATCTACGTCTCTCTCTCTCTCTCTCTCTCTATATTAAACTTATTATTAGATGACAACCAAGACCTAAAAAGTATATTTCTATTTTGTTCAGATTTCATATATATTCCTTACATTTTTTAAATTAAAGCTATAGTCTCTAAGGGGGCGTTTGGTTCGCGGAATGATTTGGAATTGGAATTGGAATTTGTATAGTAATTAGAATTTGAAGGAATTGGATTTGGAATTTAAACATTCCAATTGGAATTGGAAATTGTTGGAATTGGAATCTCAATTCCATTTTTATTGTGTTTTGTTGTCAAATGAATTGGAATTCATCACCCCGAGTGAACGGGTGCTGAGTCTAAACTAATAGTACTATCGTTGTTAAGGCAGGTAGACAGCATTCCATGTGTAAACATAACAAACAAGCATTCATTAAGTCACGTATAACATGCGGTAAAGGTTAGCGTTTAAAGTATTGCGTAGTGTGTTCGATGTGATTTAGTATAAGTAACGTATGTAACACCCAAAAGTGCATAAAGCAAAAAGGGATCGAGTATACTCACAGCGATTGATGGATTGAAGGGAGCGCTAGGGAGTAGGGTTAGCCTGATCAGAACGATAACATAACGATAAGTGACGCGTAAAACGATGCAGGATACAAGTGAGTCGGACAGCAGTTCGGTCGGATGGTAATCCGATCGGATGGCCAGTCATGCGAGTGGTAATCCGTTCGGACAGTAGTCCGGTCGGACAGCAGTCCGGTCGGATGACTGTTCGAGTGGATTGTTTCTTCCCTTGAGAAGGATGTGTTTGTGTATGATGGCTTGACTTTTGAAGTTTTTGTTGTAGCATTTTGAAAACATTGAAATATCTCTACCTTTCAAGTCGGTCGATCGAACGGTCGTTCGATCGGACGGCAACCCGTTCGGTTGGGCACTTCAGTGAGAACAAATTCACAGCAGGGTGGTCACTCGGTCGGATGTCCATCCGACCAGGTGGCAACCCTGATACTGAACATGTTGAAAATTGTTTAAGTATTAAAGTCCAAATGTCTCATGATTCGAATGGCAGTTCGGTCGGATGGTAGTCTGATCGGATAGCAATTTGTTCAACACTCAGACTTTAGATCTTGGCAAAATTGGTTAGGTGTGGGACCCAAGGTGCAAGTCATTCGGACAACCGGTCGCTCGGATGGCTGTCCGTTCGGACAGTAGTCCGATCGGACGGCACTCCGTCCTGGTCGTTTCGTTCGTCTTACACTTGGCCGTTTTGATTGTTTGTCGTGTTATCGAGATGTGTTGACATCGTGCTAACCAACAGAGTCCCATCCTAAGCTCTAGAGACCCGACTGAACAGGAATCACCCAAATCCGGTCAGTCCTCCGGTTCAGGACGATAGTTCTTGGTTAACCCGGAATCGATAATCTCGTAGATAGGATACGAATCTTGAACCAACACAACCACAAGATTGAGTAGTGAGTCGGCACAAGCTCCGATTCTACCGGTTTTGAATGCATTGAGTGTAAAGGTGTTGAAAGAAAGTTGAAAAACCTTCTCTCAATCCTTTTCACTGTGAATATGTTTAGATCTATGAAAGATCTTCGTTTGTTTTTGTGGAAATCGGTTAGATCTAAGTTGTTCTTGGTGGATTGAGGCCAAAACATGAAGTTCTTCAAGAACACATGATGACATCATCCTATAACACCTTGAATCTTGATGATTTCATGGTTAAAAGTTAAGATTCAAAAGATAGAAAGGTGTAGGAGTGCGTGTAGGTTAAGGAAGTACAAGATTTAGGATGAGATCTTACCGGAATTGCGAGAAATCGAAGAAAAAGCGAGTAGTAGCACTAGTCGGATGTCACTTGCCAAAAGTGGAAAGAATGAAAGTAACAAGGGGTATTTATAGGATTCCCAAAATGGAAAGGGCTGGTCGGTCGGATGGCATCTCGCCTGGGTGGCAGCCCGGTCGGACGGCACCTCGATCGGATGGCAATCCGGCCGGCCGGCACCTGGTTCGAGTGCTCGGCGTGAAGAGTGTTGTCGTTTCGATTCGCGTGCAGCGCGTTGCGATGCGGTTCGAGCGAGCGAGCGATACGATGGAGTTGCTTATCAAATTACTTTTAATCCCAACTACTCATATCTCACACTATATCTTTTCCACCAATTATCATACCATTTTGATTGTGATTGAGTTCGATTGCGTTTCGATTGATTCCCCACACATAACATAAATAAGCATGCACAAGTAACTCATAAGGCACACATACACGTATAACAATAACCAAAATGCGTAATTCGAGCTGCGAGTGCGATTGTGATAGCGATAAAGCGATTAAACAAGCGATAAATAGCGATTACTATGCGATAATAGATACTCCACATAAGACAACTAAAGCAAAAATAAAATAGACTAATTACAAGTCAAAGAAGTCAAAACAGGAATTGAGCAAGGAGAGGCAGATCGCAATTAGCAATCTTTTCTTCCTTTGACTTCAATCTTGACTTTGACCTTGACTTTCGAAAACACGGGGTGTTACAGGGATAGCACACTGGGTCCGCACGTCTCTGCACGCCGCAAGTGAATCCTTGTCAGCAGGGGCAACGGACCGGGTTATGGTCACTCGTGCTCGAGCATGGTGTGAGATTTAGGACTATACCCCTTTAAGTCCCCCAGGCCAGTGTTGCTTCCATATGCAAGCTGCAGATGGGTGGAATGCTGGATTATTGGTCGAAAGGGTTCCCTTGAAATCGGTTTAGAGAAGATACTAGGCCGAGGCCTTTGCTCCTGCTTCATGTAAATCAATCGGTCGATTGATTGTTGACTATGGAGCGGTTGGAGTAAAGTCGTGTTGACTTGTGTCGAACTGGTGAGTAAGTTCAGGCTGATTCTGAAGCATCTCTTGGTTTATTGCATTTTCGTGGCAGGTTGGTAGTGTGGTCTACCTTTTTCTGATATCATCAAACATGATCACCATTTTGCAGGTCTTCGAATCAACCTTTGAGATGATGACGGAAGATGAGTATGAACTCGCCATTACCCGCAACTCGAGTTGTAACATTTGCGTCTGCCGACGCAAAAGTATTTGGCACTGTGGTGGTGCTTTATGTTCATCACTTGGACATAGAGTGATGATCCCTCTTTCTGTGAGGTGTTCCGTGTTCATCCATTGGACACCTGTCCTTGGGGTTCTGGATCTACTTTGTGGTTACCTTGTTACCGTCGATGCTTAGTTGGAACGTTTTGATTCAACCTCCCTTGTGATAGCACGACCTACCCCTTGTCGGCTGTGTTTGGTCGAACAATGTGAGTAGTTGAATTGCTATTTCCATTGTAATTTCTGGAAATACAATGGGTAAATAAACATGGTCATAAGTAGACCTGTTACCACCATTGTTTATTCTATGAAGACAATGGGTAGACGTCGCAACCCCCGTCCCCTAACAACCCGGGAACGGGCGGCCGCGTCTAGTTTTGGTGGTATTCAGGTGTTTATCATTTTGGCAGCGGAAATTACATCAGGATCGTAGTTAGGAAATATTTTATCAGAGTAAAATACCACACTTTCATAATATTAAATACGTGAGAATAATCCCAAGTTTTAAGTACACACATTTTTATAGGGTTAAATCCTATTTTATTTAAATAAAACATCTCTTTATTTTAGGTAACGTTATAGCCACTTTTCCAAGCCTTCAGTGCTGTCCAGCTGGCTTCTATTTGGCTTTCACATTTTGTTACCTGAAACGCGTTTAAAAACATTTTGTCAGTGGGAAATACTGGTGAGTGAATCTCAGTTTAATCAAGTTAAGTAAAACCATTGTACAGTATTGAGGGCGGTCGCACACTTACATTTGTTTCCATCTACTTTAATTACCACCCACGGTACTGTCAACCCGACTTGTGGTCATGTTACTCCTCGCAAGGAAGTAACAAATTTTGTATACAAAACCCCAACATACTGACGATAATTGTAGAATACAAATACTCAATCACTGTTTAATATAATATTAATTAAGTGAGGTTTTGTAAAACAATTTGCAAAAAAGGAGATTACTCACATTGTTGTCTTAGGGTTTTCCTTAAGGATTTCCTGGTGATTATCTATTAAATACACAAATGCACACGCGTTAGTATGATAACCCAATATTTACATTAGTAATACCCTCCCCGAGACGGCATTCCAATGAATACGTCGGGCAGAACCACGACAGCCGTTACGGAACCCTGGATCAATCGGGCAACGTATCTAATACGTAACCGGGGTTATGATACTCACAACGGAGCATAACTTCGTTATTTAGGGGGGTATTATGCCCGGAAATTACTATTGCTATGTGGAAATTCGAGAGAGAAAAGAAATGTGAGCGAGTTCGACTGATCTGCCGATGATTGCTATTTATAGGGCTAATTCTGGACTTTGTCGCGCCCCGCGAAGGCTGTAGCCAAGGGCTACGCGGCCCGCGACGGCTTGTAGACTAGGCCATAGCCTTGCTGAGTTGACACGTAGCTTCGACACTTGTACGCCACGTGGCAACCCAGGGTTTCGCCTCGTTGATGAGCGCCCCACGCCCCGCGTAGACCCAGGGGTGGTCTTACGCGGTCCGCGACAGACCTAAAAACCTGGTTTTTAATTAAATTTAATAAAAATAAAAGTATTCAAGGCCTGTTTTCGTATACGAGGTGTATTTTAGGACATATTGGGGCATTCTAAATATATTAGGGGTGTCGAAAATATTTTGGAGGGTTGTTATATCCTCCCCACCTTGTTTTAGAACCCGTCCTCGAGGTCTACTGGAATAAGTGTGGATATTTCCTTTGCATTTCTGATTCAAGCTCCCATGTGTACTCTGGTCCTCTTTTGGAGTCCCATTTTACTTTAACCATAACTAATCTCTTGTGCTTGAGGTTCTTGACCTTTCTGTCTTCAATCTATAGAGGCCTTTCTACAAATTTAAGTTGTTCATTTACCTCTATATCCTTAAGAGGTACTACTAGTGATTCATCAGCTAAGCATTTCTTGAGATTAGATACATGAAATACATCATGTATTCCTGCCATTTCCTCTGGCAGTTGCAGCTGATAGGCTACAGGTCCTATTCTTCTAATAATCTCAAAAGTTCCAACATACCTGGGGCTTAGCTTTCCCCTTTTGATGAATCTTACCACTCCTTTCCAAGGAGAGACTTTCAATAATAATTTATCTCCTACCTGAAATTCCAAGGGCTTTCGTCTGTTATCAGCATAACTCTTTTGTCGATCACGTGCTGCTTTCAGTCGTTCCTTGACTTGAATAATTTTGTTGGTTGTTTCTTGTACTATCTCAGGTCCAGATAGTTGTTTTTCTCCAATTTCTGCCCAACAGACTGGGGTTCGGCACTTTCGTCCATAAAGTGCTTCGAATGGTGCAGCATTGATACTAGTGTGATAACTGTTATTATAAGAAAATTCTATTAATGGTAAGTGATCGTCCCAATTACCTCCGAAATAAATTACACAAGCTCTAAGCATGTCCTCCATTGTCTGAATTGTCCTTTCGCTTTGTCCGTCCGTTTGAGGATGATAAGCGGTGCTTAGATTTAGCTTGGTTCCCATTGCTTTTTGGAAACTTGTCCAAAAATGAGAGGTAAAACGGCTATCCCTGTCAGAAACAATTGATAAAGGAATTCCATTTAATGAAACTATTTCATTTACATACAACTTAGCTAAGTGTTCCATACTGAAAGTTTCCTTCATAGGTAAGAAATGAGCTGACTTGGTTAGCCTGTCTAAAATCACCCAGATTGTATCGTTACCTTTTCTTGTTTTGGGTAATTTAGTAACAAAATCCATTGTTATCAATTTCCATTTCCAAACAGGCATTTCCAATTGTTGTAATAAACCTGAGGGTTTCTGATGTTCAGCTTTAACTTGTGAATAGGTTAAACATTTTGCAACATATGCTGCTATATCCTTTTTCATTCCTATCCACCAAAAATTCTTTCTTAAGTCCTGATACATCTTATCACTTCCAGGATACATCGTATACTTAGACTTATGGGCTTCTTCTAATATACGGTGGCGTAGGTTTCCTAATTTAGGTATCCACATTCTTTTCTTATGGAATCTCCAAATTCCATCTGTTCCTTGTTCTAATTCTTTAATCGTTCCTTTTAACTTTTCAGTATCATCCTTGATTACTGATTCTTGTGCCTTTCTAATTTGTTCATTTAAATCTACTTGCAGATTTAATTTAATTTAAGTGAACGTACTCTTTTTAGTTTTTCGTGATACTTCCGACTTAAAGCATCAGCTACTACATTTGCCTTTCTTGCATGGTACTGGATATTACAATCATAATCACTAAGTATCTCCATCCAGCGTCTTTGTCTCATATTCAATTCCTTTTGCCCGAAAACACACCTTAAACTCTTATGGTCGGTGAAAATGGTAAACTTACTACCGTAAAGGTAATGTCTCCACATCTTAAGGGCAAAAATTATGGCTCCTAATTCTAGATCATGGGTTGAATAATTCTCTTCATGATTCTTAAGTTGTCTAGAGGCATAAGCTATAACCTTTTGACATTGCATTAGCACACATCCATAACCTAACTTAGAAGCATCACAATAAACTACAAAGTCTTCAGTTCCTTCTGCTAACACTAGTATGGGTGCATTGGTTAGTCTTTGCTTAAGAATTCTAAAGGCTTCTTCTTGTTTTGGTCCCCATTCAAACTTAACGGATTTACAGGTTAACTTAGTTAAGGGAATGGCTATTCTAGAAAAATCTCGAATAAATCTTCTATAATAACCGGCCAATCCTAAGAAACTTCTAACCTCGGTTGGTGATTCAGGGGTTTTCCATTTGGTAATTGCCTCGATCTTGGTGGGATCTACATGAATTCCTTCATGATTGACTAGATGTCCAAGAAACTGTACCTGTTCTAACCAAAACTCACACTTTGAAAACTTAGCATAAAGCTTTTCTTTTCTCAATAAACTTAGAAATGCGTGCAAATCTTTTGCATGTTCCTCTTTATTTTTAGAATAAATGAGAATATCATCTATAAAGACAATTATGAATTTATCCAAATATGGCTTACATATTCGGTCCATCATCTCCATAAATGCAGCTGGGGCATTGGTTAAACCAAATGGCATGATAGTAAATTCATAATGGCCATACCTTGTTCTGAAAGCGGTCTTAGGAATGTCCTCTTTCTGTACCTTTAATTGATGATATCCTGATCGTAAATCGATTTTAGAGAAAAATCGTGCTCCTTGTAGCTGGTCGAACAGATCATCGATTCTTGGTAATGGATACTGATTTTTAATTATGACCTTGTTGAATTCACGGTAGTCAATGCACATACGCATTGATCCGTCCTTCTTTTTAACAAATAAGATTGGCGCTCCCCAAGGTGATGAACTTGGCTGTATAAATCCTTTCTCCAATAATTCATCTAATTGTTTCTTCACTTCCTGCTGATGTGTGCAAAATGCAACATATAAATTACATCAATTGTGGCATAAAACTAACCCTTTTTAGTACTAATGTTGGAAAAAGTGTGCTTTTGTCTTCCTTTTGTATTTTCAGGATTAAATGAGCTCAAATTAACAAAAGAAGCAAAAAGACAGCAAAATCTAACATAAATACAAGAAAGGGAACAAACGTGACATGCCCGACCCCACGACAGCATCTTCCCAAGCAAAACAAGAGAACAGAAGGCTGAACACGCCCCGTGCTCAGTGAGCACGGGGGCGTGCCCAAGTGTTAGCATAAAAGACAAAGTTGTAGAAGCTTCCATCACCCACCACCGGGCCGTGCTCAGCGGACACGGGGTCGTGGTCAACTATAAGATTCGCAGAATCTAGGCAAATCTTGATAGTACAGATATGCTTCTGCACACGGGATCGTGCCCAGCGGACACGGGGCCGTGGTCAACTAATAAAGACAAAGAGCAATTAATGAACAAAGAGAAGGATGTGGACACGGGGCCGTGCCCGAGCTTCTGTTCAGCCTATAAATAGGAGTGCTTGGTTCAAGCTCAAACCATCCCTTGGCACACCACCTCTCTCACACTTCACCCACCACCCACCACCACCATAACACCATCATCCACCACCATCATCCATTGTCCATCATAGAGTGTGTGAGTCGTCTTGGGATCCAAGATTGATTGTAAGAGTTCTTGACAATCAATGTCACACCCTGACCACGTAAAACAACAAACCGTGGCGGAAATGTCGGGGAGTGTTGTAATAGAATTATCGTTTCATAACCATGGATACAAAAAGTGTTTCGTTTTATTGATAATATTAAACATTAACATTGTTTTAACACATAACAAATAAGTTTTATATCGTCTATCATAGATATTATGTCACTAAGGCCTCGTCCAGATCCTATGTGACGCATGCATCCTAGAACGTCAATCAAGCAACAATACCTGAAACATATGTAAAAACAAAGTCAGCAAAGAAATGCTGGCGAGTACATAGGTTTTATAAGAGTATCGAAATCATGGCTTGTTTACATATATTGCAATAACTCGAAAACCTTGTTTTGGAAAAGTATATAATATTGCAACATGATTAACCAACTCAAATAAAGATGGTTATAGTTTATAAAATCTCGTAGCCATGATTCTTAACCCAAAAGCTTTTTTGTTTTAGAAAACCATCTTGTAAAACACCTCGTATAAACTCGTTAATAAAACTCGTATATTATTTCGAAAACATCGTTGTGTGACATCGTTTCCATATCGTTTACCCAAGTGAACTAAATAACGCCACGGAATGTAATATGTTGAAAACACTTATATATAAGAAGTACCAACGGCGTATCTACCATGTTTTCACCACATTACACCCGTCCCGTTATCTAAACACTAACCAAAGACCAATCGTTTACCCAAATCGTTTAACATCGTTTCCAACTTGTTTCCAAATCGTTTTCAAATCGTTTCCAAATCATCCTCGTTTTAATTGTGAAAACTTATATATATGGTCGTCTCGCTAATAACATTTAAACCTTCGTGACTCGACTACCTCGTTCCTCGCTTCTCGTATTAACAAACCCCCAAAAGGTAAGTTAATAATTACAGATTCAGTCGTTACCCACAACACCCACACATAACCATGGGTATTGTGCAATAACGGGATTTGTCAGATCCTATGGTACCATAACCTAATACTGGTCGGCTTAATCAATTCTAATGAATGTCGTTCGTTATGTAACTACAACCAACAAGTTTGTTCACATTATCGAAATCGTTAATAGTTTAGTATAAATCGTTCTATTCGTTTTTGAAATCATCGTTTAAACCTTGAAAACATTTTGTACATATGAATCACCCCAAAACAATTGAAAACAGTAAAATAGGGGAACTATGTACTCACCTGTAGTGCAAGGTATCTTCAATCAATAGTACTTCAACAAACTCGAGTAAACCAGAGAAATCAAGTAGCACCTAGTAATCGAATCACTAGTCAAACAATAGACGCCTAAATCGGAAGATCGGACAGAATGAGGTCTTGTAAACCAAATGAGTGTTGGAACTCATATGATATGGTTTAACAAGGCCTACATCCTAAATGAAACCTAACCTAAGTGCCTTCGACCCATCGCGGCCCATTAAGGTAGCTTATGCTACTTTAATGCGTCGTTCGCGTGAAACTCGTTCGGAACGTCTAACTAGTCCTATGACAAGTATTATATGCCTATACAAGTTTAATCATGATGTATAATCAGTTATGTGACAAAATTTTAGGTTACATAAGCTTAATTACCAATTATATATGAAAAGGGTATTTTGGTAATTTACCTTAGGCATATAATCTACTTATCATACAACTACCTAAACTAGGTGACCATAAGGTATAACCTCGGAAGGTTATTCCCTATGCTACTATGGTCACTAAACATGTTTGGTTGGATCCTAATGATCGACCAAACGGGTCGTGTTCGAAAGTCTAAGCAGGTGTGTAGTCCGCTTGACTTACGACTCTACATAAGCACTAATCTAAAAAGTGAAGAGCTAAACATGCTAGAACATGTTTAGTTAAGTTAGAAAATAGGTTTTGATATCAAAACAAACGGTTTTGATATCCTAGAGTAGTTTGGTTACAAAATACGCGTAAATGCGTATTTTGGCCGAAACTATGAGTCGTCACTGAGCCTAGATAACGTGGTAATCAGTAGGTATAGTCACTAGGGACTATAACCATCATGATTACGCTCACGTTATGAAGATCAAACGAACTTCACATTGACCATAAACTGGTCAATGCAGAAAGTCAAACGCAGTTTGACTTTAACGCTAAAACGAATGAAAAGAACGAAAGAACACTTACAGAAGGTCCCCGCAAGATTTGATTCCGATTTTTCTCTCAGGTAGGAAGCATATACTTCCACTTAGAGAGCATAAATCAAATTTCAAATTGTGGGGTTTGAAGTGAAATGGATGGGGTATATATAGGATTTCTAGAACCGTTAAGATCGTTCCTCGAAAACTGAGGTTTGATCTGGACCTTACATGTGTGCCCATGGTTTTCTAAAACCATGGGAGCCCCTAATATGGACTATGTTCATAGAATACCAGCCCATGGTTTTGCAAAACCATGAGTGAAAACCATCAACACTTCAAAATGGACTAGGTTCATTGAATCTGCCAGAAATTTCAAAAATGGTCCATACACTTGTAAAACTTGATTTTTTTGGCACTTTTAAGCCCCGTGAACCCCATTTCAAGGCTCTAAAATAAATTTAAAGTATAGGGAACTTAAAATATGCTCAAAAACATCTCGGATGTCGGTTCGTTTGGTCGTACGGTTGCGTTATTCGCTTAATTACGACGGAAGTCATAACGAACGCAAAAACGATCCAAATTAAGCGACGAATGGAATTTTATCATGCCAAACCCTAAAATAAAATATTTTAATGCTTACATAAATTTTTGGATGTCCGGATGTATTCAGAACGTAAGTGATGCGCGAAAATGCAAACTTATGCACTTTTTGACGCTTTTAGTCCCTTAATGAGCATAAAGTTTATTTTAGCATACCGAACCCCTCAAAGCCTATTTCTAAGCTATGTAAAGGTTATTTAGGGTATGTTTAACTTATGATCAAGTTCCGGAATGTTCGTTACTATACAAATCAGCATAGTTTCGCAGTTTGACACAAATAGTCCCTGCGATCGAACAAAGTTGATTTCGACACACCAAACCATTCAAAACTTATTTCTAAGTTATGTGGAGGTTATTTAAGGTATGTTAAGCCTATGTCACTATTACGGAGTGTTTTTCGCGTTATACTGACTGCGTTTAAGCACCCGTTTGCGTATAACCTTCCAGAAAGCGATTTAGAGCTTGAAATTGGAATCGAATCAAATTGTAAAATCACTAAACACAATTACACATATAATAACACCAAAACACATATAATATCACCAAAGCACATTGTTTTATTAATAATCATCATTGTTTTACATCGTACATCGGTTACAGAACACAGTTGTCACAGTCTCCCCTACTTCAGGAAATTTCGTCCCGAAATTTTAACTAGAGGAAGTTTGTGAAAAAAATGAGAATATTTCGTCTTCATCTGGTCCTCACGTTCCCAAGTAAACTCTGGGCCACGTTTGGATTCCCAGCGAACTTTGACCAAATGAATCCGTTTGTTCTTTAACTGTTTGTATGTACGTTCCACTATCTCCACAGGTTTCTCGACAAAGTGCATTGTTTCATCGATTTGGATCTCGTCGAGAGGAATGTGTAGATCAGCGTTAGCTAAACATTTTTGAAGATTGGACATGTGAAAAGTCGGGTGAATATTTCCAAGCTCTGGAGGTAGCTCTAGACGATATGCAACCTTTCCAATTCTTTCCACAATCTTAAATGGTCCCACATATCGAGGTGCAAGTTTTCCTTTCTTTCCAAATCTCACGACTCCCTTCCAATGTGTTGGTGCACTATATGTCTGTTGATTTCGTCATAATCAAGTCTTGTGTCTAGATAGGTTGAATGTACTCACAACAGGGTTTTAATTAGGGTTTAGACATGTTAATCATGAAGATTTCGCTTGAAATCAGTTCAAGCGAAATCATCATGACTTGATTTCGCTTCAGGAGATTTCGCTTCAGGCCAGTTCAAGCGAAATCTACATGCCTATATATAGGATTGTTGTCATTTCACTTGGTACGCAACTTCTGAAGGTGTAACGAAGTGCTGCCAATTTCTGTTCAGGTTGTAAACATTGTTATTATCAATACAAGCAACAGATTAAAGAGTACAAGCTGTATTCGTGTCCGGTTTACTGATTCCGCCTTTAAACTGGATGTAAAACTCTTCTGAACGACTCAGTCGGTTCAAACAACGATCCAACAAGTGGTATCAGAGCTCAGGACGAGGAGTTCATACTACTACAGCTTGATTCTACTGATTTTTCTCATTTCTACTCACTTCTTTTCTCATTTTTCAGATCTGAACAAGTTCCAACGGTCGAAATGGTCTGATTTTCGAGTATAACGTGTAAAACTGAGTTTTAACAAAGCCTACAAAGTTTCGGACTAAAATTCAGACTAAAACATGTTAAAATTAACCTAAAACCAGTTTTCGCTTGAAGTTGTTCATAGATAACAGGTTGTTTTCGCTTCAAGACAGACATTTTGGACTATTTCGCTTGAAACTTGAAGCGAAATAGTGGTTTTCGCTTGAACAGTTGAAGCGAAACTGTTCTGTCAGATTTTGCTTGAAGGTTCTGATAAGTTGAAGCGAAACAGTTGGTCTCGCTTGAAACTGTTTGGTTTGAATCTTGTATTGTTGAAGCGAAATAGAGGATTTCGCTTGAATCAGATCTGGATTTGGTTTTCGCTTGAGATCAGTTGAAGCGAAATAGTGGATTTCGCTTGAACTGAGTTATTTTGAGCTGTTTTCGCTTGAGGCTGTATATACTTCAAGAATTTCGCTTGAAGTGGCTGAAGTTTCAAAACTTTGAAAATTTCTAAGTGTTTGACTGATTTTTTTTGTTCAGGTACGTTCACGATGAATGATAATTTCATAAATCCGTTTAGCGATATGTACGCGTTGACTTCCGAATCGTCAGATAGAAGATCTGAGATGAAAGAATATTCAAAAGAGATTTCGGAGAATTTGAAGTTTGAGAACATGTACGGGAGCCAACAAAAGCCACCAAAGCTAATGAAAGTGGAAGATTATCACTGGTGGAAAAACAGATTTGAGGGTTGGGTAAAAGCTTTCGCTCCTGAAAGTTGGTTAAAACTGACAAATGGATACACTGAACCAGTAAAAGAGGGAGGAGAGTTAATAGAAGCAAAAGATTTCACAGACATAGATACAAAAAATTTTGTAGCTGAATATAAAATGATCACATTAATCAAACAGTCAGTGAGAGAGGATATTATTTCGTTACTTGAACAAGAGAAAACTTCAAAGAGTTTGTGGGAAGCATTAGGGAAAAAGTGTGTAGGAAGTAATGAAATTGTTAAAAACAAAAAGAAATTGTTGCGTAAAGAGTTTGATTTATTCAATTGTATGAAAAATGAATCTGTTTGTAAAATGATTGAGAGATTCGGACATTTGAAAGTGGAGCTGATCAGACATCAAATCTTACCTTCTGAAGAGGAGCTGGTGGATAAACTGTTTGATTCATTGCCAGATGATCAAGAGTGGAAATACTTTGCTCTAATGTTGAAAAATACAATCAAGCCTGAAGATTTGAAATTGGATATGCTGATTGAAAAGCTTGAAAGTCATGAACTGGAGATAAAGAGATCTAAAGTCAACAATTCAGCTTATCAGCAGAATGTAGAGCTTTACTACAGAGTACCGCAGGCTGGGTCACCAAGAACAGCATTTTCTGCAGAAAGTTCAAGCTCAGTGAACAATGAAAGTTTTCACAGTGGTTTTCACAGTGGATCTTCTTCAACAACTTTTGATCAATCTACTTCCAAGAATTTGTTTCAGTGTAATATCGCAGTGGATTTGAAGAATGGGCAGAATTTTAGCGAAGAGTCGGCAAAACAACAGATGGTTTTCTTAGCATCTGTACTTGAATCGTATGAAAGCCTCGTTGCAGGGAAGATTGGCAATACCAATTTGACGAAAGAAGATTATGATCAATTAGACCCCGAGGAAATGGAACTAATGGATATCAGATGGTGCATGGCCAGTGCAGTTCGTCGGGCACAACGGTTCATGGAGATTACGGGGAGAAAGTCAATTGGTGGTGCATCTACTAAGTTGGGATTTGATAAATCGAAGGTGACTTGTTTTAAGTGTAAGCAGAAAGGTCATTTCAAACGAGAATGTCGAAACGCTTATGCTAATGAATCGGAGAACCCATTCAATGAAGATTATTACAGGAAGGCGATTTACCATCAGAACAAGTCTGAGCCACCAAGATTGAAACAAACTGAAGAAAAATCAAGGGCTCTTGCAGTTATATATGATGATGAAGGGTATGACTGGAGTCAAGAGGTTCTACCTGAAGAAGATGCAGTTGGTTATGCATTTGTGGCTAATGCTGATCCTGATAGATATTGGAAAGCAGACTATGCAAGATGGGAAATTGGAAAATTAAACGAACCATTCAAAGAAGCCCAGAGAGCAAAAAGATGGAATGAAGAGTTGGAATGTTACATGGATCCACGGGGTAATCCAGTTGTTGACCCATCAAAAGTGGATTTCGAAGCTGTAATAAATTTGGTTCCAAGGCAGGTTACTTTTAACACACGAAGGTTATCTGATAAAGCATATTTGCCTGATTTGGAGAAGAAGATTAGAGAAGTTTGTGAAGAAAGTTTACCGAAGGTGGTAGAGATGAAGAAGAGAAAAGAAGAAGAACTGAAGAAGATTATTGAAGAAGTGAAGACTGTTGCAAAGCTTACTGGAGAGGAAAAGACTGAAGAAGCGCAGAAGAATGAAGAAGCTCAGAAAGAGGAGATCAAAGAGCAAGATCAGAAAGTTGAATCAGAAGAACCGGTGCTGAAAGAAACTGAGGTTAGAAAATCTTCTGATCTATCGAATGTTGATTTGGTTGATGAAAAAGAAAACAAGTGCAGGAATTGCATAGAAATGTGCAAAGCTTGTACTGAAAAAGATGATATAATCAAAACAAAAGATATTGAAACAAGCAAACTTGAAAATGTTTTCAAAATGAAATGTAAAGAAATGATTGAGAAAGAAGAAATTTTGAAACTAAAAGTTGAAAATTTGACACAAAAATGTCAAGGTCTTGAAAAGGATAATGATGTTTATAGACAACTGTGTTCTACAAAATGTGTCGATTGTGTTGAAAAAGAATCTAAATTTCAAGATTTACATAAACAGTATGATTCTTTAAAGTGGTCGAGTCAGAGAGTACAAGAAGCTTATGATACTTTGAAGAGCCAAGTCAAAAGTTTTGATCAAAGATTGTCAGAAACTTTAGTTACTAAAGAAATGTATGAAAGAAAGTTTAAAGAAAAGCAAATTGAATTGAACAAATGTGTTGATGAAATTGCTAGTCTTAAACAAGTTTTGGCTGAAAAAGAAAAGGTTGTTACAAAACTTCAAAGTTATCATAACTCTTCGTACATTCTCGAACGCATTTTCAACATCACACCAGATGACAAAGATACTGAAAATTGCAAAAAGGGTATTGGTTCAGAATTTCATCAGGTACCACCACCTTTGAGAAACAATTATACTTTTTATGATGAGGAAAAGGTGACAAAGGGTTTGAACATAGCTGACCAGTTACCTGAAAGTATCGATGTGACTTACTCCAAATCTGATGATGCTAATGATTCAGAGGTGGTAAGTAAGGTTGTTGAAAGTGTTTTGAAAGATGAGTCTACAAAAGGTAAGTCTGAATCACAGGATGAAGATGAAGGAAATTTTTATGATGGTTATTCGAAAAACACAAAATCCGAGAAAAGTTTGAATGATGATTCAAAAGGATTGGTTTATACCATGATTGGATCGGACAAATTATTCTTAGATGTTGTATTCCCGATTCAGAATGTGATTTCAGAGAAGGTCGATAAAGTTTTCAAAATGATTGAGATTGAGAAGTCTGAGATTCCAAAGTTTGCTGGTAAAGGTCATAGATCTTTTTATAACAAACCTGGTTTTAAGAAGAAAAACATGAAGGCTGGTTTGGGTTATAAAAAGAAACAGAATTGGAATCAAAGTAAAAAACCAAATGTGCAACAAAAGATGAATTTTGTTCAAGGGAAAAGCTTGAAAGAAGAGGAAAAACTCAAAATTGGACAACAGTCTAATGAGGAGTTTGATGTTATGAAAAAGAAACAACAACAGGCCAAGGATGTTTCAAAGAAAGTGTGTTTTAAATGTGATCAGATTGGACATGTTGCACGAAAGTGTCCAAATCCAAAGCCTGTTGATGTTGAAAAACAGAAATCTGAGGATGTGAAATCTAGGTCAATCAGATTTGATTCGAAACAAACTTGGAGGTACAATACAAACAAGTTTGCTTCAAATCAAAATTGGAAATCAAACCCGAACAGGTTCGATTCAAGACAGACCTGGAATTCTCACACACCCAGATTGAGAACAACACAAAGTTGGAGAAAATCTGTTGATATGACAAAACCTCAAGAGTTTTGGAAACCGAAAAATGTTGTTCAAAATCAAAAGGTTCAAAAAGAGACAAATTTTTACAAAAGAGGTACTCCGGAAGGACAAATGTGGAGTGCTAAGAAACAAGTGAAGTCTGTAAAAGATGAGAAAGTTGAAGTCAAAGTTGAACAAGTTTTAAATGACAAAGAGTTTCCAAAATTAAATGAACATTATTGTATTGAAATGCCTAAGGTCCAACAGACCTGGGCTAAATTGTTCAAATGATTGATAAAGTTTGAATGTGCAGGTGCTCAACGAAGCTGAAGATTGTGAGAATGATAGTTGGAGCAACCTGGCACAGGAAGAGGTTGCAGGACCCTGGTTTGGTTGAACAGGGAGTTTAGTTTGATTATTTTCTGTACATAAATAAACAATATTTTCAAAACCCTAAAAATTTGAAAAATTAAAAACCAAAAATATGTTGTTTTTAATTTTGTTTCAATGTATGTTGATTGAATACGCCGAAACCCTCACGGCTGAACAAACATGATTACTTTTATCAGATTGAAAAACGGTTTTCAAACTGTTAAGATCAATGGGTTGTAAATCATGGGGGTACATTATATTTTCTGCAAATCAGAGCACTTGAAGCAGAAAATGGATGGCGAGACAAAGCTATCAGTGTTGGTTGTCAAATTTTCTTTAAATGGTTTTGCATTTTAGGGGGAGAAAAATTGTCTTTAGAAAATACAAAAACATTTGAAAATTTTGAAAAAGTAAAAAAAAAATGATAAAATTTAAAAATTTGAGTTTTGCGTAAAAAGGGGAAATGATAGTACATCAGTAGACGGTTACAGTACGCTAAAGAAATGGAAAGTATAAAAGAGTTAAACAATCTTACTGATGATGTGTCGATAGGTTTTTGCACATTTAGTAGATTTATTCGGGATATAAACCTAAATTCAAACTTGTGAATTCGTGGGGAACACTACTTGGATATATAGGTAACCCCTGAAATCTCGTTTGAAAGGTCTTGTAATCTGATATACTAGGTCTTTATACTCTATGATATCTGGGGTATTATTCCGGGACTTCTGCTGAACGGTAGTTCTGACCTAGTCCCTGGCTAATACTTGCTTCAATGCTTGAAACACAGCATTACACCCTCAGCATGCTGAAACAATTAAATTGATATATGCTGCTGTTGTAAGCAAAAAGATCCTCTAAAGGGGACATACCGAAAAGTCGAAGCTGATATCTCTCTGCGTATACGGAAGTATCGATCTGAGATCTCTCGGCCCTCGCATACCTAAATTATATACAGATATCATTGTAGTATTCTCACCTGTAAGACTGATTATTGAGATTCTGGATACGGGAGTATATTCAAGAGGTGGGACACATGAATGATCTAAGTTCTTAATTCATCTAAATCGTATCCTGAGTAAATTGAAATTTGTGTGAGAATTTAAGATGGATCAGTATATCAACAATCGAGGTAAATTGTTTAAGTCTGAGTATGAAATGTAGCTTAACGGTACTTGTAACTTGTCATAAACTGATATGATCCTCTAATGCATTCTCAAAACAAAAATATTGTTTGTAAATATGTTTGTACATATTTCTTTACTGCTTTATATTTTCAGAAAATACAAAAAGATTTTGATTTCTGCTTTATTTTCGACAACTGATGTCTGAGTGTTGAATTTCAAAATCTAAGTATGCTGATTGTGTTTCTGAAAATAAAATTAATTTGAAACTTGATTTAAATTCAAAAATTTCAAAAACAGTTTGTGATATCTCCAAGGTCATTAGTTTGGACTTGGATGATTAACTGTGAGGGAGTTGGATTCTTTAACACTGCCATATCAGTAAAGTATGTTGATAGGGGGAGTAGACTAAAGAAGATTGATTGATATCATGAAAATGTTATTACTTATAGTTGGATGAGTGATTGTAGGTTTCAGGAATTCCCACGGAAGCTAAATGATAAAGCTTGATTCAGATATCTCAGATTCTAGCATATCGAGAGGGGGAGTCTGTGAAAGGGGGAGTCTGAGTTGAAGATAAAGATTGAGGAAAGTGTTTACAAGGTTTGAAGAATGTTAAAGACATAGACTTGAAGCCAAAGACTTCATCAACATCCAAGGGGGAGTCTGTTGGTGCACTATATGTCTGTTGATTTCGTCATAATCAAGTCTTGTGTCTAGATAGGTTGAATGTACTCACAACAGGGTTTTAATTAGGGTTTAGACATGTTAATCATGAAGATTTCGCTTGAAATCAGTTCAAGCGAAATCATCATGACTTGATTTCGCTTCAGGAGATTTCGCTTCAGGCCAGTTCAAGCGAAATCTACATGCCTATATATAGGATTGTTGTCATTTCACTTGGTACGCAACTTCTGAAGGTGTAACGAAGTGCTGCCAATTTCTGTTCAGGTTGTAAACATTGTTATTATCAATACAAGCAACAGATTAAAGAGTACAAGCTGTATTCGTGTCCGGTTTACTGATTCCGCCTTTAAACTGGATGTAAAACTCTTCTGAACGACTCAGTCGGTTCAAACAACGATCCAACACAATGTGAAACCTTGAGTAGGACACAATCTCCGACTTGAAATCATAAGGGCTTGCGTCCCAAATCCGCATATCTCTTTTGACGGTTTCGAGCTGTCACAAGATTATCGTGGATTTTCTTGATTTTGTCTGTTGTTTCCAGAACGAGCTCAGGTCCAGTAAGCTGAGCTTCACCGGTCTCGATCCAACAGACAGGTGAACGACATTTTCGACCGTAGAGAGCTTCGAATGGTGCCATATTAATGCTAGTATGATAACTATTGTTGTAAGAGAACTCGATCAGCGGCAGATGAGAATCCCAATTACCACCAAAGTCTATCACGCATGCTCTAAGCATATCCTCCAAAGTTTGAATCGTTCTCTCAGATTGGCCATCTGTTTGGGGATGATAAGCAGTGCTTAGATTCAGTTGGGTTCCCAAAGCAGATTGCATGGCCTTCCAAAAAATGAGATGAAAATCGAGCATCACGATCAGAGATGATATCTAAAGGAACACCATGTCGTGATACAATCTCGTCTACATAGATATTTGCAAGTTTATCAGCAGATAGATCCTCACGGATAGGTAAGAAGTGAGCAGATTTTGTCAAACGATCAACTACAACCCAAATAGCATCGTAACCTTTAGATGTACGCGGTAACTTAGTAATGAGATCCATTGCAATGTTCTCCCACTTACAAACCGGTATCTCTGGTTGTACAAGCAAGCCAGAAGGTCGTTGATGTTCGGCCTTGACTTTGAGACAAGTTAGCCATTTCGATACATACAAGGCAACATCCTTCTTCATACCAGGCCACCAGCACCGAGTACGAAGATCCTTGTACATTTTATCAGCACCAGGATGGATAGAATACCGAGACTTATGAGATTCGTCCATTACCAAGGTGCGAAGATCGTCTTGTTTCGAAATCCACAATCGATCCTTAAAATAGAGTAAACCATCGTCTTTCGCTTCGAGCATAAGCTCAAGTTGACGTGGTAATTCCGTACCCATCAAATTTTGTGAAACACAAGATTGCTGAGCTTGAAGGACACTGTAGGATCAAATTGCGACCTGAATGAGTCGTTCGGAAGAGCTCAAATTCTTTTCAGAGGCGGAAACAAAGAAACGGACGTGAAAACAGCTTGATTCACACTATAATCCTCTTATATATTGATTTAACAACGTATACAATAAAAAAGAATGCCGGCAGCACCTCGGTATCACTCTGAAAAATCTGTTACAAATGAAATGACAACATGCCTATTTATACTATTAGACTTTGGCTTGAAACCATACATGACCTATTCAAGCGAAACCTCACCTAACGACTTTCAAGCGAAACCACTTAATGACTTTCAAGCGAAACCACAAACAAAATTACATATGAAATTAACATCTGAATTGTGTCAGTGTCTTGTTTCGTGTGAAGATTCCATTTTAAGATGTGTAGAGTTGCAATGATGATGTCATTATTATGATGTCATCATCAAAGAATGATGACATCATGCTTGATCAGATCAGCAACGCAGCCAAGACTCGATATAAGACGAAGACGACAGATGTGTGCACCAACAGACTCCCCCTCAGATGTTGACGAGTCTTAAATGTCGAGTCTGTACAATCTTCAGTCTTTATCAGTCTTTGAACTTCCAAAATCTTGTCCTAGCTCTTGTCTCACTCTAAATCCTTCTCTCTCTAGCAAACTCCCCACGAACAATCTCTACTCAGATGTCTTCAGACTCCCCCTTTCGATATGCTGGGATCGTAGTCTGGCTTGTTGAAATCACATAGACCTCAGGTATCGGAACCTGGCACTCTATCTTCAGGTTCAAGATCGAAACCTGGCTACACCTACACATTCTTAACCCAGAAATAAATTTCACAAATTTAACATTTAACAAATTTATAAACCCTGATTCTCTCTCAAATTAAACCAGAATGATTTATCAATGATAAATTTTGATGAACCATTTGCAAAACATTAATCATTTTTCTTTTCAAAACACATTCTCCCAATCCATTTGTTCATCATGTCTAGCACTTAGAATTTTGAAAATCAGCTCTCCAACATCACTTGTCGAAAATATTTTTGGATTTTTAAAAAATTATGCTAAAACACATCGAAAATCTTTTTGGATTTTGAGATATTAAGAAATACAGTAAAGAAATATTTACAGACAATTTTTTTTTGTGAGTTTGTGCAAGAGGATCATATCAGTTTCTGACAAGTCACAAGTACCGTTGAGCTTAGTTACACATTAAGAATTAAACAATTCACTTAGATTGCCGATATACTGATCCACTTAAATTTTCACACAAATTTCAACTGATTCAGGATATGATTTAGATGTTTTAAGGACTTAAACTCATTCATGTGTCCCACCTCTTGAATATACTCCCGTATCCAGATCCCAATATTCAGTCTTACAGGTGAGTATACCACAGATGATATATGTAAGGTGTTAGATGCGAAAACCGTGAGAGCTCAGGTCAGAACTTCCGTTCAGCAGAGAGATGACGGCTTCGACTTTTGGTGGGTCCCCTTTAGAGGATCTTTTTTTTACAACAGCATTGTTTAGCAATTTTATTGTCTTATCATTTATGCTGAGGGTGGCGCTATATTTCAAGCAAGCAGAAAGTATTCTCAGGGGACTAGGCCATTGATTCCGCAAAATCAGAAGTCCCGAGATAATACCCCAGATATCACGGAGCATAAAGACCTAGTATCTCAGAAAGAGGGACCTTTCAAACGAGATTTCAGGGGTTACCTATATATCCAAGTAGTGTTCCCCACTAAATAAGCAAGTTTGAATTTAAGTTTATATCCCGAAAAAGCTTACTAAATGTGTAAAAACCTATCGGCATATCATCAGTGAGACCGTTTAACGCTATTTAAACAATACAAATCTTTAGCATACTGTAACTGTCTACTGATGTACTATCATTTCCTCTTCTTTGACACAAAAACTCATTTTTAGATTTTATCTTGTTTTTGTCTTTTTCAAATTTTCTAATGTTTTTGGATTTTCTGAAAATATCTACTCCCCCTAAAATGCAAACACATTTAAGGAAATTTGAAAATAAACTGTACAAAAAAACTTAACAACCGATATCAAATCGCTTCAATTCGCCATCCACTTGGCATAAACAATCAGAACTCCCCCTTACACAAAACTATTTTCTCATTATGATTTCAAAACACTTAAGTTTGTTTTAACCAAAATGATTTTTCCGGAAAATAAGTTTTGTTGATTTTAACACTTGTAAATTTGGGGTTTGGTTCATCACATTGTTCTTCTAATACCTCTTGTAAGTATGGTCCAATCAAGTTTAACCTAATGACCTTGATTAACCACTTGTAGGAAAAACAAGTACAACTTAATGTCCTTGATTTACCACTTGTAGGTGAAAACTTCATCAACCAACTTGTAGGAATAACACATCTACACAAAATCATTTTACCAATAAAGATGCCGATTCTTGCTTCACACTTACCAACCTGGAAGCTCCGACAATTCATACTTATCCTGTAAAAATTTAACTATTTATAAAATTCAATCACACAATCAATTACTAAGAAAGATGCCGATTCCTGATCCACGATTACTAACTTGGGATCTCCGGCAAAGTCAGATGTTCAAGGGAAAAGAATTTCCACCCAAGTCTGACCAACCTTGGGTGATTTTAGCTCCTTTAGCTCTTGTTCAGTTGGGTTAAAAGTTGCTTTCTTTGTTGCGTAAAAATCTTTAACCCCTTTTACTTTCCCATCAAGCATTTTCCCAAAAATTTTCTTAACATTTCCATTGAAAACCTTTTCAACATCAAATTCCTTCTTATCAGAAAAGAATTGATTTGAAATCTCAACCTGACCAACTTTCTGTTTAATCTTCTCAAACTTCAGTGATGGAAATTCATCATCATTCACTGAAGATACAAAATTTACCTCTTTTACCTCACCTTGTGGCTCTTCTGGCTTTGTGGAACCAGAATCATTGCCGATTTTTACATCACCCTTCTTGACAACCCACATTTGGTTATCTTTTGCTTTCTTTTTGTAAAATTCTTTTTAGAACATTCACCAATCTCATAAGTTGAATTTTCAAACATTTTGAATTTTTCGGTTGGTGGTTCAACATCAACAACTATTTCTTTCAGTTTTTCAGAAACTCTCTGTTTAATCTTAGCATTTTTCGGACAGTTCCATGCAATGTGACCAGCTTCATTGCATTTGAAACAGGTCCGAGTCTCTTTTGGATGAAACACTCCAGTTCCATTCCTTTTCTTCTCAGCAAGAAACTCCTGATTAGATTGTCTCCAGAACGGTTTCTTCTGTTTTTCTTCTGCACTTCCTCCTGAAACAAATTTTGTTTTTGTTTTAGAATTTTTCTCATTTTTATAATTTTCTGATGGAATAAAACCTAATCCTTTCTTTTTGTAGCTACCATTATGGTTTGGTTTCTTTTGAAAAACCAGAACCAGAATTGTAACCCTTTTTCTTGTTTAATCGTTGTTGTACTCTTGAAGTGTATTTTTTAGGTTTTCCAGTAAGATTTAAATCTTTTATTTCAGAAATCTTAATTTATGTCATTTTGAAAACCTTTTTGATCATTTCAAATCTAACACTTCTTATTGGGAACTCTTTGTCAGAATATAATTTGTCAGAATAATTTAAAGTGTATGCTACTTCAAATGTTTCATCATTCAAATTAGATTTTGATAACAAAAACTCTTTACTGTACGCCCTTTTGACCGATGACTTTGGACTGTTGACCGACGAACTTGACCCTCCAGACTCAGACTTTGACTCAGACTCCTCATCAGTATCCAACACCTGATCGACCACCTTTTTGATTAACTCAGACTCATGATCAGTGTCAGACGATGTGAAAATAACGTCAATGTTTTCTGGTAAATCATCAGTTGTATCGGTTTTTAGCTTTATATTGACTGCTTTTTCGACTTGCTCCTCATTTGGTTTTCTGGGAGAATAACCTTCCCAGATTGGAGGCGGACACTTGTTATAGGTAACACCCGGTTTCTTACTAGTATCCTTCATCTTTGTCTTCTCATCATCTTTAAAGGCTTCAAAACCTGCAACAGTCGGATAGATTCGATCAATAAGATAATCAGAACTAGAATAACTCTGTAATAATTGTCTGATCCTCTCATTTTCAATTTTCTCGGTCTCCAACTCTTGCTTCCACTTTGCACTTTCTTCGATGTAAAAGTTAATAGCTTTCTGCTTCGTCATCAATGTTGCATTCATCATTGTCAAAGCTTTTTCTCTTTCAGAGTTAGTCTTTTGAAGACCAGTTACTGTTCTGTTTAAAACGTCATACGACTCCTTCACGTAATTAAGATTGAACAGTAATTGTTCCTTCATCTTCTCAAGCTCAACCAACTTTTCATCTTTTGCTGCACATTCCTTGCATGGTTCCAAACACTTCAAGCAAGGTTTGATGACTTCCACAATCTTTTCAACTTCTATGATTTTTTCAACTTCAACCACCTTTTCTGCTTCATATATCTTTTCTGGTTCAGCAATCTCCTCAGCAACACTTTTTACTTCTTCATTTTGAACAACTTTCTTTGTTTGATCACCACTTTGAGACTTCTGTTTCATTTGTTCTTTTGCAGTTTGTTTCTCTTTCAGTTTTTCCAAGCGATCTGCAAAATAAAAATGAAAACTTTCAGGAGAGAGATGAGTTTTAGCAACATTAATATGTCGTTCTTCTTCATCATCACTACTGTCATCAGTTGGTGTTTGATCAAACTCTACTGATTTGTCAGAATTATCATCCGAAGAACCAGAATCCACTGGTGTTTGATCAAAAACAACTTCCTTTTCTGAATTTTCATCACTTTGTGAACTTTCATCTGAGCTCTGTGAGCTTTCTTCAGATGCAACAGAAACTTCTTCTGTACCCTTCACAGTTTCACCAATAGACTTCATCCATGTGGTAAACATATCTGGTTCTTTCACTATTTTAGCAATGAAAGCTTTTAATTCTCCTTTTTCATCAACAAACATATCCTAGCTAAATCCTTCAGGCAATTTTTCATCATCTTGAAAATTCCAGTTAAAGTTCTCTTGATTCCCCAGACATGCTCTTTTTGAATCCTCGATCACTTTTCTACCATGAGCCACCTGTGGTTCTTGCTGTTGTTGCTGACCAACTTGCTGGTATATGGCTTTTCGGTAATAGTCATCTTTTCCGAACGGATTCTTCACTTCACTAGCTTCCCTGTTCTTGCATTCTCTTTTAAAATGGCCTTTCTCCCTGCATTGAAAACAAGTAACTTTACATTTATCAAAACCTAAAGTAGACACATGTGCATCAAGAAAGTCATTTCTTCCAGTAATCAGTTTAAACTTTTCTGCTCTCCTCAAGACACTAGCTAGACACCATTTGATGTCCATTAGTTCCATTTCTTCGGCGTCTATCGATCGTAATCCTCCTTTGTGAGCATAGGATTCCCGATCCGCCCTGCGACCAATCCTTCATAAGATAGTAGCACGGAACCAAGCAACGCCATGTGATCTTTAGCAACCTCTTCTGAAAAACTTTGACCACCAGGAAGATTCAAAGCAATATTGCATTGTATCACATAACCATTTCCAGTTTTTGTAATCTGAGAATGAAAGCTTGATGTAGTATCTTTTGGATTGACACTTGGGTATGAAGAGAAACCACTGCTACTTTTCGAACTTTGATCAACTTTTTCAGATGAATCTCCAGCACTAAATGCAGTTTGAATTTTCGGGCTTCTTTCAACTTCTGGAACACTGCCTTTGTAATACATTTTTACATCCTGTTGACCACTTGGACTGTTCATCCTCGCGATCTTCTGCTGTTCCAAATCTTGACCCTCATTCTTCTCGATAAACTGAGAAATCGTTAACCCATCATAAACTCCAGTGTTTTTCAAGATCATCAAGTAAGTACCCCATTCCTTTTGCGGTAACGCATCAGCCAACTTGTCTACCCACTCTTCACGATCCTTTTTTATACTAAGCATCAACATGGATCGCACCAAGTGGCAGTATCTTTCAATTAGCTTCTTTGTATCTTCCCCAGGCAAACTTGTAAACAGATCAAATTCTTTCTTGAGCAGTGCTTTCTTGCTCTTGATCATATTCTCACTACCCTCAAACTGGACTCTAAGAGCATCCCAAATTAATTTTGAAGCCTTGTCATGTTGAAGTAACACAAAAATGTCTTCTTTGATAGCTTGCTGAAGTAGACTAATCATCATATTTTCGGCTCTGTACATATTGCGTTCTTCATCACTAAACTCAGATATTGCTTTCTCAACTTGCAGATCAGTCTGTGGTAATACATATTTCTTCAGAATGCACTCCCAAGATCTGAGATGGTTAGCTTGAACCCAGTTTTCGAATCTGTCTTTCCATCCGTAGTACTCTTCTATGCTCATCAGTTTCGGGGGCTTTTGTAACGTTCCAGTCTCGTTTTCCAAATTCATGTTCTGAACAATGACAGCCAGAGTAGTCGGAGATGTTGCAAACGCGTTGTAAAAATCTTCACTCATGATTCAGAAACTTTTTCACAACACAAACTTTCTTGTTTCAAAAATACTGGTCTTCAAACGAGTTGTATCACTTTGTAAAAATATACCTGAAACAAACAAACAAACAATCAGTCTAAACGGATAGAATACGTAAAAATGTGTGACGATTGAATCGATCTAGGACTCGTGTCGAAGATTTGTAGACTCGTTTAATGACTTCCGCACACTGAATGAATGAACTAGATTAAATGGGCCACGAAATATGGGCTTCCAATGGGTCGTAAAAAATGAAGTTCACTTGGGCTGACACCTCGGTATGGGCCGACAAAAACAAGTATATCAATACACACTAATTTGACCAAATATAACCACTAAGCTGACAACCACAATTGTTTCACATGCAAATCTGAGTATCCTATTCAATTCTTATGACCGACTACAATCACTTAGTGGACGACAACTTTTTAATTGATCAACATAACCTGATTGGGCCTTCAAATATATGCTCTCCGATATGATTGGGCCGAGATTTCTGACATCCACAATACTATTATACTTGACCAACACAATTTTCTATTCACATGCAAAACTGAAATAGCCGACACCTTTCATTTGTTCAATAATTCTGATTGGACCAAAATGTATAGGACATATCACATGCTAGATATTATTGTTTTAAACCTTGATATATGATGCCGACAACAATTCAACTATTAATACATCTCACATGCAAACTGTTATGGGTGAAATTCTGAACCCATATCCTGGAAAATATCTTGGTTATGTAGTATCTGTTTACATCCGGGATGCTGGTTCAGGATATTGGTAACATCCTGAATGGTATCCTCAGGATTACTAATGGATTATGTGCAGGTACGTGGGTTAGAAGCTGGCAACGTTCATAAGACTCATTCCGCGGAAGACTCGGTCCAAGTCGTTCGAATAAAGACGTTGAAGCCGTGTTACTCGGTCAATAACGTTCACAATGGAATATTCGGAGTACCCCATATTTGTAGGGATTATTGTTTGTAATTCATTACTATAAATAGGTGGGTATACCAGATCAAATAGGACATCACATTCACACTCGCTACACTCTAACACTCGCTCTCTAGCAAGCTTTCACTCTCAAACAAAAAACATTGTAACACGTAGCGATCTGGTCTATATCCTGCACTGTATCCTGAAGTTTAAGCAATAAGAAGAACAAGGCAGCTGCGATTGTCAGCTCCCGAGGTTTTATGCCGGCGATCTAGATTGATCAAGGGCTTTCCTCGTACATCTCGTGTCATTTCCTTTACTTTTTGCTCATTGTTTACTCATTGTTTGATCGTAGATACAGCTCAATATCCTGATCCGTATCCTGAAAACTGTTTTCATAAACAACTTAACCAGCATATTTTCAACACCCATTTTAGCACACTACCTCACTTTACTAATTTGATCACTTAATTGCTTCGGTAATTTTTGACCAAAACAATTTGGCGCCCACCGTGGGGCCAGTGGTGCTCTCTTTACTAAAAATTTTGTGAAATCGCTAATCGGTTTTCTATTTTCAAAACTTTTTGCCATATTATTTACAATGGTCTCAAGATCAAACATGAGTTCCTCCACTGTGTCTGCTACGACTTCTGCTACTACCGGTTCGGTGCTTCCACCACCTCCTCCAAGGATGACAGCTTCATCAAGACCTCAGGATATTATCCCTACTCGCAATATTCAGGAATCTGCTCCTGTTTTGGCTTCTAATGATGAAATTCTAACCTTATTTGGAAGTGTGCAGGAACAAATGAGGCAGCAACAAGAAACAAACCAAATGCTATTGAGGGAAATACAACTCCTGAAGTCTGGCTCGAGCAGATCTGCTGAGGATATTGTCACTCCATTGCAACCCAGGACTTTGAACTTTAGTTCAGCTGTGTATACTGAGGATAACAGGGGGAATATTTTGCCCAGCCTCCCGCAGAATCATACTCCTGAGATACCCTCCTCGGTCAGGATGTCAACCATGAGGAGCTTAGGATATGCTTCAGGATATGGGCAAAATCCTCCAACGGGTAACGTGTCAAATAATAATAATACTCATGCTACTAACAATACTGGATCTTTGCAGGATACAGGTGTAACATCAGCACTCACTAGGGAACTTCAGAAGTTGAAGGACATGATATCTAGTGTACCTGGAGTGGTCCAGCCGATTCCAGAAGTGTCCCAAGATAGCCACAAGATATCTCGCTTCGCATATCCTATTTGTGATGCTGAGATCCCAAAGAGATTTCAAACCCCCAACATGAAGCTTTACGATGGAACTACGGATCCTGAGGAGCATATTGCTCAGTATAGGGAAAGAATGGAGATTAACCATATTCCTCCGGATCTCAAGGAAGCATGCTTGTGCAAGGGTTTTGGTTCCACCTTAACAGGATCAGCCTTGAAATGGCTCTTGAATGTTCCTCCACATTCGATTACATCTTTTGCTCACTTAGTAAATTTATTTAACAGTCGGTTTTCTTGTAGTAGAAGCTTTGAAAAATTAACAAGTGATCTCTACAGGATAACGCAGGGGCCTCAGGAATCCCTTAGGAATTATGTGAATAAGTTCAGCCGGGAATCCCTAGACATTCCTCATCTTGATGTTGCAACAGTTGTGCAAGCTTTCAAGATGGGGCTGCAAAAAGATTCTCAATTTTATCAAGATCTTGTAATGAACCCATGCAGGAACTTGGATGAAGCTCGAAACAGGGCCCTAAGATACATTCGGTTGGAGGATGATAGGAAGATGCAAGAGAGAATGAACTCATCCAACACCTATGAATCGACCAACAGGAAGTCTGACTCCTCATTCAAGCCATATCGGCCTAAGCCATATGGTAGAAATGAAAATAAGAGAGTGAATGCTGTCGAAGATGAGGATCCTGAAGAGTATCCTAAGTTATCTGAATATTGCTTTTCTGTTAACATTCCTGAATTGATGTATGCCATGCAGGGTCTAGGAGACAAGGCTAGGTGGCCTCGAAAGAGTCAACAGAAAGCTGACTGGAAAGATAAGTCAAAATGGTGTGCTTTCCACGAAGATTTCGGACATATGACTGAGGATTGCATTGCTCTAAGGAAAGAAATAAGCTATCTTCTAAGCAAGGGATATCTGAAAGATCTCTTAGGAGGAACGAAGAATAAGGGTCAGGATACTGAGAAGGATCCTGAGCGAGCAGCATCACCTCCTGCGGATGCCAAGATAATCAACTTCATTTCGGGAGGATCCGACATTTGTGGGACTTCGTATTCGGCGGCGAAGAGACATGCAAAGGAAGCTAAGGCCGAAAGGGGAGACAAACCTGTCAGGATGACTACCCTCACAACTGACAAAGTGATCACTTTTGATGCTGATGACAGGGATACTGTCCAGGATCCTCACCATGATGCTCTGGTAATAACATTATATGTGGCTAACCATTTTGTACGCAGGATATTGGTTGATAATGGCAGCTCCATCAACATAATCCAACTAGAGACGCTGAAGAGAATGAATGTATCTCCAATGGATATCACTTCAAAGTCTACCGTGCTTGTTGGGTTCAGTGGAGAGGCTAGAAACACAGTGGGAGAGATAAAGTTGCCAGTATACGTTGAAGGAGTCAACTCGATACAACGTTTCTATGTGATGGATTCTCTATCCTGCTATAACATCATACTAGGAAGACCGTGGATTCACGATATGAAGGCTGTGCCGTCAACATATCACCAATGCATCAAGATACCTACCCCTTGGGGAGTTGTCAAAGTTGATAGTGATCAGCAGGAGGCGAAAGAATGCTACTCATCCTCGATGAAATCCTCAACCAAGCCTAGTGCAGCATAGCAATTAAAGACGCGGGCCCAGGATATCGTGGAGGATCCGGAGCAAGATGTGAAGAAAGTTATTTTGGATCAGGATAACCCCGATATTTCGGTGCTCGTAGGAACCAATATCCCTCAGGATATTGAAAAACAGTTAATTAACTTTTTGAAATGCAGGATGTCAACGTTTGCATGGAAGCATGAGGATATGACAGGCATATCCAAAGACATCATCACTCACAAGCTTGGAATTGATAAATCATTCAAGCCTGTTCAACAAAAAAGAAGGAAGTTTGCTCCTGAGCGGAATACGATTATTCAAGAGGAAGTTGAGAGATTATTGAAGTCCAGAATGATTAGAGAGGTTAAGTTCCCAAAGTTGTTAGCAAATGTAGTTGTGGTACAGAAGAAAAATGGGAAATGGAGAGTTTGTGTAGACTACACAGACTTGAACAAAGCTTGTCCTAAAGACCCATTTCCTCTTCCCCACATTGATGCAATGGTAGATGCTACTGCCGGGCATGAAATGCTGACCTTCATGGATGCATCCTCAGGATTTCAACAAATCCAAATGGAGCCTTCTGACCAGGAGGATACTGCCTTCATTACGCCAACAGGTATTTATTGTTATACAGCCATGCCTTTTGGTTTGAAAAATGCAGGTGCAACATACCAAAGATTGGTAAACATGATGTTCAAAGACAAACTGGGGGACACCATGGAGGTGTATATTGATGATATGGTGGTGAAATCAAAGAAAGCTCAGGATCACCTCCAGGATATTAAAGGAGCATTTGATATCCTCAATCAGTATAACATGAAGCTGAATCCTGCTAAGTGCCATTTTGGAGTGGGGGCAGGAAAATTCCTAGGATATATGGTGACCAAAAGAGGAATAGAAGCAAGCCCGGAGCAGATTAAAGCCATCTTGGATATTAAATCACCCTCAAATATGAAGGAGGTTCAACGATTAACAGGGCGAGTGGCAGCATTAAATAGATTTATCTCAAGATCCTCAGAAAAATGCAAAGACTTTTATGATATCCTGAAGAAGAACAAGAAATTCGAATGGGGTGAGAAGCATGAAGCGGCCCTATAAGATTTAAAGCAATATCTTTCAACCACACCTCTACTGATGAAGCCCGAAAATGGTGAACCATTATCCCTATACCTCGCGGTATCAGGGAATGCTGTAAGTGCCGTCCTTGTAAAGGACCATGAAGGTCAGCAATATCCTGTTTATTATGTTAGTAAAAGCTTGTTAGATGCTGAAACTAGATATTCTCATTTAGAAAAATTGATACTAGCATTAGTCATGGCATCAACGAAACTTAGACATTACTTCGAGACACAAAGGATTCATGTTAAAACAAATTATCCTGTTAAAAATGTGCTTAGGAAACCAGAGATGTCAGGCATGATGGCTAAGTGGTCAGTAAAGTTGAGTGCTTATGATTTAGTATATGAACTTAGGAATGCCATAAAGTCTCAGGCTTTAGCTGACTTTGTGGCTGATTTTAGTAGTGACATTCAGGATGAGGTAGACCTAGAATTTCAACAGTTAGGAGAATCCTCAGGATCCTGGACATTATATACTGATGGTGCATCTAATATAAGAGGAGTAGGATTAGGAATACTACTAAAATCGCCACAGGGGGACATATTACCCCAGGCTATTAGGTGTGAATTTCCTGCTACCAATAATGAAGCGGAATATGAGGCTTTAATTGCAGGATTAGAGTTGGCTAAGAACATGAGTATAAAAAATTTACAAGTATATGTTGACTCTTTGTTAATTACTAACCATTTTAATGGATCCTATGCAGTTAAGGGTGAAATTGATTGAATATCTTGATATTCTCAAAAAATTGGCAGGATATTTCGATGTTTTTACACTTGAACAGGTACCAAGGGAGGATAATGCTGAAGCGGATGCCTTAGCAAAATTGGGATCATCGATCAGGATACCTGGAGGGACCCAAATACCAATATTACATGTCATATATCTTGCAACGAATCCTCAGGATAAAGAAGTAGCGGGTATTCGGGATCCTGGAGTAGAATATCCTGAACAGGATCCTAAATCCTGGACAACTCCAATTCTGAAATATCTTAAAGATGGACACATCCCCGAAAATGAAAATCCTAAGGCATTTAGGATGAAGGTATCACGATTCACTATTATAAATAATATTTTATACAAGAAATCTCTTGCAGGACCGTATTCGAGGTGCTTGGAGGATCCTGAAGCCAAAGAAGTACTTCAGGATATACATGAAGGGGATTGTGGTAACCATACTGGGGGCAGGTCGTTATTTTCGAAAGTATTGAGGACAGGATACTTTTGGCCAACAATGAGGAAAGATGCTGCAGAATATGCTCGAAGATGTGATGCATGTCAAAGGCATAGTAACATACTACATCAACCAGCTGAACCATTATATCCTGTAGTTTCCCCTTGGCCATTCATGAAATGGGGGATGGATATAGTGGGGAAGTTACCAAAAGCTCCGGGAGGAAAAGTATTTATGTTAGCAATGACGGATTATTTCTCTAAGTGGGTTGAGGCTGAAGCATTTTTTCAAGTTAGAGACCAAGAAGTAGAATCCTTCATAAAGAGGAATATCCTGACTAGGTTTGGAGTACCAGCTGAGATCATTTGTGATAATGGGTCCCAATTTATAAGCAAAAGGACTACTGACTTTTGCAAGAGTTGGGGAATCAAAATGATCACATCTACTCCGGTACATCCTCAAGCGAATGGACAAGCTGAATCCTCGAACAAGATAATAGTTAATAACTTAAAGAAGAGGCTTGGAGCCAAAAAAGGAAGATGGGCGGAAGAGTTACCCTTTGTTTTGTGGGCTGATAGGACAACGGTAAAGAATGCAACCGGCCAAACCCCGTTTTCCTTGGTATTTGGAGCGGAGGCAATGATTCCAACAGAAATGACGATACCTACTGCAAGATCTATGCTACAGAATCCTGAAGTCTTATGTCAGGATTTGGATACTATAGATGAAAAAAGAGACGCAACAAGACTAAGGATAGCAGCATATCAACAAAGAATATCCAGAGCATATAATAAGAACATAAGGACTAGAAGATTTCGAGTTGGTGATTGGGTGCTAAGAAAGGCTTTTCAAAATACCACTAATCCTGCCGATGGCAAGCTAGCTCCGAAATGGGAAGGACCATATGAAGTCGAGTCAGAAGCAGGGAAAGGAGCATATCGACTCAAAAATATGGAAGGGAATATGCTACCAAGATCCTGGAATGCAGTACATTTAAAGCTCTATTTCAAGTAAGAGTAGAATTTAATGTCTATCTCAGAATGGTATGTATTCTATTTATTTTAAATATATTTGTTTATTATTTTGAACCCAATACTGACTTAGGCATCGGAGGGGTGTTAGCCAAGCTAACACCCACCCTAGTTTACAATTGTTTTTTGCAGGATATGTTTCAGGATATATACTCAGGATAAGTCGAAAGATTAGAGGATTGGCCCCCTCTCTCACGTTTAAGGGATCCTGGTCCCTTCAAAGGTTTAAAGGTATTCACCTTTCTTTCGAATTGGGTTTAAACACCTCGCCTGGAGCGCAAGTTATCTAGGTATAGTTCAAGGTAGCGGGACCAGTTCATGTAAAAGTGGCTGACAATTTCGTTACTGTTGGCTATATCATGGATCCTAAAGGTATATGAGGATTGATCACCCTCTCTCACGAAAGAGTATTTTCATACTCTCTAAGGTTTAAAGGTTTTCACCTTTCTAAGAATTGGAGTTTATACACTCTCGCCTGTAGCACATGCAATTTAGGGTTTATCCCTAGATATCAGGGTTTATCCCCAGTATGCTAAGGATTCATTTCAGGATATCAGGGGTTCTGCCCTTGGGTATTCGGAATTCATTCGAGTAAAAATATAAATACATTTGTGTTTTTGTCGAACACAGGGGACATACATTATACTGTTCAAAGGATGGATCCAAGTTTATGCACTGGGGACAAACTTATAATGGAGGATTGAAATTGATTCTCTAAGAATCTATGGTATGATCTTTCCTTTTTATTTGTACAATTTATAGGTTGTATTTCAATATCCTGATCAAGATATCTTTCAGGATATCTTCTAGGATATGTTTATGATAAATTCTTAAGAATGCTCAAACCAAACACTTTTCACAAGTAAAATTTGTATATCAATGACAACAGTAATAAAGTCAAAAGAGAAATTATATTATTAACATACCAAAAGATGTGCTCTTAGTTTCACCTCAAAACAAGGCCCATCCACTAAGAGTACTATAGTTCATTACCATATTTACCCAACAGTTGAAGGTTTCATCTCAAACCGAGACCCATCCACCTTCAACTGTTGTATTGCTCAAAAAAGCATGCAGAAAAAGTAAATTGTTCAGGTGCAGAAAAGTAGAGTGCGGAAAAGTAAATTGTTTTGGGACTACAAACCAACATTCGAAATTAAAAAGGTGGGCTCCGACCTTGGCACGTATATCCATCATCGCCCACCTGAATGCCCTCACACATCGGCATCTTCTCCAACCTTCTCAGATTTCCCAGCACCAGCATCCTGAGCAGCATCCTCACCAACATCCATCCCAGCATCAGCTCCAGCATCCTTCTTGTCTCCAGCCTGGATCACCACCTCTGCTGACTTAGAAGACTCACCAGCCTCAACAGGAAGTGGCACGGCTTTGCCTCCAAGCTCCTTTAGTTTGGCCACCCAGGATTCAACTGGCCAAGATGGACAAACAAGGCCCGTCTCCTTGGCCTCGTAGGCCATCTTGATGCGTGCTTGTAACAGGGAGACGATAGCAGAAGCCTTGATTCCCTCCCGGAAATTGACCAAGGCTTGATCATGATCCATTTGAACGATGGCGAGTTTGACCTCAGCGTCCTGGGTGACCTTCTTCAGCAGGCTTTCGTAGTGCCGGGTCTTCGCTTCAGCAATGGCACCTTGGTCAGCAACGGTGCTTTCAAGCTGTTTGATCCTGGCTTCATGGAGTGCCACAGTACCACAAGCGTCATTGTACAAGTGGAGCAAATGCTGGAGGCCCTGCACATCAATTACAGGTATAAAGTTAGAATATATGTTGACCAAGATATCCTACCAGGGTATCCTGTTAGGATATACGTGCAGGATATATGTGCAGGATATACATGAAGGATATGCGTCAGGATATTACCTTGTTAAGGAAGGATGTCATTGGCTCTAAGGAATCAGAGAAGCTGAGTTCGTCATAGGAGAACCCTTCTGAACCTGGAGCACTGACTTCAAGACCCTTCCTCTTTTTCGCTGTGGAAGCACGGGTTCTCGGATTGGCCTTGGGAGCCGGGAGTGGCTTGGAGCTAGTAGCAGCAGGAGTCTCCTTCTTGACTGTGGCTGGAGTTGGGTAGCTGTCGAGTTCATCAAGGTCTAGATAGACTGGAACTTTGCTGGAATCTGCACACAGGGAGTAAAATTCTAAATCTCTCCTAAGAATATCAAATAAAAACATGTGTGTACAGCATATCTTGCAGGATTCTTACCAGACATGTTTGCGCTTGAAAGAGGGCTTGGAGTTGGTGGAGATGGATTAAAGCTTCTCTCTGTTTTTGAAAGCAGTCTGATGGTGTCTATTCTTTTTTGAGAATCAGCAAGGGGAGGTGCGATCTTCCTGAAATCAGCTGCATACACAAACAGAGAAAATGAAATTCATTAGCTCAGGATATGAGACAGAATAAGAGACAGGATCATTCTTAAACCCTAAGTCCTACCCTTTCTCAACCATCTCATCGGATAATCCGTTCCACCAGGGATTGAATCCCTTTTTACAAAGAAAAACTTGGATTGCCAACCATCCTCGTTCCTGGTGGCACGAAGTATCAATGGGTCACCGGAAGTAGAATAAAATAGGAATCTAGATGAGCCATGGCATCTAAGCTTGTAGGCTAATGGGAGATCATGGACGGAAAGGTCAGGTATATGGTTTCTCTTGATTTGGTCAAGAACAGACAAAACACGCCAGAGCATTGGCATGGTTTGGCTGAAAGAAATTTTGGTGATATTAAAGAACTCGGTGATGAAATCCGGAAAGGGGAATCGTAACCCTAAGGTAAAGGGGAAAGCATTGAAACATATCCACTCGTTGGAAACCATATCTGACCGGATTTCTCTATCAAAGGGTCGGAATATAGTTCCTTCCGGAAAGATACCGGAGGATTTCAAGGCTGACAGGTGGGCACTGTCAAAGGTGCATGTCTCATTCTCCGGTTCTTGGAGAAGATTCTGTTGGATGAATGTGGGAGCCGAGTCACCTGAACTAGACCTTGTTTGCCTGGGCATTTGGTCGCCTGAATTTTTCGCCGGAGAAAGATGATAAAGATGAATGTGAAGATGAGGGAGAGAATATTACCTTTTTCCTTGTCGATTGTGATTAAAAAAGGAGATGAGGATGAGAAGATATAGGGAATGATGAGTAAATATAGGCCGGGTGGTTGAAAGCTGTCACATCAATGGTCTTATCTCTTAATTACCTCGACCATCATGAAAAATGTAACCGTTAGTGCAGGATATCAAACGGTAACATTTTTGGGGACAATTGTTATGGGTGAAATTCTGAACCCATATCCTGGAAAATATCTTGGTTATGTAGTATCTGTTTACATCCGGGATGCTGGTTCAGGATATTGGTAACATCCTGAATGGTATCCTCAGGATTACTAATGGATTATGTGCAGGTACGTGGGTTAGAAGCTGGCAACGTTCATAAGACTCATTCTGCGGAAGACTCGGTCCAAGTTGTTCGAATAAAGACGTTGAAGCCGTGTTACTCGGTCAATAACGTTCACAATGGAATATTCGGAGTACCCCATATTTGTAGGGATTATTGTTTGTAATTCATTACTATAAATAGGTGGGTATACCAGATCAAATAGGACATCACATTCACACTCGCTACACTCTAACACTCGCTCTCTAGCAAGCTTTCACTCTCAAACAAAAAACATTGTAACACGTAGCGATCTGGTCTATATCCTGCAATGTATCCTGAAGTTTAAGCAATAAGAAGAACAAGGCAGCTGCGATTGTCAGCTCCCGAGGTTTTATGCCGGCGATCTAGATTGATCAAGGGCTTTCCTCGTACATCTCGTGTCATTTCCTTTACTTTTTGCTCATTGTTTACTCATTGTTTGATCGTAGATACAGCTCAATATCCTGATCCGTATCCTGAAAACTGTTTTCATAAACAACTTAACCAGCATATTTTCAACACCCATTTTAGCACACTACCTCACTTTACTAATTTGATCACTTAATTGCTTCGGTAATTTTTGACCAAAACACAAACTGAAACTCAACACATGATTTCTTTTCCCAAATATCAATGACCTGACATCCTTGTTTTACGTTTCACACAACACGACGTACACACTCAAGTGAACTGGTGATTCAAGCGGTCGTTTCAAGCGAGACTCACGATGTAAACTCAAGCGAAAGGTCTATTTCAAGCGGAACACCATGTCATATTCAAGTGAAAGCTGAACTTTTCAAGCGAAAGACCTTGTTTCGCTTCAAACTACACACTTTTTCAAGCGAAACGTCAACTGTTCGTTCAAGCGAAAGGTGGTTTTCGGTCAATTTTTACTAGATTTACTTCGAATTTTAAGCTGATATTCTCAAGGGTTGGTTAAAACACACTTTTACACACACTGAGAAAAATTTGTCTGATTTTAACCGTGAAATCTTGAAATTTTGAAAGAAGTTGTAGAAAAACAGAAATTTTCAAGCTGAATCGTATAGAACTCCTCCTCCTGAGCTCTGATACCACTTGTAGGATCGAATTGCGACCTGAATGAGTCGTTCGGAAGAGCTCAAATCCGTTTCAGAGGCGGAAACAAAGAAACGGACGTGAAAACAGCTTGATTCACACTATAATCCTCTTATATATTGATTTAACAACGTATACAATCAAAAAGAATACCGGCAGCACCTCGGTATCACTCTGAAAAATCTGTTACAAATGAAATGACAACATGCCTATTTATACTATTAGACTTTCGCTTGAAACCATACATGACCTATTCAAGCGAAACCTCACCTAACGACTTTCAAGCGAAACCACTTAATGACTTTCAAGCGAAACCACAAACAAAATTACATATGAAATTAACATCTGAATTGTGTCAGTGTCTTGTTTCGTGTGAAGATTCCATTTTAAGATGTGTAGAGTTGCAATGATGATGTCATTATTAAGATGTCTGTTATGGGTCATTTTCTGAGTATACATATCCTGACTAATATCCCGCTTTTTATTGTTTATTTGTGACCAGGATACTGGACGAGGATATTGCTAACATCTTGGGCGATATCCTAAGTCTGAGTGAATTAAACACGTGCAGGTTAATGGCTGGAAGTTACTAACGGTCATCAGGACTTCTTCTCCTCAAGACTCGGACGTATTTGTTATGAAGAAGCCGTTGAACCCGAAAGACTTGGTCCTCAACGTTCAAGTGGGAATATTCACTGGATCCCGGAAGTTTAGGATAGTTTGTTACATTATCTTTACTATAAATAGATGGGGGCGGATCAGTTTAAGGCACACAATTTACACTTACACTCTCGAACACTTTCACTCTCTAGCTCGTTGCAAACACCACACTTGTATTCAAATTTCATTGTAACACATAGTCGATCCGCACCACATCCTGCACTGTATCCTGATATTTGAAGCAATAGAAGAACAAGGCAGCTGCGATTGTCAGCTCCCGAGGTTTTATGCCGGCGATCTAGATTGATCAAGGGCTTTCCTCGTACATCACGTGTCCACCTTTACATTTTTGCTCATTGTTTGATCATAGATACAACTCTATATCCTGAGCCGTATCCTGAATACTGATTTTCTAAATAACTTAACAAGCGTATTTTCAATACACTTTCTAGCACACTACCTCACTTAACTAATTTGATCACTAAATTGCTTAGGTAATTTTTGACCAAAACAATTTGGCGCCCACCGTGGGGCAAGTGGTGCTCTCTTTACTAAAAATTTTTGCGAAATCGCTAATCGGCTTTCTATTTTCAAAACTTTTTGCCACATTGTCCATAATGGCCTCAAGATCAAACATGAGTTCCTCTACTGTGTCTGCTATGACTTCTGCTACTACTGGTTCGGTGCTTCCACCACCTCCTCCAAGGATGCTAGCCTCTTCACGACCTCAGGATATTATCCCCACTCGCAGTGTTCAGGAATCTGCTCCCGTTCTAGCTTCTAATGATGAAATTCTTACTTTATTTGGAAGTGTGCAGGAACAAATGAGGCAGCAACAGGGAACAAACCAAATGCTTTTAAGGGAAATACAACTCCTGAAGTCTCACTCGAGCAGATCTGCTGAGGATAATGTCACTCCATTACATCCCAGAGCGTTGAACTTTAGTTCAGCTGTGTATACCGAGGATAACAGGGGGAATATTGTGCCCAGCCTTCCTCAGAATCATACTCCTGAAATACCCTCCTCGGTTAGGATGTCAACCATGAGGAGCTCAGGATATGCTTCAGGATATGGGCAAAATCCTCCAACGGGTAACGTGTCAAATAATAATAATACTCATGCTACTAACAATAGTGGATCTTTGCAGGATACAGGTGTGACATCAGCACTTACTAAGGAACTTCAGAAGTTGAAAGACATGATATCTAGTGTACCTGGGGTGGTCCAGCCGATCCCGGAAGTGTCCCAAGACAGCCACAAGATATCTTGTTTTGCATATCCTATCTGTGATGCTGAGATCCCAAAGAGATTCCAAACCCCCAACATGAAGCTTTATGATGGGACTACGGATCCTGAAGAGCATATTGCTCAGTATAGGGAGAGAATGGAGATTAACCCTATCCCTCCGGAGCTCAAGGAAGCATGCTTGTGCAAGGGATTTGGTTCTACTCTAACAGGATCAGCCTTAAAATGGCTGTTAAACGTTCCTCCTCACTCAATTACTTCGTTTGCCCATTTGGTTAATTTATTTAACAGTCAATTTTCTTGTAGTCGGAGTTTTGAGAAACTAACCAGTGATCTTTACAGGATAACTCAAGGGCCTCAGGAATCCTTGAGGGATTATGTGAACAAATTCAGTCGAGAATCCTTGGATATCCCACATCTTGATGTTGCAACAGTTGTGCAAGCTTTTAAGATGGGATTACAAAAGGATTCTCAGTTTTATCAGGATCTTGTAATGAATCCCTGCAGGAATCTCGACGAAGCTCGTAACAGGGCTTTGAGATATATCCGTCTAGAAGATGACAGGAAGATGCAAGAAAGGATGAACTCATCTAACACTTATGAGTCAACTAACAGGAAGTCAGAATCCTCATTCAAATCATATCAGCCTAAGCCATATGGTAGAAATGAAAACAAGAGAGTGAATGCTGTCGAAGATGAGGATCCTGAAGAGTATCCTGAGTTGTCTGAATATTGCTTTTCTGTTAACATTCCTGAATTGATGTATGCCATGCAGAGTCTAGGAGACAAGGCTAGGTGGCCTCGAAAGAATCAACAAAAGGCTGACTGGAAAGATAAGTCAAAATGGTGTGCTTTCCACGAAGATTTCGGACATGTAACTGAGGATTGCATTGCTCTAAGGAAAGAAATAAGCTATCTTCTAAGCAAGGGATATCTGAAAGATCTCTTAGGAAGAAAGAAGAATAAGGGTCAGGATACTGAGAAGGATCCTGAGCGGGCAGCATCACCTCCTGCGGATGCCAAGATAATCAACTTCATTTCGGGAGGATCCGACATTTGTGGAACTTCGTATTCGGCAGCAAAGAGACATGCAAAGGAAGCTAAGGCCGAAAGGGGAGACAAACCTGTCAGGATGACTACCCGTACGACTGACAAAGTGATCACTTTTGATGCTGATGACAGGGATACTGTCCAGGATCCTCACCATGATGCTCTGGTAATAACGTTATATGTGGCTAACCATTTTGTACGCAGGATATTGGTTGATAATGGTAGCTCCGTCAACATAATCCAACTAGAAACTCTGAAGAGAATGAATGTATCTCCAATGGATATCACTTCAAAGTCTACCGTGCTTGTTGGGTTCAGTGGAGAGGCTAGAAACACAGTGGGAGAGATAAAGTTGCCAGTATACGTTGAAGGAGTCAACTCGATACAACGTTTCTGTGTGATGGATTCTCTATCCTGCTATAACATCATACTGGGAAGACCGTGGATTCACGATATGAAGGCTGTGCCATCAACATATCACCAATGCATCAAGATACCTACCCCTTGGGGAGTTGTCAAAGTTGATAGTGATCAGCAGGAAGCGAAAGAATGCTACTCATCCTCGATGAAATCCTCAACCAAACCTAGTGCAGCATAGCAATTAAAGACGCGGGCCCAGGATATCGTGGGGGATCCGGAGCAAGATGTGAAGAAAATTATTCTGGACCAGGATAATCCCGATATTTCGGTGCTCGTAGGGACCAATATCCCTCAGGATATTGAAGAACAATTAATTAACTTTTTGAAATGCAGGATGTCAACGTTTGCATGGAAGCATGAGGATATGACAGGCATATCCAAAGACATTATTACTCACAAGCTTGGAATTGATAAATCATTCAAGCCTGTTCAGCAAAAAAGAAGGAAGTTTGCTCCTGAGCGGAACACGATTATCCAGGAGGAAGTTGAGAGATTATTAAAGTCCAGGATGATCAGAGAGGTTAAGTTCCCGAGGTGGCTAGCAAACGTGGTTGTGGTACAGAAGAAAAATGGGAAATGGAGAGTTTGTGTAGACTACACAGAATTGAACAAAGCTTGTCCTAAAGACCCATTTCCTCTTCCCCACATTGATGCAATGGTAGATGCCACTGCCGGGCATGAAATGCTGACCTTCATGGACGCATCCTCAGGATTTCAACAGATCCAAATGGAGCCTTCTGACCAGGAGGATACTGCCTTCATGACACCAACAGGTATTTATTGTTATACAACTATGCCTTTTGGTTTGAAAAATGCAGGTGCAACATACCAAAGATTGGTAAACATGATGTTCAAAGACAAACTGGGGGACACCATGGAGGTATATATCGATGATATGGTGGTGAAATCTAAAAAGGCTGAGGATCGCCTCCAGGATATCAAGGGAGCATTTGATATCCTGGATCAATACAACATGAAGCTGAATCCTGCTAAATGCCATTTCGGAGTGGGGGCAGGAAAGTTTCTTGGATATATGGTGACAAAAAGGGGGATAGAAGTAAGCCCAGAGCAGATCAAAGCTATCCTGGATATAAAATCACCCTCAAATATGAAGGACGTACAAAGATTGACAGGCCGAGTAGCAGCCTTAAACAGGTTTATCTCGAGATCCTCAGAGAAGTGCGAAGATTTTTATGATATCCTGAAGAAGAACAAAAGATTCGAATGGGGGGAGAAGCATGAAGCAGCCTTGCAGGATTTGAAACGATATCTCTCAACCACACCTCTATTGATGAAGCCTGAAAATGGTGAACCACTATCCCTATACCTTGCTGTATCAGGGAATGCTGTAAGTGCCGTTCTTATAAAAGACCATGAAGGTCAGCAATATCCTGTTTATTATGTTAGTAAAAGTTTGTTAGATGCTGAAACTAGGTATTCTCATTTAGAAAAATTAATATTAGCTCTAGTCATGGCATCAACGAAACTTAGACATTACTTTGAGACACATAGGATTCATGTTAAAACAAATTATCCTGTAAAAAATGTGCTTAGGAAACCAGAGATGTCAGGCAGGATGGCCAAGTGGTCAGTAAAGTTAAGTGCTTATGATTTAGTATATGAACCTAGAAATGCCATAAAGTCTCAAGCTTTAGCTGACTTTGTGGCTGATTTCAGTAGTGATATTCAGGATGAGGTAGACCTAGAAGTTCAACAGTTAGGAGAATCCTCAGGATCCTGGACATTATATACTGACGGTGCATCTAATGTAAGAGGAGTAGGATTAGGAATACTACTAAAATCGCCACAGGGGGACATATTACCCCAGGCTATTAGGTGTGAATTTCCTGCTACTAATAATGAGGCAGAATATGAAGCTTTAATTGCAGGATTAGAATTGGCTAAGAGTATGAGTATAAAAAATTTGAAGTATATGTTGACTCTTTGTTAATTACTAACCATTTTAATGGATCCTATGCAGTTAAGGGTGAGAAATTAATCGGATATCTCGATATTCTCAAAAAATTAGCAGGATATTTCGATATTTTTATACTTGAACAGGTACTAAGGGAGGATAATGCTGAAGCGGATGCCTTAGCAAATTTGGGATCATCGATCAGGATACCTGAAGGGACCCAAATACCAATATTACATGTCTTATATCCTGCAACGAATCCTCAGGATAAAGAAGTAGCGGGTATTCAGGATCCTGGAGCAGAGCATCCTGAAGAGGATCCTAAATCCTGGACGGCTCCAATCATGAGATATCTCAAAGAAGGACACATCCCTGGAAATGAAAATCCCAAGGCATTTAGGATGAAGGTATCACGATTCACTATTATAAATAATATTTTATACAGGAAATCTCTTGCAGGACCGTATTTGAGGTGCTTGGAGGATCCTGAAGCCAAAGAAGTACTTCAGGATATACATGAAGGGGATTGTGGCAACCATACTGGGGGTAGGTCGTTATTCTCAAAAGTATTAAGGACATGATATTATTGGCCAACAATGAGAAAAGATGCCGCAGAATATGCTCGAAGATGTGACGCATGTCAAAGACATAGTAACATACTGCATCAACTTGCTGAACCATTATATCCTATTGTTTCCCCTTGGCCATTTATGAAGTGGGGTATGGATATAGTGGGAAAGCTACCAAAAGCTCCGGGAGGAAAAGTCTTTATGCTAGCAATGACGGATTATTTCTCTAAGTGGGTTGAAGCCGAAGCATTTGTTCAAGTTAGAGACCAAGAAGTGGTATCCTTCATAAAAAGGAATATCCTGACCAGATTCAGAGTACCAGCCGAGATAATCTGTGACAATGGTTCTCAGTTTATAAGCAAGAGAACTACTGAATTTTGCAAGAGTTGGGGAATCAAAATGATAACATCTACTCCAGTACATCCTCAAGCGAATGGACAAGCAGAATCCTCAAACAAGATAATTGTCAATAACTTAAAGAAAAGGCTTGGGGCCAAAAAAGGAAGATGGGCAGAAGAATTACCCTTTGTTTTGTGGGCTGATAGGACAACGGTAAAGAATGCAACAGGCCAAACCCCATTTTCCTTGGTATTTGGAGCAGAAGCGATGATTCCAACGGAAATGACAATACCTACTGCAAGATCTACCCTAAGTGATCCTGAGCAGAATCCTGGAGCCTTGAGTCAGGATTTAGACACTATAGATGAGAAGAGAGATGAGGCAAGGCTAAGGATGGCAGCATATCAACAGAGAATATCCAGGGCATATAACAAGAATATTAGGACCAGAAGATTTAAGGTTGGAGATTGGGTGTTAAGAAAGGCTTTTCAGAATACTTCTAATCCTGCCGATGGCAAGTTAGCTCCAAAATGGGAAGGACCATACAAAGTTGAATCAGAAGCAGGGAAAGGAGCATACAGACTCAAGAATATGGAGGGGGATATGCTACCGAGATCTTGGAATGCTATACACCTTAAGCTCTATTTCAAGTGAGTTTAGAATTTAATTTCTAACTCAGGATGGTATGAATTCTACCTTTTTTAAATATGTTTGGTTTAATTTGTTCTTTGTAACCCAATACTGACTTAAGCATCGGAGGGGTGTTAGCCAAGCTAACACCCACCTTAGTTTACAATTGTTTTGCAGGATATGTTTCAGGATATAGCTCCAGGATATGTACTCAAGATAACTCGAAAGATTAGAGGATTGGCCCCCTCTCTCACGTTTAAGGGATACTGATCCTTTCACAGGTTTAAAGGTATTCACCTTTCTTCCGAATTGGGTTTAAACACCCCGCCTGGAGCGCAAGTTATTCAGGGATAGTTCAAGGTGGTGGGACCAGTCCATGTAAAAGTGGCTGACAATTTCGTTACTGTTGGCTATATCCTGAATCCTAAAGGTATATGAGGATTGATCACCCTCTCTCACGAAAGGGTATTTTCATACTCTCTAAGGTTTAAAGGTTTTCACCTTTCTAAGTCTTGGAGTTTATACACTCCCGCCTGTAGCGCATGAAAATTTGGGATTTTCCCCAGGATACAAGGGATTTATCTCCAGTACATCCTTGGGTTTTGCCCTTGGGATGTAAAAAATTGCCTATACAATGGAGACTGACATTCAGAAGATTTCTAAAGTATTTGAAGACATTGTACACAGGGGACATTCCTGTCAAGATGGTGATGTAAAGCTAACAGGATGAGGCTCGGAACTAATGCACTAAGTACCTCGCACAGGGGACATCTTCATTAAAGAAGTTGCAAAGACATTGAGGCTTGGTAATAGGGTTATATACTACTCCGGGACCCATCCACCTTTGGTCATCATATTGTTCTAGTGCAGGAAATGTAAATTGTTCGAAGACAGGAAAAGTAAATTGTTTATGCAACCACAACCATGAAATTTAAAAGTGGGCTCCGGCCTTGGCACGTATATCCATCATCGCCCACTCCGCTGCCTAAGGGGCAACACCCTCTTGAACGGCAACCTCCTTCCCAGCGTTCGCACCAGCATCAGCCTCAGGATTCTTCTCGGCATCATCACCAGCATTGGCCGCTTCCTCTGCCGCCTTAGAAGGATCTTCACCAGTATGTTTTGCAGGATGAGCAACGGGATGACCTCCGAGACCCTGTAGTTTCTCCTCCCAAGCCTTTACATTCCAGGAGGGATTCAAAACCCAAATCCATGGCCTCATAAGCCATCCTTATCCTGGCTTGGAGAAGAGAGACGACCACGGATGCTTTGAGGCTATCCCGATATGAACTCATATTCTGCTGATATTGGAGAAGGGCGGCATCTAGCTTGGCTTGAGCATCCTCATTAGCTTTGTGGAGGGCAGCTTGGTGTTCCTGAGTCATTGCCTTGTATTTGTCTTCATAATGCTGGGATTTGGCAGCCGCAATGGTTCCTTGGTCAGGTATGGTGGCCTCAGCTTTCTCCAGCTTGATCTCCAACATCTTGTTAAGCCCGCAAGCGTCTTCATACAAGTGCATAAGACGATCCAGACCCTATTGATAAAGACACAGGTATTGATGTAAAAAATAAGCAGGATAAGGACTAACATACTTGTGCAGGATATCGAAAAGAAAATTCTACCTGTTTGAGGAGTGAGGTGGCTTCGTTGAACCCATGATTCTCGAGGGAGAATGTTTCAGAAACAGCTGGGGAGTCCGTCTCCTTTCTCTTCCGAGAGCTGGATGCCCGGGTCCTGGATGCCGGAGGGCCTTTGGGAGCAGAAACAGTCTTCGAGGAGGTAGGCTTTGGTGTAGCAGACGGCTTTGGCTTGGATTCTTGTTTGATGGGTTCGAGGCTGGAGTAGCAATCCAACTCGTCAAGTTCGAAACCTTCATGGTTGACGACTGGTACTACACAAGGGAAAATATTCTTAAACTCATCATACTTTTGAAAAGTAATTAATATATGTTGAGAATGTGCTTACCAGACATTTCTGAGCTTGATTTCTGGCTTGAATCTGTAAGAGACAGGGAGAAAGTTCTTTCACTGGTAGGAAGACGGTAGATTTCCTTGATCTTGGATTCGGATTCTGCACTGGGAGGCACTAAATCTCTGAAATTCGCTGCATAAAAACATTAGGATATAAGTCCGGGATACAGTTTGAAGATATAATTGGGGATATTCCTAAAACCCTAAATCCTACCCTTGGTTAACCATTTAACCGGTAGATCGAAACCCTTATCAATAGAATCTCTTTTTACGAAAAAGAATTTTCGTCGCCATCGATCCTCGTTCTTGGAGGCCTTAAGTACCAAAGGGTTCTTGGAGGTAGAAAACAGAAGAAAACGATGATCGCCATGGGATCTCAACCGGTATGCTATAGGGAGGTCTTCAATAAACAGGTTGGGAAAATGACGAGACTTGATTTGATCCAGCACTATCAAGACTCGCCAAACCATTGGCATAACCTGGGCGTAACTAAGGCCGGTGAGGTCGAAAAAGCTAGAGATAAAGGGTGGAAACGGGTACCGGAGTCCAAGAGAGAAGGGGTAAGCGAAAAAACAAACCCACTCGTCGGATGACGCGTCCGATCGGGCTTCCCGGTCGAAAGGGCGAAAGACTGTTCCGGTGGAGAAGGCACCGGAATCTTTAAGAGCAGCGATGTCGGCATTGTTGAAACAGCAGACTTCTTTTGATGGGTTGCGAATAAGGTTTTGACTTACGAGGGCTGAGGCCGGTCGGTCCGATCGGGATTTCATTCGTGGTGCCATGAAAAGTATTGAGCAAACTAAAAGAGATTCAAGAAAGAATGATAGAAAGGAAAATACCTGATGTCCGCTTGAAGATAAGGATAACCGTAATAAGGAGTCCCTCGGTTAATATAGGATGAATATAGGGGGGTAAAGAGTAAATAATGCTTTGGAAGTTGCACCGCTGTCTTTTCAAGGGTCTAGTCGTATTAATTGCCTTAAGTTATGAGGTGAAACTTTTGAAATATATCCGTTGGATTGGTATACCAACCGATATATTTGGGGACAATTGTTATGGGTCATTTTCTGAGTATACATATCCTGACTAATATCCCGCTTTTTATTGTTTATTTGTGACCAGGATACTGCACGAGGATATTGCTAACATCTTGGGCGATATCCTAAGTCTGAGTGAATTAAACACGTGCAGGTTAATGGTTGTAAGTTACTAACGGTCATCAGGACTTCTTCTCCTCAAGACTCGGACGTATTTGTTATGAAGAAGCCGTTGAACCCGAAAGACTTGGTCCTCAACGTTCAAGTGGGAATATTCGCTGGATCCCGGAAGTTTAGGATCGTTTGTTACATTATCTTTACTATAAATAGATGGGGGCGGATCAGTTTAAGGCACACAATTTACACTTACACTCTCGAACACTTTCACTCTCTAGCTCGTTGCAAACACCACACTTGTATTCAAATTTCATTGTAACACATAGTCGATCCGCACCACATCCTGCATTGTATCCTGATATTTGAAGCAATAGAAGAACAAGGCAGCTGCGATTGTCAGCTCCCGAGGTTTTATGCCGGCGATCTAGATTGATCAAGGGCTTTCCTCGTACATCACGTGTCCACCTTTACATTTTTGCTCATTGTTTGATCATAGATACAGCTCTATATCCTGAGCCGTATCCTGAATACTGATTTTCTAAATAACTTAACAAGCGTATTTTCAATACACTTTCTAGCACACTACCTCACTTAACTAATTTGATCACTAAATTGCTTAGGTAATTTTTGACCAAAACAATGTCATCATCAAAGAATGATGACATCATGCTTGATCAGATCAGCAACGCAACCAAGACTCGATTTAAGACGAAGACGACAGATGTGTGCACCAACAGACACGAGATTGAAGATCAGATAGAGTTCGAACAGAATGAAGCTTGACTCGCTCCTTTCGACTAAGCGCATCGGCTACAACATTCGCCTTACCAGGGTGGTAGCGAATCTCACAGTCATAATCGTTTAAGAGTTCAACCCAACGTCGTTGCCTCATGTTCAGCTCTTTCTGATTAAGAATATGCTGGAGACTTTTGTGGTCTGTGAAAACCACACACTTTGTTCCATAGAGGTAGTGTCTCCAGATTTTAAGCGCGAAAACCACAGCTCCTAACTCAAGATCATGAGTCGTATAGTTCTTCTCGTGAACTTTCAATTGTCTAGATGCATATGCTATAACTTTACCTCGTTGCATAAGGACGCAACCAAGGCCTAACTTGGACGCATCGCAATAGACAACAAAATCATCGCTTCCCTCGGGCAGAGATAGAACAGGAGCATCACATAACTTCTGCTTCAGCGTTTGGAACGCTTCTTCTTGCCTGGGTCCCCACTCGAAAGGCTTATTCTTCTGAGTCAAAGCAGTGAGTGGAACCGCAATCTTCGACAAATTTGAAATGAATCGACGATAATAACCAGCAAGACCAAGAAAAGATCGAATCTCTGTAGGCGTCGTCGGTGTATTCCAGTCCTTAATAGCAGCAATCTTGGATGGATCCACATGAATACACTGCTCATTGAGTATATGACCCAAGAATTGAACTTCTTTAAGCCAGAATTCACACTTGGAGAATTTAGCAAAAAGCTGTTCCTTCTTCAGGAGTTCCAATGTTAAGCGAAGGTGTTGTTCGTGCTCGGCTTGAGATTTTGAATAAATGAGAATATCGTCGATGAACACAACAATTAACTTGTCCAAATAAGGTTTGCAGACCCTATTCATTAAGTCCATAAAGATAGCTGGAGCATTCGTCAAACCAAAAGGCATGACAGTGAACTCGTAATGCCCATATCTTGTGCGGAAAGCAGTTTTGGGAATATCTTCTTCGAGAACACGAAGTTGATGATACCCATAATGCAGATCGATCTTGGAAAAGCATGAAGCACCCTGCAGCTGGTCGAAGAGATCATCAATTCGAGTAGGGGATATCGATTCTTGATGGTGAGCTTATTAAGCTCACGATAATCGATACACATTCGAAAAGATCCATCTTTTTTTTCACCAAGAGGACAGGAGCTCCCCAAGGTGAAAAAATCGGTCGGATGAATCCTTTATCAGATAACTCTTGAAGCTGCTTCGATAACTCTTGCATCTCCAACGGTGCAAGACGATATGGTGCTTTTGCAATCGGGTTGGCATTGGGTACAAGATCAATATGAAACTCGACTTGACGAACTGGAGGCAAACCAGGCAGTTCATCAGGAAACACCTCTGGATAACCCTGAACAATCGGAATATCCTGAATACTCTTGCTCTTGTCTTTCTCCTCGGTGATATGTGCTAGAAAAGCAACATATCCTTAGCGCAAATAACTTTGAGCTTCCATACACGACATAAGCTTCAATCCACCTGAAGGTTTCTCACCACGAATCTCCAGGACATCACCAGAAGACAAAGGAATACGAACAATCTTATCGAAACAAACCACCTCAGCGGGGTGTTTGGTTAACCAATCCATTCCAATGATAATATTGAAACTCCCAAGTTGCATCGGTGTGAGGTCAATAGGAAAAAGATGGTTATCAAGGTTCAACTGACAATTACGAATAACATAATCGAGAACAAGAGGTTTACCAGTAGCAACTTCGACAGATAAGGGTTTCCTCAGTTTAGTTCTAGGTATCGCAAGCAAAGGCTCAAATGACAATGAAACAAAACTTCTATCGGCACCAGAATAAAAAAGAATAGATGCAGGTTGATTGTTAACAAGAAACACACCATTTATAACCTCGTTGTCAGCCCTCGCTTCGTTTGCATTCAAATTGTACGCTCACCCACGAGCGGGATTCACATTAACATTGACGTTCGCATTCGGGTTCGCGTTAGCATTCACCAGTCTCGGACAGTTGTTGCGGAAGTGACCATACTCTCCACAATTAAAACATGAACCCGGTGGGAATCTCACAGCATTCCCCTGACCTGGAGCTGGAACCTGAGCAACCTGATTCTGTCCCAAACGACAAACATTGGCCAAATGCCCAAGTTTACCACACGTCGTACATTGCCTGCAAGCTTGTTGTGCAACGTGATGACCGTTGCAACGAGCACAATGAGGTGTGGTACCAGCATACGCTTTCTTTCCAGGTGGCTGAGCCGGTTGGTTCTGTGGGTTCTGAGCAGTCTGTGCTGTAACAGCAAAATTCTGGGCACCCTTTCGCTTCCTCGATTTCTTCGACGTCTCTCCTTCCTTACCCTTACCTTTTTTCTTGTCCTTCCCTGAATCAGTCGCTTTCTTTTTATCACCCTTGCGGGTGAGTTTACCCTTCCTGACTTGAGTCTCAGTTAGGGTAGCAGACAACTCGATTGCTTGACGAAGGGTAGTAGGATTAACACCGGTCACAATCTCCAGAGGGGTAACCATGGTGGGACAAAATAGACTGAGTTCTTCAAAACGATCCGTGTACGCATGGTGTTCAGCCCCATCTTGCTTTAAATCGTCAAACTCTCGCTCCAAAGCCTGAGTTTCATGACGGGGACAAAACTCCTCCATCATGAGAGCCCGAAGCTATTCCCATGTTTGTGCCAACGCCACTTCGGCACCCCTGTCGCGCATAATACCATTCCACCAGGTAAGCGCTCGCTTCTCAAACACACTCGAAACAAATTCAACCTTACGCGCATTCGGACACTGCACATGTCTGAATGTGCTCTCGATACTCTCAAACCATTGCAGGAGCGCAATTGCTCCTTGCGACCCAGAAAACTTAAGCGGCTTCGCAGCATTGAAGCTCTTGAAGTTACACGGCGCATTGTTGTTGTTATTATTGTTGAATATCTCGTGGACTTGGGTCACAACACCGGGAAGCACATCAGCCACTTGCTGAGAGACCAGGGCTGCGAATTCTTCAATACTGAAAGATTGTGCTTCACGTCAAGGAGGCATTGTCTAACAAGGAAACAGGAGAGTTGAGTGAGGTTGAAAATTAGGAAAAACAAAAGAGGTATCGACAAAACACAAGGAAGGCGATCATTTGTTTGTTACCTCGAACAAACAAACGACATGCAGTGACTAATCAAAGTAAATAGGTCAAAAATAATGTATCGCGAAGACATGATCGCCTATAAGTGAACACTCACCCCAAGAGTTCCCAGGTAAGAGTGACTGGTCCGATTATGTGGATTTGTACGAACACTCTAGCCTTAGACAGAAAACTCTGGGTACAGGCATTCACTCTTCCAGTTTGCACGTGTTCACATTATTTAGACCCAAACTTTGACGAGATTTTGAAAACTTAAAGGGTTCAAAACCTTACAACAAAGGGTTCAAAACCTAGTAATCAATCATCCTAGAACAGATGATTAGTTTTCAAAGCGGATTCGAAAATTGTGTTCTCGTTGTGGTTATCACCTAAGGGTAGGTGACAGTTTTGTTTTAAAAAATATAAACGCAAAGTTTACTTGCGTTGGGGTCCTAAAAGTTATAGTCTAGGTCAAAGCATTACTAATAACCTAATTCCCTATAACCATTGGCTCTGATACCAACTCTTCTGTCACACCCCGACCACGTAAAACAACAAAGCGTGGCGGAAATGTCGGGGAGTGTTGTAACAGAATTATCGTTTCATAACCATGGATACAAAAAGTGTTTCGTTTTATTGATAATATTAAACATTAACATTGTTTTAACACATAACAAACAAGTTTTATATCGTCTATCATAGATATTATGTCACTAAGGCCTCGTCCAGATCCTATGTGACGCATGCATCCTAGAACGTCAATCAAGCAACAATACCTGAAACATATGTAAAAACAAAGTCAGCAAAGAAATGCTGGTGAGTACATAGGTTTTATAAGAGTATCGAAATCATGGCTTGTTTACATATATTGCAATAACTTGAAAACCTTGTTTTGGAAAAGTATATAATATTGCAACATGATTAACCAACTCAAATCAAGATGGTTATAGTTTATAAAATCTCATAGCCATGATTCTTAACCCAAAAGCTTTTTTGTTTTAGAAAACCATCTTGTGAAACACCTCGTATAAACTCGTTAATAAAACTCGTATATTATTTCGAAAACATCGTTGTGTGACATCGTTTCCATATCGTTTACCCAAGTGAACTAAATAATGCCACGGAATGTAATATGTTGAAAACACTTATATATAAGAAGTACCAGCGGCGTATCTACCATGTTTTCACCACATTACACCCTTCTCGTTATCTAAACACTAACCAAAGACCAATCGTTTACCCAAATCGTTTAACATCGTTTCCAACTCGTTTCCAAATCGTTTCCAAATCATCCTCGTTTTAATTGTGAAAACTTATATATATGGTCGTCTCGCTAATAACATTTAAACCTTCATGACTCGACTACCTCGTTCCTCGCTTCTCGTATTAACAAACCCCCAAAGGGTAAGTTAATAATGACAGATTCAGTCGTTACCCCCAACACCCACACATAACCATGGGTATAGTGCAATAACGAGATTTGTCAGATCCTATGGTACCATAACCTAATACTGGCCGGCTTGATCAATGCTAATGATTGTTGTTTGTTATGTAACTACAACCAACAAGTTCGTTCACATTATCAAAATCGTTAATAGTTTAGTATAAATCGTTCTATTCGTTTTTGAAATCATCGTTTAAACCTTGAAAACATTTTGTACATATGAATCACCCCAAAACAATTGAAAACAGTAAAATATGGGAACTATGTACTCACCTGTAGTGCAAGGTATCTTCAATCAATAGTACTTCAACAAACTCGAGTAAACCAGAGAAATCAAGTAGCACCTAGTAATCGAATCACTAGTCAAACAATAGACGCCTAAATCGGAAGATCGGACAGAATGAGGTCTTGTAAACCAAATGAGTGTTGGAACTCATGTGATATGGTTTAACAAGGCCTACATCCTAAATGAAACCTAACCTAAGTGCCTTCGACCCATCGCGACCCATTAAGGTAGCTTATGCTACTTTAACGCGTCGTTCGCGTGAAACGCGTTCGGAACGTCTAACTAGTCCTATGACAAGTATTATATGCCTATACAAGTTTAATCATGATGTATAATCAGTTATGTGACAAAAGTTTAGGTTACATAAGCTTAATTACCAATTATACATGAAAAGGGTATTTTGGTAATTTACCTAAGGCATATAATCTACTTATCATACAACTACCTAAACTAGGTGACCATAAGGTATAACCTTGGAAGGTTATTCCCTATGCTACTATGGTCACTAAACATGTTTGGTTGGATCCTAATGATCGACCAAACGGGTCGTGTTCGAAAGTCTAAGCGGGTGTTTAGTCCGCTTGACTTACGACTCTACATAAGCACTAATCTAAAAAGTGACGAGCTAAACATGCTAGAACATGTTTAGTTAAGTTAGAAAACAGGTTTTGATATCAAAACAAATGTTTTGATATCCTAGAGTAGTTTGGTTACAAAATACGCGTAAATGAGTATTTTGGCTGAAACTATGACTCGTCACTAAGCCTAGATAACGTGGTAATCAGTAGGTATAGTCACTAGGGACTATAACCATCGTGATTACGCTCACATTATGAAGTTCAAACGAACTTCACATTGACCATAAACTGGTCAATGCAGAAAGTCAAACGCAGTTTGACTTTAACGCTAAAACGAATGAAAAGAACGAAAGAACACTTACAGAAGGTCCCCGCAAGATTTGATTCCGATTTTTCTCTCAGGTAGGAAGCATATACTTCCACTTAGAGAGCATAAATCAAATTTCAAATTGTGGGTTTTGAAGTGAAATGGATGGGGTATATATAGGATTTCTAGAACCGTTAAGATCGTTCCTCGAAAACTGAGCTTTGATCTGGACCTTACATGTGTGCCCATGGTTTTCTAAAACCATGGGAGCCCCTAATATGGTCTATGTTCATAGAATACCAGCCCATGGTTTTGCAAAACCATGGGTGAAAACCATCAACACTTCAAAATGGACTAGGTTCATTGAATCTGCCAGAAATTTCAAAAATGGTCCCTACACTTGTAAAACTTGATTTTTTGGCACTTTTAAGCCCCGTTAACCCTATTTCAAGGTTCTAAAATAAATTTAAAGTATAGAGAACTTAAAATATGCTCAAAAACATCTCGAATGTCGGTTCGTTTGGTCGTACGGTTGCGTTATTCGCTTAATTACGACGGAAGTCGTAACGAACGCAAAAACGATCCAAATTAAGCGACGAATGGAATTTTATCATGCCAAACACTAAAATAAAATATTTTAATGCTTACATAAATTTTTGGATGTCCGGATGTATTCAGAACGTAAGTTATGCGCGAAAATGCAAACTTATGCACTTTTTGACACTTTTAGTCCCTGAATGAGCATAAAGTTTATTTTAGCATACCGAACCCCTCAAAGCCTATTTCTAAGCTATGTAAAGGTTATTTAGGGTATGTTTAACTTATGATCAAGTTCCGGAATGTTCGTTACTATACAAATCGGCATAGTTTCGCAGTTTGACACAAATAGTCCCTACGATCGAACAAAGTTGATTTCGACACACCAAACCATTCAAAACTTATTTCTAAGTTATGTGGATGTTATTTAAGGTATGTTAAGCCTATGTCACTATTCCGGAGTGTTTTTCGTGTTATACTGACTGCGTTTAAGCACCAGTTTGCGTATAACCTTCCAGGAAGCGATTTAGAGCTTGAAATTGGAATCGAATCAAATTGTAAAATCACTAAACACAATTACACATATAATAACACCAAAACACATATAATAACACCAAATCACATTGTTTTATTAATAATCATCATTGTTTTACATCGTACATCGGTTACAGAACACAGTTGTTACAATCAAGGCCATGTTTGCATAAGTCTCTTACATCACTTGGTGAAGACAAAGTGTCTAGTGTAATACTTTTTATTTTTAATTTTTTCGCACTTTTTAATTGGTTATGTATTAATGACTTTAATAACTAGTTTCTTATGTTGAAGGTGATTCTTCCTTATCGTTTGTCCGTGGTGTCTTGGCATTATTTTACTGTCTATATAAAATAAAAGATTTTCACCATTCATATCTCCACGGTCTATATGGTGGTATGTTGGCTACCTGGTCGGGGGTTAAGGTAACGGTTAGGTAAGAGTCTTGCCATTGTTCAGTGCATAGATCCTGCAAAGGACCTGAGTCAAATTTAGTAGGACCTCCTTCAATACTTAACGGTATTGGATGACGGGGGTCCAAACTCTTTGACCCCCTCATAAGTTAAACTACTATTAATACTTTAACCCGGATACTAAGGACTGTATCCCTGCTGACTCATACTACTTAGCCGAGGGTAACGTCGCCTTCAAAAGAAGGGCCTACCACAATATGCATTAATAACTTAATTAATTATCTTTCAATAATCCGACCCTTTAGGATTGTATCCTTGCTGACTCAAACTACTGGGTTGAGGGTAACGTCACCTCCAAAAGAGGGGCCTACTACAATAACTAAGATAATCTCTTAAATAGTACAAAAGTGCGGAAATAATCAAAGGTTACACTAAACATGAGTCGGAGCCAAGTGATTCATCTTGTCTATCTGTTTCATTTTTATTTTTATTTTTCAGGATTTTAGTTAATTTTTATTTTCTTAGTTTAAAACCTTTTTCTAAACTTTTGATTTGATTAGACGTTGAGGATAAACCGGTACTAAAAGCTCTTGTGTCCTTGGACGACCTCGGTATCTTACCAACACTATAATACGCTCACGATGGGTGCACTTGCCCATATGTGTGTTTAGTGTTAGTAAATATCGTGTTTTATAAATTTAAAACTTGGCTAAAGAAAGTGTAAAAGGGCTTAAAATATACTTAAACTTATGTACACACTTCACACGCATCAAGTTTTTGGCGCCGTTGCCGGGGACGCATCAAAACCTTTTTAAAACGCGCGCACATTTTTCTGCATTTTAGTTTAGTTTTGCATTTAGAGTAACCTGAACACGGGCCGTTGATGCGTGCGAAGTGTCGTATATATTAGGTGTATATTTTAAGCCCTTTTTAACACTTATTTTAGCCAAGTTTTAAATTTATAAAACACGATATTTCACTAACACTAAACACACATATGGGCAAGTGCACCCATCGTTGAGTGTAGTATAGCGTTGGTAAGATACCGAGGTCGTCCAAGGACACAAGAGCTTTTAGTACCGGTTTATCCTCAACGTCTAACCAAAAATAAAAGTTTAGAAAAATGTTTTAAGCTAAGAAAAATAAAAACTAACTAAAATGCTGAAAATAAAAATAAAATAAAAACAGATAGACAAGATGAATCACTTGGTTCCGACTCATATCTAGTATAACCTTTGATTATTTCCGCACTTTTGCACATAATTAAGAGATTATCTTAGTTATTGTAGTAGGCCCCTCTTTTGAAGGTGACGTTACCCTCACCCCAGTAGTTTGAGTCAGCAGGGATACAATCCTAAAAGGGTGGATTATTGGAAGATAATGAATTAAGTTATTAATGCAGTATTGTGGTAGGCCCCGCTTTTGGCGGTGACGTTACCCTCGGCTAAGTAGTCTGAGTCAGCAGGGATACAGTCCTAAATAGCCGGGTTATAGTATTAATAGTAGTTAACTTATGAGGGGATCAAAGAGTTTGGACCCCCGCCATCCAATACCGTGAAGTATTGAAGGAGGTCCTACTAAATTTGACCCAGGTCCATTGCAGGACCTCTAAACGCTGAACAATGGCAAGACCTTTACCAAACCGTTCCCTTAACCCCCTACCAGGTAGCCAACATACCTCCATATAGACCGTGGAGATATGAATGGTGAAAATCCTTTACTTTATATAGACAGTAAAATAATGCCAAGACACCACGGACAAACGATAAGGAAAGATCACCTTCAACATAAGTAACTAGTTATTAAAGTCATTAATACAAAACCGAATAAAAAGTGCAAAAGATTAGAAATAAAAAGTATTATACTAGACACTTTGTCTTCACCAAGTGATGTAAGAGACTTAGGCAAACATGGCCTTGATTGTCAAGAACTCTTACGATCAATCTTGGATCCCGAGACGACTCACACACTCTACGATGGACAATGGATGATGGTGGTGGATGATGGTGTTGTGATGGTGGTGGGTGGTGGATGAAGTGTGAGAGAGGTGGTGTGCCAAGGGATGAGATGAAATGAATCCAAGCACTCCTATTTATAGGCTGAACAGAGAGATGGACACGGCCCCGTGTCTGTCTGACAATCTCTCTCCTCATTAATTGTAATTCGCAATTACAATTAATGCGCCTGCTGTACTTTCGACACGCCCCCGTGTCCGCTGAGCACGGCCCCGTGATAGGCAATAGAAGCTTCTATAGGTTTGTCTTTTCTGCTGCTTCTTGGGCACGCCCCCGTGCTGGCTGAGCACGGGGCGTGTTCAGCCTTCTGCTTTCTCCATTTTGCTTTGGAAGGTGCCGTTGAGGGGTCGGGCAGTCCACTAATATTCCTTTTCTTGTATTTATGTTGGATTTAGCTGTCTTTTTGCTTCTTTTGCGTTTTTGAGCTCATTTAATCCTGAAAATACAAAAGGAAGACAAAAACACTTTTTTTCCAATATTAGTACTTAAAAAGGGTTAGTTTTATGCCTCATGTGATGTAATTTATATGTTGCATTTTACACACATCAGCCGTGCTCGCTGAACACGGGGCCGTGCTGCACATTTTTCATAAAACACCCAGTAACAGTAGCTTGAACACGGGCCGTGCTCACTGAACACGCCCCGTGCTCAACGAAATCAATAAATTTAATTAAAACGCCCAGATACAGATTCTGTACACGGGGCCGTGTCCACTGAACACGGGGTCATGTCCAGCCTCTGTTTTCCGTTTTTATTTTTGTTTTCTGATCTCGAGACTTGGTTGTGGTCTGTTGAGTGATTATTATGGATCAATACTCAGGAGGTTGCAACTACACCTATGAGGAGGAGGATTATAGGAGTAACTATTGCACTAATGGTAGTAACCCGCACTCAGTTCAATATAATCACTCATATCAACCATCCAATTCATACACCTACTATGAGGAGCCCAGGTACGAGCCATCAACTTCATACACATCCTATGAAGACCAAAGGTATGAACCTCCTCCCTCATACTCATATTTTGATGAACCAAGGTATGAGCCTTCTTACTCATACTTTGAGGAACCAAGATATGAGTCACCACCTTCATACGCTTATTATGAGGAACCATGGCGTGAACAACCCACCTCATATGAGTATTATGAAGAACAAAATTATGACCCTTATCCATCATATACTTACAATGAAGAACAATGGTGTGAACCATCTACTTCATATGGGTATTATGAGGAACTAAGGATCGAACAACCGGATTCAAGCTCTGAAAATCCCGATCCTTTTTCTATAACCGAAGTTACCGAGAGGATATTAGAACACCTTAGAGTTATCGATCGCTATATAAAAGAATCTCGCGCAAGGGAAGAGGAGTCCCGCGCAAGAGAAGAATTAACAAAAAAAGAGATAACTGAAAGTGTACAAATGGAAGAACAAATAAGTGAAAAACCGACACATGAGTTAAACAACGAAAAAGGTGAGTCCGTTAATGATAAAATTCAAGAAGAGTCTAATTTTGAAGAAATTAATCTCTTGTCACCCTCTTTTGAAAATCATTGTTTAGTTCCCACTCATGCTAAGTTTTTAAAAGAGTTAAACACTAACACTAAAATTGACAAAACAGTAAGCGTTAAGTTAACTACTGATCAAACTTCACTAATAAAAGAAGACCCATTTGAAATTAACATTACACCGGTTCCATTTTTTTTTCAAAATTCGTTTATTAGTAATGTCACAATCGATAAAGATCTTTGTGTTAACATAATGCCTAACTACATTTTCGAAAAATTAAGTATTAGTGATTTTTCTCCACTTCAAATACCCATTTTTCTATCCAATCGGAAGATAATAAAATCAATCGGTGTAGTTGAGGATGTCTTGGTTCAAACAAATCAAATGGTAATTCCCACCGACTTTGTCATCCTCGATGACGCTCCTCTAATGTTGGGATGACCATTTGTAAAAACTCACGAAGCTTTGAAAAACCGGAAGTTTAACAATCTACCTCTTCAATTAGGGGCATTTAAAAAAAGTGTCGATCTTGAGCGGTCAATGAAATATCCATTCGGCAATAATGACCCCCTAATTGAAGATGAAGATGAACCACCCGATACAAGTGAAAAGTTTGACCACTTTGTTGAAGAAGAGGTCACCATAGAACAAACTTTTAATGTTCTTGATCAAAATGAGCAACCAAATAAGGAGTCTCCTAAAGACCCACCTCTTGAGCTCAAAGAACTTCCAAATGGTTTGGAATATGCTTTTCTAGACAAAGATGGTAAGTTACCCGTAATTATTTCGTTTAAATTAGATAAATTAGAAAAAGAAAAATTAATTAACCTTTTGACAAAACATAAAAATGCGATCGCTTGGAAGCTGGTAGATATTAGAGGAATAAGTCCTTCCATGTGTACGCACAAGATTTTAATGAATGATGACTACAAATCGGTAATACAACCACAACGTCGAGTAAATCCCAATGTTCAAGAAGTGGTTAAAAATGAAGTCATCAAATTAATTGACGCCAGACTTATTTATCCTATCTCCGATAGTCCTTGGGTAAGTCCCGTCCAAGTAGTCCCAAAGAAAGGAGGTCTGACGGTAATAACTAATGAAAAGAATGAACTAATACCAACGAGAACCGTCACAGGATGGAGATTATGTATAGATTATAGTCGATTAAGTGAAGCAACAAGGAAAGATCACTTTCCTTTACCCTTCATTGATCAAATGTTAGAAATATTATCCGGTCATAAATTTTATTGTTTCTTGGATGGTTTTTTAAGGATACTTTCAAATCCCGATAGCACCCGAAGACCAAGAAAAGACAACCTTCACATGTCCCTATGGAACTTTTGCTTATCGACGCATGTCATTTGGTCTATGTAATGCCCCCGCAACATTCCAACATTGCATGGTAGCCATCTTCCACGACATGATAGAAAAGACAATGGAAGTCTTCATGGACGACTTTTCTATCTTTGGGGATTCATACGACCAATGCCTCGATAACCTTGAACGAATGCTATCCCCATGTGAGGAAACTAACCTCGCCCTTAATTGGGAAAAATGTCATTTCATGGTAACGGAGGGAATAGTACTCGGTCACAAAATCTCAAGCGAAGGAATGGAAGTGGATCGAGCCAAAATAGATACCATTTCTCGACTACCGCCTCCCTCCTCCGTAAGAGCTATCAGAAGTTTCCTAGGGCATGCCGGATTTTATAGACGGTTTATCAAAGACTTTTCTAAAATCTCAAGGCCTCTAACAAAATTACTTGAAAAAGATGCTCCTTTCATCTTTGACGAGGATTGCAATCAAGCATTTCTAACCTTAAAGGAAATGCTAGTCAATGCACCGATCATGATAGCGCCTGATTGGAAATTTCCTTTCGAAATCATGTGTGATGCCAGTGACTTTGCAGTTGGAGCTGTCTTGGGACAAAGAAAAGAAAAGCATTTTCACCCAATTTATTATGTTAGTAAAACACTTAACGATGCACAAGAAAATTACACAACGACTGAAAAAGAATTTCTAGCTGTGGTATTTGCTTTTGATAAATTCCGTTCTTATCTTGTTCTTTCTAAAACTATAGTCTATACAGATCATGCAGCCATTCGATATCTCTTCAAAAAGCAAGACGCAAAACCACGTTTGATTCGGTGGATTCTACTCCTCCAAGAATTTGATATTGAAATCAAAGATAAAAGTGGAGCAGAAAACACCGCAGCAGATCATCTTTCACGCTTAGAAGACCCAGCTTTGGAGGTAACCAGGGACGAACAAATCAACAAAAAGTTTCCAACGGAATCCCTAGAAATGGTGGAATACAAAGAAGAACCATGGTACGCCGACTATGCTAACTACCTAGCTAGCGGTATAGTCGCTAAGGGTTGGCCACATCATCAAAGAAAAAAATTCTTTGCCAATGTGAAACACTATTTTTGGGAAGATCCATATATTTTCAAAATGTGTGCCGACCAACTCATCCGACGATGCGTACATGGTAGTGAAGCACGAAGAATTCTCCGCCATTGTCATGAAGGTCCATATGGAGGACATCATGGTGCCGCAAGTACCGCACGAAAGGTATTTGATTCAGGATTTTATTGGCCAACCATTTACAAAGACACCCAAAGTCTTGTCAAGACTTGTGATGCGTGCCAAAGAACAGGTAATATTTCTTCCAAAAATGAAATGCCACAAAATGGCATTCTTGTTTGTGAGATTATTGATGTGTGGGGACTCGACTTTATGGGACCTTTCCCACCGTCAAAAGGAAACAAATATATACTTGTGGCAGTAGACTACTTGTCTAAATGGGCCGAGGCACTTCCAACAAATGATGGAAGAGTCGTGGTAAGGTTTCTGAAAAAATTATTCTCTCGTTTTGGCACACCTAAAGCATTAATAAGTGATAGAGGTACCTTTTTTTGCAACCATCAACTTGAACTTTTTTTAACAAGATATGGGGTCTATCACCGGGTCTCAACAGCGTATCACCCTCAAACGAACGGACAAGCCGAAGTGACTAATAGAGGTTTAAAACGAATACTCGAAAAAACCGTAGGGTTAAATAAAAAGGAATGGGCAGATAAATTAGATGATGCTTTATGGGCTTTTCGAACTGCTTATAAAACAACAATAGGTACAACCCCGTATAAGCTTGTCTACGGAAAAAGTTGTCACTTACCAGTAGAAATTGCACACAAAGCCTACTGGGCAATTAAAAATGTAAACTTACATTTAGAATTTGCTGGTAAAAATCGATTTTGTCAATTGAATGAATTAGACGAGCTTAGGAATTATGCATACTCAAACTCCGAAATTTACAAGGAAAGAATGAAAAACTTGCATGACAAACATATTAAACCTAATGAATTTCGAGTGGGAGATCTAGTTCTTTTGTTTAATTCACGACTTCGATTATTTCCTGGTAAATTAAAGTCTAGGTGGTCAGGACCTTTTTCCATCACCCATATTTTCCCACACGGTGCAATAGAAATTAAATCTCGGAATGGACCCCCATTCAAAGTCAATGGCCAACGGCTGAAACTCTATCAAGGATTCATTGAGGATGAAGAGGAGGAGATCTCGCTTCAAACGGTTGAAGAATTAAAACATCAACATCATACCTGGTAAGTTACGAACGATTGGGACGACATCTAAAGCGGTAAGTTTTCTAACCAAAGTTCATGGGAAACAAGGGCACTAAAAAAAATTCAAAACTTTGCTCGGCACGAGGCCATGTCCGCTGGACACGGGGCCGTGTACGCGCTACTGTCGGGATATATTCCCTTTTTCATAACAGTTACTTCATTCCACACGCCCCGTTTCCCCGAAAACGCTCTGGTTCCAGGCGATTTTCCGCAGATTTTCAGCGTCTCCTATCATTCTAACAACATCAAGGTATGATTCTATCACTATTATTAGTTAGATTAGGCATTTGCATGTAGTTAAAACTTCAAAAATTTGGGGAAAAATCTAGGGTTCTTGAACTACACCCGGATCGAACCTAAAATTTTTGCTTTAATCTGTTAGCATTTAGTTATATTAGTGTTAAGGAAGTAAATACACTTGTATTGTTCATAGATTCGCCCGATTTCTCATGAAAACCCCAAACCCTTGCTTTTGAACCGAAAAAGATAAAATTGAATGGGTAAACGGGTTGTTTTGGGAAAAACGGCACTTGGGGTTTCATTTTCGGGGGAAACCACACCTATTGGACTAAAAATTTTCAAGTTATCGAAACCGGGTCAAAAAATGATGTTTTTGAGTAACAGACGCCTGGACACGGGGCCGTGTCCGCTGAACACGGGGTCGTGTCCAGCACCCTCTTTGCAGCTTTGTCCGAAAATGCTAATGTTTCGTGCTAACTTTTGGTGTATTCTTTCAGATGGCTAGGAAGTTCACGAGGTTTAACGCAAATGAGCTCGATGCTAGGGCTAGATACGAAGTACTTCAAACAAGGCCGGAGGATTACCCAAGGCAAGCATGCACGGATTTGTTAGCATTGGTAAACCAACTCGACCGCTTCAACAACCTTGTCACAGGACCACTAAGAGTCGCCTTAACAACTCGACTCTGTTTCGTCCATGAATGCACTTTGGAATTCTATAGCACCTTCACGTTCAACTCAAGGTGCGACCCATTCGACAATGATGGGGTAGCATTCCGATGTGGGGGAACTAGGTATTCGATCTCCATGGCACAATTTGGGTCGATTGTCGAGTTGTATGCGGAAGAAGATGCAGGTAACGAGGAAAATACTGGAGGGATGTGAGAGATAGATGAAAACGATCGCCAAGCCGCGTGGGCTCAGATTGGTGAAGGGCATTACAATCAGAGCAGCACTAAGAGCACGAAGTTGAGGGATCCGCTCTACCGATACATCCATAGGCTCCTCGGCTACTCTCTTAGCCAAAGGCATGACAGCAGTGCCGTCGTTGGGTTAAGAGATTTGGTTGTCCTCCACTGCATCCATAACCGTAGGCACCTAGATGTTCCGTTCCTCATGCTCCGAAACATGCATCATAACCGCCTTGCTACTGCACCAACCCCTGTCTTCTTTGGGGGATGGGTGTACCGTCTCTTCAAGCACTTCACCAACATACCTAGGTCATTCGGAAGGAGCCCATGGTCGGGTAGGGTAGACATACACATCTGCCGCTCAATGAACCTAATCTATGAGGCTGAAGACGGGACGGTGAGCTTCCAAAGGATGCAAGGGCATGCATGGAACCCGCAAGAGGCACTTCTCCTTCACGCTCCACAACATCATCAGTACCAGTACCAGCACCATGGTGATCCAGGCCAGTCCTCCTCCGGAGGCGGTTTTCCTAACTTCCAAAGTTTACATGATTTATTGCAGGAAAACCTCATGTGCACCAGGAACACCTATAATATGGCAAGCAACACGTACAACCGGATTGGGGCGATCGAGAGAAACATATCCGATATCCAAGACGATATTGGAAATATCCGGGAGTACATTGCTGGGCATGGTGGAGATGATGATGATGAGGACAGGGACATGGATTAGACGGGAGGAGCGGAGGAAGAAGCGGTTGGTTGGTGATTCCCCAGGTTAACCTTTTATCTTAAACAATTTCCGGCCTGCATGCCGTGTGTCAAACAATTTACTTTCCTTTAACTCTTTTATTTTCTGCATTTTTTTCTAACTTTGTGATGGATGGGATATTGAACACTGGTAATCTAGGATGTTTGCTATGTTTTGGTGGAGTGTTTATTGATAAAACAAGTACATGCGAGGCTTAGAGCACTAAACCTTAGTGCTACTAAAGCCGGGACAGGAAAACCAGAACCAGAAACCTGTTTTTTCAGCCTTGCAGATTGTCTACACGGGGTCGTGTCCAGCCGACACGCCCCCGTGCCCACTAGCCCAGACCTGCTGTTTGTCTAAATATGCAGATTTTTTTGGCCAGACACGGGGTCGTGTCCAACCAACACGCCCCCGTGTTCACCTTCTGTAAGTTTTTGTTACTGGCACTTGAACACGGGGTCGTGCCCACCGGGCACGGGGCCGTGTCCAGCGCCCAGTAACACAAATTTTTGCTTTTTCACACATTTTTACACATTCAATCAACTTAAAAACTTATTTTTGGGACACATTGAGGACAATGTGTAATTTAAGTGTGGGGGGATACTAAAACCTTGAATCTTGTAAGTCCTAATAACAAGCCTTACACAAAACTGTATTGGAACCGCTAATCACCCCAAATTTTTTCGAAAATTTTCATTTTTTTACTTGTCGAGGTTTAATTTGGGAATTTCAAAATTCTTAAAATGTTATATTTTTACAAATTTACAACCGATAGCGTCGTGATAAAAAGAACCAACATAAGAAAATTATGAAAAGGCATGACAAGCTTAGTTAAAATTTAATTATATATACTTGATCACGTAAAAACCCATTCCCACAAAAGTGAGTTTTGAGCCTTTATTGAGCATACAAATACATATCTTTAAACTAAATGCTCATTTTTCGTTTCTTGTGTGAATAGCCGCTTGGTTCTTACAACTCTATAACTTGCCACGACGATACATTCCCGGTCCTTACCAACTTAAACCCAAGTAAGTATATGATAGAGGCATTAGGACTAAGCCTTTTTATTTCTACACCATGATTTCTTTTTTTTACCACCTACCCAAAATCCCCCTAGTTAACCCCTTTGAGCCTAAACCTTTTCATTTCTTAACCCAAACCAAACATCCTTTCACCCACCAAAAACCTTTTTATTTTTAACCCTTTGTTTTAGTAACAAGTTCGGTTTTTCATATGACTTTCAAAATATATATATATATATATATATGTTGATGATGAAGCAAAAGAAATAAACAAATAAGTTCATAAAAAATAACTTTGTTTGAATAAAAGCTTCATCAAAATAAAAAAAATTGCAAAAATAAAGAGTCTTTCGAAAACCGACGCTTGTTACGCTTTTTCGCCCTTTTCTACTAACCACTAACCCAACCACCTACCTTTAACCCAAGCCTAACCCTTCACCCAAAAAGACCTCTTGATATTTACAAAGGTATATAGTTAAAAAGGAGGAGGATTGATTGCTTGGCAAGCATATGGTAGGAGTAAGTTCCATGCCGCTCTCGAGTGATTCACTAAAATACATCTTCGGCTGAGTGTTGAGTGATCCCCCGTGAGGTATGTGAACTTGTATATAAATAAAATTTTAAAGAGGCATTTTATGCCCTAATAAGTAATTTATCTTATGAAAAGTTTTAAATAAATCATGACGAATAGGATTGTAAATAAATAAAAGTAAAACTAAATAAAGAATCTTGGAAATCCCGACACTCTATGACAAGCCCCCCAAAAAAAAACCTTCTTTTCTACCCATTCCATTTGGGAGTGTAAAGCCATATTATAAAGATTTTGCTTTAGGACAAGCAAAGATTCAAGTGTGAGGGTATTTGATGTGTGCAAAATGCAACATATAAATTACATCAATTGTGGCATAAAACTAACATTTTTTTAGTACTAATGTTGGAAAAAGTGTGCTTTTGTCTTCCTTTTGTATTTTCATGATTAAATGAGCTCAAATTAACAAAAGAAGTAAAAAGACAGCAAAATCTAGCATAAATACAAGAAAGGGAACAAACATGACATGCCCGACCCCACGACAGCATCTTCCCAAGCAAAACAAGAGAACATAAGGCTGAACACGCCCCGTGCTCAGTGAGCACGGGGGCGTGCCCAAGTGTCAGCATAAAAGACAAAGTTTTAGAAGCTTCCATCGCCCACCACGGGGCCGTGCTCAGCGGACACGGGGTCGTGGTCAACTATAAGATTCGCAGAATCTAGACAAATCTTGATAGTACAGATATGCTTCTGCACACGGGGTCGTGCCCAGCGGACACGGGGCTGTGGTCAACTAATAAAGACAAAGAGTAATTAATGAAGAAAGAGAAGGATGTGGACACGGGGCCGTGCCCACTGGACACGGGGCCGTGCCCACTAGACACGGGGCCGTGCCCGAGCTTCTGTTCAGCCTATAAATAGGAGTGCTTGGTTCAAGCTCAAACCATCCCTTGGCACACCACCTCTCTCACACTTCACCCACCACCCACCACCACCATAACACCATCATCCACCACCACCATAACACCATCATCCACCACCATCATCCATTGTCCATCATAGAGTGTGTGAGTCGTCTCGGGATCCAAGATTGATCGTAAGAGTTCTTGACAATCAAGGCCATGTTTGCCTAAGTCTCTTACATCACTTGGTGAAGACAAGTGTCTAGTGTAATACTTTTTATTTTTAATCTTTTCGCACTTTTTAATTGGTTATGTATTAATGACTTTAATAACTAGTTTCTTATGTTGAAGGTGATTCTTCCTTATCGTTTGTCCGTGGTGTCTTGGCATTATTTTACTGTCTATATAAAATAAAAGATTTTCACAATTCATATCTCCACGGTCTATATGGAGGTATGTTGGCTACCTGGTCGGGGGTTAAGGGAACGGTTTGGTAAGAGTCTTGCCATTGTTCAGTGTATAGATCCTGCAAAGGACCTGGGTCAAATTTAGTAGGACCTCCTTCAATACTTAACGGTATTGGATGGCGGGGGTCCAAACTCTTTGACCCCCTCATAAGTTAAACTACTATTAATACTTTAACCTGGCTACTTAGGACTGTATCCCTGCTGACTCAGACTACTTAGCCGAGGGTAACGTCGCCTTCAAAAGAGGGGCCTACCACAATATGCATTAATAACTTAATTAATTATCTTTCAATAATCCGACCCTTTAGGATTGTATCCTTGCTGACTCAAACTACTGGGTTGAGGGTAACGTCACCTCCAAAAGAGGGGCCTACTACAATAACTAAGATAATCTCTTAAATAGTGCAAAAGTGCGGAAATAATCAAAGGTTACACTAAACACGAGTCGGAGCCAAGTGATTCATCTTGTCTATCTGTTTTATTTTTATTTTTATTTTTCAGCATTTTAGTTAATTTTTATTTTCTTAGTTTAAAACCTTTTTCTAAACTTTTGATTTGATTAGACATTGAGGATAAACCGGTACTAAAAGCTCTTGTGTCCTTGGACGACCTCGGTATCTTACCAACACTATACTACGCTCACGATGGGTGCACTTGCCCATATGTGTGTTTAGTGTTAGTAAATATCGTGTTTTATAAATTTAAAACTTGGCTAAAGAAAGTGTAAAAGGGCTTAAAATATACTTAAACTTATATACACACTTCACACGCATCACCTGCATTTCTATGGGTGCCAAATGGTAAGGTGCTTTGGCAATCGGTGTTGTTCCTGGTAGCAGGTGGATTCTAAATTCAACTTCTCTGTCTAGAGGTTGCCCTGGTAACTCTTCTGGAAATACATCTGAAAACTGGGATACTACTGGAATATCTTTTAGTTCTTTTCCTTTAGTGTTAATGATTATAGAAATCAAATACACTAGTGACCCCTTTCTTACATAACTGGATGTTTTCATTACATAGATGAATTTCGTGGCTCTAGATGGTTTATTTCTTTTAATTGTGATCTTTTCACCCCTTGGTGAATTTACTTAGATTGACTTTTGATCACCTAAAATACTGGCTTTATTGGCTATTAACCAATCCATTCCTAATACAACATCGAATCCTGCTAGATTCATTGGGTAAAGGTTTGCAATAAATTTTTGATTTAGAAATTCTATTCTTGCTCCCTACAAGATTTCAGAAATCTTAATGGTTTCCCCATTTGCTGTCTCTACTAGACATTCTTGTGGAAGTTTAGTTAATGGTCGATTGAGAAGTTTGCAAAATGAAGTATTAATAAAACTTTGGTTCGCACCAGAGTCAAATAATACTTTACCAAAAATATCATTAACTAAAAACCTACCGGCTATCACGTCCGGGATCATCTTCGCTTCTTCTGCGGTCAGAACAAATGCTCTAGCATTTTTAGTAGTTTTGTTGTTCGTGGCTGGAACTAGTTTTGGACAATTCGGCTTAATGTGACCTTTTTCTCCACAGTTGAAGCACATTCCATTATTAGGTTTCTTCCTACATTCTTCCTCCTTGTGCCCTGGTATCTTGCAGAAATTGCAGTAAGTGGAGCATTTTCCTGAATGCTTCTTCTTGCAAGCCTTGCAGTATGGTGTAGAGGTAGAACCAACATTTTTCCCACGGTTGGAATTTCCATAACGGAATACTTGGGTAAGCCTTTGGGCTAGGTTTCTTCTTTGGTCCTCTTCTCAAATACGCACTAACTTATCTGTCAAGGTGTTTGCTAGTTCTACAGCTTCTTCTATGGTTTGAGGTCTAGCTGCCTTGACTACATGCCTAATTTCACTGATTAATCCCTAGATGTAACGGGAGATTAATACTGGTTCAGGTGATGCAAGGGTTGGCACTATTCTAGCATATTCAAAGAATAAAGTAGTGTACCCCTTACTATCCACTCCGGTCATCCTAAGGTTTAGAAACTTATTTGCTATCTGTTCCTTTTCATTGGGTGGGCATAATTTTCTTTCTACCATATTCTTAAATTCCTCCCATTCCATGTGTAACGCCCAACGTCCCTAAACTTTAGGACCTTGTCAAGATTAGTCCCTGAAGTTTGTCTACTTGTCATTTTAAGCCCCTAATCTATGTGAAAGTCTATGTTATATACTTGAAATGCCTAAATCTACGTGTAGAATGTCTATATCTTGGGAATGTCTATATTTATATGCTTGGAATGCCTAATTCTATATCTGGAATGTCTAAATCTATGTTGGAATGCCTAATTCTATATCTGGAATGCCTAAATCTATGTTTGGAATGTCTAAATCTATTTGGTGCTTGACTCTTTAGACTCGTGAAACTTGATTCTTGGTTGAACGAGAGACTAGAGCCTTGTCACTGGCGGAATCTATTAATTTTGTAAACTTTTGATGTGAAGGTTGTAATCTAGTTATTCTATTTCTCAAATAATGCGCAACGCCTAATCTAACTCGCAAAACGAATCAGAAACGGGAACACAGAAAGGTGGGATTGGCTAGAGTGGCAATCCGATCGGATTACCACCCGACCGGATTACCACCCGGCCGGATGGCCATCCGATCGGGTGACCATCCAATCGGACTGCCACCTGACCCGTGTGCACCTTATCCCTTTCTCACACTCTCACACTATAAATAGATCTGTCATATCACCATTTTCAGTGTTGTGACAGCTCTGCTCGACCAGACACGCTACCTTCTCATTTCTTCATTTTCTCATCAATTTCGGTACATTCTAGGCTAGATCTTTGTACTTTCTTGATCTACACATCATTCTCTATGTGATTCTCACTTAAAATCACACTTTTCATCGAGAAATCTCTCGGATCTGAGTTCTTGAGGGTGATGTCATCATGGGGGTTTGTACAAATTGCCATGTGATGTCATTCTTTGCAAGATCTAGCTCAGATCTAAGATATTTCATGCATTTTCACACTAAATCCAAGCTAAGTCTAGACTTTTTTTCTATAAAACTTGTGTATCTTCATCTTTTTCTCAAACTTTTACTTTAAATCGGTGAAAACTGAGTCTAAACGGACTGTAGACTTGGTAAATAGTCTAGAGTCGGCTTAGATCTGAGTTAATACCAGTGAAGACGAGCATGGAACGGATTCTAACATTAACTCGTTACGAACAGACGACTGATCGGACAGGGGTGATTCCCACCCGATCAGAACGGTGGTGTGCTAATGAGTTACTGTTGTCACAGTACGTGTCGTACTGTCACCGTTAAACTAGAAACTTGGAAATTTTTAGAAAAATGGTAAGCAAGAACAAGGGTCGCCCGATCGAGCAGCAACCCGATAGGACAACCACCCTATCTGGTGACACTTGTCCTTGAGACTTTCCAATCACTTAGAAACTTGATCAAGTGGCAACCCGATCGGACAGCCGCCCGATCGAGGTGCCACCCGATTGAGATGACCAAATCGCTAAACACACCCGGATCGAGTGGCAACCCGATCGGACTGCCGTCCGATCGAGCAGCCACCTTATCCCTTCCACTTATGAATTTCAAGCCAAGTGGCAACCCGATCGGATGGCCATCCGATCGGGCAGCCATCTGTCCTCTCACACATATATGTCACCCGACCGACTGGCAGTCCGATCGGATTGCCATCTGATCGGACAGCCATCCGATCCAGTGACAGTTTCCAACTCTTTATTCAATCTCGACGCTTATCCTATTGTAATCTAATCAGGCTAATCCTAAAAAGAGCTCCCTTTGATCCAATAACAGTTGCGACTGTTAAGCAATCACTGTGAGTATACTCGATCCCCTTTTTACTATTAAACTTTGGGGTGTAACATGTATTCTATATAAACTCGAACCTTTTTGCAATCTAAACTCTATCCTATGTGTATGTGAAAACTTGTGCATTCTAGTATTCTATTTGTGCTATGTGATGTTTAATCCAGGGTGTGTAGTTCCGCCTTAACAATAGTAGTGCTATAGGGGGTGCACCTCTCCCATTGTTCTCAGGGGTATTGTTAGGAGGATTCTAGTTTACCTTGAGTCTTGGGTAAACACTAAAGCATCGGGATACTTGGGCTATCACTGCGTGGACTGCGACACTAGCACGGCTGAAACTATTTTTATTACTTAAATTGTGGATATGAGTTATTTTAATCTATTATTCTATTATCAAAATTGTATACTCACCAATACTTTTGTATTGATATTTTAATACATGTTGCAGGCTGATAGGTTGCTATGGAACATGGAAATCAAGCTAGGAGATGCCTAGAAACGTCACCTAGTTAATCTAGTTTTTGAACAATTTGAACAATCTATTTGGTGATGTAATTTGATGATACTTGTTTCTGTTCTAGACAATTTATTTTATGAAATCTACTTAATTCTATCGAAATATCTAGCGTTATGGAAACTCATGAGCAATCTGAACGCTTAGTACTCGCACCCCGATGTTTCCGCCATCGGTTGGGGTGTGACACCATGCTGTAAACCCTATCACTTCCCCTGGACTGGAGGATAGTGTTCCACCATTCTAGTGCTGGATTTTTAAACAGATTGGAAGCAAACATTATCTTATCCTCTTCCACACACTTGCTTATTTTTAAGACTGCCTCAGTTTTTTCTATCCAACGTAAAGCTGCAACGGTCCTTCATTGCCCGAGAATTCCATTGGTTTACAAGACCAAAATTCTTTATAGGAACAACCATAAGACATGGTTCTTCTTCTTTTGGGAATGGGCATTTGAAGTATGGGTCCATTGTTTACGCTTTGTTCAGGTTTAGTGGGTCGTTTACTATCATGTTTACTTTTATTATCTGCTTCCTTAACCGTTTTGATAATATATGGCATTGCATCTAGTATTCATTGTGCCACTATGTGTTGGATGGCACTGTTATCCACTTGGTTTCCATTATTGTTGTTGTTCAGGTTATCGTTATCCGGGTTATTGTTACTCTGATTTTCATTATTCTGGTTTTCCTGGTTCACTTTGTTGTCCATCTGAATTTTAAACATTCGCCAATTATTAATATCACAAAATAATATTTAAGGCAAACACTCACATAACACACATATTGATCAAAAACGTCGAACATTACGACTTACTCTTTCTTATATATTATGCATCTAATACAAACTGAAACTGGAATCTAAAATTACAATACTAGTATGCATCATTAACCACAAAGTGGTATTATTATTATTACTATTATATATTTTTTTCGTACACACATAGTATATATATTTATTAATATTATTTTATTATTACTATCACCATTACTGATATGGGTTCATCCAGAACTTCATATTACGCTCGTCGTACTTCCAGACGAGTCGTTCTCCAACCTGCCTCATCCTCTCGCTACTTTCTAAAATCTCTTCTCCGAAAGTTCGGAGTTCTTGCACATTTTCTGCACTCATTGGGGGTGCTTGTGCTGGTACTGCATTTGGGTACTGTGGCATGGGTTCTTCCTGGAGATATGGATTCTCTAGGATTTCCCTAATGTACTCATCATAATCATAATAGGGATCTAGAGGGTCCAGACCTGGGTAAGCTACTAGGTTTGGCATGGGTTCTTCTGATATGTGGTAGCGTTGCTGATAATCCCTATGATCATCGAACCACGGGTCGTAGTCTGGGTCTAAGGGATTGGGTGCTGGTACTCTAGGTATCTCTTATGGGTTAAAATCATGCATTTGGATTTGGTTTTCTGGGTTGTTTTCTATTTCCATTGGCTGTGTGGGAAACAAGGGTAATGGTTGAGGTGCTATAAGTTGCTCCAGGTTTGGGTCGGCGGCTGTGGTTGCTAAAATATAGAAATTTGTTAAACTTCTATTAAGCATGCCTTGGGGGTGAGCATCTGTTTCTCTCTTAGCGGCTGCTAGAACTCGCTGCTGTTGTAACTTTTTCATTCTCTTCCTACGCTCATGTGTTCCCCTACTGAACCATCCTCACTTTTTAGGAGGGAATGGCTCTTCAGACTGAGCCTTAAACATGAATATCCCATCTTCATTGTCAGCTGAATACCCTGAGAGGGCAGGCTGTGAAGAGATGCCTTCGTTCCTAGGTGAGCCGGACAACTGAAGATAGGCGTCGGAGGGTCCTTGATCGCTCATACTGTAAACTAACAAATAGTCAAATAACACACAATAATAAAATACAGATATGCACGTAATTCCGTAGAAAATTTCCTAACATATTGAATATTATCTTGGTGTCAGCAGAACACTTCTGTGGCTGAATCAGTGGCTTAGCTCTAATACCACCTTCTGTCGCAACCCCCGTCCCCTAACAACCCGAGAACGGGCGACCGCGGCCAGTTTCGGTGGTATTCAGGTGTTTATCATTTTGGCAGCGGAAATTACATCAGGATCGTAGTTAGGAAATATTTTATTAGAGTAAATACCACACTTTCATAATATTAAATACGTGAGAATAATCCCAAGTTTTAAGTACACACATTTTTATAGGGTTAAACCCTATTTTATTTAAATAAAACATCTCTTTATTTTAGGTAACGTTATAGCCACTTTTCCAAGCCTTTAGTGCTGTCCAGCTGGCTTCTATTTGGCTTTCACATTTTGTTACCTGAAACGCATTTAAAAATATTTTGTCAGTGGGAAATACTGGTGAGTGAATCTCAGTTTAATCAAGTTAAGTAAAACCATTGTACAGTATTGAGGGCGGTCGCGCAATTACATTTGTTTCCATCTACTTTAATTACCACCCTCGGTACTGTCAACCTGACTTGTGGTCATGTTACTCCTCGCAAGGAAGTAACAAATTTTGTATACAAAACCCCAACATACCGACAATAATTGTAGAATACTAATACTCAATCACTGTTTAATATAATATTAATTAAGTGAGGTTTTGTAAAAACAGTTTGCAAAAAAGGAGATTACTCACATTGCTCCTTAAGGATTTCCTAGTGATTATCTATTAAATACACAAATGCACACGCGTTAGTATGATAACCCAATATTTACATTAGTAATACCCTCCCCGAGACGGCATTCCAACGACTACGTCGGGCAGAACCACGACAGGCGTTACGGAACCCTGGATCAATCGGGCAACGTATCTAATACGTAACCGGGGTTATGATACTTACAACGGAGCAGAACTTCGTTATTTAGGGGGGTATTATGCTCGGAAATTACTATTGCTATGTGGAAATTCGAGAGAGAAAAGAAATGTGAGCGAGTTCGACTGATCTGCCGATGGTTGCTATTTATAGGGCTGATTCTGGACTTTGTCGCGCCCTGCGAAGGCTGTAGCCAAGGGCTACGCCGCCCGCGACGGCTTGTAGACTAGGCCGTAGCCTTGCTGAGTTGACACGTAGCTTCGACACTTGTACGCCATGTGGCAACCCAGGGTTTCGCCTCGTTGATGAGCACTCGCGCCCCGCGTAGACCCAGGGGTGGTCTTACGCGGCCCGTGACAGACCTAAAACCCTGGTTTTTAATTAAATTTAATAAAAATAAAAGTATTCGGGGCCTGTTTTCATATACGTGGTGTATTTTAGGACATATTGGGGCATTTTAAATATATTAGGGGTGTCGAAAATATTTTGGAGGGTTGTTATAGTAGATAAACAAAGTCATAAGTAGACTTGTTACCGCCATTGTTGAGCTTCTTGCTCTTTGAGTTCACAATGACTATCAAGAGTCTACATGAACAGCTTTGAAGCGTTGTTCTTCAAGCTGCTTCATGTTTATGAACTGGTCGTTCGTTTGAGTGTTCATTTAAATAAATGGGATTTATTTAAGAGTAAAAAGAACACTGAAAACATTTGTTCTTGAAGTAGCAGCCCGCGCCACGTCGGTCCGTGCGGTAGGGCTTGTTGCGGTGTTGTGGTCCACCATCTTTGTGATGCAAAGGCGTGGATTTGTTTGTGGACCGCATAACCAAGCTGGTGATGGGGTATCTTTCCGTAATCACCGTTCCCATGGTTACTGATCGAGCGCAGTACCGAATTCGGTCGTTTCTCATAGCCACCATTCCCATGGTGAGGAAATCGTTGATGATTCTGACTGCTTTTCTACGGTTGTTAACCGAAGACTCGCTTTAAAAGAGTTTTTCAACTCAAACTGGCTCTATGAGGTACTACGGCGTAGGTCGCCGAGCTGCGGGATTCACAATCCAAAGAGCGTTGCTGGTTCTGAGTATCTAACACACCCGCATGAGTTGCGTGTGTGTTTGATATCGTCGCATATGCCATGCGTGGAGCTAAAGCTAGAATGAGCTTTGCGTTCCCCCTTTGGTAAGTGTGTGTGTGTGTGTGTGTGTGTATATATATATGGGGGGTTCCTTAAAGCGACTTTAGGAGTAGCACACCACCCGTTTATTGGGTCATTGTTAAGTATTCAATCATTCTTTACGGTATTTTCATTGCGATGATAAGATTACGCTAGTGGACACTTTGGCTTGACTTATAGTTTTTGCATGCTAGTATGATAGTTAACTTAGTATACAATATGTCATGTTGGATTTGAGACAATCTTTTATACGTATGCTATGTAATCAAACTTGTATACTCGCCAACTTTTGTTGATTGTACTTTAATACATGTTGCAGGAAATTGATGATGACATTCGAAGAAATCTACTTAGGATGGATTAGAAACACACCCAATGTCTATGTCTTGAATTTTGTTTGTTGGGTTATGTTATGAACGATTTGTTGTAATTTCCTTCCAATGATGTATTTTGACTAGAAATGAAATGAAATCTTGTTACTTAAATTATTGTCACAATTAGTCGTTATGAAGTCTCGAGCAATCTCGTTTTCGTCTCACTCCGATGTTTCCGCCATCGGTTGGGGTGTGACACAATATGATACAAAAAAAGTTGTTTTGGATGAAACTGACAAACGTGCCCAAACCTTAGGGAAGATTCTGGCAATTTACTCTAGTTTATTTTATAAAATGAGGAAAATGGTTCAGCCTTCGATTTTATCTTTTATGAAAATTGGAAGCGACTCCTAGTCTGGTTACCGACAGTCCCTCAACCTTGTCACAACATACCGATAGACTGGTCTGGAAATATGTCCATAATGAACCATCCCTAGCCTCTCAACTAGTAAACGATATGTCACAACAAGATTGATTTAAAGCCATCTTGGTTGTATTATCTTTTTATAACTTAATTAATTAGTGCTTGTAATTCAAGCTTACAAGAGGGATCACGTTTAGGGATCTTTACCTCCAATCGGATCTAGTGCATTACCAAAAGCCTTTTAGTACCCCCAAGATCTAGTTCAATACTAGAAGTTTATCACCCAAATCTAGTTCAATATCAGAAAACTCTAGTAAGATTTGGTTCAATACCAGAAGCTTACACCGGATCTGATTAAGGGTACCATAAGCTGTACAGATACCTTAGTCAAGTTAAGTTAAATTAATATAGTTAATTAAGTTGTTAAGTTAGTTTAGTTTCAAAGTGGTCATGTAATCCTGTCATAAAAGATAATAAACCAAGAATTAGTAAAAGATAAACGTATTAAATAAGATAAAAATACTATATTAATAAGATTAACTAATCCGAGAGTATGAGAAGACATAGAGATTACAAACATATGAAACATTTTTATCGATGACGATTACCACTTTTCATGATCTTCAAGCTCTAGCTCAAGTGCAAGTGTGTGTGCAACAAAGTGTCTCTCAACTCTCATTTATTACGTATATTTAGTGAACTAATCGAACGATGCTTTATTCTCAACATGGATAATCAAATGTGGGATGTTGGTGTTGGGAATCATGGTATCAAAATAATAGCGGAAGCGGTTTATATAATTTACCAAAAGCCGATTATATAAATTTGATTTATTAATCCGATTAATAAATATTCCCAATCAGGATCAAGGTTATACGCGTATAAACAAATAAACGGAATAAACAACCATAGAGGGTTTTAGTAATCAACCTTTGACGACTACACCGGAATTGTAACACGCGGGTTACAACGAATCCTCGCTAGTAGGAAGTTCACAACCGAGCACAAGATACCCGAGAGGAGTGGCAGCCAAGCTTAGGAGGATGGCTAGAGTATTGTGTTTTTTTTTTATAAAAGTGTCCCTTGGGTTTCCACCATAAACCTCCTTTTATAAAACCGGGTGTCCTTTGGATTTCCACCTTAAAACACAATTATAATCCTCTTAATAATAATCTAATTAATATTAAGTCTCTTGGGTTTCCATCTATTATTATTTCACAAATAATAATATACCTACTCGTGAACATATACGATTCGTGTACCAACGTGTAACTCTTCGGATCGTACCGAGTTAGTTACGTTGACTTTAATTAAGGTCGGACATACATATATCCAACAATCTCCCACTTGGACGATTTTAATTAAATGAGTCAACGTGTGCAGAGTTGGACGCCTAGCTGCATCGCACTGCTCCTAACACGGCATGACACTTTACAGTCGTCAACTAGTTCTTTGCGTTCAAGTAACACTTTACTTAACCAAATACTATAGCCCTGATAATTCTATCAATAAGTCCCTTCTGTATAGAACATTCGTTGATCATAAGACATGGATCATTCATTCTTATAAAGTGATCAACCATTCTCTATTCTCGTCTTTAATTCAAAGTGGTCTAACGAACTACTCTTAGTCCGAGCGTGGCCACGCGTTTATTCCAGTTTGAGTTAACGAGGGCGCCAGAATGTCTAAACTTCTAATCCCATAGAAGTACAGAATTCCATCAGCACCATACAACTCCCACTTAACCTTGGATTCCTCCCAACGCTACCCGGATTACTACCCATGTTTCAGGACAGTGTTAGATAACATCAAAGATTGTCCTTGATCAATGTGGTTTAATATGTGCCTAAGGAAAAAGGACAGATTGAACATATCAATATCAAAACATCTCATGACTAAGATCCATGGAGATCGTTTTGAAGCGAGTTACATCCAATATCATTCCCTAGTGATATCTGTGAATTTTGATTCTCAAACTCTTGAGTTATTCATCTCATGAATACAATCATCTCAATTCACAATAGTCTTACATTCAAATTCATTCCCATGTAATTTGATCGACTACGGATATTTTAGAATACGCTTATTCAGGGATATAAACATACAAATAATGAACACAGTTACAAAATAATTAAACTTGCATTTAACCAGTAAATCAAATAACTATTTCAATGTAACTGTTGTAGTTCAAAATTAAAACACCAATACTAACTACAGATCATGCCCACTGTCTAGCAAATCTAAGCCCTATTTTTTCAGCATGCTCCTCATGTTTAGCTTGAGGTAGAGGCTTAGTAAAGGGGTCAGCCAGATTTAGATCTGTATGAACTTTGCTTATTACGATGTCTCCACGCTCTATTATCTCTCTAATATAGTGGAATTTTCTGAGTATATGCCTTGTGGTTTGATGCGACCTTGGTTCCTTTGCAAGAGCAATGGCACCAGTATTGTCACACAGCATCTCGATTGGTTTCTTTATGCTAGGCACAACGTCGAGATCAGTAATGAACTTCTTCATCCAGGCAGCCTCCTTAGCAGCATCCGATGCAGCATTGTATTCTGATTCACAGGTGGATTGAGCAACCACACTTTGCTTCGAGCTCTTCCAAGTAACAGCCCCACCATTCAGAATGAAAACATATCCAGTCTGTGATCTTGAATCGTCACGATCAGTCTGGAAACTTGCATCAGTATAACACTTAACTGATAGCTCCTCATCCAGTCCTCCATATATTAAGAACATGTCCTTAGTCCTTCTTAAGTACTTAAGAATGTTCTTCACTGCAGCCTAGTGGCTCTCTCCTGGATTCTGTTGATATCTACTCGTCATGCTAAGAGCATACGAGACATCAGGTCTGGTACATAACATGGCGTACATGATGGAACCGATAGCAGAAGCATATGGAACTCTTTCCATTTTCTTCTTTTCCTCTTCGGTCTTAGCACATTGCTCGCCATTAAGAATGGTTCCATGTGCCATGGGCAAGAGCCCCCTTTTTGAGTCTTGCATTGAGAAGCGTCGTATGACCTTATCAATATATGTACTTTGACTTAAACCTAATAACCGCTTTGATCTATCTCTATGAATCTTTATTCCTAGAATATAAGCGGCTTCACCAAGATCTTTCATTGCGAAACATTTTCCCAACCAAGCCTTAACATCTTTTAGCATAGGGATATTGTTTCCAATGATTAGTATGTCATCTACATACAGAATTAGAAAAGTGATATAGCTCCCACTAGATTTCTTGTAAACACACGGTTCATCTTCGTTTTTAATGAAGCCAAACTCTTTAATTTTCTGATCAAAACGAAGATTCCAGCTGCGAGATGCTTGCTTCAATCCATAGATGGATTTATTTAGCTTGCACACCTTATTAGGATTATTTGGATCGACAAAACCTTCAGGTTGAACCATATAGACATCTTCAAGTAAGTGTCCATTAAGGAACGCGGTCTTGACATCCATTTGCCATATCTCATAGTCATAATATGCAGCAATGGCAAGTAGAATTCTAATAGACTTAAGCATGGCTACTGGCGAAAAAGTTTCCTCATAATCAATTCCTTGAGTCTGAGTGAACCCTTTTGCTACAAGCCTTGCTTTGTAGGTTTGCACATTTCCATCCATGTCGGTCTTCTTCTTGAAGATCCATTTGTTTCCTACAGTCCGACCTTCGGTAGGAAGATCAACCAAATCCCAGACTTGGTTATCATACATGGATTGCATCTCTGCATTCATGGCTTCTTGCCATTTCTTGGATTCTGAATCCAACATTGCAGCTTTGTAAGTAGCAGGTTCAGCTTCTTCAATCATGAAGATATCATCATACCTTTCAGGGGCACGACGATCCCTAATACTTCTTCGAACACTTGGTGTTTCTGTTGTTTCTTGAGTCCTCTCAGGCTCAACTTCAACAACTAGATCAGTTACTTTTGGTTCTGTCTGAACAACTGGTTCAGTCACTTGTGATTCTCGAATTTCTTCAAGATCCACATGGTTTTCTCCAATCCCTCGTGCCAGAAGCTCTTCCTCCAAGAAAGTGCCTCTGCGTTTAGTGAAAATCTTATTTTCAGTGGGGTGGTAGAAAAGGTAACCGATCCTTTTAGCGTATCCTACGAAAACCACTTTTTCGCCTCTGGGATCTAGTTTATCCGAAGATTCTAGAGTGACATAAGCGTTACATCCCCAGACCTTGAGATAGGATACTTTTGGTTTCTTTCCATGCCATATCTCATAAGGCGTTTTGTCAACCTTCTTCGTTGGAGCTATATTCACAAGTTTTGCGGCAGTTTCTAGAGCATAACTCCAAAAGGAGCGTGGGAGGGTTGTTCGACACATCATTGATCGAACCATATCTAATAGAGTTCGATTTCTCCGTTCAGACACACCATTATGTTGTGGCGTTCCAGGTGGAGTGAGCTGTGAAACTATTCCACAATCCTTTAGATGGTCGATGAACTCCTGACTAAGATATTCACCGCCTCGATCTGATCGAAGCATCTTAATAGTTCTATTTAGCTGATTCTCTACTTCGTTTTGGTACTCCTTGAACTTTTCAATTGTCTCATGTTTATGCTTCATAAGATAAACATAACCATATCTACTGAAATCATCAGTAAATGTAACAAAGTATCTTTCTCCATGTCTTGACATTGTTCTGAATGGACCACATACATCTGTATGTACAAGTCCCAACAGATCATTAGCTCTTTCTCCAACATTTGAAAAAGGTGCTTTTGTTAACTTTCCACTTAAGCATGATTCGCATTTGCCAAACGTTTCCGAACCCTTAGAATCTAATATTCCTGCGGTTTTAAGCTGTTTAACACGGTTCTCGCTTATGTGTCCAAGTCTACAATGCCACATATACGTATCGTTAAAGTCCAACTTGTTACGTTTATGGGAGATGTTGCATAATATGTTATTGTTTTGGATTTCTATCTCATAGATTCCATTGTTTGGTTTTGCATCAAAGTAAAATATATCATTAAAATAAGCAGAAATAAATTCACCATTAAAACGATAATTGAAACCTTGTCCATGCAAAGCAGAAACCGAAACAATATTTCTAGTAACACTAGGAATAAAATAAACATTGTTCAAAACAAGTTCTAAACCAGAAGGAAGTAAAAGAACATATTCTCCAATCGCCTTCACAACAACTCTTTGTCCATTGCCAACATGGACCTCCAAGTCGCCTTGTTTCAGCTTCTTAATCTTTCTTAGTCCCTGCAAAGCATTACAAATGTGAAAACCACATCCTGTGTCAAACACCCATGTTTTGCCAGAAAAAGAAAAGATTTCAATAACATATATACCTGAGGACTCTCCTCCTGAAGCCTTGGCTTGCTTCAGTTCAGCTAAATACTTAGCACAGTTCCTCTTCCAGTGCCCAATTTCATTACAATGAAAACACTTGGCATCCTTCTGAGGCTTCTTGTTTGCAACTAATTTGCCTTTGCCCTTCCCTTTGCCCTGATTACCCCTTTTCTTGGTGTTAGGTTTCTTAACATGACCCTCCTTGATCATCAACACTGGTGCAGTCTTGCTGGGTATATTCACCTCAGCAGTTTTGAGCATCTGATGCAGCTCTGCTAGTGTCTTCTCCATCCCATTCATATTGTAGTTCATAGTGAACTGATCATATGACTTAGGCAATGAGTTGAGGATGATATCCCCAGCTAATTCATCACTCAAGGGGGATTCCAGACGAGCCAAATGATCAACATATGCCTTCATTTTTAGCACATGAGCGCTAACTGATGTACCCTCTTGCATATGAGTGGTTATGAGTGATTTCATCACATCAAACTTCTCATGACGAGCCTTCTGTTGGAACATTTCAACCAGGTGCTCATTCATCTCATATGCCATCTTGTCATCCATGGTCCTTTGAAGTTCAGGAATCATGGATGCTAACATTAAACATGAGACTTTCATAGAGTCATCAAAGTGCTTTGCATAGTTTCTATATGCAACTGTTTGCTGATTGATGGGTTCATCAGGGACTGGCGTTTCAAGAACATACAGTTTGTTCTCCGCCTTGAGAACAATTTTCAAGTTGCGGTGCCAGTCCATGAAGTTGGAGTGGTTCAGTTTGTCCTTCTCTAAGATGGACTTGAGAGAGAATTGGGAGGAATTGTTTTCAGTTGACATCTACAAAATTCAAAATTAATTAATTAGTATTTTATGTTTTAAATATCTTAATTTAATTTTATGACCCAAAACAAAATTTTAATTAAGATGAGATCCCGATTCATCATATGACAGTGAATTGGCTCAAGCACTATCCACTGGTATGATTATGTAGGTAAACAACGATTGTTAATTGTGTCCACTACATAACTCTCCATTTGGGGTTATCGCTTAAAACGATGTATGTTTAACCCCAACTATGCCCACTTGATGAACAAGCGATGTTTTGTCCTTTACTATTAACTGTATCACCGGCCTATGTTACACAGGAAACGCGATGATTACCTTCTTTCATGATGGATGCCCAGATGCAGGGTATAGCACTAACATTTGGGTTCGATTTAGAATGAAGTGTTAACTCGTTAAGGGTGGCATAAAACATCAATTTAAAATTTGGGATTTATTTTAATATTTACCAAAAATATTTTGAATAACTCGTAGCATGAGGCGAGTTACACAATAGTTTATAAAATCCGATTTTATATAATCCGTGATAATAGAAACTCCTTTCCACGCTCGCCGCACGATATAGTTTTAAATACCCTATTAAACTATGTCGGTCGATTTATCGCGAATGATCTTGTTTTAAATATTAATAAAACCCTTTTATTAAGTATACTTTTCAGTTTTATAAAACTTGTTTTAATAAAACCGTTGTCTTGATTGTGAAAATTTTATTTATTTTGGGTTATCTAGATTATTTACAATAAATAAAACACAACCACAAAACACAATAAAAAAACGAATCGAGCCCCTAATAGGTTGGCCGTTTCGTTTTAGCCAGAAACGAAACGAACTAGTCAAAAAGGGTTTCAAAAGCTAATTTTTGAAAGCTCCCACTTGACCCGCGGTCTCTATCTTCATGGTACCTGTTCGCCATTTATCTTGATCTTGATCTTGATCTTGTACTCGAAGGATTACAATAATAAATTTGAAAATACAATAAAACCAAATCTATTCTAATCCTATCTATTACATCGGATCCAATATCCGCAACAAAATACAAATCAAAATAAAACCATAACCAACACAACCATGACAAAGGTCATAACCTAGGGCTCGATTCACATCACAATCCATAGACAACCAAAAGCTTTTGATCTTTTGTCAAAATAAATAATTTTTGACAAATAAAACATAGATCAAAATTGTAACTTTACCATCTATACGCGTGTAACCGTGGCTCTGATACCACTGTTGGGAATCATGGTATCAAAATAATAGCGGAAGCGGTTTATATAATTTACCAAAAGCCGATTATATAAATTTGATTTATTAATCCGATTAATAAATATTCCCAATCAGGATCAAGGTTATACGCGTATAAACAAATAAACGGAATAAACAACCATAGAGGGTTTTAGTAATCAACCTTTGACGACTACACCGGAATTGTAACACGCGGGTTACAACGAATCCTCGCTAGTAGGAAGTTCACAACCGAGCACAAGATACCCGAGAGGAGTGGCAGCCAAGCTTAGGAGGATGGCTAGAGTATTGTGTTTTTTTTTTATAAAAGTGTCCCTTGGGTTTCCACCATAAACCTCCTTTTATAAAACCGGGTGTCCTTTGGATTTCCACCTTAAAACACAATTATAATCCTCTTAATAATAATCTAATTAATATTAAGTCTCTTGGGTTTCCATCTATTATTATTTCACAAATAATAATATACCTACTCGTGAACATATACGATTCGTGTACCAACGTGTAACTCTTCGGATCGTACCGAGTTAGTTACGTTGACTTTAATTAAGGTCGGACATACATATATCCAACAGTTGGGATCCTAGCTTTGGAGAGGTGACGGTCGACATGAAGACCTTCCTTAAGGATCAACCTCATACTTCCAAGCAAAGGAGGCTAAGGAAGAATCATGATCATGGCATGCTTGGGTATTGATTAACCAAGCTTCATGGATCATCCACACTTTCTCCAAAGGACTAGAGCCTTCAAAGAAGAGAGAACAAAGCCAAGAATGCACAAGTCTATCATCCTTGGGGCTGTAGTAAACGAGGGAACCAGAGAGCAAAGAAGAGCATGCCTCAAATAGGTGAATGAGACCTTTATTTATAGGCTGGTTGAGGGCAAGAGAGCACGCCTTCAGGGGTGGGACGACGGTGCATGTCCTTTTATTCGTTGGAAGCTCCGAGATCTTGTCCTTTTTGTCTCCTGGTAGTACATAGGCACGGGCTGGCCTGCCCATGCATGGTCGTGCATGGTGAGGTGTCCTGACAGGCCAAGAACATGTGTACTTTTGGTCTCTTGCTCTTATGTGGAGGCACGGGCGTGCATGTATATGCACGAGCGTGCACGAGACACTTTTATTTCTTGCCCACCACGCTTATCTGATCGTTGCTACTTTTCCAAAAGGCAAAGTGAGGAGGAAGGCATGTCTATGCACTATGGCGTGGACACATAGTAAATACACATGCGTTCATAAATAAATCTCCCAAACTCCTCCATCAAACGTGGAGCTCAAAAGAGGCATAGAAGCTTGATGATGGATTGTGGACAAATAATTACGTAACGGAACCATAGTTGATGTTAGGGTCGTGTACAACACGTTGACCGTCAAGGGCCAATTAAATCACAAGATTTGCAACAAACAACAAGGTCACGTAGATGTCATGGTTCAACCATCACAACAAATTTTCTAAGAATGACTTTATCATTCATACGACACAAGTGACTTTATCACCAATATGGAGACAAAATCAAGCTCTAAAAATGTTGGAAGCAGGGGCGAAGCTTCTTGGGGGGGGGGGGGGGGGTCGCCCGACCCCCGGGATTTTTCGCTCAGTAGTGTTATATATGTAGTTTTCGTATAGAAATTTTTGGATATATACGTTTTTACCCCCCCCCCCCCCCCCCAAATTCTATAGAAATTTTTGGGTATATATGTTTTAGCCCCCTCCGTTTTCTCCGGCAAGCTTCGCATTGGTTGGAAGTGAAGTTAAACAAAATAATCACTCTTAGTAACATTTTATGAAAACTACCTAATTGAAAGAAAAAAAAAATTAGAGCAAAATGTTATAAAGATAACAAGATTTTCATAAATATGTAACACCACTAAGCTAGTTAGAACTTACGTATCACTATACATATCAAATTACAAAATCATTCTACAAATGTTACGTAAATTATCATAAATATCTAATAGAATCATCACATTCACTAACTACAAATGCCCCTTTCATCTCTTGAACTCTCTTTCTTGTCTCATCCTAATACTCTTATCACCTAACGTAAATGTCCTTTTCATCTCTTGAACTCTCTTTCTTGTCTCATCCTAATAGTCTTATCACCTAACGTAGATAAAAACTGAAAAATTAGGATAAGAGGTGATAAAAATACATCATTTTTTCCAAAATTGGTTCAGTTTGTAACAAATCAGAACATATAAAAATAAGGGTTATTGGATTTTATCGCCCCAACTATTGGCTATTGGCAGCTTCCATCGTCAACTATCACTTTGACGCTCGTCACCCCCAACTTAACACTTAGTGTGTTATGTCGCCACGTCATTAACTAATCACTAACTTTTGATCTTCTTACTATACTTTTGGGGTGTCATAAGATCCCTAAACCTTCATAAGATCTCTATAACACCCCTAAAAGTATAGTACCAAGATCAAAAGTTAGTGATCAGTTAACAACGTGGTGACAGAACATGCTAAGTGTTAAGTTGGGGTGATGGGCGTCAAAGTGATAGTTAGGGGTGGCCACGGGCAATAGCCAATAGTTAGTGGTGATAAAATCCAATTAACCCTAAAAATAAACTTAATTACATGTCATAACGTATCAACAAATTATACACGGAGTCCATGTGGTTCGATTAATTAGCATGGCTGACGATGGGTAGCTAGCCCATACGTCCATACCGAAATAGGCATATGGACAAATCACACGACACACAACTCATTTCGCTTGTAACATGATCATTTACATTAATATCACACAACTCATTTCCCTTGTAACATGGTCATTTACATTATCCTAGAATCGATCCATACCCATCCACATTTGTACATAACGAGTTAATGCAACCCGCGCGGTGCGACGGGATGTTGATTATGGATGTATGCTAAAAATTTTACGTTCATGCAAAGCATTCTTTTTATTTTTCCAAACCACCGGCCTACAATGCTTTTAAAACATTTTACTTAGAAATATTCTTTTTATTTTCACCTACGCCAATCATTTATGTCACATTTGTCATAATGAACATTCAATCTCAATACCCTTAATCTTATTAGTTTGTAAATAGGCTCCAAACAAATCCGTTGTTTATTATTTTTTTTTTGAACAGCGATTTTTTTTTGTGAGACTTGAACTCAAAACCTCACACTTCATTGAATTGATCAATATTAGTCTCGTCATTTCGGTGTCTTCATAACAGTATAACATAAACGGTGATAAAACAAAAACTACTGGTGTATTATAAACCAGTATCCAATCCTTAATTAAAAAATGTAAAAAAAAACACATGGAAATGTAAATTTATGATTAACATAAGCGTCAAATAATACATCAAAAGACAAATCTATGGTAAACAATTTTAGATACGTATTCATAGCTTTGAACAAATAATATGTCAATTTAAAAAAAAACTTCAAAATCTTGTTTTGTTTTTTGGATTTTTCAATCAAAGATATTTGTGGAAACATATTTTTCAAAACATCTAGAGACAAATCTAACGCTTTGTTTTTATGAACCGGTGGCAACATTGTTTAAAAAATCTAGATTTCATTTCAATCATGATATCAATTGTTCAATAAATGATTTACGAAAATTAATTTCATTTTTGAGGAATTGTTTTCCTCCACAGTAGCCACCTCTGTTCTTCATTTTTGTGGATCGGAAAATTTTAAATTAATTATTCTTATTTAATCGATGATCGAAAGTGATGTTCTTGTTCGGTTTGATGATTTCATTAGAAAAATTGGTGTCACTTAGAAGTTTTGGATTTGATTGTGATGCATACAAATGGGGTATATACTTTCTTTTGATTTTAAAAAACAAAAAATGGTTTTGATTGCATGTCTGTAACGTTGCATTCGAGTATTCTTAGAATTTCAAGACTTGAACTTTCCTTTCTCATACGCATGCTTTGCATTTTTATATTTTCCTACATCGGCTTTAGATCGAAGTGAACTTTCAGTTTCATTGAGGCGATCATTCTTATTCTAATCATCATGATCGGTGAATGATTGTGGGGACTGGGAGATCGATAAATGAGTTTGAAAGTTTTTAAATGGATGATCACATATGGGGAACGGTGATGGGAGGAGACATATTGGTCAGTGGCGGAGCTTGACCAAAAGCTTCGAGGGGGTGTAAAGTGATGGGACCAAAAAAAAATCCCTATCGTTATGTTTTGGGTCAGATCGGGTCGGCTATTAGATTCAGGTGGGGCCAAATAATAATAGTTCCAAATAAAATAAAGTGTATATTTACCAAACTACCCATCATTTATATACAAAGTTTATAAATATTTAAGATATACAATTTAGGAAAAATAATCCGGGGGGGGGGGGGGGGAGGGACGATCCTATAATTTTAAAATTTGCAGACGAAATTCAGAACTTATACACTTCTAACCGAAACATTGGGGGGGATGTGCACCCGCGGGCACCCACTATACTTCGCGTCGGTTTGGTGGAATCAGTAGTACCGTTAGAATGTGGCATATGCGTTGGATTGGTGGTGTTGCTTCGGTAATTGACGGCATTGGTGGATGGTTATTATGTCGTGGATGGTGGTGTTAATTTTTTTATATGTATTGTATGTCATGGATGGTGGTGTTAATTTTTTATTTTTTATATGTATTGTATATAAGTAATTTAGAAAGTTGTGTATATGTATTAAATAAAAATTGACAGGTAAATATAACCTTATAAAGTGGAGTCTGGCAATTTGTTTGATATGTTGTGGCGGCAATTTTGCGAAACGGTGGCAATTAGTTGTTCCCAAATATTAAGAAGAGTAAATTACTTTTTGAGTCTTGGTGTTTTAGTGGTTATAACTATTTGAGTTCAAAATCAAAAAGTTTAACGCCATGAGTCCCTAACCGCTCATTTTATAATGTTTTGAGTCCAATGTTGTTCATTTTATAATGTCTTGAGTCCAATTTGTTAAAAGAACTGGACTCAAAGGGTTAAAATATTTGACTCATAAGGACTTAAAAAGTAAAAAAAAACGTATAGGGACTTAGGGCGTTAAACATTTTGATTTTAGACTCAAATGGTTAAAACCACTAAAATACAAGTACTCAAAAAGTAATTTACTCTATTAAGAAAGTTCTAATGTAAATTGAAGTGTTTATTTCTCAATGGAAACGATGATATAACATTATAATATTATATCATATAAATGAAAGGTAATGACAATTTTTTTTTAAATCATTATGTCTTAAGTTATAATTAAAAGGTCGTGACTTTTTACAAACCATTGACTTTTTGCAAACTATTGTGTCTTAAGTTTTAAGTGAAAGGTCATGACTTTTTCAAATTATGGTGTGTTAAGTTACTTATTGTATGCATATAAAAGTCACCACTTTTCGTTTTAGAGAGGCAACCCAAACAAAAGGGTATGTATGTGTTGTTTTTTAAAAGTCCATTTTAGGAGGTGTTTGGGATTCCTTTTTAACCTCTAACTTATCAAAAGTCCTTCTCAAAGGTTTTTAAGGCATAAAAGGACTTTTTCAAAGGCATAAAAGGACTTTTCCAAAAAAGTGTTTGGTATTCCTTCTAACTTTTTAGAAGTTAATAAGTCAAAAAGCCTCCAAAAGTCCTTTTTAAAAGGAATCCCAAACATGCACTTAGAGGCAACTCAAGTTGCTTTTTGTAGGTGTGTGCCATGGTGCTCTTGGAGCTAGAAGTTTAAGGCGCCGTGAGATCAAATCACCGTCGTAAATGGTCCTACATCATTTTATGTCACAACGGCTAGGTCTATGGCTGTCTTTATACAAAAGATACCGACTCTGGCTTCATAATGCAATGCATATAACATGATGTCGTAACTTGTAACATGAAGCGTGTAAAACGATATTTTCTTGAATCATAATCAATGAATCATAAAACATTTTTCAAATGGCCGCCGATCTTATAACTTGTTAACATAAAGGCTTTCAAATAGTAGAATTAGGTACCTTTCAAAAAAAAAAGACAATTGCATATTTCCCCTTAAAAACTGCTTAATTGCGTATTTACCCAACTTAAAATTAAAATTGCATATATCTCTTTTCTTAACTATTAAGATTGCATATATCCCCTTCCTTAACTAATAAAAATGCAAATTTACCCATTTTGATTTATTTCATTAAAACAAGTTATATAATGACTTTTTACCCTTATTTTTACTAAAACTTTAAAAAAAATATTTATTCATTTTTACTAGCTTTTGTAGATTTTTACTAGTTTAGCGGTTTATTTCAGTGTTTAAGTTTTAGTAAAAATGAGTAAATATGTATTTTTAAAGAATTGTGAAAAATCCACAAAGATAAGTAAAAATGAATAAATTTGTATTTTTTTAAGTTTTAGTAAAAATAAGGGTAAAAAAGTCATTATATAACTTGTTTTTAATAAAATAAATCAAAATGAGTAAATTTGCAATTATATTAGTTAAGGAATGGGATATATGCAATTTTAATAGTTAAGGAATGAGATATATGCAATTTTAATTTTAAGTTGGGTAAATACGCAATTAAGCAGTTTTTTAAGGGAAAATATGCAATTTTAATAGGGAATGAGTTATCTGTAATTCAATGGCAAAAAGAAAAGATAACGGTAACAAATCCTCTAACTTGAATCAAATATCATATCATGGAACTTACAATATCATCGTGTTCTAAATTATATAAATTCCAGATGTTGTTAGTTTCATTGGTTGATAATGAAAACTCAAAATCCTGTAACTAGAGAAAGATATGAAACTTGCTACTTTCCTGTGCTCAGAATACTTGATGTGCCTTGCCATAATACCTATTTATGAATGCTGCCTGCAGGACACAAATGCCTTATAAATTGGCTTGGAGATCCACAGAGTTGCAATTTTTATACAAGAATGTTACCGGAATATCAGGTTTCACCAAGTAAACGTAAAACAAAACACAAATTTTGGTATATGAAAAAAGGAACCGAACCTTGACGCCGGATATATCTGGGGTATCAGGTGTGGCAACAGGATAGAATTTGTAAAACGTCATATTCTGAAATGCAGCCACTCTCTCTGCACTCAGTTGCTCTCGTGCAATCCTTCTCCTTACCCTTTCCTGCCAACATTCCCTTATTATTGTAAACCTCATCTTCTCATATACAAATCAAAGGCTCAAGGCGAAAAGAGTTTGTCGCCTAGATGCACAAAAAACGCACTCCCAAGACAAGCAAGGGGCACGTCCGGTCCAAGCCATTTTTGGATGTTTAGACTTGTTTTGGGCTGGTTGGTTTACACTAGATTTTTGGCTTGTTTGGGGATTTACGCTGGTTTTTGACTGGTTCAGACAGTCTAAAACTAGTTTTGACCTGTTCAGACCCCTTTTGTGCCTTGCTGCAATCAAACTGTTTTAGTGCACCTCGCCTGGGTGCCTATGCGCGCCTTTGACTCATAGATCAAATGTTATAAGTAGATAGATAAATGACCTCATGATTAGCTATCCTTCTTTCTTGAACCTTTTTGCTGACAAATTCCTATATAAAGAAGGTAAAGATTTTTTTATATAGATGTGTTGAATGATAAAAACATAGTCTAACTACTCAATTGAGCTTACCTTGAAGCCATCCCTTTGATCTTCAGACAACTCTTCCGCAGAAATTCGCTCATTAGTGAACACCTACAAAAGATAAAAGTTTTTCAAGTTTACGATGCCTAATAAAGCAATAGGGATTAGAAAAAGAGGATTAGGGCTCACCTTAAGTTCATCCATATCCAAATCAAACTGACAGAAAACCTATACATGTTCATGAAAAATAAAAGAAGCAAATTAGTGCTAACCTCAGTCAAACATTATGGTATGGTGCATGCTTTTTAACGCTTTTCTTTGAGGCGCACCTCTGCTTAACAAGTGTTGTGTGCGCCTCAGCTCTGAGGACCGTATTGCCTCGGACACTTTTTAAAACACAGAATATATTTCGTCTTTAAGGGAGAAAAGAATACCGCCTCTAGTTTTACTCATGTATATCTTAAGAAGCACAGACAATTAATGCCAATGGTGAATAAATTAATCAAGCGCAAAAGATAGCTTACAGGCTCTGGCTCGGCTGGATACAGGATATCCACAATAGTACTCTGTTCAGTCTCATCTTCCTCTAAGGGGTTATAAATGTCTGCAAAAAAAAAAAAAATTTGTTCCTAATTGATGAACAGAAAACCAACACACCAACTGACATTACTCTATACATGAATCAAATAAACCTATCCTTTCTTTATCCATACAATTCACTTCTGAAAACTATGCCGACTAACGCTCATGTCTTTTCTCAAATTTATAACTTATATGAAGAACCTTCCAAAACATATGTTCCAAATTTTAGTGAATAATTTGATGGTAAAAAATTTGTACTGTGTGAATTGGACCGGCGCGCCCCAAGGAGAGGTGCCCGGGCGAATGAAGCCTTTCTCAAGTAATTCCTGGAGTTGGTTTGAGAGTTCATGCATTTCGGATGGTGCGAGTCAGTAGGGAGCTTTGGCAATAGGGTCGAATATGCTTAGGACCCAATTGGGACGTTGCTCATAGGTGGAACTCGACTTGCATTATATTTGAAAAAGCTATTTTGCAAAAGGAAAGTTTAATAGAATTTCATAACCTTTTGGCTAGTCGTGGAAAGTGTTCGCCTTACACATCGGGTTTGATATACAAAATGCTTGAAAAATGTGTGTGGCAACAGAGGGAATGATAAACCCTTTAATAATCCATTTATCTCATTAATTCTATTTGCAAAAACTAAAATGCAGCTATAGTTAATCAGTTTAAACATCAAGTTCAACAGATAAACACTCAATGCCATTTCTCAAATATTGACCCAGTTAAGTGGACATCTATAGTCAAAACCAGCAAGCTTTATAGTAGAGATCATTAATTTAACCCAGTCAAAATAAACGGGTTGATTTGGGCTATGCTTTATCTTAAACAAGGAGAAAGCCATTCAAAGTGTATTGAATCACCTAAACCGTTTTATCAAAAAGTTATATAACATCATCGATGATGTAGTTTTTGAAATCATATTTAATACATTGATTGTTTATAAAATTAAAAAAGAAGTGTATACGAAATATGTGTGGCTTTGCCTGACCTGACTTGTTTGATCTATACTAATAAACAAATTAACCATTTTGACCCAAACCACTCCTCATATACCCAACCTGACCAGTTTCGATCTATTCTTCCAACCTATGCTTTGCTGCCTAAGATAGTTGAACATGCATAATATATACCAAAATGAAGTTAAAAAAACATAAAGTCAATATTACTCAGAAAACATGCAAACAAGCATGAACATGGAGCTTTATAAGAATGGTGGATACCTTCTTTGGACACAACCAAGTACAAATATTTGGGTTTTAAGTCTTTCAACTGAAGAATCCCTGTAAAAATTAGATTTATATCAGTTTAGCCAACTATAAAATTATGATCACTAATTAAAATTTATCAAATATGGTTTTCAACATATAAGAAAATGATTACTGTTTTCCTAATGGAATGTATGGAACCCAATCCATTTTCATCTGCTTCATGTCAATAATTTCTTCAGACGCCATTTGTACGGAGGTACATACAATTTTATCAGAAGGTGGATATGGAGAGACAACCTGTTCAGTTGTACAAAGGGAAAATCTAATACATAAAAACTAAAAAAGCAATTAAAGACACATACAAGTCAACACATACACAACTAAGGATAACGAACTGCCACATATGCGAATCTTGAACTATGTAAACAGTAAATATGAAAGAAAGGGTACAGGTTTATTCTACTTGGTACTTACCGCAATCACTACCGGTATCAAGGTTGCTACTGATTTAGCCTGTGCTGCAATAATAATAATAAAAAACAAGTCACACAGAACCCCAAAAAGAAAAGGACTACAATGCATGCTCTAAAACCTCAATTTTCTAATCTGGAAGTAGATAAGCACATCATACTCAACCAATCAGTATAGAGTTCAATATATTAAGCTTGGTTTTGAAAACACGCGCACAATATAAGGTCTGAAGGAGAACTGTAAAATAACTAAAGGAATGAACAGATTGTAAATTGTTTGCTTGATTAAAAGGCTAATATGTAAAAGACAGAGATGAGAGAAATGCAGTTTTTGGTTGTACATAGAGTAACACGTCGCTTGCATGAAGCTCTCGCCGCGCACGTCATGCTTATTAAGAAACGTGAATTCATTACTTACGCTCTGTACAGCTAAAGATGTAGACTTTCTTCCCGTGTAATATCCCACCCTCTTCAAATGCATCCTGTACCATTTGACGATGAATAAAACTTGATTAGTTCTATTTCTTACAAATTACCACATTCATTTGAATTTTCATAATCGGCGAAACAAAGATTAAGAAACAATCAATTTCTTTTTGGGGATAACGCTATAAACAAAGTGTGCAACTTACTTCCAAATTTGAGAAATTCCAGTTGTGTTTTAAGAGCAAGTCAATCTGGTCCCACTGTCATAAAATTTCAATCGCGATGAGTAGCCTGCACAACGTAACAGATAATAACACAATTAACATTGATTGTGCCACATACCTCTGTACCAACAGGGAAGGCCTGCTTCCACAAATCCTCCTGCAACAACATTAAGTAATAAAGAATAAAACCATCAAAACAAACATCTTATTTAACATGGCTGGCTATAGTTCATGTGCAACAAATAGACAACTAAACTCAACAAATAGGAAAAATAGAGTTAATTACGTTTTTCGTTCATGTGGTTTGTCAAAAATCACTATCTCAGTCCATTAGTTTAAAAATTGCCAAAACAATCCCTGTGGTTTCACTTTCGTAACTGTTACAGTCCACCCTCACTAACGCCATCCAGTTATTTTGTTAGTTTATTTGAAATGACCATAATGCTCTTTTTATTAAAATTAAAATAAATAAAGAGTTAGTTACGTCTTTTGTCCATATGGTTTGTGAAAATAACCATTACGGTCCATTAATTTTAAAACTTGAGGCCTACCTGAAAAACTTGACTGTAATGGTTATTTTTAACAAACCACGGGGACGAAAAACGTAACTAACTCTTCAATTATTTTAATTTTAATAACAGGGGCATTATGGTCATTTCAAAAAAATAACAGAATAACTGGATGTCGTTAGTGTGGGTGGACTGTAATAGTTACGAAAGTGAAACCACACGGATTGTTTTGGCAATTTTTAAACTAATGGATCGAAATAGTGATTTTTGACAAACCACAGGGACGAAAAACGTAATTAACTCGGAAAAATAAATCAGTAGCTATCCGGCTGAAAAAGAGTATATAACATAAAATAAAAAAAAAACTAAGAGTAATCTCTTCTAAGTAGGGTTGTAAACGAACCGAACGAACACGAACAAGGCCTTGTTCGTGTTCGTTCGTTAAGGAAATAAATGTGTTCACGAACGGTTCATGAACACTTACCGAACGAGATTTTATGTTCGTGTTCGTTCATTAAGGAAATGAGCGTGTTCACGAACGGTTCATGAACACAAACGAACACAAATAAATTTAGCGAACGTGACGAAGGCTAAAGGTGGATGGCCTAGAGAGAAGCACCGGAACTTGAAGCTTTAATTGTGGAACGAATGTTGATCTTATTCATCATTGTAAATGATGAGAAAGGAATGGTACATATACAACGTGGAAATAGGGTTTCTTAGTTTAATTGTTAGGGTAATAAAATAAAATAAAATTAAATAATATAAAAAGCATAGATAAAACATATGAAAGTACAAAAATCTTTAATTTAAACACACATAAACGAACGCAAATGAACGAATGTTCACGAACACCTTACCGAACGTTCACGAACACAATTGAACAAATAAGACCTCCGTTCATGTTCGTTCATTTAACTAATCGAACAAATTTTCTTGTTCATGTTCGTTCGTTTATTAAATGAACGAACATAAACGAACTTTCTGCCGAACGGTTCAAGAACTGTTCGCTGAACGTTCGGTTCGTTTATAGCCCTCCTTCTAAGTTCTAACCAATGATACTAGCTTGCCTGATTAACAACTTGTATTTTTTTTTAACGGCATGCAATTTCAAACAACAAATTCGTATTATCAAATCACAAGAGATCGATCTCTAACATGATGATACACACATATTATGAGCTTAACATGCATACGTGGATCGGTTAAACATTGAAAAAGAATAAGTAAATAGACATAAAATATACCAGTTCACGTTGCTCTTGGAAGAACTGAGGCTCTGATTGAGGCTTCGAACGTACAGTTCTCCTATGAGCATTGGTAGAGGTAGGGCTTGCTTTTCGCTTCGTCATTGTGCGTAAATCTGACGCTGTACAAATTGCGTGGGATTGAATTCGGTTGGAGAAGAAGAAGATATTTATAGAGGTTTTGTGTAACGGAAAGAGAAGAAGAGTTTCGTTTGGCGGGTTAACGATATTTGCGGGACTTCAATCCCAAGCTATGAATATTTGCGGTTTTTTTTTTTTGAAAGATATTCTAAAAGAATTAACTTATTTGATTTTTCGGTCGTAACTTATACGGGTTATTTTTTTAGAAAAATCTAAACAGAAGGTGGTGTTTATTTTTTATTTACTTTTTGATATAAAATTCATTAAAAGTCAAGTTGAGTTTAGCATGTAGTTGTATATGTAACTTTGATGGAACATATTTACGCACTTCGACTATCCAATTACGATAAAGACTAGATATTTAACTTTTATTTTGTATATGACCATAAGGACTAGACAAATGGAATGGTCAAGTGAATGGAATGGACGAGGTAATGGAATGGATGAGGTAATGAAATTGATCATTACTATTCCATGTCTTGTTTGGTTACCATGTGTGATGGAATGAACAATTACTTTTTGTTGTTTGGTATACGAAAAAAGACAAAGGTATAAAATCAGATGGCGGTGGTCAGTGATGGGCGATGATGGTGCGTGGTTCTAGGTGTCAGTGGTGGTGGGTGGAGACGACGACGGATGATGACAACGGTGGTGGTGGTGGTGGATGACGGTGGAGGTAGGTGGCGGCGGTGGCATTGGTGGTGGCGGGGGTGGTCAGAGGTGGTAGCAGCGACGACGGTGGTCGGAAGTGGTAGTGGTGGTGACGGTCCCAAAAACCTCGTTCCGAGCGTTTGGACCATACCACAACCTCGATTTCCTAACCTTCTTTAGACCTTGCGCGGCTGTGCACCGGTCCAATAAAGAAGACTTAAGAGAAAAACCACAACTTCATCTTTAATCCTCTTTAGACCTTGCGCGGCCGCGCACTGGTCCAACAAAGAGGACAGAAGAAACAAGCAACAGTCAACACTTGCGCGCCAAAGGGAAATCATAAGTCCTTGCGCTTTCTCCCACAAAGCAAAGGGTGAAAATCCTACATTGAACATTTCCGCCCAATATCCAGACTTGGATATTATTTACCCAGGCTTGGGATTTATTTATTCATCTGTTTCCACACGGTAAGGTGCCACACCAGATTACAACAGTAACCTTCCAGAAGAAATGCAATTGTGCACCACCCAAACGGTTATAACCGTCTGGACACGTGTCATTACCACAGGCACCCCTGAAATCACAACGAAGGCATGCAATTGGAGAGTAATCTCCACTTGATCACATTACACGTGGCAAAACCCCAGCCTTCGATCAAGACCACGATCCGTGTGCTCTCACGTCGGATCAAAGAACTTAAACGGAAGGAAATGTAACCGCTTACGGGGTTAGCATCTTCCGTTAACTTTTCACTAACGGGTTTTCCCGCCTAAAACGACTCCCGGCTATAAATATGAGAAACAACCCAGGTATGAATTCAGATTACTCACACTTCTCAAATACATCTTCTTCTCCATTACCAATACTTATTCTCACACCGGAGTCGGGTCAAGGAGAGAACCCTCTTCTCCCCTTGGCGAGGCTAACGGTGTTCTTTTTTGCAGAGTTCTCGGAGAGGAAGAACAGCTGCAACTGAATCAATCGAGAGAGAGCTAACCTTTTTATGCGGATTCAAACCCCCTAGATATCTCGGTTCCGACCATTTATCTAGTGTTTCTTCATTGGCGCCCACCGATTCCTCTGTCTTATCAGTTTTCATCTCGTTTCGATTCAGTTCTTTTCATTCTCTGTTTTCACATGGCAGAGAATTCATTGTCTCACCCATCAGGTCCTCAAGGGTTCTATAACCCAAAATACCCAGATTAACGGAATCAGGGGAATCAATACAAATAACAATCACTCAGACGAAAAGGACTCCTCAGATCAACTCATAGAGAGAGCTCCAGAATACTGGATCGGCAGATTCCACAAAGCTTTGAACCAAATTTCACACAAATTATCAGACCTGAGTCCCCAAACATCAGATCTGATATTCGGCAAGAAAGCAACAACAGTCATTCGGGAGGAATTACTTCCCTAATGCAAACGGGAGTTCATAACCGTTCAGATCTATTCATGGAGAAAAACTCCAGAGTACTGGTTCAACAGGTTCCAGATCGCCATAAACCAAATTTTGCACAAACACTCCAGAGTTGGGGGTTTCATTTAAGCTCTATGATCAACGAGCTGCAGATCTGAGGTCGCACAATGCATAACTTCCGGAGCTTTGCTTCTTGGGGCTATAAGCCTTGACTAATACGGTTTTCGTCAAAACCTAGGTACTACAAATTCCTCTGAAAGATCCTTTTGATTTTTCCTTAAACAAAATGAGGGAAAGAGAACAAATCCCATAATTCTTTTACATAACGTGAACACCTTCTAGTATACACTAAACAGTTGGTGCTATCACTTATAAACATTTAAACTGGCACTTATGCTAATTCAAGTGCCATGACTTTTCAACATAAAAGTGTTACAACCTGACACTTATCTAAGCTATAACGGATATATATGCACAAGCATTTATATCGACTAGCATAATTAGAGCGTCTATATCTGTACAATTGATACTTAAAATTTGATGGATGAAAGAAATCATTAAAAAAGACATACGCAATCCGTTATCTTTTCAAGATGATGGGAACAATATAAATACTATTGTTGCGGTATAATACCACCGATTGAAAAATCACATCAAAAATTTTGTTAAAACTTATACTCCTTATTTAAGGATAAGAGCACGTCAGTCTCCATGCGGGTCGGATGCTCCCTTACATACAAGCACGTAAGTCGCCATACGCGCAGGCTTCTTTACATTTGAGCACGTAAGTCGCCATCCGCGCTTGCTCCCTTACATACAAGCACGTAAGTCGCCATACGCGCAGGCTTCTTTACATTTGAGCACGTAAGTCGCCATCCGCGCTTGCTCCCTTACATACAAGCACGTAAGTCGCCATACGCGCAGGCTTCTTTACATTTGAGCATGTAAGTCGCCATCCGCGCTTGCTCCTTTACATACAAGCACGTAAGTCGCCATACGCGCAGGCTTCTTTACATTTGAGCACGTAAGTCGCCATCCGCGCTTGCTCCCTAACATACAAGCACGTAAGTCGCCATACGCGCAGGCTTCTTTACATTTGAGCACATAAGTCGCCATCCGCGCTTGCTCCCTAACATACAAGCACGTAAGTCGCCATACGCGCAGGCTTCTTTACATTTGAGCACGTAAGTCGCCATCCGCGCTTGCTCCCTTACATACAAGCACGTAAGTCGCCATACGCGCAGGCTTCTTTACATTTGAGCACGTAAGTCGCCATCCGCGCTTGCTCCCTTACATACAAGCACGTAAGTCGCCATACGCGCAGGCTTCTTTACATTTGAGCACGTAAGTCGCCATCCGCGCTTGCTCCTTTACATACAAGCACGTAAGTCGCAATACGTGCAGGCTTCTTTACATTTGAGCACGTAAGTCGCCATCCGCGCTTGCTCCCTTACATACAAACACGTAAGTCGACATACGCGCAGGCTTCTTTACATTTGAGCACGTAAGTCGCCATCCGCGCTTGCTCCCTTACATTTAAGCACATAAATCGCTATCCGCGCATACTCCTTTATGTCGCCATACGCGTATTCTCCGAGCGAACACACATACACTTACTCCTTCATAAACGCGCAACCCTAACAATCCATGGAAATACGCTAGTACAACCAATCAACGAGCACCTAGTTAAAAGGACACAACTAGCAACTATTCCTCACACCGGGAACGCGCAGCAACTAGCCAAGCTATTCAACAAGTCAGACTTATACAGGCAAGGTATTTTTTCACTTTATTGGGCCCACACCCTATTAATGCAAAAATTATCTTTATATGTTATTGTTTGTTACAAATTGCATGTAATTCCTTTGGTATACGCGAAAACAGTATGGTGAACATTGTAAGCCTCATGAACGGTCTAAAAAATAGCAAGCCTCGTGCACAGTCTAGACTTACGTTCGCACATGAGCACAATACCATTTTCATTCGTTATACCTAAACAAAGTAATTATACACATGAAACATATTGTAATTCAAACATAAACCCAAAACATGAATGCATAACATTGCATCAACAAAGGAAAGTTACTAGTGCAGCACGGCACCTTTAGCAGCATTTACAGCAGCAGAACATCAAAACGTTCTTTACAAAATAAACGCCAAAAAACATAACTGAAGCCTCATCAGAGGTATACAGTACTTCCCCGAACACCCTAACAAGGGGGAACAACAGCCAGCTCAATCTCATCAACAACTGGTATCCCTTCATTCCCAAAGGAAGGATCAGAATAACACCTGTTTCGACGCCGCCGGTACGCAAGCAAAGGCTGATCTTTCCAGTTAACCGGAAGATACTCCTTCAAGCATTGACAAGAGAGGACAACAGAACCCGTAATGATTAACTATCAGATCATCTTCCTCTAAAACGGCGTTACCAGAAACACGTCATATCTCATTAAATGAATTATGACAACGTCTGCACATATTCCAAAAAAAGAAAAGACGAAAAGGTACTACATGTATTTATGTTTTATATTCAAATAACGTCATGAACGCCAGATCATGACGAAGTAGGTCAGAACAAAGAAGAAAACTCACAAGTTTTCCCCAAAGATTTATCGAAAAAACAAAAGATAATGCGCAAGAGTGTTGTCTCATAAAAAATTCTCCACTTTCGCGCCAAAAACCCTGCAGCAAAAAACATTTCTCTCTCATAGTCCAGTGCTCCACTTATTTGCATAAGAGCAACACTAGACTGGGGGGACTTGAAGGGGTAAGGTCCCAAAAACCTCGTTCCGAGCGTTTGGACCATACCACAACCTCGATTTCCTAACCTTCTTTAGACCTTGCGCGGTTGCGCACCGGTCCAATAAAAAAGACTTAAGAGAAAAACCACAACTTCATCTTTAATCCTCTTTAGACCTTGCGCGGCCGCGCACTGGTCCAACAAAGAGGACAGAAGAAACAAGCAACAGTCAACACTTGCGCGCCAAAGGGAAATCATAAGTCCTTGCGCTTTCTCCCACAAAGCAAAGGGTGAAAATCCTACATTGAACATTTCCGCCCAATATCCAGACTTGGATATTATTTACCCAGGCTTGGGATTTATTTATTCATCTGTTTCCACATGGTAAGGTGCCACACCAGATTACAACAGTAACCTTTCAGAAGAAATGCAATCGTACACCACCCAGACGGTTATAACCGTCTGGACACGTGTCATTACCACAGGCATCCCTGAAATCACAACGAAGGCATGCAATTGGAGAGTAATCTCCACTTGATCACATTACACGTGGCAAAACCCCAGCCTTCGATCAAGACCACGATCTGTGTGCTCTCACGTCGGATCAAAGAACTTAAACGGAAGGAAATGTAACCGCTTACGGGGTTAGCATCTTCCGTTAACTTTTCACTAACGGGTTTTCCCTCCTAAAACGACTCCCGGCTATAAATATGAGAAACAACCCAGGTATGAATTCAGATTACTCACACTTCTCAAATACATATTCTTCTCCATTACCAATACTTATTCTCACACCGGAGTCGGGTCAATGAGAGAACCCTCTTCTCCCCTTGGCGAGGCTAACGGTGTTCTTTTTTGCAGAGTTCTCGGAGAGGAAGAACAGCTGCAACTGAATCAATCGAGAGAGAGCTAACCTTTTTATGCGGATTCAAACCCCCTAGATATCTCGGTTCCGACCATTTATCTAGTGTTTCTTCAATTCCCTCACAATGATCCATTCCATTTCACCTCTCATTCCTGCATATCAAACGCTACCTTAATTTTTTTTCTTTTTAATTTTACGCTTGTATTTCTTTAAATGATTTGGGTTGTTGCTTTTTATCTTATATTTAGTAGTTGTTATATGATATTTTAGTATTTTTTTTAGTTATTATGTAATATTTTCTTTTACTACCCAATGATGATAGGGACAAGATATTTAACTTTTTTTTTTGTATTTGATGATAAGGAATACATTTAACTTTTTTTGTCTTTTATGTTTGTGTTTCTTTAAACGGTTTGGGTTGTTGCTTTTTTATCTTATCTTTAGTATTTGATATTTTAGTATTTTTTAGTTATTATGTAATATTTTAATTGTCGATGAAAATTCATTGTTTATTTAAGTTACATGTACTTTATTTGTCTTTTATTTACAAACTGTTAAAGCATATAACTAGTATCTGTATTTAATAAAAAAAATATGTGGTAGTGAAAAATATCAATGAGAGGTGGAAATCACGCCTCAGTTTTGCATTTTATAGAAAAAAATATATATATTAGTAGAAAACTCGCACGATGTTGTGGTGACGACCATTTGCAACATGGTACACTAATATTGATAAAGGATCAAATTAAATATATTGATATTCACAACAAAAGATTAAATTGTCAGTGATTTTGTCTAATTCTCATTCATTGATGATAAACTAAACCTGCTCTTCATAAAACATTCACTTGTCCTTGCTTTATTATTCTAAAACTTCAAAACTCAAAATCTTGCAACTAGAGAGAGATATGAAAGTTGTTATTTTCATGTCCGCGGGTCAAGTCCGGTCATGGTGGTGACTTGGCTTTGGGGAACTGAACCCAAATGGGTTACGGTTGAGGTGAACTATCTAGTGTTTAGGGTCCATTAGGTATTTGAGTGTGTAGGTTTTCCTTGGTTGATGGTAATCGGACGTGTTTTGTGTAGGTTTTGAGTTAGTCGATACGTACATAGTTTCGTGTTGGTTGAGGCTTCTCGTCTCGAAGGGGGTTTTCTGAGTTGCGGTGATTAATAGTGTGGTGGCGGTGTCTACTTTGGTGTCGGACCATTGTCCCATTATCCTGAAATCGGTCTCTGTCAATTTTGGGGCCCGTCCTTTTCGTATTTTTGACTCATGGTTTGATAAGCCGGGGTTTGTTAAAGAAGTTGAAAAGGTTTTGAAGAAGGATTCCACGTTCGAAGGCCCTCCTGATATTACTCTTATGAAAAAAATGGGTGATCTCATAGTTAACTTAAAAGCCTGGAGGGATGACATGTTGAAAAGGAATTCTGAGGAGGTGAATTTGTCGATGAGTGATCTCGAAAATATCCAGTCTATCATGGAGGAAAGTGATTTGACGGAAGAAGATGAATGGATATTGTTGGAGAGTAAAAAAGTGTTAAAAGAGGAAGAGGAGCAGAAAAACAGAGACTTCAAACAAAGATCGCGTCTGAAATGGGCTAAGGAAGGCGACGAAAACTCGAAGTTTTTTCACGCTATGATAAATTGTAGGAAAGCGAGTAACTATATCCACGGCTTGGAGGTGGATGGATCATGGGTGTCGAAGCCGCCTTAATTAAAAAGGAGGTCTATAGGTTTTTCAAAAATAAGTTTGTGGAGGAACATATCGATCGGCCCCGTCTCATTTGCCCCGATTTAAAGTTGATCTCCGAGGCTGATTCCGTATTCTTGGATGCTCGATTCTCTTGTGCGGAGATTAAAGAGGCGGTCTTTGAGTGTGGTGAAGATCAGGCCCCGGGCCCTGACGGTATTAATTTCCGTTTTGTTAAGCATTTTTGGCATCTTCTTGAGAATGACTTCTCTAATATCATGGTTGAATTTTTTGAACATGGTGTGATCAATATGGGATGCGGCTCCTCTTTTATTGCTATGATCCCTAAAGTGAGGGATCCGATCGGGTTGAAAGATTTCCGTCCGATAAGCTTAGTGGGTATCATTAACAAAGTTATATCAAAGATATTGGCGAACAGACTTAAACGGGTGTTGAATTCAATCATCTCCTCGTCCCAATTAGCTTTCATTAGGGGAAGATACATTCTCGATGGTCCGCTCATTGTTAATGAAATTCAGAACTGGTCCAAACGTGCCAACAAGAAGGTTTTTATGCTCAAGATCGATTTTGAAAAGGCCTACGACAATATTAGCTGGAACTTTGTGTTGGATATTCTCGCTCAAATGGGTTTTTCTAATAAGTGGTGCTCTTGGATCAAAGCTGTGCTATCTTCGGCTAGAGCTTCAGTTTTGGTTAATGGTGCCCCGACTTTTGAATTTAAATGTCATAAAGGTATGCGCCAAGGGGACCCCATTTCCCCGTTCCTTTTTGTTATTGTGATGGAAGCCTTGTCGTGTATGATTAGAAAGGCTAGTAACTTGGGTATAGTTAAAGGCGTTTCTCTTCCCAATGATGGCCCAGTTATCTCTCATCTTTTTTATGCTGACGATGCTGTCATTCTTGGATAATGGAGTATGGACAATATTCTCAATGTTGTGAGGATCTTGAGGTGTTTTTACGCATGTTCGGGGCTTCGAATCAACTTTGGAAAATCTAACTTATTTGGTATTGGGCTGAATTTTCAAGAGGTTGAAGAGATGGCTGTGTTTGTTGGTTGTAAAGCACAATCTCTCCCGTTCAAGTATCTTGGTTTGACAGTTGGGGCAAATATGAACCGGATCGTCAACTAGAGACCGGTTTATGATATTTTTGAAAAGCGTCTTTCTCTTTGGAAGGCTTCCTTTCTTTCTATAGGAGGAAGAGTCACTCTGATCAAGTCTGTATTAGAAAGTCTCCCTACTTATTTTTCCTCTCTTTACCGTGCTCCGGTTAAAGTTGTGAATGATTTGGAAGCGATGATTAGAAAGTTACTTGGGGGGGGGGGGGGCTCGTCGGAAGAGAAAAAGCTTCATTGGGCTGCGTGGGATAGAGTTGCGTCTCCCAAAGAGATGGGAGGATTGGGTCTTCACTGCCTTAAGGATGTTAATACAGCGTTGTTATCTAAATGGGGATGGAGATTTAAAAACGAAAAGGATAATTTATGGTTTAAGATTGTGAATGCCTTGAATGTTGGAGGATCTGCTTGGGATTTTCTTCCGGTGAAAAAGGCATACGACGGTGTCTGGTGCAACATCGTTTCGGTCATTAAGAAGCCATTGGTCGATAATCTCCCGATTCACAACTTGTTTAAGGGTGTAGTGGGAAGGAGAGATTGTATTTTGTTTTGGCTGGATCCGTGGCTTTTCGACGTCTCGTTGAAAGATAAGTTCCCCTCCCCTTTTCATTTAGAGGTGGTAAAAAACTGTTTCGTGCGTGATCGTCTCGAAGGGGAAGGTCTTTGGTTATGGAGGCACGACTCGGATTCCGATGTAGAAGGGGCTGATTGGCATGCTTTAAGGGCAGCCATGGCTCCGGTAATTTTGTCTGACGTCCCGGACAAGTGGATTTGGTTGGGCTTCGGATCTGAGGAATTTTCGGTGGCTGCCGTAAAAAAGCACCTCGTCTCGAAGAAAGACTTTAGCGGTCGATTTATTATGAAGTGGTGTAACATTTTTGCTTGGCGCGCTGAAATGAATAGAATCCCGACGGTTGCTGTGCTTGCCAAGAGGGGTGTGGTGGTGATCGATGACTTGTGCAGCTTCTGTTTGGCGGGTACTGATTCGGTGGATCATATTTTCACAGCATGTCCGATCGCTATGGGTCTATGGGAAAAAATCAGTTTTTGATGCTGGATTAAGATTTTTTTCGTTTTCTCTTTTAAAGATTTTCTTGAGATTCACAAACTGGGAACCAAAACATCGTCGGATCGTTTAGTCCTTCACGGCATTATACTCTCGGCCTGCTGGGTTTTGTGGAAAGCTAGAAATGACCTAAGATTCAACGGTAAGAGACGTAGTGTCGAAGATCTTTTTAGCGAGGTTAGGTTGCTCAGTTTCTTTTGGTTTAAACACAGGGCTAAGAAAGGCTTGTTAGACTGGGGGGATTGGTGTAAATATGTAGTTTGTTTGTGTAGTCCGTCCCAGTTTTCGGGTTCAGTTTGTTTTTAATGAAGTTCACGTTTAAAAAAAAGGGTTAGTTCTCTCACCTATTTTTACGTTTTATAGTTTTGGGTTGATATACGTGCTTAAGTGTTTTTAAATAATGGTAGGCATACTTGTGTTTTGTGTTAAAGAATTTAATAAATGAGATGCATGCCCACAAGTGTTTAAATGTGAATCTTTTTGGGAGTTGTATGTGTGCTAGTAGTTGGTGTCTTGTGACAACGATGAGTTGACGAGGTTATTGATGATGTTCTTAACGTTGCTTGTAATGATGTTATTAACGATGCTTTTGACGATGTTATTGATGATGTTAGGCAAGTCATTACCTTTTGGTGATGATGAGTTTACGAGGTTCATCACGTTTTTGTGACACATGCATACATATTGATACATGATGTGGGAAGTAAACAATGATTTTGAGGTGTCTAAATGTGATTTAAGGATGAAGATCGATACTGTCGAATACCTAAATCCCGGCTGACGTTCAATGGGTCTTCGCTGACGTCAAGATATCCCGATTCTTGTAGCTACAAAAAAGTAAACCGTTAGCCTCGTCACGGAGGACCCCGGGAGGGGGATCCGTGACCAAGCTCCGGCGTGAGAGTAAGTAAACTTGCCGGAGAGATGGAAGAGTCTATTCCGATGAGTGTGATCACCGGAATATTTCTTCAAAGGTGTGAATCCAATAAATGTGTGTGTATAATTAATATGTGAAAATATTGGTCAGAATCAATGAGGGGAGAGTAAATGAGAGAGTATTAAATGTGATACCTCTGATCTGCCTTATGGTTATCCCTTTGACTCTTATATAATCCCCAGCCCTTATCCCACATGTGAGATATTTTATCAAGATGATCCAACGGATTCTGCGGGCTTTCGAGGGGTTTAGACACGTGTCTGACCCCCAACGGTAAGATGACAACCTTATTTAATGTTCTGGCCAGAGAAGTACAGTTGCCAGCCGAGATCCTCTTCTTATCAAGCATTAAATGAGACCTGCTTCTTCTGATCATAGTTTCCCGCTCATTTCTAACGAAGGGAACCTTAATGGGAAAGATAGCTTGCTATTTGGGCTTGTACGTAGTTGGGCCCACATGAAGGTAGCCCAAAGCGGGTAAAATGGGATTTCCCATTGGCCCGTCGTCAAGTCATCTTTAGTCCCTGGTTCTGAGACCCGAGGCTCATGATCCGGGGCTGAATAATAATCGTTCAAAAGGGAGTTTAATTGATGAGAGTGGTGCACTTTGAGTTATCTTGTGCGACCGTTTCTGGTGAACCTTCCGTTCCCTTGTTTTGCATGTTCTATAAACTGATCTCTGATGGAGATTGGTTTACTTTTGCCAAGAGACAGAACAACGTGTCGAAACCCTGTTACACTTTTATGCCAACCTCCACTTACCCGAAGGATTGGAAAAGTAGGTTCATTTTTGTCTCCGCTGCCATGATACCAGAATCCCCATTGCCTAAGGATGTCGACGCCACTATTGAAGATACTGTTCCTACCCTATCGGCTAATGAGACTGTTCAATGGAAATGCATGTATGAAAACCCTACGAGGGCTTTCACTTTTTCTGAGGGAATTTTGGACATGGGAGGGTTGAGTCCTTCCTACCCTGTTCGTCCCAAGGCTTTCTTCGGTAAAAAAAGGTATCTTTTTGCCTTGGATCTGCATTTGTTTGTTTTTGTTTCTTGGTATTTGTGTAGTCATCTTTAGTGTTTTTCTGTCACAGAGTTGACTTTGTGGAGGCTGCTTCAGGGAGATTCTAAGGATGTGAAGTTTGTAGTTGGTGATGAAGTTGATCCGGGCTTGAACCTAAGTGGGGCGATGCAGGTTGCCGGGGGGTCTGCCCAGGCTGGGGGCTCCGTTGCTGTGGAAGGGGGCGAGGAGACCTCTTCCGACAGGGAGGAAAGTTCCCCTGACCCCGCCCCTGTTAAGCATTCTGATCAAAGTGATGATGAAGCTCTGGAGGTTTGTTTAGTTCGTAAGAGGAAAGCTGTAAGTCCTAAGCCTGTCCTTGTTCCTCGTGATATCCGGCAAAGGCTCCGGAGTGCCAGCGGACAGAAGCCCCCTCCTTCGTCGAAGGCTATCTCCGAACTTCCCCCTGTTGGGGTCAAGGGTTCCTTGTCCAAACACTTGAGGTCTTCAAGCCTTGTGAGTGCACCTTTGTTGGTAAGTTTCTTTTTACCCTTATCTGTCTGCCCCATCTCTGCTTTATCTTTGATGTTCTTCTCTTTTTTTTTGTGTAGGGGAGTTCTCATGATCCTATAGAGATCCCTACTGGTCCCTCCTCTTCCCGTGTTCGGGACAAAACTCCGGAAGTAGGCATGGCTCACTTTACCTCAGCCTTTGAACTCTCACCTCTTCATGCTATAGGAACCAGTAAACCCACTCAACCTGAGGGTCTTGCTCATCAGTCCCCTTTAGCTCCTCTGTTTGCTGATGCTATCCCTTTCACCTATGTCCCCAAATGGAAAGTAACTCATTTTTTGGTAATAGGGACTCCTGAGGTTGCTAGGGACTTCCTGAGTCATGTTGTTCCCCCATCCCATAAATTTGTGAACTCTGTTTTGAGGGACGATCTTTTCGAGGATCAATATAGCATGTCTCTTTGTGAGAGCTTTTTCAGGGGTGCTGGCATGCTGCAGCGGATTGACGATTTGAGGAGGGCGAATGAAGGACTCAAGGGCGAGCTGAAGACTTCTCAGTCTGTTGCTGCTGTACTCAGGTGCCGAGTGGTTGAAGCTGAGAGAAAGTTGCAGGAGGAGAAGATATATAGCCTTTCTCCTTCTCCCCCCCCCCCCCCTTTATATATATATATATATACCTTCCAACAACTTTGTGGATTTTTTATGATGTTTTTTGCCCAGGGGGCTGGAGCCATGTTGGAGCGAAAGGAACGAGCCTGGGAAAGAGATATGGCGATGCTGGTAGAGGAGAAGGATGAACTGGCTGCTGAGTTAAAGCATCTGAAGGAAGTTGGCTCCGTTTCTCAGGAGCAGCTAAATACTATGTATGCAGATTATGGGATAACTTCTGATGATAACCAGCGACTGGCCAAGGAGAAACATTGGTTGATCACCGAGGGTTTTGCAGCTTTCCTTACTGCAGTTTCTCAGTCAGAAGAATTCAAGAGTGGCCTGGAGGAGGTGTATAGGGCGTACCGGGATGTTGGCTACCAGGCTGGGTTGAAGGATGGGTATAACTACTCTGCTCAGGGTCTGGGCAGAAAAGAAACTCCGCTTTACAATTCCAAAGCTAAGAAGCGGTTGTCCAAGCTGGATCAGGAGCTCGGAGCCAAGACCCCGGCCATTCTCAAGAAGATCCTGGAGCATCCCATGATATCCATAGATGAACTGAAGGCCCTGTTCTCCTCCGCTGGTCCCTCATCTCCAAAGTCTGTGTCTGGGGGCGATTCCCCGTGAATTCTGAACGTTAATCCCTTTCGATATGGTTGTAATCTGGACAATTACTTACCCTAGGATACTTTAAACTCTTTTGGTTGTTGGGAAGGAGGTCCTTCGTGTTGGGGTCCTCCTAGGTATCTAATCATATAAGTTATGACTGTATGTTACTTTCTTGTCTTTTGCTTGTTTCCTGTTGTGGTTTTTCATGCTGCAGGGGCCTTTGCCAAGGGTCAAGTTGGCGCTTCCCTGAAGACCTTTGGGCTGTTTTTTAAGAAGCTGTGCCTTGGTCTACGTTTGTTTGTGTTTGTCGTTTTGTATGCTATTTGCTTTTGCCAAAGTTATTAAGGCTTCTCTTTGTACATTTATTTTGCAAATAAATAAAGAAAGACTTCTTTTTTGTAATTTGTTTACAGAAGTGTGTTGTGTTTATGGCTTGTTTGGTAAACCAAGATTGTCTGTTCGAGGCCAATCGCTGGACAAGTTTATAATGTGAGATTATGTTTTTGGTTTGTTTTGTCCGCTTTCTTTGGGTTAGCTAGACCCTATTTCGCCCCACAGCCGGGCTTTTGGTATGTTTGATATACCTTATACACGTGTGTTTATTTATTGGTTAGGTTTATAGTGTTTCTGGGCACGTCTGCCTAGATACAATACCTGTTATCTTGCCAAAAGAGGACAGGTTAGCTGTCCATTTGTCATTCATTTCTTGGGGATTAAATTTCCCAGCATAAGTTGTTACAAAAGATCTGTCCTTGGGGTAAGTCCCGGACTAATAGTTAAATATTACAAAAGTGGCTCATTGGTCGTTTTTCCTGGGGGTTCACCCCTCATGTGTGGTACTTCCTGAGTTGCGTGAGGTTCCACGTCCTAGGGACCTCCTTGCCTTGGAGTGTTTCCAGCTTGCAACTCCCTTTGTCGTCATATGACCCGGTAAGGCCCTTCCCAATTGGGTCCAAGTTTTCCGGTGCTCTCTTGTAGGTTGGCTTCATTTGCTCTTAGAACCAGATCCCCTGGCACGAGGCTAAGTTTTTTCATCTTGGCATTGTAATAGTTTTCCAGTTGCTTCTTGTACTTGGCCTCCTTGACTGCTGCCACTTATCTCCTTTCCTCTAGCAAGTTCAGGTTCATCCGGAAGTCTTGTTCGTTTTCTGCCTCCCTGAGCTTCATCCTTGCAGTCGGGGATCCTATTTCAGCCGGGATGATTACCTCCGTCCCGTAAGTTAAGCTGAAAGGAGTTTCCCCGTTGCAGTTCTTGGGGGTGGTTTCGTATGCCCATAGTACAAACGGTAGCTCCTCCAGCCATCCTTTTTGTTTCCTCCCGAGTCTTCCCTTCATTCCCTTGATAACGCTTTGGTTGGCTCTTTCTACCAGTCCATTGCTTTGGGCATGGGTGATGGAGGTAAACACCTGCTGTATGTGCATCTGTTCGCACCATGGCTTGAAAGGTCTTCCAGCAAATTGGACACCGTTATCACTTACCAGCTCTTTTGGGACTCCGTACCTGCAGATGATGTTGTCTAATACAAATCGCCTCATCTGTTCCCCGGTTATTTTTGCCAAGGGCCTTGCTTCGATCCACTTAGTAAAATAATCAATAGCAACCACCACATACTTGACTCCTCCTGGACCCTCCGGAAATGGCCTGATTATGTCGATGGCCCACTTTTGGAAGGGCCAAGACGTCGAGACTGGTATCATCGGGTGTTTGTGTCGATGAGTCATAGGTGCATGCACCTGGAAATTGTCACATTTCTTAATCTCTTCGGACGTCGTTTCGTACATTCGGGGCCAATAAAATCCCGCATTCATTGCCTTTGCTACTACTGTCCTTGGCCCTGAGTGCATTCCACAAATCCCCTCATGTATCTCTCTGATCACATACTCAGCTTCCCCCATGTCAACACACTTCAGGGATGGGCCCAGGTACGATCTTCGGTACAGTTCCCCATCAACCAACTCATATTGCAAGGCTTTTACCCTTATCTTCCTAGCTGCCCAGTCTCCCTCGGGTAGTGTCCCGTCTCTGAGGAATCTTACAATTGGTGTCATCCATGTTTCTTGTGTGCTTACAACTGTAGCTACCTCCTCTGTGCTGAGGGAGGGGGAGGTTAGGACTTCCACTTTGACTTCTCTTGCTAGGTGATCAAATGCTACTGAGGCTAGCTTACTGAGGGCATCAGACTTTCTGTTTCTCCCGCGGGGGATGTATTCCAGCTTAAAAGTCTTGAATACCTTGGTCGTCTCTTTTACTTTAGCCACGTACTGAGCCATGGTGTTGTCTTTGGCCTCGTATTCTCCTTGGTATTGCTTGACTACCAGCTGTGAGTCAGTGCTGGCTTCCACATGCTTTGTTTTCATCTTTTCTGCCAGCCTCATCCCTGCTAAAAGTGCTTCATATTCTGCAGTATTGTTGGTGTTTTCGAAGTCCAGTCTTATGGCATAGGTCAGCTCAACTCCTTCAGGGCTTATCAAAGTAATGCCTGCTCCGCTCCCTTCTTCGCTGGAGGCTCCATATGTGAACAATTTCCACACGGCCTCATCTTCCTTCTCTTTTTCTTCTCTTTCCAACGCTTCCCATTTTAGGAGTTCTTTTTCTTCGTCCTCAGGGACTTCTGCTAAGAAATCGGCCAGTATTTGTCCTTTCATGGCTGTCCTGGGTTTGAACTCCAGGGAGTGTTCTCCAAGTTCCACGACCCATTTAGCCAACCGTCCCGACAGCTCCGGCCTCCTGAGCACCTTTTGGAGGGGCTGATCTGTCATTAGGGTGATCTTGTGCCCTTGGAAATACCTCCTGAGTCTCCGGGATGCAAAAACAAGGGCCAATGCTAACTTCTCCAGAGGCATGTAGCATTCTTCAGGGCCTTTAAGCGTTCTACTAATGAAATATATTGGTATCTGCTTTCCCTCCCGTTCCACCGTCATAACCACGCTTATGGTTGTTTTTGAGGCAGATAGATACAAGAGCAGATGTTCCCCGGGTACTGGGGTGGCCAGGGTTGGGAGTTTACAGATGTAGGCCTTCATCTCTTGAAAAGCGACTTCTGCCTCAGAGGTCCATTTAAACCTGTCCGTTTGAAGGCAGTCCTTCAGCACCTTCATGAAGGGAAGGGTCCTGTCAGCTACTTTTGATAAAAAACGGTTTAATGCAATTAGCCTCCCGTTCAACTGCTAGATGTCTTTCAGGGACCTGGGAGATCGCATTTCGGCCACAGCTTGAGTTTTCTCCGGGTTAGCTTTGATTCCGCCCTTAGTGACCACTACCCCCAAGAATTTTCCTTCTTCTACTCCGAAACAACACTTCCCGGGGTTTAGCTTCATGTTCACATCTTGCATGGTGCGAAGGGTTTCAGCTATATCGTCTATCATGACCATCTCGGTTAGGCTTTTGATAACGATGTCATCGACGTATACCTCCAAGTTCCTTCCCCGTTATTCCCTGAAGAGGGTGTTCATGAACCTCTGATATGTGGCACCAGTGTTCTTGAGTCCGAAGGGCATTTTAGTATAGCAAAACGTCCCTTCGTCTGTGATGAAGGCGGTCTTTTCCTCATCTTCTATTGACATTTGAATCTGATGGTATCCTTTGTAGGCATCCAAGAAGCACTTCAGGGGACACTGGGATAAAGAGTCCACTTGGACGTCTATCTCTGGGAGAGGGTAGCAGTCCTTGGGACATGCTTTGTTCAAATCTTGAAAGTCAATGCACATCCTCCATCCTCCGTCTTTCTTCTGGACCATAACCGGGTTAGCTACCCAAGACGGGTACTTCACCTCCCTTACTATTCCGGCTCTAAGCAGCTTCCTGGTTTCTTCACAGGCGGCCCTCCTCTTACTGGGACCCATGCTTCATTTTTTCTGCTTTACTGGCTTTGCCCAGGTTTATGTATTGAGCCGATGTTCAGTTAGGCTTCTTGGGATTCCAGTCATATCCCCATGCTGAAATGCAAACACATCTATGTTGAGAAGGAGCAACTCCTTGAGAGCACTCTTGCACTTGTCACTCAGGTGACTTCCTACTTTAACCGTCTGTTCTGGGAACCTGTCGCAAAGGACCCATTCCTCGACCCCTTCCTTCTGGGGCTTCTCGGATGCTTCCCCCTCAGACACGGAGGAAACTACTTCGTATGCCGACTTTACCCAGGCCAAGCCCTTTGGCGTCTGGAACACTAAGGCTCCGTGTGGGGTGGATGCATGTGCTTGCAAATCCCCAATTCCAGGTCTTCCCAGGATTGCGTTGTACTTTGAGGGTGCTCGGACCACTGTGAAAGTTAGGTTTATAGTTCGAACACGGTCTCCTACCCCCACTGTCAATGGGATTCTGATCTTTCCCAAAGGGTGTGACACGCTGTTTTTGAACCCTACTAAAGGGATGGAATCCTCCTCAAGCCTGTCTCTTACGTCCCTGTCGAACCTGAGGAAACAGTGCTCGTATATAACTTCTACCCCAGATCCCCCATCCACGTGTATTATGGCCACCTTGTGGCCAGCTATTATGGTTGAGATGTTTAGTGGGAGTCGCTGCACCTCATTTTCCTCCAAGTGTGGCATTAGGATGGGAGCTTTCATGCAGTCCGGGGAGCCCAGGATTCTGGCCTTTACACTTCTGGTGGTATCAAATTCATTCCTCCTTCTAATCATATCTACATCTGCCCTCCCCGGCTCCCTTGCATCTTTCCCTTTGCGGTCCCCCCTCCTTCCATAATTTCCTTAACCAAATGGGCCAGTTTTCCCGTTTTTACCGCGGCTTCTATTTCCCTCTTTAGGTACATACAATCATCAGTTTTATGGCTAAACCCTTTGTGAAAGTCATAATATTCGCTGGGTTGTGCCTTTGGCCCAGGCTTTATGGGTGGTGGCCTTGGGAAGGAGCTATTCACCCTCTCAGTGGCCAATATTTCACTTGGGGTCTTGGTGAGAGGGGTGAAGCTGTCAGAGTAGGGGGATGGGCCTCTCCCCCGAGGTCTGTATGGAGAGTACGAGGGCCTTGCCCTATCATGTAACATTCTATCAAAAGCAGGTTTTCTGGAATAAGGTGTTGTAACAACCCTCGGTAAAACCAACACCCTCATTATATTTTGTATACCCTATTATATCTTAAAATATTTCAATAGGTCTCATATTACACCCCTTATGTGAAAACCGAGCCCGAAATACATTATAGTTTATAAAAATAAAATAAAAACCTAAATTATGAGATGAGGCGGGCCGCGTAGGACCTCACCTCAAGCTCACGCGGGCCGCGCGGACTCATAAAACGCGGATACACCAGATGCCGACACGTGTCGACATCGTGGCAAGTCTACAAGCTGACCCCGCTAAGCTATTATGTTGACTGGTGTTGACGCGGGCCGCGTAAGGCTTAGCCTTACCTTACGCGGGCCGCGTAAGGCTTAGCCTTACCTTACGCGGGCCGCCTGAAAGTCAGAGATCACAACTATAAATAGCAGGCATCAGTTTTCGTTTTCCGTCGCTCACTTCTCGAATTCTAAATCTCACTTTCTGTAGTAAAGGAATTATAGTTGGATATTATACCCCTAATTAGCGAGGTTCTGCTCCGTTGTAAGTATTATAACCCCAGTTTTATAATAGTTACGCTACCCGATTGATTTAGAGTTCCGTAACAACTGTCGTGGTTCTGCCAGACGTAGTTGTTGGAATGCCGTCTCGGGAAGAGTATCATTAATATTTTCAAAGGGTTATGATACTAATCAATGTAGATTTGTGTAAATTATAGATTATATCCAGGAAACCCTTACGCAAAGTCTAAAATAGCAATGTGAGTTTATCCTCTTTTTGTTAATGTTTTTGGAATGTTTTACAAAACCTTAATTATTTCACAATGTGATTAAGCGGTGATTGAGTCTTTGTAGTTCTTCAATTACTCCCGCTATTATGGGGTTTTGTATACAAAATTTACTACGAGTAGTAGTAAGTCTGAATGACAGTGCATTACCATTGGACGACGAGTTAGCCAATGGGTAATTTGACCATAGCCATAGATCCGGTCGAGTGGCAAATACTGAATGAGTAATTGTGTAGACAGAAACAATGTGATCGCTCTCAATACTGTTTTAATTGATAAAATGTTTCTTGATTAAACTGGGATTCACTCACCAGTATTTCCGACTGACAAATGTTTTTAAAACACGTTACAGGTAACACAATGTGAACAACCAATTAGTGAAAAGCCAGTTGGAAAGCACTGAAGGCTTGGGAAAAATGTGGCTATAAAAGTTACCTAATAAACGATGTTTTAAATTCAATAAAATAGGGTTTGTCCCTATAAATGTATTGTAATAAGAAACTTGGATTTTATCCATGTAATTATTAATATAAAATATGGTGGTTTTACTCTGATAAACATTTCCTAACTACGGTCCTGATGAAAATTCCGCTGCGAGATTTAATAACCTGATACCACCTAAACTCTGAGATCGAGTCCGCCCGTTCCCAGGAATTAGGGATCGGTGGTTGCGACAGAAGGTGGTATCAGAGCCTAGCCACTGGTCTGAGCCAAAGAAGTGTTTTGCTAACACTTAAAATTTTAAATTTTGTGTTAGGAAATAAATTACGAAAACATGTGCATAACTGTAATTATTTGTTATGTGTTATTTGACTATCTGTTAGTTTTCAGTATGAGTGATCAAGGTCCATCAGACGTGAATCGTCAGTTATCCGATTCACCTAGGAGTGAAGGTACATCATCACAGCCTGCCCTTTCAGGGTATTCTGCTGATCAGGAAGAGGGAATATTTGCCTTTAGAGCTCAATCTGAAGAACCATTTCTTAATAAGAAACGAGGATGGTTCAGTAAAGAAGCTTTTGCTCGTAGGAAGAGAATGCGAAAATTGCAACAGCAAAGGGCTTTAGCAGCTATTAAGCGAGAGACAGATGCCCATACACAGGACATACTTAATAGAAGCCTAGCTAATTTTCATATCTTATCTACAACTGCTGCTGACCCAGGTCTGGAACAATTAGTAGCCCCACAACCACAAAACCCAGAACTACCCATGGAAATAGAAAACCTGGAAAACCAAGTAGAGATGCATGATTTTAACCCAGAAGAAATCCCAAGGGTACCTGCACCAAACCCCCTAGACCAGAATTACGACCCCTGGTGGGACAACAATAGGGACTTTGTGCAACGTTACCCTATTCAGGATTATCCACCCATACAAAACATAGAAGCCTACCCAGGTATGGACCCTTTTGATCCCTATTATGATGATGAATATATTAGGGAAATTTTAGAGGATCCTTACCATCTCCGAACTCATACCCCTCCATATCAGGAACCAGCGCCACAGATTCCAAACCTAGTCCGAGAACCTGCACTCCCAATGAGTGCAGAAAACGTGCAAGAACTTAGGACTTTCGGGGAGGAAATTTTAGAAAGCAGTGAGAGAATGCGTCAGGTGGGAGAACGTCTCGTATGGAAATACGATGAACGTAATATGGATTTTTGGATAAATCCATATCCGTGAATGAGATGGTGAAATGATGGTAGTAAAAATAATAATAATAATAATAATAATAATAAAATAAAATAAAATATGTGTGTACGGATGCATATTACTATTAGTTTAATTTCTTTCTGTTGGTATTGTAATCTTTATTTCTGTACTAGTGTGTAATAGACACATAGTATATGAAAAAGAGTATAGTAGCAATGATCTACGTTTTTTGCTAGATTGCGTGTCATGTGATCAACTATATTACTTACTATCTTGTGATATTAATTATTGGTAAATGTTTAAAATTCAGATGGCCGATGAAGAAAATCAAGGAAATCTGAATAATGATAACCAGAGTAACATTAATGTGGTTAATGAAAATCCAAGCATCAATAACAATAACAATCAAGTGGATAATAGTGCTATCCAACACATAGTAGCACAAGGAATTATAGATGCAATGCCTTTTATTCTTCAAACTGTTAAAGATGCTGATAATAAAAGTAAGCATAGCAGTAAGCGACCAAGTGAACCAGAAAACAGTGTGAACAATGGACTAGTACTTCAAATGGCCATTCCCAAAAGAAGAAGAACCGTGCCTTACGGTTGTTCTTATAAGGAATTTTGGTCTTGTAAACCAATGGAATTATCGGGCAATGAAGGGGCCATTGAAACTTTACGCTGGATAGAAAAGACTGAGGCAGTCTTAAGGATAAGTAAGTGTGTTGAAGAAGATAAGATATTGTTTGCTTCTAATCTGTTTAAGAATGCAGCACTAGAATGGTGGAACACTATCCTCCAGACAAGAGGAAGTGATAGGACTTACAATATGGAATGGGAAGAATTTAAAAATAAGGTAGAAAGGAAATTTTGCCCACCCAATGAAAAAGAACAGATAGCAAACAAATTCCTAAATCTTAGGATGACTGGTGTGGATAGTAAGGGATACACTAAAATATTCTTTGAATATGCTATAATAGTACCAACTCTTGCTTCACCAGAACCAGTGTTAATTTCCCGTTATATCTGGGGATTAATCGGAGAAATAAGACATGTAGTCAAGGCAGCTAGACCTCAAACCATAGAAGAAGCTGTAGAACTAGCCAATACCTTGACTGATGAATTAGTCCGTACCCGAGAAGAGGATCAAAGGAGAAACCTAACCCAGAAATTGACTCAAGAATTTTGTTCTGGAAATTCTAACCGTGGGAGAAATGTAGGATCTACCTCTGCACCCTACTGTAGGAATTGAAAAAGAAAGCATTCAGGAAGATGCTCCATATACTGTAACTTTTGCAAAATATCGGGACATAAAGAAGAAAACTGCAGGAAGAAAGCTAACAGCAGGGTATGTTACAATTGTGGAGAACAAGGTCATATCAAGCTGAATTGCCCAAAATTAGCTCCAACTCCAGACAACAAGAATACTAAAAATGCTAGAGCATTTGTTCTAACTGCAGATGAAGCCAAAATGATTCCAGATGTCATAGCTGGTACGTTTTTAGTTAATGATGTCTTTGCTAAAGTATTATTTGACTCTGGTGCAAACCAAAGTTTTATTAATACATCGTTTTGCAAATTTCTAAATCAGTCATTAACTAAACTACCACTAGAATGCTTAGTAGAGACAGCTAATGGAGAAACCGTTAGGATTTCTGAAATCTTGCAAGGAGCAAGAATAGAAATTTTAAATCAGAAATTTATTGCAAACCTTTATCCCATGAATCTGGCAGGATTTGATGTTGTTTTAGGAATGGATTGGTTAATAGCCAATAAAGCCAGTATTTTATGTGATCAAAAGTTAATCCAAGTAAATTCACCAAAAGGTAAAATGATCACAATTAAAGGAAATAAATCCTCTAAATCCACTAAATTCATCTCTGTAATGAAAACTGCAAGTTGTATAAGAAAAGGTTCTATAGTGTATTTGATTTCTATAATCACTAACACTAAAGGAAAAGAACTAAAAGATATTCCAGTAGTATCTCAGTTTTCAGATGTCTTTCCAGAAGAATTACCAGGATTACCTCCAGACTAGGGATGGCAAAAAAGCCCAAGCCCGACGGATATACCCGAAACATACGGGCCGGGTATACCCAAAGCCCAATGGGTATAGGCCGGGTACGGGCTTAAAAATAGAAAAAATTCGGGTATGGGTACGGGTATGGGATTTAGTGATACCCGCCCGATACCCGGCCCATTTACCCGAATAATACCCGAAAGTATCATATTATAGATTTCCATATATATAAACTTAGTACATGTACTTATTACCTTCTCTATAGTCATATGTGGGTATGTGTTTGGCAAGTGTTTAGTGAACATATAACTTATTTTTTAGCATGTATATTGGATATGGAAGATATCACCTTTTATTATGTGTATGTTTTATGCAATTAGGTGGTCCTGATACAATTACTTAATTAAGTAATCGTTTTAATTTAGTTTAGTATTTGTGGTCTGAATATGATATGTAAGTTATTAATCATATTTTCATTTGTTATAGTCATTAAAATAGTAAATTATATAAACATCAAAGAAAAAATTGCACATTTATCCCAACGGGTATTTTTAAGAAATTAACGGGTATACCCGATACCCACGGGTATGCCCGATACCCAATGGGTAATTACCCGAAAAAATACCCGACGGGTAACGGGCCGGGTATGGGACAAAGAATTACAACCGGGTACGGCCCTGGGATTACCAATACCCGGCCCAAGCCCGGCCCATTGCCATTCCTACTCCAGACAGAGAAGTTGAATTCAGAATCCATTTAATACCAGGAACATCACCGATTGCCAAAACACCTTATTGGTTGGCACCTGCCGAAATGCAAGAATTAAAGAAACAATTAGATGAATTGTTGGAGAAAAGATTCATACAGCCAAGTTCATCACCATGGGGAGCGCCGATACTATTTGTTAAAAAGAAGGACGGATCAATGCGTATGTGTATTGATTACCGTGAATTGAACAAAGTCACGATTAAGAATCGGTACCCATTACCAAGAATCGATGATCTGTTTGATCAATTGCAAGGAGCTCGATTCTTCTCGAAAATTGATTTAAGGTCAGGATATCATCAATTAAAGGTACAGGAAAAGGATATTCCTAAGACCGCATTTAGAACAAGGTATGGTCAATATGAATTTACTGTCATGCCATTTGGTTTAACCAATGCCCCAGCTGCATTTATGGACATGATGAACCGAATATGTAAGCCATATTTGGATAAATTCATAATTGTTTTTATAGATGATATTCTCATTTACTCTAAGAATAAAGGGGATCATGCAAGGCATTTGCACGCACTTTTAAGTCTACTAAGAAAAGAAAAGCTTTATGCTAAATTCTCTAAGTGCGAATTTTGGTTAGAACAGGTACAATTCCTTGGACACCTAGTCAATCATGAAGGAATTCATGTAGATCCCACAAAGATTGAAGCAATTACTAAATGGAAAATTCATGAGTCACCAACCGAGGTTAGAAGTTTCTTAGGATTGGCCGGTTATTATAGAAGATTTATTCGAGATTTCTCTAGAATAGCCATTCCTTTAACTAAGCTAACCTGTAAATCTGTTAAGTTTGAATGGGGAGTAAAACAAGAAGAAGCCTTTAGAATTCTTAAGCAAAGATTAACCCATACACCCATATTAGCATTACCAGAAGGAACTGAAGACTTTGTAGTCTATTGTGATGCTTCTAAATTAGGTTATGGATGTGTATTGATGCAAAGACAAAAGGTTATAGCTTACGCATCTAGACAATTTAAGAATCATGAAGAGAATTATTCAACCCATGATTTAGAATTAGGAGCTATAATTTTTGCTCTTAAAATTTGGAGACATTACCTTTATGGAAGTAAGTTTACCGTATTCACTGATCATAAAAGTTTAAGGTATATTTTCAAACAAAAGGAGTTGAATATGAGGCAAAGACGTTGGATGGAATTTCTTAGTGACTATGATTGTGATATCCAGTATCATGAAGGAAAAGCAAATGTAGTGGCAGATGCTTTAAGCCGAAAGTATCAAGAAAAACCAAAAAGGGTACATTCTCTTAAATTAAATCTGCAAGTAGATTTAAATGAACAAATAAGAGAAGCACAAGAATCAGTAATCAAGGATGATTCTGAAAAATTAAAAGGTATGCCAAAAGAATTAAAACCAGGAATAGATGGAATTTGAAGATTTCATGAAAAAAGAATGTGGATACCTAAATTAGGAAATCTACGTCATCGCATATTAGAAGAAACCCATAAATCTAAGTATACGATGCATCCAGGTAGTGATAAAATGTACCAGGATTTAAGGAAAAATTTCTGGTGGATAGGAATGAAGAAAGACATAGCAACCTATGTTTCTAAATGTTTAACTTGTTCACAAGTCAAAGCTGAACACCAGAAACCCTCAGGTTTGTTACAGCAATTAGAAATGCCAGTCTGGAAATGGGAATTAATAACAATGGATTTTGTTACTAAATTACCTAAAACTAAGAAAGGAAATGATACAATCTGGGTGATTGTAGATAGACTAACCAAGTCAGCTCATTTCTTACAAATGAAGGAAACAATTAGTATGGAACAATTATCTAAACTGTATGTAAATGAAATTGTTTCTTTACATGGCATTCATTTATCAATTGTTTCTGATAGAGATAGTCGCTTTACATCTCATTTCTGGTCAAGTTTTCAAAAGGCAATGGGAACCAAATTAAAATTAAGCACAGCTTATCATCCACAAACGGATGGACAAAGTGAAAGAACAATTCAGACAATGGAGGACATGCTTAGAGCTTGTGTAATTGATTTTGGAGGTAATTGGGACGATCACTTACCTTTAATAGAATTTTCTTATAATAATAGTTATCACACAAGTATCAATGCTGCACCATTTGAAGCACTTTATGGAAGAAAGTGTCGAACCCCAGTCTGTTGGGCAGAAATTGGGGAAAAGAAACTATCTGGACCTGAGATTGTACAAGAAACAACCGACAAAATTATTCAAGTCAAGGAACGACTAAAAGCAGCACGTGATCGACAAAAGAGTTATGCTAATAACCGACGCAAGCCATTGGAATTTCAGGTAGGAGATAAAGTGTTGTTAAAAGTCTCTCCTTGGAAAGGAGTGGTAAGATTCATCAAAAGAGGAAAGCTAAGTCCCAGGTATGTTGGACCCTTCAAGATTATTAGAAAAATAGGACCTGTAGCCTATCAGCTACAACTGCCAGAGGAAATGGCAGGAATACATAATGTGTTTCATGTATCAAATCTTAAAAAATGTTTAGCTGATGAATCACTGATAGTACCTCTTAAAGATATAGAGGTAAATGAACAACTCAACTTTGTAGAAAGGCCTCTACAGATTGAAGACAGAAAAGTCAAGAATCTCAAACACAAAAGACTGGTTCTAGTCAAAGTGAAGTGAAGTGGGACTCCAAAAGAGGACATGAGTATACATGGGAGCTCGAGTCAGAAATGAAAAAGAAATATCCGCATTTATTTCAGTAGATCTCGAGGACGAGCTCTAAAACAAGGTAGGGAGAATGTAACAACCCTCGGTAAAACCAACACCCTCACTATATTTTGTATACCCTATTATATCTTAAAATATTTCAATAGGTCTCATATTACACCCCTTATGTGAAAACCGAGCCCGAAATACATTATAGTTTATAAAAATAAAATAAAAACCTAAATTATGAGATGAGGCGGGCCGCGTAGGACCTCACCTCAAGCTCACGCGGGCCACGCGGACTCATAAAATGCGGATACACCAGATGCCGACACGTGTCGACATCGTGGCAAGTCTACAAGCTGACCCCGCTAAGCTATTATGTTGACTGGTGTTGACGCGGGCCGCATAAGGCTTAGCCTTACCTTACGCGGGCCGCCTGAAAGTCAGAGATCACAACTATAAATAGCAGGCATCAGTTTTCGTTTTCCGTCGCTCACTTCTCGAATTCTAAATCTCACTTTCTGTAGTAAAGGAATTATAGTTGGGTATTATACCCCTAATTAGCGAGGTTCTGCTCCGTTGTAAGTATTATAACCCCAGTTTTATAATAGTTACGCTGCCCGATTGATTTAGAGTTCCGTAACAACTGTCGTGGTTCTGCCCGACGTAGTTGTTGGAATGCCGTCTCGGGAAGGGTATCATTAATATTTTCAAAGGGTTATGATACTAATCAATGTAGATTTGTGTAAATTATAGATTATATCCAGGAAACCCTTACGCAAAGTCTAAAATAGCAATGTGAGTTTATCCTCTTTTTGTTAATGTTTTTGGAATGTTTTACAAAACCTTAATTATTTTACAATGTGATTAAGCAGTGATTGAGTCTTTGTAGTTCTTCAATTACTGCCGCTATTATGGGGTTTTGTATACAAACTTTACTACGAGTAGTAGTAAGTCTGAATGACAGTGCATTACTATTGGACGACGAGTTAGCCAATGGGTAATTTGACCATAGCCATAGATCCGGTCGAGTGGCAAATACTGAATGAGTAATTGTGTAGACAGAAACAATGTGATCGCTCTCAATACTGTTTTAATTGATAAAATGTTTCTTGATTAAACTGGGATTCACTCACCAGTATTTCCGACTGACAAATGTTTTTAAAACACGTTACAGGTAACACAGTGTGAACAGCCAATTAGTGAAAAGCCAGCTGGAAAGCACTGAAGGCTTGGGAAAATGTGGCTATAAAAGTTACCTAATAAACGATGTTTTAAATTCAATAAAATAGGGTTTGTCCCTATAAATGTATTGTAATAAGAAACTTGGATTTTATCCATGTACTTATTAATATAAAATATGGTGGTTTTACTCTGATAAACATTTCCTAACTACGGTCCTGATGAAAATTCCGCTGCGAGATTTAATAACCTGATACCACCTAAACTCTGAGATCGAGTCCGCCCGTTCCCAGGAATTAGGGATCGGGGGTTGCGACAGGTGTACCTTTATCGAGAGGTTTTGCAACCGGGGTGACCCTTCGGGGTAGGGTATCTGTCTCCTTAGCCTTGCTGACTGTGTCTTTGTCCCTGACAAAGGCTCTGACCCTATCCATGAGATTGTTAAATGAGTGTGGGAACTCTTCCCCCAGTTTCTCGCATAGCTGTGCATGCTTTAATCCATTTATGAAGCTGCTGATCTTCATGACCTCCGGGACATCCTTTATCTTCATGTTTTCCTTGACAAACCTCTCCATGTACTGGTCTATCCGCTCGTTGTCCCTTTGCCTTATGTGCAAAATTCTGTTTGGGTTCTTGACCACCTTTCTTTGTTGACCAAAGTTTCTCAGGAACTTTTCACTTAGTTCCTCGTAGCTATCAATCCCCCCAGGAGGGAGGCTGTCGAACCAGAGCCGGGCCCCCTCCGTCAAGGTCTGTACAAACATATGGCACCAAACTGGCATGGGCCACCGCCCCAGTTGTCCCGCACCCCTGAAAGCATGGAGATGATCTTCAGGGTCTCTCGTCCCATTATACCGGTCAAAGTTTGGGGGTAGCTTCGTCTTAGGGGGCATCGGTGCTTCTGCAATCCTCCGGGTGAATTTTGAGACTTCAGCTAAGTCCTGTGGGAGGTAGGGTTGATCCAGGCCATCATTGCTTAGATTCTCCTTTTCCTTTTCTTTTCCTTTTGGTTTCTTTCCCGTGATGAGATCCTCCCTGTCTTCCGAGGACATCTGTCTAAGGGCTGTCATGAGCGTTTCCAGTGGGTCACTTCCACTGCCCTTGTTTTGAGGGTCTACCCCGTCTTGATTAGAGGGTGTATCGAACGATAGTCTGGCCCTGATGCTGTCAAGTTTTTCTTGTCTTTCTAGGTCTTTGAGACACTTTTTTAGTTTCTCTTTGTGCATGGCAACGAAATCCGGAGTGACGGTCTCTTCCTTTTCCAGAATTTCCACTTGATTCTCATTTTCTTCTTCAAGAGTTATATCTTCCACTATGACCTTATTGCGGTCGTTTTGTGCTGTCTGGACGGTGAGTGAGCTGGGTGGAGTAGTCATGTTGTTTCTTTGTCAAAACGGGTTATCTTAAAGTCGGAATTTCAGAGTGGAAACACCAGCTGGACCGATGTCCCACGGATGGCGCCAATGTCGAATACCTAAATCCCGGCTGACGTTCAATAGGTCTTCGCTGACGTCAAGATATCCCGATTCTTGTAGCTACAAAAAAGTAAACCGTTAGCCTCGTCACGGAGGGCCCCGGGAGGGGGATCCGTGACCAAGCTCCGGCGTCAGAGTAAGTAAATTTGTCGGAGAGATGGAAGAGTCTATTTCGATGAGTGAGATCACCGGAATATTTCTTCAAAGGTGTGAATCCAATAAATGTGTGTGTATAATTAATATGTGAGAATATTGGTCGAAATCAATGAGGGGAGAGTAAATGAGAGAGTATTAAATGTGATACCTCTGATCTACCTTATGGTTATCCCTTTGACTCTTATATAATCCCCAGCCCTTATCCCACATGTGAGATATTTTATCAAGATGATCCAACGGATTCTGCGGGCTTTCGAGGGGTTCAGACACGTGTCTGACCCCCAACGGTAAGATGACAACCTTATTTAATGTTCTGGCCGGAGAAGTACAGTTGCCAGCCGAGATCCTCTTCTTATCAAGCATTAAATGAGACATGCTTCTTCTGATCATGGTTTCCCGCTCATTTCTAACGAAGGGAACCTTAATGGGCAAGGCAGCTTGCTATTTGGGCTTGTACGTAGTTGGGCCCGCATGAAGGTAGCCCAAAGCGGGTAAAATGGGATTTCCCATTGGCCCGTCGTCAGATACTATTTTTAACGATGTTTTTTGAACTATTCTACTTGAAAAACTTTTAATTAACTACTATATGATATAAACAAGAGAGCAATCATAAGAAAAAGATTTCATTTATCTCTATTTCATGTACATATATTATATATATAGATCAATACAACAACCCTAAAACCCATTAACATTAGGTCAGGCTTGGACTATGGGCCTGAATGTCTGCATTCATAACACTCCCCCTCAGACATTTAGAAATACACATACACTGTTAACATTATACTACTAGATAATGTTTACACGATTCTTCAGGACCGATGTTAACTGATACTGCAGGACCAGTTATGTTGCCTCATTAAAACCTTACTAAGAAAAACCCAGTGGGACAAAACTTAGTCAAGGAAAAAGAGTACATACACTGTGTATATTATGGGTACCTTACTCCCCCTCAATTTTATTTGTATATCATAATGATTTTGAATCCAATCTTCTGTGACAATTCTTTGACTTGATATTTGGCGTAGTCTTCTTTGATTTGAGTGTTGTTGTCTACATTGTCTTCATACAGTATGGCTTGAGCTTCTCTTGATCAACTCTAATCTACATACTTCTTAAATATGTTGAAATCTTCGACCTTCATAACTTGTATCGGGATTGAGATAGAACTCTATGCGAGTCTAATATATATCAATCATAACCCAGGACGCCATATTGTTCTTGTGGAACTATCCCGTGTCTCGAGTTTGTAAATATGTCAAATAATTATTTAATGCACTTTATAATTCTGCCTCGTTAAAAACCATGCTAGGAAAAACCCAATGGGACAAAACCGTAGCTAAGGGAAAAGAGTGCACTATGCATTATACATAATTAACAACATGATTTATGATGATGTTAAATTAGTACTTCGGGACCTATAAGATAAACTGATACTACTGGATCAGTTATGTTGTCTCGTTAAAAAGCTTACCAAGAAAACCCAATGGGAAAAACTTAGTGAAGGGAAAAAGAGTGCAACATTTGAGATTAGAATTGTAATCTTACCAATACATCTAGCAAGAACGTAATATCAGATGTCGTCTTGTTTGCAAGATACGTCAATGCTCTGATTGCAATTAAGTATGGTACTTCTTGACTAAGTAGTTCAACATCCCTTTCTTGGGGTTGATAAGAATATTTTTTTTTCTATGTCAAGCGATCAGACAATCGTTCATGTATTCAACGAATGAGCTTTTTCTATATAACATCTTCTAGATGTAGTCAGATTGATGAGCAAAAATAGTACATATATACTCGAACTACAGGTCGAGAATAACTACACTTTCTGTAAAGGTCATTCAAAATTTTCCTCTTTAGTTTGAGAGTTCCCTCTCGATGATGTTTACATTATCACTGTAAGAGTGAAATCTTGTTAAATAGATGTAGCTCATTTTATCAAAATTATACCTCTCTTTTCAGAGTATAGTCGACTGTACCACATACGAGTAGTTTCCTTTAAGATTCATATATATAACACATATGGGGTTATTATTTCATAATGCTTTGAGCATTTTTAATCCTTCAGGGGTTTTCATACAGATGTCATTTGCAATTGTCTCGTACATGTATACGGTGATGACATCCATAAGTTGTTTTATCTGAAGTCATTCTGAGATTGCGAGGCCGCTTAAACATCTAAAGATTATCGCATCCACTACAGGGGTATACGTTTCCTCGTAATCAACTTCTGGGATTTGGGAAAAATCTTTATGTTAAAATGCGTGCCTTACATCGCAAAAACTCATTATTTACGTTTCCTTTTATTTAAAGACACCCATTTATAACCTACTGGTTTGACGTCTATGGGTGTTCGAACTGCTGGTTCGAAAACGTTTAGTTTGTCGAGCAAATTTAGTTGAACCTTAAGCCATGTAGCCATTTTGGCTATTTGTGTGCGTACACTCTTGCACACTTTCTATATACGTAATCTTTTCTCATCGATTACATCTATTGCTATAGCATAATCAAATATATCATTTTACACGTGTTTCATTACGGTTCCATATTGTACTTATTTTGTACACAATTCATCGCGATCTCATATTTGTTTGGTACTAGAGTTTCTTTTAGAACTCCATTAACCTCTTTTGGGGTTTTAACAACAACCTTCTTTAAGGTTTAGTATGCAACCACTTCTGAGGTTTTGTATGCAACCACTTATGGTGTTTTATGTGTCACCTCTTTTGGGGTTACACCAACTGCGTTACGCTGCTCTTTTTGTGTTTGTGGGTTTTATCTTTTTGGAACCGATTTATCTCTCACAATTTATTAATATGATAATCATTTTGTGAGTACTTCCATTCTAGCAGATAAGTTTAAGCTGGTATATGTGACTTTGTCACCTTATTTGTGTTAGTGAATGCATCTTGTATTTCATTTGTTATTATTTGCAAATACACGCTCTTTCTTTTGGACTTCAGATTTGCATTGACCACTTCAGGGGTCGATATATAATATGATGCATTTTTTTTATGTTACCAGTCTTTCATTTTCTTGTCTCCCCCTAAGACTGGGAATACGATGTACATATCCCATTTTATATGTTATGGTGGTGCTATTGGTACATAGGCTGCACAACAAAATATATAAAAAATGGAAACTTGGTTCTCTTCAGGAGACCAGTTGTAATGGGGAGTATTTGTGATAAGCAGTTGGTTTTTGAATTGATATAATCAATCGACGAATTCCGTCTCGACTACGTATGCCTCTCACTATATTTCACATTTTGCCCAACAATGGTCCCTACAATTAGGTTGTCAAATAACAGTGTTAGTTGTGATGTGTATCAGACATTTTCCACCTCAATTTGTGATCGCTCTACTGGAGCTTCTAGATTTGCATATGTATGATACATGCATTCACGTGAGTATGATAAGGTCTTTGTGTATCACTGGTTGGTCAATACACATTTGAAGCGAAATGAATGTTTGTATTTCCCCTTCTCGCAATTGCCTCTTAGTAAGCGACTCATATTATGTTCGTTTGGGCCATAGATGTAAGTTTTTTTTCTTCATGATCATCCACATGTAAGGGCTATACTGCGGCCGATAATCCTTTGCTCCTCTGGTGACATTAACAAATTATAACATTTACATCTGAGCGTTTTGTGAAATCACATTCTCGGTATTGCTGCATCAGGAGCATGTCGAGAAGATTTATAGCAAGCTTTTCAAAGGATAACTAACTTCTGGTGGTCAAACATGTCGATCGGGTATCTTCACACGTCTAGAATACGTCATGGAGGAGAAATATTATAGTTTTAGCCTTTGTTTAGAGGGAAAACATGTACTATTCATAAGGTTTTCCATCACTAGGCTATATGTTAGCCAAAAACGCCAAGTGCGATGAACTAAAGTTTGGGTTGAACTTGAAAAATCATTATTAAAACAAACGGGACTTTGTATACATTTGGGAGAACTTCGGGTTCTCAACATTGATTTAGAATTCATGTGAAACTCAGTATAAATGAGCATCAACACTAACTCAAATGAATTATTATCTATCAATTTAAGTAACTAACATCAAAGTAGTTTACTTAAGCTAAAGTCCACTAATTATTTTCATAGCAATTTTTCATCATTTTCATGTGAGGGCACATTTCTAATGACTATATCAATGTCTATTAATATTTGTTTAGCAACAACAAGCAATTAGAAGAATAACCATACAATTAATTATGTTGACTATGCATAGCATTGTAACAAGCTGAAATATCAAATCACTAAAGCATAACAATGTTTATCTCAGTGTAGTTGTTTGGTAACCAGCTACCAATGAAATTTGTATTAATTTGTTTAGCACATTTAACTTGTCAAAAGGCAATACATATAACATATATTCTATCTAAAACAATGAGACCAACAGAAGTATTGCTAAGAAATTTGACAAGTAAGTGTCATTTAAATTATTTAATAATACTGATTACTGTAACGTTGAAACAATGGAATTCTTAAGGGAATTTATTTATTTATTTTTATTATGGATTGATCCTAACATATAGTTTTAATTTAAACCAAAAGAACAACTTTTCAAGCTTGATATATTTGACCAAGCTTCAAAGATGATTTGTTTTTTTCTTTCTTTCTTCTCTAGTGCATTAACGAGAGTCTATGAAATACATCTAATAAAAACTAGTAACCGAACAATTTAAATGGTAATCATGGGAATTCGAAACACCATAGACCAAACTAGTAACCAAACAACTTAAAGGATAATCATGGGACATGTAACTGATTGTTACACGAAACTGATGATTTTAAAACAAAAGTTTAAGTCTCAATAATGTCAATTAAACATCACCCATTATTGTGTATAACCTCAAACCATTAATATTCAAATAAATCACATTAAAACATAATAAGTTACCTTTCTTTCCATCATTAAAGCCAAATTTATTTTATAGAATTAGTATACTATAAATATTGGTTTACCTTCACCCATTTTTATCAATTTATTCATAATTTATATGCATATCAATTACATATATAAATCACACATAATCCTAGGACATTATACATATACATATATGTGTGTGTGAGTGTTAAAAAGATTAAGCTCATATTAATTTCCTTGTCATGTCTAGAAAAAAAAAAACAATTGTTGATGCTCTTTGTATCATATATATATATACACACAGAGGTTTTATTTGAATACAATAATATTCTAGTTAAAACTAGAATCATAAGTTTCACTAAAAAAATGGCGGTAGAGTTTTGAAAAAAAACAATATTCTACTATAATAACACCATTTGTAGATATATGTACTTTAAATAAATTTAATAATTAATATTAAAATATATGAATTTGTTTGGTGGAGTACGACTGGCAAACAAGACATCTTTTTAAGATATATATTAAATAGTAAAGATAAGCATCCAGCCATCCTTCACATGTATCAGTTAGATTTTAGGAAACAAATGTTAGGCAAGATACATGAGACGAGTAACACCGACGGGATCAACGGGATCCAGTAACACCGCAAGCAAGTTGGCATCAATTCTCTTGAAGAACCACCAGAATGTAACATCGATGATTCATATAAACGGTTGGCGGTTGAGTACAATCGCCGGAAAAAGGTTGTCGGGTAAGAATTTTTTTTTCCCATTTTAAGAGTCGTTCGAAAAATGTGCATCTTTTGGTCTATGAAAAAGAAATTGCCCACGGTAGAAGGGTATTAAAAAAATCCTAGGGTCACCACTTAGGAAAACAAAAAATTAAATAAAATAAAATTGGGATTTATCCTTTGGAGATACAAATCTATACCGTAATAAAAATAACATGGAAACATATTCAACACTTAGTAAAGATTGTGATAATGTGTACCAGGATGTGATGAACAGATCAGTTTTTGAAACGCAATACAAGTGCGGATGAATCTGATAATGTGGTTAGCGGAGCGAAACAACTGCCAATTTTTCTTCTTCTGTGAATGATGCAAAGAAAAGGTTGAAGATCGATCGAATCTACAATGAATAGAGCAAATCGTGCTGATAACGTGATATAAACAAGAGAGCAATCATAAGAAAAAGATTTCATTTATCTCTATTTCATGTACATATATTATATATATAGATCAATACAACAACCCTAAAACCCATTAACATTAGGTCAGGCTTGGCCTATGGGCCTGAATGTCTGCATTCATAACACTATAGAATTTATTTGGCGTAGATAACGTTTTAGCATGTATGTTAGGTTTTGATGGTGGCTCCTTGGCAAGGTAATGATAATTATCTGTTTCCATTGTAGGTCTCTAATCCAACTTGGATTTCACAAGATTTCAAATTTAATATGTAAACGGGTGTGCATAATCCACTCATTCACTTCGTGTGTGTGTATGATGTAGAAAACTAATCAAGACGCCACCTTGAATCATGAATTTCATTCAAAACCAAGCTTTACAAATTGGGTTCTCTCACTAGTTTCTCAAGAGCCGTTCAAACCGCTCGTCGCTCATTTGAAAATTGCTCGAAAAATGCTCGTTTGATTTGACGCTCGGTTGTAAACGAGCCGCTTTGATCGATTCGGTTTGTAAACGAGCCAAGCATGAGCAAAGGTCCGCTCGGCTCGAATTATTATTTTTAATTAGTATATATATACATATACATATACACATGCATATATAAACATGTATATACACATATACATAAAATGTGTAGATACCATGAAAATGTGCATGTTTTTGAAGACATAAAAATTTGAGACCAGACGTTGTCACTTTCTCTCTCAGCAAATTTAAATCGAGTAACACGGGTGTCTAAATCGCTCGAAATTCGCTCGACGCTCGCTCGGAATATTTATTGCGCGGAAAATGTTCGCTTGATTTGAGGCTCGGTTTTAAATGAGCCGCTCCGCTCGGGTCGGTTTGTAAACGAGCCAAACACGAGTAAAGATCCGCTCAGTTCGTCTCAGCTCGTGAATAGTCCCTAAAAGTTTAAGCAGTGAGTGTTAGGAAAACCATAAAAACAAAAGACTAGGTGACAATTTGCACTTTACTCTAGAAAAAATAAAACAAACCGTATAAACATAGGCCGAAGATAAGATGCACATTCAAACCTAGACAAATTTACTACATCTATATTTTCAAGTTGAGGCCTGAGGGAATAGTGCTGCTTGGCACTTCCCTATTAGACCAACTCATTTTTAATTTAATTTTATTCACAGTTTAAAATTACGGTTTTGGCCTTTATTTAAAGTTATGTTTTTGCTCACAGTTTAAAATAAAATTATAGCTTTTGCCTCTGGCTCAAATTTACGATTTTGCCCTTAGTTCAAAAACCTATTGTTAATTTTATTCCCAGTTTAAAATTACGGTTTCGCTTTCCATTTAAAATTACGTTTTTGCCCCCAGCTCAAAATAAAATTATGTTTTCCCCTAGCTCAAAATTACGATTTAGCCCTCAACTCAAAATTACGATTTAGCCCTCAGCTCAAAATTACGTCTTTGCCGACAGTTCAAAATAAAATTATGTTTTCCCCCATAGCTCAAAATTATGATTTTGCCCTCAGTTTAAAATTTCTGACATATACAAACCACATGACGGTGAATAGTATCACCTTACCATTGGTTCAAATGGGTGGCCGTCCCTCCCCCATTGGACCAACCAGATTATAATTTTATAAACACTTTAAAATTACGTTTTTACCCTGGAATAGTGTTTCTCTACCATTGGTTCAAATGGGCGGCGAGCAATACCCATTGGACCAACCAGTTTATTATTTTATATCCACTTTAAAATTATGTTTTTGCCCCCAGTTAAAAAATACGGTTTTGCCTTAACTTCAAAATACATCTACCCTTTTGCCCCGAGCTAAAAATACTATTTCGCCCTTGGTAAAAAAATTACGCTTTTACTTTGAGCCAAAATTACGTTTTCGCCCCAGTTCAAAATAAAATTTTGTTTCCCCCCCGGCTCAAAATTACGATTTTACACCAGTTTATTATTTTATACCTACTTTAAAATTACAGTTTTGCCCATATTTCAAAATTACGTCTTTGCCCCCCAGTTAAAAATAAAATTACCTTTTTGCCCCCAGCTAAAATTTACGAATTTCCCTTCGGTTCAAAATTACGATATCATCCTCAATTCAAAATTACGTTTTTCCCCCAATGCAAAATAAAAATATGGTTTTTCCTAGCTACTCGGGAAAAAAAATTGATTTTTCCCCAAGTAAAAATAAAAATATGACTTTGCCTCTAGCTAAAAATTGTGTCAAAGAGCTGTCTAACATTCTTTTTGCTTTTTCTTTCTAGCAAAACTATAGTACTGTTTTTTTAATTGATTGAGAATTATTCGGCAATCGTCCCGTAACACGGGCGGGGCATCACCAACTAAAGAACAATCGTTACTTGAAAAAATTAAGGGTAAATTACAATTTTCGTCCTTTATGTTTGTATCAAATTGCAATGGATGACCTTTAACTTCAATAATTACAGTCACAGTCCTTTATTTGGAAAACTCGTTACATCTTTCGTCCTTTAACACTAACCAGGTTATAATTTTTAGTTAGAGTAAAATGCCCGGATGCTCCTTGTGGTTTTGTAAAATAACACCTATAGTCCCCAACTTTTGGAAATTACACCGGTGCTCCCTGTGGTTTGACAGTTTGTTACTCGGATAGTCCCTGGAGTGGATGTCCTTTAGTTTTCTCTGTTTAATCCATATAAAATGACAAAATTACCCCTTGCTTTTATTAAAATATAAGTAAAAACTAATTAATAATTTAAAATATCAATTGGGCCCACAATTAATTGTTAATTATTAAATATAATATATAACACCTCACCCCCACCCGACCTCCCTTTCTAATTCTGTGCATATCTCTTCAAAACCACCATTACCACCATCATGCCACCATCAAACCACCGGTCACCACCACCATACCACACCACAACTACCAAAGTCCAAACACCACCAATCCACCACTGTAAACAACGCCATCATCCAAAACCACCACCACCAGCCACCCCTCCACCCTCCCATCCACAAACCCCCAATCATCCCAAAATTCTTAAACCTTTCAACCACCCATCATCCCTAATCGGAACCCTAACCCTAACCATCCCTCCCTCCCTCTTGCTCCAATTCCAGTTGCCTCCACTTCTCCGATCACTCTGCCACCGTTTGGTGCGACATTCTCAACTTCAATCTTCGAATCATTGGCCAAACAATCAAAGTTCTCGCATGGAACTTTATTCCGGTCAAACCCCATGGTGGGTATTTAGAAATTATCAGGTGGAGTCTTGAACATATTGAACAAATTGGTACAACTAAATATAATGGGTTTCTTGCTGAGGTTATTGTTTGTGAGTGTGAATTGTGTAGTTCTAGGGACAGGGTAATGTTAGTTGAAGATTTGACAGTAAAAGATGGTAAAAATCATATTTTTACGACATCCAAGATTCTGTATTTTTGTGGGTCGGCGTTAGTTTGGTATTCTGCGATGTCTAGATTGGTTGGAGGGACTGTGTTGATTTTGGGTATGGAGAAGAAGATTGTTTTTCTTGGAGAAGGGAAGTCTTTGATGATGTATATGAGTACGGAGAAAGCGATCATTCATGTTCCGATGTCGGTTACTGGCTATGGTGGGGGTGGGGGTGGGTGGCTATGGTGATGGTGGCCGGTTGTTTACAAGGGAGGGGTAAATAAGGTGGCCCCACACCTTTAATAATCCATATTTGTTTTAAGGGGAGGGATAAATAAGTAATTTCAGATAGACTTAACGGAGAAAACTAACGGATATCCGCTCCAGGGACTATCCGAGTAATAAAATGTCAAACCACAGGGAGCACCGGTGTAATTTCTAAAAGTTGGGGATTATAGGTGTTATTTTACAAAACCACAGGGACTACCCAGGCATTTTACTCTTTTTAGTTAAGTCTAATCAGTTAAGGGTAGTTTAGACATTTCACCAAAGAAAACTAAAACTCAATTTTAAAAACCCACTTCTTTCATTCTTTCCCTTCCTTCTTTCACCGCCACCACCATAACCACCACCACCACCACCACCATCATCTTATCTCAATCTTAGTTCTCTCTCTCCAACCAACCCCCACCACTATCTAATCCGCCACCACCACCACTGTGACAGACATACAAATGAGATGTCTGTGCTTCTTCAACACTGTTCCACAAGTTTAAAAAAAGGGGAAAATCGTAAAGAAAGTTAAAAAAGATTCAACTTTTAACAAAACCCAGTTCAGAAATCAAATAGTATGTAATCTAATGATTAACCTTCCACTGTGAACAGAAACAAGCATTTGATGATTTTTCATCAAATATACCTTGGCATAAGTGAACAAGATCCAACAAGATATGTCTTAGCATAAGTGAAGATTGTAGTAATATGTGCCAGCAAAACACATATGAAAAGAGCCAAAAAGATATTATGAGAAGAACTAATTTCTGTAGGATTGAAACCATTCTTCAACCTGTAACAAAATTTTGATTTTTTTTGAAGAAAATATTGTTAAATAGAGGGAGAATTTGGGGGCAGTTTTGAAGTAAATAAAAGACGAGTTCCAGCGATGTGACCACCATCACCGTCCACTAAATCCGACCACCACAAAAAACCTCACCAAAAAATCTACAAAAACCCAAATTGATAGCCTACAAAAAACCTCAATCGAGCAAAACCAAATCCTCAAAATCTACAAAAAAAAAAAAAAAAAAACCCTCTAAATCAAACACAACCGTAACATTCCACCAGCCTCTCTATCTCCCTCTCTTTCTAACTTCCACCAACACCTACCACCACCATCGACTTCATACAGCGAATTCACCACAACCACCGCCGTCAAAAACAAAAATAAACACAAACTTCGATTTTGCAGATCTGTGATTTTGCATACCTGGGTTCTTGTCATCCCCCTCTGACATCACTCCACCGCTGCAATCGAGCAAGAAAAAAGAAAGACATGGAGTGAGAATATTACGCGGTGGTCGTGCTTACGGTGGTGGTGCTTACGGCGATGGTGGTGGCTGGCGGCAGGAGTGGTGGTGGTGAAGGGCTTAGGTTACAGGGTTAGAGAGAGAGAGAGAGTGAGAGTTGAGAGTGAATCTGTGAGCGTTTGTTTTATAAATAATTTTTTTTTTTTTACTTTTTTCTTTTTTAAATATATTTTTAAGTAAATAGGTAAAATTACAAAACTACCCTCATGTGAATAGATTTAACTAAAAATTTTAACCTGGTTAGTGTAAAAGGACGAAAGATGTAATAAGTTTTCCAAATAAAGGACTGTGACTGTAATTATTGAAGTTAAAGGTCATCTATTGCAATCTGATACAAACACAAAGGACGAAAATTGTAATTTATCCAAAAATTAAATCGTATAGACAGACATAGGCTGAAGATGAGATGTAAAGTTGGGTCCAAAGTGTAAAAATATACAACACTACTCAGTACTCCTGGTTCGTGTGTCTCGTTCCGGCGATTCCAGACGATGATCACTTCACTAAATCTGCAACAGATTTCGTGCCCTAACGTCAGTTACTCTCACCGCCACCAATCCTCCGCCACCGTCCGTCCGCCTAACCTCCGCCGTCGACTACCGCACAATTTGTGCGTCGCTTCTCTTTCTACAAACTCAACCAATACGTCCTCGTTGGAGCCGTCCCTTTCTTCTTCCACTACTTTTACTACCTCCGTAGGATCTCCGCCGCCGCTACTGCAATGGAACCTCACGCAACGGCATATTCTCGTCCTCAATTTCATCGCCTGTGCGGTAATATCTAAGTTTTCTTTTGTTTTTTTTTTTTGATGAAATGCTAGTTTTCAGCGTCCTGCTATGTAATTTTCTAGGTTTTGAATTTAATTGAAATCTCATGTGTAGAGATTTTCAAGTTCAGTACTGTTAAGTTGCTACTTTGTGCTTGGGGTATTGCATATTTGATGTTAGTTAAGCTAACCATGGACGTCAGAGAGAAGTATGATCTCTTAAGTTTAAAGATGAGCTACATTTTGATTTACAAAGAAATGATATGATTTTACAGGCAAACAGTAAGGGGGTAGGGGTGGTCATTACTCATCACTCACAACATCCAATCAAGTTCTGCCATGTCATCAACCATTATTCCATCACTAGTGATGGATTTTAGTGGAAATGCCCATCACTCACCACACCCAACAACTTTCCCTCACAACCCAACAATTTCCCTCAAACAATCAAAACCATCACGCGTCAAAAATACCACGCGTTTTATGTTTGACGCGTTATACATTTGACTGGCGGTGGTGTTTGGGAATTTATAACTCGTTATAACATTGTATCACGGGGTAACAAGCTTCCACCCCGGGTCCCCTAATGATTGTTAATACAGCCCTATTTGTGAACGATGGGAAACTACTTTATTGCATAGTGTTAAAAGCCATTGCCTCTTGCGCCTAGGCCCATCTTCCAGGCGAGGCAATTGTGCTTTAATTCTCCAGGTGATGGTTCAGGCGCAGATTCCGGAGAGATTCCTAGATTCCGGAGTGTTTCTGGACGAATTCTCTAAATTCCGGCAAGATTCGAGCCACACTTCTACTTTTATCTAAGGAAAACGACTTTTCTACTACACTAATAATTTAGAACTTTTGGTAATAAATAGATGATATTAAATGTTATATAATAGCTTTTGTTTATTGTATTTGAAGAATAATATTGATTTTCTAATACATAAAATACTTTAAATTTTTTCGTTGTCTGCTTTTTTTTTCTCAGGCCCTCGTTTTTTTTGCGCCTAGGCCCCAGGCGAGGTCTATGAACCTTTAGTGCGCCTAGCATCTTTACTCTTTAATAACTATGCCATGGCTGTTAGTGTTGATGTCATGGGTGTTTGTGTAGTTTCAATACTTTGCTAAAAAGTTGTGCTGTTTTATGTTGATTTTTAAATAAGTAATTATGGTTGGTCTACGGTGTAGACAACTTAAAGTCTGTGAGCTGGGAAGATGGAACGAATCATTACTATTAAGGAGATCTAATTTTTGATGACCCCTCTTTTAAGAAGAAATAATGGCTTCTTAAAAGATGGGACACATTTTTTGTGTTTACATTGGATAGAAGACGGTGTTTGGAAGATTTAATAGTCTTGCCAAAAACAAGTTTTGGTTTTCTTGTTACACAAACATAGCAACACTATTTTCATTACCAAAAAGAAGTTCATGTTCGACAATTTGTTTCTTTAATTGAATGTTGTATATTGGAATGAAGCGAGCAAGTGTATCTCTATGTCACTTTTTTGGTATGGAACCCATAATTACTGGTCTTCAAAGCCAAGGGTAATTGAAGGATGCGTATTTCTATTCAACCAATAATTTCTTAGCATTTAACCATGTTCTTTTCAGGAACGATGCTAGTGCAATAGTGCTTGATCATTACTAATTTAATGTTCCCATTCTGTAGGCGGGAATTTCAGCTACTTGGCTTTTCTGCTCTACTATCCCTACCCTTCTGGTTAGTCATATGAATCCTGAATATTTATTTTTCTGTTCACAGTTGTTTACTTTGGACATCATTATAATAGTATGGTATCATGTTAAAGTGTCACCCATTGGTTGGACGCTCAAATGTAATTCCAGTATTAAGGTGTGACATTTGTTGTTTAGTCCTTGTATTGCCTCATTTGCATTTATATTTTGTGATAAAAGTGTGCTGTGTGGCATAGTTTTTTAAAATAAAAGGTTTTTTTCCCTATCCCTGCCTTATTGTCTGATATTCATGACTATTCCTTGGTATTTTGCCTTTTAACAATCTTCGATAGGTGATGAATGGATTTGTGTTTTGGAACATGTTCTCTGATTACTGTATAACCAGTTTTTATTGTTTGGATAAGCAAGTTCTGCATATTATCTGATCATGTAGGATCAAATTATTAGTTTTATACCATCTGAAGTTCTGAACATAGCTGATTATTCAAGTGTGAAATCATCATCATCATCATACTCAGTATATCCCACCAATAGCAAAGCTAAGGTAGGGTCTGAGGAGGGTGAGATGTAGACAGCCTTACCTCTACCCCATAGGAATAGAGAGGCTGCTTCCAATGAGACCCCCGGCTCGATTGTAGTTTTGCATCAAGCTTTGGACATAAGGCACATAACACTCGGCAATTGAGACAAACACCGATTAGTGCATGTACCCCCTTGTCTTTTGGCTATCAACGCCACCACATGATGCATGATTAACCATCCCCCTCTTTTAACGTTATTTTCACGAAATTAGTAAAATAACGTTAAAATTAGCGCCCTTTCACTTTTGCCCCCCGAGCGCCCACACATATATACATTATATGAGCATACCACAAGCGGGGCGTTGATTATTCAAGTGTGAAATAAAATTACTTATTCACCCCTTTAACCTTTTTTGAAGTTTGAAGGACCATTTTTGGTCGTTTCATCTATCTATTTATTTTTTTTAAATAACTATACTTCTGTCAAAGTTGAGACATGCAAACAGAAGAAGCACATCCAAATACTATCTTATACTGACCTCTGTTTCTGATTATTCAGCTCATGTCACTGTAGCTATTTTAAAGCTAATTTAAGATAAAGATCTATAAAAAAATAAATTTAAAGTTTAAACTTATTGAACAATGTTAACCAATTACTATTCTTATATGACTTCATTTTTTGGGCTGAAGGCTTTTAAAAGGGCAGCAGAATCTCTTGAAAAACTGCTTGATGTTACTAGGGAGGAACTCCCTGACACAATGGCTGCTGTTCGTTTATCTGGAATGGAGATCAGTGACCTAACAATGGAGCTCAGTGATTTAGGGTTATCAAAAAACTCACTGATTTTACTTACTTGTAATCAAAGTTTATAATAATTCACATCCGGGTCAACTTTTATTGCAGCCAGGAGATAACCCAGGGTGTTAAAAGCTCAACCCGTGCTGTGCGTGTGGCTGAGGAAAAATTGCGCCAATTGACAAACATGAATCCATCAGGTTAGCAGTACATTCTCAGCCCTCACATGGTTTTACTTGGGGTTGCAGTTCCAACCCATTTATGGGTAAATGGATCAGTCTGGGATATACATCGTCTCTAATAGGTAATTTTTAAAGATTAGCTAGAACATGTCAAATGGATTGAAAGTCACCAAAGTTTATTCAAAATGCATAAATTCATTTTAACTCCTTTTATATTCAAAGATATATTATGATAATATCATTGTGATTTTACAGTTTTTTTATTATTGTTTATGAAACTGGAAAAGTAAAACAACAGTGTTTATAGGCTGGCCTGACCTGACCTGGGCCCATCTATTCATACTACAAAACAACCCATTTTCATTTTGACATGTTTCCTAGCCCACCTATTTTGCGGGCACTAGCTAGGGTGTAAATGAGCCAAACCAAGCCAAGCCTGAGCTCATCACCTAAGCTCGAGCTTGGCTCATGAGTAGTTTTTGAAGATCGTGCTCGGCCTGGGCTCAACTTGTTTATTAATTATAATATAGTTATATAACATGATATATATTATTTTTATCATAATATTATATACAAATATACAATAATAATTTATGTACACTAAATAAAAAGATATAAGGCTTGTTAAAGCTTGTTTAGGCTCATAAGCCTAATCAAACTCAATATGTGAAGCTCGGGCTCAATCTCGTTTATTAAATGTGCTTCAATTTAAGCTCGGCTTGATTCGAGCTAATAGCTAGCCGATCTGAAGTAGTTTACGAGCGGCTCAACTCGCTTACACCCCTACCTCTAGTTTTACTAATTTGCTTTGGAGCCCGAGTTTTACATTATTTTTACTTGGTTAGCATCAATGCAGCAGGTGGTGGTGGTCCAAACAAAACCCGAGCTGGAGGGACCAGCGGTAGCTAGAAAAGCGAGGGGAATACGGGAGGGCATTGTAAAAAGCCGTGCATACATGCAAATGTTTTTCTCGATTACACATTTTTCCAAGGTCACCATTAACTACCTGAAATCAAGTGCAAAGAGAAAAGCTTGAAAAGTTTACCACAGGGAATTGCTTTTGTAACTTGTTATGAATTTTCGATGACTTTTCTGGATGTATGGATTTAACCAAATGTCTATGTTTCTTATGTCAACGTACTAGGGGACTTAGATACCCGAAACAAGTGTTTTATACCTGACTAGGGAAATATCAATAGTAGTATATGAAGACTAGACTAGTTTAATAATCATTACTCTAGTGTTACACATTGACTAACCTTGTCAGATGTTCTAAAATAGGTGTTTTTTTTTTTTTTTTTAATTTTAACGGCAGATGTTCTAAGATTAATCCGTCTCTAGTGTTACACATTGACTAACCTTGTCAGATGTTCTAAAATAGTTTTTTTTTTTTTAATTTAACGGCAGATGTTCTAAGATAGATTAATCTATTTAATTAAAGAATAGTCGTTTACATTGTAAAGATTATTTGTAAACTTAAATTGAAAGTTTAAGCTATGACATATAACATTTATCTAATATAGGTGCATAAAAAAAGGGTTACCCATATTCCCGTTTAGTTAACCAAAACATAATTTGTGCTACCGAAACATGATCACAAGCTGGTAGGGACGACAATAAGACGGGTATGGTAGGTAATCCTAGCGTCAAGCCTTACCCAATACCTTTTGCGTATTGTGTATGTCCATTAGTTTGTTAAAAAATACTCAATGAGATTTTCATAGAGAATTCTTTTTCTTGTACTTCTAATTTTATATAACTTTACATTTAGCAACTATGATAAATTTAAACATGATAAGTTGCGTTACATGTAATATAAATCACAAAATATAAGTCTCGCATATAGTTATATAAAATAGGAATAATATCATAAAATACATAGAAAAAAGAAAAAAATATGTTTTCCACCTGATGAAATAACTTGAATGTAGCATTAGAAGACTGGGGTCAAAAGATAATAAAAACAAAAATTGAAAATTTGAAGGAACTATTATTCGGTTATATAGTTAGGGTAAATAAGTATATTGTTTCAGAAGTAGGTATTACCTAATAGGGGTGTTCAAGATCGGATTATCTGGTTTTTGAATATCCGAAAATTTCGGATACTGAATATTAATATCCAAATCCGTATCCGAAATTTCGGACGATGATATCCGAAATTTCGGATACGGATTCAGATTCGGATATCCAAACGTATATCCGAATTTATAAAAAAAAATAAAAAGATCGTTTCGTGTATAGATTAAAACTAAACCTATATTTGATTGTCCAAATTTCCAACATTGAAAACTAAAAATATTCATAAATCCACACCCGAATCCGATTATTTACTATTTTTTTTACTATTTTTAACTATATTTCAAACTAAATATAATACTCATATTCTATATATATTTATAAAAACAAATTAATTTTCGGATATCGGATAGTCGGATTATCCAAAATTTTTGAAATTCATATCCGAACCTGAATCCGAAAATTCGGATTATCAGGTTTTCGGATATCCGAATTTTCGGCTATCTTGGATACGGATTTTCGGATATTTCGGATTTTATTGAACACCCCTATCACTTAATGCAATACCTGTATCTAAACACAAATCTTGTTTTATTGATACTATAGCTGATCACATACTCAAATATATATCCGCTTTTGGCTGGATTCTTTTTAGCTTATTCTATTCTCACACCCCTAAATTCTTAATTCCACACCCTTTTCACTTTATATATATATATATATATATATATATAGAGAGAGAGAGAGAGGGGAGAATTGTGTGAATAGGGGTGCAATTACCATAATCGAGCTAGGCTCGTTACAACTTTCTGAAGCTCGAGCTCGGCTCGATTCGATCCTTGGATTTTGCGCTCGAGCTCGGCTCGTTAGTAAAACTTAAAACTCGAGCTCGACTCGAAAGCTCGATCCAAGCATCTATGGCGCGAGTTAAAACAAGCTAAAGCTTGACTCGAGCTCGTTTTTTGGCTGTTAATGAGCCAAGGCTTGGCTCAAGCTAGACTCGATAGTTTGAGAACTCAATTAAAAAAGAACATCTAGATCATTCAGAAAGTAATACATAGTTTAAACCCTAAAGTATACTAAGCTCGATAATGCTCGTCGAACCTAAACGAGCTACACATACAAGGCTCGAACTCGGGCTCGCTATCTAATCGATCCTAATTTCAAGCTCGGGCTCGGGCTCGAGCTCGATAAGGCTCGACTGATTGAGCTTATTATCGAGCCGATCTCGAGTAGCTCGTGAGTCGCTCGGCTTGTTTGCACCTATATGTAAAAATATTAACACCCTTTTCCCCTCCCCTCCCCTCCCCATGAATATTAACAAACCTCGATTTCGTGTGTCGAGGACCCTATCACCTACACAAAAACTTCAAGGGTTTTAGCTGTCCCCTAAACCAAACTCCGGCCGTTGAATTCTCCGACATGGCTTCCTCCATCAACACCTTCACACTCCATTCACCTACACGCTTTCACACACACCCCCATTCTCGCACCCCCCTTCATTTCAACCCCATCCTCACAACCCCCCATAAACCCACTTCAATTATCACCCATCTCAACAAACCCACTTCACACCACCCCTTAATCACTTCACCATCACCCCATAAATCCATCACCAAATTCCTAACCGAAAAGGTTGCAGTTTTGCTCATTGGGTCATTCATTTTCATGGGGTTTTGCAACAACAATGTTGCATTAGCAAAACCTAGTCAAAGTCAAACATCAAGTGTGGAAGTTGATCAGGAGGAGGAGGAGGAGATGATGTGTATGAAGTTATTGGAGGGTAATCCGAAAGATGTGGTGGCTTTGAAGTCGGTGTTTCATGTGAAGATGAAAAGGGGGAAAACCAAAGAGGCTATCGAGTATGTGGAGAGGTTGATTGCTGTTGAGCCTAAGGAAGTTGAGTGGAGGCTGTTGCAGGCTTTGTGTTATGAGATGATTGGTGATTATAGCAAGGCTAAAACTTTATTTAAGAATGTTTTGATAAAGAGGCCTCTTTTGCTTAGAGCTTTGCATGTATGTTTCCTTTCGACGACTCACGGGGCGATTGGGGACCATGTCGCCTCTCGCCTTTTTAAAACCAAGAATTTGAATGACTTTGATAAATGATTAAAGTTTAAATGATTATATGAATCTATCTTCTAGGGGGGTATGTGGTTTGGTGCTAAAAAAAAAAAAAGGGTAGTTGCACGGTACCCCTGACCGCGGAAGGGATCTCCCTTCCCAGTTCACCACCCGACAAGGATCCCTGGCGGCAAATACCCATAGCCATCAAAGAGGGGTAAGAAACATGTTTCAAACCCGAGACATCGAGTGTCCTCGGTCCGGCTTAAAGCGGGTGTCGGTGGCCACCAAAGTGGCACTAATGGGAATTGAACTTGGGTCTCCATTGGAGAACCCAAGTCACTCCACCACTAGGCCACTTGTGGTTTGGTGCTAGGTAGTCAATGCGTTGGGCGCACTCAAGGGTGAGCCTCGGGCCTAGGCGTAAATCGCTCAAAAAGCGAGGGCTTTATACGCAAGGCTTGTAATTAATATAAACATAGATTTTTAGGGGTTATAGACATGTTTTAAGCTGGTTTCATGCCATTTTTGAATGTTTCAGACCAGAACTTTTCATGGCCGCAATATGTTTTGGTTATTGTGCTGGGCGCCTAGGCGAGCGCCATGTGTGCCTTTACGACTTTGGTTTGGTATATGCATTAATGTAGTAGATTATAACTGATTTAGAGGTGTAAATCAAGATTTTATCCGTTAGGATCTTTCGTTTCTAGATTGTGATTGTTTCAAGTAGATAGGGTGAATTGAAGTTTATGTGTGTGCAGGGGCTTGCTATGGTAATGCACAAGAATCATGAAGGACCAGCAGTGTTTGAGATGCTGAATAACGCACTGGAAATTGCCCGTCAAAGGAAGAAAGTTGCAGACGAAAGGAATATAAGAATATTAATTGCACAAATGCATGTCGTGAAGGTGGTACATCAAACTTTTAATAAAATCCGTAGTTATTTATAGTTATACTATGGTTGTTTATTGGATGGCGTAGTTATTGAATTGTTAGATATATTATACGTATATTGACATTGTGATTATACTACACTCTATCCAGGGGGAGTTGGATGAGGCTTTGAAACTATTTAAAGATCTTATAGATGAGAATCCTAGGGACTTTCGGCCTTATCTTTGCCAGGTACTATAATCTCGTTATCATTTTATAGTTTCATTTATATTATGCTTCTTTAGTATTAAAGTACTCTTTAAATTATTAAAGTTGTGTTTAAGACTAGGTCCGTTAGTGGGTTGGTTCTTGATTTAGAAGTTTTAAGGTTCCTTGCTGTTCAAAGACCAAGTATAGTTGGGGTCTATTATTATACTTAGAGAAAAATGTGAATAAACATTGTCCCTGTGTTTTGAATTTGATTCAGGGAATCATCTATAGCCTTCTTGATAAAAAGGAAGAAGCTGAAGAACAGTTTTTGACGTATCAAAGCCTCGTACCGGATGAGTTTCCTCAAAGAGGATTCTTGGAAGATGTCGTTTTGGCAGCAAAAACCGAAATCAGACAGAAGCACAAGAGCAAAGAGTTGAAACCTGATTTCTTATACAGGAAATAAGCATCATGTCATCAAACAGATCATCCTTCAGTATTTTTGGCATTGGTTAGGCTTCTCGTACCCGTCCCGTCTTACTTTATTGTAGAAAGGGGAAATAGTAGGACTAGTTTACCATTATTATTAAGATTAATCTTCGGCTAATGTTAGTTTTTGGTAGGCCAAAACACCCGAAGAAAATGGAAAACAGATGGTTAGGCTTTTTTTTTATAAATATTTTTCGGTTCTGGTTACATACGTTTACAAAGTTGCATCAACTGATTCAATAGATGACCGAACCACTAGAACCCAAACACAACCATTAGATCACTGAACCCCGCTGCATATTCTATACAATTAAACAAGAGTTAATTACTGTTTTCGTCCCAGTGGTTTGTCAAAAATCACTATTTCAATCCATTAGTTTAAAAATTGCGATTTCAGTCCCCGTGGTTTCACTTTCGTAAGCATTTCAGTCCACCTCGTAACCATTTCAGTCCCTGTACTAACATAATAAATGGATTGAAATGGTTACAAAAGTGAAACCACAGGGACTAAAATGGTTACGAAAGTGAAACCACGGGGACTGAAATCGCAATTTTTAAACTAATGGACTGAAATAGTGATTTTTGACAAACTACATGAACGAAAACAGTAATTAACTCATTAAACAAATAAGCCCGTTTTAAAGTAAACTCATTAACCCCTAAACCCAATTACACAATAACCATTTAAACATTAAGCCCAATAACCCCTAAACCCAATTACACAATAACCATTTAAACAATTAAGCTCAAAAAGCTTTTAGCCACCTATTTTTTTTTTACACTGAAAAGGTTAACCTAATTTTTTTAAAAAATGAGAGCGGCATGTTTTATTAATCTCTTTCAACCCACAAGTCGACTTTTCAAACTAAAGACTCAATTGACGATTCATCTAAGGCGCTTACTATCACAGGCTGTAGGGGTGTGCATGGGTTGATTTTGGGCTCAATACAAACCAAAAAACGAAAATTCGTTTCTTTTGGGTTTCTAAAAACAGTGTGGTTTGGGTTTTTCGGCTTATGTTTTTTGGTTTTCACAATGGGTTCGGTTCGGTTTTGTTTTTTTTTTCAGCTTTGCCACTTGGGCTTGAAATTTTTGGGCGAAAAAGTATAGTTTTATCTTTTTATTATGTGACTCTGACCTAAACCGAGAATCTACACTAAAAACAATTTGATCCCTATGAAGAAGATTCTTGGGTTCGTATTGAAGTAAAGTTGGTTTTTTATGAATCAAAATGGCCCAAAAATCTAATGGCAGGTATTCTTTATTTTTTAGAGTTAAATGCCATTTTAGTCCCTGTGGTTTGGGCCATTTTGCCAGTTTAGTCCAAAGGTTTCATTTTTAACCTGTGGGTCCAAAAAGGTTTCACAGTTGCCATTTTAGTCCACTGGGTTAACTTCATCCATTTTTTCTGTTAACGAGAAGGCCAATTCGGTCATTTTATATGGCTGAATTGCCCTTTTAGTTAACAGAATTACATACAAAATGACCAAATTGGCCTTCTCGTTAACAGAAAAAATGGATGAAGTTAACCAAGTGGACTAAAATGGCAACCGTGAAACCTTTTTGGACCCACAGGTTAAAAATAAAACCTTTGGACTAAACTGGCAAAATGGCCCAAACCACAGGGACTAAAATGGCATTTAACTCTATTTTTTATTATGACTTAAAAAAAACAACTCCTAATTTTTTAAGATAAATAAATGGGTAAATTACACTTTTCGTCCTTTATGTTTGTAGCAGGTTGCAATTGATAGCCTTTAACTTCAATAATTACAGACACCATCCTTTATTTGGAAAACGCATTACACCTTTCGTCCTTTAGCACTAACCAAGTTAAAATTTTCAGTTATGTCTATCCACTTAAGGGTATTCTGGTCATTTTATATTTTTATTTAAAATGTTCATTAATAAATAAACATCATCTTCCCCAATTCACCCTAACCCTAAATCTCTCATCTTCATCTCTCACCAACTGAAATGACTCAGACTGAAACTTTTGCTAACTCGCTGCAAGAAGCTCTTATGCAACGGGACATGGTACTTGCAAAGTGTGCAGAAATTCTTTCTTTAAGTTTACCAGAAGTTGCACAGCTTCCTAACTTGGAATCTCAAGTTAGTTGGCTGTTAGAATCGTTTAGTCTTGTGAAAGATCAATTAATTAAGCTACAAGATGAATTTAACGCAACGAAAGAGGCCGCCAGTGCACAAATTGATCATTTAACTGCAACATTGCTAACCGAATCACAGGTGAATGAGGTTAATGTGGGATATCTACAAAACAACTTCACATTGTACAGTTGAGGAACTCGATAGAAGAAACGGTACCAGTTGGGCTACAAATTCGAGTTTTCCTGCTCAAGAATGCCAATTTCAAGAGGAAGAAGAAGAGCCAAGGTTGACTAAAGTCAATCATGTGGTTGCTGATAATGAAGGTGATGTTTATATTGACACCAATGGCACAAAAGTTCGCGTCTTGTCTGTCCCAAAAACGGGTTTATCAGATAATCATGGAGGTCGAAAGTCATTGATCATGAAGAAGTTGTTGAGGAAAAGAATTGAGTCGTGGGTGGGAGTTTCGAATGAGAAACAGACCGATGATAGCTTCAATTCAGCAGCATCTCCAGCAAATCTGACCCAATCGGATGTTTCATTTGTTCATCTCCAGCATCTTCATCAGAAAGTGGTGGTGGTAGAGGTTGGTTGGTGAGAGATGAAGATGAGAGATTTAGGGTTAGGGTGAATTGGGGAAGATAATGTTTATTTATTAATGAACATTTTAAATAAAAATATGAAATGACTATAATACCCTTAAGTGGATAGACATAACTAAAAATTTTAACTTGGTTAGTGCTAAAGGATGAAAGGTGTAATGCGTTTTCCAAATAAAGGATTGTGACTGTAATTATTGAAGTTAAAGGCTATCCATTGCAACCTGCTACAACATAAAGGACGAAAAGTGTAATTTACCCTAAATAAATCATAACATGTATTGTACAGAATTTAAACTCTCAAGCTTTAGGCTATATTGTACAGAATTCCAACTTGTAATAGTTTGGATTGTCAAACCTTCAATCATTTCATTTAGGTCATGACCACCATGGCAATGCCAGGATTTGGTGATACTTGTCACAATTTAGTTGGCGTTTCTATAAATCGATTGAACCGTCTAAATCGATCAAATTGAAATAATGTGTTTCGGTTGGAACAGATTCGGCTATGGTTCGGTTGACACTTTGGATCCCCAAACCAGTAGTTTAATAGTATATACTATTTATATTTCTATTCAATTTAGTAATACGAGGTTATGTAAAATATATTATATTAATGAACCATCCTTATCATTTTTAAACCTAGTACAAAATTATGCTTTAAAAAAAACAAAATAAAATTATCTTAAACCGCTAAACTGAACCGTCGAACAACAAAAATGTCATGTTCGATCGTCCCAACCAACCCGATTAGTTTGGCTTCTTTTTCATTGAAACCATAGTAACTAGTTTAATACCCGTCCGGTGGACGGGTTATGTTTATGTACTATACATTAATAACCCGAATGAACCTATAAACACAAAGAACGGTACACAAAACTAAACATGAGAAAAAAAGATAACATATATGGTCACAGCAGCATAATGGTGGAATGGGTTCTGCTTTTTTATGATGACGTAAATATTTTAGTTATATCAGTGTGTGCATCTTGCGATCTGCTCATATAATGTAATATATGTGTGGGCGCTCGGGGGGGCAAAAGCAAAAGTGCACTAATTTTTAACGTTATTTTAGTAATTTCGTGAAAATAACGTTAAAAAGAGGGGATCGTTAATCAGGCATCATGTGGTGGCGTTGATAGCCGAAAGACAAGGGGGTACATGCACCAATTGGCGTTTGTCTCAATTGCTGAGTGTTATGTGCCTTATGTCCAAGGCTTGATGCAAAACCACAATCGAGCCGGGGGTCTCATTGGAAGCAGCCTCTCTATTCCTACGGGGTAGAGGTAAGGCTGTCTACATCCCACCCTCCTCAGACCCTACCTTAGCTCTGCTATAGGTGGGATATACTGAGTACGATGATGATGATGAGTGTGTGCATCCACAACACTAAATGGATCATCAAGTATATAGATGTCAGCATCTTGATAAAGAGCCCTTGCTAACTGCACCCTTTGTTTTTGGCCCCCACTCAAGTTTATACCTAGATCACCAATAATGGTTTTGAATATTTTGATCTCCATGTAAAAAAGCTCCAAATCTGTTTTCAGTGAACATGCTTGAAGTTGGGTTTTTTTTTTTTTTTTTTTTTTTTTTTTTTTTTTTTTTTGTATTTAGCCTTATCCATTGGATTATTGAATAAGATATTTTCATCATTATTTCCTGATTGTATCCATGCTCACTGGGATAGGTAAGCTGCAAACCCACATATTCGAACCTAAACCATAACTGAAACCAAAAGAAGTGAAGTTAATATGCCTTCAAAGCACCAAAAAAGGAACTGACTGGATACATACTTTTAAAGTGATTGCGAGATATTGAATATTTAATATTAAAAAATAAGTTGAATAACATTGGTTGTCAAATTAGTGTTTGGGTGTGCTTCTGCTATTTTGTTATAATCAATTAAATTAATAAAGTTAAATGACCATAAAGGGCATTATTGAATGTTTGACAGTTTCAAAATGCAAATCCAAAGTCCAAACACCCCTTGAAGACATAAAAAGTTAATTTCACATATGAAGTTAAGACTTACTTCACCATAGATTTTCAGAATTTCACCAAGAATACAAGAAAGAAAACTCTATCCTCCGGACCCCATACTGCAACAAACCGCCATACGCATCCCTTTCTCAACTTTCATCTAGATATTAGACAATGTCGGGTTTGGGTCCCACTGAAAGTCACCGTCTTTAAGTTCAATTGCCACCTTAGACATCCCGCGTGGTGACACAATCGTTGCATCTTCTAGCAACTTTTCCTCTTGCAGAAAACCCATGATTCTATCAAGAGAAGCTTTTGTTTAAGCCATCACTGAAACCAAATCAGGAAAATTCCTTAACGGTTCTTGAAGAATCCTGAAAGTGGCTAACGCCGAAAGCACCCCTCCCGCTGTAAGTTGACCACCAATCAAGATTAAAGCCCAAAAGTAACCGCCGCCACGAAGATAGGTGAGCTCCAAAATTAGAAAGTGATAAATGCTTGTGAATATAATCTCTTTTTGAGCCATTTAAACTCCACACTTCTCATTTCTTCCAATCTTATTTTATACTTATCTTCCCATGCTTGTGGTTTTAAAATCCTCATATTTCTAATACACTCAAAAGTCTCTCATTCTGTCACCTCTAGACCATTAATTTATCTTGATAAAGTTCTTCAACTCTTGCTAACAGGATTGTTATAACTATAGATAAACCAGTGGCGATTAATGTTGCAACACACGCAAGCCCGACACTCTTATAGAGAACTAGGTTATAACCCCGTGTATTACACGGGTTGAATAAATAAATTTTATATACTAAATAATAAAACAATATATCTTTAAAAACATTCTTTATTACACGAGTTGAATAAATATATTTTTATATATTAAATAATAAAAAGTTATATCTATAAGAACAATATTGTACGGGTTGAATAAGTGTAATTTTATATACCAAATAAAAAAGTTATATATTTAAAACCACGTGTATTACACGAGTTGAATAAATGTAATATTGTTTATCAAATAATAAAATAATACATCTTTAAAAAACCTCATTTATTACACGGGTTGAATAAATGTAATTTTATATATAAAACAATAAAAAAATTACATCTTTAAAAATATGCGTGTTACACGGTTTGAATAAATGTAATTTTCTGTACTAAATAATAAAAAAAATATATATATCCTTAAAAAAACCTCGTTTATTGTACGAATTGAATAAATTTAATTTTATACATCAAATAATAAAATTACAATTTTGGCCCCGTGGTTATATCACTTTTACCTTTTTAGCCCAAAAAAAGAATTTTTTAACATCTAAGCACCCAACGTCTTTTTTTCTAACCTTTTTAGCCCCTAACGTCTTTTTTAACGCTTTTGGACCCTAACATTTAATGGATGAGGTTAGTGTTAGGGGCCAAAAGGGATAGAAAAGAAGACGTTGAGGGCTCAGATGTTAAAAATTCCTTTTTGAGCTAAAAGGGTAAAAGTGATATAACCACAGGGGCCAAAATTGTAACTTACTCTAAATAATATTATAAATAAGAAGAAAATTAAACTAAATAATAATTATCAATAAGATATTAAACTAAATAATATTTAATAGGAGAGTTATTTGTAATTAGTTAGAAAAGATTAAATTAAAATAATAATTATCTATAAGAGATGCCCTAATATGATAACAAGTGTCCCCAAAATGGTTTCTTTTATTATATAGTATAGATTGCTAAATGTCATTAGGCCTGCAAAATAACAAACTAATTGTTATGCCTGCTAACATTTTTCAGATAGTTGAAGCTCATATTGTGACTGGTGTTCTTCAAGGAAGGTAGAATGACTGTTTATAAAACCGTCAAACATGTTACTTAGTCCCTCACAATGTTCCAACATATCAAAAAACAAATCCCCCAAAATTTTTATCAGAATTCAACAAATTGTTAAAATCACAAGGAGAAATCTAAAAACCCAAAACAATTTTGCAATCAGAAGAGTTAATCATGAAAACAGAAACCAAAGATACATTGACAATAACCTTTTATCCAAACATTGACAAGAAAATCATGAAATAAAATTTTCCGTTTATTACCAAAACCCCAAATTCGCCATAACCGAAACGCAAACGCAAACCCAAAATCCGAAAGGATTACATATGAAATCGAAATGCATTCAAACATCGTAGGAAATGCCTTTTGAAATTGCAATGGAATCACCCCATCTTTCATAAGCAGCAGATCTATCAGAAGAGCAAGCACATATTTCTAAAAAACTCTGTTTATAAACGTTATAATTGAATTGTAATTTCAATAATTGAGGGATGGAAACAAAGTATCAGAGCATGTTAATTTGTAATTTTTAAATTGAAGAGATTCATATATACCTGGTAGCAAGTGACGCCATGAAACGAAGCTCTGGACTAAAATCCAAAACTAAAACTCCAAATCAGTTCTCCCAATTTTATTCAATGAGTCTGACAAAAAATTAAATTATCGAATTAACGAACCACTAACAAAATTGGTAAAAAGATGATGATTAAAGGCTAGAATTACCCACCCAGCCATGGCGATGAGATTCTGATAATAGGCCTCAACAGTCAGTCAATGTTTTCTATATATTACTAACGAAGTGCTTGATTTTGTTGCAGAAGGAATTTTGTTTTCAACCTGTAGTAGTTTTACATGAAGAACAACAAAATTGTGAGCAAAAATAGTGAATTTAAGAAAAAAAAAATACAAGTACCATGTAAAGACCTTTGCAAGAATTACATTGAACATCTGTACTTTGCTCCATCATAAGAATGGTTCAATTGAAATGGAAAATACGAATTGTTGTTTGCATGTAGATTATATAACAATACTTCTCAACTGAATTAAGAAAACTACCCAGATTTGTAGGAGTCTTGATTTGTGGAGACCAGCTGAGGAAGCTGCAAAGAACTTCCCTCAACTGCCACCATAGATTGTACAAGAGTGTCAATACTCAAAACGGTTAAAGGTAACATTTAGGTGGTTGATTTATGGAGATAGTGGGCAGCAAAAGGTAGAGGTAACCACCTAATACAAAAACCAACCATAACCTCTTGGAACCGCCACAAGAGCGGTTATTTTAGTGAGTTTAAACGGCCCAGATTTCATTTCAGCAAGATCTAACGGTGGATATCGATTTGGAAGGTGGTTAGACTTAATGGGTTTAATATATATATATAGCTCGTAAACACACAGACACACTTGGACTCTTAAATTTGACAGCTTAATTGGTGATTTTCATGTACACAAGTCCACTGACATGGATGGCATTAAACATATTAGACCATGCGTAGTGGTCTCGTGAAATCTCATTTCACATCCATAGAGTACACCGCCCCCTTGCATGTGAAAGGGTGCTCTCTGTGGTTTGTATCACGCTAAAGAGAGAGAGAGTGGCTTCTTTTTTATGAGAGAGTGAGTATCTATGAAAAGTGAGTATTTGTTGGGTTTTATTTGATTCGCACACTTCACACCGTTACACCATTTTAAGACTTGGGAATAATTGCCACACGACGAATTTTGCCCCTTCACATAATGAACCACTACTCATGGTGTTATAATATTGATGCGTATTTTTGTAGTTCATTCAACAATCTAATATTATTGCGACAGTGACTTGAATAATTGAAGAAAAAATTTCATGTGCGTATTTATGTACTTGTTTCAATTGGGTGTTGTGATTGATGGTTAACATTCCACCACTGAAATGTTTTTGATGATTATGTCACAATTGTATGGTATCATTATTATTGGTTGCTGGAGCATCTAGTGAGTAAGGAACGGAGTGAAGTTTTAAAATAAAGCTGTTTTGTCGAAGATATTATTAGCGAGGTTAAGTCATTAAGTTTTATCTGGCTTAAAAGTAGATCAAAATTCAAAGACATCAAGTGGATTGAGTGGTGTAAATTTATAATTATGTAGTGTGGTTGTGTTGATTGTGTCGTTTTAGATCGGTCGTTAGGTTCTACACACCACACCATGGATAAACAAAACAAAACAAAACAAAGGTGAACCAAGAAAAAGGTTCCGCTAGCCGTAGATCGAGTTCAAACCCAAGAGGACGCGTGTCACAAACGAGACAAGACAGTTCTAGTGGTCCTAGTGCACCGTTTCAAACCGCATACGGATATTCAACAAACTTTCATATTTTTACCCCCAAGCTTAACAACTGACTTTTTATAACACCCAAACCCCAACCTAATTTTCCGCCACAAATATTTTCACACCCACACGGTCCAACGATGGTTGCACCTGACATGTACGAATACTCCATGGAAGCGCAAAACTCATTCGATCCATTTGCATTAAGGAGCCCACCAATTCAATCACCAAGAGAGAATGTCGAGCGCTCACTTCCGATCTACGATTACAATGAAGACCAAGATGTAGAGGTTGTCCCCGAAACACAACATTTGGATGAAGAAATTGGCGATGACGAAGAAGAATATGAGGTGGAAGACGAAGACGAAGATGTTGGTGAAGCAAGTGAGTCGAAAGAAAAAGGAGGAAAGGCGGAGCGTCAAACCTGGACAAAAAAACAAGAAGAGGCCTTAGCCAAGGCATGGGTTCATTGTTCTTTAAACCAACAAAAAGACAACCAACAAAAAGCGGACAATTTTTGAAAAAAAAGTTCTCGAGCATTACAACGCAATGGTCGGCAGAAATACTCAAGTACGTTCAAAATGGCTCCCTATGTTGAATAAGACAAACCACTTCAACAGCCTTTGGCAACAAGCGGTATAATCAAGTTACATCAAAACAGAATGTAGACGGGCAACAAGTTGCGCCGCCACCCCTTTCTGAATTGCAAATCCTAACCTTCCAAAGACAAACCCTTGCCCCCTGGGGCTGAACAATTGTTGTGGATGATCCGTTGTACCCTGGTCAAGAAGTGGATAGCTTCTGACGCTAGAGAGTCAAATGTATCACAGACAAAAAGGTACAAAGGCATGCTGGTTCTCTGCGCAAGTTTTAGCGTACTTATCCACTTTCTTTGATTCCGCCTTTCTTGATGGTTGTCCAGCTATAGTTTTTTTTTTTAAGTTTTTGATTTATATTTTTTATAAATAATTTAGAAAAAATGTAATAAGAAAAGCATTAAAAATGCATTTTAAAACGTTAAAAGAAAAGAATTGGTGTTTTATGAAACTTTCAAACAAAGACGCCCTTTTGAGTCAGCACCTGTTTGGCGTTTTCTTAGTGATGCGCTGTGTCCTAGTCATTCCTATTGTCCACGTCATATTGCCTCATATGCTTTTAATTATATAAATATTAATGTTTACCCTCTATGTTTTTTTTAAGTGAAATCCAATCCTCAACTATTATATTGCCCGGTATGGGTGGTGGCGTCCCTCCGATGCTATCGGTGATGAGGTGACAGGGGTAACGCCCTTCACACCCTCCGGCCTTAATTAATATCCACAAATCATTCATTTTCAAACTTATTATTATTGTGCTGGTTCACTTTGATTATATCATACTTCATAAAACTATTCTAATAGTGCTGATTCATGTTTTCATAAAATAAACAGAATTGGTATAAAAATATTCTTATAGTGCTGATTCACGTTTTCATAAAGTTAATAGAATTTGGTTATAATAATTTATTAATTTAACGCTTTTAACGACGTTTGCCCGATCACATACTTGCCAGACTAACTATTATTCATTCTTCTTTTATCAAGGTATGTTGGAGACAAAATGCTTTGATATATCCAATGAAAAATATTTTAGAGTTAAATGTGATTTTGGTTCCTTTGGTTTGCGTCATTTTGACATTTTAGTTCAAAGGTTTCATTTTTCATCTGTGGGTCTAAAAAGATTTCACCGTTGCTATTTTAGACCACTGGGTTAACTTCATCCATTTTTTCTGTTAATGAGAAGGCAATTCGGTCATTTTATATGGCCAAATTACCCTTCTAGTTAACATAATTACATTAAAAATGACCGAAATGCCCTTCTCGTTAACAGAAAAAATGGATGAAGTTAACCCAGTGGACTAAAATAGCAACGGTGAAATCTTTTTGGACCCATAGGCGAAAAATGAAACCTTTGGACTAAACTGACAAAATGACCCAAACCACAGGGACTAAAATGACATTTAAGTCAATATTTTATTACTTAATTGATTAACGATTTAAAATAAAGAAGTTTTTCTAAAGGAGTGATGAATGCGATTAGAGTTGTTAAGCACTTTAGAAGCTGTGTGAATAAGAGATCACAAGTTTATGAAATGATTGTCAAGTACACATATTTCTTTTATTATGGAGGACTATAGATGAGAGTTAAGATGAATATAAAAATATAATTTTACAAAAATATAATTTGCTTTCTTTTAGTGTAGAGTACAGTTTCAGTTCATGTGGTTTACACTCAATCATATTTTCAGCATTCATTTAAAAAAAATTCAACAGTACAGTCCCTGTGGTTGTCAATTGCTCGCAATCAAGTCCCTGACACTAACAGACGGTTTGTAATTCAGTGAAAAGACTAAAATACCCCCCATAACTTTAGTTACCATATTAGTCCCTGAACGTTAATTCATATTTTCCCTTCATATTCAAAACTATTTCCTAATCTAGTAACTAACCATCAATTATCCTTAATTACTCAGCAATATCATGTTATTAACATCAACAACCCGTATTAAGACTTGTAACCGGAATTGAACTTTGTTTGAAATGGGTTTGACCTTTAGAACTTGAAATGGGTTGACTTTTAGAACCTGAATTGGGATTGACTGTTAGAACTTCAATTAGGATTGAACTTGCAATTGCAATTAAGTTTTAGTTGTAGAACATGAGGCACCTTCATTATCACAGGTTTGACCAATTATTCTGGTCAAACAGGTCAAGCAATGCCTACCAAAGTGTAAGTTCCTATTTAAATTATAAGTTTTAGAACTTGAAATGAGTTTTACTTTTAGAACTTGAATGGTGATTGACCTTCACAACTTCAAGTGACTTTTACTTTCAGAAGTTGAATTGCCTTCAGTTACACAGGTTTGACCATTTATTCTGGTCAAACAGGTAAAACAATGCCTACCAAAGTTATAAGCCATGCCTACGAGACTTGAACTTTAGTCTAATTCCTATTGTGCAAAGCAAAATGTATCATCCTTGTTCTATTTATAACTAAGTAACATTATGCAATTGAAATTTAGCCTAAATCCTATTGTACTCTGATCAAGTTGATCCTAAACACAATCAAGTGGCAGAATCCTTGTTCAAATGCTACAATTGATCCTAAACACACTCAAGTACCAGTCAAAGTCATTTGATCCTAAACACAGTCAAGTAGTTAGATCCCAAACACAGTTAATAACTTCAAATCAAAGATAGTTTAATAAGCATCATTAAGACTTATATATCACCATTAAATCAAAGACAGTTAAATAAGCATCATAACAGTTAGATAACAAAACAAGGGTAATCTTGATCATTAAATTCAAAAACCCAAAAAATGATCAGTTGCCAAAATAACCCTTTCAAACTGTTATACATAAGCTACTAGTTAGGCATGTTGGCTCATGTGGACCCCCGCCAAAAGAACAGATGATTGAAAGCCAAAATATTCTACAATCAACTGATCCATAATAACAGTGCTTGAAGTCATTCTCCTCCCAATGGCAAATGCATCAAACAACTGCGGCAACCAAAGGTCTGCTGGAAGCTAAAGTCTGCTAATGGCAAAGGTCTGATCACCCTTTGATTTGTGAAGACAAAGTCTGATGTAGAAGGTCTGCTGAGGCTCAACAGAGGATAAGGCTCATCAGATATTGAATCAATAGATGTTGTATATTAGTGTTTTGAATGTAACAGTTATTAGTTATAGCAGATGTCAGAGGTTGTTAGATGTCACTGTCTAGGTGACGTCAGCATAGATTCCTCAGAGGTTTGCATTGTACTATAAATAGAATAGTGCATGTACTATTCTATTTATCACTTCATCACTTGACATTTTGTACGAGCAAATAGAGTGATCTCAGGCTGAGGGGGAGTTTATATTATATGGATACGTGAATCATTGCAATTTCAATCATTCAGTTAAAAGTATTCATGATGAAAGAAAATCTCTCATTGTTTGTGAATTAAAGTTTATCTTCATTCCGCTGCATTATTTAATTGTTATTTTCTTACATCTTCCATCTTAAACTTTTACTAACAATTCAAACTCAGGTCCTAACAATTGGTATTAGAGCTTTGATCAATCAAATTTGATTTAACAATCAATTTGATATAAAAGATCAGCTCATTTCACTGATATCGTTTGTTCGTAGGAAGTTGAAAAAACAGAATTAAAAGTTTAATCACGTTCAAAGTAGTTTAAACGAAGCTTTGTAAAACAATCAAAATGTCTCAAAACAGACAAGATCCTCATAACACTGGCACCCTTTATAAACCACATATGCTTGTCAGATCCGAGTATAATATCTGGCAACGTAGGATGGGTCATGTACTTGCACAACAAAACACCGGATGCTGGAAATCGGTTATCTTCTTACCACATGTTCCGATGGTGCCGAGTGCAGAAGATCCCAAGGTCCAAGTACCTAAGAAACTTGAAAATTACTTTGAGCAGGATTTTCAGAAAATTGAGTAAGATGCTAAAGCATTCAGTATAGTTACTACAACACTACCCAATGATATCTATGCTGGTCCATTACATTGTAACAGTGCAAATGAGTTATGGGATGCACTAAAAGAGCAGTTTGGTGATACAGAAAAGGTCATTGAGAACAACAGAGAGGTTTTGAACCAACAATATGAAACGTTTTGTCATGTCAAAGGAGAGTCATTAACCCAACAGTTTGAAAGGTTGAGTTGTCTAATTAGTGAGCTAAAACTGGTAAATGTAGAATATGCTAATTCAACTTTGAATAGTAGATTTCTTATATCACTACCAGAAAAATGGACACCATAGCCTTTGTTACTAGAAGTTTTGTGGGTTTTAAGGAGATGAGTTTGACTCAGCTTCATGGTAGGCTCCTCACTTATGAGAGAAAGCTTAATCAGAAAAAGAAGTTACAGGAGTCAAGAAAGGTGGCTGATGACTACTCTTTTGGTAGTACAACACTTTTTGGTCAGGATGAAACATCTGGTAGCAGTAAGTATCAGAGTTATGATCATTTTATTGACATAACATTTGGTGGAGCATTTAACTCTGATTCTTACCCACCCAACTATGCTTTCACATCAAATGGAGAAAACTAGATTTCTGACAACTTATCATTTGAATTAAATGTCCTTCAACATTTTGACCCCACAGACCAGGAAGAAATAGACATTTTACATCAACTTGCCTTATTAGGTGTGAGAACAAGCAAGTTTTATAAAAGAACTGGTAGGAAGTTTCCAGGGTTGCATGGGAAATTAAAAGTTGGGTTGGATAAATCAAAGATAAAGTGTTATAAGTGTAATAGGCTTGGTCACTTTGCTAGGGAATGTAGGAGCCAAACCAGTGGTCCCATAGTTACAAATCCTAGTCCAAGACCTCAAAACACCCAGAGCACTGTTCACTATGCCCAATATACCCCTGCACCTCAAATGCAAAGCACTGCTCATTCTTCAAGTTCAATATATTCACGCCCCAGCACCTCAGGTCCAAGTACAATTTGCACCACAAGCTGCACAAACATCTGCTCATGCAGAGGCCAGTCAACAGAGCTTCTTTACACAAGGCTTTGTTGATTGGAGCAGCTTACCTGAGGATTTAACTGATAAAAATTTTGCTCTAGTTGCCAATTCTGATAAGAAACCTGATGAATTCTGTTTTAGGGCACTAGAAACAATACTAGAAGGGCTTGAATCAGAGGAAGTAGAGTCCAAATCTGAGTTGGTGAAAGAGAATGCTGCAATAGATGTTTCAAAAGAAAATGTTGGTGAAAAGCTGTTAAATGAAAAGATTGCTGAACAGCTGATAGAACCTTTGTTGGAACCTCTTACTGATCCATGGGATTCCAGTGTGTGTGATGGTGAATGTGATTGTGATTGTGCCATGATGGTTGCTGCTAACGTATCACCTCAAGTCCTCAAAGACTTGTGTTTAGATAAATGCATTATTGTTTTTGCTAACATCAAAGAGGTGAATAAAAATCTTAGAAACAAGATCTTAAATGATGAAGTACAATTTGAGAAAACTTTTAAAGAGTTAAAATCCAAATTGTTTGAAAAAGAAAATGAAATCAGCAGTCTAAAACATGATTCAAGCATAATCAAAGATCAACTCCAAACTATGGTAGAAAAATACCAGAGTTGCAAAAAGGAGCTTGAGTCTACCCAAATCACTTGTGAGAAATGGGTAGAATCTTGTAAAGGTTATGAGTTGATGCTTGAAAAGCATATCAAAAGCAATGTGAAATTTGGCATTGGGTTTAGAAAAAAATGACCAAGTTTCTAAAAACACTGCTGTAAATGAATATGGCTTTGTTGAAATAATTCCCACAAATTTGGCTGGTCAAGAAATAAAAGTCACTGATCAAAACGGTAAGAAAATTGTTTTAGAAAAACTAGAAGGATCCTCAACTTTTGAGGAAATTAAAAAATATCAATTCAAACCCACCTGGTCTGATGAGTGTGACATTCTTGAAAATTTTAAGCCAATGGCTATTCAATAATTGAAGGTGTCAAAGCACCCAAGGTTAAAATCATCCCTTTAAAAGACATCCCAACAGAGGTTATAACCTTTGTTGCAAAGGAGGTTGAAAAAAGGAAAAGGAAAGAGAAAGTCAAAAACCTGTTTTGTGATTTCTGTGAAAAGAAGAATCATGTCACTAAAGATTGTTTTCTTCTAAAAGCATATGCTATTAACAAAACCAGTGTAATTGTGCCTGCAACCCATTGCACAATTTGTGGGAAAAAGCATCATCAAACTCAACAGTGTGTTTATCTCAAATCTTTTGAGATCAAAAGAAAAGAGTTTACATCTAAAAAACTGAAGAGTACACAAAAATCAACACCCAAAAGTCAACAGACCTTTGTCCCTGTTGAAACACCTGTTACAAAACAGCTAAATGCAACCTCTGTTCCCAGTAGGGATGGCAAAAATACTCGAGCCCGATGGGTATACCCGAAACAAATGGGACGGGTATACCCGTTACCCGACGGGTATTGGGGCGGGTATGGGATTAGTTTTAAAAATTTTCGCGGGTATGGGATTAGGTAATACCCGACCCGATTACCCGAAACCACATATCCGTTTACCCGAACTATATACCCGATTTTTTAATTTATATTTTTATTTTTTCATTAACACTTGTCTATTGTTGATTTATTTTAGTATGTTCATAATGTGAAAAATAAATTTTCTTTTAGTATATGCATTTGATAATAGTATTTATATTTTGTATGTTGTGAAATATATACATGTAAGTGTATAAGTATAATAAAGTTATTATTAATTTATGATAAAACTTATATGTAGGTAATGTACATTTTTTATTTATAATAGTTGTTGTATAAATAGAATTATATAATAATTGTAATAGTAAAAATATGTATTTAGAAATCTCAACGTATATCTTCTAACAAACTAATGGGTATACCCGGTACCCGCGGGTATACCCGATACCCGACGGGTAATTACCCGACAAATACCCGACGGGTATTGGATCGGGTATGGGACACAATTTTATAACCGGGTATGGGTATGGGATTGCCAATACCCGACCCGAACCAGACCCATTGCCATTCCTAGTTCCCAGAGAGGCTCAAGGAACAGATGCACCACCTGCAAACAAATTCCCAAGGGGATATAGTCAACCACTGTACCAAAAGGTCCCTCATGGTTATGAGGCCTAGAAAAGGCCTTCTAAACCTAAAATAAACAGGCATCCTTATGACTACCAACATCTGACAGGAATGGTCCCGAGTGTGAATTTCACACCAACAGCATGGACAGGAGCGAATCGACTCACACCTTCTTTAACAAGAGTCCGGAAAAGGTAAATAAGGGATGGTCCCATTTTCCCATTTTTAAAGAAGTCTTCTACCTTTCCGATAACCTCTTGCATTTTCGTACCCCTCGCCTAAGTCTGCAGTATATCTGACAGTACGGTGTTGTACCAACCAGTAAGGAACCACCCGATGTCGGATAATTCCTTAAATACCTAGACAAACTTCATAAAAGCTCTGACACGGGGCCGTGTTCCTTGAACAAGGGGTCGTGCCCAACATTCTTCTAAAAACATGGGGCGTGTCGAACTAACAAGGGGCCATGGCCCTCGTATTTTTCAACACGGGGCCGTGTCAGCAATGACGTAGGCCGTGTTCTACTAACGGACAACATTATCTGACACATGCATCCGGCACGGGGCCATCCTGCCCAGGCATGGGGCCGTGCCCGCGTGCTGTCACTGTCTATAAAGTCAGACTTTGGGAGAATGTTTGGGACCATTCCAAAAGGGCAACATCTTGGAGATTCTTCACACATACCCCAAAAGGTATGTTATTGAAAAGGTCTCATTTGACCTTCTTGTCCTTTCCTCTTTTGTGCATTTCCCATTTTTTTCATTCTTCATGAACTCTACTGAAGCTTGAAGCTTCAAGCTTAAAAAGCTTCAATAGGAGGGTCATACTCTTGATTCTTAGCTCAAAGTTTTGCAAATTCACTTTAGTAAAACATTATTTTAAGTTATTTAAGTCCAGAAAGTTAAAAATCAGTCAAATCTAACTTAAAAGAAAATTTTAGAGCTAAGAATCTGGAGCAGATGGAGTAGCACGGGGCCGTGCTGAGCATTCTGATCTTCCATATCTTTTTAACGGTTAGTCATTTTCTCTCAAGATGTCAAGCCAGCAGAGTGGAACGTCATCAACAAGCTCCGTAAACCAGAGAAGAGGGAGAAGGCTCTCACTCGAGGCCACTCTCGTACGATATGTGAGTGCCTTGAGAGGGAGTCTTGACGAGATGACCTTAGTGGAGGAGGTTCTCATAGACCGTGTGAACTCTCATACCATGGGGCTAGAAGATTGTTTTAGAGAAATCAACCTTTTACATCAAAGGTTGAATATCTTGGCTTTGCCTCCTATGGAGCCAATCTTCCCACAAGATGATTGGAACCTAGCTAATGAGGTCATACAACCTACGGGATGGGAAGTCGAGATTCCGGAACCTCCCCCTATTAATACTACCTTCGAGGTCCCGATAAATCCCGCTCCCCCTCAAGAGGAGGTAGAAGAGGAACCCTTTATTTTCCTACCAAGGGAGATCGAAGAGATGCTCAACGACCTCTAAATTGAGTATTTCCCACAAAAGCTCTAGTCCTCCATCATCTAGCATTCATAAATCTAGGAATGTAGCCTTAGGGTTGTTCAAAAAATGATCTCGGAGAGGCATTCTCAAGATCCTATCTATCTTTCTTAGTTTTATATTGGTTTGTAATTTTGAATTTCTTGTAATGTTTTTATTTTTTGTGAAATGGATGATTGGATGGGGGTATTTTAAATAAATGTGTTAAAGAAAGCGAAAACACTAGATGGATGATGAAAAATGGAACCCATGCACGTAAATCAGAGGCCTCAGACTCATTAACTGCAAAACAGTGGCTGCAACACGGGGCCGTGCTCACCCAGCACGCCCTCGTGCCCAACTTACTATTGTCAAAAATATTTCTGCCAGAAGGTGGCACGGGTCGTGCTCACTCAGCACGCCCCATGGCTAACCCAGTGTAAGTCTTCTGATTTCATTTTGTTACTGGCACTTTGGACACGGGGACGTGTCCCCATAGCACGCCCTCGTGCTGCAAGTGTCAATAACCAAAATTTTTTGTTACTTTCACACTTCTTACACATTTTTCCAAAATAAATCATATACGGGACACATTGAGGGCAATGTGTAATTTAAGTATGGGGGGGGGGGGAGGATAATAAAAACCTTGAATCGTTTGTCCTAAATCAAGCCTTACACAAAACTCGCCTTGGAACCGCTAATCACCCCAAACTTTTTCTAAATTTTTCTTTTCATTTTTTTTACTTATCTTGGTTTAGATGGGTAAAACAAGTTCTAAAAAAATTATGTTTTTACGAATTTACAACTGATAGCGTCGTAATAAAAAGAACCAATTTAGAAAATTACGAAAACGTGCATGATAAATCTTTGTAAAATTTGATTATATATACATTTTTACACTACAACCATTTTTCTCACAAAAGTGAGTTTTGAGCCATTAACGAGCATATAAATATACATCTTGTAGGATCGGGGATTCGATCTAAACGAGTCGATCAGAAGAGTTCTCGATCAATACGAAAGGCGGAATCAGACGTATTGATGTTATATCAGCTAGATTCACACTTAGAATCACTTTAACTGTCGATTGTATTGATTTGATAGTGTTTATAGATCGTTCGACACTTCGGCAGCACTTCGTCTCCGGAATCAGAATGTTACAAATGAAGATCCAAGACTCACTATTTATAGGAGATGCCAGACCGCACGAACCTGTTTCACACGACCTGGTCCAGGTCGCACGACCTGGTCCAGTCCACACGAACTGGTCACTTCGTGCGAAGTGGCTGGTTCCGGTCTGTTTACCGTTTTTCTTGAACAACGTGTCCTGGTCTATCTATCTAGTTACATGACTCGATACAAGACGAAGTCAACAGGCATATGCACTAACAAACTCCCCCTTGGATGTTGACGAGTCTTCAGTGTATTGAGTCTTCAGTCTTGATCGGTCTTTTCGCTCTTTCCAAAGTATCTTTCTCTGTAAGCATATCCTCATCAATCTCTATCTTTTTCTACTAGAATCTCAACCTGGCTCTATTCTCTCTCTAATTCTCTTTATCAGGTCTCTTGATTCCTCAAGCTTATCAGCATTAGCAGCTTCTATCTCGAATGCTTTTCCAATAACTGAATCTGGCTCTTATGTCTTCAGACTCCCCCTTTCGATAAGCTGGGATCGCAATCTGGAATTCACTATCTACAGGCTTTGGATCAGAAACCTGACTTTAATCTGCATACGCTTATGCGGAAAATCCTCAGGAGTCGAAACCTAGCTTTTTCAAAGCTTTTTACCTGCACATACTCTACCCAAAACACAAGGTTTTTCATTTTAAAAACATTCATGGTCTAATCATCTAGACACCATTTGCAAAATAGACAATTTTGACATTAATGAACTCTGATTATTCACTTGTATTCGTAACACTCAAATTTGGTTTCAAATTAATGAACCATTTAGTCATTTCAAAATCATTTCTCATTTCAAACAAACTCTCCCAACCCTTGTTCATCATGTTTAGCACTTGGAATTTTGAAAATCAGCTTTCCAACATCAGTTGTCGAAAATAAGATGAAATAAAATCTTTTTGAATTTATCAAAATTTTATGCTAAACAGATTCTTTTTGGTTTTTTTCTAAGATTTTCAGTGTGTTAAAATGCAATAAAGAAATATTTACAGACAATATTTTTGTGAGTTTGTGTAAGAAGATCATATCAGTTTTTGACAAATCACTAGTACCGTTGAGCTTTAAACACTTTAAGTTCTAAACGATTCACTTAGATTGTCAGTATACTGATCCACTTAAATTTTCACACAAAGTTCAATTGTTTCGAGATACGAGAATTAGTGTTTTAATGGACTTAAACTTATTCGCGTGTCCCACCTCAGAATATACTCCCGTATCCAAACTCCTATATTCAGTCTTACAGGTGAATGTACACTAATGATATCTGTAAATGGGTAATGCGAGACCATGAGAGCTCAGGTTAGAACTTCCGTTCAGACAAAGAGATGATGGCTCGACTTTTAGGTGTGTCCCGTTTGGGGAGCTTTTCTTCAACAACACATGATTAGCATTTTTCAATGTTTCATCATTTTTTATGCTGAGGGTGGGCTTTATGATTAAAGCAATGCAGAGTATTATACGAGGACTAGGCTATTGCTCCCGCAAAATCAGAAGTTCCAGTATAATACCCCAGATATCATCACGCACAAAGACCTAGTATGTCAGAAATAGAAAGCCCTTCAAACAAGATTTCAGGGGTTACCTATATATCCGAGAGATGTTCCCCACGAGATAAGTAAGTATTTGATATTTAGGTTTATATCTCGAAAACAATCTACTAAGCGTGTAAAGACCTACTTGCATATCATCAGTGAGACCGTTTATCACATTTTAACTTTCCAATTCTTTAGCGTACTGTGATTGTCTACTGATGTACTATCATTTCCTCTTTTTCACAACAAAACTCATTTTGATTTTTTGATTTTTTTTATTTTTAGATTTTATCATGTTTTTGGATTTTTCAAATTTTCAAAATTTCTAAATTTTTTACTCCCCCTAAAATCAAAAATATGTTTCAATTTTGATTTTCCGGGAAAATTTGAAAGTAAAAGCAATAAACTGTACAAATAAAATGACAAACTGATGTGAATTGCTTCAATTCTCCATCCACTTGGCGTAAACAATCAGAACTCCCCCTGACAACAAACTATTTTCCCATTATGATTTCAAAACACTTAAGTTTGTTTTAATCAAAATGGTTTTTCCGGAAAATTAGTTTTGTTGAATTCACACATCATGGGGATTCATTCATCACTTTGTTCTTTAAACCATTTGTAAAAACTATCACTTGTAGATTTTTCACACAAACATTTTTCATTTCTAAGAAAGATGCCGATTCCTACTCCCCAATTACCAACCTGGGAGTTCCGGCAAGTCAGGATTTCAAACAAAGAATGCTGACACCCAAGCCTGGCCAGCTTTGGGTGCATCCGAGTTATTTTCACTCGGTGTGTAAGTTCTCCTCTTTGATTCATAAAATTCTTTTACCCCTTTTGCCCTACCATCGACCATTTTTCCAAAAATATGTTTGAAAGCCTTTTCGACATCGAATTCTTTCTTTTCAGAATAGAATTGATTCGAAATTTCCACTTTTCCAACTTTTTTTTTAAATTTCAGTCCGCAATGGTGGAAAGTTTACGTCATCCATTGGCGGAACTGAATTTTCTCTTTTTAGTTCAACTTGTGGCTCCTCTGACTTTGATGAGTCAGATTCATCGCCAGAAAGTGGCTCCTTTGCTTCCGAAGAAACAAATTCATCGCCAGATTTAACATCTGATTTCTTAACAACCCACGTTTGGTTGTTAAGATTCACTCTTCTTTTGTAAAACCTTTTAGAACACTCACCAACTTCATATGTTGAATTTTTAAACATTTTAAAATTTTCAGTTGGTGGTTCAATTTTATCAACAACTTTTTCTTTGAGTTTAGAAAGAACTTCCTATTTTATGTTGGTTGCCATTGGACAGTTCCAGGCGATGTGACCAACTTCGTTGCATCTATAGCAAGTTCTTGTTTCCTTTTTGGTTCCAAACACAGTCTTCTCAAACTTTTGTTTTTCAGCAAGAAACTCCTTGTTAGACTGTTTCCAGAAAGCTTTTTCTTTTTCTTCTTCTGAAGAAGCACTTGAAACAAATACAATTTTTGATTTAGAATCTTTAATATTTTGATTATTTTCAACATCAAAACCCAACCCCTTCTTTTTGAAATTGCTTTTATGATTCAGTTTCTTTTGATGACCTGGACCGAAACCTTTCTTCTTGTTTAAACGTTGTTGAACTCTAGAAGTATATTTAGGTTTGGAAAATCCAATTTTATTTTGTATTTCTGAAATTTTGACTTTTATTAGTTTGAAAATCCATTTAATATTTTCAGTTTTCACATTTTTTATGGGAAATTCTTTATCAAAATATAATTTGTCGAAATCATTCAAAGTATATGCAACTTTGAGTGTTTCGTCATTCAAATTAATTTTTGATAACAGAAATTCTTTATTGTAAACCCTTTTGACCGAAGATTTCGAACTGTCCACTGATGAACTTGAACTCTCAGATTCAAACTTTGACTCTGACTCCTCATCCTTATCCAACACCTGATCGACCACTTTCTTTATTAACTCAGACTCATGATCAGTGTCAGACGATGTGAATGTGACGTCAATGTTGTTTGGTAACTCATCAGTTGTTTCAGACTTTAACTGTATATTGACTGCCTTTTTGACTTGTTCCGAATTTGGTTTTCTGGGAGAATAACCTTCCCAGATCGGCCCGACCACGTAGAACATACAAAACGTGGCGGAAATGTCGGGGAGTGTTGTAACAGAATTAATTGTTTCAAATCCATGGCAATTGAAGTTTCGTTTTATTGATTAAAAGTGTTACAATGTCTTAACAAATAAGGAAATACAACATAATTAACTAGTCTTGCATCTTTTATTGTCACTAAAGCAAGTCTGCCTATGTGTATCTTGATCATCTTATGCAACAGCTCCTGAAAAACACATGTGAAAATAGGTACGTCAGCATAAAAATGCCTGTGAGATACATAGGTTTTGTGAAAATAGGTTTCATGACTTATGTTTGAGAAAAATGTTTAGTCATGAACCTTGTAATTTGCTTTGTTTTGTAAATCATTTGAAAAACGATAAGATCAGATGATATGTATAAATAAGAGAATAATGTATGGTTAAATGAATAACCATTGTAAAATGAGTTTGTATAAGATAAGTTGTTTGTAAATCAATGTCTTTTGAAGAATATGTTATTTGTATAAAATGTTATATGTCTCAAATTGAAATGATTCAAATAACGCTACGATATGTAATACCATACAAGCACTTATATATAGGAAGTACCAGCGGCGTATCCACCATGCTTGTATCATATTACACACGCCTCGTTACTTAAATCACTTACTCCAACCAAACTACCAAGATGTAATGTTTAACGATTGTAGAAATGTTTATGTATAGTCAAATGTCTATTGTCAAATGTACATCATGTCAACAGATACAAATGGTTCACACGGTTCAATAGTTACAAACGGTTCATATGATCAAAAGGGTTACGACGGTTCACATAGTCAAATGGTTACAACGGTTCAAAATGTAATATAATGTGTTCATATGCTGGATGAGCATATGCAACAGAAATGCAATGTAAAACAATGTACTAAATACGCACACAATGGGCATACATAGCATGTAATGTAAAACGATGTACTAAGTACGCACACAATGGGCATACATAGCATGTAATGTAAAACGATGTACTAAGTACGCACAAAATGGGCATACATAGCATGTAATGTAATGTAATGTAATGTAATGAAATCATGTACTATAATGTACTAACGAACATAGCAGGTATATGATGTGAAAACAGGAAAGCATGAAAGTAACAAGTAGGCACATGTGTTTCACCCCAAAACAGTTTGGAAAACAGTAAAAGAGGGGTCTATGTAATCACTTGAGATTGCTTAGTAGTCCTTGAGTAATAACCAAACAATGCTAGAGATCGCGGATATCAAACGACACCTAATATAGGTAACTATGTTAATAACCGGACCTAAATCGGAAGATCGGATAGAATGAGGGCTCGTAAACCAAATGAGTATGGAAACTCATGTAGTATGTTTTAACAAAGCCTACATGCTAAATGAAACCTAACCTAAGTGCTTACGACCCATTACGACCCGTTTAGGTAGCTTATGCTACTTTAACGCGTCGTTCGCGTAAAACGCGTTCGGACCGCCTAACTAGTCCTATGACAAGTAACATATGCCTTAACATGTCTAATATTGTTGTCAAATCAGTTTAGATGTCAAAAGTTATGTTACATATGTTTAAAATGAATTTTTGGCTTCAAAGGGGTATTTTGGTAATTTACCTAAGACATATAAACTACCTATCATACAACTACTTAAACGAAGCGACCATAAGGTATAACCTCGTAAGGTTATTCCCTATAAACTATGGTCACCTAAAGTGCTTGGTCGGATCCTAATGATCGACCAAACGGGTCGGGTTCGAAGGTATAAGCGATTTATTAGATCGCTTACCCTTACGACCCTATATAAGCACTAAACTAAAAGTGACGAGCTAAGCATGCTAAAACATGCTTAACTAAGTTTAGAAAATAGGGTTGGTATCAAAACAAACGGTTTTGATACCCATAAGTAGTTTGGTTACAAAATACGCAAGAATACGTATTCTGACCGAAACTACGGCTCGTCACTGAGCCTAGATAACGTGGTAATCAGTAGGTATAGTCACTAGGGACTATAACCATCGTGATCACGCTCACGTTATGAAGTTCAAACGAACTTCGCATTGACCATAAACTGGTCAATGCAGAAAGTCAAACAAGGTTTGACTTTCAGACTCGGAAAGCAAATAAAAGAACGAAGGAACACTTACGAAGGGTCCCCGAATGCTAATCTAGATCAAAATAGCTCAGGTATGAAACAAAGGTTTCAACTTAGAGCACAAATGATCAGATTCTAGTGAGAAATGAAGTTGGGGTATGTGGGTATTTATAGTTTTCGGTTCACCGTTAGGATCGTTTCTTGGAAAAGAGGGAATGATCTCGCCCGTACACTTGTCGGAAGGTTGTGGTAACTGATATTGACCCACCACAAGAGTTGGACACTTGGCATTGGCCTTTGGAAGGGTTAAAGGCTGTTAACTGCTGAGAAAACGAGTTTCTGCATAACTGACCCCTGCTTGCGCACCGTAACAAATATTTGTTGCGGTGCGCAAGCACCTATTTTGGCAGAATTACAGTTTTGGTCCCTGCAGCCCGTTTAAGCTATTTTCGATGCGTTTGAACCCCGTTAACCTCATTTCAAGTCTCTAAAATGAAGTTAAAGTATAGGGAACTTAAAATGTGCTCAAAAATATCTCGGATGTCGGTTCGTTTGGCCGTACGGTTGCGTTGTTCGGTTAATTACGACGGGAGTCGTAACGAACGTAAAAACGGTCCAAATTGCGCGACGAATGGATTTTTGACAAGCCAAACACTAAAGCATAGTATTATAATGCTTACATAAATTTTTTGGATGTCCGGATGTATTCAGAACGTAAGATATGCGCGAAAATGCAAACTTGTGCACTTTTTGACGCTTTTAGTCCCTGAATGACCCAAAAGTTTATTTTAGCATACCGAACCCCTCAAAGCCTATTTCTAAGCTATGTAAAGGATATTTATGGTATGTTTAACTTATGGTCATGTTCCGGAATGTCTGTTACAGTTCAAATTGGCATACTTTCGCAGTTTGTCAACTTTAGTCCCTGTAAGCGATTTAACTTAATTTCACCATACCAAACCTTCCAAAACTTATTTCTAAGTTATGTAAAGGTTATTTAAGGTATGTTAAGCCTATTTCACTATTCCGGAGTGTTTGTTGCATTAAACTGGTTATATTTACGCATTTGTGCGCGTATAACCTTCCAGAAAGCGATTTAGAGCTTGAAATCGAACAAGAGTTGATATGTGCAAAAGATACACATATTTATACAAGTCCAAAGTATGAAATACAATATTTCATTGGTTTGGTATTTGTTTGATGGTCGCAGTGACACAGGTGTCACAGTCTCCCCTACTTTAGGAAATTTCGTCCCGAAATTAATTCGTAGGAGTCTATCTGTGGCTTTGTGTTAAGTAACCATCAAAGATAAGCAAGGCATAATCCTGTTATTTCTATTTAACGGACATTTTTCAGAAACGAAAAATGAACGGAGTTATTTTCAACAGGCATTCTTCAGAAACGAAAAAGAACAGAATGAGTCATTTTCCACAACCTCTTCAGAAACGAAAATGAACGAAATGAGTCATTTTCCACAACCACTTCAGAAACGAAAATGAACGAAATGAGTCATTTTCCACAACCTCTTCAGAAACGAAAATGAACGAAATGAGTCATTTTCCACAATTTCTTCAGAAACGAAAATGAACGAAATGAGTCATTTTCCACAACCTCTTCAGAAACGAAAAAGAACGAAATGAGTCATTTTCCACAATTTCTTCAGAAACGAAAATGAACGAAATGAGTCATTTTTCACAACCTCTTCAGAAACGAAAATGAACGAAATGAGTCATTTTCCACAATTTCTTCAGAAACGAAAATGAACGAAATGAGTCATTTTCCACAACCTCTTCAGAAACGAAAATGAATGAAATGAGTCATTTTCCACAACCTCTTCAGAAACGAAAATGAACGAAATGAGTCATTTTCCACAACCTCTTCAGAAACGAAAATGAACGAAATGAGTCATTTTCCACAATTTCTTCAGAAACAAAAATGAACGAAATGAGTCATTTTCCACAACCTCTTCAGAAACGAAAATGAACGAAATGAGTCATTTTCCACAACCTCTTCAGAAACGAAAATGAACGAAATGAGTCATTTTCCACAATTTCTTCAGAAACGAAAATGAACGAAATGAGTCATTTCTAGACACACGACCAAACTTGCTGTGGTTTCCGTGCACTGAATTTCATAATTATGTATGCATCCATAATTACGCAATTCCTGGTCCGCACAATTTGTTTGTAATATGAAGGGGAGGAAAAATCAAACCTGTGATGAGTGTGACTAGACTACCATAAGGTCCTTTTAATTAGATTGACAACTGATCCTTTTAATTAGGCCACCTAGGAGTTCTTTCAGCTATCTCATCACATGATATTCCTAACCAGATTTTTTTGGATCAATCTGTTTAACTAGACCACTCAAGGGGTCTAATTATGGAATAGTACAATATAATCCAAGGGTCTTTACTATTACGTAAAAGCCCATTGAGGATTTAATATAGTACACAAAGATATGGAAGATTCTACGAGGATTTAGATAACAAAACTTGGATTACACAAGAACATAAAAGGGAACACATAAGCACATAATCACATAGTTGTTTAATTTGTTATTAACTTGTTATCGATTGAAAATGGATATGGAAACCAGTCAATTGACTTCAATGTCCTCTGGGATTTATCTAAAAAGATATAAAGATCTCCCAAAATTCGATTTTTGTTTTCTAAGAAACGTAATATTCGAATTAAGGAACACAAAAATTTTAGGATTTACGGAAATACCCTTAGGTACCCTATTAAGGATTTATAGTAGTACTTTGGGTATTCGTCCAGTGTTGTAACTTGCGTTTTGTACTTCGTTTTCCTTGAAAGAAACAGGTACTTAGGAATTTCGTGGAAAACGCAAGAGATTATAAAATAGTAAAATTTTGGGGAGTAGTTTGCTTTTCAAGGAATACGATTCCTTGATTGTCGGTATTGTAAGGGATATGTTGTTTATGCATACAACCACATAAATACATTGTAATGTAAATAAAAAAAAGATTTATTTATTAACAATGATAACAACTGTTTCATGGACCTTGACAACAAATGAAAATAATACATAAGACATGATTATTTCTAAAAGGTGTTGTCTTCTAGTCGGTCAGATGCTTATCTCCGTGCTGGATTAGCATTAGCAAGCTTTGGGCAATTTCTTCGGAAATGACCCATCTCGCCACACTTGTAGCAAGAACCTGGTGGAAAGCGAGCTTGAGCAGGATTGTTGTTAGCTTGATTTGGTGCAACTGCTGCTACGCAAACTTTTGCTGTATGACCTTTACGTCCACAAATTTGGCATTCGCGGCACTTCACCATAGCATGATGATAAAGGTTACATTTGTTGCACAAAGGTGAAGTTCCATTGTATGGCTTCCTAGTACGGGGTTGAGCTGGTTGGTTGGGGACGGCTTGATCATTGTGAGTAACCATGGCGAAGTTCTGAGAAGCCTTTCGCTTCTTTGACTTCTTAGGGGATCCAGTCGGTTCATCCATGGTCTTTGATTCCTCGATTGGTTTCGATTCCTCGACCGGTTTCTTGTCACCCTTTCGGAAAAGCTTACGTTTCCTGATCTGAGATTCAGTCAAGGTTGCAGATAGCTCAATGGCCTGCCTAACCGTAGTGGGGTTACTACCAGTAACAATGTCCTGAACTGAGTCAGGGAGACCATCAATGTATTTTTCGATCGCCTTATCCAAAGGCGTAACCATGGTAGGACACAACAGGCTCAGCTCCTCATATCGATCAGTGTATGCTCGATGTTCGCCGCTGTCTTGCTTAAGGTCGTCGAATTCTCTTTCCAAGGCCCTGATCTCGTGACGAGGACATAATTCCTTCATCATTAGTGCTCGAAGTTCTTCCCACGTTTGAGCCAGTGCTACTTCGGCACCCCTATCTTTCACCACACCGTTCCACCATGTCAAAGCTCGTTTCTCAAAGACACTAGATGCGAAATCTACCTTTCGCTCGTTTGGACATTGTACATGCCTGAAGGTGCTCTCTAGACTCTCGAACCATTGCAGAAGTGCAGTCGCTCCTTGAGACCCAGAAAACTTTGATGGCTTAGCCGAGTTGAACGTCTTGAAGTTGCAGGGGGCATTGTTGTTATTGAGAGCTTGGTGACATTGAGCAACGATGTTCGGGATTGCAGCAGTCATTTGCTGTGTAATGACAGCTGCCAGATCTTCAATAGATACCGAATTTTCGCGTCGTGGAGGCATTCTAAAAGAGGAAACATGAAAGGAAACGAGTGAGAGTATTAGACGAAAAGAATGAGATGAAACAAATCTGATGAAAGCAAGGATAGTGGTCATTTGTTTGTTACTACAAAGCAACAAACGACCTCGGTGATTAATCAAAGTAAATAGGTCAAAAATAATGTATCGCGAAGACATGCTCGCCTATAAGTGAACACTCATCCCAAGAATTCCCAGGTAAGCACAACTCGTCTCGCGTCTGATGAGATATATACGAATTGCTTGCCTAGACAGAAAACCCAGAATACAGGCATTCACCCTTCCAGTTTGCACGTGTTCACATTATTTAAAACCCAAAACCTTGACGAGATTTTGAAAAATTAAAGGGGTTCAAAACCTAGAAATCAATCATCCTAGAACAGATGATTAGTTTTCAAAGCGGTTTTGAAATTTATGTTCTTGTGGTGGTTGTCGCCTAAGGATAGGTGACGATATTGTTTTATGACTAAACGCAAGTAAACTCGCGTTAGGGTCCTAAGAAGGTTATAGACTAGGTCAAAGTATTACTAATAACCTAATTCCCTATAACCATTGGCTCTGATACCATCTTTTCTGTCACACCCCGACCACGTAGAACATACAAAACGTGGCGGAAATGTCGGGGAGTGTTGTAACAGAATTAATTGTTTCAAATCCATGGCAATTGAAGTTTCGTTTTATTGATTAAAAGTGTTACAATGTCTTAACAAATAAGGAAATACAACATAATTAACTAGTCTTGCATCTTTTATTGTCACTAAAGCCCAAGTCTGCCTATGTGTATCTTGATCATCTTATGCAACAGCTCCTGAAAAACACATGTGAAAATAGGTACGTCTGCATAAAAATGCCTGTGAGATACATAGGTTTTGTGAAAATAGGTTTCATGACTTATGTTTGAGAAAATGTTTAGTCATGAACCTTGTAATTTGCTTTGTTTTGTAAATCATTTGAAAAACGATAAGATCAGATGATATGTATAAATAAGAGAATAATGTATGGTTAAATGAATAACCATTGTAAAATGAGTTTGTATAAGATAAGTTGTTTGTAAATCAATGTCTTTTGAAGAGTATGTTATTTGTATAAAATGTTATATGTCTCAAATTGAAATGATTCAAATAACGCTACGATATGTAATACCATACAAGCACTTATATATAGGAAGTACCAGTGGCGTATCCACCATGCTTGTATCATATTACACACGCCTCGTTACTTAAATCACTTACTCCAACCAAACTACCAAGATGTAATGTTTAACGATTGTAGAAATGTTTATGTATAGTCAAATGTCTATTGTCAAATGTACATCATGTCAACAGATACAAATGGTTCACACTGTTCAATAGTTACAAACGGTTCATATGATCAAAAGGGTTACGACGGTTCACATAGTCAAATGGTTACAACGGTTCAAAATGTAATATAATGTGTTCATATGCTGGATGAGCATATGCAACAGAAATGCAATGTAAAACAATGTACTAAATACGCACACAATGGGCATACATAACATGTAATGTAAAACGATGTACTAAGTACGCACACAATGGGCATACATAGCATGTAATGTAAAACGATGTACTAAGTACGCACAAAATGGGCATACATAGCATGTAATGTAATGTAATGAAATCATGTACTATAATGTACTAACGAACATAGCAGGTATATGATGTGAAAACAGGAAAGCATGAAAGTAACAAGTAGGCACATGTGTTTCACCCCAAAACAGTTTGGAAAACAGTAAAAGAGGGGTCTATGTACTCACTTGAGATTGCTTAGTAGTCCTTGAGTAACAACCAAACAATGCTAGAGATCGCGGATATCAAACGACACCTAATATAGGTAACTATGTTAATAACCGGACCTAAATCGGAAGATCGGATAGAATGAGGGCTCGTAAACCAAATGAGTATGGAAACTCATGTAGTATGGTTTAACAAAGCCTACATGCTAAATGAAACCTAACCTAAGTGCTTACGACCCATTACGACCCGTTTAGGTAGCTTATGCTACTTTAACGCGTCGTTCGCGTAAAACGCGTTCGGACCGCCTAACTAGTCCTATGACAAGTAACATATGCCTTAACATGTCTAATATTGTTGTCAAATCAGTTTAGATGTCAAAAGTTATGTTACATATGTTTAAAATGAATTTTGGCATCAAAGGGGTATTTTGGTAATTTACCTAAGGCATATAAACTACCTATCATACAACTACTTAAACGAAGCGACCATAAGGTATAACCTCGTAAGGTTATTCCCTATAAACTATGGTCACCTAAAGTGCTTGGTCGGATCCTAATGATTGACCAAACGGGTCGGGTTCGAAGGTATAAGCGATTTATTAGATCGCTTACCCTTACGACCCTATATAAGCACTAAACTAAAATTGACGAGCTAAGCATGCTAAAACATGCTTAACTAAGTTTAGAAAACAGGTTTGGTATCAAAACAAACGGTTTTGATACCCATAAGTAGTTTGGTTACAAAATACGCAAGAATACGTATTCTGACCGAAACTACGGCTCGTCACTGAGCCTAGATAACGTGGTAATCAGTAGGTATAGTCACTAGGGACTATAACCATCGTGATCACGCTCACGTTATGAAGTTCAAACGAACTTCGCATTGACCATAAACTGGTCAATGCAGAAAGTCAAACAAGGTTTGACTTTCGGACTCGGAAAGCAAATAAAAGAACGAAGGAACACTTACGAAGGGTCCCCGAATGCTAATCAAGATCAAAATAGCTCAAGTATGAAACAAAGGTTTCAACTTAGAGCACAAATGATCAGATTCTAGTGAGAAATGAAGTTGGGGTATGTGGGTATTTATAGTTTTTGGTTCACCGTTAGGATCGTTTCTTGGAAAAGAGGGAATGATCTCGCCCGTACACTTGTCGGAAGGTTGTGGTAACTGATATTGACCCACCACAAGAGTTGGACACATGGCATTGGCCTTTGGAAGGGTTAAAGGCTGTTAACTGCTGAGAAAACGAGTTTCTGCATAACTGACCCCTGCTTGCGCACCGTAACAAATATTTGTTGCGATGCGCAAGCACCTATTTTGGCAGAATTACAGTTTTGGTCCCTGCAGCCCGTTTAAGCTATTTTCGATGCGTTTGAACCCCGTTAACCTCATTTCAAGGCTCTAAAATGAAGTTAAAGTATAGGGAACTTAAAATGTGCTCAAAAATATCTCGGATGTCGGTTCGTTTGGCCGTACGGTTGCGTTGTTCGGTTAATTACGACGGGAGTCGTAACGAACGTAAAAACGGTCCAAATTGCGCGACGAATGGATTTTTGACAAGCCAAACACTAAAGCATAGTATTATAATGCTTACATAAATTTTTTGGATGTCCGGATGTATTCAGAACGTAAGATATGCGCGAAAATGCAAACTTGTGCACTTTTTGACGCTTTTAGTCCCTGAATGACCCAAAAGTTTATTTTAGCATACCGAACCCCTCAAAGCCTATTTCTAAGCTATGTAAAGGATATTTATGGTATGTTTAACTTATGGTCATGTTCCGGAATGTCTGTTACAGTTCAAATTGGCATACTTTCGCAGTTTGTCAACTTTAGTCCCTGTAAGCGATTTAACTTAATTTCACCATACCAAACCTTCCAAAACTTATTTCTAAGTTATGTAAAGGTTATTTAAGGTATGTTAAGCCTATTTCACTATTCCGGAGTGTTTGTTGCATTAAACTGGTTATATTTACGCATTTGTGCGCGTATAACCTTCCAGAAAGCGATTTAGAGCTTGAAATCGAACAAGAGTTGATATGTGCAAAAGATACACATATTTATACAAGTCCAAAGTATGAAATACAATATTTCATTGGTTTGGTATTTGTTTGATGGTCGCAGTGACACAGGTGTCACAGTCTCCCCTACTTTAGGAAATTTCGTCCCGAAATTAATTCGTAGGAGTCTATCTGTGGCTTTGTGTTAAGTAACCATCAAAGATAAGCAAGGCATAATCCTGTTATTTCTATTTAACGGACATTTTTCAGAAACGAAAAATGAACGGAGTTATTTTCAACAGGCATTCTTCAGAAACGAAAAAGAACAGAATGAGTCATTTTCCACAACCTCTTCAGAAACGAAAATGAACGAAATGAGTCATTTTCCACAACCACTTCAGAAACGAAAATGAACGAAATGAGTCATTTTCCACAACCTCTTCAGAAACGAAAATGAACGAAATGAGTCATTTTCCACAATTTCTTCAGAAACGAAAATGAACGAAATGAGTCATTTTCCACAACCTCTTCAGAAACGAAAAAGAACGAAATGAGTCATTTTCCACAATTTCTTCAGAAACGAAAATGAACGAAATGAGTCATTTTTCACAACCTCTTCAGAAACGAAAATGAACGAAATGAGTCATTTTCCACAATTTCTTCAGAAACGAAAATGAACGAAATGAGTCATTTTCCACAACCTCTTCAGAAACGAAAATGAACGAAATGAGTCATTTTCCACAACCTCTTCAGAAACGAAAATGAACGAAATGAGTCATTTTCCACAACCTCTTCAGAAACGAAAATGAACGAAATGAGTCATTTTCCACAACCTCTTCAGAAACGAAAATGAACGAAATGAGTCATTTTCCACAACCTCTTCAGAAACGAAAATGAACGAAATGAGTCATTTTCCACAACCTCTTCAGAAACGAAAATGAACGAAATGAGTCATTTTCCACAATTTCTTCAGAAACGAAAATGAACGAAATGAGTCATTTTCCACAACCTCTTCAGAAACGAAAATGAACGAAATGAGTCATTTTCCACAACCTCTTCAGAAACGAAAATGAACGAAATGAGTCATTTTCCACAATTTCTTCAGAAACGAAAATGAACGAAATGAGTCATTTCTAGACACACGACCAAACTTGCTGTGGTTTCCGTGCACTGAATTTCATAATTATGTATGCATCCATAATTACGCAATTCCTTGCACAGTCCGCACAATTTGTTTGTAATATGAAGGGGAGGAAAAATCAAACCTGTGATGAGTGTGACTAGACTACCATAAGGTCCTTTTAATTAGATTGACAACTGATCCTTTTAATTAGGCCACCTAGGAGTTCTTTCAGCTATCTCATCACATGATATTCCTAACCAGATTTTTTTGGATCAATCTGTTTAACTAGACCACTCAAGGGGTCTAATTATGGAATAGTACAATATAATCCAAGGGTCTTTACTATTACGTAAAAGCCCATTGAGGATTTAATATAGTACACAAAGATATGGAAGATTCTACGAGGATTTAGATAACAAAACTTGGATTACACAAGAACATAAAAGGGAACACATAAGCACATAATCACATAGTTGTTTAATTTGTTATTAACTTGTTATCGATTGAAAATGGATATGGAAACCAGTCAATTGACTTCAATGTCCTCTGGGATTTATCTAAAAAGATATAAAGATCTCCCAAAATTCGATTTTTGTTTTCTAAGAAACGTAATATTCGAATTAAGGAACACAAAAATTTTAGGATTTACGGAAATACCCTTAGGTACCCTATTAAGGATTTATAGTAGTACTTTGGGTATTCGTCCAGTGTTGTAACTTGCGTTTTGTACTTCGTTTTCCTTGAAAGAAACAGGTACTTAGGAATTTCGTGGAAAACGCAAGAGATTATAAAATAGTAAAATTTTGGGGAGTAGTTTGCTTTTCAAGGAATACGATTCCTTGATTGTCGGTATTGTAAGGGATATGTTGTTTATGCATACAACCACATAAATACATTGTAATGTAAATAAAAAAAAAGATTTATTTATTAACAATGATAACAACTGTTTCATGGACCTTGACAACAAAAGAAAATAATACATAAGACATGATTATTTCTAAAAGGTGTTGTCTTCTAGTCGGTCAGATGCTTATCTCCGTGCTGGATTAGCATTAGCAAGCTTTGGGCAATTTCTTCGGAAATGACCCATCTCGCCACACTTGTAGCAAGAACCTGGTGGAAAGCGAGCTTGAGCAGGATTGTTGTTAGCTTGATTTGGTGCAACTGCTGCTACGCAAACTTTTGCTGTATGACCTTTACGTCCACAAATTTGGCATTCGCGGCACTTCACCATAGCATGATGATAAAGGTTACATTTGTTGCACAAAGGTGAAGTTCCATTGTATGGCTTCCTAGTACGGGGTTGAGCTGGTTGGTTGGGGACGGCTTGATCATTGTGAGTAACCATGGCGAAGTTCTGAGAAGCCTTTCGCTTCTTTGACTTCTTAGGGGATCCAGTCGGTTCATCCATGGTCTTTGATGCCTCGATTGGTTTCGATTCCTCGACCGGTTTCTTGTCACCCTTTCGGAAAAGCTTACGTTTCCTGATCTGAGATTCAGTCAAGGTTGCAGATAGCTCAATGGCCTGCCTAACCGTAGTGGGGTTACTACCAGTAACAATGTCCTAAACTGAGTCAGGGAGACCATCAATGTATTTTTCGATCGCCTTATCCAAAGGCGTAACCATGGTAGGACACAACAGGCTCAGCTCCTCATATCAATCAGTGTATGCTCGATGTTCGCCGCTGTCTTGCTTAAGGTCGTCGAATTCTCTTTCCAAGGCCCTGATCTCGTGACGAGGACATAATTCCTTCATCATTAGTGCTCGAAGTTCTTCCCACGTTTGAGCCAGTGCTACTTCGGCACCCCTATCTTTCACCACACCGTTCCACCATGTCAAAGCTCGTTTCTCAAAGACACTAGATGCGAAATCTACCTTTCGCTCGTTTGGACATTGTACATGCCTGAAGGTGCTCTCTAGACTCTCGAACCATTGCAGAAGTGCAGTCGCTCCTTGAGACCCAGAAAACTTTGATGGCTTAGCCGAGTTGAACGTCTTGAAGTTGCAGGGGGCATTGTTGTTATTGAGAGCTTGGTGACATTGAGCAACGATGTTCGGGATTGCAGCAGTCATTTGCTGTGTAATGACAGCTGCCAGATCTTCAATAGATACCGGATTTTCGCGTCGTGGAGGCATTCTAAAAGAGGAAACATGAAAGGAAACGAGTGAGAGTATTAGACGAAAAGAATGAGATGAAACAAATCTGATGAAAGCAAGGATAGTGGTCATTTGTTTGTTACTACAAAGCAACAAACGACCTCGGTGATTAATCAAAGTAAATAGGTCAAAAATAATGTATCGCGAAGACATGCTCGCCTATAAGTGAACACTCATCCCAAGAATTCCCAGGTAAGCACAACTGGTCTCGCGTCTGATGAGATATATACGAATTGCTTGCCTAGACAGAAAACCCAGAATACAGGCATTCACCCTTCCAGTTTGCACGTGTTCACATTATTTAAAACCCAAAACCTTGACGAGATTTTGAAAAATTAAAGGGGTTCAAAACCTTATAATAAAGGGTTCAAAACCTAGAAATCAATCATCCTAGAACAGATGATTAGTTTTCAAAGCGGTTTTGAAATTTATGTTCTTGTGGTGGTTGTCGCCTAAGGATAGGTGACGATATTGTTTTATGACTAAACGCAAGTAAACTCGCGTTAGGGTCCTAAGAAGGTTATAGACTAGGTCAAAGTATTACTAATAACCTAATTCCCTATAACCATTGGCTCTGATACCATCTTTTCTGTCACACCCCGACCACGTAGAACATACAAAACGTGGCGGAAATGTCGGGGAGTGTTGTAACAGAATTAATTGTTTCAAATCCATGGCAATTGAAGTTTCGTTTTATTGATTAAAAGTGTTACAATGTCTTAACAAATAAGGAAATACAACATAATTAACTAGTCTTGCATCTTTTATTGTCACTAAAGCCCAAGTCTGCCTATGTGTATCTTGATCATCTTATGCAACAGCTCCTGATAAACACATGTGAAAATAGGTACGTCAGCATAAAAATGCCTGTGAGATACATAGGTTTTGTGAAAATAGGTTTCATGACTTATGTTTGAGAAAATGTTTAGTCATGAACCTTGTAATTTGCTTTGTTTTGTAAATCATTTGAAAAACGATAAGATCAGATGATATGTATAAATAAGAGAATAATGTATGGTTAAATGAATAACCATTGTAAAATGAGTTTGTATAAGATAAGTTGTTTGTAAATCAATGTCTTTTGAAGAGTATGTTATTTGTATAAAATGTTATATGTCTCAAATTGAAATGATTCAAATAACGCTACGATATGTAATACCATACAAACACTTATATATAGGAAGTATCAGCGGCGTATCCACCATGCTTGTATCATATTACACACGCCTCGTTACTTAAATCACTTACTCCAACCAAACTACCAAGATGTAATGTTTAACGATTGTAGAAATGTTTATGTATAGTCAAATGTCTATTGTCAAATGTACATCATGTCAACAGATACAAATGGTTCACACGGTTCAATAGTTACAAACGGTTCATATGATCAAAAGGGTTACGACGGTTCACATAGTCAAATGGTTACAACGGTTCAAAATGTAATATAATGTGTTCATATGCCGGATGAGCATATGCAACAGAAATGCAATGTAAAACAATGTACTAAATACGCACACAATGGGCATACATAGCATGTAATGTAAAATGATGTACTAAGTACGCACACAATGGGCATACATAGCATGTAATGTAAAACGATGTACTAAGTACGCACAAAATGGGCATACATAGCATGTAATGTAATGTAATGAAATCATGTACTATAATGTACTAACGAACATAGCAGGTATATGATGTGAAAACAGGAAAGCATGAAAGTAACAAGTAGGCACATGTGTTTCACCCCAAAACAGTTTGGAAAACAGTAAAAGAGGGGTCTATGTACTCACTTGAGATTGCTTAGTAGTCCTTGAGTAACAACCAAACAATGCTAGAGATCGCGGATATCAAACGACACCTAATATAGGTAACTATGTTAATAACCGGACCTAAATCGGAAGATCGGATAGAATGAGGGCTCGTAAACCAAATGAGTATGGAAACTCATGTAGTATGGTTTAACAAAGCCTACATGCTAAATGAAACCTAACCTAAGTGCTTACGACCCATTACGACCCGTTTAGGTAGCTTATGCTACTTTAACGCGTCGTTCGCGTAAAACGCGTTCGGACCGCCTAACTAGTCCTATGACAAGTAACATATGCCTTAACATGTCTAATATTGTTGTCAAATCAGTTTAGATGTCAAAAGTTATGTTACATATGTTTAAAATGAATTTTGGCATCAAAGGGGTATTTTGGTAATTTACCTAAGGCATATAAACTACCTATCATACAACTACTTAAACGAAGCGACCATAAGGTATAACCTCGTAAGGTTATTCCCTATAAACTATGGTCACCTAAAGTGCTTGGTCGGATCCTAATGATCGACCAAACGGGTCGGGTTCGAAGGTATAAGCGATTTATTAGATCGCTTACCCTTACGACCCTATATAAGCACTAAACTAAAAGTGACGAGCTAAGCATGCTAAAACATGCTTAACTAAGTTTAGAAAACAGGTTTGGTATCAAAACAAACGGTTTTGATACCCATAAGTAGTTTGGTTACAAAATACGCAAGAATACGTATTCTGACCGAAACTACGGCTCGTCACTGAGCCTAGATAACGTGGTAATCAGTAGGTATAGTCACTAGGGACTATAACCATCGTGATCACGCTCACGTTATGAAGTTCAAACGAACTTCGCATTTACCATAAACTGGTCAATGCAGAAAGTCAAACAAGGTTTGACTTTCGGACTCGGAAAGCAAATAAAAGAACGAAGGAACACTTACGAAGGGTCCCCGAATGCTAATCTAGATCAAAATAGCTCAGGTATGAAACAAAGGTTTCAACTTAGAGCACAAATGATCAGATTCTAGTGAGAAATGAAGTTGGGGTATGTGGGTATTTATAGTTTTCAGTTCACCGTTAGGATCGTTTCTTGGAAAAGAGGGAATGGTCTCGCCCGTACACTTGTCGGAAGGTTGTGGTAACTGATATTGACCCACCACAAGCGTTGGACACATGGCATTGGCCTTTGGAAGGGTTAAAGGCTGTTAACTACTGAGAAAACGAGTTTTTGCATAACTGACCCCTGCTTGCGCACCGTAACAAATATTTGTTGCGGTGCGCAAGCACCTATTTTGGCAGAATTACAGTTTTGGTCCCTGCAGCCCGTTTAAGCTATTTTCGATGCGTTTGAACCCCGTTAACCTCATTTCAAGGCTCTAAAATGAAGTTAAAGTATAGGGAACTTAAAATGTGCTAAAAAATATCTCGGATGTCGGTTCATTTGGCCGTACAGTTGCGTTGTTCGGTTAATTACGAAGGGAGTCGTAACGAACGTAAAAACGGTCCAAATTGCGCGACGAATGGATTTTTGACAAGCCAAACACTAAAGCATAGTATTATAATGCTTACATAAATTTTTTGGATGTCCGGATGTATTCAGAACGTAAGATATGCGCGAAAATGCAAACTTGTGCACTTTTTGACGCTTTTAGTCCCTGAATGACCCAAAAGTTTATTTTAGCATACCGAACCCCTCAAAGCCTATTTCTAAGCTATGTAAAGGATATTTATGGTATGTTTAACTTATGGTCATGTTCCGGAATGTCTGTTACAGTTCAAATTGGCATACTTTCGCAGTTTGTCAACTTTAGTCCCTGTAGGCGATTTAACTTGATTTCACCATACCAAACCTTCCAAAACTTATTTCTGAGTTATGTAAAGGTTATTTAAGGTATGTTAAGCATATTTCACTATTCCGGAGTGTTTGTTGCATTAAACTGGTTATATTTACGCATTTGTGCGCGTATAACCTTCCAGAAAGCGATTTAGAGCTTGAAATCGAACAAGAGTTGATATGTGCAAAAGATACACATATTTATATAAGTCCAAAGTATGAAATACAATATTTCATTGGTTTGGTATTTGTTTGATGGTCGCAGTGACACAGGTGTCACAGATCGGAGGCGGACACTTGTTATAATTTGCACTTTGTTTCTTACCAGTATCTGTATCTTCCGACTTCTTATCTTGAAATGCTTCAACACCTGCTACTGTCGGATATATTCTATCAATCAAGTAATCAGAATTTGAGTAACTCATTAGCAATCGTCTGATTCTTTCATTCTCAATTTTTTCAGTCTCTAATTCTTGCTTCAACTTTGCACACTCATCAATATAGTGATTGATGGCCTTCTGCTTAGACATCATCACTGCATTCATCATTGTCAAGCATCTTCCCTTTCTGAGTTTGTCTTTTCCAACTGGTTGACTGTTCTGTTTAACACATCATAAGATTCTTTCATGTACTTAACATCAAACAACAATTTTTCTTTCATCTTGTCTAGTTCACTAAACTTCTTATCTTTCTCTTCACAATGTTTGCATGGTTCCAAACATTTCAGACAAGGTTTTGTGACCTCTACAATCTTTTCAATCTTAACAATCTTCTTAACAACTTTAACTTCTTCACTCTGTTCATTCTTCTCTTCCACCTGACCAACATTCTCACATTTTACCTTTTTCTTTTCTTTTGCTGCTCGTTTCTCCTTTAGCTTCTCCAATTTATCTGCAAAATAAAATTTGAAACTTTCAGAAGATAAATGAGTTTTACCAATGTTTATTTGTTTAAATTCTTCATTATCATCACTGTTATCAATTGATGATTGATCAAAGACTGGTGTCTTTTCTGAACTATCTTCTGAAGAGACAGACTCTCCATCTTGACTTTTCTTATTATTTGCAAACACATCCATCCATTCTTTCATCAACTCTGGATCTTGAATGATATGTGCAACAAATGCTCTAAACTTTGAGTTACTTTCAGCCGGAATATATTTGTCCCAGCTAAATCCCTCTGGCAATCTTTCATCTTCTTGATCTGGAGGCATAGTAATACAAGCTTTCTTCTTTCCATCTTCAATCGGAATAGCACGGGATGATGACGGTTGTTGAGCTACCTGATGATATATTGCTTTCTGATAATATTCATTGTTCCCGAAAGGATTTTGAGCAATATATGCTTCTCGGTTGGTACATTCCCTCTTGAAATGTCCTTTTTTCCTGCACCGAAAACAAGTAACTTTAGACTTATCAAAACCTAAAGTAGAAACATTAGCATCACGTAAGTCATCTCTTCCGGTAATCTGCTTAAATTTCTCAGCTCTCCTCAACATGCTCGCTAAACACCACTTAATATCCATTAGCTCTATTTCCTCAGCATCAATCTAATCGTAATCCTCTTTTGTTAACATAGGATTTCCGATTCTTCCCGCAACTAAACTCTCATATGATTCTAACACGGTAACTAGTAATGCCATATGACCTTTAGCGACTTCTTCAGAGAAATTATGACCGTTCTGAAGATGCAACGCGATGTTGCATTGTAGCACATGACCAGTACCATTGTTTGAGCTTTGAGACTGATGATTTGAAGTTGAAACATTAGGATTAACAATCGGATATGAAGAAAATCCACTGTTGTTGATTGAACTTTGATTGAGTGATCCGGATGAATTTTCTGCACTGAAAGCGGTCTGGATCTTTGGACTAGCTTCAAAATTTTGAACACTACCTTTGAAATACATCTTGATATCTTGTTGACCACTTGAATTGTTCATTCTAGCGATCTTTTGTTGTTCAAGATCTTGTCCTTCAAGTTTTTAAATGAATTGAGCATTTGACAATCTATCATACTCTCCGGTATTCTTCAAAATCATAAGATATGTACCCCATTCATTTTGAGGTAAAGCATCTGTCACACCCTGATATTTCCATGTATTACCGGTGGGCCCGGTGGGGAGTATAGTGACGTAGTTGATATCATCATAGTCAAACAACACAATATATAAATGCACAGCGGAAGCAAAAGATAAATATATTACAACCCGATATAAAGTAATATCAAATATTACAACGGAATGTAAGATGGATCCACAGGCGGATCTAAAATAGAAAGATAACACTGTTCAACAGACTTTAACATCTAAAGCTTGCGAGACTTGATTATTGATGCCTGGAGTAGCCAGCCTATTACCTATAGTACCTGCATTTAGCCTTTTTGGAAAATACGTCAGTTTACACTGGTAAATACTATCAACTGACTCATTTTGAAAAGTTTAATAAAATTGATTCGAGTGCAAACAGCACAAAATATCTTTTATAACTTGGGACAATTATTTGAATATAATACTTGTAAAAGAATTACATGTTTCTTATGCGTTCAGTAGCCCGGTTCGTGCCGGGTTAAAGCTTAATAGACACACCACATGATATAGTCCCGCGGCGGGTTGTTCCCGTTACCAGCGGTTATACCTTGTTATTTATAAATGCACTAGCGGGTGTACGCCTACACGCGCGTGCTAAGGTCGTGGCCATTTCGTAAAATGATACCAAGGATATCCGGGACATGGTCATTAACCTCCCAAAGGTTTTAAGAAAACAAAACAATTTAAACGGGCCGATTAATATCAATTAACCACCATACGATTAAAGATTTAATGCCCGACCAAGCGGTATTTTATATACCGTACCCCAAGCCCGTATAGGGAAAATAAGTTAAAAGTATTTACCTGAGCTAAATATACATTCAATCCCAGCCGTATCAAATCAGCAAGTACAGATAGCTTTTACTGGGCTCCTATATCTAGAACGAAGGTTTTTTTAATAACCTATTAGAATCCTAACGGGTCTTAATTAAGCCTAAACTTAGACCGGTTAGTTTTCAAAAGGAAAATACGGTTCAAACGCATGATAAGGCGAAGACCGGTTTAGAATGTGGTTTTGACCCGGAAAGCTTGTATGCTTGTTTAATATAGGTAACTTAAACACATTCTGGATTTTGAGATGAAAACGATATGGTTTGACCTGTTTCGGCTAAATTATGCAAACTAGTTACATAAGCCGATCCGAACGCGAAAAGTGCGTAACGGGTAACCATATGAGTCATATACAGGTTTCCTAAGTTAATATGCCTTAAACATGTTGTGATATCACTAGGATACCTTCCATTATGCCCAAAACGAGTTTAATCTCAATTTAAGCCCCGTAGGGGTATTTTGGTCATTTTAAAGAATATAAAAGAGATTATTTATAGTTCTGAGATTCGGGTCTGAAATAATCAGTAAAACAACTTAATTTAATAGGTTATATCAGTTGGTGATAAGTCTTGTGTGATAAAATGGTTTTAAACCCATACTAGGCGTTTAATACGCGTAAAAAGCCATTTTAAGCGATTTCCGGGTTATACAGGAAATCTGAGTTTTCTGATCAGGTTATAAAGTTCAAAATACTTTATTTATTATATAAAATCAGTAGTAATTTGATTGGTGTCAAAATACTATGTAAAACTCATTTTATACACAAAACGGGTATAATCGGTATTAACCGAATCAAGGCGATAACCCCATGTTATGATCAGTTTAAAAATAATTAAAAATCTTCAAAAGTCCCAAAATATTATATTACATCAGTGGGTAAAAGGTTTGGTGTCAAAAATTGGGTTTAGATAGGCTTTACGCTAATTACGCAGTTTAATTAACAAAAAGCTTTCTAATTACGCTATTTGGCATAACTCCTAATCTAGACCTCCAACTGATATGAAATTTTAGGGACACGTTTATAAATCAGTAATAAAGATTATTGTCCTTTCACATTTCTAAATTTCTCGTTTTATGGTCAAAAGGGCATTATGGTCAACATTAAGCAATTAACGGAAACGTGTAAACGAATCGGACAATCAACGATCCAACCACAGAGGGTTATACTATCATGTAACCTGGTCCTAAGGAAGCTCTAAGGCATTTCCAATTCATACTAAATCAGGTCAGAACTGAAGTCAAAGCAAAAGTCAAAGTTTTGCGACTTTCGATTCCGAACCGGGTCTAAATAGAAAATTGTCGGATCAAAAAAGCTTAGACCAGTTCTTATACTTATTACCAAGTTATATGAGTGATAAAATAGGTTACATGCCTTCTACATTGCTAATTACATGTTAATTCGAAGATTAGCATTCTGTTGACTTTTTCTAATCAACTTTGACCAGACAAATGGTCTAGTTAGAGTGGGAATCAGAGGGTGCCCTTCTAAGGGTTTATTACCCACATAAATACCAACTTATAACTACCTTCAATTCGACTAATCACTGGACCATTAATGATTAATTGCTAAGTCAAACCTTAATTACGATGGTTTGACTTTAAGTTAATTAACTAAGTAAAACTTAATCAAGGAAGGTCAAGGATACTTACCAAGGTACTAATTTCGACTAGGGATGCTTGGGGACTGATCTTATGCTCCAGAAATCAACAGAAGTGGAGTTGTGAAGGTATGATCAAAATGGCCAACATAAGGGTCCTTATATAGTGTTTGTGATTGCTCAAGATCATGCCAAAACATGCTATAACTGATCAGGGATCATTAACAAGTGTCCCTAAGGTCTAAAAATCAGTTTAGGTGGCCTTTGGTGGAGAGAAGGGTCATAATAAGTCGGTTCCAAGGCTGAACAGACACTCTGTCCGAGTTGCTACACCTGGAGTGGCTTACGGACAGTAAGGCTCCCAGCTTACGGTCCGTAAGGACCTGGTCAGCCAAACACATTCTTTCAAAAATTGACAGTTTGGCCCCTGAACTTCCAAATCTTGATTTTAAGGTGCTTTCTTGCACTTGTAACCCCCAAATTTGACTTTTATGGACTCCAAGTCTTAAACTAACTTTGTTAGGTCCCCAGTTAATCATACGATCACCGAAAAGTCTTAAATTTTGACGTTGACGCTTTTAACCCCTCATATACGAATTCTATCATAACTTTCTCATACGATAACGAAACTTGATGAAATTTTTATCATACATTCTAATGAGCATAATTAATCGTTACAAAGCTTCGGGTTTGCTAAAAGGTCACTCAGAGGTATACTTTAAACATGTTGACACATTTACCCCCTGTAGTTTGTAATCTCTCACTTTCTTTCACAATTAGATTTGTATGATCCATGATTCATTCGTTTAAGGGTATAAGCATTATGTGGAGTTATTGTAAGGTATATTTATCCATTGTTTGACATTTTGAACCCTTATATTCACATACTTTCCATGTTTGTCAACTTTAGTCCCTTTAGAGTATTCTTTCACACGTTTAAACTTATGACACGTGTCAATACATGATAGGACGTGAATTTTTCGAGGTGTTACATCCTCACCCCCTTAAAAGAAATCTCAACCTCGAGATTTGCTAAAGTAAGGGAAGTACCTTCTGTCTTATATTGGGCTTAACCTCTATGGTATATCTGGAGCTTTTCCAAGCTCCCCGGTTAACCTTTATAATGGGTACATGTATCCTTTTGGAGTTTCTAATCCTGACGATCCTTAATCGACACAGGTTGCTCATCATATCATAAATCTGCATATCATTATGTGATAGTGCTTCTTGACTTATTGGAGAAACACATCCTTCAGTCACTAGTGTGCAATGTATTGCGAGCTCCGCCAAGCTTCTTAAATAGGTTTTAGCTTATAAGCTACTTGATCTTGATACATTCGATTTCCTTCGAATGATTCTATATACTCAGAGCTTAACTAGTCTGATAATTTTAACAAATTTGGCACACCCTTCCTTGGTGATATCTTTCTGTTGAACCTTATTCCTTAACAAGAATTTAGGAGGTTTGCTATTTTCATCAATCCTTGATTTTCTGCCGAATACAGGCATCTTACAGATGAATTTGCGTGATCTTATTTGTTGTTTCCAATGCAACTTTCAGATCCTGATAATTAGACTTACCAATCTATTGTCCTAACAATAGATGTTTAACATTCCATCTATACAAGGTCTCCAAAGGAGCAGCCTTGATGCTTATATATCAATTATTATAGAAAAGCTTATCTTAAGGTGAGATGGTTATTCCAACCCTTGCTTAACTAATTTTAAGGAATAGCTAATCCTTGTCGTTAGTCGAACAAATCGACGATCCTGGACAGCTGATGTCAATTCTTAATCGCTGCCTAGTTAGGGTTGCGGTAACAATGCATAAGCAAAATGAACCGTCTTTCATAATTAACTATACCGAATTCTCAGGATATTGAGTTAGGCTATATGAACCCTATATTATAAACTTAGTTAATCAGGGTTTCTATTCTTCCAATGATGGTGCTAGTCGTCTTGGAGATTTCATAATAATACAGCCTTAAATGGGATATAAACCTTAACTCTACCTGCCTCTCAGGGGTAAACAGGGTAATCTTAGGAGAAGATAATCAAGATACCAGGAGGTTACAGAGATTTTTACAAATCTCAGGTTCCAATTCATCCACCATTGCTTGTGTCAATTAAGTGACACATTTACGATACGAGTCCACGAATTCCTTGGTCTGGAACATTTACTTGGACAATTCCATTCAGGATATCTCCTTTGATTACCATTAGTTGACTTTAGTACTCTATGACCATCGGAATATCTTTGTGGTCCCATGCATTAAACCTCCATACTGATCAGGCATGGAAGCAATCTATGGAACTTATTAAGATACACCAATCCTCATATGACGCTTTTATCATACCATCTGGTATTCGGAATCGATAGAGATTAAAGAGATATCAACTATATATGCTGACGCACTTCCTCTTAGAGAGAGGACATTTCGAAAACTCTACGTCTGAAGGTTTCTGATAGGAACAAAAGAAATGGTTCTTACGATTTCGTCTGTAAATTTTACCTTACACTTATTATCTGGGGTTCTTACGGGAAAATTTCTAAAAGTTTGCTAGGCTTAAGATCTTATGAGAGACTTAGCAGCACCTGAACCCAAACGTATCTCCTAGCAGTCAAATCACAATATGGGATTTATCTGTTGTCATTATTAATGTGAACTACTCCTAATTATTCATCAGGAGGGTTAAACGCCTCCATTCTTAACCCTTTTTAAACTTAGCTGTAAAATCTTAGACAACTTTAGGACAGTCTTAGCTTTGACTGGTTATTTCTTAATCTATGCAACGTGAGTAGCTGAGGTAGATCCATAATGGATTTATAATGAACAGGCTTTGAAACCTTAATGTGCCCCTTCTTAGCCGATGCTAAATCAGCAACATATATATAGTGCATTATGCTTAGATTCTTGGTTAACTGAGTAAGAGCACTATTTCAACCAATGAACCAAGGTTTGCATCATACTGCCGATAGTTTATAGCTCTTATGGGGGAGTTGGAAAAATTCTTATTCCATCTTTTTCCATTTCGCGACGCGGATAATAGGTTTTCTAATAAGGCCCTTAAAACTTGGACCATCCCATAATGTAAAGGGGGACTTTCTTGTGGACTCCATTAATGTCCTCACTAATCAAGGGTATTGTCATCGAACGACTGTGATGTATACCTTACCATGTTCTTTCCAGCATAACCGCTGATATACCTAATGGTTTCTACTTCATCCATCAATTTCCTGAAATCGATGGCCCCTTTTTACTATTGAAGTCTCTTGACTTCCAAGAGACGAAGTACTTTTAAGTACATCCTAAAAGGAATGGGCTCCTTGCCATAAATGATTTTGTTTGGGTTATACTTCGCATTTGAAGCCTGAATAAAGCTCTTCTTATGAGCAGCGACATGTGTTTTAGAGCGTGCAGCGTCTGGCTTCTTGAACCTTTTCATGGCTTTTCTCATAGCCTTTCTAATAGCTGCGTTAATCACATTTTTGGAGATTAACTCCATTAACATTGAGGTTCACATTGGATGCACCATTAACATTTGTCGCATCTCCAACATCGCGTCTGTTGTTTGTATTTTCTGAGTTTTCCATACTCGAATCTTCGGTATTAAACACCAAATTTAACAAGTGCTTGGGCAATCCGAACCCAGTATCTCCTTGAATGGTCAAAGGCTCACCATAAGGAGTCTTGATAACTACTTGCTTCTCATCACACAAAGTATGGGCTTGGTTACAGGATGACCAACTCATCTTCTATTATTATATCGAGTCCCGCTATTTTAATGGAACAAGGACAGTGGAAAAATGATTCCTAATGGATATAAAACATCCAGCTAAAATTGCTGAAGCAGTCTCTGAGGTACTATCGGTCAATTTCACTTTATACCTAACGCTTAGAGTTTTAACAGGCGGATTTAATGATTTTTAAAATCTATTGTCTACGAAAAGACTTTATCTGAACCTGAATCAAATCATACTCTAGCATGGGCGTTATTGGTAAAGAGAGTACCTGTTGTGACTTTTTCATCCTGAATAGCCTCTTGAGCATCCATTTGAGAGCTTCCAGTTTTGGTCTTCTTAGCCTCCCCAGGCTTCTTGGTTTTGTTTGGGCAATTTGTCTTGATATGCCCTTTTTCATTGCAACCATAGCAGGTTGCGTCTCCCAATCTCTTGCAATCCAAGGTCTTATGCTCCTTGGACTTGCAGATTCCACAGGGTAGAGGCTGAGATTCAAATCTGCATTTCCCGAGGTGGTATTTCCTACAGGTTTTGCATTTGGTCTTTTCACCGGTCCGCTGTCTGTCCTTCAAATCCTTCCCAGACTTAGTTGCTTCTTCCTTGGCAGCCTTAGGGCAATTAGTACTGATGTGGCCCTTTTCGCCGCAGCCATGACAGGTCGCATCTTCCAATTTCTTGCAATCCAAGGTCTTGTGACCCTTGGTTTTTCAAATTCCACATAATTTAGCACGTGGGTCGATTGTGCATTTTCCAGAATGTTGCTTCCTGCAGTTATTGCATTTGGGATTTGCCTCCTTTGGCTTGGACGAGTTATGGTTTGAACCGGTCTTACCCTTTTTACGACCTTTATTTGGGGTATTATCGCACTTTCGCTTATGATCCTTCAACACACGGCCCACAGCGTTGTTTACGACTGTATTTATCATAGCCTGTAACTCGGTGCTTGTTAAGTTCAGTCTTGCATCATCATTCTGATTAACTGGATGATTGTGAGCTTCAGAGGAGTCAACCTTGGTGAAGCTTTGAAGGCTATAAACCAAGTAGTAATAATTGGTTTAAGTATATGGTGAATTGTCGAATTTGATGATTAAATAGCCATGGTACAAATAAACCATATAGGCGAATATATAGTATTAAATTTATTTGATCATGTTTTGCCTAAGTTTTTAAATAAACCATCTTTGGCGTTTTAACGGAGTATAACTCTTCATATCCATTAGACAGGGGACATAAGTCACGACTGTCAATGTCGTACTGACATTTTATATATATAGCACAAGGGCTTGTTCCAAAGGACTTTTTAATGGCACTGATGACTTGTCACTAGGGAAATTTTAAAACATAATCGATAATTCCTTTGAATCAGAAAATTTCATAGTTCTTTGTCTTGACAAAAATTATGAAATAATACTATCTTTTCTATGTACATATCTTTGCCCGTAGGTATACATCCCAAAATTGATGTTTTGATGTGTACATTATGTTCGACGTTTATTAGCCAAGATTCCTATTGACCGCTTATGCTAAATAAGGGGTCTGGAAATTCCTAATATAAAGACGACAAGTGTGATTTATCGCATCACTGTTGCCGGGAGTGTTAACATGTTTGCAGATGTTAACAATGATCTGAATCTCTTTTTAAACAGGTTTTACCATCTTAGCTAGGTCTTTAAATGACATTCAAGCTAGGTTATACCTTTTAAGATTTTCTTTAACATGTATATTGGCAGGGAAGGAATGATACTTGTTTTATTCAGGATTTGAATCCTTATTTATAAGTTAATAATGGCACAAATGGCCTAGTCACATAGACAAGTTTAATTTATAAGTTATGATTCTCGTAGAATCAAGGTATTTAGGCTCGAACATTGTTCATTGCCTTTTCTTGACATGGAGTTGTAGGCTACCACTGTCTTTAGTCTCAGAGGACGTTAATTATAGCCCGTGGGCACTTCATCCTTAAGGGATGATTATATAAATAAGGGAAATTAGAATAACCCAATTTAAGAATGACTTATGTGATTTTACCGAATCACATTTTTTTAACAGGGATTTGAATCCTTTGAATAGGTTTCACCATCTTGGCCATGTCTAAAATGACACGTGGCTAGGTCTTACCCTTAAGATTCTTTTTAATATTTAACGTAGAACAATCCTAAATTGAGATGTTAATAAGGATCTGAATCTAATTGAGGAACTGCCATCTTGGCCCTGTTTTTAAATAACATATGGGCTAGGTCTTGTTCTTTTTAGATTTTGCCATTTTATTATAATGGTAGATCTTATAAAAGGAATGTTACTGTTCATATTTTATGATCATAGATAATGATGTAAATAACCTTTGGATAAATCGTTCCAAGGATTTCTAAAAGAGGTACAGAATTGCCCTGGACGGGACTTGAAAGGATGATGTTGCCCATGAAGGGACTGAATGATAAGTATGCCCTTATAAGGACTTACTAAGGAAACGAACTTCAGCAAAAGGAGTTTCTTCTTCACTTTATTTCTGAATGTTTTCTCCCTGGATGCACGTTTCACCCTAGCCGCGGTACGAAGCTCAGCATTTCAAGGCTCCGGGTGTGGAGAAATTTTAATACGGCTTCTTTGCTTGGCGACGTATCCAATATATATAAAAATCAGAAGCAAAATTTCTAGATTAGGATTGAGAGTATTCCTATGTTAAGTCTAGACTCAGAAGGTCAAGGAATGTGCTAATGTGTCATTGAGATTAAACACAAAAGGCTAGTGTTTAATTCACTCAATGTTGGCTCTGATACCAACCTGTCACACCCCGATATTTCCACGTATTACCGGTGGGCCCGGTGGGGAGTATAGTGACGTAGTTGATATCATCATAGTCAAACAGCACAATATATAAATGCGCAGCGGAAGCAAAAGATAAATATGTTACAACCCGATATAAAGTAATATCAAATATTACAACGGAATGTAAGATGGATCCACAGGCGGATCTAAAATAGAAAGATAACACTGTTCAACAGACTTTAACATCTAAAGCTTGCGAGACTTGATTATTGATGCCTGGAGTAGCCAGCCTATTACGTATAGTACCTGCATTTAGCCTTTTTGGAAAATACGTCAGTTTACACTGGTAAATACTATCAACTGACTCATTTTGGAAAGTTTAATAAAATTGATTCGAGTGCAAACGACACAAAATATCTTTTATAACTTGGGACAATTATTTGAATATAATACTTGTAAAAGAATTACATGTTTCTTATGCGTTCAGTAGCCCGGTTCATGTCGGGTTAAAGCTTAATAGACACACCACATGATATAGTCCCGCGGCGGGTTGTTCCCGTTACCAGCATTCTTTCACACGTTTAAACTTATGACACGTGTCAATACATTATAGGACGTGAATTTTTCGAAGTGTTACAGCATCGGCTAATTTTTCAACTCATTCCTCTCGATCTTTATTGATATCCAATCGAGTCATTGAACGCACTAAATGACAATATCTCTCAATAAGAGTCTTTGTAGTTTCACCCGACAAACTTGAAAACAATTCAAATTCTTTCTTTAATAATGATTTTTTATTCTTGATCATCTCCGTACTTCCTTCGAATTTTGTGCGAAGTGCTTCCCAAATCGAACGTGCACTACCATCATGTTGAAGTAATACGAAAATGTCTTCTTTCACAGCTTGTTGAAGTAAACTGGTCATCATTTTTTCTGCCTTGTACATGTGTCTCTCTTTATCTGAAAATTCAGAAATAATTTTTATAACTCCAACATCAGAACGAGGTCAAACGTACTTAGTTTCAATACACTCCCAAGACCTTAAATGGTTTGCTTGAACCTAATTCTCGAACCGTTCTTGCCAACTGTAATATTCTTCAATGCTCATCAGCTTTGGGGGTTTCTGGAATGTTCCTGTTTCATTTTCCATGTTTACGTTCTAAGCAACTGAACTTGCAGTAGCTGAGGTAGTACCGAAAGCGCTATAGAATTCGTTTTCCATGTTTCAATGTCGAGAGTTCACAAAAACAGACTTTTCAAACGAGCTGAGTTTTCAAACAATCTAATGATTGATTCACGCGACTTGACCAGTTTCACGCGACCTGATAAGTCTTATACGATCTGATGATTGTTTCCAAGCGATGTGGTTCAACTTCAAATGATCTGGATAAGTTCAAACGACCTGAATATGCTTTCAAACCGTACGACCTGATGTGCTTTCATACCGTACAACGTGATGTGCTTTCAAACGACCTGCAGTGATGTCAAAGCGTGAGATTGAGATTTCAAATTGATTAGACCGAGAACAATTACTTTATCAATTAATGTTCACAGGGGATTTCAAGTAATGGCCGACACACTTTTTAATTCTTTGCATGCAAACTAACAATTAACAATTAAACATCACATGCAAACATTTAAGGCTTTCACATTTAGTTAAACAATGTCCGACAATTTTATGACATCTAAAATCTCATTGGACCGATATGAATTAAATGCTATTATCTTTATTAACTTTGTGTATTCAATCAAGGTGGGTGGCCGACAACATCAAGTGTCAAAAGAATATGATTGGGCCGATAACAATTAATCAAATTCAATATTCATTGGGCCAAGACAAGTATTCAGTCAAAGCATATGGGTCATTCCAAACGACCTGAAGATTGAGTTTCAAACGATCTGGACCTAATCTCAAACCGTGCGACCTGACAAATCGTGATTTCCACTCAAACCGTGCGAGCTGGTACAATTTTCAAACGACTTGGACCAGGACGTGTGACCTGGAATCCCAATTTCAAACGACCTGATGAAATTTCAAGCGACCTGAATGATTTTCAAACGATTTGAACTCAACTCGTACGATCTGAGATGATTTCACACGATCTGAATGGAATTTGAACGATCTGAGCTATTTTCAAACGATTTCAAGTCCAATAGTTCATCATTTTGTCAATTTTTATCAAGTTTTAGGTTGAATCTGGTTCTGATTTGTTCACGGATTGATTAAAGCAGTGTTTTACGTGTTATTTGTCAAAATCAGCTCATTTTCCCCGTGGAATCTCGGTAAATTTGATGAAAAGTGTAGAAGAATGAGTAGAAATCAGATTTATCCGTGAAAACAAGCTGAAATGGTAAGAACTCTTCCTCCTGAGCTCTGATACCACTTGCAGGATCAGGGATTCGATCTAAACGAGTCGATCAGAAGAGTTCTCGATCAATACGAAAGGCGTAATCAGACGTATTGATGTTATATCAGCTAGATTCACACTTAGAATCACTTTAACTGTCGATTGTATTGATTTGATAGTGTTTACAGATCGTTCGACACTTCGGCAGCACTTCGTCTCCGGAATCAGAATGTTACAAATGAAGATCCAAGACTCACTATTTATAGGAGATGCCAGACCTCACCAACCTGTTTCACACGACCTGGTCCAGGTCGCACGACCTGGTCCAGTCCGCACGAACTGGTCACTTCGTGCGAAGTGGCTGGTTCCGGTCTGTTTACCGTTTTTCTTGAACAACGTGTCCTGGTCTATCTATCTAGTTACATGACTCGATACAAGACGAAGTCAACAGACATATGCACTAACGCATCTATATTAATTGCTTAATTTTCGTTTCTTGTGTGAATAGCCTGTTTGGTTCTCACGAATTTAGAACTTGACAATGTGATGCGTTCCAAGTCCTTACCGACAAAAAAATCCAAGTAAGTAAATGATGGAGGCAATAGGACCAACCCAATTTAAAAAAATAAACAAAAAACCTTTATTTTTCTTTACTTTATCCAAAAACATCCCCCTAGTTAAACTCTTTGAACCTTTAAACCTTTTCATTTCAAATCCACAAAAAACAAAGCTTTTCATTTTTCATCTTTCATTTTTGTAAACTTATCGGTTATGAAATTACGATTAAGGCTCAGTTTCAACATTGGCAACCAAAAAAAAAATAGAAAAATATGCCAAAGTATTTTTGCTAAGCCACAAAGCAATAGATAAACCGATATTTTATGCCTTTTCACCCTTTTCCAATAAAACATACCAAACCCAAACCACCACCTACCCTTCAAAGCCCTCTTGATATTTATAAGGATTTAACGTCAAAAGGAGAAGGTTTGATCGACTGTCAAGCCTATGGTATGAGTAAGTTCCAAAACAGGCATGAGTGTTTTCACTTAATACATAATCGGTCGAGTGTTGAGTGACCACTTGTGAGGTGTGTAAATTTGTATATAACTAAATAGAATTTTATAAAGGCATGTTATGCCCTAAGTAAATAATTTTTCTTAAATTGTGTTTTAAATAAATCATGACGAATAGGATTGTAAATAAAATAAAAACAAATAAAATTAGAACTTGGATTCCCGACACTCTAAAGATAAGACAAAAACCTTCTCTTCTACCTATTCCGTTTGGGTGTGTAAGCCACGTAATAGAGTTTTGCTTGAGGATAAGGAAAGATTCAAGTGTGGGGGTATTTGATGTGATTAAATACAACATATAAATTATATCAAATACGGCGTAAAAGCAACCCTTTTTAGTACTAATGTTGGAAAAAGCTTGTGTTTTTGTTTCTTTTTAATTTTCAGGGTTAAAAGAGATTGAATGTGAAAAGGGAGCAAAAAGACAACAAAAACCAACATAAATGTAAAGAAGGAGGAATTGACGCAACTCGTCAAGCCCCGATTCACATCCAAACCACAAAATAGCAAGAACAGAAGACTTGACACGGGGCCATGTCAACCAGACACGGGCCGTGTCCGAAGGTGGATGTTGTGCAGAAGAAAAGACTACTGGAAAAGACAAAACTGGCAGCCAACAAGTGGCCATGCTAAGCCAACACGGGGCGTGGTCAACTTAAAGATTTTAAGAATCCGCGATAGTACAACAAGTACTTTGGCCACGGGCCATGCCGTTGACACACGGGCCGTGTTAGTACAAGAACTGACAAGCAGTTAATGATGAAGAGAGAGATAAATGACCACGGGGCCGTGCCAGGCGGGCACGGGCCGTGGTGGAGCTTCTGATTTCAGCTATAAATAGAAGTGCTTGGTTCCACTTCAAATCATCCCTTGGCAAACCACTTCTCTCTCACTTGCCATCACTCCACCACCACTACAACACCATCATCCACCACCATAATCCATTTTCCATCTTTTTGAGTGTGTGTGTGTAGTCTCGGGATCCAAGATTGATATTAAGAATCTTTGTCAAACAAAGGCCATGCTTGGCCAAATTCTTACATCACTTGGTGAAGACATATCTTTTATGTATTTCTTTTATGATTTCCAATCTTTGGCAACATTTTAATTGGGTATGTATCAATGACTTTAATAATTAGTTTTTTATATTGAAGGCGAATCTACTTAACCATTCTTCATATGTCGTTTATTCACATATTCGTGTCTTTACGGTCTATATAAAGCACATTAACTAATTGGAAGGGGGTTAGAAGGGTGGTTGGGTAATTCTATGTCTCGTTCAGTGTATAGATCCTGCGAGAACCTGGTTCAAGTTTAATACTACTCCATGGATTTGCCGGGAATGACTGACCCGACTGAGAGTAAGAAACCGCTTGAACCCCTTATTCATAAACTACTATTAAAACTTTAAACCAACCTCGCGAGGACTGTATCCCTGCTGACTCAGACCAACGGGTTGAGGGTGACCGCTGCCTAGAGGGGGCCCACCACATTTTGCATTAATAATTTACTTAATTATCTTTCAATATTCTGACCTAGTGGGATTGTATCCTTGCTGACTCAAACCACTAGGTTGAGTGTAACGTCGCCTTCACAAGAGGGGCCTACTACTATACCTAATATAATCTCTTAAAATGCCCAAAGTGCGGAAATCATCAAAAGGGTACATGAAAGATAAGTCGGATCCAAGTGATTCTTTCTTGTCTATCTGTTTATTATTTTATTTTAATTTCTGTTTTTATCTTTTTATTAGTTTAATTTTTTTTCTCAAAGTTTGGTTCGATTAGGCGTTGACAATAAGCCGGTATTAAAAGCTCTTGTGTCCTTGGACGACTTCGGTATCTTGCCATCACTATACTACGTCTGCGATCGGTGCACTTGCCCTAGCGTGTGTGTATAGTGATAGTAGAATATCGTGTTTTATAAATTTAAAACTTGAAATCGGCGGGTAAAAAGAGATAAAAATATACTAAAAAATATATACACCCGCATTCACGTCACTGTGAATCAACTTCATCGTTGATGACAAGTAGTCAGCTTTGTATATAATGCCCTTAACTTTCATATTAATGACACACAATCATCAACTCTTTCTGGATTCTAATAAACAATGTTATTGTAGTATAAGGCTTGTATTAACGGATGTTTTTGGATCTATTTGTATGATTAGGCAGCTTACTATACATAATGAGGTGAGTGGTTATTAGGTATGCATGCTTAACACTTCTTTGATCAATCTTACTTTAGATGAGAATTCCACAAGTTAGGAATGTTTTATTATCTCCATCTACTTTTCTAACTTATTCTTTTCATAGAAACCTTTGAAAGAATTACGTTTTTTTAAACACTTTGTTACTATACTTTCTTAAAAGGGTAATGTTTGGGATTAATCAGTTCGTAAAAAAAGCTCAATTTTGTAAGTTTGGAACATGTTATAAACATTGGGAAGGCATAATGAAATAATGTTAGATAAACATTTGAAATCGAAATTATAGTAAGGTGTTGTTTGTTTTTTATGAAAAGCTTTTCTGCGAAGGCTTTTCTGTCTGCGCCGCACAGACACTGTCATCCGCAGACTGTTTATTTTCTAGAAGACGTTTCATTAAAAAACGTCTGCGCGAGCTCTTCTTGATGCAGATTTGGCCCAACCACTTCTAAGATCTTCTAAGGTCAGCAGAGTGTTAAACACCACCACTCACCAACACCGTCCATCACCACCACCATCTATCACCACCACTACCGTCCACTACCGCTGTCACACCCCAACCGATGGCGGAATCATCGGGGCATGGCACTGAGTGAAACAGATTGTCCAGAAGTTTCCATAACAATTATCAATACCATTCAATTTAAAATAATACGTCCCATACCGTATCTTAAACATTACAACAATTATTACAGACAAAAACTAGGCAAATATTCTGTTCCGACAACTCAGATTTCAAAATAGAGCAATTGTTTATCTGCTTCTAGAGACCCTTAGTTTGACCACTACAGACAACTATTTGTTGGGCTCTAAAGCTTTATTCTAGCTTCAAATTCCTACCAAGTGTGCGTCCTAAGCACCTGTCACATACGTTAAAATAAAAGTCAATACATATAATGTAAAGGTGAACATACAAGTTTGGTATAGCATATAAAGTTCGAGTTCGTTTACGCATAACCAGCACGTACACATAGTTAAATGAAGCACGTTAGTTATCGACATAGATCCATCGATACCAATGACTGCGGGTTGACTGCCCGAGGCAGTTCGCAATACATGATTACCACCGTAATCCATGCAAGTATATGATCCTTAACAACCCCTGTGTGAACGGGTGCTGAGTCCAAACTATAGTACTATCGTTGCTAAGGCAGGTAGACAACATTCCATGTGTAAACATAACAAACAAGCATTCATAAGCCACGTATAACATGCATTAATGGTTAGCGTTCAAATCGCATTGAGTAGTGTGATTGTTGTAGTTTGAATATTCGTAACGTATGTAACACCCAAAAGTGCGTAAAGCGAAAAGGGTTCGGGTATACTCACAGCGATTAATGGATTGAAGGGAGCGCTTAGCGAGTACGGTTAGCCTGAATAGATTCGGTAGCATAACGATAAGTGAAATGTAAAACGTTACAAAGTATGAAAGGGTCGGATAGGGGTTCGATCGGATGGTAATCCGATCAGACAGCAATCCGTACGGATAACAATCCGTTCGGGTGGTCATCCGTTCGGACAGTGACCCGGTCGGATGACGATTCGAGTGGATTGTTTCTTCCTATGAGATGAATGTGTTTGTGTATGATGGTTTGACTTTTGAAGTTTTCGTTGTAGCATTTGAAAATATTGAAGTACCTTTACCTTTTAGGTCGGTCGATCGGACAGGTGTTCGATCGGACAGGTCAACTAGTCAAAGACCTTAAATGAAATGTAAAGTATGGTGCAGTGGATCGGATAGTTGATCGATCGAATAACACAACTGCTGTTCAATCGGACAACAGGGTGTCACCTGATCGGACGGCTGTTCGATCGGGTGGCACTTCTAGTGCATTAAACACGTTGAAAAATCGGTTAAGTATTGAAGCATAGTATCTCATGATCCGAAGAGTAATCCGATCGAACAGTAGTTCGATCGAACAACAGTTCGTTCAATACTAGTCTTCAAAATAGGTTAATTGATTGTGTGGGACCATGTGTTAACCGATCGGCTGGCCCGTCGATCGGCTGACTATCCGATCGACTGGCTGTCCGTTCGGACAGCAGTCCGATCGGTCAGCTTCCTGACCTGATCAGCCCCTTCATCTAACACTTGGTTGTTCTGTTCGTTTGTCGTTTTATTGAGGTATTTTGACAACGAGTAGAACCATAGATCCCTCGTTCTTACTTGGTTCCCCTGGTCGGACAGGAATCACCCAAATCCGGTCGGTGGACTGTTCGGAACAGAGTTTAACGTTCAACCCGAAATCGGTTAACCTCGTGGATAGAATCCGGATCTTGAGCCATCTAACCACCGGAGTGATTTGTAAGCCAGCTCCGTGTCTGTTTCTACGGGTTTTGAAGTTATTGAGTGAAAAAGGGTTGAAAGAAAGTTGGAAAATCCATCTTCCAATCCTTTTCACCGAGTATATGTTTAGATCTTATGAAAGATCTTTGTTTGTTTATGTGGAAATCGGCTAGATCCAAGTCACTCTTGGTGGATCGAGGTCAAATCATGAAGTTCTTCAAGAACCCATGATGACATCATCCTAGAACACTTGAATCTTGATGATTTCACGGTTAAAAGTTAAGATTTGAAAGATAGAAAGGTGTAGAAGTGTGTATAGATCAAGAAAGTACAAGATTTAGGATGAAATCTTACCGGAATCGAAAGGAATCTGCGAAAAGATGAGCTGAGCGTGCTGGTCGGTCAGAGGTTTCCAAAAATGGAAAGGATGACAATGACAGGGGTATTTATAGAATGCCAAAAGGGGTAAGTGCTGGCCGATCGGCCAGGCAGCTCGATCGGACAACCTGTCTGATCGGACAGCAGTCCGTTCGGCTGGCTGTTCGATCGGCTGGGAGCCTGATCGATCAGTCGCACTTTTCGAGTGTTTCGCGCTTCGATTTTTGATATTTCGATTTCTATTGCGAGCGGTATGATACGATAGGGTCTCCTAATCAAATTACTTTCAGTCCCAAACACTCATATCTCGCATAATCTATTTTCCACCAATTATCATAGTTCGTTCACGATTCGAGTTCGATTGTAATTCGAGTTAGATTTCGAGTTTCGATTGAGCTCGCTTGATTATCACAACACAACATAAATAAACATGCACAGGTTACACGTAAGGCACACACACACGTATAATAACAAGTAAAAAATACGTAGCTCGAGTTGAAATTTGATGTCGGTTCGATTAGCATAGCTTGATTATTGATTAGTTAACTTTATCGCATTGTTACTTCCTATAATTCACAGTCGTAGATCGATTGAATAGCGATTAACATACGTCGATTATTGCATTTAACAACACTTACTCCACATAATACAAATAAAATAAAGAAATTCCTGTAAGTCAAGTTGCGCGAAAACGGTCGTTGACTTTGACCTTGACTTATGAAAACACGGGGTGTTACAGCCTCCCTTGTTTAGGGAATTTCGTCCCGAAATTAAGCTGGAAGTTGTACATCACCGTGAATCACGTTTGAGAACTTTCTCGTTCTAGACTTTCTCTTTAAACAGCTGCGGATACTTAGCCTTCATGTCGCTTTCGAGTTCCCAAGTGAACTCTGCGCCTCATTTGCCTTCCCATCGGACTTTCACAATAGGAATGCGTGAGCGTCTGAGTTGCTTGGTTTGACGATCCATGATTTCGACAGGCTTTTCCACGAAGTGTAATGTTTCGTTCACTTGTAGATCATCTAGAGAAACATGTAAATCGTGGTTGGCAAGGCACTTTCGGAGGTTTGACACGTGAAAAGTCGGGTGGACATTACTAAGTTCCTCCGGTAGTTCGAGTCTGTAGGCGACTTTCCCGATTCTTTCCAGAATCTTAAAAGGTCCAACATATCGAGGCGCGAGTTTCCCTTTCTTGCCGAATCGGACCACACCCTTCCAAGGTGATACCTTTAGGAGTACGTGGTCACCAATGTCAAATTCCCGGGGCTTGCGTTTCTTATTGGCGTAACTTTTCTGTCGATCCCGAGCTTTCACTAGGTTGTCCCGAATTTGGAAAATTTTGTCTGTCGTTTCTTGTAATAGCTCAGGACCGGTTAGTTGCGAGTGACCGATCTCGTGCCACACAATAGGCGATCGACATCTTCTTCCGTATAAGGCCTCGAATGGTGCCATTTGGATGCTAGAATGGTAACTGTTGTTATACGAGAATTCGACTAACGACAGGTATTTATCCCAATTACCACCGAAGTCTAAGACACACGAACGGAGCATGTCTTCAAGAGTACGAATCGTTCTTTCAGTCTGACCGTCGGTTTGAGGGTGGAAAGCGGTACTTAGATTAAGCGATGTACCGAGTGCCATTTGAAACGTTTCCCACAGCCGCGAGGTAAACCGAGCATCACTATCAGAGATGATGTCACGAGGCGTTCCATGATTACAAATGATCTCGTCGGTGTAGATTCGGGCTAATCGTTCTACCTTGTAGTCTTCTCGTATCGGCAAAAAGTGTGCTGATTTGGTCAAACGGTCAACCACAACCCAAATGCTGTCGTGACCTGATGACGTGTGCGGTAGCTTGGTTATAAAGTCCATAGCTATACTTTCCCACTTCCACATGGGAATTGTTGGCTGTTCAAGTAAGCCAGAGGGTCTTTGATGTTCAGCCTTGACTCTAGCACAAGTTAGGCACTTTCCGGCGTAGAGAGCGATATCCCTGTTCATACCCGGCCACCAGTACTTATAACGAAGGTCCTGGTACATTTTATCAGCACCGGGATGAACAGAATACCGGGATTTGTGGGCTTCGTCCATCAAGATTTGTCGCAAATCCGTTCGTTTGGGAATCCAAATTCGGTCTAGGAAGTGGAATATCCCAATCGATTTGCTCACAAGTTGGGCTCCATCGTGGTAGATTCTTTCTTTCTTCAGGGTGCGTTCGTTAAAACATGCATGTTGAGCGTCGTGGATGAGGGTTTCGAGATCGTGTTGGGCTTGAACATTACGAGTGCTAAGCAGATAACTCCGTCTGCTGAGTGCGTCGGCAACAACATTCGCCTTGCCTGGGTGATAACGGATCTCACAGTCGTAATCGTTGACAAGTTCTACCCATCGGCGTTGACGCATATTAAGTTCCTTCTGATTAAAGATGTGTTGTAGGCTCCTATGATTGGTGAAGATCGTACACTTGGTACCATACAGGTAGTGTCGCAAATCTTTAACGCAAAAACAACTGCGCCTAGCTCGAGATCATGGGTTGTATAGTCCTTCTCGTGGATTTTGAGCTGACGAGATGCGTAAGCTATGACCTTGTCCCGTTGCATGAGAACACAACCAAGACCAAGGTTGGAAGCATCACAGTAGACAATGAAATTATTATTTCCGTCGGGCAACGTGAGGACAGGAGCGTTGCAAAGCATGTGCTTGAGGGTTTGAAAGGCAGTCTCTTGTTTAGCTCCCCAAACGAAAGGCTGATCTTTATGCGTGAGAGAGGTAAGCGGTACAGCGATCTTTGAGAATCCTTCGATAAATCGTCGATAATAGCCCGCTAGTCCGAGAAAAGAGCGGACTTTAGACGGATTCTTAGGTGTAACCCAACTCTTGACAACTTCAATCTTCGCAGGGTCGACGTGAATGCCTTGACTATTAACAATGTGACCCAGAAACTGAACTTCCTCCAACCAGAATTCGCACTTGGAGAACTTGGCATAGAGTTGGTTCCCCTGGAGTAACTCAAGAACCAAACGTAGATGTTGCGCGTGTTCGGCTTTCGATTTGGAATAGATCAAGACACCGTCGATGAATACGATGACGAAACGGTCGAGATATGGTTTACACACGCAATTCATCAGATCCATGAAAACCGCTGGTGCGTTGGTTAAACCAAAAGGCATGACAACGAATTCATAGTGCCCGTATCGAGTGCGAAATGCGGTTTTGGGTATATCCTCTTCTTGAATACGTAGCTGGTGATATCCTAAACGTAGGTCGATCTTGGAGAAACACGTAGCGCCTTGTAGTTGATCAAACAAATCGTCGATGCGAGGTAGGGGATAGCGGTTCTTGATAGTCAACTTATTCAATTCCCGATAGTCGATGCACATCCGGAACAACCCGTCCTTCTTTTTGATGAAAAGGACCGGCGCGCCCCAAGGAGAGGTGCTCGGGCGAATGAAGCCTTTCTCAAGTAATTCCTGGAGTTGGGTTGAGAGTTCGCGCATTTTGGACGGCGCGAGTCGGTAAGGAGCTTTAGCAATAGGATTGGCTCCAGGAATGAGGTCGATACGAAAGTCGATATCACGACTTGGAGGTAGTCCGGGAAGATCCTCCGGAAAAACATTAGGAAATTCTCGAACCACAGGAACGTCTTTCACTTCCTTCTTCTCTTTCTTTTCCTTCTCCGCTACTACAATGTTAGCCAAGAAAGCCCTGTATTCCTTACGGAGATACTTACTAGCTTGGACACATGACATAAGCTTGAGACCCTTGGAAGTAGTATCACCGTATACACACAATAAGTCACCATTCGCGAGCGAGAATCGAATCATCTTGTCAAAGCATACAACTTCAGCATGGTTTTCTCGAAGAAAGTCCATGCCTACTATGACGTCAAAACTTCCGAGTTGCATCAGAATAAGGTCAATTGGGAAGATGTGATTGTTGAGCTCAAGAGTACAATCGCGAAGAACAGAATTAACGGCGACGGTTCTTCCTGTAGCGACTTCAACATCGTATATCGAGGAGAGTTTGGTACGTTTACAACTGAGGAGTTTCTCGAATTCGAACGACACAAAGCAATTATCCGCTCCAGTATCAAATAAACAGGAAGCATAAATACCATTCACAAGAAACGTACCATTGACCACGTTGTTGTCGGCCTGGGCTTGACGCACGTTGAGGTTGAAAGTTCTGGCGCGTGCGGCCTGTTGTTGTTGTTGTTGCTGCTGAGGCTGCTGTTGTTGAGGCTCTTGTTTCACGACCCTGTTTGGGCACATGTTGGCGAAGTGGTTCGGGTCGCCACATGCGAAGCAGGCTCTGGCTTTGAGTAGAGCTTGATTGGCAGGAGCTTGACGAATACGACAGTTGGCAGTAAAATGGCCGTATACGTTGCAATGAGCACAAAAACGGCAAGGAATTGCAGTCGGGTGGTGGTAGGTGCAAGTAGGACAGAGCGGATGTGGCCCAGTGTATGCACGCTTAGCAAGAGGTGCATTGGCCACAGGCGCTGCCACTTGGCGCTGTTGAGCTGGTACGGATTGAACTGGTGCAGCAGTGATCGCACAGTTCGTGTTGCTGGAGCTGTTCTTTTTCTTGTTCTTTCTCTTGTTGCTTGATGAGGTGGGTTCAGCAGTTGGTGCGGTAGTGGTAGCTTGATGCAGATGCTTCGAAGTCTTATCCCAGACCCCAGCCTTAAGCCGCTTGTCGTTGATTTCAGCAGCCAGTAGATAAGTTTCCTCGATCGTCGCAGTCTTAGCCGCTTGCACGAAATCAGCAACGCAGTCGGTCAGGGCCCGGATGTACTTCTTGATTGCCATGTCTGGAGTCTTGACTTGGTCGGGACAGATAATGTTGAGCTGTTTGAAACGAGTAGTGAGACCAGCATTGTCACCGTCTTTTTGCTGTATGTGCCAAAATTCATCTTCTAGCTTTTGACGTTCGTGAGGAGGGCAGAATTCCTCTAGCATAACTTCCTTGAGCTCGTCCCACGACAGACCGTAGGCTGCATCGTTCCCTCGCTTGTTCCTCTCGGCCGTCCACCAGTCTAGTGCACGGGACTGGAAAACGCCGGTAGCATTCAGAGTTCGAAGGTCATCAGGGCAGCCACTCTGTCGCAGAGTAACCTCAATGGAATCAAACCAGTGAAATAATGCAGTAGGACCTCCTTCGCCAGTGAATTCTTTTGGCCCACAAGACTTGAATTGCTTGAAGCTGAAAGGCCTTGCGGCATTCTTGATTCTTCAGATGATTTGCTGACATTCTCATAAACATCACTCACGGCCTTTGGCACACTTTTAGCGATAATGGAAGCAAGGCGTTTGTCTCTCTTTTCTTGACGAGAAAGTGCGTGACGGGATCCAGACGACATTGTCTGCAATAGACATCGCCACGGAACTCAACACATTGTATTCGAATCTCACCTCACACGTTTACTACTTACTAAAGCTCAGTAACATGTACATTTACGTACACACATAACACATAGAGCACAAATCACATAAGCACGTAGAGCACATAATCACATAATACCTAAGCACGTAGTGCAAAGAAGCAGGGAAACACACACGCATTTAATCACTAGAGGTAGTCAGAAAACAGAAACCTATTATTCAAAGTCGGCGATTGCTCGAGAGTAGCGTAGTATAGGCGTACGTCGTAGCGTAGGTTGTCCAAAATTTCGCGATTTGTTAACGTTTTGAGATAGAAATGCAGTGTGAGTCATACATGTCGATGAAAGCAAAAACCGAGTAATCCCAAAATTTAAACACATAAACAGGTAAACACATATAAACTTATAAAAAAATCGACGGATTATCAGAGTCAGCAGTTGCGGGTTCCTAATTGGAAACATGTAAAAATCGAGGGATATACTGTCTGTGGCTAGCAGACTTCGACTAACCAAAGCGATTCAACTATTCACAAGGATCCGTTGTGCACATTTAACCTTCAGGACTATGCTTCTGCCTTGATTCTTGGGCGTTTGGCACACATCCCGTTGGTCATATTGTGACTTCAGGTCGTTGGAGTCCGTCGAGACTTTGGTGGGAGTTTTGTAAAAGGTGCGGAACGAGTCGTCAAGGTTAGGGTTTCACCCCTGGCTTAACAACTTCGTCCCTGTTTTTGATAAAATAGAGGAAATTATTCATCAAAATATGGATTTCACTCCTGATTTGGTATAATTTCCCCCGTTCGTTATTGAAAAAGAAAGAATAAATCATTGATAAGTTGATAAAACAGCATTAACTTAAGAAATTCAGTCGGGAGTTTGTGGTTTTCACACCTAATCTCGACCTTATTGCCTACTTATAGCTGTAAAATTGAGTGTAGTGATAGTGTAGCATAAACGAGAATAACGAGGAATAAGCTCGTACATAATTCCTGCTAGTTATGCACAAATCGGTCTGTTGGTTCCTAACTATAGACTAGGTTTCTAAGACATCGACCCGGACTAGGTCGAGTCTTGCCTAATTCCCTATAGTTATGGCTCTGATACCAATCTGTCACACCCCAACCGATGGCGGAATCATCAGGGCATGGCACTGAGCGAAACAGATTGTCCAGAAGTTTCCATAACAATTATCAATACCATTCAATTTAAAATAATACGTCCCATACCGTATCTTAAACAGTACAACAATTATTACAGACAAAAACTAGGCAAATATTCTGTTCCGACAACTCAGATTTCAAAATAGAGCAATTGTTTATCTGCTTCTAGAGACCCTTAGTTTGACCACTACAGACAACTATTTGTTGGGCTCTAAAGCTTTATTCTAGCTTCAAATTCCTACCAAGTGTGCGTCCTAAGCACCTGTCACATACGTTAAAATAAAAGTCAATACATATAATGTAAAGGTGAGCATACAAGTTTGGTATAGCATATAAAGTTCGAGTTCGTTTACGCATAACCAGCACGTACACATAGTTAAATGAAGCACGTTAGTTATCGACATAGATCCATCGATACCAATGACTGCGGGTTGACTGCCCGAGGCAGTTCGCAATACATGATTACCACCGTAATCCATGCAAGTATATGACCCTTAACAACCCCCGTGTGAACGGGTGCTGAGTCCAAACTATAGTACTATCGTTGCTAAGGCAGGTAGACAGCATTCCATGTGTAAACATAACAAACAAGCATTCATAAGCCACGTATAACATGCATTAACGGTTAGCGTTCAAATCGCATTGAGTAGTGTGATTGTTGTAGTTTGAATATTCGTAACGTATGTAACACCCAAAAGTGCGTAAAGCAAAAAGGGTTCGAGTATACTCACAACGATTAATGGATTGAAGGGAGCGCTTAGCGAGTACGGTTAGCCTGAATAGATTCGGTAGCATAACGATAAGTGAAATGTAAAACGTTACAAAGTATGAAAGGGTCGGATAGGGGTTCGATCGGATGGTAATCCGATCAGACAGCAATCCGTACGGATAACAATCCGTTCGGGTGGTCATCCGTTCGGACAGTGACCCGGTCGGATGACGATTCGAGTGGATTGTTTCTTCCTATGAGATGAATGTGTTTGTGTATGATGGTTTGACTTTTGAAGTTTTCGTTGTAGCATTTGAAAATATTGAAGTACCTTTACCTTTCAGGTCGGTCGATCGGACGGCTGTTCGATCGGCCGGCAACCCGATCGGTTAGGCATTCAAATGAATTGCAATGTCTAGTCTTTGGATCGGACAGGTGTTCGATCGGACAGGTCAACTAGTCAAAGACCTTAAATGAAATGTAAAGTATGGTGCAGTGGATCGGATAGTTGATCGATCGAATAACACAACTGTTGTTCGATCGGAGAACAGGGTGTCACCTGATCGGACAGCTGTTCGATCGGGTGGCACTTCTAGTGCAATAAACACGTTGAAAAATCGGTTAAGTATTGAAGCATATTATCTCATGATCTGAAGAGTAATCCGATCGGACAGTAGTTCGATCGAACAACAGTTCGTTCAATACTAGTCTTCAAAATAGGTTAATTGATTGTGTGGGACCATGTGTTAACCGATCGGCAGCAGTCCGATCGGTCAGCTTCCTGACCTGATCAGCCCCTTCGTCTAACACTTGGTTGTTCTATTCGTTTGTCGTTTTATTGAGGTATTTTGACAACGAGTAGAACCATAGATCCCTCGTTCTTACTTGGTTCCCCTGGTCGGACAGGAATCACCCAAATCCGGTCGGTGGACTGTTCGGAACGGAGTTTAACGTTCAACCCGAAATCGGTTAACCTCGTGGATAGAATCCGGATCTTGAGCCATCTAACCACCGGAGTGATTTGTAAGCCGGCTCCGTGTCTGTTTCTACGGGTTTTGAAGTTATTGAGTGAAAAAGGGTTGAAAGAAAGTTGGAAAATCCATCTTCCAATCCTTTTCACCGAGTATATGTTTAGATCTTATGAAAGATCTTTGTTTGTTTATGTGGAAATCGGCTAGATCCAAGTCACTCTTGGTGGATCGAGGTCAAATCATGAAGTTCTTCAAGAACCCATGATGACATCATCCTAGAACACTTGAATCTTGATGATTTCACGGTTAAAAGTTAAGATTTGAAAGATAGAAAGGTGTAGAAGTGTGTATAGATCAAGAAAGTACAAGATTTAGGATGAAATCTTACCGGAATCGAAAGGAATCTGCGAAAAGATGAGCTGAGCGTGCTGGTCGGTCAGAGGTTTCCAAAAATGGAAAGGATGACAATGACAGGGGTATTTATAGAATGCCAAAAGGGGTAAGTGCTGGCCGATCGGCCAGGCAGCTCGATCGGACAGCCTGTCCGATCGGACAGCAGTCCGTTCGGCTGGCTGTTCGATCGGCTGGAAGCCTGATCGACCAGTCGCACTTTTCGAGTGTTTCGCGCGCCGATTTTTGATATTTCGATTTCTATTGCGAGCGGTACGATACGATAGGGTCTCCTAATCAAATTACTTTCAGTCCCAAACACTCATATCTCGAATAATCTATTTTCCACCAATTATCATAGTTCGTTCACGATTCGAGTTCGATTGTAATTCGAGTTTGATTTCGAGTTTCGATTGAGCTCGCTTGATTATCACAACACAACATAAATAAACATGCACAGGTAACACGTAAGGCACACACACACACGTATAATAACAAGTAAAAAATACGTAGCTCGAGTTGAAATTTGATGTCGGTTCGATTAGCATAGCTTGATTATTGATTAGTTAACTTTATCGCATTGTTACTTCCTATAATTCACAGTCGTAGATCGATTGAATAGCGATTAACATACGTCGATTATTGCATTTAACAACACTTACTCCACATAATACAAATAAAATAAAGAAATTCCTGTAAGTCAAGTTGCGCGAAAACGGTCGTTGTCTTTGACCTTGACTTTGACTTTGACTTATGAAAACACGGGGTGTTACAACCGCCCACCACCGTCCATCACCACCACCACCGTCCGTACACCATCACCAGTTTATTTTAGAAGTCTACCTACATTAAAAAACAGTCTTCTTCTTGCAGACTGCAGATGTTTGATCCACCTCTTCTTCTACAGATGTCTGCAGATATGGTCCGTAAACTGCATACATTTTACCTCTCAAAAAACAAACAACACCTAAGTGTTTTTCCGGGTTGTTTAACTAGTATTACCTCATAGTTCACTACACCTAAGTGTTTTTCCGGGTTGTTTAACTAGTATTACCTCATAGTTCACTAATCCCCTTGAATGATTTAGCTTAAATGCTTGGGCTGATTTTGGCTTGAGTCCACAAGCTCTGATTTTGCCTAGTTAGAGTTGAAAGTATATAAATTCGAGATGATTTGCCTCACGAGCTGATTTGCCTCAAGTAACTCGCTCGTTTGCTAATATAAATTAGTTAATATCCCTGTAGATTTATAATTTACTGTTGTATTTATTTGATAATCGCATAATTCAATTCTTTTAACCTTTTTTGAGCCTCCTATAAAATAAAGGGAAATTGGATATAAGTAACCCCAACTTTAACCAATTGGCCGATATCACTCTCAACTTTCGATTTATACAACATTACTCCCAACTTTCAACTTATTGGCCGATAACACTCCCAAACTAACCCAATACTAACCCAGTTTACTGACATAAGCTGTCACGTCACTAAACTAGTGGCACATCAGCTGTTGTTACATCATCAAAAAAAGATAAGCCAGATGTCACGTCATCAAAAAAGCCAAGCCAGCTACCATGTCGGCCGACACGTCATCAAAAAGTTCCACGTCAACAGATAAATGCCACATCAGTAAAAAAACTAACTAGTCTATGGTTCAGTTAGTTTGGGAGTGCTATCAGCCAATAAGTTGAAAGTTGGGAGTGCTATCGACCAATTTGTGAAAGTCGGGTTTTTTAAATCCAATATCCCTAAAATAAAACATCAAAATCTAAAAAAACAAGACAACTTGTCGGTTAAAAAGCGAGTTCAAATCAGAGGTGAATGGAATAGAAGCTTGGTTCCTGACTCAATCGTGTCAGGTCTAAAAGCTAGTTCAAATCAAAGGTGAATCGAAAAGCTTGGTTTCTGACTCAATCGAAATATCAAGTTCCAACTCGTATTTTTTATACCTCTAGCCCAGTTTAATATCACCTCAAGTCCCAGCTCGTATTATCTGTACCAGTGGCAAATCCAGGATTTTATTCTAATAGGTTCCTTTTGGTAAATTCTCTATAATTCTCACTAATTTTTTTAAGTTATAAAAGGTTCTTACTAATTTTTTTTTCCCAAACAAACAGGGTTCCTAGAAACCCACAAATATGAGCTGGATCCGCCCAAAATTTGTACCTCTAGCCCGGTTTGATATTAACTTGAGTCAAACTCGGTTTGGTATTTATTTTACAAAAATTGATAGTCAATCTTAAAGCCACATACTAAACCTAACCTAATCCTAATAGTAAAATCATGTAATAGTGGCCACCAACTCCTTCAATCCATTTTCACACCCCCCTTTCCTACCTTGTTCACAAATCACCAATTTATTTATAATTTTTGCAGGTTCAACGTGAGGTTCTTCACGTCCACTTGCACACATTTGACTTTTTCCATTGCCATTAAAATAACATAGATTTACATCTTCCCCAACAGCTAATACCTGCCACATTCACTAGTCATTTGGATTTCCACGTAGGACTCACCAACCCCCAATTTCTTACCAACTTTTTTGCGTATTTAAACACCGAATAGAAACCGTGATTAACCAGAATCAACTTTTTGTGATTTGGGTTTTTGGTTGGTTGGTTGGAGATTAAGGGTGATGGGTAGTCTCGGCGTGTTGAGAAAAACAACAATGGTGTGTGTGCCGTTGATGAGTCATTCCGTCGAACAGTTGGTGGGTGATATGTTTCAGGCCAAGAATGAAGGTGCTGACCTTGTGGAAATCCGGCTTGACTACTTGAAGGAGTTTGATCCGGTGAAAGATCTCCGGACGATTGTCGGTTGTAGACCGCTACCGATTGTCGTCATTTACCGGTATGTGTAATCATCAATGCACTTCGTACAAGTAGTATGTTAACGTCGTCTTCTCACCTTTTATGCCTACCATTGTTTCTCATGGTTTTCTTAAAATAAAAGCTATTAGAACATATGTAAAATGTGAAGGGACATTATCATAATGGTACTTCTTTGGGTATGAAGTGACATGTAACACTTGAGGCATTAGGGGTGTAAACAAGCCCAAAGTCTCGAGAGCTACTCTTTATTGGCTCGGTTAAAAGCTCGAATGAGCCGAGCTTTAACGAGCTCAAGCCCGAGCCTGTAATAGAGCTCGTTTAGTTATCGAGCCTGAACCCGAGCTTGAATACAATTTAAGCTCGTTTATAATATAATACTAATGACGATAACATTGGCGAGCCGAGCTCGAGCCGAGCTTTGGCTTGTTTAAGCGATATTGAAGCGAGCTCGAGCTGGACTTTTAACTCGTTTGAGGTTGTTCTCAAAATAGCCCGAGCCGAGCTTGAGCTCAAATAGGCTCGTACCGAGCCGAGCTTGGGCTCGGCCTGGCTCGTATACACCCTTAGGCATTATGAACGTGAAGTTAGAAAGGGCTGTAATGACTACCTAATTATTATTATTTTTTAGAAAAATAAAACAAAAAACAAAAGCAAACAATTCTATTGGACAACTAAAATCATCCGGGCGTTTCTACAAACACGCCATTCGAAATTTTGGACGAATCACACCCATGTGGGCGGTGTACATGGTGTGTTGGAGCGTGAAGTGACAAGAACACGCTCACTCCATCAGTGGCGGACTTAATGTATACCGAGCCGTAGCACGGGCTACGGCTCAACTTTTTATCGGCAGTGTAATTTTTTTTTTTTTAGGTTTTTATACCAAGGATACCTCTGAACAGCTACGAGGACACCCCTAAGAAAGTCTATAAGCCCAGATGAATTGAAAATAATAAGTCCAATTGCCCAATATGTTAGCACAAATTAATTGAAGATTCTAAATAATAAGCCCAATTGACCAATATTTTAGCCCAAAATAAGTCCTGAAGTTTTAATGCACGACAAGGATACCAAACGTCAATCATCTTTCTCAATTCTCATAAAGGATGATTTTTGTAATTTACTCTTTATTTATTGTCGTTTTTTAATATTGTATGATTGCACGGTAAAAAAAATTTTTGGGATACCCCTGATTTAATGGGCTAGTTCCGCCACTGCACTCCATGTTTCCACTACACATGGTAATTTTAGTATCACTTTTTTTTCTAAAAAGACAACTTGAAATTTAATTAATTTTTAAATGTAGAACATGAAATTTTATCTTACATCTTACATATTTATTTTTTTATGGATTATTACATGTCAACAACTAGCATATAAAAGATAATTTAGAAACTCAAATTATTCAACGTGTATATTTCTTGTGGTTTAAGCCATTCAAATTTAAATTAGCTGTTAAACTATATTAACATTCTTTTTTAATTGGCATTTGTTAACCTGTCAAAACAAATTTGCAAATAGAATAAGGCTTATCATTTTCACTAATTTTTCATGTAATTATTATATTTTTAAAAATAGATATTTAACGGAATACATTGCGAAATGTATAGAAACGTGTTTAACACCATAATTTTTTATTAAAGATTCGTTTAAGTATTGATAATTATGTTTTGTAATTCTTTACTTAAAATTGATTTTTCACTTTTTATTTCAAGCTGATTTGTTTGAATGGTACTCAATCCATTTACGTATTCAAACACAAAACACGTATTATTGTGTGACATTCTTGACTTTTAGAAAAAAAAAGTATTAACGATGTTTATTTTTATTTGTTGCTTGTAGTTTACCTTTCAATTTCATGTGTGTGTATCTTTTTTCCAGCTATTAGAAATTTATTATTATTATTATTTGCATCTATATAGAAAAAAACAAAATCAGAAAAGCCAACTATACAGAATCTGCAGATGCTTTTGTCTTTATTTCTACTTGATTTTCTATGCCAACTTGCAATTTGCTCATGGTTTCCAACACATGTGTTTGGTGATGTTACAATATCTGATGTGTAAAGACATTTTTTATTATTACTTAAATGAAAAAAATATATTAAATTTAGGAAAATGTATAATTTCCTAATTATGAAATTAAATTTTAATATATTCTATTTTATATTTTTCATAGGTAAGTCAGATATTAATTTCATGATTATATAAGTAAACTGATACACTTATTTGGATCCAATGATTTTTTTTTATTTAATATATGAATAATTGGTTTATCTTTGTGAGGGGTTATGGGCCCCTAGCATCATTGTTAACCACAGTTGCAATATCCAAAAGTGAAAACTGTGTAGGACCTTGATACATTACAATTGCACATCACCAGCAGCTACCAATCCCCACATCACCCTTATCAGTTTTGAGAATTCCTATCAATTGTAAAGCCCAACATTAATAAATATTTTTCTCCTAAAAAATTATGTATCAACCCAAGGTTGATGGGTTGAACCTGACACGAACCAGAAAATTATACAACAGCAAACAACAACCATACCCAGAAATCATGTCGCAAACATGAACCGAAAACTACACATTTATTTGCGGGTTCGCACAAACATGACCCGTTTAACCTATACCCATTTCTTTTTATTCATTTCAAATGTTGGCCTCAAAAACATCCAAATATTTTAAAATACAACCACCATACCTACTAAATCCCACAAATAGCCAAGCTATTTATAGGGTCTGGGGAGGGTGGGATGATGTAGACAAACCTTACCTCCATCCTGATGGATAGAGAGACTGCTTCCAGAAAGACCCCAGCTTCAAACAGACCACATATAGGCAGACAAGATTAGATATACAAACATAGGAAGGTACAAAAAAATGGACAGATATGACATCACACGATATATATATACACCTAAACGGACCCGTAACCTGTGGGGTTCAATAAATGGGTTAAATGAACCCGTGAACCCACGTGGTTGACACGAACACATATCGTTTAGCTAAACCCCTCACAAAGATATTGGATATTGCAACTGTGGTTATTATTAAAATAAAAATAAAAAATTATGGATCCAAATAAGTGTATCAGTTTTTAAAATAAGAAGATAAAACACTTTTTTAAAAAGTTAAAAAATAAATAAATGGGATAAATGGACCCATGAACCCGCAGGGTTGACACAAACACATATCGTTTAGCTAAACATGTTCGCAGGTCAACCTGGAACTGACCCAAACCAGTTTCGACTAAATCTAAGCCTGCAAATTTCATGTTAATTTCGCATCATGTTAAAAAAATCAGATCCCTACTCATAAGCAGTAATAATGGCACCCAAAATAGTATTTTCCCTGTTTCTTGCATCTGGCTATCAATTCCATTTGGACAATTTAATTAAATATATTAATCTTATTTTTAGACCAAAATGGGATGGTGGTTTATATGATGGTGATGAGAAGTCAAGGCTAGAAGCACTTATGCTTGCCAAAGAATTAGGAGCAGAATATATTGACTTGGAGCTTCAGGTAATGATGAAATTATCCAAAAACTTTATGTATACATAGATATCAACTTATTATTGTTACTATTATAAGGTTGTGATTTCAAAGAATCTTAATATTTGTACTTCTATTCAGGTAGCTTCTGATATCATGGAAGAACACAAGCTTGGTCAGCAAAGCAGTTCCAAGATAATAGTATCTTGTTTTGTGGACAGAATCACATCTTTGAAGGAGGATTTAAGCCATCTTGTAACAAGGATGCAATCAACTGGTGCACATATCATCAAACTTGTTGCAACCGCAGCTGATATCACAGAATTATCAAAAATCTTTCATTTGCTTTCACATTGTCAGGTACTTTTTTTTTTTTTTGTATCATTTTTTCTATTGTCAAATGTCTTGAAGACTCATGTATGTTTGTATCCATGCAGATACCTTTGATTGCATACTCAACGGGGGAGCGGGGGCTAATTAGTCATTTACTAGGTCCAAAATTTGGTGGTGTAATAGTGTATGGATCACTTGAAGGAAAACAAGTAGCTGGTCTACCAACACTTGCCAGCCTTAGAGAAGCGTATGGAGTTGAGAATATTGATGCGGATACGAAAGTGTTTGGGCTAATCTCAAAGCCAGTTAGCCATAGCAAAGGCCCTATTTTGCATAATCCTACTTTTAGACACGTGGGCTTCAACGGTGTTTATGTTCCAATGTTTGTGGATGATCTTAAACAGTTCTTTAATGTTTATCAAAGTCCCGACTTTGCGGGTTACAGGTATGTCTATATTCGTACATGTTGACCGTAACATTTCTAAATCAAGTATTGCCAAGTTTGACTTTTGATCATTACTTGAAGTGTTGGAATACCATACAAGGAAGCAGTGATGGAATTTTGTGATGAAGTTCACCCTCTTGCTCAGGTTGACATCAACATCTTAAAAATTTAATTTTTTTTTAATTTAAAAAACTATTATTTTTTTTCATAACTTATGTAATGTTGGTTCCTTTGTACCAAAATTTAACCAACATTGTATCCTTCTCCAGTCTATAGGCGCGGTTAACACTATTGTAAAAAGGCACAGCGATGGGAAACTGATTGGCTATAATACAGATTGTGAAGCTTCTATAACAGCAATTGAGGATGCTCTAAAAGGTACTAAAAAGCAAACTTTAATGTCGGTAATGAATAATCTATGGGTGTTAGATGGGTCCTGTTCAAAGGTTGGCGGGTCAAACCCGTCACGAACCCGAACACGACACAAGTTTTCACGGGTTGACACGAACATGACCCTTGTAACCCGAAAATTTATGTATTTTGCATTTTAATACCTTGAAATTACAAATTTACAATCACATATATAAATCTGCATAAAATAAGTACGTTTAAACTATTAAACTTGATGCACATTCTCTTTTATTTTTTTTAATTTCGCGCAATATATTCATTTAGTTTTAGTCATGACATAAAAGAACACTGTAAAAGATAAATAATAAAAATATGACTGGTTTAATGGGTCAACCGGCCAGGTTGACCTGAAAACAACCCGTTTAGCAATAATGTTCGTGGGTTCGACCAGAAATTGACCAACCCCGTCTAGACTAACTCCAAATGCACAAATTTAATGTTAGTATCATGTCGTGTTTGTAATTCACAGTCCTAGAATAAATAATAATCATGTGCATTTGCTCATATGATGTTACTTTTTCTCTTTAACTAATAGTAATCATACTTAAATTGCAGCTCGAGGTCTTGTAAATGGAGAAGCATCCCTCCCTTCCCCTCTTACCGGAAAACAGTTTGTGCTGGCTGGTGCTGGTGGTGCAGGGAGAGCTTTGTCATTTGGCGCCAAAAGTAGGGGAGCTCGCGTTATAATTTTTGATATTGACTATGGTATGTGTATATATATATCAATTCTAAATGTTTGTCTTTGAAAAGTCAAATATAACTATACCTATATTAACAATGATATTCTTTACTGTCACAATGATTTAAGTATATATTACCTGCTGAATAATGAAAATTAATATTACATTGTTTGTTTTTAAAGATAGAGCAAAATCACTAGCTCTAGCTGTGTCGGGTGAAGCTCGGCCATTTGAAGAGTTGGCTAACTTCAAACCCGAGAAAGGTGCAGTCCTCGCCAATGCAACACCAATCGGGATGCACCCAAATAAAAACCGAATCCCTGTTCCCGAGGTTTGTTATCCTCATATTAACTGTTCTTGGAAAATTTTAATGCTCTTGTTGGGGTTGTATTAGTGACGACAAGTGCCTTCTTTCTATTGTTTTAGGAAACCTTGAGAGATTACTCTGTTGTCTTTGATGCTGTTTACACCCCTAGAAAAACTACACTTTTAACAGACGCTGAGGCTGCGGGCGCTATTATTGTTAGTGGGGTCGAGATGTTCCTCCGGCAGGCGGTTGGGCAGTTCAATCTTTTCACTGGTGGCAAAGGTACTTTTATAACATTTAAAAACACCTAGTATCTCTTTACAAATTAACTGATCATCTCATGTTTCAATCATCTTTTTTTCCCACTGATTTTGGTCAAAAAATCATATTTAAAAAAAATGGTATCTTTATAAATAAATTGATCATCTCATGTTCCAATGTGGGTCCTTTTGTGTTTTTATCATCTGAGATATGGCTTCTTGTTTGTTTATTGCAGCACCTGAGGAATTCATGAGAGATATTGTTTTATCAAAGTTCTGATTGATTGATTGATTTAGAAGAAAATATATTGATTTATGATTAATAATCAAACAGATCCTAGTGTTCAGTATCAAATGAAGAGATTTTGATATGAACATGGGTTGCTGTTGTTCATTGTTTGGATACAATCTGGTGTATATTTGTAGACAGACCCCTTATGTTGTACCAACTCTTGATCATCTCTTGATTTTTTATTTAATATTTTTTTATCCTTATACTCTTATTTAAGCTAGACCTCTTTACATATATAGGCAAAAGATCAAATACAAATAAACTTAACATACTAAACATACAAATTGAAGGAAAAGTAAAAAAGACAAGGTGGCATTTTTGTAATTACCACTAACTATCAAAATTACTATACAAATGTGAACTCAACCAAAAATACCTAAAAAAACAATTTTTTTTAAATATTTTCTATAAAATATCGCGACATTTTGTTACAAAAAAAAAAAAAAATTGCTACTAAAAGTAGCGATTTTTTTTATAAAAAATATTAAAAAAAAATATTTTGTGTGTGTTTTTTTTTTTAGATTTTTTTAGGTTTTTTGGGGGTTTAGTTTTTTGCATTTTAGCTTGGGGGGGGGGGGGGGGGGGGGGTTGGTTAGGTTTTTTAGATACATTTGTAGAGTAACTTTGATAGTTATAGATAATTACAAAAATGCCACCTTGTCTTTTTGACTTTTCCTTCAATTTGTATGTTTAGTATGTTAAGATTATTTGTACAAGAACTTTCCCCTACGTATATAACCTTGGTTTTTAAGAAAACCAAGAAAACTAATTAGAATCATTGATCTGGTAGATAACGGCTGTTATAATCAATGGTACTTAGAGCATCCACATCGCAGTGCGTCCGAAATCCCAAACCAACCCTCAAAGACTTGATTTGCCTTAAAAGTGTGGTGTGCAAGCCGGTCCGGGAAGTTTGGTCCGTCACCGAGGGCTTGGTCCGGATGGTTTATGGTGGGTCCCTTCCTCATGATTGTTGAGGTTAAGTAAAGAGAAAAATGCTCGGATAGTCCCTATGGTTTGCCCATTTTTCACCTTTAGTTCCTAACTTTCTAAAATTACACCTATAGTCCCCACGTTTTTGAATTTCGTTCCCGGATAGTCCCTGGCGTGAATGGGGGTTAGTTTTTTTTGTGTTAGGTGCGTATGAAATGACAAAAATACCCTTACAGTCAAATTAATAATTAAAAAGTTAAAAAAATTAATTAAGATTTTACAATTTATGTGGGACCCACCACCCACCCTACCCACTTCATCTTCCCCACACCACAACCACCATCTCCACCTTCACCCACCACCACCATCTACCCCCCACCGTAACCACCACTGCCACAACCACCACTGCCGTGAACCCTGGTGCAAAAAATACATGGAGCTTTATCAGGTGATTCGGGAAAATTGGGAGAGGCTATACTGGGATGAGGGTTACTCCAAAAAACATGATCAAGAGCGTGCACCTTATGATTCCGCGAAGAAGACAAACAAGACTTTTCACCTTACATGTTCAACTACACATTATTCAATTACTTTTTCTTATTTCAAACTATACCCACACACAAGCTAACCCTAGCCTTGACTTACATTAAACACTACCCATTTATCTTAATGGCTTGACCCTATATAATATATGTTTTGTATATTCTGATTAGTTAAACCGATCTTCAACTAAGGGGTGTTTGGGATTCCTTTTAAAAGTGACATTTGGAGCTCATAAGGACTTTTGAGAAGGAAAAGGAAACCCAAACATCATCTGAGAAGAACTTTTGAAGCATAAGGAATTCCAAACACCATGAAAAAAAGGACTTTCAGTACTAATTATGACTTCAAAAAGGAGTTTTTGAGAAGTAAGGATTTCTCACTTCTGGATTTGAGAAGGACTTTTTGAGAAGGAGAAGTTGAAAAGGAATCCCAAACACCCCCTAAATCTGTTGTTAACTGAACACTGCCTGATTTCTAAGCAAGTTAGACATGACGCACGAAAACCTAATTATTTATCTGTCTTCACTATTGATTTATTGACATTTTAAATTCATGGATTCTGTTTTACAGCAGAAGGCAACCTCATGCTAAGGAAACAAAGGTATTGTTTTGCTAACCTGGTAAGCTATATGTAAATTTACTAAAACCTGCTTGACTTTTGAAAGCAGAATCATACTTTTGGGAGAATAGGCAACAGGGAGATTCAATGGCGGCGGTGGTGGTTGTGGCGGGGATGGTTGTGGCAGTGGTGGTTACGGTGGGTGGGGGGGTGTGTGTGGGGGGGGGGGGGTAGATGGTGGTGGTGGTGTGGAGTGGGGGGTGATGGGTCCCACATAAATTATAAAATATTAATTATAATTTTTTTAACTTTTTAGTTATTACTTTGACAGTAAGGGTATTTTTGTCATTTCACACGCACCTTGGTGTTGACATATGGCATTGATGCTAACTTACACTAATGGTAATATTATCAAAAAACTCACTCACATGAACTGGGTGTTCAAATAAAACGCCATAAAAACACCCAATTCAAAAAAACGCTATGAAAGTACCCAGTTGAAAACGCCATAAAACACACAGTTTAGAAAAACGCCATAAAAATACCTGGTTAAAAACACCATAAAACACCCACTTTAGAAAAACACCATAAAAACTCAGTTGAAAACGCCATAAAACACTCAGTTCATAAAAAAACGTCATTAAAATATCTAGTTAAAACGCCATAAAAACACCTATTTCAGAAAAACGCCATGAAAATACCTAGTTAAAAACGCCATAAAACACCCAGTTCAGAAAAACGCCGTAAAAACTCAGTTCATTTTTTTCGAAAAGTATATCAATAGTATACTTGTTTGAAAAATAAAAAAACACTGAGTTTTATGGTGTAATTTTTTTAGAAACATAATCACGTACAAAAAAGTTATCGGCGTTTAAATATGATGGGAGAAATGGCATGTGATTAGCTTGTGCACCTTTGTTTGGATCTTCCAATTTTACCCTTCCTGGTAGTTATAAGGTTCCCATTATTTACAAAAATGCCACTGCATCATCTTAGCCACAAATCACAAAAATCTTATGGCTGAAAATCGTTTTCACTGTTCTCAAACTTCAAATCGTTTTCTCTTGATCCCATTCCTATATATATATATATATGGAGAAAGTATATCGTATAATATGTCTTAATGTACGTTGCGTACTCGATGGCAAAATCGCACGTTATGTTACAAAAAAATGAAAATCACATGTTTGTGCTTATGAAGAAATCGCATGTTGTGGTAAACAATTTCGCATGTTGTATTATATCAGCAATCGCATGTTGAAGCAAAAACTCGCACGTTGAAAAACAATCTCCTACGCAGCGTACGTTAACCCCTATTGTACAATAATCGGTCTCTCTCTCTCTCTCTATATATATATATATATATATATATATATATAGTAAAGTGTAATTTGCATCCCTGTCATTGTCCGGTAAACACACATTGAGCCCCTAATCTCTAAAAATCAACCCCTGAGCCCCTGTGGTTTAAGTTTTCTACAATGTGAGCCCCTAATAGTTACAGATTAAACTTTACTGTTAAATAGGCGTTGAAAAGACCAATATGCCCTCATATGTTGTTCTTGTAATATGTGTCCTTACCTGTACATCTAAGTTCTTTCCCTCCAAAATCAAATTATAAACACACTCAACTTACCACTTTCACCTTACCACACATACGCCAGCAGAATACAACATTGCTGCAAAGTGGTTTGGATTTAGGGAATCAACCTTGTTACAAGTAGAATGCAAGCAATTACCATAGTTATGTGCATCCACATGTTATGGAACCTTGATGCAAATGGTTGGATTTAGGTAATCAACATTGTTGCAAGCAAAATACAAGCACTTACCACAGTTATGTGCATTTACATGTTATCGGGGCATGTTGCAATTACACAACCATGCTTATGCGGTCGGTATCCAATATCCATGCATACTCTCAAGCGTCAAGTATTAAGTTCACGCTTAATTCAACCTACACACTCTTATCTCAAATATGGGTAAAAGGTATCCATTTTCGGTTGAATTTGTACACCCTGCAAACCCTCCGCCTTTAGTTGAACTTGTACATCGTGCAAACCATTCTCCTCCTATTTGATGGACCATTGACATGGACGAATGAAGACTGGAACTGAACTACTTGTGGAAATCGAGTACATCCCTAATTCAGATAAGGAGTACGTCGCTAACCCTGAAGAGGAATGCGTAACTAATTCAGAATTCGTATATTACAATAATCAATAACCTGGATTCATCTTCTTCGATTGTTGGTCAATCGTTGTTAGTCTTGTTCCGTTTGTCCCTTACAACTCCCAAATCCGTATCTCTTATTATCTTATGATGAAATCGCACCAAAAGGAACGAAGGGAGGTTGGGGAAAAAGAATTTCAGGTTTTTGAATTTGATTTAGGGTTTGATTTTGAACTTTCTTCGGTCAGTTACAGATATTTATGATCTCGCAATGATGATTTTAACCTTTTTTGTCACACCCCGATTTCCACGTGTCACCGGTGGGCCCGGTGGGGGAGTATCGTGACGTCATGGTTGGCAACGTAATAGTCAAACAACACAATATAATAATGCATAGCGGAAGCAAATTTAAAATAAGATACAACCGAATTTATTTATTGTAAACAAAGTCACAAATTATCCGGTGTTTATCCACAGTAGGATCGAATTAAAAACATTGTTTATAGTTCAACAGACTTCGGCATCTTAAGTTTGCGAGACTTCTAATGATGCTTAGGAGAATCCCAGCCTATTTCGCCTAGTACCTGCATTTAATCTTTTTGGGAAAATACGTCAGTTTACACTGGTAAATACATTCAACTGACTCATTTTATAAATGATTGAAAATTGGTTTGGATGCACATGGCATAAACATTTTTATTAACTTGGGAGAATTATTTAATATTATAATCTTGTGAACGATTTACATGTTACTTATGCGTTCAGTAGCCCGGAACGTATTCCGGGTTAAAGATCAATAGACACACCACTGTAAGTGAGTTATACACGGGAGTACGCCTACACCCCGTGCTCAGGTCGTGGCAATCTCGTAAGATAATGCCGAGGATATCCGGGACATGGTCATTAACCCCCCAAAGGCTGTAAAGTAAACACATCTGTTTAAAACGAGCCGATCAAATTATTCAATTAACCACTAAGCGTGGAAGATTTGATGCCCGATCAAGCGGTACGCTATGTACCGTAACCCAAGCCCGTATAGGGAAAATAAGTTAAAAGTATTTACCTTGATGCAAAGTATAGTCACAATAATCAAATAGCAGGTAGCTTTTACTGTTTCTCCTAATCTGGAACGAAGGTTAAATATAACCTATTAGAATCCTAGCGGGTCTTTAATTATGCTTAAGCTTAGACCGGCTAGTTTCAAAGATACGGTTCGTACGCACTATTAAGCGAAAACCGGATAGAATGTGATTCAGACCCGACAAGTTTGAAGACTTGTTTAATATGGGTCTATTATTCACATTCTGGATTTTTAGATAAAACCGATAAGGTTTGACCCGTTTCGGTTATTTTATGTAAACTTGTTACATAGACCGAGCCGAACGCGTAATATGCGTAACGGGTATCCATAAGAGCCATATACAGGTTTCCTAAGTTAATATGCTTCAAATATGTTATAACATCAGTAGGATGTCTTTCGTTATGCCCCGAACTAATTTAAACACAAACTATGCCCCGTAGGGGTAGTTTGGTCATTTTAAAGTTTGTAAAAGCGTTTATATGTTCAACTGAGTTACAGGTCTGATGTAAACAGCAAACATACTTACTTTAATGTGTTATAACAGTAGGCTAAGTCATGTATGTGAAATTTATCATATTTAACCAAACTATGCCCCGTAGGGGTATTTTGGTAATTTCACATAAGCCGAAAAGCTCAAAAACGAAGTCTGAGTTTATCAACCTTTGCTTACTGTTGAATTATCATAATTTTCCTCTTATATCAGTAGGTATCGACCCGGGTATGTCCAATATGATTCTAAGACATACTATGCACTAATAACGCTAATTATGGCGATTAAAGGCCATTACCGGGTTCGATACTTAATTCTGATATTTTTATATTTCCAGAAGGCTTAACATAATTTATTTATCATAACTAATCAGTAGCAAAAGGTTTGGAATCGTTTAGATGTGTAAAACTCATTTTATGGCCCGTAAGGGCAAACCGTCAATTACCGGATTAAGCCTACGACTATGAGTTATGCTCAGCCTAAAATTAATTAAAAATCTTTATAAATCCCAAAATAATATTTAAGATCAGTGGGTAAAAGATTTGATGTCAAAAAGTATGTTTAATTAGGCTTTACGCTAATTGCGCCATATTGTTAACATAAAGCCTTAATTTAGCGACATGGGCATAACTCTTAATCTATAAGTCAAACTAATGTCAAATTTTGCATACAAGTCTATATATCAGTAATTAAGGATTCTACACTTTTACATTTTCATAAATTATGATTTAAGGCAATAAGGGCATAACGGTCCACGTATGAGCATTTAACGGAAACTTGCATATTAATTGGATAACTAGTGAACCAAGGTGTACGATCACAGAGGGTTGTTCTAACATGTATCCTAATCCAATTTAAGCTCTGAGGCATTTCTAAAATATGCCCAAACGGGTCAGAACTGAAAGTCAACCGAAAAGTCAAACTATGTGACTTTCGGTTCCGAACCGGGTCTAAACAGGAAATAGTCGGGTTGAACATGTTGGGACATGTTCTTACACTTATTTCTAAGTTATAACAATATTCAAACAGGTTATATATGATCTAGATAGCTAATTATGCATAAATGACAATTTAAGCAAAATGTTGACTTTTTAAGTAAAGCTTTGACCCGACATTTGACCTGTTTAGGATGGTGATCAGGGGAAACCCTTTTGGGGTTTTATTACCCACATAAATACCATTCTAAAACTACTTTTAATTCGAGATAAGACTGAGTCATTAGTGACTAATCTCGAAGTCAAACCGTAATTACGACGGTTTGACTTTTAGCTAATTAACTAAGCCAAAAGCAACCAAATAAGAACTAGAAGACTTACAATAGTCCAATGCACGAATTTTGATCAGAAGGGAGAGTTCCTATGCTCCAGGATGCTCCAAAGATCAAATGCAAGTGTGAAGGTTGATGGTTGCACAATGTGGCTTTATATAGGACTTGGATTCACCACAACTAAGTGACAACTCACTCTAGGACCAACCACAACCATTGAACACTTGTCCTAGTGCTCTAGGATGGTTTAGGGGTCGTTTATAACTGATAAAAACCGATACAAACGGTCACAATCGCGTAAAACAGCCAACAGCAGGTTTCTGGTCGCTGGGCACCATCTAGCGCACCGTTACGCTACATATGTAGCGGTGCGCTAGCCCGCAATGAAGGGCCGGTTGACTTAATGGGGTAGCGCACCGTTACGCTACACATGTAGCGGTGCGCTACCTCTTCTCAGAGGCTGATTCCTTGTTGTTTGTTGAAGTTACGTAAAGGTAATCAATTATTTCGATCTTGGGTCCTATACCAACACTCCTGGACCTCCCAAAACGGTTTTGCACAGTATCAAACCCCACCATAATGATATGTTTGATTTAGATGCAATAGCAAGACCCGTACATCTCGGTTTATCATTCAATTCACTTTGTGAGATCACATCATGCTTTTTGATTTCTATTATTGTAACCCAAAGTTCTGAATTGAAGGTATAAAGATGCGTATAAAATTTTAATCGGGTCTTGGGATTTATAAATGAGGTCGTTCAGAGGTAACAATTTAACATGACGCCACTTTAATCCTACCGAAACATCTTTATTAAATCCGGGTTTTTCAACGCGTTTTGTCTTACATGACACGTGTCATTTTATTATTAAACCCGAAATTTTCGAGGTGTTACATCCTCACCCCCTTAAAATAAATCTCGACCCGAGATTTACTGAAACAAGTAAGGGTACTTTTCTTTCATCGTGGATTCTACTTCCCACGTGAAATCGGGACCTCTACGGGCATCCCATTTGACCTTGACAAAAGGTATATGCTTTCTTTGAAGCTTTCTTACCTGTCGATCTTCAATCGATACAGGTTTTTCCACGAATTTCAAGCTCTCGTCAATATGCACATCTGTATGCGGCATGACATGTGTTTCGTCAGCGGAACACTTCTTTAGATTGCAGATGTGGAACACGTTGTGAATTCCACTGAGCTCTTCGGGTAAGTTCAACTTATAGGCAACTGACCCGACACGTTCGATAACCTCGAAAGGTCCTATGTATCTCGGGCTTAGTTTGCCTTTCTTACCAAACCGCATCACCCCTTTCCAGGGTGACACTTTAAGTAGGACTTTTTCACCCACTTCGAAGTGAAAATCCTTACGACTTGGATCCGCGTAACTCTTCTGCCTATCCCGGGCAGCTTGGAGATTTTTACGAATCTGGACAATCTTGTCCGTCGTTTCGAATACGATCTCCGGTCCTGATAACTGGACTTCCCCAACTTCCGCCCAACAAACTGGCGATCTACACTTTCTACCGTATAATGCCTCGAAAGGCGCAGCCTTTATGCTGGTATGGTAGCTATTGTTGTAGGAAAATTCGATCAATGGTAGGTTCTTATCCCAGCTACCTTCCAATTCGATCGCACATGCACGCAGCATGTCTTCTAACGTTTGAATAGTACGCTCACTCTAACCGTCTGTCTGAGGATGGTAAGCCGTACTAAAGTTCAAACGTGTGCCCAAGGATTGTTGGAAACTCTTCCAAAAGTGTGACGTGTACCTAGTATCTCTATCAGAGATAATAGCTACAGGTATGCCGTGTAAGGCTACAATCTTATCAACATATAACTGGGCTAACATGTCGGAGCTATAAGTCTCCTTGATGGGTAAGAAATGAGCTGACTTAGTCAGTCTGTCAACTATAACCCATATTGTATCATTGCCTTTCCTTGTCTTGGGTAACTTGGTAATAAAGTCCATAGTTACCATTTCCCACTTCCACGTAGGAAGTTCAGGCTGTTGTAGCAAACCTGACGGTTTCTGATGCTCGGCTTTGACTTGCGCACATGTCAAGCATTTTGCTACATGGGCGGCTACCGACTTTTTCAAGCCTATCCACCAATAACTTGCCTTTAAATCCTGGTACATCTTGTCAGCTCCAGGATGAACGGAGTATTTGGAACTATGGGCTTCTTGGAGGATGACATCACGAAGTCCTCCAAAAATTGGAACCCATATTCGTCCGTTTAATCGTAAGATTCCGTCCTTGCTAAGAGTCAACTGCTCCTCAGTTACTCCTAACTTTTCATTAGGATAGTTAGCTTCCAACACAGCTTCCTTCTGTGCAGCTAACACCCTTTCTATCAAACTGTTCTTTATCTCCATACGCCTGGCGTTAATTCGAATGGGTTTAACCCTTTCCTTTCTGCTCAAGGCGTCAGCGACTACATTCGCTTTGCCGGGATGGTATTTGATTTCACAATCATAATCATTTAAAGTTTCCATCCAACGGCGTTGCCTCATGTTTAATTCTTTCTGGTTAAACAGATGCTGGAGGCTCTTGTGATCAGAAAAGATCACAAACTTTATTCCATAAAGATAATGCCTCCACAGTTTTAGTGCGAACACAACGGCACCCAATTCCAAGTCATGGGTGGTGTAATTCTTTTCGTGCACCTTTAACTGTCGTGATGCATAGGCAATAACCTTGCCTTTCTGCATAAGCACACACCCCATGCCAGTATGCGAAGCATCGCAATAAACCACAAATTCTTCAATTCCTTCTGGCAACGTCAGTACTGGGGCGTTGCTCAGCTTTTGCTTCAGAATATCAAAGGATTCTTGCTGCTTAGGGCCCCAAACAAACTTAACTTTCTTCTTAGTTAAGGAGGTTAGGGGTGCAGCAATCCTTGAAAAATTTTCAATGAAACGCCGGTAATATCCTGCTAATCCCAGGAAGCTACGAATTTCTGTTGGCGTCTTTGGCTCTTGCCAGTTCATTACTGCTTCAACCTTAGCGGGATCCACCTGGATACCACGCTCACTGACCACATGTCCCAGAAATTGGACTTCCCTAAGCCAAAATTCACACTTGGAGAATTTGGCATAGAGCTTCTCCTTATGCAGAAATTTGAGAATACATCGAAGATGTTTCTCGTGGTCAGCTTTGTTCTTAGAATAAATGAGGATGTCATCGATGAAAACGATGACGAATTTATCTAAGTGAGGCTTGCAAACGCGATTCATGAGATCCATGAATGCAGCCGGTGCATTGGTGAGCCCGAAAGGCATCACTAGGAACTCGTAGTGACCGTAACGAGTCCTAAATGCAGTCTTGTGTACGTCCTCATCTTTGACCTTCAGCTGATGGTAGCCTGACCTCAAATCTATCTTTGAGAAGTAACTTGCCCCTTGCAATTGATCGAACAGATCGTCGATTCTGGGCAGAGGATATCTATTCTTGATCGTGACTTTATTAAGCTCACGATAGTCGATGCACAGGCGCATCGACCCATCCTTCTTCTTGACAAACAGGATTGGCGCTCCCCAAGGAGATGAACTAGGTCTAATGAAACCCTTAGCCAGCAATTCATCTAGCTGCGTCCGCAACTCCTTCATTTCCGTGGGTGCCAATCGGTATGGAGCTCTAGCAATTGGTGCCGCTCCGGGGATGATATCGATCCTGAACTCGACTTGTCTATCTGGTGGTAGGCCAGGTAGATCTTCAGGAAATACTTCTGGGTATTCTGAGATGACAGGGATGTCTTCTAACTTCGGTTTAGGCTCATCAATGATTACCTGTGCCATGTAAATGACACACCCCTTCTTCAAACATTTTGAAGCCTTGAGCATAGTCACGTGCTCAGGTAGTCCGTACTGGGTATCTCCCCGAATGGTAAGTGATTCACCAGACGGAGTCTTTATTACCACCTGTTTCTGGTTACAGACGATTTGGGCCTGGTTATGAGATAACCAGTCCATACCCAGAACTATGTCAAAACCAGCTAATTTAAACGGAAGTAGGGACAGAGGAAAAGAATGGTTCTTAATGGATATAACACATCCATCTAACACATTAGAGACGGTTTCTATGGTACCATCTGCTAACTCTACCTCATAGTTCACCTTTAGGGTTTTGACAGGTAAATTTAACAATTTACAAAATTTATGATCTACGAAGGACTTATCTGCGCCTGAATCAAAAAGTACTCTTGCAAAAACATCATTGACAAGGAAAGTACCTGTTATGACGTTATCATCCTGCACAGCCTCCTTCGCATCCATCCTGAAGACTCTGGCATTAGTCTTCTTAGCCTCCTCAGGCTTCTTGTTGTACTTTGGGCAGTTAGTCTTTATGTGGCCCTTTTCATTGCAACGGTAGCACGTTGCATCTTTCATCTTCTTGCAATCCAAGGTTTTGTGTTCCTTGGATTTGCACAAACCACAAGCAAAAGACCTTGACTCGTTATTCGAGTTTGATTCGAATCTGCACTTTCCAAAGTGTTGTTTCTTGCATGTTTTGCATGTGGGCTTCTCTCCAGAACGATGCCCATCTTTCTTCGAATCCGATCCCTTCTTGTGATCACCGTTCCCACGGTGCTTCTTGTTCGACCTACGCGAACCTTCATCATCATGCTTCCTCTTCTCGGCCGCCTTATTCCTCTGCGATCTCTGCCGGACCGCATCCAGTGTGAGGGATAAGGAAAGGTCAGTTACAGACCTGAAGGTAACTGGCCGAGAAGCTTTTACACTGGCCTTGATCTCGGGCTCTAATCCACCAATAAAACGAGCGATCCTTTTAGGCTCCGGGGTTACCAGATAAGGTACCAACCGGGATAGTGTATTGAAGCTCGTTAGATAAGCTTGACAATCGAGATTCTTCATCACCAGTGATAGAAAATCATATTCTATCTTTTCCACCTCGTGTTGAGGGCAGTAATTTTCTTTGATCAGGGCAATAAATTGATCCCACGTCATGCTATACAACGGGATCTTTCCTGAGGCCTCCATCAGAGATCTCCACCAAGCTAACGCCTCACCTTTGAAGGACTGTGAGACAAATTTAACCACATCACCCTCAGCGCATCCGCTGATGTCCACGACCGTGTCCATTTCATCCAGCCACGTCATGCAGTCTACCGCTCATTTCTCCCCCGTAAAATCCCTGGGTTTACAAGACACAAAGTACTTATATGTGCAACCCTTGTTACGGTGTCCCTGATGCAGTACTAACTGCTGAGATGGATTACTTTGGTGGTTGGTGGACTGGCGATCATCACCGTTTTACTTTGGTTCATCCTTTTTGGGAGGAGGCTTGTTATGAGCCTCAGAATGTGTCCTTGGCTTTGAATGTGACACAGAGTGGGTCCTACTCCGGGTACTACTGTATTCTTCGTACTGTCTATCCAAAGCTTGAGTAATGGCGCTGTCTATGATTGCTTTTAGTTCAGCACCCGTTAATGTAATCTGGGCGTTCTCATTCGGCTCCACAGGATGACTATTGACTTCATTAGAGTTAGCCATTTGTATTGAACTGTTGCAGAAAACAAGAACAATATTTTATTTTGGGATTTTATTATGGAATTACCTCTTAGGGTAATTCGTTAACCATGGTAAACAGAGACCATATTTGGTTAACTTATTAATCGTATTAATTTAGGATTTCGATTAAAATTCATCCTAAACATAAACAATAACAATATATATTAGCACGTAAGGCTTGGTCACATGGACAATTTAACTTATAAGCTATGATTTCAGAGAATCAAGACTTTTGAGGTTTGAACCTAGTTCATTACCTTTATTAGACAGGGAGTTATAGCTATCACTGTCTTTTGGCTCATGTAGAAATGAGCAAGGCCCGTAGGCACTATATTACCACGTATGGTTAAATATGATCATCTTAATTGATGATGTAAATCCAGGATTCAGAGATCATTAAACTGGATTAGGAATCTTCTAAAGAATCCTTATTCATTTAAGAATGACATGTGATTTTTAACGAATCACTTCTGCCAGGAGTGTTAACATGTTTTAAGATGTTAACAGGGATTTGAATCTTTTAAACCGGTCTTACCATTTTGGCCCGGTCTTATATTTGACACAAGGCTAGGTTTCACACTTAAAGATTCTTAATTAAATAATTACTAGGCAGATTAAAAGGAATGATTTTAATTTATTTATTTCATTTATAATTTATTTATGCACAAATGGCGAACATGAAATTTATAAAAATAACACTCCATTAAGTTATACAATATTACTTATTGCCCTAAACGGGTCTTCACACATGAAATTTGCCCACGTAGGAGCTACAACATACTAACATGCCCACGCAGGGGTCTTATAGAAGACATGCCCACGTAGGGGTCTTACAGAAAGACATAAGTCCACGTAGGGACTAACACACTAACAATTGTCCACGTAGGGACTTAAACAAACATAAGTCCACGTAGGGACTAAACATACAACATACCCTCGTAGGGGTTTATGGAAAGATAGACCCGCGTAGGGGTCAATACACACAACAACAAACACACCCACGTAGGGGCTTAACAACCAAATACAAGAGAAAATAACTGTGGAAGAATTCAACGACTCTTCTTGTTCTTTCCCTTGATCAAACCAACCAATCCTTGTAAGAAACTCTCCGTCTTCTGGCGGTCGCGGCGAGACTCCTGCTCAACTTGATTCAATCTATGTAGAATTTCCTCCCGTTCTGGGGGAGAAAATCGTGGCGGCTGAGACTGAGCTCGAATGATAGGCCTGGGAGGTATTGGGTAACCCTGATTCGGGTAGCTTACCCCCCATGGATCTCCGTAGGGTCCTTGGGCATTGAAGGAGTTATAATTTGCTGCTTCCATATAAGGATCTGCCTCAGCGTATCCGTAGTTGTTGTAAGCTGGTGGCTCGAACGGGTTGTAAGTACTTGGACCCGTGTATGCTGGTATTGGGTTCTCAAAACCCATGGGCGGTGGCTGTTGATAAGCTGGCTGCGAAGGCCCACCCATTTGTGGGTCCTCCCAACGAGGCGGGTAGTGACTTGCACTTGACTGCCTTGGGGAGCTAATATGAAAGTCTCCTGGTCGCACCGACATACGTGCACCGGTTCTTCTTCGCCTTGGCGGTTGTGGAGGTGGCGGTTGAACTGGTGGCGGTGGAGGTGGTGGCGTAACTGCCACAAATCTATGATCCTCTGATGAATCTTGATGATGCGGCTGTGGCTGTGGCTCCTGGTGCTGCTGAGAATGCTGCTGCTGATGCTGCCCATGCGACGACGAGTGGTGCGATGGCGTATAGTACCATGGGTGCTGATTAAAGAAAGCTTGGAAACTGTCGGGACCACCATAGGGTGATCCGTGAAACGAAGATCCGTCCGAGATCTCTATCGGGTGGTTCGGAGTGCCACTCGCAGGCATAACGGGGTCCGTGTCCTCGTCCATGTCATCAGCTTGATCACCAGAGAAGTGGTCGTCTGGACCCAGTGGGTTGAAACCCACGGGTTCTTGTAGGTAATCGGCCGGATTAAACTGGCCTCTAAAGATCGGTGTGGGGTCCCCATAAGAATGATGGGACAGGGACCTCTGAAGTGGTATGTATGAGGGCAGAGGGTTATTAGGCTCGCCTTCCGATTGAGGTCCATATGAATTGCGGACCGGAGGGGTAGAACTGTGCGAAACAGATCGTCTCGCTGGTTCGAACAGGTCTCTCCTGTTCCGTCTTGGATTCTCGCTTTCTGCCGCAATTGGAGCCCGTGTATTTGACGACCCTGCTTCATGGTCGTTGGGGGCGGTAACTGGCCCCTTTCCACGTCCTCTCGTGCGAAAGAATCTCGGAGGCATCTTGTTATTCCTGTCAATAAAGCATGAGATAACAATAACAAAATATAAAATTTTAAAGGACAAAACAAAAACCCGAAGAAGGTAGAATTTGTCCTATGTTATAAGTCTAGACTCAAAAGTTTAGATATGTGCAATTGTGTAACTGAGATTAAACACAAAAAGGCTAGTGTTTAATTCACTCAGTGTTGGCTCTGATACCAACCTGTCACACCCCGATTTCCACGTGTCACCGGTGGGCCCGGTGGGGGAGTATCGTGACGTCATGGTTGGCAACGTAATAGTCAAACAACACAATATAATAATGCATAGCGGAAGCAAATTTAAAATAAGATACAACCGAATTTATTTATTGTAAACAAAGTCACAAATTATCCGGTGTTTATCCACAGTAGGATCGAATTAAAAACATTGTTTATAGTTCAACAGACTTCGGCATCTTAAGTTTGCGAGACTTCTAATGATGCTTAGGAGAATCCCAGCCTATTTCGCCTAGTACCTGCATTTAATCTTTTTGGGAAAATACGTCAGTTTACACTGGTAAATACATTCAACTGACTCATTTTATAAATGATTGAAAATTGGTTTGGATGCACATGGCATAAACATTTTTATTAACTTGGGAGAATTATTTAATATTATAATCTTGTGAACGATTTACATGTTACTTATGCGTTCAGTAGCCCGGAACGTATTCCGGGTTAAAGATCAATAGACACACCACTGTAAGTGAGTTATACACGGGAGTACGCCTACACCCCGTGCTCAGGTCGTGGCAATCTCGTAAGATAATGCCGAGGATATCCGGGACATGGTCATTAACCCCCCAAAGGCTGTAAAGTAAACACATCTGTTTAAAACGAGCCGATCAAATTATTCAATTAACCACTAAGCGTGGAAGATTTGATGCCCGATCAAGCGGTACGCTATGTACCGTAACCCAAGCCCGTATAGGGAAAATAAGTTAAAAGTATTTACCTTGATGCAAAGTATAGTCACAATAATCAAATAGCAGGTAGCTTTTACTGTTTCTCCTAATCTGGAACGAAGGTTAAATATAACCTATTAGAATCCTAGCGGGTCTTTAATTATGCTTAAGCTTAGACCGGCTAGTTTCAAAGATACGGTTCGTACGCACTATTAAGCGAAAACCGGATAGAATGTGATTCAGACCCGACAAGTTTGAAGACTTGTTTAATATGGGTCTATTATTCACATTCTGGATTTTTAGATAAAACCGATAAGGTTTGACCCGTTTCGGTTATTTTATGTAAACTTGTTACATAGACCGAGCCGAACGCGTAATATGCGTAACGGGTATCCATAAGAGCCATATACAGGTTTCCTAAGTTAATATGCTTCAAATATGTTATAACATCAGTAGGATGTCTTTCGTTATGCCCCGAACTAATTTAAACACAAACTATGCCCCGTAGGGGTAGTTTGGTCATTTTAAAGTTTGTAAAAGCGTTTATATGTTCAACTGAGTTACAGGTCTGATGTAAACAGCAAACATACTTACTTTAATGTGTTATAACAGTAGGCTAAGTCATGTATGTGAAATTTATCATATTTAACCAAACTATGCCCCGTAGGGGTATTTTGGTAATTTCACATAAGCCGAAAAGCTCAAAAACGAAGTCTGAGTTTATCAACCTTTGCTTACTGTTGAATTATCATAATTTTCCTCTTATATCAGTAGGTATCGACCCGGGTATGTCCAATATGATTCTAAGACATACTATGCACTAATAACGCTAATTATGGCGATTAAAGGCCATTACCGGGTTCGATACTTAATTCTGATATTTTTATATTTCCAGAAGGCTTAACATAATTTATTTATCATAACTAATCAGTAGCAAAAGGTTTGGAATCGTTTAGATGTGTAAAACTCATTTTATGGCCCGTAAGGGCAAACCGTCAATTACCGGATTAAGCCTACGACTATGAGTTATGCTCAGCCTAAAATTAATTAAAAATCTTTATAAATCCCAAAATAATATTTAAGATCAGTGGGTAAAAGATTTGATGTCAAAAAGTATGTTTAATTAGGCTTTACGCTAATTGCGCCATATTGTTAACATAAAGCCTTAATTTAGCGACATGGGCATAACTCTTAATCTATAAGTCAAACTAATGTCAAATTTTGCATACAAGTCTATATATCAGTAATTAAGGATTCTACACTTTTACATTTTCATAAATTATGATTTAAGGCAATAAGGGCATAACGGTCCACGTATGAGCATTTAACGGAAACTTGCATATTAATTGGATAACTAGTGAACCAAGGTGTACGATCACAGAGGGTTGTTCTAACATGTATCCTAATCCAATTTAAGCTCTGAGGCATTTCTAAAATATGCCCAAACGGGTCAGAACTGAAAGTCAACCGAAAAGTCAAACTATGTGACTTTCGGTTCCGAACCGGGTCTAAACAGGAAATAGTCGGGTTGAACATGTTGGGACATGTTCTTACACTTATTTCTAAGTTATAACAATATTCAAACAGGTTATATATGATCTAGATAGCTAATTATGCATAAATGACAATTTAAGCAAAATGTTGACTTTTTAAGTAAAGCTTTGACCCGACATTTGACCTGTTTAGGATGGTGATCAGGGGAAACCCTTTTGGGGTTTTATTACCCACATAAATACCATTCTAAAACTACTTTTAATTCGAGATAAGACTGAGTCATTAGTGACTAATCTCGAAGTCAAACCGTAATTACGACGGTTTGACTTTTAGCTAATTAACTAAGCCAAAAGCAACCAAATAAGAACTAGAAGACTTACAATAGTCCAATGCACGAATTTTGATCAGAAGGGAGAGTTCCTATGCTCCAGGATGCTCCAAAGATCAAATGCAAGTGTGAAGGTTGATGGTTGCACAATGTGGCTTTATATAGGACTTGGATTCACCACAACTAAGTGACAACTCACTCTAGGACCAACCACAACCATTGAACACTTGTCCTAGTGCTCTAGGATGGTTTAGGGGTCGTTTATAACTGATAAAAACCGATACAAACGGTCACAATCGCGTAAAACAGCCAACAGCAGGTTTCTGGTCGCTGGGCACCATCTAGCGCACCGTTACGCTACATATGTAGCGGTGCGCTAGCCCGCAATGAAGGGCCGGTTGACTTAATGGGGTAGCGCACCGTTACGCTACACATGTAGCGGTGCGCTACCTCTTCTCAGAGGCTGATTCCTTGTTGTTTGTTGAAGTTACGTAAAGGTAATCAATTATTTCGATCTTGGGTCCTATACCAACACTCCTGGACCTCCCAAAACGGTTTTGCACAGTATCAAACCCCACCATAATGATATGTTTGATTTAGATGCAATAGCAAGACCCGTACATCTCGGTTTATCATTCAATTCACTTTGTGAGATCACATCATGCTTTTTGATTTCTATTATTGTAACCCAAAGTTCTGAATTGAAGGTATAAAGATGCGTATAAAATTTTAATCGGGTCTTGGGATTTATAAATGAGGTCGTTCAGAGGTAACAATTTAACATGACGCCACTTTAATCCTACCGAAACATCTTTATTAAATCCGGGTTTTTCAACGCGTTTTGTCTTACATGACACGTGTCATTTTATTATTAAACCCGAAATTTTCGAGGTGTTACATCCTCACCCCCTTAAAATAAATCTCGACCCGAGATTTACTGAAACAAGTAAGGGTACTTTTCTTTCATCGTGGATTCTACTTCCCACGTGAAATCGGGACCTCTACGGGCATCCCATTTGACCTTGACAAAAGGTATATGCTTTCTTTGAAGCTTTCTTACCTGTCGATCTTCAATCGATACAGGTTTTTCCACGAATTTCAAGCTCTCGTCAATATGCACATCTGTATGCGGCATGACATGTGTTTCGTCAGCGGAACACTTCTTTAGATTGCAGATGTGGAACACGTTGTGAATTCCACTGAGCTCTTCGGGTAAGTTCAACTTATAGGCAACTGACCCGACACGTTCGATAACCTCGAAAGGTCCTATGTATCTCGGGCTTAGTTTGCCTTTCTTACCAAACCGCATCACCCCTTTCCAGGGTGACACTTTAAGTAGGACTTTTTCACCCACTTCGAAGTGAAAATCCTTACGACTTGGATCCGCGTAACTCTTCTGCCTATCCCGGGCAGCTTGGAGATTTTTACGAATCTGGACAATCTTGTCCGTCGTTTCGAATACGATCTCCGGTCCTGATAACTGGACTTCCCCAACTTCCGCCCAACAAACTGGCGATCTACACTTTCTACCGTATAATGCCTCGAAAGGCGCAGCCTTTATGCTGGTATGGTAGCTATTGTTGTAGGAAAATTCGATCAATGGTAGGTTCTTATCCCAGCTACCTTCCAATTCGATCGCACATGCACGCAGCATGTCTTCTAACGTTTGAATAGTACGCTCACTCTAACCGTCTGTCTGAGGATGGTAAGCCGTACTAAAGTTCAAACGTGTGCCCAAGGATTGTTGGAAACTCTTCCAAAAGTGTGACGTGTACCTAGTATCTCTATCAGAGATAATAGCTACAGGTATGCCGTGTAAGGCTACAATCTTATCAACATATAACTGGGCTAACATGTCGGAGCTATAAGTCTCCTTGATGGGTAAGAAATGAGCTGACTTAGTCAGTCTGTCAACTATAACCCATATTGTATCATTGCCTTTCCTTGTCTTGGGTAACTTGGTAATAAAGTCCATAGTTACCATTTCCCACTTCCACGTAGGAAGTTCAGGCTGTTGTAGCAAACCTGACGGTTTCTGATGCTCGGCTTTGACTTGCGCACATGTCAAGCATTTTGCTACATGGGCGGCTACCGACTTTTTCAAGCCTATCCACCAATAACTTGCCTTTAAATCCTGGTACATCTTGTCAGCTCCAGGATGAACGGAGTATTTGGAACTATGGGCTTCTTGGAGGATGACATCACGAAGTCCTCCAAAAATTGGAACCCATATTCATCCGTTTAATCGTAAGATTCCGTCCTTGCTAAGAGTCAACTGCTCCTCAGTTACTCCTAACTTTTCATTAGGATAGTTAGCTTCCAACACAGCTTCCTTCTGTGCAGCTAACACCCTTTCTATCAAACTGTTCTTTATCTCCATACGCCTGGCGTTAATTCGAATGGGTTTAACCCTTTCCTTTCTGCTCAAGGCGTCAGCGACTACATTCGCTTTGCCGGGATGGTATTTGATTTCACAATCATAATCATTTAAAGTTTCCATCCAACGGCGTTGCCTCATGTTTAATTCTTTCTGGTTAAACAGATGCTGGAGGCTCTTGTGATCAGAAAAGATCACAAACTTTATTCCATAAAGATAATGCCTCCACAGTTTTAGTGCGAACACAACGGCACCCAATTCCAAGTCATGGGTGGTGTAATTCTTTTCGTGCACCTTTAACTGTCGTGATGCATAGGCAATAACCTTGCCTTTCTGCATAAGCACACACCCCATGCCAGTATGCGAAGCATCGCAATAAACCACAAATTCTTCAATTCCTTCTGGCAACGTCAGTACTGGGGCGTTGCTCAGCTTTTGCTTCAGAATATCAAAGGATTCTTGCTGCTTAGGGCCCCAAACAAACTTAACTTTCTTCTTAGTTAAGGAGGTTAGGGGTGCAGCAATCCTTGAAAAATTTTCAATGAAACGCCGGTAATATCCTGCTAATCCCAGGAAGCTACGAATTTCTGTTGGCGTCTTTGGCTCTTGCCAGTTCATTACTGCTTCAACCTTAGCGGGATCCACCTGGATACCACGCTCACTGACCACATGTCCCAGAAATTGGACTTCCCTAAGCCAAAATTCACACTTGGAGAATTTGGCATAGAGCTTCTCCTTATGCAGAAGTTTGAGAATACATCGAAGATGTTTCTCGTGGTCAGCTTTGTTCTTAGAATAAATGAGGATGTCGTCGATGAAAACGATGACGAATTTATCTAAGTGAGGCTTGCAAACGCGATTCATGAGATCCATGAACGCAGCCGGTGCATTGGTGAGCCCGAAAGGCATCACTAGGAACTCGTAGTGACCGTAACGAGTCCTAAATGCAGTCTTGTGTACGTCCTCATCTTTGACCTTCAGCTGATGGTAGCCTGACCTCAAATCTATCTTTGAGAAGTAACTTGCCCCTTGCAATTGATCGAACAGATCGTCGATTCTGGGCAGAGGATATCTATTCTTGATCGTGACTTTATTAAGCTCACGATAGTCGATGCACAGGCGCATCGACCCATCCTTCTTCTTGACAAACAGGATTGGCGCTCCCCAAGGAGATGAACTAGGTCTAATGAAACCCTTAGCCAGCAATTCATCTAGCTGCGTCCGCAACTCCTTCATTTCCGTGGGTGCCAATCGGTATGGAGCTCTAGCAATTGGTGCCGCTCCGGGGATGATATCGATCCTGAACTCGACTTGTCTATCTGGTGGTAGGCCAGGTAGATCTTCAGGAAATACTTCTGGGTATTCTGAGATGACAGGGATGTCTTCTAACTTCGGTTTAGGCTCATCAATGATTACCTGTGCCATGTAAATGACACACCCCTTCTTCAAACATTTTGAAGCCTTGAGCATAGTCACGTGCTCAGGTAGTCCGTACTGGGTATCTCCCCGAATGGTAAGTGATTCACCAGACGGAGTCTTTATTACCACCTGTTTCTGGTTACAGACGATTTGGGCCTGGTTATGAGATAACCAGTCCATACCCAGAACTATGTCAAAACCAGCTAATTTAAACGGAAGTAGGGACAGAGGAAAAGAATGGTTCTTAATGGATATAACACATCCATCTAACACATTAGAGACGGTTTCTATGGTACCATCTGCTAACTCTACCTCATAGTTCACCTTTAGGGTTTTGACAGGTAAATTTAACAATTTACAAAATTTATGATCTACGAAGGACTTATCTGCGCCTGAATCAAAAAGTACTCTTGCAAAAACATCATTGACAAGGAAAGTACCTGTTATGACGTTATCATCCTGCACAGCCTCCTTCGCATCCATCCTGAAGACTCTGGCATTAGTCTTCTTAGCCTCCTCAGGCTTCTTGTTGTACTTTGGGCAGTTAGTCTTTATGTGGCCCTTTTCATTGCAACGGTAGCACGTTGCATCTTTCATCTTCTTGCAATCCAAGGTTTTGTGTTCCTTGGATTTGCACAAACCACAAGCAAAAGACCTTGACTCGTTATTCGAGTTTGATTCGAATCTGCACTTTCCAAAGTGCTGTTTCTTGCATGTTTTGCATGTGGGCTTCTCTCCAGAACGATGCCCATCTTTCTTCGAATCCGATCCCTTCTTGTGATCACTGTTCCCACGGTGCTTCTTGTTCGACCTACGCGAACCGTCATCATCATGCTTCCTCTTCTCGGCCGCCTTATTCCTCTGCGATCTCTGCCGGACCGCATCCAGTGTGAGGGATAAGGAAAGGTCAGTTACAGACCTGAAGGTAACTGGCCGAGAAGCTTTTACACTGGCCTTGATCTCGGGCTCTAATCCACCAATAAAACGAGCGATCCTTTTAGGCTCCGGGGTTACCAGATAAGGTACCAACCGGGATAGTGTATTGAAGCTCGTCAGATAAGCTTGACAATCGAGATTCTTCATCACCAGTGATAGAAAATCATATTCTATCTTTTCCACCTCGTGTTGAGGGCAGTAATTTTCTTTGATCAGGGCAATAAATTGATCCCACGTCATGCTATACAACGGGATCTTTCCTGAGGCCTCCATCAGAGATCTCCACCAAGCTAACGCCTCACCTTTGAAGGACTGTGAGACAAATTTAACCACATCACCCTCAGCGCATCCGCTGATGTCCACGACCGTGTCCATTTCATCCAGCCACGTCATGCAGTCTACCGCTCCTTTCTCCCCCGTAAAATCCCTGGGTTTACAAGACACAAAGTACTTATATGTGCAACCCTTGTTACGGTGTCCCTGATGCAGTACTAACTGCTGAGATGGATTACTTTGGTGGTTGGTGGACTGGCGATCATCACCGTTTTTCTTTGGTTCATCCTTTTTGGGAGGAGGCTTGTTATGAGCCTCAGAATGTGTCCTTGGCTTTGAATGTGACACAGAGTGGGTCCTACTCCGGGTACTACTGTATTCTTCGTACTGTCTATCCAAAGCTTGAGTGATGGCGCCGTCTATGATTGCTTTTAGTTCAGCACCCGTTAATGTAATCTGGGCGTTCTCATTCGGCTCCACAGGATGACTATTGACTTCATTAGAGTTAGCCATTTGTATTGAACTGTTGCAGAAAACAAGAACAATATTTTATTTTGGGATTTTATTATGGAATTACCTCTTAGGGTAATTCGTTAACCATGGTAAACAGAGACCATATTTGGTTAACTTATTAATCGTATTAATTTAGGATTTCGATTAAAATTCATCCTAAACATAAACAATAACAATATATATTAGCACGTAAGGCTTGGTCACATGGACAATTTAACTTATAAGCTATGATTTCAGAGAATCAAGACTTTTGAGGTTTGAACCTAGTTCATTACCTTTATTAGACAGGGAGTTATAGCTATCACTGTTTTTTGGCTCATGTAGAAATGAGCAAGGCCCGTAGGCACTATATTACCACGTATGGTTAAATATGATCATCTTAATTGATGATGTAAATCCAGGATTCAGAGATCATTAAACTGGATTAGGAATCTTCTAAAGAATCCTTATTCATTTAAGAATGACATGTGATTTTTAACGAATCACTTCTGCCAGGAGTGTTAACATGTTTTAAGATGTTAACAGGGATTTGAATCTTTTAAACCGGTCTTACCATTTTGGCCCGGTCTTATATTTGACACGAGGCTAGGTTTCACACTTAAAGATTCTTAATTAAATAATTACTAGGCAGATTAAAAGGAATGATTTTAATTTATTTATTTCATTTATAATTTATTTATGCACAAATGGCGAACATGAAATTTATAAAAATAACACTCCATTAAGTTATACAATATTACTTATTGCCCTAAACGGGTCTTCACACATGAAATTTGCCCACGTAGGAGCTACAACATACTAACATGCCCACGCAGGGGTCTTATAGAAGACATGCCCACGTAGGGGTCTTACAGAAAGACATAAGTCCACGTAGGGACTAACACACTAACAATTGTCCACGTAGGGACTTAAACAAACATAAGTCCACGTAGGGACTAAACATACAACATACCCTCGTAGGGGTTTATGGAAAGATAGACCCGCGTAGGGGTCAATACACACAACAACAAACACACCCACGTAGGGGCTTAACAACCAAATACAAGAGAAAATAACTGTGGAAGAATTCAACGACTCTTCTTGTTCTTTCCCTTGATCAAACCAACCAATCCTTGTAAGAAACTCTCCGTCTTCTGGCGGTCGCGGCGAGACTCCTGCTCAACTTGATTCAATCTATGTAGAATTTCCTCCCGTTCTGGGGGAGAAAATCGTGGCGGCTGAGACTGAGCTCGAATGATAGGCCTGGGAGGTATTGGGTAACCCTGATTCGGGTAGCTTACCCCCCATGGATCTCCGTAGGGTCCTTGGGCATTGAAGGAGTTATAATTTGCTGCTTCCATATAAGGATCTGCCTCAGCGTATCCGTAGTTGTTGTAAGCTGGTGGCTCGAACGGGTTGTAAGTACTTGGACCCGTGTATGCTGGTATTGGGTTCTCAAAACCCATGGGCGGTGGCTGTTGATAAGCTGGCTGCGAAGGCCCACCCATTTGTGGGTCCTCCCAACGAGGCGGGTAGTAACTTGCACTTGACTGCCTTGGGGAGCTAATATGAAAGTCTCCTGGTCGCACCGACATACGTGCACCGGTTCTTCTTCGCCTTGGCGGTTGTGGAGGTGGCGGTTGAACTGGTGGCGGTGGAGGTGGTGGCGTAACTGCCACAAATCTATGATCCTCTGATGAATCTTGATGATGCGGCTGTGGCTGTGGCTCCTGGTGCTGCTGAGAATGCTGCTGCTGATGCTGCCCATGCGACGACGAGTGGTGCGATGGCGTATAGTACCATGGGTGCTGATTAAAGAAAGCTTGGAAACTGTCGGGACCACCATAGGGTGATCCGTGAAACGAAGATCCGTCCGAGATCTCTATCGGGTGGTTCGGAGTGCCACTCGCAGGCATGACGGGGTCCGTGTCCTCGTCCATGTCATCAGCTTGATCACCAGAGAAGTGGTCGTCTGGACCCAGTGGGTTGAAACCCACGGGTTCTTGTAGGTAATCGGCCGGATTAAACTGGCCTCTAAAGATCGGTGTGGGGTCCCCATAAGAATGATGGGACAGGGACCTCTGAAGTGGTATGTATGAGGGCAGAGGGTTATTAGGCTCGCCTTCCGATTGAGGTCCATATGAATTGCGGACCGGAGGGGTAGAACTGTGCGAAACAGATCGTCTCGCTGGTTCGAACAGGTCTCTCCTGTTCCGTCTTGGATTCTCGCTTTCTGCCGCAATTGGAGCCCGTGTATTTGGCGACCCTGCTTCATGGTCGTTGGGGGCGGTAACTGGCCCCTTTCCACGTCCTCTCGTGCGAAAGAATCTCGGAGGCATCTTGTTATTCCTGTCAATAAAGCATGAGATAACAATAACAAAATATAAAATTTTAAAGGACAAAACAAAAACCCGAAGAAGGTAGAATTTGTCCTATGTTATAAGTCTAGACTCAAAAGTTTAGATATGTGCAATTGTGTAACTGAGATTAAACACAAAAAGGCTAGTGTTTAATTCACTCAGTGTTGGCTCTGATACCAACCTGTCACACCCCGATTTCCACGTGTCACCGGTGGGCCCGGTGGGGGAGTATCGTGACGTCATGGTTGGCAACGTAATAGTCAAACAACACAATATAATAATGCATAGCGGAAGCAAATTTAAAATAAGATACAACCGAATTTATTTATTGTAAACAAAGTCACAAATTATCCGGTGTTTATCCACAGTAGGATCGAATTAAAAACATTGTTTATAGTTCAACAGACTTCGGCATCTTAAGTTTGCGAGACTTCTAATGATGCTTAGGAGAATCCCAGCCTATTTCGCCTAGTACCTGCATTTAATCTTTTTGGGAAAATACGTCAGTTTACACTGGTAAATACATTCAACTGACTCATTTTATAAATGATTGAAAATTGGTTTGGATGCACATGGCATAAACATTTTTATTAACTTGGGAGAATTATTTAATATTATAATCTTGTGAACGATTTACATGTTACTTATGCGTTCAGTAGCCCGGAACGTATTCCGGGTTAAAGATCAATAGACACACCACTGTAAGTGAGTTATACACGGGAGTACGCCTACACCCCGTGCTCAGGTCGTGGCAATCTCGTAAGATAATGCCGAGGATATCCGGGACATGGTCATTAACCCCCCAAAGGCTGTAAAGTAAACACATCTGTTTAAAACGAGCCGATCAAATTATTCAATTAACCACTAAGCGTGGAAGATTTGATGCCCGATCAAGCGGTACGCTATGTACCGTAACCCAAGCCCGTATAGGGAAAATAAGTTAAAAGTATTTACCTTGATGCAAAGTATAGTCACAATAATCAAATAGCAGGTAGCTTTTACTGTTTCTCCTAATCTGGAACGAAGGTTAAATATAACCTATTAGAATCCTAGCGGGTCTTTAATTATGCTTAAGCTTAGACCGGCTAGTTTCAAAGATACGGTTCGTACGCACTATTAAGCGAAAACCGGATAGAATGTGATTCAGACCCGACAAGTTTGAAGACTTGTTTAATATGGGTCTATTATTCACATTCTGGATTTTTAGATAAAACCGATAAGGTTTGACCCGTTTCGGTTATTTTATGTAAACTTGTTACATAGACCGAGCCGAACGCGTAATATGCGTAACGGGTATCCATAAGAGCCATATACAGGTTTCCTAAGTTAATATGCTTCAAATATGTTATAACATCAGTAGGATGTCTTTCGTTATGCCCCGAACTAATTTAAACACAAACTATGCCCCGTAGGGGTAGTTTGGTCATTTTAAAGTTTGTAAAAGCGTTTATATGTTCAACTGAGTTACAGGTCTGATGTAAACAGAAAACATACTTACTTTAATGTGTTATAACAGTAGGCTAAGTCATGTATGTGAAATTTATCATATTTAACCAAACTATGCCCCGTAGGGGTATTTTGGTAATTTCACATAAGCCGAAAAGCTCAAAAACGAAGTCTGAGTTTATCAACCTTTGCTTACTGTTGAATTATCATAATTTTCCTCTTATATCAGTAGGTATCGACCCGGGTATGTCCAATATGATTCTAAGACATACTATGCACTAATAACGCTAATTATGGCGATTAAAGGCCATTACCGGGTTCGATACTTAATTCTGATATTTTTATATTTCCAGAAGGCTTAACATAATTTATTTATCATAACTAATCAGTAGCAAAAGGTTTGGAATCGTTTAGATGTGTAAAACTCATTTTATGGCCCGTAAGGGCAAACCGTCAATTACCGGATTAAGCCTACGACTATGAGTTATGCTCAGCCTAAAATTAATTAAAAATCTTTATAAATCCCAAAATAATATTTAAGATCAGTGGGTAAAAGATTTGATGTCAAAAAGTATGTTTAATTAGGCTTTACGCTAATTGCGCCATATTGTTAACATAAAGCCTTAATTTAGCGACATGGGCATAACTCTTAATCTATAAGTCAAACTAATGTCAAATTTTGCATACAAGTCTATATATCAGTAATTAAGGATTCTACACTTTTACATTTTCATAAATTATGATTTAAGGCAATAAGGGCATAACGGTCCACGTATGAGCATTTAACGGAAACTTGCATATTAATTGGATAACTAGTGAACCAAGGTGTACGATCACAGAGGGTTGTTCTAACATGTATCCTAATCCAATTTAAGCTCTGAGGCATTTCTAAAATATGCCCAAACGGGTCAGAACTGAAAGTCAACCGAAAAGTCAAACTATGTGACTTTCGGTTCCGAACCGGGTCTAAACAGGAAATAGTCGGGTTGAACATGTTGGGACATGTTCTTACACTTATTTCTAAGTTATAACAATATTCAAACAGGTTATATATGATCTAGATAGCTAATTATGCATAAATGACAATTTAAGCAAAATGTTGACTTTTTAAGTAAAGCTTTGACCCGACATTTGACCTGTTTAGGATGGTGATCAGGGGAAACCCTTTTGGGGTTTTATTACCCACATAAATACCATTCTAAAACTACTTTTAATTCGAGATAAGACTGAGTCATTAGTGACTAATCTCGAAGTCAAACCGTAATTACGACGGTTTGACTTTTAGCTAATTAACTAAGCCAAAAGCAACCAAATAAGAACTAGAAGACTTACAATAGTCCAATGCACGAATTTTGATCAGAAGGGAGAGTTCCTATGCTCCAGGATGCTCCAAAGATCAAATGCAAGTGTGAAGGTTGATGGTTGCACAATGTGGCTTTATATAGGACTTGGATTCACCACAACTAAGTGACAACTCACTCTAGGACCAACCACAACCATTGAACACTTGTCCTAGTGCTCTAGGATGGTTTAGGGGTCGTTTATAACTGATAAAAACCGATACAAACGGTCACAATCGCGTAAAACAGCCAACAGCAGGTTTCTGGTCGCTGGGCACCATCTAGCGCACCGTTACGCTACATATGTAGCGGTGCGCTAGCCCGCAATGAAGGGCCGGTTGACTTAATGGGGTAGGGCACCGTTACGCTACACATGTAGCGGTGCGCTACCTCTTCTCAGAGGCTGATTCCTTGTTGTTTGTTGAAGTTACGTAAAGGTAATCAATTATTTCGATCTTGGGTCCTATACCAACACTCCTGGACCTCCCAAAACGGTTTTGCACAGTATCAAACCCCACCATAATGATATGTTTGATTTAGATGCAATAGCAAGACCCGTACATCTCGGTTTATCATTCAATTCACTTTGTGGGATCACATCATGCTTTTTGATTTCTATTATTGTAACCCAAAGTTCTGAATTGAAGGTATAAAGATGCGTATAAAATTTTAATCGGGTCTTGGGATTTATAAATGAGGTCGTTCAGAGGTAACAATTTAACATGACGCCACTTTAATCCTACCGAAACATCTTTATTAAATCCGGGTTTTTCAACGCGTTTTGTCTTACATGACACGTGTCATTTTATTATTAAACCCGAAATTTTCGAGGTGTTACATTTTTGGTATGATTTAAATATATTAATATGATTAATTTAATCATATAAATTAGTTTCGCCCGCGTTGATCGATTGAAGATCGTACGGCTGTAGGCATCGCGTACATAATGTAGGATAAGAGCTATTGTACGTTAATCGGCCTATATATATGTGTGTGTGTGTGTATATATAGAGAGAGAGAGAGAGAGGTCGGTTAACGTACAATACCATTTATCCTACATTACGTATGCGATATTCTCAGCCGTAGGATCTTCAATCCATCAAACTAATTTAAATCATTAAATTAATCATATTAATGTATTCAAATCTTATAAAAAAAAGGTTAAAATCGTCATTACGATATCTTAATCTCTGTAACTGACGGAGATTGAAATCTTATATTCAAAAATCCTATTCAAAAATCGAACCCTGAATCAAATACAACAACGTAAGATTCTTATTCACAAACCTCCTTCTCCCTTCTGCAATTTCATATCTGCTGATTTGGAAGTTTTGAACTGTAAAAGCATCAATCGACCGTCTATCGAAGAAGATGATCCAGGATGAACATTATAATATGCGAAATTCATTTTGAACATGCGAAAAATAATTGAAAAACAAAAGAAAGGTTGTGGTTTGTTATAGTGTGCGAATTCTGTTTTTAGACACATGCGATTTAAAAAAAAGGTGATATTGTCTGTGGTTTGTTATAGTGTGCGAATTCTGTTTTTAGACACATGCGATTTAAAAAAAGGTGATATTGTTTGTGGTTTGTTATAGTGTGCGAATTCTTGTTTTAGACACATGCGATTTTAAAAAATGGATATTGTTTGTGGTTTCTTATAGTGTGCGAATTCTTTATTGAATCGCATGCGATTTAAAAAAAATGATGCTGATGATTTCATGTAACTTTGTCCACGTTGATTGAAATGCACAAATAAGAAATTATGAATTGAAAATTAAAATAAATATAAAATTACTATTTTATATAAGAAATGAATTTAATACCGATGTGACTGTAATGTGACTTGTAATGATCAATTTTAACATAAATACTACTGAACTTACCACCATACCTACATAATAAATTTTCTATTTTAATATAAAATACCCAAGGATAACAACCTTCCATATTAAGACACCGAACACAAACACACACAAAAATGTCTTTTGAAGATTCAGAACAAATAAAGAACATTGCAATAAAGAAACTATTGTCAACTCGCTCGTTGACAGAAATAAGCACTGATGTCAACTCTTCTCACTTGATTCTTGATGTGTAGGGGAAGATTCTTGCAGAAATCAAGAAAAATCAAAGCATGTGGGAGAGACTCCTTGAAGAACCACCATCGAGCTTCAGAGACGCCGCATTGGATCACATCAAGGAACAGTCTCGAGCTGATGACTTAGCCTTCTCTTTCCTGAGTGATGCTCTGAACACATTGAAAGAGAAGATGGAGTTCAGCTCGGCTGAACGTGACAAAATATTTGCTTCAAGTAACTAGATTTCTCTTTGTCATTTTATAGTCTTTAGTTGTGTTAAACAATAACAATAACTTTATGTTTATGTTTTGTATACATCTTTTGAAAAACATCTGATGGTTAGTTATTATATAAATCGCTTGAATGTAATACATATATATCACATGTTCCTAACAAATACAAGATAACTCAAAATCGCATGTCATAAAATGAAAAACACAATAAAATAGCATGTTAAACTACTTATAAACTGATAAATATGAAATCGCATGTTTACATACTAAAATCACATGTTTGTATAATAAAAACTCATGTGTATTAAATTGCATGTTTCTCGTGTAAAATCGCATGTACAATTAAAAAATTTAATCTTCCTCCTCTGAAACCTCTTCCCAATCATCTTCTTCACTGCCATCATCACTCTCTCCACTGTAATCTTCGAACTCGTCTTCCTCCTCATCGTCTTCGACCTCGTTGACTTTGTGCATGGGATCTTTTTCAATCTGGACTCCCTTCATCTTCTTTTGTTGTATGCCTTTCAGTATCTCGCAAGTCCGAATATCATGACCTTTTTCATTGCATACACTACATGTCCTTGACCTTTTCCTTTGCGACTGATCATTTGTTCCTTCTTCGATTTAATATTTTTATGCGAGTCACCACCTTTGTTTCTTATACCAGCTGGCACACAGACAGTAGGAGGTGCATTAGTTACTGGTTGTTGATAACCAATCAACTTTGAAAACCGGTCAAACTTTGGATCAAGCTGCTTGGTTATACGACTCTGATCAACTTTTTCTTTAATCTACTTCATTTGATCCCTGAATAAAACAAGTTGATCAAGGTCGGAAATCAAATTGCTAACCAAATACTCCCCTGTGTACATGATTTCGCGAGCAATCTGTTTAGCCTTGTATTGCTCATCCTTAGCATCCACCTTTACATCAAACGTGGCGTTTAATTCATTCGGAACTACATCCTTTGTCCATCTCTTCATAACATATTTGTTTGGTATTTCTTTAACTCCAAACATCTTGAAAAGAAAATAGATGTGTTTACATAGCAACCCATACTGTTCAAAACGCAGACAGCTACATTGTGCAGTTACATCTTCTTCAAGATTCTTGAAACACACCTACATAAACAAAAAAACAAAAATAAAAAATTAAAATCGCATGTGTATGTGTACAATTTCGCATGTCTAAAAAAATCATTTTCTTGAAGTAATTTAAAATCGCATGCGTTCATCAAAATCGCATATTGTAAGTCATGTTATGTATTAAATTCGCATGGGGGTTTTCAATAATCGCATGTTATAAAATATATTACCTCTAAAAACCCATCTCCATGAGCTTTAAAGTCTTTCAATGATATCCTTATCTGCAGACCCTCGATTTTGGTGCCATTGGCAAACATTCGGTAATAGTTCCATATATCTCTGTTTGCTGATCGAAGAATATAGACCTTGTGTATATCTTAGCAGCATCTTTTTCCAAAGTAGTTTTGCTCCAATCATCAGGCTCAGTATATCTTGAAATATGATCATTCTTTCTGTGATTGAACCTTTGGACATCCATTGAACCGTCAAAATGATTCATAAACTCTACAAGAGTGAGTTGTGAATTAGCCACCTGGCAAAAAAATGGTTCTCACTCTCTGATCTCGAAGTTGTTCTCATAAGTCTAGACATTGGCTCGTGCCGGTAAAAAGCCGGAATCCACATGGATCTCATCACAAACATATCATCAATCCATTTATTTTGTGTAAGACCGTACTCAATCATTACCAACTTCCACTGTCTCTCAAATTCTTCTGGCTCAATGGAATCAGTCCATACAATATCGCACATCTTCATTTTAAAGTCATCATTATTGCACAACTCGTGTCCAACCTATACCGATAAATGGTTTTCATATCAGCCTGTAACGAATCTATAGTATAAAAAAATTGCTAACGAAAGACAATATAGCATAGTATACCTTATCTGCCACTTTTTTCATTATGTGCCACATGCATAATCTATGTCTGCTGGTAGTAAAAACACCCTCGATAGCCTATTTCATCGCAGGGTCTTAGTCCGTCACTATAACCTTTGGCTGCCGTTCAAATGACTTTAAAATGAATTGAGAGGCCATTTATAAGAGTCAATGCTCTCCGATGCCAACAACCCAGCTCCAAGGGTTACATTTCGACAGTGGTTGTCAATCCCAGTGAACGGAACAAACACCATCTTGTACCTGAAATTCAATAAAATTAATGATTTAGTAAAACGTGCGAAATAGACAGTCTAACATGCGAAATAGACAAAATATGACATGCGAAATAGACATTAAAACATGCGATATATTCAACACCTAAATTTCAATGTATATTAGCATGTGATATTGCAAGTTTACAAAATCAAATAACATGCGAAAAAATATTAAAAACCATATATGTAAAACTTACTTGTTTGTCTTGAAAGTTGCATCAAACGATATCACATCCCCGAATCCATAAAGTTACACTTGCATAACCCATCGGCTCAGAACAAACCAGTTAACCGTTTGTCCTCATCAACAGAATATTCAAACGAAAAATCAACTAAATATTGTTTTTGTCGGTCAACCTATTGATCACCATGTCAGCGTCATATTCTCCTATATAGCTGTTAATTCGAGTTTTAAAGTTTTTGCAATCATCGACCGTGGCGCCAACATTCTCGAAACCATCGTAACGTTTCCTCATTATATGAAAAGCTTTGACAGGGCCAAGGTTTGGAGTGCCTAGTTCCCATATCATCTCCTCCTGGACATCTGACAATTGCTTGTACGCTGGCAGCATATTGAATATCGTGTGGACATACAAACTTATGATTATGGCCATCAACGAATTTCTTGACTGTATATGATCTACCATCCACCGAGCAAATCATTAGTTGAGCTTTGCACCCAGTTCTAATGGTCCCCCTGTTCCTTGATTTGAATGGCTTTTTTGACTTCGAATAAGCATCGTCAATAAATAATGGCTTATGTCCTTCTTTAGAACAACCAAAATACTTAGTTTTGGTTATACCACCACTGTGTACTTCACCACCTTTCCAAGTAGAAAAACCAGCTAACTTAGCATATGTTTGGTAAAACACGTATGCTTGTTCGATAGAGGTAAATTGCATTCCAACCACAGGTGTAGCTGATGCTTCAACCTCCGGAATGTAAAGCCTTTCATCTACATAAATCAAATAAAAAAAAGAAAACACATGCGATTTATCGGACTCGTAACATGCGATATATTAAAAACTCCATAATTTCATCATACGAACAACAAAACGTGCGAATTGTTGGACTCATAACATGCAAAAATGACCATTTTGATAAATATGTTTTACACATGCGATTTATGATATCATAACATGCGAAAATCAGCATTTAGAATAAACATCACATGCAAACTTATACAATTTGCTTTAATATCAATTATCCTCTGATGAACATTCAAAACCTTCAAATAAGTTATAATAATACAAAATCATTACTACGATTAAAACAAAACACATCTGCGAACAAATTAAACATCTGAATTAACAAAAATTACCATTCGAACTGTGACAACTCGTGTAAATTCCTGAATGTTTTGTTTTACTGTGTAAATTTCATGTACATTAAATGAATTGAATTTGGTGATTGATTTTAATTGAACGATTGTGTGCTTGGTAATGTGTGAAACCAAAACTGAAAATATTGGAATACGTTATTTTGTGAATCAAAGCATTGTAAAATATTATTCCACGATACGCAACGTTTTAATTAATTATTTCAAGAAACTAGCGAAACCGTCACTTAGTAAATCCAACCCAAGCCCACCCCCTCCCCTCTTGCGCCACCAACCGGCCCAAACCCCCACCCCATGCCCTTGTTTGAATTATGGGGCCCAAACACACACTCTCTTGTTTCCTTGTAGCCCATTAGCCCAACTCCCTTGGATTTTAATTATACGTATGTGACTTTGGGAATAAGTAATTAAAATAATCAAAACCCTACACACATCCCTTGTGTGCGTCGACCAGGATAGCCCCCCCCCCCCCCTCTCCTGCGCAAACCCTAACTTTTAATTCAGCTTCTTGATTCGCCTTTCACTTCCTTGTAATCCCTTCTCTTGCTCCAAGGTTAGTATTCTTGATTTGGATTGTGATTATTGGTGTGATTTTGTAGAAACATGGCTGTGATTTTTAGTTAACTTATGGTTTTTGGAATAACAATAAAACAGACAACCAACTGTGAACTCGCCAACCTTTTCTTGACACGTTACCACATGGTTTGCAGGTCGTTAGGTTTTTGCTGGAGCTTGCATGGAGAAGGAGTCGTTGTGGGGCATGAACCGTTGTGTGTTCATGATAAACTTTATGTTTTGAATTATTTATGGGTTTTAGACTTTACGCTTCCACTAACTTTTAAAATTGGTTTTTGGATTTTGATTTGGTGAACTTTAAACGTTTGGTTTGTTATGGTTTTATTTTACCTTACTTTACTTTAATTATATGTTCAGTATGATTGGTGGTTTGATCCTGGACAGTCACACGCCTCGTAGTAATACTCTGCTTATGGATTTTAAGGGTGTGACAGATTGGTATCAGAGCCATTGGTTATAGTGAACTTGGTTTTAAAAAGGGAAAAATCTTTTTGACAAAAACCAGACTATAACCTGTTTAGTGCTTAACGATCCACAACGACACTTAGCTCCACGTGCAAGACTCAACATTATAGGTGGTATGGTCTATGTTATTACTGCCGACTTGATAGTTTGCTTCCGCATAATGTGTTGCTTATGGTATGCCTAGTTAGTGTAGTAGCATGCTGCCTGTTAGCCCTAATGTGCTATCTTTGACAGTCAACTGTTTACATGAAACCCTACATGCGTACCCCCTATCGTTGTTCTTTTCACATTCCTACGTTATCAATCTCACTTGTGTTTTCAGACTGTGAAGATCATGAGTGGACACATCAACTTAACTCAGGCTCAACTGACGGCCCTAATCAATGAACGGGTTGCTGAGGCTTAAGCAGCGGCCCAACAAGGAGGTAAGGCCTGTCCTACCAACCTATCCTAGGATGCTAGATCCTACTCTCGTGACACTTTGTCATTCTTGACCTTATCTCCTTTCTTTCTTACGCGACAGGTCAACACGCTCAACCTCGAGCATGCACCTTTAAGACATTCATGGATTGCCGACCCAGTACTTTCAGCGGCACAGAAGGAGCTGTGGGCCTACTGCATTGGTTTGAGAAGATCGAATCTGTCTTTGAGATGTGTGAATGCCCTGTGGCCAGTAGGGTGAAGTTTGCTATTGTAACTCTAGAAGGTGGTGCGCTCTCTTGGTGGAACGCACGGGTGCAGATGCTAGGGTTGGCAGCTGCTAATGCCACCCCATGGAACGATGTTAAGGAGCTAATCAAAGAAGAGTATTGTCATCAGGACGATATTCACAAGCTTGAGGTGGAGTTCTACGACCTCAAGATGGTAGGGTCAGAAATTGAGGCCTACACGAAACGCTCGAACGAATTGGCTGCTCTATGTCCCATTATGGCGAATCCTCCTTACAAGCGTATTGAGCTTTACCTCAAGGGTTTAGTACAAGAAATCCAGAGCATGGTAACTGCGACGAAGCTCCCCACAATCTAGCAGATCATACAACTGTCTCACCGTCTTACTGATCAGGCAATCGAGCAGAACAGGCTGCCTAAGCGGATTAGTGCTACTACCTCTGGTGCTTCAAGCGACAACAAGCATAAGTGGATGGGAATTCTAGCAAGGGTTCAAGCTTTACTCAGCCTCAGTCTCAGCGGAGATGACAACAAAAGCCCCAATCAGCAGTCTGCTGGTAATCAAAGTTAGGGTGGGTACAAAGGAAACCACCCTAAGTGCAATCGCTGTAACTTGCACCACAGTGGGCCGTGCAACAAGGGTCCCTGTCACAGATGCAACAAACCTGGTCACGTAGTAAAGGATTGCAGGAGTCAGTATCCTGCTGTAGGTCCCGTAATCCCGTATGGATCGTAACAAGACTGTTAATATATCAAGGGTGCGGAATCCCCTTAATAAACCTTCGAACCAGAAACAAGATTATTAGATGAAGAACACGAACACAATTCAATCAATCTGGTCTTCTATTGATTATCCAAGACAAACGTTTACAATCAATTCAAGACCACTCGAAATCTCCTAGCCACTCTCTATAGATTTCGAACTCCTCTCAGTGTCTACTAACTGGCTAACCTAAACCCTAATGCATAAAGCTGTTTATATACTACAGCCATGTTTGCATATTGGGCTTTGGTCTGGGCTTGGCCATTCTCCTAGCCCATTACAATAATTAACTCCCTAACCAATATGCAAAGCCCATTACAAAATATCCAAAGACTAATTAATCAAACTATTAAGCTGTTGTCACAAAACATGCACTAACAAACTCCCCCTTGAAAATAGCTTCATAGTGTAACTTTGTCTTCAAACATCTTGCAGTCTTTTGGTCTTTGGATAACGTCAGCTACACAGTTTCTGACATCAACAGACTCCCCCTTAGCTGATGCTTCCAATCTCTAAAACTTTCATTCATTGTAGATCAGTGAACTAGCAATCTTTGGTTAAGCAAGTAAACTTCAACTCTTTTATATCTCTTTCTCTGCAATGTAGTAGAAGAATTCTACCATACATCTTCACACATCTTCACTTCACTTTCAATCTGCACTTGTATTCTGCGCTTCATTTTGTTAACTGCATCAATCTGTTTAGAAACACAAGCAAGTATCTCAAAAAACCATTAGTCTTTTTCACATTTAAAGATAAACCAATATTTTATCTTATCATGCAAAAACAACTACCTGTCAGTTCAAAATGGAAGTCTTTTAAAAAGAATTTTTTTTTGTATTTTTATATTTTCTAAAAGCAAATAAATATGAAAAGCAATAAACACTCTATTTTTGTGAGAATCACCGGTAAGAAGATCATATCAGCACAATCAAACTGTTTTCACACTATTAGATAATTCTTTATTTAATTTTTCGTGAAAAGCAGTCCAAGACGATTACTAGTATGTTTGTCCACCTAACCAAAATGCATGAACATTTCAAGTACCATTACCGTATGATACGTTAAGGTAATTTTATTACTGAAATATTAGTGTGTCCCACTTCAGGATATACCCCCGCGATCAAGGTATGCACAAAAATTCATCGTAGTAGGTGAGTATACTGAATTCATCCGTTTTGTTTTTCAACGTTTAGATAATTGGTGATCAGGTCAGTACTTCCGTACAACAAAGAGACCAAAATATCTAACGAGGGCTAAGACAAATACCATTTTTGGTACGCTTTATGCATTTTGCACATTTGAATGACTCTCTAGGAGAGCTTCTTCATTTTCAGGGTTTTTGGCATTTTTCGCTCTTTTAAGATATCCTGGTTGTGCCTAGGTCAGCATGTATCTGGATGCAGCAGAAGGACAACCTTGATATCCCCGGATGAAATAACAGTATAAAGACCCAAAACCTCAGATTTTGGCAATCTATCAATGCAAGATTCAAGGTCATTAAACCATACACCACTGATATGTTCCCCACTCATACTCAGTGCATTTAGGTTTATATCACATTGGTAAGTTGATTATTTCATGCTTTTTGCCTACTGGTACATCATATGATGAAGCTGCTATCACACTTAAGCAATTTAATTCAGTTTGAGTGTGATAGTCTAACTTGCTGATGTACTATCATTTCTTCTTTTTCACACAGTGATAACTCATTTTTGATTTTCTATTTTTTTATGTTTTTTATTTTTCAATGTTTTTGTATTTTTAAAATTTTATAACTTACTCCCCCTAAACACACGCACTAACTAAACTCTTTTTGGCTTAGGGTGATTTCTCCCCCTAAATTTTTGTTTTCATGGAGTAAGTTTCAAAAACACAAATTTAAACACAAACAGACTCCCACTTTAAATCTGACAAAAGTTTTTCACATTTAAAGTTTAGAATAATCATAACAATCACAGAAGTAAATAGTTCGTTACCAATTTTTAACATACTATTCACCTCAGATGCTTTACAGGAATAACCACTATTGAACACATCAACAGTCCTTCTTGGTCATCCTGCATTCACTCAACAACTTAGTTAGACTTGAGAACCCAAGCCCTGATAGTCTTGGGTTTTCCAGATTCATCCATTACAGGAACATCCATCCAACATCCAGCATTCCTAACTGGAGTCTTGGATCTCGTACCTGTTGATGGAAATGGGTTTTGATTTCCATAAGGTCTCTGGTCATGAGGGTTTCTATAAGTGTTTGGACTATTTGACCTTTGAAATCTTCAATTTTGATTCCAAGAAGTTTGATTGTTGTAATTTCTAAAGCCATTGTTATAAAAAGTTCGACCACCATTATTTTGGTATCGATTTTGATATTGACCTTGACTTTTGAAATTATTTGAATTATAATTGTTCATTCTTGGTGAACTACTTCTAGGTCTCTCATATCTGCCTGATGTAGATTCAGGCTGAAATCTAGGTTGATTTATTTGAAAACGAGGAACTTGTGGAGTTCCTTTTTCAGCCTTATCTACACCACCAGCAACACCCTCTTGTTGCTTAGGAGCAGATTTCTTTGGAGAATTTGAGACTTTCTCCTCATTATCACCTTTCTTCTCTGGTGATTTCCCTATCTGTTTCTCACTAACTTGTGCTTCACTCTTTTTGTTAGGACAACAGCTAGCTACATGTACCTTGGTATGACATTTGAAGCACGATCTCTTTTTCGAAGACTTCTTATCTGAAGCCTTTGAACTAGATCTTGGTTTTGATGATGATGCCTTAGAAGGATTTGGTTCAGTTTGCTTAGTTTCAGAATTTTCTTTGTTTTTTTAGCAAACTCTACATTTGATTCGTTTTCAATAACATCTGTTTCGTTTTTCATGTCACTTCCTTGAACAAAATTTACCTTTTTAACAAAAGTTGGATTTTTATTCTTAGGATGTGAAGTTTTCTTTTTCAAAACAGGTTTGCTGTTATTATCCTTCTTAGCATCATCACCCTCAGACACATCACCTTGACTTGATGTAGAACTACTAGGTGATGTTGAAAGAAAGTCTGTTAACTCATCTTCGTCAGGTAAGAACGAATAGTCGTGACTAAGAGGAGGTGGAACATCATTAAAGCCCTTGAAGCCCACACTAGTCTTGTCATTACTTTTCTTCAACCCGCCTATCATGTGTTTCATAACAAAAGTAGAGTCCCTGAATTGACCTAATTTCTTTTCAAGTTCAACAATTTTAAGTTGTGCATCTGACAACTCTTTGCATTTTTCAGAAATCTCTTTTGTTTTCTCACCCATCATGTCATGAGCTAAGTCTATGACTTGAAGTTTTTCGTTTAGTTTGTAGGTTAAGGCTTCAATTTCAGCTTCATAGCCTTTTATCTTATTCAAATATAACGACTCATTTCTTTTAGCAAAAAAAAAATGATTCTTTAATGTTAGACATCTCATTAACCAGACTTTGATTTTCAGTTGATAATCTATCAACTTCACCCTGTAATTCATGACATTTTAAAAAAACCGAAGTAGTAGAGTTACTTACCTCTCCTGTTGATTTGTCTGAGTTGGCCATGAGAGCAACAATTTGAGCTTCCATTCTTTTGTATTTTGCATGCTTTTCTTCAGCTTCCCTTTCATGATCAGACTTCAACTTTTCCTCTTCAGCTTTGGTTGTCTGATCAGCCTTATCTCCTTCAGCTTTATTCTCTATCTCCACATCAGCATCCACTTTTGCTTCAGCATCATCAACTGGCGTTATCTCTACCATGAATTCCTGAGTAACATTCTCATCATCTTCCAAATGAACACTCCAGTCATAGGATCCCTCTCGTGCTGTGGAGATCAAAGCCCTTGAGTTAGATTTGTTTGATGCATTTCTATTGTTTGAACTCTGTCTCGAAGTCTCTTGCTTTTGTTTTTGACATTCCCTAGCAAAATGTCCATAACTTTGACAGTTAAAACACCTCACTTTGGTCTTGTCAAAACCAACAGTCTTTCCCACAAACTTCCTTCCTGTTCTATTCATAAACCTCTTCACTCTCCTGGAGATCATAGCCATTTGCCATTGCAAATCCATCTCTTCTAGATCATCAGGGTCAATCTGATCATAATCTTCATCTAAAGTGGCAGGATCAGATATCTTCCCCTGAATGTAGTTCTCATAAGAGGCAACGAATGAAGCAAGTAGAGCAAGATGCTCTTCTACAGACTTAACACTCATGGGCATCGACTTTGTACTACTACTCTGCTTAGAAGCTGATGTTCTCTTGGCTCCAGTTGATCCCCCTGAAGCAGCTACAAAACACACATCACCGTCCTCATTCACTGTGACCTGCTCATTCTCACACGAAAGAAACGCAGTAGCAGAGTCACTAGAAGCGTTGTTAGATGAAGAAGATGGAAGTCCATTGTAAACTCTGGATCCTGAACCTGATCATAGCTTGTTTCCTTCTACTTCATGTTGAGCTCATAAGCTCTTAGCTTACCAACAACCTCTTCAATATCTTTTGTCTCATAATCTGGTTCCCTTTAATCATGAGAGTGTAGATATCCCACTTTGCAGGTAGAGCATCAAGCAGCTTGTCATTGATCTCTATGTCAGTATAACTATCTATGTCATAGTTGTCCATCTCTGACATGAGATGATAATATCTGGTGATGATATCTTCAAGTGACTCATTACTCATGCACTTGAAAACAGCAAACTGCTTCTTCAGTAGATCAACTTTGTTCTTCTTAACATCTGCATTTCCCTGATATCGCTTTTCTAATGCATCCCACATATCCTTTAAACTAGTGTACTTCTTAAAGGTATGCTTGATGCCATCAGGTAAAGACATTTTGATAGCAGCTAAGGCTCTCTTTTCAGCCTCATACATCTTCTTATCAGCCTCTTGCATGTTCACGTAGGCTGTGACACGTGGTCTGCCTTCAAAATCGTGTGTTGGTAACGTGTATCCATCTACAATACAGATCCACATGCGAGCGTCCTGATATTCAATGAAAGATTGGAACCTGTCCTTCCATGTCAGATAATTTTCCACCTTCGTCATCTTAGGCGGTTTGTTTGTGGTGCTAACCTCATGCTCCATCTTCAAAAGTGCATTCAAATTCGTCATGTTCGACATTTTAACGTAACAGACTGGTAAAACCGTACAAAATTTCTCCGAAAACTGTTTTTACCAAATTATACCGTTAGATTCATCTTGAAAATACGATTCCAATGATATATAATGTCGAATGCCTTTTTCGGGATTTTCCAAAGTCTGTCCTAAAAATCCCACGAATTCAACGGTGCAAACGGCTTATCCAGATGAGCTATAGATAGTTCTCTAAACACGAAACTGTGAAATATTTCCTACGCTTGCTTAGAAAAATTCCACCACTTCTGAATCGCATAAGATTGTCCAAGTCGCACAAGGTTAACTGGATCGCACAATCCACTAACTTTGGGCCGAACTGTCACTTAATGGGCCTGATCGCACAAGTTTTGAATCGCACAAGCTGAATTCTGATCGCACAAGCTGACTTCTGATCGCACAAGAACAATCCGGGTCGCACAAGAACAATCCGGGTTGCACAAGAACAATCCGGGTCGCACAAGAGCTATCTGGGTCACACAAGTTTCAAAAGCACAAGTTTTTCAAACTTTGAATTCCACCAATCAGCAACCAAATCCCGAAAAATCAGCAACTAAAATCAGTATTCCTTTCAAAAACTCAAAATTTTAATTTCTTTTACCAACTTTCCAAACAAAGTCACCTACAAACACGAAAACAGTCAATTCTAATAAACAAAACAGATCAAAATCCGAAATTTTAAACTGTTCTTCAATTATTCTTCCTGTTCTTCGAAAAATCCAGAAATTTTATCCAGAAAGATTCAAACATGAACAACTGTCTTGATTCCCTTCGATCAGTCTTGAACCACGCACAAGAGCAAACGCTCTGATACCAATTGTAGGTCCCGTAATCCCGTATGGATCGTAACAAGACTGTTAATCTATCAAGGGTGCAGAATCCCCTTAATAAACCTTCGAACCAGAAACAAGATTATTAGACGAAGAACACGAACACAATTCAATCAATCTGGTCTTCTATTGATTATCCAACACAAACGTTTACAATCAATTCAAGACCACTCGAAATCTCCTAGCCACTCTCTATATATTTCGAACTCCTCTCAGTGTCTACTAACTGGCTAACCTCAACCCTAATGCATAAAGTTGTTTATATACTACAACCAAGTTTGCATACTGGGCTTTGGTCTGGGCTTGGCCATTCTCCTAGCCCATTACAATAATTAACTCCCTAACCAATATGCGAAGCCCATTACAAAATATCCAAAGACTAATTATTCAAACTATTAAGCTGTTGTCACAGAACATGCACTAACACCTGCAAATCAGAACCGACCATAACAACAACCGGCCCCACAGAATCAGCAGTAGCAGCCATAGGGTAACAACAAGGGGTGCTTCCAGTGTGGAGCAGAGGGCCACTTTAAAAGAAATTGCCCACAGTTGAACCAGAATCGCAACAACAACAACAATCAAGGCAACGGGAACAACAGGAACAACAATGACAACAACAATGCTAATGGGCGCGTGTTTGTGATTGGTCAAGGCGAAGCGAGGAACGACCCCAACGTTGTGACGAGTAAGTTTCTTCTGGACGACTATTTTGTCTCGGTCTTATTTGATTCAGGAGCCGATACTAGTTATGTGTCCTTAAGGGTTAGTCAGATGCTTAAGCGTACCCCGACCCCTCTGAACACCAAGCATGTCGTAGAATTAGCTGATGGAAAAAACCTTGAGGCTACGCACATTGTTAGGGGTTGTAATCTCACTCTAGCCGGTCAGACTTTCTCTATCGATCTCATCCCCATTGTTCTCGGTAGTTTCGACGTGGTTGTGGGGATGGCCTGGTTATCCCAACACCGAGCGGAGATACTATGTAAGGAGAAGATTGTTCGCATCTCTCGTCCTGACATCGAACCTCTCACCATCCATGGCGACAAGAGTGGTGCTGTCATGGGCATAATCTCGTTCCTCAAGGTCCAGAAGTGTCTGTGAAAGGGCCACCCTGCTATTCTAGCCCTTGTTACTGATACATCATCGAAAGAGAAGAAGATTGAAGATATCCCGATCGTACGTGACTTTCCTGAGGTGTTTCCTAAGGAATTAACTGGTTTACCGCCTCATCACCAGGTCGAGTTTCAAATCGAGCTAACTCCTGGAACAGCACCTATAGCTTGAGCACCCTATCGTTTAGCTCTGTCTAAATTGGAAGAGTTGTCTACGCAATTACAGGAACTTTTGGACAAAGGTTTCATTCGTCCTAGTTCCTCGCCCTGGGGAGCTCCAGTCCTATTTGTTAAGAAGAAGGACGGTACCTTTCGAATGTACATAGACTACCGCGAACTCAACAAGGTGACCGTGAAGAATCGTTATCCTCTTTCGCGTATCGACGACTTGTTCGACCAGCTGCAAGGGTCGAGCTTCTATTATGAGATCGGGCTATCATCAGCTGAGAGTCCGAGATGAGGACATTTCCAAGACAGCATTCAGGACTCGTTATGGACACTACGAGTTTCTAGTTATGCCTTTCGGGTTGAAAAACACACCTGCGGTCTTCATGGACATCATGAACCGAGTGTACAAACCATACTTGGATAAGTTCGTCATTATTTTTATTGAAGAAATCTTGATCTATTCTAAAAGTCAGAAGGAGCATGAGCACCATCTGCGACTTATTCTGGAACTTCTTCGATCAGAACAACTCTACGCTTAGTTGTCAAAGTGTGACTTTTAGCTTCGTGAAGTCCACTTCCTAGGCCACGTAATCAATAAAGATGGGATTCACGTTGATCCATCCAAGATTGACTCGATCAAGAACTGGCCTGTACCCCGTACTCCAACCGAAATCCGTCAATTCTTGGGTTTGGTGGGTTACTACCGAAGGTTTATTCAAGATTTTTCAAAGATTGCACAGCCTCTCACTACCTTAACGCAGAAGGGTGTCACCTATCGATGGGATGATGCTCAGGAATCCGCGTTTCAACTACTGAAGGAGAAACTTCGCAGCGCACCCATCCTTTCGTTACCTGATGGCACAGAAGACTTCGTGGTTTATTGCGACGCGTTAATTCAAGGACTTGGTTGTGTGTTGATGCAACGTAAAAAGGTCATTGCTTACGCATCACGCCAGCTCAAGGTCCCCGAAAAGAACTACACTACCCATGATTTGGAGCTGGGAGCAGTAGTGTTTGCACTCAAGATATGGAGACATTACCTGTACGGTACCAAATGCACCATTTACACCGATCACAGGAGTCTCGAGCACATCTTTGATCAGAAGGAGTTGAACATGCGACAGTGTTGGTGGGTCGAACTTCTGAATGATTATGAGTGCACAATCAAATATCATCCCGGCAAGGCCAACGTTATGTTCGATGCCCTCAGTCGTAAGGAAACCAAGTGTCACACCCCAACCGATGGCGGAATCATCGGGGCGCTGTACTGAGCGAAACAGATTGTCCATGAGTATCCACAACAACTATTAATTACCGAATACTTAAAACACCATGTCCCATACCATAACATATTCAAATAAAACAGTTATTACAGATAATTATCTCACAAACAAGTACTGTTCCGACAACTCAGATTTCAAAATAGACAATTTGTTTATTTGTTTCTAGACTCTTTTCTAGCCTCGATTTCACAGCAAGCCAAGCATTTTAACATCTTAAGCACCTGCCACATACGTTAATGTAAAAGTCAATACACATAGTGTAAAGGTGAGCATACAAGTTTAATAGATATAATAGAGTTCGAAAACGTTTACGCATAACCAGCACGTACAACGTGTGAAATGAAGCACGTAAGTTATCGACATGATCCTATCAATACCAATGACTGTGGGTTGACTGCGCAAGGCAGTTCGTAACACATATTCACCACTGCGAATCATGTGATTAATAGTCCTTAACAACCCCTGAGTGAACAGGTGCTGAGTCCAAACTATAGTACTATCGTTGCTAAGGCAGGTAGACAGCAATCTATGTGTAAACATAACAAACAGGCATTCATCGAGTCACGTATAACATGCAGAAGCGGTTAGCGTTAAAGTATTGCGTAGTGTGTTCAATGTGATGTAGAATAAGTAATGTATGTAACACCCAAAAGTGCATAAAGCAAAAAGGGTTCGAGTATACTCACAGCGATGATGGATTGAAGGGAGCGCTAGAGTGAGTTTAGCCTGATCAGAACGATGGCATAAACGATAAGCGGTGCGTAAAATGATGCAAGTGTACCGAGGATCGGATGGTAATCCGATCGGATGGCAGTCCGATCGGATGGCCAGTCGATCGGGTGGCAATCCGTTCAGATGGTCATTCGATCAGATGGCCATTCGATTGGATTGTCACCTCGTTTGGTGAGGATGTGTTTGTGTATGATGGTTTGCCTTTTGAAGTTTTCATTGTAGTATTTTAAAAATAGAGAAGTATCTCTACCTTTAAGGTCGGTCGGTCGAACGGTCGTTCGATCGGACAGCAATCCGATTGGCGAGACTTCTCAGTTTGAGAACAAGTTCACAGCAGGACGGTCACTCGATCGGATGACCATCCGATCGAGTGGCGATCCGTATGCACTGAGCATGTTGAAAATTGTTTAAGTATCTAAGTCCCAAACGTCACACGATCGAACGGTCACTCGATCGGATGGCAATCCGATCAGGTGGTAATCCGTTTCAACGTTCAGATCCTTTGAATAGTTTGAAAAATAGTTTAAGTATGGAACCAAGTGCAATCCGATCGAACGGTCACTCGATCTGCAGAAAATGTGTATTATGTTTTTCATCATAACTTGAAATCTGGATAGAGTTAGGTTATTAAATTCGTACAGTAGATGGCCACGGGTGTCATTGTAATTCTCCAACTGGAATTTCGTCAATCGGACTTGCGATGAATTTTAAATGAATTTTTCTGTGGACTGCAGTCATAAAGTGACGAATCTGATTGCAGCCCGGTAAATGATTTTTATAAAATAATTGGTAATGAATTAAGCCCATAGATTTTTGCACAATGGTATATCGACTGTTTAGAATATTCTATAAAATTTTGGGAATTTTTGGAACAAGTTAACTATTCTATTAAAATACCCAAAAACAGCCCAGTTTTGGATGTTAAAGCTGAAACAATATAAGTAGTGGTTTGCGTGTCTAAATGTCGGTTATATTATTTGATAATGATCCAACTTGTTATATATCAACGAAAGTGTTATGTGAAATATCGTATGCTTGCTCTTGAGTAGTTATAGGTGGAATGTATATATGTGTAACACCCATAATAATTTTTAACATTGACATAACATTAAAGTAAGCATTTTATATGAAAAATGCCACTTACAAAAACTTTTACATCATAAGTACTTAACATGTTTACAACATCCAAAACATCGTTAAAAGTGTTTACATAATCCATTTTTATTAAGACAAAACAAGATCGAATGCGGAAGGTTCATTGAGAGGTGTGTTCGGTTCTTGCTCGTGGCTTGATCTTCATCCGGAAGCATATAACATTCACCTAGAATCAAAACCAACATAAAAGTTAGTTTTGGTAGTTTATTTACAAGTTACTACAAGTCCCATGAGCTAAACAATTAAAATAACAAGGATTTGCAGGTTTTACACCCGTCGCGTGCCGTAATCGAAACTACGCTAAAAACGGATTCGATTAACTAGGATATGCAAAATTCAGCAAAAGTGACTGGGCTCTACCGTAACTTACGGTAGCCACCGTAAGTTACGGTAGCCACTGGGCAAAACTGGTCTGCCGTAAAGCAGTAGAAAACTGTCGTAACAATAATTTTCTCTACCGTAAGTTGCAGTAGCTACCGTAACTTACGGTAGCTTTCAAACTTAACATCTGAATTCACAAATTAATAGGCTTCGAGCCCTTGGCTTTAAAATTCATTTTTAAAGACTTTTGACCCGTTCAAGTTTTTAAACCACAAACTTGTTTCTAATTAACCACTAAGCATACATCAACATGTTTATCTCAAAATCTTTAGTTCGGGTTTGTATCTTTTATGAATTACGCGGCCCAAGCTATGCGCATAATTCATTTTGACCCGTTTAGGAGGTTTAAACATTTAAGTTTAAATCTCGCTCTTCTCTTTCCACACATCACATATCTACACTAAAATGTCTACTCATACTTCACCAATTTACGCGTACCTGGCTCGGGTTACGAAATTAACCCGTTTAAATACCTTTTGCTCTTTAACTTGCTAGTTTAAAGCAACGCAAGCCATAAATTAATTCCTGTGATCGCAAAACTCAACAAACGGTCATCAATTATTGTTGTCAAATGGTATTAACACACCATTTGACCCGTTTAGTCGAAATAACCTTTTATCTATGTGTGATGGTATTTTAATACCTTCTCACCCCTTAAACCTAATTAATGGTTTCTTACCATTTTCATTTATTCCAACTTGCGTTCCATCATGCCGGAACGTCATAATTCCAATACCTAACATGTTTCATGACTAATACATACAAATAAATGTAATGTAATTACAAAGGGGGTGTAAGCTTCACTTACCTTGCATCCATGCCACACTTTTCTTTCCATACTCGCTCCGTTTGACCCGCTTCATCCACAAGCTTCCACCAAGCTTGTTAAGCGCCAAACTATTATTCAATGTTCACAAGGTGGTTAGATTAACCATAATTTAATATGATCTTCCACCTTACACATTTCTAAGCATTCATCCGAACACTTAATATAACCACGTTTTACACACAACCAAGTAGACCGCAATTTCATTTAGGCATTTCATATTACTGAAAATGGGCTGTTTTTGGTGACTTGTTTAACCTGTTTACAAGTCTTCAAAAATTATGATTTTTTTTATGTGGCGTACCTCTCGGAGGGTTAGGCCTTTTGTTAAAATTTCAAGATCTAACTCTTTACCAAAAATTCGTAAAAATTCATTTACTAAGCTGCAATCAGATTCGTCACTTCTGACTGCAGCTTATGGAAAAATTCATTAAAAATTTCTCGTTTATCCGATTGACGAAATTCCACTTGGTGATTCTTTTAATCGCTTAAAATTATCTACAGTAAAAATTTGAGATCATAACTAAATTCCTACATTGAGTTATGACATTCGTAATGGGCTGCAAATTCTGCCAGAAAACGCAGCTTGAACCTTCGATACGGAAAAATTCATAAAACACTCAATTTTCATCGAAAAAATGCGATTCCAGTGGGGTTTTAAAGATATTTCCTGGAATTACATTCTAGACTCAAGAAACACATGTTTTTGTCTCGTTTTTTTCAGGTTACATCCAATACAAGTCGGATGTAAATTTTGATCAGGAGCTGTTTGAATTCAGCTTTCAATTTAAGCATGTTCTTGACATCATAACACTACTTTTAGCAATCAAAACCCTAAAAACATCTCATACATGAATTTAGCATCAACAAAAATCTGAATTTACTTGAGCTAAGCATGATTTCAATATATTCTTGTCTAGGGTTTACTCCTAAACACTATTTCACTTCAATATCATCCATACCACAATCATGCAACATCAATTTCGAATTTCTTATGTACATCAAGAATTCTCAACTTAGTAAATATCAAAAATTCGACATACCTTACGATCCTCACGACTAGGTGATCGTTTCTATGTATTCATGCATCGATTTGGGGCTTGAATCAAGCTTCAATTTGTTGATTTTGCTGAAGTTAGGGTTTGAGCCCCTTTTTTTGTTCTCCTGGTCGATCTCCATCACGCACAGACTGTGTGTTGTGTTTTTATTTTTTATTTTTAATAACTCAAGTTTCTCACTTCACATTATTAGCCCCTCATGTTTCGTTAATTAGTAAGTAGGCTACAACCTACTTGTCTTCAACAATATTTTGTTTTATTAACCAGGTTAAACTTTCCTAGTTAGCTTAGTGAGTTCGAGAGAGTCATAACCCGTTTTACTTTAAGTCCCGTTAACTCGGGCCTCTTCACATACTTTGTTTTCTCAAAAGCTTTCGTTCAGCTTTTATTTAATATTAGGCTTATTTGTTTAAAAATCCTAATATTCATCGGGTTACTTTTACCCCTAACAGTAATTTACCCGTCTTTTAGTACTAACGTAGTTTAATTACCAAATCTGTTTTCGGGGTGTTACAAGTCTACCCCCTTAAAGAGGTTTCGTCCTCGAAACCTTTTCTTACATAATTTATCGAGTTTAACTTATGCATTTGCTCTCGATAATCAATTGAGCATTGCTCATATTTTAACCAATTGTTAGTGTTACCAGAAAAGTGTGGTAATATCTTTTTGGTTATTAATCATCTACGTATCTCATACGACATAATACAACTTGAAATAACGTAATCTCGTTATTTTCACTAGTTTAATTAACTTAGCAATATTTATCCCTCGGCTCTAATGTGATTATACTTCACATTACACTTCTTGACCGTGATCACGCCACGCCATGCCAAATTTTATATCAACTTTTATTTTCAAAAATATAACTTTTCGAATATATCGTCTTGCACCTGTTAGTGTCAAGACTTATATCTTTCATGTTAATCATTTTCCGAATTCGTTTCATAATATTCGTGTTTGTTAAAGCGTTGTTTCTCACTAATACTGAATTTTAGTTTAACGCTTTTCTCTTGAGCTCATGTCAATTCTAAGGAATTTACGTCCAAGGATTTATTCCCTTCCGTTGTCATTTCGGTAATGACTTCATCCATTTGGTGACGTAACACAATTTAAATAATTGTGAATTCTTGTCATTTTTTTTGCCCGTTTAAATGTTTTAGTGAAAATTCTTCACTTTTGTCAACCAGACCTTTCACAATCTCTTCGCTTTTAACCCATTTAATTAACTTAGCGAAACCCATCGCTTTTATACGAACTTTATCTCCTGTTATTATTTTACGGGGGAAGTTACAACCAGTTTCCTTATTTCATACTATTGACCTGTAGGTTCTTTCGCTTAGCCTCGTAAGCTATTTCTTTGTATTTTCACATTTTTACCTTATTAAGGTGAGACCCCAACAATTCGTTTCTTTCCATTTGCGACCCGAAGGTCTTCTTGGTCCTGTAGACCTTAGCCTCATTTATAATCTCGTAGGTTATGATAATCCCGTAGATCATCTTTTATTCAAGTCTTTACTTAACTGTATATATATTTATGGTGTCAAGGTACCCTTTTTATGTTTAGAATCATTTACCTTTTCTTTTTGGATTTCATTTGACCTTGACCGTAGTCTAAGGCTTCATTTGCTTTCTTTCGAATTATCTTTCCGACTTTATGATTTCTAACGTCATTTACACGTCAGTTTGTCCTACGCTTACCATTATCCGGTTCTTACCTGTACTTCTTTACAACCCATTACCCGGGTTCTTTATTTTAATGTTTTTAGCATTCTTGTTTCGCTAGTTTGCGTTTTTCCTATCTACATTCCTTTACGACCCATCACATAGGTTCATTAATATTTCGCGCTTCTATTATTCGGTTTGCGCCTATTTGTACTACCAATTTCTTGTACTGTATTTGTCTCGTTTGACTTATTCATGTGAAATTTTATCATTTACGGATGTCAACTTCATTCTTTGTTCGACCCGTTCAACTTTAAAATAGTTGAACATAATTTATCAAAATTTCTATTTACATTATCTTGTCGTCTTTTAGTCATGACTCAAAACCCGAGTCTTTTAACTTTCTATCCGAGTTCCCGTTTCTCGGTCTATGCATGTGTTTAATCCTTACCCATCAACCGAGTATTTTACCTAAGTCGTTATTATTGCAACCCTCCCGGTATGCATTAAGACTTCGCTTCACTTTTATATTCCGACTTCGTCCTCAAGTTTGACGTTTTACAAAAACGGCCCGTTAAGAGGCACATTTGCATTCTCCGGGTTCGAGTGTAAGTACACCCCCTCCCAATGCATATCTTAATCATTTTTACATGTTTACATTCTCCGGGTTCGAGTGTAAGTACACCCCCTCCCAATGCATATCTTAATCATTTTACATTAATCTTTGTCCCTTCACTCGGGCTCATTATCCTAACGTAATACGCTTCCGTCACCCGGCTGTGCGTTTACGTTTACTATCAAACATTTTATTTATTTGATTCCTTTGGGTACCATTTTAGTTAGTCCCATTCACCCCGCCCTTACTACATCGGACGTAAATGTGTCCGCTATAAGAAGTTCATGGTATCATATGTCACTACTTACTTGGCCAGAGTAAGCGATCAGCACATGATACACATGACCTTTTTATAGCTTTCACATCACACCCTATGTAAGTAATTCCTCTATTTATCATATCTCTGATTTCATTTAGTAAAACTTTATTTAATTGTGAAACAACAATCATTAGTTTTTACTAGTTTTACATTTGAACATATAAAATGTTTTTCTTTTCTATCGAACTATTATATAATCATATTTGTTAATGTGATCGCTACTTTTCTTAATAGCATTATATTGAGAGTTTTCCACTTGGATAATTACCCCCCGTCCAAGTTTTCATATGAACTATTCCTATTATAGTTTGGTATTCATTATCGTGAATAACGCATGTTTCTATTAAACTTCTCTTAGAAACATCATCTTGAATAGATATCCTATTCAGGTTTTATCAGATATATGCAACCGTTATCCCCTACATGTTTGTTGCATATTACTGCTTGTGCGGTTAAATTTAAAAGTGTGCACCTGATAATGCTTGCCCTTAATGGGCTCTCCATGCCTTTGACTTTGTTCGCGATCGTCACGCGATTTAGGTCCTTAATGAGTATGCTCTGCTTGTCATACCTCGGACCGTTCCACCGTCATATCCACAATTCGTTCAACTCTCGTCATCTTCAGATGCGAGTATCCTTCAACTAAGCATTTACAAAAGTTAGTAATTTCAACATTAATAAATGCACAAATTGTAATACAAGGCTTTTTACTGCACGTGATTTCGTTAACTATACTAATCATTTTCGTTGGTGTAACGTATATTACACGATACCCTATGTGTTGTTCATAACACTTTAATCATACTAGACCATTAACATACTTGTACTTACCGGATCTGCGATCAAGCCTCGAACCGAACACTTTACCCTTCAACCATGAGCTCTGATTACCAACTTGTAACACCCATAATAATTTTTAACATTGACATAACATTAAAGTAAGCATTTTATATGAAAAATGCCACTTACAAAAACTTTTACATCATAAGTACTTAAACATGTTTACAACATCCAAAACATCGTTAAAAGTGTTTACATAATCCACTTTTATTAAAACAAAACAAGATCGAATGTGGAAGGTTCATTGAGAGGTGTGTTCGGTTCTTGCTCGTGGCTTGATCTTCATCCGGAAGCATATAACATTCACCTAGAATCAAAACCAACATAAAAGTTAGTTTTGGTAGTTTATTTACAAGTTACTACAAGTCCCATGAGCTAAACAATTAAAATAACAAGGATTTGCAGCTTTTACACCCGTCGCGTGCCGTAATCGAAACTACGCTCAAAAACGGATTCGATTAACTAGGATATGCAAAATTCAGCAAAAGTGACTGGGCTCTACCGTAACTTACGGTAGCCACCGTAAGTTACGGTAGCCACTGGGCAAAACTGGTATGCCGTAAAGCAGTAGAAAACTGTCGTAACAATTTATTCTCTACCGTAAGTTGCAGTAGCTACCGTAACTTACGGTAGCTTTCAAACTTAACATCTGAATTCACAAATTAATAGGCTTCGAGCCCTTGGCTTTAAAATTCATTTTTAAAGACTTTTGACCCGTTCAAGTTTTTAAACCACAAACTTGTTTCTAATTAACCACTAAGCATACATCAACATGTTTATCTCAAAATCTTTAGTTCGGGTTTGTATCTTTTATGAATTACGCGGCCCAAGCTATGCGCATAATTCATTTTGACCCGTTTAGGAGGTTTAAACATTTAAGTTTAAATCTCGCTCTTCTCTTTCCACACATCACATATCTACACTAAAATGTCTACTCATACTTCACCAATTTACGCGTACCTGGCTCGGGTTACGAAATTAACCCGTTTAAATACCTTTTGCTCTTTAACTTGCTAGTTTAAAGCAACGCAAGCCATAAATTAATTCCTGTGATCGCAAAACTCAACAAACGGTCATCAATTATTGTTGTCAAATGGTATTAACACACCATTTGACCCGTTTAGTCGAAATAACCTTTTATCTACGTGTGATGGTATTTTAATACCTTCTCGCCCCTTAAACCTAATTAATGGTTTCTTACCATTTTCATTTATTCCAACTTGCGTTCCATCATGCCGGAACGTCATAATTCCAATACCTAACATGTTTCATGACTAATACATACAAATAAATGTAATGTAATTACAAAGGGGGTGTAAGCTTCACTTACCTTGCATCCATGCCACGCTTTTCTTTCCATACTCGCTCCGTTTGACCCGCTTCATCCACAAGCTTCCACCTAGCTTGTTAAGCGCCAAACTATTATTCAATGTTCACAAGGTGGTTAGATTAACCATAACTTAATATGATCTTCCACCTTACACATTTCTATGCATTCATCCGAACACTTAATATAACCACGTTTTACACACAACCAAGTAGACCGCAATTTCATTTAGGCATTTCATATTACTGAAAATGGGCTGTTTTTGGTGACTTGTTTAACCTGTTTACAAGTCTTCAAAAATTATGATTTTTTTTATGTGGCGTACCCCTCGGAGGGTTAGGCCTTTTGTTAAAATTTCAAGATCTAACTCTTTACCAAAAATTCGTAAAAATTCATTTACTAAGCTGCAATCAGATTCGTCACTTCTGACTGCAGCTTATGGAAAAATTCATTAAAAATTTCTCGTTTATCCGATTGACGAAATTCCACTTGGTGATTCTTTTAATCGCTTAAAATTATCTACAGTAAAAATTTGAGATCATAACTAAATACCTAAATTGAGTTATGACATTCGTAATGGGCTGCAAATTCTGCCAGAAAACGCAGCTTGAACCTTCGATACGGAAAAATTCATAAAACACTCAATTTTCATCGAAAAAATGCGATTCCAGTGGGGTTTTAAAGATATTTCCTGGAATTACATTCTAGACTCAAGAAACACATGTTTTTGTCTCGTTTTTTTCAGGTTACATCCAATACAAGTCGGCTGTAAATTTTGATCAGGAGCTGTTTGAATTCAGCTTTCAATTTAAGCATGTTCTTGACATCATAACACTACCTTTAGCAATCAAAACCCTAAAAACATCTCATACATGAATTTAGCATCAACAAAAATCTGAATTTACTTGAGCTAAGCATGATTTCAATATATTCTTGTCTAGGATTTACTCCTAAACACTATTTCACTTCAATATCATCCATACCACAATCATGCAACATCAATTTCGAATTTCTTATGTACATCAAGAATTCTCAACTTAGTAAATATCAAAAATTCGACATACCTTACGATCCTCACGACTAGGTGATCGTTTCTATGTATTCATGCATCGATTTGGGGCTTGAATCAAGCTTCAATTTGTTGATTTTGCTGAAGTTAGGGTTTGAGCCCCTTTTTTTGTTCTCCTGGTCGATCTCCATCACGCACAGACTGTGTGTTGTGTTTTTATTTTTGATTTTTAATAACTCAAGTTTCTCACTTCACATTATTAGCCCCTCATGTTTCGTTAATTAGTAAGTAGGCTACAACCTACTTGTCTTCAACAATATTTTGTTTTATTAACTAGGTTAAACTTTCCTAGTTAGCTTAGTGAGTTCGAGAGAGTCATAACCCGTTTTACTTTAAGTCCCGTTAACTCGGGCCTCTTCACATACTTTGTTTTCTCAAAAGCTTTCGTTCAGCTTTTATTTAACATTAGGCTTATTTGTTTAAAAATCCTAATATTCACCGGGTTACTTTTACCCCTAACGGTAATTTACCCGTCTTTTAGTACTAACGTAGTTTAATTACCAAATCTGTTTTCGGGGTGTTACAATATGGGCGTGAACTGTTAAAGTGAGTGCATGTTATGTGGTAGATGCGTGTAGGAACTTTGTGCTCTATTTGAAACCACTAATGGACTAAATGGTAATCATACTAGGACGTGATTGACCAACCCTGACTGTTAGCTATTTTTAAGAGTCCAACCAAGCAACCAAAGGTGAGTTCACACTTTCGTCAAAGCATGGGATTCCTGGTGGTTTGGGAATGGGTTAAATAACAACTATCCCCCTTAGGTGGGATATAATCTGCATATTCTCCTCGGGTAGAATACGTACCTCCATTCTCCTTGGGTAGGACAACAACCTTAAACTAACTAGACAACAACTCTATCATGAAGTCCCTCATTTTTATATCGACTTAATCGTCGGGCCATTGGCAAACGGGTCATTAGTTAAATAGCGTTATTAGGTCTGACAAGCCTCACACCGTGCCTCAGAGGACGGGCGTGGACTAATGTACTTTGGCACTTTGTCAATGATGATAGACATTGACGCAGGGCACTCAAACATGACTTAAGTCAGTAGTCGATATGGTAACGGGTCTAGTGGTTTACAACATGGGGTAGCCCCCACGGTATATGGTTATGGGAACAAGGAACTTAACAACTTTTGGTTTTTGGAAAAAGCTTATGGTTTTTGGAATAACATTAAAATAGACAACCAACTGTGAACTTGCCAACCTTTTGTTGACACGTTACCACATGCTTTGCAGGTCGTTAGGTTTTTGCTGGAGCTTGCATGGAGAAGGAGTCGTTGTGGGGCATGAACCGTTGTGTGTTCATGATAAACTTTATGTTTTGAATTATTTATGGGTTTTAAACTTTACGCTTTCGCTAACTTTTAAATTTGGTTTTTGGATTTTGATTTGGTGAACTTTAAACGTTTGGTTTGTTATGGTTTTATTTTACCTTACTTTACTTTAATTATATGTTTAGTATGATTGGTGGTTTGATCCTGGTCAGTCACACGCCTCGTGGTAATACTCCGCTTGTGGATTTTGAGGGTGTGACACGAACACTCATTTACACCACTTGTATTTGTATTTGCATTTGCATTTGGATTTGCATATTCAGGATTTAAAACATCGTCAATCGTAACTCTCTGATACGCAGATAATTGAACCTGATCACCGATCGATCGAGCGTCTTCAAACTCAACATTTGTGTTTCGTCCGGTGCTGCTCTGTGGATCCATTGAAAACAACAATTGATTCAAACCCTAACGCAGAACAACGAAACTGCAATGTATTGTTTGAAAATTATGAAAAAATTGAAACTGATACGAATCATAATTACCGGGATAGTAGTATAACGAACTTCTCGCTGATTGAATGAATTAGACTAATTTGCCCTCAGCTAATTGAATGAATTGTCTGATTTAACCTTATGAAAGAAAAACGAATCAGGACACGTCCATGGAAGTCGCGTATGTATTTTAGGATAAGGGCATTTGTATCCTACACTTCCTCTCTCTCTCTCTATATATATATATATATATATATATATATATATATATATATATATGGGAGTGTTATCCTGAGAACGCTAAATATTGCGAGAACTGTGAGAACGAATGAAAAAACCAATCAAAACCGAATTTTTTTAATACAAACCTCATTGTAATTAAAATACAACATTAAAAAAGAATTTACAACATCAAATAATTCATTTCTCCTCTCAAAATCACTCTTACTAGATTTTTTACGCATGTGTAAATATAACAAATTTACACATGTGTAAATGACAAACTTACACATGTGTAAATTTCCTTTATTTACGAATTCACGTAAATTTAAACGTGTAAATTTAATTTCTAACATTGTATTCGAACAATAATGATAAGCGTAAAAAGAAATTTTGAATTTGAATTGTTTTTAACCAAGTTCTCGTGGTTTTTTTATTCGTTCTCACGGTTCTCGTGATATTTAGCGTTCTCATTTAAACCCTTCCCTGTATATATATATATATATTGGTTAACGTACAATGTTCCTTGACGTACGATGTGTACGCTGGGAAATCACGCACATTGTAAAACTCAAAAACCCTAATCATGCATGTTGGGAACCATAATCACGCATGTTGAACCTATAATCACGCATGTTGGTCATGTTTCTGCATCCTCTGTTCTACGGTCTGATTTCGAGTCGTCATTTTAATGAAAATTTTCAAAATCAAAGATGAATTTGAACACAATTCGATGAAATTGACCGAACAATGGCCAATTTGAACTGAAACGAAAAAAAATAGAAACGGATTGGATGAAATTGATCAAACAATTGATCAATCCCAGGTTAATTGAAACAAACCCTAATCACGCATATTATACAACTAATCACGCACGTTATATTTTCCCAGCGTACGTTAACCCAGATTGTACAATACACTTTATATATATATATATATATATATATATATATATATATATATATATATAGAAAAAGTATATCGTACAATTGGCCTTAATCTATATTACGTACGCGATTAAAAATCGCACGTTCATAAAACGAAATCGCATGTGGGGAATCAGAACTTCGCATGTTCAAAAAAATAACCATTCTCGCATGTGTATATATAAAATCGCATGTGTGTATAAAAAAATCATTATCGCATGTTATAAAAGACTAGTAGGGTGCCCGCGCGATGTGGCGGGGGCGACACTTTGCATTGCGGCACTCGTTTCTGGTAGTTTTCTTGTTAGTATAATAATTATGATAACATTATTGTGGTGGATATATGTCATAAGTGTTACACATATGTAAAGTTTTGTTTTTTTTATAAAAATTAATAATCAAAAGACAAAAAATATTGTTTTTTTATAAAAATTAATAATCTAAAGACAAAAAATAAAAGATAAGTTATTATAATTGTAAAGTATTTTATTTTATTGGTTAAGTTATAAAGTATAATTTTATTCTTTAAAGTTCATAACTTTTATTAAATATCCACATAGTACTCATCCAATACACTTTAAGTTTAAAATTTTGGTTTTTATAAAAATAAAAAACAGTATTTTACTCATAAGTACGTTTTAGAGCTTTAACTTAAATTGTTAAATTTTGGTTTTTTACAGATATAAAAAATTATATTTTTATAAAATTTCAAGAACCGTTTTTATAAAAAAAATAGGATGTTAAGAGTTTATATCTTTATTAACTTTATATCATACTAAGTTCAGATTTTTAGTTCATAACTAATCTTATCTATATGAGTCTACTTTTAACTTATAATCCCTAAAAATATACAACATAATCTACATGTATCTAGTCAAGTTGGTAAAGAATTCTTTTGAAACTGACTAATATTATCTATAACAATATAGTTGAACTTATAATTCCTAAAAATTTGCAATACATTTTAGTATTTATCTAGTAAAGATTGTAAATTTCTGAAGCATTTTATTTATATTACTTGTTATAAAAAATGTTGATAAAAGAATTATTTTGTTATAAAAACAAAATGTTTTGTTTATAAATAAAGTAAAAAAAATTGTTTTACACATGTAAAGTTTTGTTTTCAATAAAAAATAATAATCAAATGACAAAAAATAAAAGATAAGTTGTTATAGTTGTAAAGTAAGTTTATTTTGTTGGTTAAATGATAATGTTTATAGTTTTATTCTTTAAAGTTAATAACTTTTTTTAAATATCCATACGGTACTCATCGAAGAAACTTTAAGTTTAAAATTTTTGTTTTTATAAAAATAAAAAATAGTAGTTGACTCGTAAATACGTTTTACACCTTTAACTTTAATTGTTAAATTTCGTTTTTATATATATAAAAAATTATATTTTAATAAAGTTTAAAAAAAACAATTTTTATAAAAAATCTGATGTTAAGAGTTTATATCTTTATTAACTTTATATTATAGTAAGTTCAGGTTTTTAGTTTAGCTTTAAAGTTTATTACTTTATTATTTTTTAACTAAGAAATACAAATTATTAGATTAATATCCAAGAATAACTGCAATATTTTTATAATTTCAGCTTGACAATATCTAACTGCAATATCTATTTATTGCAACTTTAGGATATTAACTTATATAAGTTCAGTTGACTTGTAAATTTAGGATACTAACTTTATTTTGAACTTTATTAATATGGTCAATAACTGCATTATATTAACACTAAAAACAAAGTTCAAATACAAAATAAAATTTATTCATACGTCTAGATCAAACATAACAACTGAAAATGAAAAAAAAAAACATAAAAACACTTGATAGATTTCATATTAAACTGCATGAAATCTGTTCCGCTTCTGAATGGACACTCGAGGTATTTTTAATCGGGTTTTCTGGTTTGTGCTTGAATCGGCAGTATTTTCTAATTCCTCTTCTTTGTCATTGTCATTAGAATCTTCTAAATTAATAACCTCACTTCATTTCCATTCAGAGAGTCTCTTGGATCTCTTCCTTTGAGACTCAAACTTCCGATCCTTAAAAAGGACAAAAATTGAATACAAAAGTTAAAAAAGATTAAATAAACCTTAAAATTACCTCTTCACTAAATTCATGTTGAAGATTAGACTTGTATGGACTAAACATTGCACCATAAGAAATAATATCGACACTTTTATCACCATCATCCTGCAATAAAACACACATATAATAACATAACGAACATGTTAATATGAAAGATATACACAAAAATAATACTTAAAAACCAGCAAAATCAATACCTTAGAAGCTTGTTCGACAAATGGGTTCTTTAAATTGGCATGTTTATCATGCAACTGAATCAGAAAAATCAAATAAGTTAACATTCACATAAAAGTAAATAAAAGAAAACAATTATTCACTGCTGCGATATAACAGAACTGACCTTAGAATTTTCAATCTCGCATGCTTGGTTTTTTGCAACAATTGAATTCAGAACTGGATATATTTTTTTTAACTTTGTTTAGCAATAGATATAGGGTGTCATGCTATGTATTTATAGTAGTAACTATACAAGTGCATTAGGGCTTAATTTTAGATTTGTCACCCCTTTATTTAGGAAGTTTGTTGTGGTTAGTTTTAAGTTTTTATAAGATATATCTAAGTATAGATATTAGGCAGTTGTAATAAAATAAAATGTGACACATAATATCTTCATTTTATGTTACGGTACTTTTAATTATTTTTGTTTTTGTTTGCATAGATGGAGCACATCTTTGTAGATTAGACGCATTAGATCACATGTATTAATTATTTGTACATTAAAGCATTATCGACTTGTACCTTTTAATCCGTGCATCGATATTGAACAAGACAACTACCGAAACGTCGACAAAAATGTGTAGGTCGTCATGCTATCTTTTGATTTTTTTTAAACAGTATAGTTTATAAGATATGTCAAGAAAACGTAAAAAAAATTATAAGTATGTTGTGGAGGGATGAATTGTAACTAATTATCTATAATTTTGTTAAAACCTTATAGATTTAAGTGTAATAAGTTTAGGGGCTAAAAAATAAATAATATTTAAAAGACCAAACTACCCTCATTTTAGGGGTCTTTCTATAAATAAAGGGGGGGGGGGGGGGGAGAGTTCTTATTTTTTGGATATTTTAAACCCCCCCCCCCTCGTGCATTATAATATAATATAGATAACCCAAATCGCATGGCGTATAAAAATACCAAAATCACATGTTGATAACGTCTCGCGTACGCAATGTACATTAAGCCCTATTGTACAATAACTGGCCTCTATATATATAGAAAAAATATGTCGTACAATTGGCCTTAAAGTACCTTACGTACGCGATGAGAAATCGCACGTGTATATATAGAAAAGGTATATCGTACAATATGTCTTAACGTACACTGCGTACGAGATGGCAAAATCGCACGTTATCTTACCAAAAAGTGAAAATCGCATGTTTAAAAAAACTGAAATCGCATGTACATAATAAAAAAAAGGAAATCGCATGTTATAAACCAAATTTCGCATGTTGATGATGAATCTCGTACGCAGCGTACGTTAACCCATTTTTTACAATAACCGGCCTATATATATTAAACGATATTTACAATTATTAATTATAGAGTTAATTGCCCGGATGGTCCCTGTGGTTTCACGTTTTTTCACATTTAGTCCCCACCATTTGAAAATAGTAGGTATGCTCCCTATGGTTTGTTATTTTGTTACTCGGATAGTCCCCTGAGTAGATGTCAGTTAGTTTGGAAATAGCAGGTATGCTCCCTATGATTTGTCATTTTGTTACTCGGATAGTCCCCTAAGTAAATGTCAAGGGACTATTCGAGTAACAAAATGACAAACCACAAGGAGCATACCTGCTATTTCCAAAAGATGGGGACTAAACGTGAAAAAACATGAAACCACAGGGACCATCCGGGCAATTAACTCTTAATTATATATTGTTGCAAACTACTATAATTAGATCATCCGTAGTCGATGATTTATGGGCCTTTTTTTGGAACAAAACGCCGGAACACGCCCACAAGCCGCCCCCGTGGGTGTTTTTTTGGCAAAATTCATTTGGAGCGTGCTTTATTCCACGCCTTGGTTCATTAGGTTTGGTCAATCATCCTTCATCTTCCTTTTGTTTGTCTAATAAGAGTTTTTGATGGTTTTGTCTAATAAGAGTTTTTGATGGTTTTTTTTATTTAATTTTATTACACCTCTTTTAACATAATACCCCACATCCCCACTACACCCATTTTAGAAAACGCCCCATAATGCCGCATTGCTGACTAGGCTGCCACATGACGCAAAACGCTCAAGGATAAGGGCATTACCACTAAACATGGTCTTAATGTTAATATATTCATATTCATTTAAAAAACAATCATTATTTTTCTTTTGTCTTACGTTCTTTAGATCTTATATTAGATGTGATTAAAATAATATTAGGATGATCACAAGAGGTTTAAAGTTGGTGAGTTAATAGTTCACAACCTACGTGTGTGATTCAATATTTTAACGTCGGTTTTTGTTTGGTTTAACGGTCTCACCAAATGTTGTAAAATCGGGACTAGTCGGCGATTAATCGCTAGTCGGCCGGGCATTATTAACTTTTCGTTAATCGGTTTACTAATCGCTAGTCGCCCCTACTTGGTCCGGCCGGCCAACAATCGGCAATTTCGGTCAAATTCCGGCCAAAACCTGTAAATATCTGCCAGTTTCCAACCAAATCATATAGATTCTGACGATTAATCCTATATACTTAAAAAATAGGTCGAGGAAGAGTTGAAACTCATCTAATTAAAATGTTTACCTATAAACATGTGTACATATATAAAAAACTGAAAATTACATATAAAATCCCAATCCGACTAATCGCTAGTCGGTATCCCACTACCCGACTAGCAACTTTTACCTCCCACCACAACTCTAGGGTGTTAAAAACTCATTACTTATTTAAAGTTATAACAAGCTTTCCAACACACAGAAAAAATTATAAAAATCTAATCTAATTCTAATGGTGGTTTGGTTCGACCCTAATCAATTATTTATACGTAAATAGCAATAACCAAACCATAAAATTATGTTATAAAACACCATAGCCAAAAACTGATGTCTCAATCGGTTTGACGATTTCTTCATTCTTTTGACAAACTTTGTTGAAGATCAGTCCATTGTAATAAATAGGATACAATGATCGTAAACAAATTAGTGGGTGTATGCATAAAAGCAAAGGTTTAATCAAATATTAGGAAACGTAAATTTTTATTTTTTTAAATCCAAGTTTTGCAAGACACATCGCCAGAAAACATGACTGAAACATTAGATAATTTGAGTGTAAGGTGTTTCATTATTCAAATCAGACTCCAATAACCCAGATTTGATTCGAGCCGAGCTCAGGTTTTGAACATTCAAATCGAGTCCTTATCTGAACAAATTCGAATCGATTTTCCAAATTTCATACTTTAATAGTTTTTCCAAATTTTTAACTCAAAGCAGTTCAAATTCAAATTGGTTTCAAAATTTTCAAATTCGAATAACCCAAATAACTGAGCCGATGAACACCCTTAAATGAGTTTGATCTTGAACAAAGACAACAGCACAGAATTTCTTTAGTTTAAATGCCCAGAAAGCTTACCAGCCTCAAGATTCAAGAATCTTATAAAATATTTTTTCCCCAAAATTCAGCTGATAAAGTTTCTAATATATCATCTATTTAAAACAAGATTTAACGTTCACACATAATCCTACTAAAATAAAATGCGGTCTAGACCTTAGCTCAAGAATTAGATTTTCTGGTTTCCCAAACCTCTGGGCGATCGACGAAGTTTAAGCGTGCTATCCTTATTAATGCGCTTCTTTGGAGTACTTACCAAATTAGGAACGGGTTTGACCGTTTCTTCATGAGATTTAGAAGCAGTATTAACATTGTTAGAAGAATACGAACAATAGTCTTCAAAATCAGCAGGCAGAGAAGCCATATCCAGCTCAAAAGATCCAGCAGGTACACCAGCTCTTTCAGTTCCTGTAAGTTTTGCTGACGGGATACGATGAGAAAACCTAAACCGCTCGTTACATGGAATCTTATGATCACCAGCTCCTGCCCAGATTGATCTCTGAAACACGCTAACAAATCCCTTCACTTTCAACAAGAAACCAACAGTTATACAATCCTCACCGGCTTCTACAATCTCCCCAATATCGAATTTGTATTTGGTATGATTTTCTGGGTCCATGCTCCATTTCATATCCCAATCTTTATAAACAGCCCAGATTTCCCCTTTCTGGGGACTAACAAAATATGACGATTTACTCACTTTCTTAATTACTACCTGATGAGAAAACATAAGGCGATTACTCGTTTCCTCGGTTACCCCGAGCTCATACTTCCCACAAGCAACAGGTAATCCTTCTTCGACCCATTTGATTTCAAGTGCATTATCTGGGTCAGATTCAAACCAAGCAATTCGCAGCCTAAACTTTGAAGAATAAACTTTCCTAATTTGAGCATAGAATCTTGGCATGGCATCAACAGAGTCATAGCATGCCCATATTTGACCAACTGCAAAACAATGCTCCTCCTTATCCTTATCAAAATTAGTAAAGTCTTGTTCTGGACAGTCTACTAACTCCGGCTCTGGATCATTTTTAGAATGACTGTCAGGCGTCACCACTTCCTTTCCGTTCTGTTTCAGCTTGCCATTTGGCGTGCTGACATCAGCAGGTGCCACATCACCAGATGATTTACTCAGTTTTGATTTTTTAGAATGACTGTCAGGTGTAACTGCTTCCTTTCCGTTCTGTTTCAGCTTGCCATTTGGCGTGCTGACACCAGCATGTGCCACATCACCAGACGATTTACTCAGTTTTGATTTTTTTGAAGGACTAAACTCAGCAGCGCCACCTTCCTGGTAAGAAGCTTGCTGTCTTTGTCGAAAAGATCTTTTCCCATTGGGACTACCACGACCAACTCCGCCACTTGCCGCCTTTTTATCAGAACTTGCTTCACTAGATTCTGCCGCCATCCTTTTGCGCCTCTTTTTGTCAGTAGCTTTAGCAGTTCCTGTTTCCATTGGCTTCCGTACACCACTAACCTTTGGTTTCGTGACTCCTTCCTGTTTCATTCTAGTACCTTCAGTTTTCTTGCGTTCCAAATTAGAAGAATCCTTTCCATCCTTTTTAATATTTCCTTTGGCATTTTCAACCTTTGCAGCCTCTTTCTGTTGAGAAACAGGCTTGGATCCAGGATTTACACTCTGCGCCTTGGATCCAAGATTTACGTTACGTTCTTGTGGCCCTATTTCATACGCAATAAAGAGTTTTGAGCATTGCTGGCACCGCAAAGGTCTCTGAATAAATTCTTTGTAATACTCGTACTTAACGCTACAAAACGGACAATACGTCCAGAATGTTAAGCGAGTGCTTGGGTTAGATGTTGACTGTTGACCATGACTCACACCATTAAACTGAGAACTTGGAGCACTTTTGAATTTGTTCTGCTGACCCGCATATGAAGTTTGATTTCCTTGATGATTATGAATCTTTGTAGCAGAAGCTTTGGCGGGTTCTCTACACTTCATGTCATAAATTGACCTTTTTCCTCTATCTGATAGTGTCATGTTTGCTTCACCAATAAGTTTAAAAGCAGATTCGGCTCCCGGAAATTTGTTTTTGTCAGGATGAAGTACAAGTGCAAGTTTTCGGTATTGTTTGCGGATGGTTGTGTCATCAGCTACATTTTCAACTTGAAGAATTCCATATAAATCTTTTTCAGCACCATATATCTTCTTTTGAGCTGCACAATGAACATCACACACCGTAACCAGTTGGGAAATATTATCTAGTTCAGGAAATAATTGTTTGGCCTTCAATGCAATCTTTCGAGCCCCTTCAAAATCATTTTTCACCATCTTTGCTTCTGCAATTTTCTTGGCCCTGTGAGCCTCATCTTTGTTACACTCCATTCTGACTAATATGATTTAAGAATGTAAAACTACTCGGATGAGCTCATTTATAATAAACCAACATGGCTATATTATAATATAAAGGGATAACAAGATCACAATGTTCTTCCTCTTCACAGTTCACTTCATATCCCAATCTGAAAACACAAAAAGGATGTGGAAACTCAATACCAGTTTCAACTTTCAATTATAATATGGTGCAAGTGTAACTAACAGACTGCAGAAATTTGTTTTCGTAAAACCAAGATAAGGCATATATTGCTTAAAATGAGACTACATGATTACAAATATAAGATATATTTTTTGATGTTGACAACCCAATCTCATAACACCTTGTCTTTGCTTATTACCATTCAACTATAGACAAGAAAATCTTATCACTGAATAGACTGCTTTTTATCATCAGCATGTATTTTCCATATGAGGAAAAAACAAAACATGCTTAAGCGCACAAATGTTGTTGCCACCCCATCTAAAAACACCTCAATGTCGCTTTCAAATCTTATTTTCCATACAGACTTTGTGGTAAAATGTTGACCTAAACAACCCCATTTCAACAAGTCATCTTACACGTACATACATACTATATTGTGGTTGCATCAGTAATCTGCAATGCATAAAATCTTTCCGCAGAATTGCGTATGGGTTTAGATAAAACTTATAGTTACAATTCATCACCCTGACCAGTATCATACGCGACTAATTTCAAACATTTGGATACCATGGTAGCTTTTCATATCCCAAACACTCAACATCAAAACACTGCATGAACTTATATACCAATTACAACAATGATATATCATACTTTACATCTTCCATCACTTCACCAATGACGAAATCAAAAGAAGAATGAATCAGAAGCCACACATTATCAAGTAGTAACGAGTTTTCATTGTTCCTTTACAAAACTTAAAAATGCTAACACATTGATGAGCCCTAAATATGAATCTAACTTATCCTCCTCATCGAACACAATCGAGCATAAATTTCAAAATCTAAAACCAGATCAACAAAAACCAAACATAATAACAATAATATCCAGCATCAACAATCAAAACAAAATAACAACACGAAACACCAAATTTCAAACGCAGAAACCCTAAAAACAGAAACCCTAACATGAACAAAAAGAACAGAACACCAAATTTCGAACGCAGAAGATGAAATTGAGCAATAATACATCGAAAAAGGCTAAATACATACATTAATCTTACCAAAATATGCATTGCGATTGGAAAGATAAGAAAATGTAAGGGGAAATAAGAGCTTACAGAGTGAGGGTAGAGCGAGAGAGAGAGAGTGATTATTGGCAGCGGGAATGAAATGAAAATTTGAGAATTGATTTGCCTCTCGAATAATTTCCGTTCGTCCCCCTGAATTTGTTTGCGTTTTTACCAAAGGGGTGATGAGAAATTGGGCGCCATTAGGGTTCTTGTCTGTTGTACGTTATGCATATGTTCTTGTACTAGGTAGCTTCTAGAATCATCTATTATTAAGTTGATTTATTCAATTAATGGGCCGGGTTCAGGCCGAGTATTGGTATACACATACCTGATACCTGGTTGTAAAATTGTGTCTCATACCTAGTTTATTACCCGTTGGGTATCAGGTATAACCGCAGGCTTTGGGTATACTCGTTAATTTGTTAAAAGATACGGAACTGGATTTCCAAATATATATTTTTTTAATATTAAAACTATTATATAATTTTTATTTATATAACAACAACTATAAATTAAATATACATTACATACATATAAATTGTATCATTAATAAACAGTAACATTTATTCATATAGGTCACACAACACAAAAAAGTTTTCCAATATTTAATATAGTTTTGTTCCATTATAACTTCTATATAAATACCGAATATGTCCTTGTTCAAGTAGTCGAGTACGTTCGACTCGCTGTTGTCCAGTCCAAGCCTTCCATTTCTATTATGTATGCTTACGATTCATCCTAGTCTGTAAAGAAAGTAGGAAATGATGGGAAAAAGTCTTCCAATCTCTTAGTCTAGTGTTGCAATCCTGCTAAGGCCTAAGACTGATGAGTTAATTAAAATCTTATCAGCCTTAGAAACAGGACCTAATTCTCCAAACAAGGACTATTTTGCCCTCTTTCCAAGTTTTATATTAGGTAGTGTTTGGTGTGCAGGAATGGAAGGTGGAATGGAATGAACCATTGCGAGGGAATGAAAAAAAGAGTATTTGGTTGGTCAACGTAATGGAATCACCCATTCCATAAGTCATTTCATTCCCTCAAATTCATTCCATCCACTACCCCTGTTTTTTTTTTTCATTCCATTCCCTCTCTCACCCTATGTCACAAACACCGCCCATCACCACCACCATCTGCCACCACCACCACCACTTGCCATTGTCACCACCCGCCACCAACCTCCGCCGACCACCGCCACCGCCGCCCGTCGCCACTGCCATCGACTACCATCGCTGCCACCCGCCATCGAAGACCCCGACCACTGCCGCCACCCTCCACCGACCACCACTACCATCTTCTGCTGTCACCACCCGCTACCATCGACCACCACCACCCACCTTCGCAGCCACCACCATCACCTGTCGCCACCACCATCGACCACCATTGCCGCCACCCGCCACCGCCACCTGACCACTACCGCCACCCTCCGCCGACCACCACCACCATCTTCTGCAGTCACCACCCGCTACCGTCAACCACCACCACCCACCGTCGTCGCCACGACCACCTGTTGCCACCACCCGCCACCGCAGACCACTGCCAACCCCGACTATCGCCTCCGCCACCGCTAACAACCGTCACCCACCGACCACCGCCACCCATCACTGCCCCCGCCACTAGCCACCACCGCCCATCGCCGATTTAGTTCATTCCTCTTTTCTTACCTACTGTACCAAACAACACATGGTAATGATTTATTCCTTTCCTGCATGGTAACCAAACAATATTATGGAATGTAATGATCCATTTCATTCCTTTGTCCATTCCATTACCTCGTTCATTCCATTCCCTCATCTATTCCATTACGCCATAACAAACAGACCCTTAGTCTTTTTCTTGTAACGTAACGAGAACTACGAACCAGCCTCGTGAATAAGTTCACCTTATAAGAGTAGTGGGAGAAGGCGAGAGTGCTATTAGGGGACTCGGGGCGGTCCCGTGATACATGGCCATCACTCGTTGAAGTGCAACGGAACACCGCCGCCGGTCCATGTATCACGCGTTATATATGTAACGCGTTACACCCACAACGCGTTGAACTTTTGATTTTCGACCGTTTGAACATGACCGTTGGTAATTTTTTTTGACCGTTTGAATGCATTTGATTCATTTTTTTTATATAAATCCAACATATTTCAATACAAAAACTCCAAAAACTCTCAACTATTCTCACACTCAATACAAAAAATTAAAACACTTTCCAACTCAATCTAAATAATTTTACAAAAAATATGGAAGGTTCAAGCAAGAGAGGTGGCGGATCGAAAAAAAGAGGTTCGGGTACGAAGAAAAATCCCGTAAGGCCCAAGGTTCGGGCGAATCTTGGTGAGCCGGTGCGCTTTAGGTTGCAAGAAGTCACCCGAAGTGGGTCCCCGTTGAGTTGGTTGACAAGCGTGGTCCTACGGCTCCAAAAAAACGAGGAGGTAAAAGATCAAAAACATCCGATTCGGGGAACTACACGACTTCCGCGTCGGATAACTTGCCCCAAATGAACTTAAACGACGACCCCCTTGATGAACCCGATCAACCCGTTAACGACCCCCTTGAAGAAGTTACACCTACAAGGCCACGACGCAGGAGAGGTGGTGAATCGTCAAGCAAAGGGAAGGAGGCGGTGGCGGAGTCGATCTCCAGAATCGAAGAGGAGAAAATGACCCAATTCAAGAAGGCCGAGCAAAGAAAAGAAACAATTTTGTCCCTAAAAGTTGAACCATAGTTACCTAAATCGCTCATGATGCCACGATCCACGTATTGGATCGCGGTGTACCAAATCGCAATTCGCTAGCGTACCGGAATGATGTGGTACGGCGTTCCCGATTGAACTGGTTCGGCGTTTCCGATTGAACTGGTTCGGCGTTCCCGATTGAACTGGTTCGGCGTTCCCGATTGAACTGGTACAGCGATCCGTTTCTGGTTCATCTGCGTTCCCGATTGAACTGGTACGCCGTTCTAAATCGTTTTAGGTACAGTGATCCCTGACGAATTTTAGTTTTGGGAATCTACTGTCTTTTTTTGAACAGCCCAATAACATTTTTCAGGAAGAAAGTGAAGAAAGAAGAGGGAAGAAGAAGAGCGGCTCCTATGGTTGTGTTTTAGGTTTTTTAGGTTTAAATAAGTTTAGTTATTTTAACATTTAACCCCTCTATTTTTACTAGTTTATGTTTAAACACTAAAACTTGTAGTTTCTACATAAAAAGTATAAAAGTAGTTATTTTAACATTTAACCCCTCTATTTTTACTAGTTTATATTTAAACACTAAAACTTTAGTCCTTAAACTTATAAACTTATCTATACATATACATAAAAAGTATAAATTAACACTATATATATACATAACATTTAACCAAATTACATCATCAATTTCTACTCCTATTCAATTTCCATTTTTATCTTTAACCTTCAATGTTTATGTTTGATAATTTGAATTTTGAAATTTATGTTTTAATTTGTGTAAACCGAACCGAACTCTATGGTACACTGTACCGGTTCGTACCGAAATGAACCTACCCCCCTCCGTACCGAAAACGTCACCACTAGCGAATCGCGTACCCGAACCACGTACCCGTACCGGAGCGAACCGCGAATTAGGTAACTATGAGTTGAACGCGAGCAGGCGTACAAGGATCACTTGAAGACGATTGAAAGACAAAATGATTTAAAAATCTTGTGTGAAAAGCACGACCATCTCGACGAACCATTTAAGTCAGTTGTCATTCAACAAAAGCGCGAAATTTTAGCAAAGTGGGGTTGGGATATGCCACTTTAGTTTATTTTTTTCCCAATTTTAGTTGTTTTTTTATTTTCCTATGTAATTTTTTTTTAAAATTTAATGAAATTTTTAATTTTAGTGTTTTATTGTTAATTTCTAATTTAAAATAAAAAATTTAAAAATTAGTGAAATTTAATTTTAAAATGAAAATTAAAAAAAATTGGGAGTGATAGAATTTCATCACTAGTGATACCACCCCCCCCCCCTACATTTCTATCACTAGTGATAGAAATTTGGTTGATGACATGGCACGATCTTATTGGACAATGTGAGTGATACTTTCTATCAGTAGTGAACCACTCCTAGTCCCCTTAACAGCTATGGTTCTTTTTATAAAAAGTTAAGTGTGTCATATATGATTGCAAAGATTATATACTATAACAGCAATAATTTAATTTTTCAAATAAATTGATAATTGAGGTTTTATGTGTTTACGATATGCTATCAACTATTAAGGCTTTTGACCCAACTGATTCGTTTTTATTTTTATCTTTTATTTTTTGAGTTTACCTGTTAAATCTGTTAGACAAAACATTAGCCCGAATCAAGCTGTCTACAAGCAATGAACAGAAATTGCCACATAAGCAACACGGTCTTTTAACACTCATTTCTGCAGGCTGGCACCTGAATCTCTTCTGGATCTTGAAGAATTCGTATTGAATTTTTTTCAAGGTCTTCCTCGCGCAACCATTATCTGCATTAGTGTACTTGGAGATGATTACGCCAGCTGGCTGAGAAATTTATTACTCTATGAACCTACTCATTCATGGATAATGTTGTCGCGTCTGAATCTAGACTGTGCACCTATAGTCGTTATTTTGCCCATTGTTTCAATTTCAGAAGGTAACTAACTAACTACACATGTTCACGATCGTATATTAACTTGCATTTGAACTAATTTGTTGCCTGCTTGAAACCTTTAGGAAGTGAAGATGATGAAGATTCAAGTTCCGGTAACTTATTTGAAAAAAAGAGTTCTGATAAACCATGGCATTGTCCATGGGGCCGCACCGTTGTTGATGATATCGCACCATTGTTTAGAACAATTTTGGAGGAAAGTTATTTATCGGCATCTGGATTCCTCACTTTGGAGAATACCAATCAAAACAGGTTAAGATGGTGGGATCAAAGACGAAAGCTTGATCAATGGCTCGGTGATCTTTTAAGGTGAGGGTCCCTCTACTTTTGGTCATAAATGTGGTGATTTTGGCCCACTTGATAGCCTAAGCTAGAATTGGGTTATGATTTATCATTATTGGGTTAAATGGATTTAGTTAAAAAAATTAGCTTAAAGGGAAACAGACTGAAAGTTATTCAGTGTGTATTTATTTATCCTAACAGTCTCATAAATTGTTTTTACATGAAGAATGGATAAATATTGTAATGACATAGATTCTATTGTTTTATTTCACAAATAAAGTATTTATAAAGAAGAGTAAAATGCCATTTTCGTCCCTCAGGTTTGGCCAGTTTTGCAACTTTCGTCCAAACGTTTGTTTTTTCGTATTTGGATCCAAAAAGTTTGAAAACTTGCTATTTTAATCCGACTTGTTAACTCCATCCATATTTCTCCGTTAAGTCAAGGGTATTACCGTCTTTTTAGACATGTGTAAGATCCACCTCTTTTGACTTTATTTCTTATAGTGTTTTTAGTTTAATAAAAAAATGTCTAAAAAGACGGTAAGAAATAAAGATCCACCTCTTTTGACTTTATTTCTTATAGTGTTTTTAGTTTAATAAAAAATGTCTAAAAAGACGGTAATGCCCCTGGCTTAAGGAGAAAAATGGACGGAGTTAACGAGTCGGATGAAAATAGCAAGGTTTGAAACCTTTTGGATCCAGATGCGAAAAACAAACCTTTTGACGACGAAAGTTGCAAAACTGGCCAAACTTCAAGGGGAAGAAAATGACATTTTACTCTATAAAGAAAGAACAAAAAATGTTTTCTGGTCAACATAACAATCATTTATCTTTATGTACTATTAAAAAAATTTTAAGCTGTGTATATGTAACTAGTTATGAACATATTTTATCATTTTATGATGCTTTTGTTTCATTATCCTTAACTGAAATCTTATTTTATTATCTACTTGCTTTTCCCAGAGATATGGAAGATTTATGGTTTGGCCCGTGGAAGCACCTGCTGTTGGGAGGACCGTCAGATCACAAGCACTTTGATTTGTTACACAAGAAACTCAGAAAAGATCTTAAATCCAAGTGTAAAATTGATGTTCATGAAAACATCATAAAAGCTGTACTTAGAGGTGGTAGACGACAAGAAGACTGTTTATCAGAGTTGATAATGAAAAAAGGATGCTACGTTGGTGGAAGAGAACTCATTAATGATGGGAGCTTGTCCTCTTTAGTTTCTGATTTGTTGTTAAGCACAATGCACGAATTTGGAATAGAAGAGTATGTAGATAGAGAACCCGTCATTTTGGTGCCAGACTTTGACATTCAGGTTCGTAAACTTGTTATGTTTCATGCATTTTCTTGCAATTTTTATTTACTAAAAATGCCATTGTTTGTGACTCACTGACTTATGTGCAACCTGTTTTTTAATCTAAGTGGCGATACCCATTTGGTTAGTTTGTATTCCATAGGTGGCAAAGAAGCGGGTTGGGTACGGTTCAAACGAGTACTTTGTTAGTGTATGTCCAAATGGGTTGGGTTGGGTCGACACATACTTCTTGGCCATTACTTCAAATTTTAAAGCAATTTAGGAGGTTTTAAGCTGCATGTGACTTTTGGCCTGTTTGATCTGATTGACTCATTTCCATAATTCCATTAAAGCTAATGTATTAGTTTTTTTTTTTTCATTCTACCCATTGGATACACTTCAGGTTCGGCGTGTTTGATTTGGTTGGCCTCATGGCTGTCAATAGCGGTCGCTATGGTCGCTGTAGCGAACAGCGTAGCGTATAGGTCGAAGGTCGCTAGAGGGTATGTAGCCATGAATAGCGGGATTTCAGTTTTTTTTTTTAAATATAAATAGCGATTAAATATAGCTATAGAGTAGCTGGATTTTAGGGTTTTGTTAAACATACATGTAAAATAGCGTATATACCAAGGTATTTTGATATAATATACACATAATTTTTTTAGTGTATCGCTATTTATAAAATAGCGCCCGCTATTACCGCTATTTGCTATAAGTGCCCAAATCTCAGGGACAATTATGACAGTTTACTCTTTTAGTGTTTTTCTGATCTTTTATTAACAGTTTCTTATAACTTAAAAAAAACGTCTTTAATATAAATGTTTTATTTTTTAATTTCTTTAAAATTTCTTCTTATCACCAAACTATAGTTAAAAGTATCTGGATTTATCAGTGATTCCTATCAAATATCAAGAGAAAACATCGCGTACCCCTTTTTAGTTATATCATTTAGGCTGTAAGAAGAAAACACAAAATATTAACTATACACTTATATGTAAGCAGATACAATATAATATCCATTAAGTTTTTAATTCCAAAAAGAAGAAGGAAGCATAATAAAGTAAACACATATATTCAAAACACATCAGTGTGTTTTGAATTTTGACTCCTTTCACATTATATTTCAAGTTTGTCAAAAATTATAAAGCTCTTGATTGTAAACCTTTTTATTTATGTTGTTAAAGTTTCTTAAAATAACCAAGTAATCCTTAAACTTATAATAGATATTAGAAATGTACAGATATTAAAATTATGTGTTTACTTTATTACGCTTCCTTTCTTTTTGTTTTCCGGAATTAAAAACTTTTATTGGATAATATACTGTATTGCTTACATATAAGCGTATAGCGGTATAGTTAATATTTTGTGTTTTCTTCTTATAGCCTAAATGATATAATTGAAAAGATGTACCCAATGTTTCCTCTTGATATATGAATTATTGATAAATCCAAATACTTTCAACTATATAGTTTGGTGATAAGAAAATATTTTAAAGAAAAAATTTATATAAAAAGCGTTTTTTTTAAAGCTATAAGGAAATGTTAATAAAAGAGTAGAAAAACGCTAAAAGGAGTAACTTGTCAAAAGTGTCCTCGAGGTTTGGGCACTTGCCAGATCCATCCAAACTACCATCATTTAACGTTAGTATTTAACGATGTTAGAGAAATGGATGGATCTGGCAACTTTTGTGAAACCTAAGTGGTCCAGTTGAGAAAAAAAAAACCTTTTCGATGGATCTGGCAAAAGTGCCCAAACTTCAGGGACGATTTTAGCAGTTTACTCAACAATGATTTAAATAGTTTGAAACACAATATAGGATGCTTGCATTAAATATATACCTTAGATGATTGTCGGCTTGTTTTCATTATAGCTATCATTTTCGTAGATTTAACTCGCATACTTCAACGATGATTTAAATAGTTCGAAACACAATATAGGATGCTTGCATTAAATATATACCTTAGATGATTGTCGGCTCGTTTTCTTTATAGCTACCATTTTTGTATATTTAACTAACAATAAGAATACAACCTGAATTGGCTTCAACTAGATCCATTCTCATTAAAAGAAGTAAAATCATCATGTGTCGTTCATTGATTAGTTTTAACTTATTTATCAGGGGACAGCTGGCACCTTACCCAGTGTGGATGAATTGAGTACCGCGTTAAAAAACCACGATCTTTTCATTTACCTTGGACACGGAAGCGGTATATATGCTTTACACTTTTTCTTTGCGTGGTTATAAATTTCTTTAGTTTCAAATTTTAATCCACTTTTTTTTGTTATATATACATGATTTTAGGGGTACAATACATTCCTGGTGGTGAGATTCAAAAACTCGAGCGGTGTGCAGCTACGCTTCTTATGGGCTGCAGTAGTGGTTCTCTATCTTTAAACGGCTCATACACTCCAAAAGGGGCTCCATTGCATTATATGTTTGCGGGCTCACCTGTAATCATCGCCAACTTGTGGGATGTGACGGACATGGATATTGATCGGTTTTGTAAAACAGTGTTGGATGGATGGATAAAAGCAAGATCAAATATCTCGGTAGATTGTGTACAGTGTACTCAACTTTCGGATAAATTCAAAGATATGAGTGTCACTGATGGGGGAACCAGAAAGGGAAAAAAGAAACTAGCAAGAAGTAAATATGTTGAAGATTGTGAGGTAACACTTGGTTGTAAGCATAGACCGAAGATCGGGTCTTTTATGGGTCAAGCCCGTCAAGCGTGTACACTACCGTTTCTAATTGGAGCTGCACCCGTATGTTATGATGTGCCAACAGGTATTCGAAGGAAAGATTTGTAAGTATGTTAGATTTTGTTTGTTTTTTTTATAGATGTTAGGTTTCATATAAAATGATTTTAAATGGTTTGTTTATTTTTATGAGTCTGCATGAGTAACCGAATGTAGACTGAAATATGTATTAATGGATAACATTACATTCTATATGCCCATTGTATGTGACTTATATTACATAGAGACTAAAAACAGTTATCAGAGAATTGGGCCTGCGATATTGGAGGCCCCTGCAGCTACACTTTCAAATATGGGCTTGGATATCAGGATTACAATGGCAATTTGCAATAATGGGTTTGATGAATTCTCAACGTTTGGTTTGAGTTTGTTAAAGTATATTCTAATATGACATCTCTACAAGATTTATAATATAGGTATACAGATAGGTGTACATTAATTCAAAAGTGTGAGAAGTGTGAGAAATATTGTGAAGATGACATGTGTCCTCAATCTAAATTAATTCAAAAGGGTAAACAAGTATCTTTCTTATTGATTTAATTAATTGATAACCTTTCATAACCGTCACCCTTAATTATAGGAATACGAATTAAGAATTAATTTACGAATTTGTCATCTCCTTCAGAACTGTATAGTGTTATATATTTTTATATAGTGTTACATAGTTTTATATGGTGTTATATGATGGATGTATAGTGTTATATTTTTCTGATAACATGTCTATGATAGATGTATAGTATTATATTATTGTTATATAGTGTTATATAGTGTTACATAGTGTTATATGGTGTTACATAGTGTTATACGGTGTTATATGGTGTTATATAGTGTTATACGATGGATGTATAGTGTTATATATTTCTTGTAGCAGTTACATATTTCTGGATTTTTTAGAATGTCCAGATTTTAGAATAAGTTTAAAATTGAATCGTTAGAATTTAGGAGTGAATCGCTAGAATTTAGGAGATGTTACGTAATTTGAAACATATACAAAGACACTATTACCCCTACAATTTTCAAATCAGTCCAAATAATTAAAACACAATTTATAATTTGGTCCCTATTGATCTCAACCATTAGATCAAAGATCTAATGGTTTAAAACACTTCTTACACTTTAGACACTTTGTACACTATCCCTACCCTAGGTATACATATATACAAAATTGAGAAAGTAAATTTAAAGAAAAAAAATAAATGATCTTAATTCATGATAAAACAAATGAACTAAAGTCTAAATAACATAAGTGATAAGTATTATATCCAAGGTACTCTAGACGATAATGCCTTCAACTTTGTATTATTCAAAAGCTTTCAATTTTATATCTATCCTATTGGGGAAAGTTTCTGTACAAATAAAGTTAACGTATACTAAACGTACGAATAACATGAAAAAGCAAAAAGCACACGGTGACATTTTTGTAATTATCTGTTTGTAGGGTAATTATCAAAATTACTCTACAAAATGATACTGTAGAGTAATTTTGATCCTGTAGAGTAATTTTGATCTTGTAGAGTAATTTTGTAAAATGTTCTTGTAGTGTAATTTTGATCAAAAAACTATACCTAACAAAAAAAACCCCTAAAATGTAAGATTATTAAAGATTGAATGATTATTATTGAATTAGTAGGTTACAATATATAGGGATTACGAGTAACCCTAGAAACCTAACCGAGCTCGTGGGCCCATAGTCTAATACTCCCCCGCAGTCGTAGCGGATGGAACTAGAAGCTTAGACTGAAACCAAAAAACAATAATAAACCCTAAAAAATTGTCTTTGATTTCGGTCAAAATTCCATAATCTTGCAATCTTCAATCTATAATCTTCGATACACGGTTTTGAATGATCTCGTAATCCAATAAGAGACAACCAATACGGCAGTGCAGCAGCGGCTGGTAGCGGTGCGGCGGCGGATCGTAATCCTGCAGGCGGCGCGGCGAAGACCGTAGTCTAATGAGCGGCGGCGGCACGACGGCAAGGGGCGGCTAGACGGATATGCGAAATCAACAGGATGAGCCGTAACATCATCTGTGTGGTAAGAGACCGTAAGAAGACCGGTGAATCTAGAACCGAAGACGAAGCTTTATTTGAACACAAAACTGAAAAAAAATGGAAACGGAAAACGAACAAAGACTGGACAGGGCGGCAGTGGCGGCACGCCGCCCTGTCTAGGGGTTTTCTCAAGTGGTGACGGCTAGGGTTTGTATATTTGTGTGTGGCGCGGTGGAAACGGTATAGAGCCTAAGCTGGCTCTGATACCATGTAAGATTATTAAAGACTGAATGCTTATTATTGAATGAGTAGGTTACAATATATAGGGATTACGAGTAACCCTAGAAACCTAACCGAGCCCATGGGCCCATAGTCTAATACAAAAAACCAAACCCCCCCCCCCCCCCCCGCAAACTAAAAGCTAAAAACTAAAGCATAAAGCTGAACCCCATAACTAAATGCTAACAAAATTACTCTACAACATCAAAATTACTCTACAAGATCAAAATTACTCTACAGTATCATTTGTAGAGTAATTTTGAATTGTATGTTGTTTGATAAACTTGCAGGGTAATTTTGATTCACTTGTAAAGTAATTCTGATGCAGAGTAATTTTGATACACTTGTAAAGTAATTTTGATAATTACCCTACAAGAACAAAATTACTCTACAAGAACATTTTACAAAATTACTCTACAAAAGATCAAAATTACTCTACAGGATCATTTGTAGAGTAATTTTGATAGTTACTGATAATTATGAAAATGCCACCGCATTTTTTTTTGTCTTTTCCTTCGGTTCGTACGTTTTGTACGTTAAAGTTATTTGTATTTGATCTTTTGTCCTATCCTATTTATATATAATACTAACTAGATTTATACCCGTGTGCGTTGCGGCGGCAAACTCATATGACTTTGTTACATGCGATACGATGATTACATTGACGCGTTGTGCATACACGTGACATGACGCGTGGTTTACTTTGTTAAACACATTACGTTAGTGACATTAACGTGTTAGGCATAGATAAAAAAAGTATAATGTCTCGCACGTGGTGTAAAGTTGTAAATATAATTTAAATAAAAATTTGAAGTGTCGCAGAAGATGAGAAGTGAAGTCATTAAGTAAAAATCAATCAAGGGTCAAAGTGGTTAAATAACAAAAGTTAGGGATCAATGTATCACTTACTAGATTGAATATGTAAAGTCTATAAATTCAAGAGTAAAAAAAGAAAATTTAACACCATGGTCCATCGATCATGGTTTTCAAGTATATATATAATAATATAACTTGTGAATTAGAAACTTTCAGCTATAAAGATACCTATATTTTCTATTGCTAATAATGGGTTTCAAAATAAAACTTCAAGTAGGTTTACGGTGTTGCGCTTTGCGGAATCTGGACTATAAGGGTCTGTTTGGTATGTGGTAATGGAATCTACGAAAGAATGGAATGGACGAGGTAATGGAATGGACAAATGAATGAAATGGATCATTCCATTCCATGGTCTTGTTTGGTTACCATATGAGAATGAAATGGATCATTACCTTGTAGTGTTTGGTGGGCAGGAAAAGAAGAAGGAATAAAATTGGCGATGGGTAGCGGGAGTCGATGGCGGCGGTGGGTGGCGGCGTTGGTGGCGGCGGTGGTGGCAGTGGTGGCAGTGGTGGTGGTAGGTTGTGGCGGCAGTGATGCTGGTGTTCGGTGGCGGAGGGTGGCGATGGTCGGAAGTGGTGCCGATGTTGTGGCGAAGGGTGGTGGCGGTGGGTGGGCGGTGTTAGTGGTGGTGGTCAGTGGTGGCGTCGGTGTTAGGTGGCGGAGGGTGGTGACGGTGGTGGGTTGTGGTAGCGGTGGTCGGTGGTGTTTGGTGGTTGATAGCGGCGTTGGTGCCGATGTTCGATGGCGGAGGGGTGGTTGCGGCAACGGGAGGTGGCGGTGGCGCCGGTTTTCGGTGGCGGTGGTCGGCGGTAGCAAGACGGGTGGCAGCGCCGATGGTCGACGGCAAGTGGTGGTGGCATTTGTGGTGTCTAGTGGTGGAGGTGGTGGGAAGTGTTGGTGATGAAGGTGGGAAAACGAATGGAATGGAAAAAAACAGGGGGTGTGGATGGAATGAATTTGAGGGAATGGAATGCAATATGTAATGGGTGATTCAATTACCTTGACCAACCAAACACATTTTTTTCCATTCCCTCGTAATAGTCCATTGCATTCCCTCTCTTATTCATGCATACCAAACACTACCTAACAAATCTTGGACCCCAACAAGTGGTATTAGATTTGGCTGTGATCATGGTTGTAAAAATCCCGACTAGTCTCCGATTAGTCGCCGATTAATCACTAATCGGAGGTTCACCGATTAATGGCCGATTAATAGCTAGGCAGTCAATGGCGGTCCTATTCTTGCCAAATTTTGGCTAGATGCCGGCCAAATTTTGACCAAACCATATAAATTCTTTTCAATTATTTAAAAAAAATGAGTTAATGAGGGGTTAAAACATATCTACTTAAAAAAACTACATATAAAAATGTGTGTGTATATAGGCAACTAAAAATTACTTATAAAAATCTCAATCCGATTAATTCCGATTAATCCCTATTAATCCCGATTAATCGCTAGTCAGTACCCCACCGCCCGACTAGCGCCTAGCGATTCTTACAACACTGGCTGTGATGTAGATGGCCTTTCTAGGCTTTTAGGCTAACCCTTGTTTTCATTTTGTAGGAATAGGCTGAATGGGCTTGGCACTAGCCCGAGTTGGTTTTCGCTTGGCCTATGAACAACTCTTGTTTAAAGAAATGAAAAAAATAACCTTACTTCTAACTAGAGGTCTATAAAAAACCAGTTTCGTCCTGCGAAACCAGGTCATAACCCGACCCTATACACAGAAGGAACTAGTTTAGGCCAAATCAGTTTGAGCCTGACCTAACCTGGCGATTTGAGAACACGAATCGGTTTGGGCTTGATAAAAAACCGGTTCTAGAGGTGTAAAAAACCGTTTAGGGATTAGAAAATTTGATTTGAGAAACTGGTTTGCGTCGTTGAATAACGGTTATATGGCCATTAATATAGTTGTTAGGCCTCAAAAATTCAATATTTAGCTTTTTTCTTCCTGCATTTTGGCCTCCCATAAATTAGTATAAATATGCATGGGCAAGTTTTTGTCAAGAGAGAAATCAGAGAAGTATTACAACTCAAAACTAGAGCTCCTTTCTTATTACAACGATCTTTATAGTCTGTTAAAAATCATTAAGCTACTTTACAAATGATCCCTAAAGTTCTACATATTACAAGAATGGTCCCTGAACTATTACAAGTATGTAAAAGCCATAACAATACTTCCCTCTCTTTAAAAAAGTCTTGACCTCAAAACTCAAACTTGAAAGTGGGAAATCTAAGTATAAAATCATGATAATCCTCCTATGTAGCATCTGTTAGTGATAATCCTTGCCAACATATTAACAGTTGAAAAGAACCTTTATAACCCTTCTTGACCCATCTCTTTTCAAGAACTGCAGCTGGTTGCAAGTGAGATCTAGGTTCCTTTGGAAATAGAATGACTTGAGTTGGAGACCCATGAGACTTCTTGAGCAGGGACACATGAAAGGTGTGATGTATGAGCACATCATTGGGAAGATCTAGCTTGTAGGCGACTGGACCAATGCGCTCCAAAATAAGGTATGGGCCATAATACTTTGGAGAGATTTTAGTGTTTAGTATACTTGAAGGTGGTGAAAGTGGTTGAAAATGGTGGTTGTTCTAAATTTTGGAGAAGAGATAGGTGAAAAGTGAAACTAGTTTTGGGGATTTCCAAGATCCGAAGCAAAATCTAAGGTCGTCAAGCGACGCGACACATTTTAAGGCTTCCCTCGCTTGACGTGAGGGAGTCTTTGACTCGTTATTTGACTTATGGCCTCTTGCGTGACGCGAGAGGTGTTTTTCATTCCCCTCACGTGACATGAGAGGGTCTTTGACCTGTTTTTGACTGATAAGTAACGCGTGACGCGAGAGAAAGTACGAGTGCCTTTCGCATGACGCGAGAGGCCCATTTTTACAGAAAGTTTCGAATAATTATTGCCTTCTTGCCTTCATGAAACGCCTTCGTCTTCTCCTTAATACTCCAAGAACGTGCATACGCCTCATCCCGAAGCTCCGCCAACTCATGGATTTGAAAATATCTTCTCTTTGCCGCTTCGGTTAGATCTAGTGAAGAAACACCAAGTTAATCTGATGTTCAAGCTTGTCAGAACGGTCTCGTTAAGAATGGTTAATCTTCTTTCTTTCCTCGACTGGTGGCTTGAATGATCTAAAACACGATCATGCAAAACGAATAACACCGTGAAGCTCGTTACAAGGAGGAGAGGTGGGGGTTATCCTTGTAACCACCCTCCGGCGTGAGAATAAGAACTCGTTTGAGGATAAACAAATGTGGGTTAAGAGTGAGAAATTGAAAGAAGCGGTCCTTAAACCTGAAGGTGAAGATTCCTATATATAGTTGAAAAAGTGTGGACAAGGAGATGGGCTTATGGGCCTTGGGTTGGACGTCGCCATCAAGGAATATCCTGTTTGTCTCTTCTGACACGACCGTTAGTGTGTAAAGAGGATTGAGGTGCTGGCGCACGGTGATTGGAGCCACGTGGCCTGAGGGTCGTCCTTGGTGTCGAGTTTATCATCAACTATGAGTGGCGTAACTTGATTGGTTACACGTCACTATCCTTTTGTACTATTTGTCTCCTTCACGATTGCTCACTGTGGTGGTTGCATGATCACAGCCTGGCGTGCCCTGATTGGTTGCAGGTTCTATCATTGTACTATCTTTAGCTTGCATGCTCGCGCTTACGCTTATACAGCTTGAGCAAAGCCTATGAAGGTAGCTAAGTTCGATATTGATTTGGTTTTGATGGGGTATGGTCCTTTGTGCGCGCGCACCTTTATACCTTGTTGGCGCAAGGTCTAGGACCATACCTCTTCATATAGGTTAGCGATTTTAAGAGCCCAAAGAGCTCGATGTTCTAGCTCTACGGGGAGATGAGACGTTTCCCCGTAAACGATCATAAACGTGGTGGCTCCTAAGGGTGTTTTATACGTAGTTAGAAACACCCACAATGCATCGTCTAATTTTCCGGGCCAATCTTTCCGACTCTTCCCTACGGTTTTCTCAATAATCCTCTTCACTCATCGGTTCGCGTTCTTTACTTGACCGCTTGTTTGAGGATGGTAAGCGGTGGGCAAACAGTAAGTGACTCCATAACGCGCTAACACCTTCTCCATCAAGGTGTTACTGAAAAAGTAAAATAACAAAAATACCCTCATGTGCAAAGCACATGATCTGATTTAACAAAAAAAAATAACTAGGCTAGGGACAAAGGACAAAACGTGTAGAATTTTAAAACATTAAGTACAAAACTCATCAATTTTAAAGACAAAGGACACCGCCTGAAATTTGATATATAAATAAAGGATAAAACTTGTAATTCACTCTAAAATGTGTTAGGGTTAAATTACAAAAAATGAAAACATTTGGGCTAAAAGTAAAAAAAAAATCAAAAGGGTTAAAATGCAAAAAAAAAAATATAAATCTTTGGGTGAAAAGTGAAAAATCAAGTTTAAAAATAAAGTTCCTTTAGGCATACAGTACTAGGGGTGGGATTGGTACAGTACCCGTACCCATACCCGTACCGTTACCTAAAATACCGGTATCGAATTTGAACAAAATTGGGTACCAAATATATAGGTACGGTACGGGTATGAGTACGAGTACTGGTACGGGTATTTTCGGTACCGTACCCGCTTTGGTACCATTTTGTTTTTATTTAGTTTTTGAGCACTTGTACGAGTACTAAATAGGTAAAATTGACATGAGTACCAATATAGTGCGAGTATCAAATAGGTAAAATTGGTACGAGTACCAATACGATACAGGTACCATATAGGTAAAATCGATACGAGTACTATAAATACCATAATATGAAATAAAACATAATACAAAAAAAAACTTATAAAGGTCTACATAAAATTCGGTACCGGTACCCGTTTTTACTCGTACCAATACCGAAAGTACCGAATACCAAAATCAATAAAACTGGGTACCGATATATGTACCAAATACCTAAAATCGATACGGGTACAGGTACGGGTACGAATACGACTATTTGAAAAAAAAAATCCCATCCCTGTATAATACAACAAACAACAAAGTGTTGCTATTCCTATACAGTACAACAACAAACAACAAAGTGTTGCTATTTATAGTATGGAAATAACCCTAATTTACCACCCCCTTCATTGTTCGCCCCTTTTCACTTCTTCAAGAGCACACACAAGATACAAACTCAGCCCCAAAATTATGCTCAAATTTGCTTCGATTTTGGTTCGAAATAAGGCAAGAACTCCTTCTTCTTGATTGATTTGGTCCAATTTTGACAAACTAGGTCCGATTTTGAGAGATTTTGGACTGATTTTGACCCATTTTGACTTTGAGCGCCTGGACAGACCATTTGGGCAAATCCAGGCGAGCGATTAGCAATTAATCACCGCTTAGGCAAGCGATTACAACATTGCATGTGGTTGGCTGTAGGAATTTGGATGGTTTACTTTGGTGGGGTGGGACTCAAAATCTTGGTCAAAAACCACATTCACACACGCAATCACTTATGTTTAACGTTGCATACAACGAGTTCAAAACCAATTCCACTCATGTTTTTTTGCAATAAATTGTTTTTTTAGGTGTTCACCAACGAAGATGAGATTTATCAAGATTTGTCAAGCAAATCTTCAATGGCGACTTGTTGAACGTCATCCTTTTATAATAAACACCACATGTTTTTGAGCTTCAGAATGGTGAGTATTATATTAAGCTTGTGTTTTAGTCATTGTGTTACTTTGTTTGTTGTAGTAAATATCAAACAAAACAAAAACTTTTTGCTTGCAAGTCTGAATCAATTTTCATAATAAGTTGTTTTTTTACTATTATACAAAGTTAGATAATTTGTTTTCTACAACAAGCAATGTAAACCTTTTGATAAGTTAGTTTAGAGCTCGTATACTGGCCTGGTTTACAGATTTTAGATGAGTGATGACCATGATTCAATTCTGAGCTTCAGGTTCTTGACAAGCAGGCGTCTTTATTCAAAGTGTAGTGGCTGAGAATCAGGAAAGAAAAGCACATCCTGTTGAAGGAGCTATGCATGGGTTGTCTGAACTATCTTCTCAGTTCCCACAACTCAATCCTTTTGAGCTGAAATGGATGGTGAGACAAGGGTGAAATACTTAAAGAAGACACCTTTTCAGTTGTAGGTTCTTGAAGAAACTTTTGCTGGTTTGTATTTTATTTTTTTTATTTTTTGCAATTATTGATCTTTTCTTTTTTAATCAACTCCATCCATTTTGCTTAATATTTATTTATTTTATGTGATCTTTAGTGAATAAATATCTATCGGACCAGGATCAAGCATATTTTAGATGAGTGATGACCATGATTCAATTCTTAGCTTTAGGTTCTTGACAAGCAGGTCGTCTTTATTCAAAGTGTAGTCGCTGAGAATCAGGAAAGAAAAGCACATCCTGTTGAAGGAGCTATGCATGGGTTGTCTGAACTGTCTTCTCAGCATGCTGCTCTGCAGACAAATGTTATTCGATTGCAAGGGATGATTGTCACACCCCTTTCTGCGGCGGAAGCACGAGGTGTGATCATGAAAGGTTCTCATTGCATACGAAAGGTAAACATACTACATGCTCATAAATTAGTTTCAAAATGCCAAACATTACATAACTGAAATCATAGTTTAGGTGTTTACATCACTAGACAGCATTTTGTCTGATAAATTTACAACTTTTATTCAAAGATAACAAAAGCGACATCCAAGAGCATGAGTAAAACCTCGCGCACATCCATCCTAGTTACCTGAAATACATGTGAGTTTTTGGAAAAACGTCAACATAAAGTTGGTGTGAATTCATGCAGTTTTGTGTTGAACACGTTTGTATACTTTGTATGAAAACTTAACGAGTATCTTGTGAAAATAAAGTATTCTTGTAGTGTAAACCAAGTAACGTATTCTTGTGTAAATAAAGTATTCTTGTGGTATAAACCAAATAATGTATTCTTGTGTAAATAAAGTATTCTTGTGGTGTAAACCAAATAAAGTATTCTTGTTTAGTTAATGGGTTGCAAGGCCATTAACATGTGACACAACATAGGAAGTCACCAAACCATAGGCATTTTTCTAGTTGTCGATTCACGACAGAGACACAAAAACACTCCTCGGTACTAGTGGTCACCAAGAGTGGGGCTGCCCGAGTACCCGTTAGATCTAACCTTTTGTTCTGCGGTCTAAGTATGTACACGATTAATGGTGCTTATGGTACCCTATTCGTGACACTATTTCTCGTTTATGATACCAAGTATCAATTCTCGTTTATTACATCAAGTATCAATTCTCGTTTATTATATCAAGTATCAATTCTCGTTTATTATATCACGTAACATGTATTTCACCCCCGAGGTTATAAAACTGAAAACAGTTAAGAGAAAAGGGGGAGCATGAACTCACAACTTTGCGTTCCTTGCGTCGTAAACTTCACCGGATTTGCTTAAGTAACGTCGTGACCTATACGTGTTTTCTTAACGTTAGTCACTAGAATTGTATCGTACAAGTACAAGTCACTGTCTTTTATATGTTTTCTTGTGTTAAAAATAATTTATATTTTTAACTTTGTGTCTTACTTATTATTTTCTCGAAAGTAAATATAAGTATTTTGTATTTTGCACTTTGCACCCGAGTTAAGTATCTTGTATGTTGTATGTGAATTTTTTTTTTTTACAAAAATTATGGCGAGGTTTGTATTTGAAAATCATAGTTTAGAACACACTAGCAAACATTTGTCTAGAAAATATTTACTAAGTGTTAGGATTTTCAGAAAATTTCACCATAGTCTCCTTTGTAAACGGAGGTGTCCATGCTAAATAGCATATTATTTTCTTTTTGAAATCAAACCATGATCATCAACAATCAACCCTTACGTTTTAATACGCAAAATACTATCCTTGTCGTTTCAGTTTCAATATGTGAAAAACTAGACTGTTTTCGGACGAGTAAATAAAATACTTAACTTATTCCAAAAATTCCCAAATTTTTGCGGAACGTCTTAATCGACCCACAAATTATTGTGTAAAAATATCGGGGTCTAGTTCATTATCAATAATTTATAGAAAATCGTTTACCTAACTGTGATCAGATTTGTTACATTCTGATCACAGTCTATGGAATAATTCGTTTAAAATTCCTCGTAAGTCCGTTTGACGAAATTCCAGTTGGAGGGTCACAAATACATCAGTGACCATCTTTGGTAAAAATTTCAGGGGCTGGTTCTGTTTAGGTTTCAAGTTGTGACTGAAAACGTATGGCCCATTTTACTGCAGTTAAACTCAGCCTTAGCTGCTGTCGTGAAAACAGACTTTTAAAATAGTAACCCACCTCAGAGAAATACGATTCCAGCGCCATTTTCTTCATTTTTCGAAAATACACAATTTAGGCTTCAGAAATTCCGTTTTTCGATTTATAAAAGTCTGTTTACAGCCTGTTAAAGACGGCTGAAAAAGTAACTCAGCATGTTGTTTTGTGGTTTAAATGTTACTAAATCGTATTATCAAGTGTCCGACAACGGGTTTATCAAAAGTTTGACGATCACACATCATATATGTATTAACCAACCCTAAACCATCAAGTTTTCATCTTTATGTATCAATCATAAGTAAACTTTTTATATGCAAATTTCATATAAACTTTTATGTTCATCTACTAGTTCTTGTCACTTTAGTGATTTAAAACATACTACACCTTTTTTATTAATGAAACGAGATGAAACAAGATTAACAAGAGTGTAACAAAGGACTTACTACTAGCTTATAGCTAGGGATGATTCTTGTGTGAAATGATGAGAAAAAGATGATGAAAAAGACTTGAAACAAAGCTCCTTAGAACCCTTCAACTTGCAACTTCCATGGATCACCTTGTAAGCTTTGAATGGACATGAAAATGGAAGAGATGAATGTTGAAAGTGATGGTGGTGATTTCGGTTTTTGGGGCAGCCGTGAGGGAGAGAGAGAGTGAGGAGAGAGAGTGAAGATATGAGAATGATGGTGGTGATATTGTGCCATGCTTAATATAGATCTCTTACACATATTTTGGCCATATTTACAAGCAAGATCTACAATACAATCTACCCAAGATATATGAAGCATGTGTGGTGATATGGTGGGTCCATGAGGGGCTGATTTTCGGTTGGGGGGGGGTAATGTGTAATATTTTGCAACTAGTGTGGTAATGGTTAGTTACATATCAAGTATTACTTACGTAGGGTATTTATTTGCTATGTAGTGGGTGTTAGGGTGTTCGGGAATCACGACTAGCCAAGAAATAAATAATTAATATGTTTGGCAAAATTTGGTGTCCCGGGTAAAGTCCGGTTGTTCGGTCGGATACTGTTCCGTTAATTTGTTTAATTGTTCCGTAAGGTGCCCTTTTGTAACCCTTTTAATTCCCAACACTTAGGGAAATATTCTGGACCATAAAACGTAAATTATGTATGACATTTATTTGTTTAAAAGCTGGTCATAGCTGAATTTAATAAAATTCTGCACTTAAAGTGCGTTTCGGGTGCTTTTTAGTGCGTATTTTTGCTTTCGGAGTGTCTATATGTTAACCCTTGTATGTACTCTTGGGTTTTAATGCATTCTTAACGTTGGACCTACACCTAGGCCTCAGTTCTAATGTCTGACTGCTTCTGCAGAGTTGTTGACATATAGGGTCTTACCGGTGAGTTTACTAGTATTACTGACGCAACGCTCTCGTTAATGCACAAAGCATTATTTTGTAGTATTAAACGTGTATGAATTCACTTGTATAGTATGTAATCAGACAATGTTGACGTTTAAGCACATAATAGCAGTCATTAAGTAATAATTAAAGTGTACGGAAATTACCGGTTTTGTGCCAGTTGTCACAATGATTGAGGCGGTCAACAATGAATCAGCATAACAAGACAAATTTGTACTAACACTCTTCCTGAACATAAGACCTCTACTAGGACTTGACTTCAAATACCTCAACAACCTTAAAGCAACTTTAAGTTGTGCCTCTAAAGGACTATGCATAAATTGGCTTAAATACTTAACAACATAACTAATATCAGGGCGTGTTAAGGATGAGTATATTAACTTTCCTATCAAATTTTGATAACTAGTAATATCAGCCAATTTCTCATTACAGACTTCAGTTTTAGAATTAACAACATGACTTATTTCTATGGGGGTATTTACAGGTTTACAGTCCAGATAACCAAACTCATTTAGCAATTCCAAACAATACTTTCTCTGACTTAAACATAGACCAATTTTATTATACAACACCCTAAACCCATAAAATATTTAAGTGTGCCCAAATCTTTAATTTGAAATGTATCACTAAGCATAGCTTTTACTTTAGCAATTTCAGTGTTATCATTTCCAGTTATCACTATGTCATCCACATAAACCAACAAAAAAAACAAACACGGACTCTTTAGAAAATGTAAACAGTGAATGATCACACACACTTTGCACAAAACCAACATTTAGCAACATATTAGTAAGTTTTTCATTCCACTTCCTAGGAGCTTGTTTTAATCCATATAGAGATTTAACAAGTTTACACACTTTATGTTCATTTTTAGAATAATATCCCTCTGAAAGTGACATATAAACATCTTCAGAAATAGACCCATACAGAAATGCATTACTAATATCAAGCTGAAACAAAGACCAGCCATTTTGAATAACAATACTCAACACACATCTAACAGTAACCATTTTAACAACTGGAGAAAAGGTTTCTCCAAAATCTATTACTTCACGTTGATTATAGCCATTAGCAACTAAACAAGCTTTATATCTCTCAACCTCACCATTTTCTTTATATTTTATTTTATGTATCCACTTACACCCTATAGGTTTTCTATCTTTAGGTAAATCAACAATTTCCTACGTTTTATTCCTATGTAAAGCTTCCATTTCAAGATTCATAGCTTCAACCCACTTTGAATCTTTGGAAGCTTCACTTTCATTTGACTTGTTTAAACTATTAATAAAACATAAATTCTCAACATACAAACAAGCATAACTCACAACTTTTTCTATACCATATTTCACATTGCTATTTAACACATAATCATCAAACCGTTTTGGTAACACAGTATTCCTAGAAGATCTCCTAAGACCAGAAATGGTCACCTCAGATGGGTTGATCTCATCAACTAACACTTCAGTGTCCTTTTCCCTGCCAGACTCCACTCTAACACTACTTTCTACACTAGAACCTATGTCATGACCGGGCTCGGTCGGTCTAAGAGTGGCAAATGTAGAGGGAACTGGTTGTTGATCATCACTGAAAGTGTCATGAGATACAACAGTACCATCTTCATCATTGGGAGTGCGAGAAACTTTAGGTAAATTTATATGATTCAAACTTTTATCAACAAACATTCGATCATTAATGAGTTTAGACTTGAAAGGATAAACATGTTCATAAAATTTTACATCTCTAGAGAATTTTTTTTCTCATCCAAACTCCAAAGTTTATACCCCTTTTTAACATTAGAATATCCAACTAAAACACACTTATCAACATGATAAGCAAATTTATCAAACTCATTCAACACAATACTAAAACATAAACACCCAAAGTTTCTCAAATGGGACAAGGAGGATTTAAAACCAAACATAAGTTCATAAGGACTCTTTCCAACTAACACAGATGATGGAAGCCTGTTAATTAAATAAACAACAGTTAGCACATAATCACTCCAAAATCTCAAAGGTAGACCACCCTGAAACATCAGAGCTCTGTTTATGTTCAAAAGATGCCTATGTTTACGTTCATCAACACCATTTTGTTGTGGTGTATATGAACAGGAGGTCTAATGTATTATACCTCTATTATTACAAAAGCTACTCATTTGATTATTAACAAACTCAGTTCCATTGTCACTACGAAACACTTTCATCTTTCTTTTAAACTGAGTTAATATTAGTTCATAAAAGACTTTTAGATTCTCAGAAACTTCCATTTTATTCTTTAAAAGATAACACGAACAGACCTAGAATAATCATCAACCACAGTTAAAAAATACTTGTACCCTTCGTAACTAGCAACTCTATAAGGAACCCATAAGTCTAAGTGAATGAGATCTCCAACACACTTAGACTTATGATTACTTAATGGAAAAGGTACCCTAACTTGTTTATATTTATGACAAATTTCACAAGGACCATGTTCAATAGACTTAATACCTATGCTACCTTTTAAAACAGCCAGAACTTGATCTGAAGGGTGACATAACCTACTGTGCCACATATTAGACTTTAAAATACTATTAAAACACATATTCACAGAATTACCACTTCTACCAACAAAGTATAGACCATTATCCTGACTACCAATCACCAGGATTTTCTTTGATCTCAAATCCTGTAGCATGCAATTATTTTCATTAAATAACACTGTAATTCCATTATCTTTAGCAATTTTATGAAGAGACAACAAATTAACACTATAGTAAGGTACATAAAACACATCTTTTAATATCACATCATTAATTAATTTTAACTCTCCAATTTTTAACACTCTTACACTAGTTCCATTAAGGTGACTAACAGTTAAACCACACTCAGACACATCCACACAATTAATCATATCCTTATCAGACTTAATCATATGTTGATTAGCACCAGAATCAACAATCCAATTATACTCATGTTCAAAACTCACACTACTAGAACAACAAACAAAATTATTAACACAATTAGACATATTGGACAGCTCACCTCCCATATTAGACTTTAATTGCTCCCACCAGCCTTTTCAACAACTAAACTTAACAACTTAGTTATCTGCTCAGAAGTAAATGGTAAAGCATACACAACAGAGCTAGAAGAAGCAGCATACAAACTAGACTTATTATTATTATTATTACCATCATTATTATTATTACTACTACTCTTAGCAAATTGTCCTACAGTCCTCTTCTTAATACCTGGAGGGTACCCAATTATCTCAAAACAACGATCAACAGTATGTTATAACATATTGCAGTGAGTACACTTCAAATTTGGATTAGGACCTCTAAAGTTTCTTCTTATAGGATCAAAGTCTTAATTCGTTTTAGACATAAATGACACACTCTGCCCTTTAGACCCACCACTAGTAATCCTATGAGACTCTTCTCTATAAATAATAGAGAAAACAACTTTGACATATGGAAATGGCTATCTTGTTAATAAGTTTGTTCTTACAAGTTGATACACATCATCAAGACCCATAAGAAACTGCATTAATTTGATTAAAGTTGAAAAATCATTATAGTCTTTAGCTGTCTGACAAGAACATGAAGGCAGATGCACCATAACATCAAACTACTTCCACATTGTTGTCAGTTTATTATAATATTCAGCAACACTACTGCCATTTTGAGAAATACAGTTTATCTTTTTATAAAGATCATTCACTACAGAGCCATCCACCTTATCAAAAGATTCTTTCAAATCTGTCCAAACCTCAGAGGCAAGTTTTGAAAAAAACTTGCCCCAAGAATAAATTTTCAGAAATAGAATTTAACATCCAAGTAATAACCACAGAATTACACCTATCCCACTGACTAGCAAGTACATCATCATCTTGGGATTTCTCACATTTACTATCAGTGAAACCATATTTCTTCTTAGCCTCTAAAGCAAGCCTCATAGCATTAGACCAGACAGAGTACTTTTCAGTACCTTTTAATTTGATATTCACTATAATTAATGCACTAGAATCACTAGGGTGCAAGTATAAAGGATCACATATACCCAGTTTACTAATGAGAGTAGCAGAAGTACTAGTATCACCCATAATAACATAAACAAACAACACAGAACAACCAATACGCAATAACAAAAAAACCCTAGGGCGAAGCTGTGTCAGGGACCAGATTCCAGGATCGTCACTCAATGGTGCATGGACAAACCTTTACACATGAGCCAAAAATCACTAGACAATAACTAACAAACAAATACAATGCAACAAGTAACAAATAAGACTCGATCAAGGTCGGTCCGACTAGCCCAGTAACAAGAATGCCTAGACACAATACAAGTGAAACTGAAAATAAAGAAAAGTCAGAAAGATCTCACAAAGAGCGTATAACTCCAAGCTAACCAGATTGGTTAGTTTTCCCTGTAATCTTCTAGGATTACAGAGACTAACACATATCTGAGCAGAAGATCCTCAAGAAGAGAAACAAACCCTAAGTTAGGGTTTCGTCTCCAACAATAACTAGCACACCTCTAAGACAACAAATCTAAGCAGATCTGTCTCACAAAACACCACCAACCGTTTCCAAGATCAGAAACCCTAGATACACACAACAGACAAACAATCAGATAACAATATCATAGTGGAACAATGGATCGATCATCAAAAAGAGCCAAATAGTTCTGATACCATGTTAAGAAACATGATATGAAGATCGATCAAACAAACAAACACAAGAAATAGTGACAAAATCTTATTAAACCAACCCAAAAGTGTTTACCCCCCAAGAACCCAAAGATCTTACAATTGTAAGATCTATAACAATACAACAATACAGAGATCTCTAAATAATCATCCAATGATGATCATCAACACAATTAACAGACCAGTCTCTCTGAAATACAAACGATAGATGATAACAACTTCAACAGACTAACAAACCCTAACGAACAATACAGAGAAAAGTGTAAGTGAAGGAGAGAATGAACAAATTCTCAGTCAATCCTCCTTTTATATGAAGCCCCTCAAATGTTACATCCAGGTCCAAAACTTTCACACATGATGATCACATTTCCCAAAATGTTTCACATTACACCCTCACACAATACAACCTGCTCAAAATAAACCCAACATATATATACAACACAAAACACCATGATAACCTCTGAGCCCATAGCACTCAAGCCCAAAAGCCCACAACACTTCCATAATGCAGACGCCCACATATTAATGTAATGAGCCCAAAACCATAAGAATGATATAACAAATTACATATTTTAACAATGACCGAACATAAACTAAACAAACGACCATGAACTAACGTAAATGAAGATATTACTGAATGTTCACAAACAAAATTGAACAAACGTCACCTTTGTCCGTATTCGTTCATTTAATAAATACATGAGTGTGACGAAGAACCCTAGTGGTTCGTCAAGAACCAGACAACGAAGAACCAGGTTCTTCGTCGAGCTATGTTCTTCATGGGGGGGGGGGGGTCTTTCGTCGCTGCATCAAAACAGATGGTTATGATTCCCTTATTTTCTGTCGTAACAGTTGCTAACAAGCTTGACAGTTTTCTAATCAGATCAAACGACACCTTTAATCATGATCATGCACCCTAATTATGCACTTAACAGTTTCATCCAGATCTATATCAAATCAAGCAACCTAAAGATCTCCAATGATCAATCATCAAGTCACTCAACACATGATTATGATTAACCAACTAATCCAAGCATCATAGTTATTCCGCAAGCATTTATCATCACTAATCATCAAACCTTTAATTACAAATTTATCAATATCAACAGGTATTAATACTCGAAATATTCGCATGATCATATCATAACAATCACCAACAACTATCTAAATCCTTACCATCAAACAATACCTATTCATAAACACTCTCCATGATGGTCCATTCAGACCAAAACAAACAGAAACACAATGACACATAAGCAAAAGGAACTCGAGTAACATAAGATATGTATACTAACTGAATTATGAGGTGTTGGAGAAATTGTTTGAGCCGAGAGTGAAGCTTCGTGTGAGGGAAGGGCTGCCGTCGAGTTGTGAGGAGAGGGAGGGGATTAGGGTTTGCAACAAAGTGAGTTTCGTGGGATAATAAAAACCCTAAGCATGTATATGATCGAATAAGTGAGCCGGACCCCTCTTGGGCTTCGAAGAGATTTGGGCCGAGAGCCCTTTCCGACGAAGGATACTCCTGGTGAAGAACCTTCTTCGTCAGGAAGTAATTGTGACGAAGAACCCTTCTTCGTCGACTTGGGTCCTTCGTGACTCAAGTGTGGTGTGCAGCCCAGAGTTAAGAAGCATGAACATGATATGTCTAAACATTTAACAATTCCTAAGTTTTATCTAACAATAACCAGACATAACAATACTTTAAGCATTCATATATTGTGCACGTGGTAAAACGTAAAACAAATTGAGAAAACAGGGTTGTGATGCGTAGAGGAAGGACCTTGGGATCTCGGGTTGTCACATAAACACTCAAAACTCTCTCCAAAGTATTATGGCCCATTCCTTATTTTGGAGCGCATTGGTCCAGTCGCCTACAAGCTAGATCTTCCCAATGATGTACTCATACATCACACCTTTCATGTGTCCCCCTGTTCAAGAAGTCTCATGGGTCTCCAACTCAAGTCATTCTATTTCCAAAGGAACCTAGATTTCACTTGCAACCAGCTGCAGTTCTTGAAAAGAGATGGGTCAAGAAGGGTTATAAAAGGTTCTTTTCAACTGTTAATACGTTGGCAAGGATTATCACTAACAAATGCTACATAGGAGGATTATCATGATTTTATACTTAGATTTCCCACTTCAAGTTTGAGTTTTGAGGTCAAGACTTTTTCAAAAAGAGGGAAGTATTGTTACGGCTTTTACATACTTGTAATAGTTCAGGGACCATTCTTGTAATATGTAGAACTTTAGGAATCATTTGTAAAGTAGCTTAATGATTTGTAACAGACTATAAAGATCATTGTAATAAGAAAGGAGCTGTAGTTTTGAGCTGTAATACTTCTCTGATTTCTCTCTTGACAAAAACTTGTCCATGCATATTTGTACTAATTTATGGGAGGCCAAAATGCAGGAAGAAAAAAGCTAACTATTGAATTTTCGAGGCCTAACAACTATATTAACGGCCATATAACCGTTATTCAACGACGCAAACCAGTTCCTCAAATCAATTTTTCTAATCCCTAAACAGTTTTTTTACACCTCTAGAACCGGTTTTTTATCAAGCCCAAACCGATTCGTGTTCTCAAATCGCCAGGTTAGGTCAGGCTCAAACTGATTTGGCCTAAACCAGTTCCTTCTGTGTATAGGGTTGGGTTATGACCCGGTTTCGCCCCGATTTTTTATAGACCTCTAGTTAGAAGTAAGGTTATTTTTTTCATTTCTTTAAACAAGAGTTGTTCATAGGCCAAGCGAAAACCAACTCGGGCTAGTGCCAAGCCCATTTAGCCTACTCCTAAAGAATGAAAACAAGGGTTAGCCCAAAAGCCTAGAAAGGCCATCTACATCACAGCCAAAGCTAATACCACTTGTTGGGGTCCAAGATTTGTTAGGTAGTGTTTGGTATGCATGAATAAGAGAGGGAATGCAATGGACTATTACGAGGGAATGAAAAAAAATGTGTTTGGTTGATCAAGGTAATTGAATCATCCATTACATATTGCATTTCATTCCCTCAAATTCATTTCATCCACACCCCCTGTTTTTTTTCCATTCCATTCGTTTTCCCACCTTCATCACCAACACCTCCCACCACCTCCACCACTAGCCACCCACAAATGCCACCACCACCCGCCGTCGACCACGTGCGCCGCCACCCGTCTTGCTACCGCCGACCACCGCCACCCTCCGCCACCGAACACCAGCGCCACCGCCACCTCCCGTTGCCGCAACCACCCCCTCCGCCATCGAACATTGGCACCAACGCCACTATCAACCACCAAACACCACCGACCACTGCCACCACAACCCACCACCGTCGCCACCCTCCACCACCTAACACCGACGCCACCACCGGCCACCACCACTAACACCGCCCACCCGCCGCCACCACCCTTCGTCACAACATCGGCACCACTTCCGACCATCGCCACCTTCCGCCACCGAACACCAGCATCACTGCCGCCACAACCTACCACCACCTCTGCCGCCACCACCGCCACCACTGTTGCCGCTGCCACCGCCACCCACCGCCGCCCCCCACCGCCGCCATCGACTCCCGCCACCCATCGCCAATTTTATTCCTTCTTCTTTTCCTGCCCACCAAACACTACAAGGTAATGATCCATTCCATTCTCATATGGTAACCAAACAAGACCATGGAATGGAATGATCCATTTCATTCATTTGTCCATTCCATTACCTCGTCCATTCCATTCTCTCGTAGATTCCATAACCACATACCAAACAGACCCTTATAGTCCAGATTCCGTAAAGCGCAACACCGTAAGAAGTTTCGTTTTGAAACCCATTATTAGCAATAGAAAATATAGTTATCTTTATAGCTAAAAGTTTTTAATTCACAAGTTATATTATTATTATTATTATTATTATTATTATTATTATTATATACTTGAAAACCATGATCGGTGGACCATGGTGTTAAATTTTCTTTTTTTACTCTTGAATTTATAGACTTTACATATTTAGTGTAGTAAGTGATACATTGACCCCTAACTTTTGTTATTTAACCACTTTGACCCTTGATTGATTTTTACTTAATAACTTCACACCTCATCTTCTGCGACACTTCAAATTTTTATTTAAATTATATTTACAACTTTACACCATGTGCGAGACATTATACTTTTTTTAATCTATGCCTAATCACGTTAATGTCACTAACGTAATGTGTTTAACAAAGTAAAACACGCGTCATGTCACGTGTATGCACAACGCGTCAATGTAATCATCGTATCGCATGTAACGAAGTCACATGAGTTTGCCGCCGCAACGCACACGGGTATAAATCTAGTTAGTATTATATATAAATAGGAATGTATTGTACCCCTAAAATCATGTATATATAACAAAAAAGTGGATTAAAATTTGAAACTAAAGAAATTTATAACCACACAGAAAAAGTGTAAAGCATATATACCGCTTCCGTGTCCAAGGTAAATGAAAAGATCGTGGTTTTTTAACGCGGTACTCAATTCATCCACACTGGGTGAGGTGCCAGCCGTCCCCTGATAAATAAGTTAAAACTAATCAATGAACGACACATGATGATTTTACTTCTTTTAATGAGAATGGATTTAGTTGAACCCAATTCAGGTTGTATTCTTATTGCCTTGGATTAACTAGAATGCCCCTAAACAAACCCACGCGCCTTTTTTCTTCCCTTCAATTTCCCTCATTTAATCTTAGCCCTTGATTAACTAAATGGATGGTCAATATTACTTCCTAGCCTTCTTAGCCAAATAAACTTCCTATTATATACTAACCCATATTAATATATGTGATTCTGATTTCATATACTATAAAACTTCATGTGATTGAATGAATGTTTTTGGTTAATATATAGAAATTATGCCTCCCGTTCCTAAATACAAGCACCTATCCGACCATCAAAAACGTAAGAAGAGGAAGCTAGAGGAAGAGAAAAGAAAGGCGGACGAAGTAAAACAAAACCTAATACACAAGTTTTTTTCAAAAGAAACTCAAAATTCTAGTTCTAACTTGGGTGACGATAATGTGGGTGAAGAAGATGTGAACGTAGATGAAGAACCACACTGTTCGCTTAGCAAGTAGGTTCGATAACTTGATCATTTTTGCGACACTATTTTTGTTAATTTGTTTTTATCTATTTCTTAACAATTATCGTAGTATTATCGATTTTTAGTATTTATATATTTGATTAAATTATTGATGAGTTTGTATTATATGAAGATTTGCGAATAGGGCCCAAATTTTTTATCTCGAACAGGGCTAAAAAAATTGTTGTGCTTTTCGGAGACGGCCCTGAGGCTGGTATACGAGCTCTAAACTAACTTATCAAAAGGTTTACATTGCTTGTTGTAGAAAACAACTTATCTAACGTTATATAATAGTAAAAAACAACTTATTATGAAAATTGATTCACACTTGCAAGCAAAAAGTTTTTGTTTTGTTTGATATTTACTACAACAAACCAAGTAACACAAACACAAACTTAATATAATACTCACCATTCTGAAGCTCAAAAACATGCGGTGTTTATGGTTATTATGAAAGGATGGCGTTCAACAAGTCGCCATTGAAGATTTGCTTGACAAATCTTGATAAATCTCATCTTCGTTGGTGAACACCTGAAAAAACAATTTATTACGAAAAAAACGTGAGTGGAATTGTTGTTAAACTCGTTGTATGCAACGTTAAACATAAGTGATTGCGTGTGTGAATTTTGTTTTTGACCAAGATTTTCAGTCACACCCGACCAAAGTAAACCATCCAAATTCCTACAGCCAACCACAAGCAATGTCGTAATCGCTCGCCTAAGCGGTGATTAATTGCTAATCGCTCGCCTGGATTTGCCCAAATGGTTTGTCCAGGCGCTCATAGTCAAAATGGGTCAAAATCAGTCCAAAATCTCTCAAAATCGGACCTAGTTTGTCAAAATTGAACTAAATAAATTAAGTAGAATGAGTTCTTGCCTTATTTTGAACCAAAATCGAAGCAAATTTGAGCAGAATTTTGGGGCTGAGTTTGTATCTTTGTGTGCTCTTGAAGAAGTGAAAAGGGGCGAACAATGAAGGTGGTGGTAAATTAGGGTTATTTCCATTCTATAAATAGCAACACTTTGTTGTTTGTTGTCGTACTGTATAGGGATGGGCTTTTTTTCTAAATACTCGTACTCGTATCCGTACCTGTACTCGTACCGATTTTAGTTATTTGGTACATGTATCAGTATGTCGTACCTGTACTCCCGCCACCCATCGCCAATTTTATTCCTTCTTCTTTTCCTGTCCACCAAACACTACAAGGTAATGATCCATTCCATTCTCATATGGTAACCAAACAAGACTATGGAATGGAATGATCCATTTCATTCATTTGTCAATTCCATTACCTCGTCCATTCCATTACCTCGTCCATTCCATTCTCTCGTAGATTTCATTACCACATACCAAACAGACCCTTATAGTCCAGATTCCGCAAAGCGTAACACCGTAAACCTACTGGAAGTTTCGTTTTGAAACCCATTATTAGCAATAGAAAATATAGTTATCTTTATAGCTGAAAGTTTCTAATTCACAAGTTATATTATTATTATATATATACTTGAAGACCATGATTGGTGGACCATGGTGTTAAATTTTCTTTTTTTACTCTTGAATTTATAGACTTTACATATTCAATCTAGTAAGTGATATATTGACCCCTAACTTTTGTTATTTAACCACTTTGACCCTTGATTGATTTTTACTTAATAACTTCACATCTCATCTTCTACGACACTTCAAATTTTTATTTAAATTATATTTACAACTTTACACCACGTGCGAGACATTATACTTTTTTCATCTATGCCTAATCACGTTAATGTCACTAACATAATGTGTTTAACAAAGTAAAACACGCGTCATGTCACATGTATGCACAACGCATCAATGTAATCATCGTATCGCATGTAACGAAGTCACATGAGTTTGCCGCCGCAACGCACACGGGTATAAGTCTAGTTAGTATTATATATAAATAGGATAGATATAAAATTGAAAGCTTTTGAATAATACAAAGTTAAAGGCATTATCGTCTAGAGTACCATGGATATAATACTTATCACTTATGCTATTTAGACTTTAGTTCATTTGTTTTATCATGAATTAAGATCGTTTTTTTTTTTCTTAAATTTACTTTCTCAATTTTGTATATATGTAGAGATGTCATAATGTCATATTAGAATATACTTTAACAAACTCAAACCAAACGTTGAGACTTCATCAAACCCATTATTGCAAATTGCCATTGTAATCCTGATATCCAAGCCCATATTTGAAAGTGTATAGCTGCAGGGGCCTCCAATATCGCAGGCACAATTCTCTGATAACTGTTTTTAGTCTCTATATAATATAAGTCACACAATGGGCATATAAAGTGTAATGTTATCCATTAATACAATTTGATTACTTTATATTCATGTATACATACATATTTCAGTCTACATTCGGTTACTCATGCAAACTCATAAAAATAAACAAACCATTTAAAATCATTTTATATGAAACCTAACATCTATAAAAAAAACAAACAAAATCTAACATACTTACAAACCTTTCCTTCGAATACCTGTTGGCACACCATAACATACGGGTGCAGCTCCAATTAAAAACGGTAGTGTACACGCTTGACGGGCTTGACCCATAAAAGACCCGATCTTCGGTCTATGCTTACAACCAAGTGTTACCTCACAATCTTCAACAGATTTACTTCTTGCTAGTTTCTTTTTTCCCTTTCTGGGTCCCCCATCAGTGACACTCATGTCTTTGAATTTATCCGAAAGTTGAGTACACTGTGCACAATCTACCGAGATATTTGATCTTGCTTTTATCCATCCATCCAACACTGTTTTACAAAACCGATCAATATCCTTGTCCGTCACATCCCACAAGTTGGCGATGATTACAGGTGAGCCCGCAAACATATAATGCAATGGAGCCCCTTTTGGAGTGTATGAGCCGTTTAAAGATAGAGAACCACTACTGCAGCCCATAAGAAGCGTAGCTGCACACCGCTCGAGTTTTTGAATCTCACCACCAGGAATGTATTGTACCCCTAAAATCATGTATATATTACCAAAAAAGTGGATTAAAATTTGAAACTAAAGAAATTTATAACCACGCAAAGAAAAGGTGTAAAGCATATATACCGCTTCCGTGTCCAAGGTAAATGAAAAGATCGTGGTTTTTTAACGCGGTACTCAATTCATCCACACTAGGTGATGTGCCAGCTGTCCCCTGATAAATAAGTTAAAACTAACCAATGAACGACACATGATGATTTTACTTCTTTTAATGAGAATGGATCTAGTTGAAGCCAATTCAGGTTGTATTCTTATTGTTAGTTAAATCTACAAAAATGGTAGCTATAAAGAAAACGAGCCGACAATCATCTAAGGTATATATTTAATGCAAGCATCCTATACTGTGTTTCGAACTATTTAAATCATCGTTGAAGTATGCGAGTTAAATCTACGAAAATGATAGCTATAATGAAAACAAGCCGACAATCATCTAAGGTATATATTTAATGCAAGCATCCTATATTGTGTTTCAAACTATTTAAATCATTGTTAAGAGAGTAAACTGCTAAAATTGTCCCTAAAGTTTGGGCACTTTTGCCAGATCCATCGAAAAAGTTTTTTTTCTCAACTGGACCACTTAGGTTTCACAAAAGTTGCCAGATCCATCCATTTCTCTAACATCGTTAAATACTAACGTAAAATGATGGTAGTTTAGATGGATCTGGCAAGTGCCCAAACCTCAGGGACACTTTTGACAGTTTACTCCTTTTCACGTTTTTTTACTCTTTTATTAACATTTTCTTATAGCTTTTTTTTAAAACGCTTTTTATATAAATGTTTTCTTTAAAATATTTTCTTATCACCAAACTATAGTTGAAAGTAACTGAATTTATCAATAATTCATATATCAAGAGGAAACATTGGGTACGTCTTTTCAATTATATCATTTAGGCTATAAGAAGAAAACACAAAATATTAACTATACTGCTATATGCTTATATGTAAGCAATACAATATATTATCCAATAAAAGTTTTTAATTCCGGAAAACAAAAAGAAAGGAAGCGTAATAAAGTAAACACATAAATTTAATATCTGTACATTTCTAATATCTATTATAAGTTTAAGGATTACTTGGTTATTTTAAGAAACTTTAACAACATAAATAAAAAGGTTTACAATCAAGAGCTTTATAATTTTTGACAAACTTGAAATATAATGTGAAAGGAGTCAAAATTCAAAACACAACTGATGTGTTTTGAATATATGTGTTTACTTTATTATGCTTCCTTTTTCTTGTTGGAATTAAAAACTTAATGGATATTATATTGTATCTGCTTACATATAAGTGTATAGTTAATATTTTGTGTTTTCTTCTTACAGCCTAAATGATATAACTAAAAAGGGGTACGCGATGTTTTCTCTTGATATTTGATAGGAATCACTGATAAATCCAGATACTTTTAACTATAGTTTGGTGGTAAGAAGAAATTTTAAAGAAATTAAAAAATAAAACATTTATATTAAAGACGTTTTTTTTAAGTTATAAGAAACTGTTAATAAAAGATCAGAAAAACACTAAAAGAGTAAACTGTCATAATTGTCCCTGAGATTTGGGCACTTGCCAGATCCATCCAAAATACCCATCACTTAACGTTAGTATTTAACGGTGTTGGAGAAATGGATGGATCTGGCAACTTTTGTGAAACCTGAGTGGTTCTGTTGAGTAAAATAAACTTTTTGGACGGATCTGGCAAAAGTGCCCAAACCTCAGGGGCGATTTTGGCAGTTTACTCTTGTTAAAATATGTGATCTTTGTAATAGAAGTAATGTTTCCTTAATGAACAATGTAAGATTGAGCACACATACCTCTAAATTTTGATCTTTAAACCAATTACCAAATTCAGCTTCCGTGCTGCTAAGATCGCCACCTGGATTCAGCAAATAGTAGGCGTCCAATGGATCAATCATAGGAAAGAGTGAAGAATCTTTCCCGTCTTTTTCCTGAGAATGACAGCATCTACCATAAGTGCACGAAATGCTGGCAACTGAAGGCATCCGGTACACTTCTTGGTTTCTTAATATCGGTAGGCTTTCCCATGGCAGCATCTACACACCAAACAACGACAAAAATATGTTCATGTTACCGATTTAATCAAGACAAAAAAAAAACGTTTAATATAAAGCTTAATCGGTAGAGGTGGCAAAACAAGCGGTTTGGGTAATCGGGTCACATCAAAACGAGCAAGACAGTTGTACATTCTTTAAATGCATAACCTATTAAATCTGATTACAAAACTATATTATTTGATAAAAATAAGAAAGATTCTAAAAATAGAACTCAAGTGGGGTACTACAAGCATATGAATACATATCAGGGAAACTTTGACCCGTCTAGCATGTTCGACCCGCTTAATTATTATTTTTTTTGGTCAATTGCTACATATGACCTGTCAGATCTGTTATCTATAAAATACAGCCCAAATTGACACGCTTCCGAGAATAATCGGGTTGCAATTACCACCTCTGCTATCAAGGCTATGCCACAAACTTGGTTCCTAGGCGCAAGGCGACATAAGGCGCAGGTGGCCCACAAATTGTCGCAGTGTCAATTAAAAAAAGTAAGGCTCTGTTTTAGAAGTTCCTTTTAAAAAAGTAAGTAAAGCTATCAACTTTCCTTAAAAAAACTCGATTTTGGTGAAATGGAAAAAAACTATGTATTAGCTACAGTGGAAATGGGCCGACCATAGTTGTTAATGGAGAATAAGGAAAAATAGTGGTATAATACCTATATGCTACATAGCAAATAGCGGTAATAGCGGGCGCTATTTTATAAATAGCGATACACTAAAAAATTATATTATATAAATATACCTTGGTATATACGCTATTTTACATGTATGTTTAACAAAACCCTGAAATCCAGCTACTCTCTATAGCTATATTTAATCGCTATTTATATTTAAAAAAAAAACTGAAATCCCGCTATTCATGGCTACATACCCTCTAGCGACCTTCGACCTATACGCTACACTGTTCGCTACAGCGACCATAGCGACCGCTATTGACAGCCATGAGGCCGACCAAATCAAACACGCCGAACCTGAAGTGTATCCAATGGGTAGAATGAAAAAAAAAACTAATACATTAGCTTTAATGGAATTATGGAAATGAGTCAATCAGATCAAACAGGCCAAAAGTCACATGCAGCTTAAAACCTCCTAAATTGCTTTAAAACTTGAAGTAATGGCCAAGAAGTATGTGTCGACCCAACCCAACCCATTTGGACATACACTAACAAAGTACCCGTTTGAACCGTACCCAACCCGCTTCTTTGCCACCTATGGAATACAAACTAACCAAATGGGTATCGCCACTTAGATTAAAAAACAGGTTGCACATAAGTCAGTGAGTCACAAACAATGGCATTTTTAGTAAATAAAAATTGCAAGAAAATGCATGAAACATAACAAGATTACGAACCTGAATGTCAAAGTCTGGCACCAAAATGACGGGTTCTCTATCTACATACTCTTCTATTCCAAATTCGTGCATTGTGCTTAACAACAAATCAGAAACTAAAGAGGACAAGCTCCCATCATTAATGAGTTCTCTTCCACCAACGTAGCATCCTTTTTTCATTATCAACTCTGATAAACAGTCTTCTTGTCGTCTACCACCTCTAAGTACAGCTTTTATGATGTTTTCATGAACATCAATTTTACACTTGGATTTAAGATCTTTTCTGAGTTTCTTGTGTAACAAATCAAAGTGCTTGTGATCTGACGGTCCTCCCAACAGCAGGTGCTTCCACGGGCCAAACCATAAATCTTCCATATCTCTGGGAAAAGCAAGTAGATAATAAAATAAGATTTCAGTTAAGGATAATGAAACAAAAGCATCATAAAATGATAAAATATGTTCATAACTAGTTACATATACACAGCTTAAAATTTTTTTAATAGTACATAAAGATAAATGATTGTTATGTTGACCAGAAAACATTTTTTGTTCTTTCTTTATAGAGTAAAATGTCATTTTCTTCCCCCTGAAGTTTGGCCAGTTTTGCAACTTTCGTCGTCAAAAGGTTTGTTTTTCGCATCTGGATCCAAAAGGTTTCAAACCTTGCTATTTTCATCCGACACGTTAACTCCGTCCATTTTTCTCCTTAAGCCAGGGGCATTACCGTCTTTTTAGACATTTTTTATTAAACTAAAAACACTATAAGAAATAAAGTCAAAAGAGGTGGATCTTTATTTCTTACCGTCTTTTTAGACATTTTTTATTAAACTAAAAACACTATAAGAAATAAAGTCAAAAGAGGTGGATCTTACACATGTCTAAAAAGACGGTAATACCCTTGACTTAACGGAGAAATATGGATGGAGTTAACAAGTCGGATTAAAATAACAAGTTTTCAAACTTTTTGGATCCAAATACGAAAAAACAAACGTTTGGACGAAAGTTGCAAAACTGGCCAAACCTGAGGGACGAAAATGGCATTTTACTCTTCTTTATAAATACTTTATTTGTGAAATAAAACAATAGAATCTATGTCATTACAATATTTATCCATTCTTCATGTAAAAACAATTTATGAGACTGTTAGGATAAATAAATACACACTGAATAACTTTCAGTCTGTTTCCCTTTAAGCTAATTTTTTTAACTAAATCCATTTAACCCAATAATGATAAATCATAACCCAATTCTAGCTTAGGCTATCAAGTGGGCCAAAATCACCACATTTATGACCAAAAGTAGCGGGACCCTCACCTTAAAAGATCACTGAGCCATTGATCAAGCTTTCGTCTTTGATCCCACCATCTTAACCTGTTTTGATTGGTATTCTCCAAAGTGAGGAATCCAGATGCCGATAAATAACTTTCCTCCAAAATTGTTCTAAACAATGGTGCGATATCATCAACAACGGTGCGGCCCCATGGACAATGCCATGGTTTATCAGAACTCTTTTTTTCAAATAAGTTACCGGAACTTGAATCTTCATCATCTTCACTTCCTAAAGGTTTCAAGCAGGCAACAAATTAGTTCAAATGCAAGTTAATATACGATCGTGAACATGTGTAGTTAGTTAGTTACCTTCTGAAATTGAAACAATGGGCAAATTAACGACTATAGGTGCACAGTCTAGATTCAGACGCGATAACATTATCCATGAATGAGTAGGTTCATAGAGTAATAAATTTCTCAGCCAGCTGGCGTAATCATCTCCAAGTACACTAATGCAGATAATGGTTGCACGAGGAAGACCTTGAAAAAAATTCAATACGAATTCTTCAAGATCCAGAAGAGATTCAGGTGCCAGCCTGCAGAAATGAGTGTTAAAAGACCGTGTTGCTTATGTGGCAATTTCTGTTCATTGCTTGTAGACAGGTTGATTCGGGCTATGTTTTGTCTAACAGATTTAACAGGTAAACTCAAAAAATAAAAGATAAAAATAAAAACGAATCAGTTGGGTCAAAAGCCTTAAGGTAGTGTTTGGTATGAGGTAATCAGGGTGGGAATGGAATACTCCATTCAAGAGTAATGAAAATAAGATTGTTTGGTTGGCACATGGAATGTAATCAAGCATTACCTAAGTCATTCCATTCCATCTAAAGTATTCCTGCGACCCCCCCTTCTTTTTTTTCATTCCGTTCCATATTTTATCTATATGTCGATTTTGCCCTCCCCTCCTTTCACTCTATCCATCTTCCCCGAATCATAATCTCACCTCTGTAAAAAAAACCCTTCCTCGTCATCTCGGTTCGTCTTCTTCCTCCAAATTACTGGTGTCTTCAAAATTACTATTTTCTTCCATTGTTGTTTCCAAATCCCCCACCCGCCTATTTCTTCACAACTTTGTTTAACTCCGGTGGTTACTCTCTCACCGCCGTCGTGCTCTCACCGTCCAAATTACTCTTGGAAATTCGAGTGAACTAAACCTCATGTCAGCATCAGAACTATCGGCTATGTGGACCACGAAAAGCCCACACCGCCCGACGCACTTTTCAAGGCCCTAGCGCCCACCGGTGGCGGCGTCGCCAAAAGTAGGACAAAATCGACGCCGTGCTGGAAGAACGTCCTCGCGGTATCAAAGAAGATAGTATTTTTTTTTGTAATCAGTGTTCGATACGTTTGTAAGTTAGATCCCCATTTGAACAATATATTGACACAGAGCGATCTTGTATGTCTGTTTTTGAAATCCATGTGTTCATACCAAGTTATGGTGTTTACTCAAAGCTTAATTTCACTTGATAAAAATTTGATTTACTTGTATTGAAGAAATTATGTTTTTTGATGTTTATACGCTGCTGTTGGTTGAATTGGTTCTTCCACCATATATGCTAATTCCAGAAGTTGCTCTTGAGTTTTGAGATTTTGAAGTAAATATTAAATAGCAGAATACAAGTATGAAGTTGAAGTTGTTCTTGGGATTATTGAATTGATCTATTTAAATGATTATAAATATGAAGATTATGATCGTATTATTCTTGTCATATGTCAATGAAAATGTGAAATAGTCAAAATTTCTAAAATCATATAAATGATTTTATATATTACGTATACATATAAGGTAGGGGTATTTTCGATATTTATAATATTTCATTCCTTTCCTGCATGTATAACCAAACATGACAATGGAATGGTAATGTTCCATTTCTTTCTCTTCTCCATTCCATTACCCCGTTCATTCCATTCTCTCGTCAATTCCATTACCTCATACCAAACAGACCCTAATAGTTGATAGCATATCGTAAACACATAAAACCTCAATTATCAATTTATTTGAAAAATTAAATTATTGCTGTTATAGTATAATCTTTGCAATCATATATGACACACTTAACTTTTTATAAAAAGAACCATAGCTAATAGCGCTCATAGCGGGCACAATAGCGAATAGCGTTAGCGAAGCGCTCATGTGTCGCTTTTGGCGGCTACATAGCAGGCACAGAACTGATTTTGGCGGCTACATAGCTGGTAAATAGCGGGACTTTAGGTTTTTTCTGTTTTAATATAAATAGCAGGATTTAATAGGTATAAAATTGCGGGATTTTAGTTTTTTGTTAAAGATACGTATAAAATAGTGTATTTGGATATCATATACATATAAGATATTTCTAAAATTTTCTTATGGTGTGTCGCTAAACATAAAATAGCGCCCGCTATTTCATCGCTATCGCTACGTAGCGTGTAGGTAGGTAGCTTGTTGCTATTGTCCGCTATTCGCTATTAACTGATAAAAATTACAACATCAACAGGGAGGTTCAGTTGATCTCAAAGGGGTGGTCTGGAAGACATCTTAAGACGAAGGACTAAACGAGTAAAATAATAATTAAAGTTATTAGTTTTATTATTATTTGTTTAGATAAGTGTTGTTTAGTATTTGAGTTAAAGAAGAAATAGAATTCGTATTAGTCTAGGATGTCTAGTCTTTAAATATTGAGTCCTTGTGATCAAGTTTTTTCATTCACAAAGTTAATAGAAGTAATTTGTGAATCTCGTACCCAGACTTAACATTAACAACTATGAAAAGAACAATTGACAAGTGCTTTGGGTGTTGACCCAAATGGTACAAATAAACTATTTGTTTGATATATTACCCAACCCGCCCGTTTTGCCACCTCTAGTGAGGACTGAAGAGGCAAGACACGTACCTATGCAAGCTGAGAAGAGTTGAGCTGGATGGGAAAGAACCCTGAAAACAAAATTTGGTGACACAATTAAATGCATCGTCTAAAATGTACAAAACAGCAAAAAGTGGTTAACTGTTTGTGAATAGAATCCGGAATCACTATAAAACGTTTCATGAATAATAATGCGTTAAATTGTAAGGTGGGTTCACCTTCAAATTTCTGTAACAATTTGTATACATACACATAAAAGAACAGCTTTTTAAGGATGTATAACCCAATATATACAAAGTTTTTAAGAATTGTGTGGCTCCTAGTAAGTTTTGGATCAATAGATTAGACATTTATCAACAAAGGTAGAACATTGTGTCTTGATTCACTAGCAAAAAGGTTAAATGCAGAGATTATTTTAATTTTGATTGAAGTGATTTGCATTGTTTGGCTCATCGTCGTGACAAATATCACAATGTGTATTAATTTAAATAAAATAACTTGGATATTTATTCTTGTCATTAAAAACATGTAAGGCCAAACACACACACACAGTGTGTTATAAGACATAAAAAATATAAAAGCTTACACTGGTTTTTTTGTAGTAAAAATAGTATCTCATTTACACTGGTTTATTTGTAGTAAAAATAGTATCCAAACTTAACCAGAAGTTTAAGCTAAAGAAATCACTAGAGAGAGGATAAAACATTTTTTTTTTTGTAAAATGCACCAGCATATGAACATTTATTAAATGCATTAAAAAAAACAATAAAAACATTTATTTTTTCCAAATCCTTACATCGCCATCCATAGTATTCTGATCTTTTTGCTTCCCGAGACGAGAAAATAACTGATAATTAACATGTGTTCCTAGTGACGCTTGATGGAAATATGCCGCCCATTGACTCTCTGATAACGAACTGCTAGAAGAAGTCAACATAGAAAAAGTTTCGATTGAAGGAGCAAGTGTATACAGAACTGCTAACAATCGTGAAACCTGCAACATCAACATCAATGGCCAAAGTCAAACACAGTTGGAATGTAAAACTAAATTTTGTCAAAAGGATTAAAATGACGGCTGTGTTAAACTATAATTGTAATTACCTTTTGAAAAAGTTCAGGAACTTCACGGCAAACTGTGAAAGATAGCTTTAAACCGAAAACTACTATGGGTATGGGAATGAAAGACATGTCACAAGAGCGGTTCCTATAGAAAACAAATTAAAAGAGATGATACAACAGTAAGATCAAGAGACATATTCAATTCTTTAATTCTTTAGTTATTATATAGCAGTTGATGAAACTAGAAAAGCACTTTTACTAGTCAATAAGAATACCAACAAATATCAGATCATTTCTCCAAAAAAAAAAAGTAAAATACATAGATTATAAGATGAAGAAACAACTAGATAACATTTAAAACATATAGACATTTTATGATTAAAAAACAGTACCTTGTACCATTGTCACAAGAGCTTCTTAAAGAAAACCAACATATGTTGTAGAGTAACGATGCATGCTCAATTGCAAGCATGTCTCCAATCACATTCTGTTTTATTAACTCTCCCAAAAAAGTGAATGAAATCTTAAATTTTGACGGGTGAAACGTGCTTCTGTTGACCAGCACAGATATGCTTTCCAAGAATATATCATGTGCTCTTTGAGTTTCGCCATGGGCCCACAAACATTTTCCTGAAAACGTAAAGGATTAAACAGTTCAAAACAAAAACACACCGTCTTTATAACAAAAAAGGTAATAAACTTCAGGTTAGTTTTACAATACCTATCCCGATGAGAAGTTTAACCAAAAGCCGTCTGCGAGTGCACTCCCATTTCATCTGTATAACACTTGTAACCGATGCTGATTTCATAACTCCAAAAGGAACACAATGCCAACAATTTATTTCATCGGAAACACATGTAACCTCACATCCACAAGAAATAATGTGGTCACCCTTTGACTTTTGTACCCCCTTAAACTCACTTTGAGCATTTGAATTCTTTTGCTTAGAGGATCTAGTGACTCTAGAAGTCAACCTTTGCTCTTGTGGTAAACTTATAGTGGTTTTCCTACCCCTTCTAGTTACTTTCGGTTGGATTGCTTCTTGTTCTTCGTGATTTTGACAATCAGATGAAATGCTATCGTTCCCGCCAACTAAAAATCTATCACAAAACATTGTGTTTGTTGAAATGGTTTCCTTAGGGTAACTAATACAGTTTTTCCATTCGGAAAGCTTCAGTTTTTCTAAAGCAGATCTATAGAAATTTTCGGCTTTTGATAATCCATCAAGTTTATTAACATCTGTGCTATTAAAACGCCTTCTGAATAGATCGCCAAATTGTTTGCCAACTGTAGCTTCCATGATTAACTTGCACTTCAAGCAAGAAACGAGACTGAAGCTATCAACCAGCATATGATTCGCACTTTCCAATTCTTTTTCAGCTAAATGCCAACACTGTTGTTTACAGTATAGTTTGCCTGAAAAAAAACAGATCAAATTCAGTTGGCATATACAAGTGGAAGCATCTAACAATTATAAACGGTAGATTGGACACAAAAGTAATATTTTGCAAAGACTACTTGGTAAAGGTAGAAATTTCAACCAATTTAACTATTTATAGAGTAAAATACACGAATGGTCCCTGTGGTTGACAAAAATTTTGGATTTAGTCCCTAGCTTTTAAAAAGTACATGAACGGTCCTGTGGTTTGCATTTTGTAATGCATTTAGTCCCCAACTTTTGCCAAAATATTTGTATGGTCCCTGTGATTTGCTCTTTGTAACGCGTTTAGGCCCTAACTTGGACATGCTAAAACCTTTATATTTGTTAGCTGGGGACTAAATGTGTTACAAAGTGCAAACCACAGGGACCGTGCGTGTACTTTTGAAAAGTTAGGGACCAAATCCAAAATTTTGGTTGACCACAGGTACCATCCGTGTACTTTTACTCTTATTTATATCAGACAACTTTTGTAATTAAACTTCATAACTTCTGATTAGAATTCAACAATTTCGATAGAAAGTCTGTTTGATCAACGGTCAACCTAACATGACTTGTGATAAATCATACAAAAATTTACCCATTTTGTCCTGAACCAACCTTGACCACCCGCTTGACCCACCCAATTTGCCTTTTCACTACTTATGGTCCGAAAAGTAGTGGCATTTATATTATATAATATACATGCAGGGCACTTGTAGAGTTGTACGTCTTTGTGGTTCTTAAGTGAGCAAGTGATGTCACTAGATTAATAAACATGCAATAAAACAAAAAAAAGAAAATAAAATTACATACCTAAAGCAGTAGAAAAACTAACTAAAAAGATCGGCAAGCTTTGGAAAGAAGAAATGTTCTTTCCCCAAAGAAAAAGAGATTCAGCCTCAGATCCATTACCGACAATCTCTTGAATAGTTCCTACCTGGATTACATCAACCAAATATTAACAAGAATTTGATAAATTAAATTTTTTGAAAAAGTTAGAAAACCATTTAAATTTAAAAATTCCACCTGACGGATGCTTTCAAGGTAACAACGAAGTACATTCCATGGGGTCAGAATAAAGTCAAAGTCGCTTGAACCCTTATTGTTTGACCAAGCTCCGGTAGCTACTGAAGTTTGCATGTGAAAAGTCTTGAGTCCATATCCACGTTTCTGAACTATTTCCCCATTATCACCAATGATATCGTTGTGTTGCTCAAGTGTGTATATGAAATTCTTTTGAAAAAGTTTCATGCGCAATCGATGGGCTTCTTTGGCATATAAAAGAGCCTACAAAGAAGGGGCAGTTTGTTAGAAAATAATAAGGTTAAGTTGCACACAAAAAAATCTACTAAGACTAAAATAAGTTAAAATATGACACCAGCATTTGATAAATGTACCTCGATCATGGATCCCTTTGATATCATTTTTTCACTCAAATCATAATACAAGTTTGAAGAAAGAAACAATGACTTGCTTGTCACAGGAACCTACAATAAGAAGTGAATGTGGATAAAAGATTAGCAAAAGTATCACATTCCAGATGTAATCACAAAAAACCATAGGTGAAAAGTTTGACCAATTTACTTATAAATAATTCAATTTTGGTAAGTGTTTCACCTTAAAAGGTCAAAATAGTTGAAGCCAAAAGATTTAACGATAAAACAAACTGGTTGAAATTCGAAGTGTATATCAATGCATAAAACCCCATCAATCGTTTGCTTATTTAGGAAGTAGATTACTACTGTAATAGCATAGTTTTTGTAATCATATTTAGCAAACTAATCAGTTATGAAATTAAAAAAAAACAAAAACCATATAATAAGAATCATACACTGTTACTGAGATCAAAAGCAGTCTTCTTGATAACATCAGTTGTTAAATGTGCATATCCGGTTGCATGATCATGTTTACAAGAGCTTGGAGAAGAAAGAGTAGAGATAACTGAAAAGCACTGTTGAAAACCAACTTCTAGAGATTTTGATTTCTCCATACAACTTTTCCAAAACTCCATAGACTTTGACGATTTGCAGTGCCTTGAAAATGTCGAAATAAACGCATCGTTTACATGTGAAGTGCAAAGGGCGTGACTAAGGCTTTTACTTTGCCAGAGCATGGCCAAACACTCCTTTAAAGAAACATTCTTGCAAGTGCAATATCTGATCATCAGCTCATATATGTCGGAATGAATGTCCATATAGCCCTACAACAAAAGACATTACAAACAATGAGGCACACATAATAAAAAAAAAATAAGTAACAAGGACAACGAGAAAACAAACCTTAAGAGATAACAAATCACCAACATGGTACAGCAAGATAAGGGTATTATGATACACCTTATCAGTTTGTTTAACAGATTGGGAATGCTCTTGGCCCAACCATAGCTTTAAAGCGTAGCCAATATCTTGAACAAAAACCTGTTTGCACCATAAAAAGTAAATACAAAGAGCAAAAACCTGTTGGCTCAACCATGGCTAACATGCCGTTTCGTACCTGAGGCACAAGGTGATTATATACATAATTTTATATATCCCATAGGTTTTTAGCTTCATTTACCCAAAATATAGCTAAAAGTAAGGTTTTTATACCATTTTACCTACATGTACAAACCAACAAACCCAAAGCACAACATTTTTCAGCATCAAAACGCCTCAGATACATGAAGCGCACGCCTCAGGACAAAAGCATCAAAAAAACCCTAAAATTTGCGCCTTTTGAGCACTTCTAGTATTTACTCTAGGCGCTGACCAAAAAAGCCCCAACACTTGCGCCTCAGCGCCTGAGGTGCACTTTTTAAAACCAAGGCCATGATATTTTAAACACGACATTTTTTTGTTACAAGTCAGGCTGGGTTGACCACGAACGCTTATTTGGCCCATTTGAGATAAAACATAACCCATACTGACTCAGGCGTAAGTAAGCGGTTCAAAACTGCCACCTCATTAATGTGATAATATGATATACATGTGTATGAATGAACTACAACGCCTGAAACATTAATATTTACTTTTGTTAGGTAGTACCTTAGAGTTTGGTTCTGCCTCTTGGGTACACAATGCACGTAAGCAATACGCCTCAGCTAACAAATTACAAACCGGACCACAGGCTTCCTTGTTCTTGTTGTACATATCACTCTGGATTAGTTGCAAAGTCACTTTATATCGGTAAACTAAAATAAAAATGAGAAGATAAGAAAGTAGAATTTAGAATGAAAGTAGCTGACCATAGTAGATATTGTTTCAGACAAAATGTCAATGCACTCATTTAGACCTTCAACTCCACATGCTCTTAATTCCCTTGCTTTTGCAATGAGAATCCTAGATTTATTTAACAAATTGTCCTTTGTACTGTAGATATCTTCTAAAAGAATGTTAGAGATGATCTTTTGCATTTTTTTACATAATTCAGGATTAAGAGACTGTATTTCCCTATAAGCTTCAAGCTCCTGAACAAAAGAAACGTATCTCAATAGTTAAATCTACAATAAAGGACTCATGAAGAGATTATGAAACCATAATAGCATAAGAACATAAAATGGGATTGTAAAAAAAAAACTATATAAGAGATTCAGTCCTTGGTTTAAAATAGCGTGAGGCGCTCCGAAGCGTTTTGGTTCCAAACGCTTTAGGTGAGGCAAGAGCTTCACGTATGTGAGGTGCTCAAAATAAAAAATAATATATATATAAATAAATATTTGTACACATCAATATGACAGATTCTACTTGTTACTCAATAATAAAAACAAAAACATGATTATAAAACACACTTAACCACGTAAAAAACATAGTTAAAACATACATTGAAGCCGAAACACACTTAAAACATAAACATAAAATAATAGTCCCTAATCAATAATCATCATAAGCAAGTACGTATTTCTCCATCAACGCTCGTTTTTTAGGGTAAAGAACCCAAATCTGACTTGATTAAAAGCTGTTAGGCCCCGTATGAAACCCTATTGGAGCTGATTTGAAATATTGGGCCCAAATAAAACCCAAATCTGACCTGATTGGGCCTGAAGCGTCGCCTCGAAACGCTTCACTTCAAATAACGCTTCAAGGCAAAAAAAGCGTTTTTCCTAACGCCTCGGGCGCTTCACGCCTCAAGCTCGCTTTTTTAAACCAAGAGATACATGTGTGTGCGTGTGCACCACATATACATGAGAGGAAAGAGGGAGTGAGAGAGAACCTGCTCTAATAGAAAACCAAGAGTTTCCTTTGACATTTTCAAAGAAGATGACACCATAGAATATATGGTTCGAACCCTACACCCATCTTCCAGATCCTTAGTTTCTTTACAAAATATCTACAAGCAAAGAATATCAGATAGCAAAGGTGATGCAATTCATGTTATGTGTTATGACTAACATGTCAAACGGGTCAAATCAAAAATAACTAAAATGAAACAGGTCCAATGAATTGAAACTCATCTAAAGTGTATATTATTGTGCAACACACTAGCACCTCCTAAATCATTATATTTAATAAAGTTAGATTATCACTAAAATAATTTAACTTTAGTAACTATATCCGAAACAAAAATCACTTTAAAAAGCTGAAAAAACTTCTGACAAATAAGTAACTTGTCAACTCAATCCAACCCATTTTGACCCGTTGACCAACCCAGCTGACCTCATGTTGCCATCTCTAGTGTATGTATATATAAAGGCAGTGTTTTGTTACTTACCTTCGCCCATTGTTTAACAAGAGCTTCTGGAATTGGAATCTTGTCAAACCAGTTTTGAGCAGCAGACCAACTTTCAAAAAAATCAGTTAAAATCATCCATATCTCCTCACTACTGGTACCACATTGGTAAAGTATATCCAACAAAAAAGCACTTTTTGCACAAGTTTCTGTGACAAAAACAGCTATGGCATCCTCTGAGAGGTCACTTGTAGACTCATCTTTACTTGAAACAAACAATTTACAATAATTCATTACACACTTCCATGCTGCTTGACAGCATAAATCAAATGACTTTGTTGCCTACAAACAGAATGCACCATCAGTCAGAAAAAATATATATATGTGTTTAAATATAATTAAAGATTTAGGTTACAGTATGCATATGTAACGTACCTCTTTTAATCTATTAGCTTTGTACAAAACTATCCCGACATTGTGCAAAGATGCATACAGATATTTCAATCCGTTAGGTTGAACCCATTTGGCTGAAATTAACTCCTTGAGATAAGCGGTACTTTCCTGCAATGAGTAAAAATAAGATAAGCTCGGTATACAAGATGACCAACAGCATAACATGTAATTACATTTGAAATGAAACCTCAAAACTTTGCTTTGTAGTAAACGAGAGTGTGAAAGAAGCAGTAGCTACAGCCAGTACAGCTCGGCTGTTGTCCTCATAAACGTGTTTCTCGTGTTCAAATTTACTGCATCCATAACCGACGAGAAGATAATGTCAAAGGGATGTTTATGTTTAACTTCAAAGTTATTAAAACAAACTACATGCATCAACATCTTATAGACGTACCAATAAGCATCAAACACAAGTCTAAACTGTTGGAAAACCTGTTCAATGTTAGATAGCTTGATAGGATTTGACATGTCACCAAATCCACAAAGTATGCCTTTACGCTCAGACTGTATCAACTCAGAAAGAGGTTCACACAAAAACTTTAAAGAGTTAAAATAAAAGCGCATGAAAGTCCCCGTATGTGCGGTGATAGAGGTTCTTAAACTTTGAAGTTGATTCTCCACATCAAGCAAAAGTTTGGGGACAGAAATGTCTTTGGAGTTACCACCTCTTGAATAGTAATTCAAATCACCCGTAGAAAATGTGATGGCATAAAGCCTCATGATCATATCAATCATTGATAAATTGACCTGCAAAATGGTTGTTAGCTTGTTACTAAAACTGGACTCTTTAACAAATACTAAAAAAACTTAAATTTAAAAAAAAATACACTCAAGAACATATATGCATACCTGAGAAAAGTAACTTGCCAGTTTCTTAAAGTGAGATGCAACTGCATCACGAGGATATGCAGTCGCATTGCGACATTTCATGGCAAAATAAACAACAAGTTCCAGAAAATCAACGTTAGCCTTTTCCTTGCCAACCTGACAAACATATAGTTAAGCTTTTTGTAATTATTGTTGACAAAGGAGATTAATGCAATGCATAAAGATTACATTTAGTTAAATTTATAGTTTTATTGCGTATAAATGTTCAAATAAACTTAGAACTCTCCCCAGTCCCCAATGAGGCAATGACAATGTACACATGACACGATTGAGTGAATGTTTGTCAAGAAATAGGATTGTGTTTCTTATGAAGTTGATAATTCATTTGTATATATGTGTATGATCCAATTCTTCATTTCATTTTTCTATCCAAATTTTATCATAATGTTTGGGTCAACCAGTTTTGACTTCTTACTATGCTCCCTCGAATCTCCATGTGATGTATCTTCCTCATACAAATATCCTCTATCTACTCAACCTGACTTTATATTTAACTTAAACATCATGTATGGTGTGCAGTGTTCCTCCAAACAATTAAAAAAAAACTAAATTGTTCTTAAGGTTGTGATAAAATTATTTTTGGCCATTATATCATTGGTGATTCGATTTTCCATAGCGACCCAAGTAGATACTTCATTTCTGTTGTAGATTTGGATTATATATTGTTTAACTTCTTTTTTCACTTAGCTACGTACTTTGCACCGCTCAAAACAAACATACTCTAGAGTACCGTGATGTTCTCTCACAAAATTCCAACCTTGATGACCTCCTTAGCATATTTTTTGCATAACAAATCGTCACACTTCAAAGTATATAACAGAAACTAAAAATGTATAACTTTACTTAAGCATTAAAACTGAGAAACGAGCTTAGAGGATTACCGCGCATTCATTAGCCATTGTATCCAACACCAAAGTTAGTACTTTTTCACTGCCCAAAACTTCATGATCCAGCTGTGAAAATACTAAACTGCATATCTTGTGAGCAAACTGCATTAAAAACATGAATATAAAACTTCATGTTCATCTCATCAAGCTTTGTTAAGGCATCACTCTTCACTCATCAGTAAAATAAACTCTTGTATAGCAACTCACCTTTTCTATCTGATCATTCAGAGACGGTCTTTTATACTCTGAAAACGTTTCAACACAAAATTTACAAATCAAGTTCACATCAAAACTTGCAAGCTCCCCAACCATAAAATAAGCACATTTGCTCATATACGACACAAGCATCCTATGCAACTTATCATATCCATCCACACCAATAACCCTGTCACATAAACTCACTCATTTTAATAAAACTTCCACTGTTAAAGCACATATATACAAGAATGTGTACCTAACTGCCAATGTCTCCTAGGGTTCCTACCATAGCTTCTAAGCAAAATATCATTTCCTAAACATCAATTAAACTAATTTCATTATTCATTCTTATAACAAACTGTAACAATATACCTCAACCACGGCTGGATATCGTCAACCATCGAAAGCACTCTACGATACTCCTGCTCCTCTTTACTCTGAACATTAGCAACACGCTTAACAAGCGCGACAACCACCTCGAGCAGCAACACCGCAATCTCCCTATCCTCGATCTCTTTCCTCACTTCCGGAACAATCCTTCCACTTCCAATTCCACTTCTCTTACCACACAAACTCCCTACAAACCCTAGCACAGCCACCCCTACCGCTTCCACCTCATCATATCTCCCCCAATTTCCACAACAATTCATAAACCGAGCACGCTGAACCTGAATCGTGCAAGGTTTACACGACAACTGCGATGAAACAGCCTCCAAACAATCGATACAAAGCCTGTAAGTATCGAACAGTTGTGAGGCGTAACGAGAGTCGATTTTGGGGGTTTCGTTGAGGCGTTTGGGGATGAGTGATAAGGATTTGTTGAGGAATGATAAGAACTGCTTTGCGAGTGATCGGAGAGTGGTGACGTCAGCTTTTGGTGGTTTTTTGTTGAGGACTGGGGAGAATGGGTGGAGGTGTGAGAGGAAGAGGTGGTGGATGTTTGTGAGATCGGTGGAGGATTCGAGCTTTGAGAGGAGTGATGATTCTGTTACGGCGGTGGTGGTGCCGGAATCCGCCATTAGCGGCGGTGTGTGGTGGCGTGTGGGAGAAGAGAGTGAAAGTGGGCGGGAAAGGAACAGGGGTGTGGTTTCAGTGAAATGTTGAAAAGATGGAGGTCAAATTTGGTTTTGGGAGTTACAAAAGTAGTCCCTCTATTATTTCTCTTTTATTTTTGCTACAACAATTTTTTTAACATCCAAAATATAGCATATAAAATAAGGAACAATATGAACTATATTGGCTTACCCTGTAAACAAACGAATGTATAGCGAACTGTTTTTTAAATTCGAGCGATACTCCCTTTAAATCCTCATTCGAAGATTGATCAGGTACTTCTCTCTTCCTTCTCTCTTCATCTTCTTAGTCTGTTCTTCTTCTAAGTCTTTAGATCACAATGAAACTACGATCATCCCCCGCCAAGGATCATCAAAAAGATAGTTCTTTGAAAAGCTAAGGGATTATCAAAAATACTCCGAAGGAACTCTGCTGCTTTACCGATCCAGAGATCGACCGGATCCGCTACTGTTGTCCGGTGGACACCGTCTTCAAGCCCTTTGACCCTACTGCCAAAAGCGACTTTATTTCTGAAACTTGGGTTGCTTTTCCGGCTACCCCATTCCTGATAGGATACTCATATCCTTTCCCTGACTTCACTGAATCCTTATTTTCTCTTACCGGCATGTGCTACATTCAGGCCATGCCAATGATGTGGAGAGTTTTATATACCCTAAAGAAAATCATTGAGCAAGAGGGCGTAGAGATAGGGATATCAGAATAGGCGGAGCTGTATAACCTTGTAAGCCATGGATCACATCGCTACATGTTCAAACACAAACCCGGTGCTGCTCACCCAATCCTCAAGGCCACAAAGAATGATACTAATTGGAAGAAGCGATTCTTCTTTGTTATGAGGGATTCTATCCCTGATGGGAAAGATCTCCCCAAAACGTGGACCACCCATGGTAGGATATAGGATCCTTATAGAAGGATCATAGGATGACTCTGTTTTTTGTTGAGGATAACTGATCCTTCTCTGTTTTTTGTGCAGCTATCTCAGTCTCTCATATCGATCCATCACCTGCAACCAAAGAAAGGATTGCTGCTTTCTGGAATCTTGATCCTGCAGTTAGATCATTTTAAGCAAACACAAAGGATTCACAAGAAGTATCTTCCGGTTTAGTCACAATGTCAAGTAAGTGTTTAAACTTATATGTAAGTAAATAAATTTATGTAAAGGATACTTATCTATTATTCGTTGTTTGTAGGTGCTGGAAAATCTTCAAAGTCAGCCTCCCGCTTCAGTGTCAGTGATCTCAGCACTGTGGCTCCCCGGTCCGGAAAGAAGAAGTCTGCTGCTAGCCCAAGCGTCCCAATGCCTAAGCCTGTCACCTCCAAGGGAGGAAAGAAGAAGAAGGCTACTGAAGCTGACAACCTTTAAGGCCTGCACCTCATCCGTCACTAGTTTGAGGAATATTTCTCTGAGGTAAGGATCCTTGATCCTGACTGAGTATCCTGCCCATTTGAGGATAACGGATCCTGAACTTTACCTTGTCTTTTTGCAAAAATTCGCCGAGATCCAGACGATCTTTGACGCATATGTTGAAGAGGCTGAGCAAAAGCATCTGGAGTTCCAAAAGTTCTTCATGGCTAAGGACCAAACCATCTTTTCCCTTGAGAGAGAGCTGAACTTGGCGAAAAAGCAGGTGGTCATGGCCCAGATTAATGCTGATCACGAGAAGCATGAGGTGATGGAGGATGCTAAAGTCTTTGCTGCCATCATTATGTACAAGATCAAGCTGCAAATGGCCAAGGAGGCTGAGGATCCTGACTTCGACAGGACCACTTGGGACCAGGAGGGCTGGAGGGCTAAGCTGGCTGAGCTAGACGATGAAGAGGAGGCTACTGAGGTCTTGGTGATTGAGGCAAGTGGCAGCGGGAAGGATCAAGCTGGTGGTGATGGTGATGCGGCCAAGGTGTGAGCTGCAGAAATGGGCAATGATGGATTTATCTAGACGCGGCCGGAGCCCATTTTTTAGGATGTTAATGTTTTTTGGTTGTGATGTTTTTTGAACAATGCTGGTTGGTACTTGAATAATAGTTTTTAGGGTTATGGATCATGGATCCTTGGACAATAGGTAGGATAATGGGTGGTGGATGGATCCTCTGTTTGGGGGATGAAACCACTTGTTATCCTGTCGCTTTTATTTCCTGCACTAAGACTTGTTAATATGGACACCCTTTGCCAACCCAAGTGGACGGGCCACGATTTGCTGGTAGAAACTTGGGTTGGCAATTTTGACAACCTTTAAGGGTTAACTTACGGTAAATAAATAAAAATTTAATCTTTTGGCTTATCATGTGTTGTTATTTTTGTGAATATTTGATCTTTCAACCGTTGTGACATACTTTATTTGAATTCATAAGGTAAAAACAAAGATTTAATATATCATGTCAAAAAGTTTAGGATATGATCAAGGATCAAATATCCTATGATCGACAAATTCAAGAAAAGTAGTATAGTTCAAGGATCATGTATCCTGTTGTCAAATGATAAGGGTCACTTATATAAATAATGAATAAAATCAAAGTAATTAAGGATCATACCTGAGAATCCAAGTTAGGATCCTAGACCTTTAACATTTACAATCAGGATAACCAAAAGAAAAACCTTAATGAAAGGTTAGGATCAAGGATCCTTGGTTGTTTAGCTTCAAAAACCTGAAATAGAGCATAACTTGGGACTAAGCCAATATAAGAGAAGAGTTAGCAACTGGGGACAAGCCCAACAATTCTGGGGACAAGCCCAATAAACTGGGGACAAGCCCAAAAAACTGGGGACAAGCCCAAAAAGAAAAACTAGGGACAAGCCCAAAGGATCTTGTGTAAACTGGAGTATGGCCCTCACTGGCGACTATCCAAACTTAGTGACATGAAAATGCCAAAACCTTAGCTAACGTGAAAACGTTAGAAACCTTAGGAACGAATGTATGGTACGTCTACCATTATATGTAGGATCCTGAATACAGCCAGTACAATGAAATTGCCAGCCTCTAAAGTGAGTACTGGTCCCATTGCCATGAACTGCACCAGGATCATCATGCGCTACTGGCGATACTGGGGACAGGCCCAAAAAACTGGGGACTAGCCCAAATAACTGGGGACAAGCCCAAAAAACTGGGGACAAGCCCAATAAACTGGAGACTTCTGTGGGTACTCGATCATTTGCTAAGGATATATCAAGCTTCTGCAAAACTCAGAACTAAGTGAAAGAAGGATAAAGGATGCAGGATCATTCTCCTTGTATATAAGAATTAAGATAATTAAAGAATTAAATAGATTAGAATTGGATCATTACCAGAATGAGGATCATCTATCCTCTAAGGATCCTTCATGGACATTGGATACTGAAACAGTTGAGGATCCCGGATCCTTATTACATGAAGTATCTTTTTAAGTGGACTGCATTCCAAGCTCTTGGTAGTAAATCTCCTTCCATGGTTAACAATCGATATGCCCCCTTTCCTGCTTCAGCTTCAATAAGATAGGGGCCTTCCCACTTTGGTGCTAACTTGCCATCAGCAGGATTGGTGGTATTCTGAAATGCTTTCCTTAATACCATATCGCCAACTTGGAACTTCCTGATCCTGACATTCTTATTATAGGCTCCAGCCATCCTTTGTTGATAACTAGCCATCCTTATCCTCGCCAAATCCCTGAGTTATTCTATGGTATCCAAGTCTTGAACTAAGTTTTCAGCATTTCCTTCAGGATCACGGATGCTTGTTCTTGCAGTAGGAACCACCATCTCTGTAGGGATCACTGATTATGCTCCAAATACTAAAGAAAATGGAGTTTGACCAGTAGCATTCTTGGGAGTTGTCCTATCAGCCCATAGTACATAAGGTAGTTCTTCTGCCCACTTTCCTTTCTTGGATCCAAGCTTCTTCTTCAAGTTGTCGATGATGATCTTGTTGGATGATTCTGCCTGACCATTAGCTTGTGGGTGGACTGGTGTTGATGTTATCATCTTAATCCCCCAGCTGTCACAAAAGTTAGTAGTTCTATTCCTAATAAATTGGGATCCATTATCACAAACAATTTCAGAAGGAATACCAAATCTGGTAATAATGTTTCTTTTAATAAAGGATATCACTTCTTTTTCTCTGACTTGAGCAAAGGCTTCAGCCTCTATCCACTTGGAGAAGTAATCAGTCATAGCAAGCATGAACACTTTTCCACCAGATGCCTTGGGAAGTTTACCAACTATATCCATTCCCCATCTCATAAATGGCCAAGTAGAGGATATAGGATGCAAGAGCTCTGCTGGTTGGTGAAGGATGTTACTATGTCTTTGACAAGGATCACACTTCTTGGCATAATCCACAACAACCTTCTTCATAGTAGGCCAATAGTATCCTGTTCTAAGGATCCTTGAGAACAATGCCCTGCCCCAGTGTGGTTTCCACAATCTCCTTCATGAAAATCCTTTAAAACTTCTTGGACTTCAGGATCCTCAATACATCTTAGATATGGTCCTGCAAGAGATCGTTTACAGTGGCGAAACTTCGCCCCCCCCCCCAATTTTTCGAAACCGTGGGGGTGGAAACGTATATACCTAAAAATTTTCTATACGAAAGTACTATTCATAACACTACGCATCGAAAAGTTCGAGGGGTCGGGCGCCCCCTCGGGTTTGTTCTAAGCTACGCCCCTGATCGTTTATATAACATGTTATTCAATATTGTAAATTGAGATACCTTAATTTTGAAAGCCCTGGGGTTTTCTCCTATAGGAATCTCTCCATGCTGGATATATCTCATGATTGGAAGGATCCATGATCCTGAATGAGACTGTGTATCGTCACTAGGGATGATTGCAGAATCCTCTCCTATCTCCATAGCTACATGATCCTCAATAGCAGGAGTTAGGATATGAATAATAGGGATCTTGATATCCTTTGGGATCTTCAAGGATGATCCTAGATTGGCCAATGCATCAGCTTCTGCATTCTCTTCTCTGGGTACCTGTGTCAAACTAAAGGAAACAAAAGAGAGTGTCAATTCTTTGACTATCTCTAAATATTTGATTAGCTTTTCACCTTTAACAGCATAGGATCCATTAAAGTGATTAGTAATTAACAATGAATCTACATGTACCTCAAGATACCTGATCCTCATATGCTTGGAAATTTGCAAACCAGCTATCAAGGCTTCATATTCAGCCTCATTGTTAGTAGTTTGAAACTCACAAGCTATTGAGTGGGGTATTATGTCCCCCTGTGGCAATTTTAGTAGTATTCCAAGTCATGTTCCTTTGACATTAGAGGCTCCATCAGTGAAGAGTATCCAAGGATCCTTAGTTTCTTCAAGCTATTGGACTTCTAACTCAGCTTCCCTTTGCAAGCCACTACTGAAATCTGCCACAAAGTCAGCTAAGGCTTGGGATTTAATGGTAGTTCTAGGTTCATATCTTATATCATAAGCACTGAGCTTCACTGCCCATTTAGCCATTCTTCCTGATATTTCAGGTTTCCTGAGAACATTCTTAATTGGAAAATTAGTCTTAACAATAATGGCATGAGTTTCAAAATAATGTCTTAATTTAGTAGATGCCATAATCAAAGCAAGGATAAGTTTTTCTAAATGTGAATACCTGGATTCAGCATCAAGCAAACTCTTACTTACATAATAGACAGGATGTTGTGTACCTTGGTGATCCTTAACAAGGACCGCACTTACTGCTCTAGAGGATACCGCCAGATATAAGGATAATATATCCCCTCTTTCTGGTTTCATTAAGGCAGAAGCTGAGTATAGGTAATCCTTAAGGGCTTTGAGAGCATTTTCATGCTTTTCAGTCCACTCAAATTTCTTGTTCTTTCTCAATATGTCATAGAATTCCTTGCACTTTTCTGATGACTTGGATATGAACCTGTTCAAGGTTGCGATCCTGCCTGTCAACCTTTGCACATCCTTTGCATTGGCAGGAGATTTTATGTTCACAATTGCCTTGATTTGCTCTGGACTTGCCTCAATGCCTCTTTTTGTCACCATATAGCCTAGGAATTTTCCTGCTTTAACACCAAAGTGACACTTGGAAGGATTTAGTTTCATATTAAATTTATCAAGGATATCGAATGCTTCCTCCAAGTCTCTAAGGTGATCCTCAGCTTTCTTGGACTTAACCACCATGTCATCTATATAAACCTCCATAGTGTGTCCAATTTGTTCCTTAAACATCATATTGACTAGCCTTTGATAAGTAGCACCTGCATTTCTTAGTCCAAATGGCATAGCAATATAACAATATATACCAGTTGGGGTCATAAAGGCTGTATCCTCTTGATCAGATGGTTCCATCTGAATTTGTTGAAATCCAGATGAAGCATCCATAAAAGTCAACAACTCATGACCCGCGGTAGCATCCACCATGGAGTTAATGTGGGGTAATGGGAAAGGATCCTTGGGACATGCCTTGTTTAAATCAGTAAAATCGACACATACCCTCCACTTTCCATTTTTCTTTTGAACAACAACCACCTTGGATACTTAACCTCTCTTATCATACCTGCCCGGAGTAGTTTATCTACCTCCTCCTGGATAATAGCATTCCTCTCAGGTGCAAATTTCCTTCTTTTTTGATGTATTGGTTTGAATGACCTGTCAACACCAAGTTTATGAGTAATTATATCTTTAGATATACCTGTCATGTCTTCATGCTTCCAGGCAAAGGTAGTTTTTCTCCTCTTTAGGAAGGATACCAAATCCTGTTCAATGTTGCTAAGGATCCCTGATCCTATGAAGACCTTGGATTCAGGATCATGAGGATCCATAAGGATGTCTTTCACATCCTGTTCTCTTGCCTCCAAGACATCTCTTGGAGGATACTTTAGTTGTTATTGCTCCCTTGGTCTTGAGGCTGGCTTCATTGATGATGTGTAGCAATTATTAGCTTCTTGTTGATCACTCTCTATCTTTACCACTCCCCATGGACTAGGAAGCTCTACACATTGATGATAGGTAGATGGGACTGCCTTCATGTCATGTATCCATGGCCTGCCAAGGATAACATTACAACCGGATAAGCAATCTATAACACAAAATTTTTTATAAGAATGAAGTCCTTCAATATAGATGGGGAGTTTGATGTCCCCCAATGTGTTCTTGGTTTCTCCACTAAATCCCACAAGAACTGAGGTTCTTGGCACAATATCCGATTCAGGGATGTTCATCTTCTTGAGGACATCAAGCTGAATGATGTTTACTAAGCTTCCTCCATCTATCGGGATCCTGCGAACAAGGTGGTTAGATATAAATAAAGTAATAACAAGACCATCATGATGAGGATCCTGGACATCAACACGATCATCCTCATCAAAAGTTATAACTTTATCCTGGGTAACAGTAGAGGTTCGGATGGGTCTATCCCCATTATCCATCTTGGTTTCCTTGGCATGTCTCTTGGCTGCTGAAAAGGAAGTACCACAAATGTCTGATCCACTGGATATGGAGTTTATAACTTGTGCATCTGCTGGAGGGGCAGGAGCCCTTTCTGGAACCCTTTCAAGATCCAGGATCATTGACTTTTTTCTCCCCAAAAGCTCCTTCAAATGCCCCTTGCTTAACAAGTAACCAATCTCTTTTCTTAGTGCAATACATTCTTCAGTGAGATGCCCGAAATCCTCATGATATGCACACCATTTGGATTTGTCTTTTGTTGCAGCTGGTGTTAGGGGTGGATTTCTAAATAACCAGTGATCCTTATTTGCTGTTGGATTTAGTGATCCTCAACTCTGTCTGAAGTAGTGATCCTCAGAAGTGTTGCAGGATCAGGATCATGGATCACTATAAGGATCCCAGTACTAACGGTTGTCTACTTTGAATTCGTGAATGTTTTGCAGGAAGTTCAACTCGGACTTAGTCTTGGCGACATTCCTGGAGAATATTCCCAGACTATCCCGCACGTGCTTGGCCAAAAATGGACGTTGTGGAGAACGTGGGAGCTTGGCACAAAAGTCGGATAGTTAGTTATTGTAGTTAAGTTTTATTTTAAAAGGGGTAACGAGCTAGAATTAGAACACTTAGCCATTTTCAGCTACACACACTCTCATACACTCGCATACTTGAAGCTCTCGACAAACATTCATTCGCTTTGGTTCACTTTTACACATTTCACGATAGTGATCCTTGTACCTAGCTCGTTACTATCCGAAGTTGTAAACATTTATTCATTTATTCGAGCTTGGTGATCGGTAGTTTCCATCACCCGGGGTTTTTTGTGCCGGAGATCAACTCTTGATCAAGGGCTTTTTCCCCATATAAATCCTTGTGTCATTTGTGCAATTTACATTGAAGTGATCCTTATTATTGTTCTACATTTCAAGCATCATACCCCGTGACATAGAGTTTGGTTGCAATATCCTCATCAGATTTTTTGACCAAAACAGTTTGGCGCCCACCGTGGGGCAATTGGTGCTTCATCCTTAGAGAAATTCGCATTTATGTGCTCATTTCGGTTCACTACAACCAAGCAAATGGCTTCCTCAGCGAAGAATGCTTCAAATTTGATGCCCTCATTCACTTCTTCTCAAGGCGTTCCCCCTTTGCCTCCACCACCTTCTGGATCCCAGAAGAATGCAGAGAATGCTGCGAAGAAACCAACTCCCATTTTCTCAAAACCTCCAACTTCTTCTGCTTCTTACACTCCCACTACTAGTGACATGTTTACTTTGATTTTGCAGATGAAGGATCAGATAAGGCAACAGGACAAGACCAATGAGAGGATTCTCAAAGAAATCGGAGATCTCAAGAAACAAAAGACAACGGCAGAGGATCATTCCCCACTGGTGCCGAAATCCTTGAATTTTGATACTCCGGTGATTACTTCTCAGCCATCAGTGGCTCCAGACGTTCAATATGTGGGTGGACCGAAAGGAGTGCACTACGGAACAACAACAATGACCCAGGCATCAGGTTCATATTTCCAGCCAGCGGGATCCTACCCTCAGCATATGGGATCCCTCACGAATTCAGGAGGATATCCAGGAGCGCAGCAGGTTCAAGGATCTTCCTTTATTCTAGGATCATCCCAGGTTCAAGGATCCTCCTTTGTTCCAGGATCATCCCAGGTTCGAGGATCCTCCTTTGTTCCAGGATCATCCCAGGTTCAAGGATCCTCCTTTGTTCCAGGATCATCCCAGGTTCAAGGATCCTCCTTTGTTCCAGGATCGTCCCAGTTTCAGGGATCCTTCCAGATGCCAGGATCCTTGAGGAGTTTGCAAACAGGAAGTTCAGATGTCCATCAGGGAGATTTTATTCCAATGCAGACCAATGCTTCTACTGGTCCCTCGATCATTCCAGAGCCTCAACAATATGGATTAACATCCAATCTTCCTAATCTGAATCCAATGGGAGGTAACACTTTTAATAATTCTTATACTACTAACCATGGCCTTATGCAGGATCCAGGTATCAATCATGCCATGGCCAGAGAATTGCAAAAGCTAAAGGATATGATATCAAGTGTTCCAGGAGTGGTCAAACCTATCCCAGAGATTGCAGATGGGAGCCACAAGGTATCTCGTTTTGCACCACCGATCTGTGATGCTGAGATACCCAAGAGGTTCCATGTGCCAACAATGAAACTGTATGATGGTTCGACGGATCCTGAAGAACACATAGCACAATACAGGGAGAGGATGGAGATCAATCCAATTCCAGAAAGGTTAAAGGAAGCATGCCTGTGCAAGGGATTCGGATCCACTCTTACTGGATCAGCTCTCAAATGGCTGCTAAGTCTTCCTCCCTATTCTATTACCTCATTTGCTAATCTAGTTAACTTGTTTAATAATCAGTTTTCTTGTAGTAGAAAATTTGAACGATTAACTAGTGATCTATATAGGATAACCCAGGGTCATAATGAATCGTTAAGGGATTACATTACCAAATTCAGTAAAGAATCCTTAGACATTCCCAACTTAGATATAGCTACGGCTGTTGAGGCCTTTAAAATGGGATTGCTTAGGGATTCGTCGTTCTATGATGATCTTGTTATGACACCGTGCAGGAACTTAGATGAGGTAAGAACACGAGCACTTAGGTTCATTAGGCTAGAGGACGACAAGAGGATCCAGGAGAGGTTAGCAGGATCCTCAAAGCAGGATAAGCAAGGATCCTCATTCAGGAACAACAAGTTCAGATCCTATAACAGATCTGATAATCAGAACGTGCATTCTGTTGATCAAGAAGAGGATGATGAGGATTATCCTCCAATTTCTGAATATTGTTTTTGTGTTGATAACAATGAACTAATCCTTGCGATGCAGAACCTAGGTGATAAAGCTAGATGGCCGAGAAAAAATGATAGGCCAGCTGCAACTAAGGATAAATCAAAGTGGTGTGCATACCATGAAGATTTTGGGCATCTCACAGAAGAATGCATTGCACTGAGAAAGGAAATTGGATACTTGTTGAGCAAGGGGCATCTAAAAGAATTGTTGGGAAGAAAAAAGTCAAGGACTCAGGATCCTGAAAGGATCCCTGAGAAGGCTCCAGCCCCTCCAGCAGATGCACAAGTGATAAACTTTATTTCTGGAGGATCAGACATTTGTGGCACATCCTTCTCAGCAGCTAAAAGGCATGCAAAGGAAACTAAAATGGATAATGGAGAAAGACCTGTTCGAACATCAAGTGTCTCCGAAGGAAAAGTCATAACCTTTGATGAGGATGATCGTGTTGATATCCAAGATCCTCATCATGATGGTTTAGTTATTACTCTTTTCATTTCTAACCATTTTGTCCGCAGGATCCTTATAGACGGAGGAAGCTCAGTGAACATTATCCAGCTTGATGTTCTAAAGAAGATGGGAATTCCTGAATCAGATATCATACCAAGATCCTCCGTGCTTGTGGGATTTAGTGGCGAAACTAAGAATACCCTGGGGGACATTAAACTCCCAATATACATTGAAGGCCTACACTCTTATAAAAAATTTTGTGTTATTGACTGTCTATCTTGTTGTAATGTTATCCTTGGCAGGCCCTGGATACACGATATGAAAGCAGTCCCATCTACCTACCATCAATGTGTGAAGCTCCCTAGTCCTTGGGGAATAGTGAAGATTGATAGTGATCAGCAGGAGGCTAAGAATTGCTACACTTCATCGATGAAACCAGCCTCGAAGTCAAGGGAGCAATAGCAATCAAGGTATCCTCCAAGGGATGTCTTAGAGGCAAGAGAGCAGGATGTGGTAGAAATCCTCATGGATCCTGATGATCCTGAATCCAAAATCTATATCGGATCAGGGATCCTTGGCGAAATGAAAGAAGACCTCGTATCCTTCCTCAAAAGGAGAAAGAATACCTTTGCATGGAAACACGAAGACATGACTGGTATATCCAAAGATGTAATCACTCACAAACTCGGGATTGACAGATCCTTCAAACCAATCCATCAAAGGAGAAGAAAGTTTGCACCGGAAAGGAATGTCATTATCCAGGAAGAGGTAGAGAAATTACTCCGGGCAGGTATGATTAGGGAGGTCAAGTATCCAAGATGGTTGGCCAATGTGGTTGTTGTTCAAAAGAAAAACGGAAAGTGGAGGGTATGTGTCGATTTTACCGATTTAAATAAGGCATGTCCCAAGGATCCTTTCCCATTACCCCACATTGACTCCATGGTGGATGCAACTGCGGGTCATGAACTGTTAACTTTTATGGATGCTTCATCTGGATTCCAACAAATCCAAATGGAACCATCCGACCAAGAGGATACAGCCTTCATGACTCCAACTGGTATATACTGCTATATTGCTATGCCGTTCGGATTAAGAAATGCAGGTGCAACATATCAAAGGCTGGTGAATATGATGTTCAAGGATCAGATTGGACAAACTATGGAGGTTTACATAGATGATATGGTGGTAAAATCCATAAAAGCTGAGGATCACCTAAGGGACTTGGAGGAAGCGTTCGATATCCTTGACAAATATAACATGAAACTTAATCCTTCAAAATGTCACTTTGGTGTTAAAGCAGGTAAATTCTTAGGATATATGGTGACAAAGAGAGGCATTGAAGCTAGCCCGGAACAAATCAAAGCAATAGTGAACATCAAATCTCCGGCCAATGCTAAGGATGTTCAAAGGCTAACAGGCAGGATAGCAGCTTTGAACAGATTTATATCCAAATCCTCAGAGAAGTGCAAAGAATTCTATGATATCCTAAGGAAGAACAAGAAATTTGAGTGGACTGAGAAGCATGAAAATGCTTTAAGAGCCCTCAAAGATTACCTATCCTCAGCCCCAGCCTTGATGAAGCCAGAAAAAGGCGATGTGCTATCCTTGTATCTTGCAGCATCCTCAAAAGCAGTAAGTGCGGTCCTTGTTAAGGATCATGAAGGTACACAACATCCTGTCTATTATGTAAGTAAAAGTTTACTTGATGCCGAATCCAGGTATTCACACCTTGAAAAGCTTATTCTTGCATTAATTATGGCATCTACTAAGTTAAGACATTATTTTGAAACTCATGTTATCATTGTTAAAACTAATTTCCCAATTAAGAATGTCCTCAGGAAACCGGAGATGTCAGGAAGGATGGCTAAGTGGGCAGTGAAGCTAAGTGCATATGATATAAGATATGAGCCTAGGACAGCCATCAAATCCCAAGCATTAGCTGACTTTGTGGCTGATTTCAGTAGTGATTTACAAGAAGAAGCTGAGTTAGAAGTCCAGCAGCTAGAAGAGACCAAGGATCCTTGGATACTCTATACTGATGGATCCTCAAATGTCAAAGGCACAGGGCTTGGAATACTACTAAAATCGCCACAGGGGGACATAATACCCCATTCTATAGCTTGTGAGTTCCAAACCACTAACAATGAGGCTGAATATGAAGCCTTAATTGATGGTTTGCAAATTGCAAAACATATGGGGATCAGGTATCTTGAGGTACATGTAGATTCATTGTTAATTACAAACCACTTTAATGGATCCTACGCTGTTAAAGGTGAAAAGCTAACCAAATATTTAGAGATAGTCAAAAGTTTGGCACTCTCTTTTGTTTCCTTTAGTTTGACGCAGGTACCAAGGGAAGAAAATACAGAGGCTGATGCATTGGCTAACTTAGGATCATCCTTGAAGATCCCGGAGGATATCAAGATCCCTATTATCCATATCCTGACCCCGGCTATCGAGGATCACGAGGCTATGGAGATAGGAAATGATCCTGCAATTATCCCTTGTGAGGATACTCAATCCCATTCAGGATCAGGATCTCACCAATTATGAGATACTTATAACATGGAGAGATTCCTACAGGAGAAAACCCTAGGGCTTTCAAATCTAAGGTATCTCAATTCACAATTTTAAATAATATGTTGTATAGACGATCTCTTGCATGACCATACTTGAGATGCATTGGGGATCCTGAAGTTCAGGAAGTTTTAAAAGACTTCCATGAAGGAGATTGTGGAAACCACACTGGGGGCAGGGCATTATTCTCAAGGATCCTGAGGACAGGATACTACTGGCCAACCATGAAGAGAGACGCTGTGGAGTATGCTAAAAGATGTGATCCTTGTGAGAGACACAGCAATATCCTTCATCAACCAGCTGAATTATTGCATCCTATATCCTCCTCTTGGCCATTTATGAGATGGGGTATGGATATAGTTGGTAAGCTCCCTAAGGCACCTGGTGGAAAAGTATTCATGCTAGCTATGACTGATTACTTCTCCAAGTGGATAGAGGCTGAAGCTTTTGCCCAAGTCAGAGAAAAGGAAGTTATATCCTTCATTAAAAGAAATATTATAACTAGATTTGGAATTCCTTCTGAGATTATATGTGATAATGGTTCCCAATTTATTGGGGGCAGAACCACTAACTTTTGTGACAGCTGGGGGATTAAGATGATAACATCAACACCAGTCCACCCACAAGCTAATGGTCAGGCAGAATCATCCAACAAGATCATCATCAACAATTTGAAGAAGAAGCTTGGATCCAAGAAAGGGAAATGGGCAGAAGAACTACCCTATGTGCTTTGGGCTGATAGGACAACCCCTAAGAATGCTACTGGTCAAACGCCATTCTCTTTGGTATTTGGGTCAGAATCAGTGATCCCAACAGAAATGGTGGTTCCAACTGCAAGAACTAGTACCCGTGATCCTGAGGAGAATGATGAGAACTTGGCTCAAGACCAGGATACTATTGAAGAAATCAGGGATATGGCTAGGATAAGGATGGCCAGTTATCAGCAAAGAATGGCTGGTGCTTACAACAAAAATGTCAGGATCAGGAGGTTTCAAGTTGGAGATATGGTATTAAGGAAAGCATTTCAGAATACCACCAATCCTGCTGATGGAAAATTGGCTCCAAAATGGGAAGGCCCTTATTTGATTGAAGCTGAAGCAGGAAAGGGGGCATATAGATTGCTAACCATGGAAGGTGATTTGCTACCAAGAGCTTGGAATGCTGTCCACTTGAAGGAATATTTCATGTGAGCAGGATCCTCATGGCACAGATGATCCTCACGATAGGGATATCCTTAAAGGATCCTCAAAGTATCGGTGATCCTTACTTAGGTAATATCCTAAACTTGAACTATTTCATTTCTTTATTTTCTCATATAAGGATAAGGATCATGTATCCTTTATCCATCCCTCACGTGAGTTTAAGTTTTGAAAGTTCAGGTATCCTTAACATAACATTGGTTATCCGCTGAAGCAATCCGTTCCTTGGGTTTAACCCCAGTTATTTGGGCTTGACCCCAGTTCCGCCTGTAGCGCATGATGATCCTGGTATAGTCCAAGGCAGTGGGACCAGTACTCGTTTTAGGGGCTGATAATTCCATTGTACTGGCTATGCCTAGGATCCTACGTATAATGGTAGACGTACCATACATCCGTTCATAAGGTTTCTAACGTTTTCACGTTAGCTAAGGTTTCTAACGTTTTCACGTTAGCTAAGGTTTTGGCATTTTCATGTCACTAAGTTTGGATAGTCGCCAGTTAGGGCCATACTCCAGTTTACATACGATCCTTGGGCTTGTCCCCAGTTATCCTTGGGCTTGTCCCCAGTTATCCTTGGGCTTGTCCCCAGTTGCTAACTCTTTTCTTATGTTGGCTTAGTCCCAAGTTATGCTCTATTTCAGGTTCTTGAAGATAGGCAACTAGGGATCCTTGATCCTTACTTTATTCTAAGGTTTATCTTATAGTTATCCTTATCATGGTTAGGATCCTAACTTGGGCCCTCAGGTATGATCCTTAACTATTTTTAATCCTATTCATTATTTATTTGAATAACCCTTAAAAATTTGACAACTAGACTTGTGATCCTCAAAACACATTGCTTTTTGGGATTCTTTAAATATAGGATATCTGATCATGGATCATATCCTAAATATTTTCAATCTGACTTATTCAAAATTATTTATTCAATGAATATGCATCAAAACAAAGGAAAATCAAAGAAACACAAGGATAACAACACAAGATAAGCGACAAAAGGTTAAGATTTTATTTATTAACAAAGTAGTAACCCTTAAAAGGTTGTCAAAATTACCTACCCCGAGCATCTACCAGCAAAACGTGGCCCGTCCGCTGGGGTAGGTAAAGGGTGTCCATGATAATAAGTTCGAAAGTAGTGCAGGAATATAAAGGCGGCAGGATCACAATGGCTTCATCCCCAAAACAAAGGATCCCTCCACCATATGCAATCCTGCCTATTGTCCAAAGGATCATACGTGATCCTTAATCCTAAAAACTATTGTTTGAGTACAACCCATCATTGTTCAACAAAAAACACCATAACCACAAAAGACCTACTACCAACTTTAAAAATTGGGCTCCGGCTGCGTCTAGGAATGTCCATCATCGCCCAATTGTGCTGTCTACACCTTTGTTGCATCCTCTTCCCCTCCAGCTGCGGTATCCTTCATCGGATCCTTTCCACTGCCACTTGCCTCAATCGCCAGGACCTCAGTAGTCTCCTCCTCATCATCCTCGAGATCAGCCAACCTTGCTTTCCAGCCCTCAACATCCCAACTGCCTTTATCAAAGTTAGGATCCTGAGCTTCCTGGGCCATCTTCAATTTTATCTGATACATTGTGATGGCAGCAGAGACCTTAGCATTTTCTATGAGATCATGCTTCTCATAATCAAGGTCAATCAGAAGTTTAGCTGTCTTGGTCTTGGCATCTTGGAGTTCCTTCTGAAGATCAGCAATGGCAAGGTCCTTAAGCACGACAACCTGTTGGAGGTCAGCAATCTTCTTGTCCTGCTCCTCAACATTCCCCACGTAATCTTCAATCTCAGCAAATTTCTGCAAAGAAAAGGATAAAGCAGTTCAAGATCAGGTGATCCTCATACGAGTAGGATAACTAGACAGAATCGAGGATCCTTACATCATTGAAGTATTCAAGGAACTGGTGGCGGATCAGTGGTAGGCCTTGAAGGTCTTCAGTGTCAGAAGTTTTCCTCTTCTTACCACCCTTTCCTTTGGTGGGTGCCTTGGGAATGGAGATGCTGGGACTGGTAGTGGACCTCTTCTTCCTGGATCGAACAACATCAAGGTCAGCCGTGTTGAACTGGGATACAGGATTGGCAGATTTTCCGGCGCCTACACATTCAAAGCAAGATGAGTATCCTTATCCTATTTCAATTTACTTATTTATTTTAATATTCAAACTATGTAAAAGGCATGATACTTACTTGACATGGTAATGGAACCTGAGGATACTTCTTGTGAATCTTGGGTGTCTATCTTGAATGTCCTTGTTTCAGGATCAAGCTTCCAAAAAGCAGCAAGCCTATCCTTGGTTTCAGGTGATGTGATGATGTGTGAGACAGAAATAGCTGCATAACACAAGACAAAAAGGGGGTCAGTAATCCTTATACAAAAACAAGACTACCAGGTGATCCTTCTCAGATCCTCTGGCCTACCATGGGTGGACCATGTCCTTGGTAGATGCCTCCCGTTTGGAATGGTATCCCTCCTGACAAAGAAGAAGCGGCGTTTCCAATCTTTGTCGTTCTTGGTGACTTTAATAAGGGGGTGTTCTCCGCCGGGTTTTCGTTTGAACAAATAACGATGGGAACCAAAGGTAGTAAGATCATACAATTGTGTCAGCTCTGACATTCCTAAATCGATGCCCTCCTGCTCGATGATCCTTTCCAGGGTGTACAAAACCCTCCAAATCATCGGCATGGCTTGAATGTAAGAGATGCCGGTAAGGGAAAAGAAGGATTGTGTGAACTCTGGGAAAGGATAGGTGTATCCTATGGCGAATGGAGTGACTGGAAAGGCAACCCATGTTTCTGAAACATAGTCGCTCAGAATAGTAGGATCAAAGGGTTTGAAAAAAGCGCTCGCCGGAAAGCAATGACGAATCTTGTCTATCTGAGCATCATTAAAGTAACACCTTTCATTTGTGGAGTCTTTGATGATCTTTTGACTCTTCAAGGGACTATCCTTCTGGTGATCCTTGGCGGGGGAGGACCGGAGCATCATTCTTGAAGAGATAATGGTAAAGTAAGAAAAACAGAGTAAGAGAAGGAAGAAGATGAAGAGAGAATACCTGTCTATCTTCGGAATGCAGTTATAAAGGGAGTCTTTCTGAAAATTTTAAATGCATTTGATCCTATCTCTATCTCCTATTTATAATCATGATCGTGCAGGGTTGTCACTTCTGTGACGTCATGATCGCAACGGCTAGTCCGCTTGTAACGGCTAGTTATCCGTTGGTTAAATATGGATAAGATCGACAAAATATAACTCATTTATTTACATATTTACTCCTTATATTTTGGGGGCAATTGTTAGGGGTGGATTTCTAAATAACCAGTGATCCTTATTTGCTGTTGGATTTAGTGATCCTCAACTCTGTCTGAAGTAGTGATCCTCAGAAGTGTTGCAGGATCAGGATCATGGATCACTATAAGGATCCCAGTACTAACGGTTGTCTACTTTGAATTCGTGAATGTTTTGCAGGAAGTTCAACTCGGACTTAGTCTTGGCGACATTCCTGGAGAATATTCCCAGACTATCCCGCACGTGCTTGGCCAAAAATGGACGTTGTGGAGAACGTGGGAGCTTGGCACAAAAGTCGGATAGTTAGTTATTGTAGTTAAGTTTTATTTTAAAAGGGGTAACGAGCTAGAATTAGAACACTTAGCCATTTTCAGCTACACACACTCTCATACACTCGCATACTTGAAGCTCTCGACAAACATTCATTCGCTTTGGTTCACTTTTACACATTTCACGATAGTGATCCTTGTACCTAGCTCGTTACTATCCGAAGTTGTAAACATTTATTCATTTATTCGAGCTTGGTGATCGGTAGTTTCCATCACCCGGGGTTTTTTGTGCCGGAGATCAACTCTTGATCAAGGGCTTTTTCCCCGTATAAATCCTTGTGTCATTTGTGCAATTTACATTGAAGTGATCCTTATTATTGTTCTACATTTCAAGCATCATACCCCGTGACATAGAGTTTGGTTGCAATATCCTCATCAGATTTTTTGACCAAAACACCTTATATAGATCACTAGTTAATCGTTCAAATTTTCTGCTACATGAGAATTGACTATTAAACAGGTTAACTAGATTAGCAAATGAAGTAATAGAGTAAGGGGGAAGACTTAGCAGCCATTTAAGAGCTGATCCTGTGAGTGCGGATTCGAAACCCTTGCATAGACATGCCTCTTTTAACCTTTCAGGAATTGGATTGATCTCCATCCTTTCTCTGTATTGAGCCACATGCTCTTTTGGATCCGTTGAACCATCATATAACTTCATGGTTGGTATCTGGAACCTTTTTGGGATTTCTTCATCACAAAGAGGTGGTGCAAAACGGGATATCCTGTGGCTTCCATCTGGGATTTCAGGAATGAGTTTAACCACTCCTGGTACAATGGATATCATATCCTTCAGTTTCTGTAATTCCCTAGCCATAGCCTGGTTGATTGTATCCTGCATAAAGCCATGGTTAGTAGTATAAGAATTATTCAAAGTGTTACCTCCCGGAGGATTCATGTTTGGAATTCCGGATGTGAATCCATATTGATGAGATTCTGGTATAATTGAGGGACCAGAAGAAGCAATGGTCTGCATTGGTATGAAGTCTCCTTGATGAACATCTAAACTTCCAGGTTGCATACTTCTTAAGGATCCTTGATCCTGAAAGATGTTGGATCCTTGATGTGTCGTAAATGGGGGTCTTGGAGGATAATCCATGGATCCGAAAACCTGAGATGAGGATCCTTGAGGCTGAAAGGAGGATCCTTGAACCTGAGAGGATCCTTGAACCAGAGAGGATCCTTGAACCGGCTGTGTCCCCATGTATCCTCCTGAACTGGTGAAGGATCCCTGATGCTGGAAGGAGGATCCTTGATGCTGAATAGAGGATCCTGAAGGTTGAAAGTAGGATCCTAGAGCCTGAGTCATTGCCGATGATCCAGAACGCATTCCTGTTAATCCACCCAGGTATTGGACATCCGGAGCTGCAGAATGCTGGGAGGTTATGACCGGAGTGTCGAAATTCAGCGATCTAGGCATCAATGGAGAATGATCCTCCACTGATCTCTTCTGTTTCATGATATCACCAATCTCCTTGAGGATCCTTTCGTTGGTTTTATCCTGCTCTTGTATGTGATCCCTCATCTGCAAAATCAAAGTAAAAAGATCATTGTTAGTAGGATTAGAAGAAACAGAAGAAGTTGGTGGTTTTGGGAAAATGGGGTTCTGTCTCTTTGCAACATTCTCAGCATTCTTCTGAGATCCAAAAGGTGGTGGAGGCAAAGGTGGAACGCCTTGCGAAGAAGTGACTGCCGGCATGGAACTTGAAGTGCTCTTTGCTGAAGAAGCCATCTGCTTGGTTGTAATGAACCAGAATGATCACAAAGACAGAAATTTCTTAGGAGTGAAGCACCAATTGCCCCACGGTTGGCGCCAAACTGTTTTGGTCAAAAATCAAGCAAAGATAATGCAACCAAATCTTTTGTTGTGAGGTGTGATGCTTGAATCAATGAACAATTGTATGGATAACTTGCAAATGAAATGAACAAGTGACACAAGGATTTATACGAGGAAAAAGCCCTTGATCAAGAGTTGATCTCCGGCATAAAAAACCTCGGGTGATGGAAACTACCGATCAACAACTATAATTAAACAAATGATTGTTACAACTCGGGATGATAACAAGCTTGTTACAAGGATCACTAGAGTGCAATGTGTATGAAATCGCCAATGTATTGCCGAGAGCTTGAGAGAGTGTGTGTGTTAGCTAAATCAGCCGCCTGTTCTAATCTAAGCTTGTTATCCCCTTTTAAAATTAGAAATAACTAGATAACTAACTATCCGCTAAATGTGTAAGCTTCCCACGATCTCCATAACGTTCACAAAGGCCAAGCACGTGCGGAATATTGAGGGCATATTCTCCAAGAATATCGGTAAGACTTGGTCCATGCATATACTCCTGCAAAACAAGCTCACATATAATGTAGACAACCGTTAGTGTAAGGATAACAATGAGGATCCTGGATCCTGATCCTGCAACACCTTCTGAGGATCCTTAATTCAAACAGAATTGAGGATCCGAGATCCTGGCAGTACTTGAGGATCCATGATCCTTAGGATTGGAAAATCCTCCCCTAACACTGCGCATGTTCGCCTCTCGACTTCGAATAGATAAGGATATCGTCGATAAACACAATAACTAAACGGTCCAAGAAGGGTTTACACACACGGTTCATCAAATCCATGAACACCGCGGGTACGTTTGTGATACAAAAAGGCATGACCACGAATTCATAATGGCCATAACAAGTACGAAAAGCGGTTTTCGGAATATCATGTTCCTGAATACGCAACTGATGATAGCTAGAACGTAGATCGATCTTAGAAAAACACGTAACGCCTTGGAGTTGATCAAATAAGTCGTCGATTCGAGGTAGCGAGTAGCGGTTCTTAATAGTAAGCTTGTTGAGTTCCCTAGAATCGATGCACATTCGGAATGATCCATCCTTCTTTTTCATGAAAAGGACAGGTGTGCCCCAAGGAGATGTGCCAGGGCGTATGAAGCCTTTATCAAGTAACTCCTGTAGTTGGTTAGAAAGTTCACGCATTTCGGACGGTGCGAGGTGATAAGGAGCTTTAGCGACAGGTGTAGCACCTAGAATGAGGTCAATGCGAAAGTCGATATCGCGGGTAGGGGTAAAACAGGTAAATCATCGGGAAAAACGTTAGGAAAATCAATAAAAATGGGAACGTCTTTCACAGTTTTCTCCTTCTTCACTGGTGCTACGATATGAGCTAGAAAAGCGGTGTACTCCTTGCGGAGATACTTGCTCGCTTGAATACACGACATAAGCTTCAAATCTTTCAAGGATACTCGTCATACACACATAGTTGATCACCGTTTGAGAGATAGAAACGAATCATCTTTTTAAAACAAACAACTTCAGCACGATTCTCACGAAGAAAATCCATGTCTACTATAACGTCAAAACTATCTAGTTGCATAGGTATGAGATCCATCGGGAATATGTGATTATTGAGTTCGAGAGTACAATCATAGAGAACAGAGTTGACGGTGATGGTTCTTCCTGTGGCAACTTCCATGTTGAAGGTCGTTGGGAGGTTAGCACGTTTACGTTTTAGGAGCTTTTCGAATTCAAACGACACAAAACAGTTATCGGCTCCAGTATCAAATAAGCAGGAAGCATAAATACCGTTGACAAGAAACGTACCATTGACAACATTGTTGTTAGTCTGAGCCTGGCGTACGTTGATGTTGAAGGTTCTTTCGCGGGCTGCTTATTGTGGCTGCTGCTGCTGAGGCTGCTGTTACTGTTGTTGCTGCTGTGGTGGTGGCTGCTGCTGAGGTTCTTGTTTCACGACGCGGTGTGGGCAAACATTAGCAAAATGACTCGGTTCGCCACAAGTGTAGCAAGTTTGAGCATTAGCAATGGGTGCTGGAACTGCTGGGTTACCCTGAAGAGCAAGAGGTTGAGCTGGTGGTGCTGGAAGAGCTTGAGTAACTTGCTGACGGGGGCCTAAGCGGCAGTGTGCAGTGAAGTGCCCGTAGAGATTGCAGTTCACACAGAAATGACAGTTGACCCATGTCGAATGATGATAAGTGCAAGTAGGGCACAGAGGGTGAGTACCAGTGTACGCACGCTTGGCAGGCGGTGCGTTGGTAATAGCAGCTTGACGATTCTGGTTGCTGGGCGATGCTGTGACTACCGCATTGTTCTTGTTCTTGTTGTTACTCCTTTGCTTGCGACTTTGACGTGAGGACTTTGAACCTTGTGATGCTGCAAATTCGGTGCTGGGAGTTGCAGTGGCTTGGTTGAGACTTTTGGTCGAGGTTTTGAAAGCTCCAGCCAAGACTCGGTTGTCGTTGATCTCAGCTGCGAGTCGATAGGTTTCCTCGATAGTAGTAGGTCTCGCTGCCTGAACAAAATCAGCTACATAATCGGGAATAGTGCAAATGTACTTCTTAATAGTCTTATCAGGTGTGTCCACCTGACTGGGACAGATAATACTCAACTGCTTGAAACGAGCAGTAAGACCAGCGTTGTCACCTCCTTCTTGCTTGATGTTCCAGAACTCATTCTCCAGCTTTTGGACTTCGTGGGGAGGACAAAATTCCTTCATCATGAGCTCCCTGAGATCCTCCCACGAGAGACCATAAGTTTCATCATTACCACGCCTGTTGCGCTCTGCGGTCCACCAATCAAGTGCCCTTGACTAGAAGACTCCAGTAGCATTCACAGTGCGGAGATTCTCAGGACATCTTCACCAGTAAAGTGACTTCAATTGAGTCGAACCACTGAAACATGGCACTGGGTCCATCTTCACCAGTAAAGTTTGCAGGACCACAACCTTTAAACTGTTTAAAGCTGAAAGGAGCTTTAGGTGCTTCATTCTTTGAATCAACTGAAGACGCATTGCTGGCATCATTGATTTCACTAACAATTTGCGGAATCACCTTGGCCATTTCCTTGGCCACGAGAGAGGCGATTCGTTTGTCAGCATTGTTCCTCTGTACAGTTCGGCGAGTATGTGATCCAAAAGAAGACATCTGTGGATCAGATGAGATTCGATTATAACGGGTTTTGCTTTGAAAGATTTGCGTTTTAATAACCCATTTACTATTATTATATTATAACCCATTTCGTGAAAATAACGTTAAAAAGAGGGGATCGTTAATCAGGCATCATGTGGTGGCGTTGATAGCCAAAAGACAAGGGGGTACATGCACCAATTGGCGTTTGTCTCAATTGCTGAGTGTTATGTGCCTTATGTCCAAGGCTTGATGCAAAACCACAATCGAGCCGGGGGTCTCATTGGAAGCAGCCTCTCTATTCCTACGGGGTAGAGGTAAGGCTGTCTACATCCCACCCTCCTCAGACCCTACCTTAGCTTTGCTATAGGTGGGATATACTGAGTACGATGATGATGATATTATTACCCATGTAAAGCTCAGGAACACGTAGGCACATATTCACGTATACACATAATTCACATAAGCACGTATACACATAAGCACGTATGAGCACATAATTCACGTAAACACACATTTTGCATGTATTCACCTACATATTTTGCACGTATTCACCTCTAATTACATCCTTTGGCTCTCATAAATTGCGTATAGCGCGTGCGAGAGTTGCGAGAGATAGCGTAGCCAGATATAACGTATCATAAAGCGAGTTGTACGAGATTTCCTAGTTTATTTGCGATTAGTTAGCGTTTTAGATTACGGACGCTGTGCGAGTTGTGCGCGTTTTTGTAAAGCGGAGAACGGAAAGCGAGAAATCGAAACCATAATTCGTAAATTTTAAAACACATAAACATAATAAAACCAGTGACGCATAAAAATCGGCGATCGCAGGCTAGAAAATGAATGGGGTGCATTGGGTGTTAGACATCGACTACCCAAAGTGATTCGACTATCCACAACAAAGTCGAGCACACGCTTTGGCCTAATAGACTCTGCTCTCACCGCGATGCGGTGAACGACATGCATCATTCCAGTTACTACGTGACTCGTATCATCGGAACAGTCGAGACCTTGGTGAGATTTGTAAAAATCAAAGTAGGGAGTGGAACAGGTCATTAAGATGCGGGTTTCACCCCTAACTTAACAACTTCGCTCCTAACTGTGGGTAAACAACTACCAGATAGAGATGGAGAATTCCATTGAGATGTGGATATAACTCCTATCCCAATGAAGATTGTCGTGCTGAGAGTAAAAAAAATACTCGGGGTGAGTGATCTTATCGAGAGTTCTTGGTTTTCACACCTAATCTCGACCCAATCACTCGGTTGTCTCATGCGAGCGTTTTCCAAAACGTGTGTATTGTGTTAGCCTTAGGAAAGGCAAAATAAGTTTACACGCATTAGGAAAGGCTCCCTTTGTACGAAGCTGTAGTGAGTGGGTTCGTACGAAGGTGTAGTATAGTAGGTTCGAACGAGAGTATAACAGCATGCGTGAAAAATCACAGAACTAATTTTAGGGTTGGTTAGTGTGGTTTATGTTTCTACCATAAGGGTTAATCTTCTTACAACTTTCTGAGCTCCTTAATGATCCGCTAATCCTGTAAAACAGAACACCGTTAGCTCGTTAAGAGGGGAATATGGGGGTTTCCCTCTTAACCAGACTCCGGCGTGAGAATAAGTAACTGTTTTGAGGAGGTTAAGGTGGGTAAAGAGAGAGAGCCGAGGGAATCGAATGTTTAACCTGTGATCTGAAGTCTCTATTTATAGCCGGAGAGGTGTAAGAGGATGTGGGCTGATGGGCCTTGGGCCGGAAGGCGACAACATAGAGGATATGCTCCTTGTCTCACTGGTGTCGACCGTTAGTGGCTTCTAGAAGTTCTCCAGTGCTGTCGCACCGTGATTGGAGCCACGTGTCACAGTTGTCGGCCTAGCCGTCCTTCTGCCATCAGCAGGTTAGTGGAGATCGTGGGGCAGGTGTCGCTGCCCCGTGATTGGTGCCACATAGGCGTCCTTGTGTACTCTCTGTCTCCTGCACGTCGGACGATCGTGGAGCACAACTGAGCACAACATGGAGGACGCGGATTGGCTCTTTTCTTCTGCCACTTTTTCGTACCTTCTGAAGTGGCCCTGCGCCATAGCCCTGCGCGACCCTTGTTGGACACGTAACTAGCCCGCGCAGGGTATGGGTGTTTGAAGGCTCTTATTCAGAATGTTTAAGTATAAAATTGATGCTCTTTTCTTGTTCAGACCTCACACGAGGTTAATCATATTGAAGTAACCCGCGCGAGCCTGGGTTTGAACATCTTGCTGAGTAAGAAGTATGGTCTCGCGCGCGACCTGTAGGAAGGTTCGCGCGGCTTTTTGGGACCATACCCCTTCAAGTCCCCCCAGTCCAGTGCTGCACCATACGCGCAGTAAGTGGTTGGAGCTCTGGACTTAGAAAAAAGAAGTGTTGTTAATGCTTGCTTTGTCATGGTAGTCGACGCGCGTGAAATTTGTTTGTCAATTACTACCGCGCGACTACCAGGTTTGCTTAATGATTTTTGTTGCTTTTGGGTACAAGCGCGCTGGCTTATTGGACGTTTATGAATGCTGCGCGGCCTGAGTACTTTTGCATGAAGTTTGTAGTAATGTGAGTGGGAAAACCCTCGAATTTTGAATTCTGACAAGTTGGTGCAAATGTCGTTGAAGGTGACGTTTGAGTTGACTACTGACACATCCGTCATCAAGTTGTCCCTGACGGTTCGGCTTTCCGTCAGGCGAGTGAGATCCACGCGCGGTGGTAACCGTCACTCCGAGAATCCCGCCTTACGTGGCGTCTTCTGATTGGTCACGTGCGCGGTGAATTCGGCACGTTTACCCATCACATTAAATGTGATGGGTATATATATCCGATGAGGGGTAAGAGAAGGTCACAACTTCTTCTGTCTTTCCTCTTTTTCTCTCAAATCGTCAAGAACACCTTCAAATCTTCAGAGATTGAAGTACAGATCTTCAAGTTATCCCAGAAAATATTTGAAGTTTCTCAAGTTGTTACTGCTTTACGCATGGCTGAAGAACATCATCAAGAAGAAAATCCTGGCGAGGAAGGTCCACTTCGTGTCTTGAAGTGGGACCTAGGATTGTTCGAGCAAATTACAAGAGGTTTCCGGTTTCCCCCGGAGTGGGATGCCCGGTACCCCGGCCAGAATCAGACGGCCGCTGATGCACCGCCCGGGTATATCACCTTATTTGAAGACTTCTTTTAACAAGGCAACTTCCGGTTGCCGACAACGAACTTTATGGCCCATTTACTTCAGTATTATGGGTTTCATATTTCGCAGATGAGTCCACCCGACATGGTTAGGGTGAGGCATTTTGAGTTTTTATGCCGGGCCCATGATATAGAGCCCACAGTGGAAAAACTTAGGGTGTTCTATCAACTTATCAGGAACATGGGGTTCTATTCGTTTGGTAATCGGGGAACTGCGAAGAAGATCCTTCTGAATCCACCGAAGAGTTTCCATGACTGGAAACACAAATTTTTCTTCATTCGAGAGGAGGTTATCCCCATTGCTATGACTTTTCGTCTGTCTGATACGATCGAGAAAGAGGAGCTGGCGATTCCCAAGAAGGAGGATTAGTATGTGAAGCTCACTCCTATGCCAAATCGAGTTTTTAGTGAAAACATTCTGGTAGCGGCGCGGATGAGTGATCGGTGGCCGGCAGAGAGCAAGGAAGTTCCGGTTTTGAAGTTCCAAGATAGAGGTTAGTCACTTCTTTAATTACTTCACTTCTCTTTTTTTGTGTAATCTTTCTGCGCTTAACTTGATGATTTCGAGTGTAGAGATGCATCTGTGGCAAGCTGCCTTCCCCACCTTTGGTGGGTCTACTGGGGTGCGCCCGCTGGAAGCGGGGGAGCAATATTGATATGAAGAGATTAAAGGCCACTTCATGTATCCAGTTGCGGGAGCTTTTGCCAACCCACCTATTGCAACCGAAGGTGCGCACATACCTAACCCTCGGCCTTTGCGCGCTTTGACTTCTGCTGGGAAAGAGATTGTCTATCTTTCCAGCGAGAAGTCTGTTGTGTCTTCAAATGGAGAGCTAAGTTCCTGGTCTAACATCTTTGCAGGTGTGTTGCGCGACCTCGGGATTGACCCGGAGGAGAAGAAGAAGAAGTCAAAGAAGAAGAAGATTATTAACCTTGATGCTGATGTGACAAGCAAAAAGGGTGGAAGTAGCCGCGCGGCCTCCGGTGTTGCTGATAAAGGTACTCTACGCTTTCGTCAGAGTAACTAGGAAGATTACGTTATAGCTAGTGACTCACTTGAAGGTTTGTTGCGCGTAGGCGAGAAGAAAACTGGCGCTGCTGGGTCGAAGAGCTCTGGGAGCGCGGGTTCTCGGAACCCTGATGCTGGTGCCACCCCGTCCTCTGTCACGCTTGAAGACGAAGAGGAGGAAGAACCTGCTGAGAAGTTGATAAGCAGGAAAAGGAGTAGGGAGACCACAGCTGGTGCTTATGTGGCGCAGAAGGCTGGTGGAGCTCCCGTAATCGGAAAACAGAGCAATCTGCGCTCTCTTTATAAATTTTCTCCTGGTTAGTTTCTTGACTACCTTGCTTTCTTTGTTGTTACCTCTTTTTAACACTTAGTTTCTGCATAGGCCAAAAAGAAGACTCCTGAAAAGAGGAGTGTTGTTTTCAAAGATCCCCAAGAACCGGCGCTGAAGAAGACTAAGGTCATAATCAAGCCTCTCAAGACTGCTGGGGTAGAGTCTGAGAAGGAGAAAAAGAACGCTGCTGAGAAGCCTGTTGACAAGGCCGCTGAGAAGGAGAAGGATAAAAAGAGGGCTTTTGAAAAGCCTGTTGGTGGTGATCCAAAGGAGACTGCGTCTGCTGCTGTTACTGCCCATGAAAAAACGCAGGGTCCGGAGGTCGTCCACATCACAGGGCTTGACCAGCCCCTTCATGAAAAAAGGAAAGAAACTGGCAAAGGGCCTGAGGTTGTCGAACCCCCAAAGCCGGCGCAGGTTGATGCCCCATCCCAAACTGTTAAAGATACTTCTGATACTGGGGGGTCGGGCTCTGATATTCATAAGGAAAAATCTGCTGCTGTAGGAGGCGCGGGCTCTGGTGGTGCTGGAGGTTTTGTACCACAATCTCCCATCGGCCCTAAAGATACTGTGGGTGATCTTTATTATAAGACTATTACCGAGGAGGCGCGCGGTAACGCTCCCCACCAAGCTCCCTGGGGTCTAAAGCAGAAGGATACTTTCATGGAGTTTAGTGCATGTCGTGATTGGTTCCTGAACTCCTTTCCTCCTGGTGAGGTCAACCGTCAAAGGGCGCGCACTCACAATGGGCTATACCAAGCTTATGTGGTTGGGGAGGCCAATACTCGCGCCGCCAATCACTAGATTGTACGTGAGTGGCGCACAATGGTTAAGGAGCGAGCTGATTGGGAGAGGTATCGTGAGCGTCTTGTGAGGCAAGCGAAGGAGTTTGAGAAGGCTAATGCCGCATTTGCTGAGGAGAAGTCTAAGTTTGAGGCGGATAGAAAGTCTGAGGAATGGGGCCACGAGGGCCTTAGGAGTAAGCTTCGTGCTGCTGAAGATCTCCTGGCGAAGGAGCGTGCCGAGTGGAAGAAGATTTGTGAAAAAGATAACCAGCGCATGTATGCGGTTCGTGCCAAGGTTACCGAGCTCGAGGGTAAGGTTGCTGAGTTGACAGGGAAGATCGAAGATGAGCAAACTGCTAAGGAGCATGCTGAGGTTCGAACCGAGTTGACCTTTTTTGTTCTTATCCTTTTGTTTGTTGAACTAAGTCTTAACCTTTGTAGGCTGAGCTTAAGGCGCATGTATCCAGTAAGGATAAGGACCTGGCGGCCAAGGACGTCGAGATTGCAGAGTTAAAGCGTCGCCTGCAAGAGCAGGTTGACAAAAGATAGTCCTTGGAGATCGACCTTGAAGCTAAGAAGGGGAAAGCTGCTTCTGCTGAGGAGGCCAAGCAAAAGGCTGAGGAGGAGCGAGACATGAGTACATCCGCCCTTAACATAGCACAGAACAATTACTCTAAGGCCCAAGGCATCGTTGACACGTTGGTTGTCCAGGCTGAGTGGGTGCGTGGCAGAGGAATAGTTCTGGTATGGTTTTCCTCTTCAGTTTGGCTTTATATGTAAAAATCAAATTCTCATCCATTGCCTTTGCTGTAGATGGCTAACTCTATCCTGAATGCTGGAGAATTGGATGGAGTTGTTGCTGCTCTTATAGATGCCTCCCGCGCGGTTGGTCACCGTCGAGGTTATCTGGAGTGTGCGCAGCATGTTGAGGAGGCAATGGGACAAGAGTTCGATGTTAGCCACTGCTCCGTGACCGATTAGGCTGATGCTGAGTTGGCCCGTGCTGAAAAAGCCTACGACCATCTATCACTGCCTGTGATGGATTTGGTCGCAAAGGCACTGGAGTATGACAAATGGTGCCATCGGTTAAAGCAGATTCTCGACCCTCCAGAGACCGTGGAGCTGTCTGATGAAGAACCAGCTAGGAATGATGATGATGCTGATGGCGATGGTGATGGTGCTGAATAGATAGCGTTGACAGGCTTTGTGCCATGTAATTTTATTTTTAGATGTTAAATGTAACCCGTTGCACGGTTGCGCCTATTTTTCTTCGAACTGATGATGCTTTGTTATTTTATCATGTAATCATTGCGCTGCTGCGCTTCTTGAATATGACGTTTATGCTTGCTTTCCCTTTGTCCAGTTACAATTATTGCACTGTTGTTAAAAAACTTTGGTTAAGTTAGCGCGAATAAATGTAAGTATGGCTCTTGAGCGAGTGTAATTGCCCGGTCTCGCGCTATGTTCGCGGAGGACCTTGGAGGCATAACTCAAGAGCTCGTAATTTACTGAAGTGTTTTCGTGCTAATCAAAAGTTTAACATGCATTTGTAACGTAGAAGTCATCATGATAAAAGAAAACATAAGGCATATGCTTTCATTGATTAAGAAACAGGCGCTTAGGCCGACATACATCGCATGCAAGTAAAATAAAGGACGTTTAGCCAACATAGGAAATTAGGATAGGCGCGTGGCCGACATGAGTGGAGAAAGGCGCAAGGCCGAGAGTTGTTATATATAACACTTGCGCAGTTGTTGCGCGTTCCTCGTGCGCGGGATGATGTAGCCATCCAGAGTGCGCAACTTGTATGCCCCTTTCCCTAGCACCTCGTGTATTAATTATGGGCCTTCCCATTTGGGTGCTAGCTTTCCGGGGCGTTCAGCGTTTGAAGCTTCATTGTCTCTGAGAACGTATTCTCCTGGAGTAAAGGTACAAATGCGTACTCTTGCATTGTAATACCTTTCCAATTGTGTCTTATACTTGGCTTCTTTGATTCGCGCTATTTCGCGCCTTTCTTCAAGTAGATCCAAGTCAAGACGGCGCTCTGCCTCGTTATCGATTGTGTTGACTGCTGTCAGGCGCGGCGAGGGGAGGCCAACTTCAGCTGGAATGACTGCCTCAGAGCCATAAAGTAGTCTAAAAGGAGTCTCGCCAGTACTTGTTTTCGGCATGGTTCGATGAGCCCACAGGATGCTCGGGAGCTCATCTACCCAGCCTCTTCTCTTTGTGCCCAGACGGGCTTTTATCCCTTCAACGATACTTTTGTTGACACTTTCTACCTGACCGTTGCCTTAAGGGTTCACAACGGAGGATAAAGTATGCTCAATATTCATTTCCTTCATCCATTTTTGGAGATCTTCGGAAGCAAAATTGGTGCCGTTGTCTGTTACGATTTTGAGTGGGAGACCAAACCTGCAAATGATGTGCTCCCAAATGAACTTGCGCACCATCATTGCAGTAGTTGAAGCGAGTGCTTTGGCCTCCACCCATTTTGTGAAGTAATCCACGGCAACAATTATGAACTTTACAGCTCCAGGAGCTTCCGGGAAGGGTCCCACCATGTCAATCCCCCACTGCTGGAAAGGCCAGGCAGTGGACACGGGTATGAGATCATTTTTCGGGCGCAGGGTTTTTGGGGCGTGCCTTTGACAGGAGTCACAGTTGCGCAATTCCTTTAGGGCGTCAACGTGCATCCCTGGCTAGTAATATCCAGCGTTCATTATCTTCGCGACAACCATGCCTGGGCCTGCATGGATACCACAGATTACTTCATGAATCTCCCTGATCAAGTAATTTGCATCCTGGGGATCCACACAGCACAGAAGTGGCCCCAAGAAGGATCTTCGGTATAAGATACAACCATTCATCTCATAATGCAGGGCTTTGTTCTGTATCTTCCTTGCCTCTGCTTTGTTATCAGGGAGTATTCCTTCTTGCAAATATTGGATTATAGGGGTCATCTAAGATGGGTGCCCTTTACTTGACGCAACAAAACCGACGGGTTTTTTAGTACTTTGATTCTTACATATTTGGCGAGATGTTGAAAAGAAGTTGAAGCGAGCTTGCTCAGGGCGTCTGCTGGTTTGTTCTCTAAGCGATTGATGTGCACTACTTTGTATGACTTGAATTGTTGAAGCAACTCTTTTGCTTGGTCTAAATACAAGGCCATAACTTCGCCCTTTGCATCATAGACTCCGTTGATTTGACTGGCGATCAAGAGCGAATCAACGTGTGCTTGTAGATTTTGAGCTCCCATTTTTATGGCGAGGCGCAAGCCTGCCAAGAATGCCTCATATTCCGCCTCATTGTTGGTGTTCTTGAAATCCAACCTGATGGCGTATGTAAATTCATGCTTCTCAGGGCTAACCAGGCGCAATCCAGCTCCTGCGCCGTCTTCGTTTGAGGCCCCATCAGTGTATAGCAACCATAACCCATCAGATGTATCCTTGATAGGAGTATCCACAACTTCACAATCTTTGATTTTATCCTCAGGGACTTCTGTGGTGAAGTCCGCTAGAACCTGACCTTTGATGGCTGGGCGCGACCTATAGAGAATGTTGTGGCCCCCAGCTCAATTGCCCATTTTGCTAGGCGTCCTGACGTTTCTGGCTTTTGTAATATGGTGCCGATGTGAAAGTTGGTGAGTACTGTGATCACGTGCCCTGTAAAATATCTGCGCAGCCTTCTGGAGGCGTGTAGCAGCACAAGTACCAGCTTTTCCATTGTGGAATATCTCGTTTCTGGGCCAGTAAGCACCCTACTGACGTAATAAATTGGAGTCTGAACTCCATCTCTCTCCACCAATAATACCGACCGCACTGCCTTGTCCGAAGAGGACAAGTACAGGATGAGTGGTTCCTTTTCAAACGGCGCGATCAGAGTAGGGAGCTTTATCAAACATTCTTTCATCTGCTGGAATGCGGTTTCTGCTTCTGGTGTCCATTTGAATTCTTGCTTCTTTACGCAGTTGCGAAGAGTGCTGATAAAAGGATATGATTTCGCAGCATGGTTTGATAGAAATCGATTAAGTGGCTAGGCGGCCGGCCAATCTTTGCATTTCTTTGATTGTTCGGGGTGACAACATCCGCTCTATGGCTTGAACTTTCTCTGGATTAAATTTAAAGCCGCCATTTGTGACCACGAAGCCCAATAATTTTCCCTCTTCCATACCAAAGGAACATTTGGCTGGATTTAATTTCATATTCACGCTTCGCAAAGAGTGGAAAGTCTTTTCTATATCCTTTAACATCTGGTTTTCCTCAGGACTTTTGATTACGAGGTCATCAATGTAAACCTCTATGTATTTCCCAATATCTTCAGCAAAGATTTTATCCATCAGACGCTGGTATGTTGCGCCAGCGTTTTTGAGACCGAACGGCATCTTTGTGTAACAGAAAATTCCGAGGTCGGTTCGAAAAGTTGTCTTGTCTTTATCCTCCAGCTTCATCTGGACTTGGTGGTATCCTTTATAACAGTCCAGAAAACATTTCCACCGATATGGCGCGAGAGAGTCTATCTTTTTGTCGATCTCCGACAATGAATAACAATCTTTGGGGCATGCCTTGTTGAGATCGGTGTAATCTACACACATTCGCCATCCAATCCTCCATTTGACTTCTCGACCATGACATGGTTCGCGACCCAGCTCTGATAGCACACCTCTCTCAAGATTCCTGCTTTTAACAGCTCGCACACTTGTTCATTCATTGCTTTAGTCTTATCCGCCCCTAAGTTGCGCCTTCTTTGCACTTTTGGTTCAACGGAGGGATAAGTGTTCAGACAATGCTCGGTAACGTCGCGCGGGACACCGGTCATGTCTGCCGGAGTCCAGGCAAAAATGTCCATATTCCTGAACAAACGTTGTTTGAGGTGCGTTCTGATGTTTGATGAGATTGCGTGGCCTATCATCACCGTTTGCTCTGGGTATTTGCGGTTTAAAACCCACTTTTCTGGTTCAGTTGTTGAAACTTTCGCCGCTTTGGTCGGGCGCGCATCCTCTGTTGACATTACTTCTTTCTTTGCATATATAATCGCCACACCCGTCTTAGTTGGGAATCCGATGGCCGAGTGGGGTGTGGAGGTTACCATATTCAGCTCTCCTTGGGTTTCTCTCCCAATTAAAACATCATGCCTTGATTTGACAGGCATCACCATGAAGTTGACAATTGTGGTTCTTGAATGCTTCCCGTCAGATAGTGTGACGGGGAAGCTGATTTGGCCTAGTGGGAAGACCATTTCGTTGCAGAATCCTGACAGAGGGTAGTCGGCTGGCTCAAGTCTCACTTTATCTTCATCGTCGAACTGATTAAAGCATTGCTCATAGATGATATCCGCTGTACTTCCCGAATCAATGAATACGTATTCTGTTTCGTAATGACCAATAATACCGGTAATGACGACGGGGCGCGTGGACCCCCGCGTACTACCGGGAAGATGACCTGTTGCTCTTGCCATGCATGTTCGAATGGTCGTTTGCCTTTATCTTTTGCGCTATATCTTGGTCCGTTGACCATGTGCGTTTCCAAGCGCCTAACCTTTTTCTCTCTTCCATCATCGTTGCGCTGAATCTGACGTGTCTCTTTGTGCACGTTCTTTACCAGATGGCTTAGCTTTCTGCTTTTCAGCGCTTTTTCAATTTCTTGCCTTAAGCTGATACAGTCATCAATCAGATGACCTGTATCCTTGTGAAAGTCACAGTACAGGTTGGGATCCTGCCCCTTCTTGTTCGTCATAGGCCTTGGAGCCTTGAAATCATGGTTCTCCGTCATGAGCACCTCTTTTGGTGTCTTGATGAGCGGAGTCCAGTGCTTTTCTCGATTCTCATTCCAGCCTGCCTGCCTTTTGATAACCAATGTGATCGATTGTGTCTCGCGCGTCCTCTCTGTAGCAAGGCTTTTCATCATAACCGCTGGAGTGGCTGGCTTTCCATCCAGGGTTTTTGCTTTTGTTGCGCCAGTTGTTATCGCGCGAGCTTCCTTTGGAAAATCGATCCTTAGTATAAGAGTTCTTGTTACCGGCTAATGACTCTTCAGTTTGCGTAACTATTTTCGTAGCTTCCATGAGTTTATCCCATTCCTTGGGCATTCCATCTTTCCCCGTTATAGTCCTGATGAGGCTATCGCAGCGAATGGCTTTCTTGAAGTGAGTGCGCATGAGCTGTTCGCTTACACCACCGATTTCCAAACACTTCATATTAAATCGAGTGATGAAATCTTCTAAACCTTCGTTCTCTCTGCGCCAAATGTCTGTTACCTCAGCTGTGTCGCGCTGGTAACGTCTTTGTTGACTGAAATGGTTGACAAATTGGGTTCTGAAATCGACCCATGATGTGATTTTCCCAGGTGGAAGGCTGCCGAACCAAGCGCGAGCAGCTCCTGTGAAAGTTTGGATAAAAAGATGGCACCACATAGGCATGTTCAATCCTCCCATGCAACCAACACTTGTGAATACTCTAACGTGATCATCAGGATCAGTCAACCCATTAAACTTTCCAACTGTTGGAGGCAATTTCTCCTTTGATAGCGGCGCTAGAGCAATCTTTGGAATGAACTTCGAATGTTCGGCAGCTTCGGCTGGTCTATAGGCGAGGCGAAAGTCTCGCTCTGCTTATTCGTTGTATCCGAAGTGCTGCCTCGGCTTGTAGTATTCATGGTTCTTCTGCAAGCGGTTGAAAACTGAGGACCCTTCGTCATCTTTCCAAGTTGGATCGTTTGGGTCTGTGTCGTCCCATTCATTATTTAAGTTGCGCGGTCCAAGCCGGGTCTGAACTGGACCTCTTTGAACGTTTGACGGATAGTCATAATAGCTTTTTGTCTCTCCCCGTGTGTCGCGCGTGTCATGCACGCTTGGCCATCTCATGGGGGGAGGTCTGTTAGTTCTTCCTTGGAGGTTTTGATGTGGGGGTATCTGGCGCGCCCCCTAACTCGGACCCTGAGGTGTGACCAAAGATGGTTATGCTTGCAAAACCGTTTGTTGTGCGCTCAAAGACTGATACGCATCATTGATGGTAGCAATTTGCTTGGCTTACCAAGAGGCTGGATTTTCGCCTTCAGGTAGCCCTAATAGCGCCGAAATGTTCTGAGGTGGAGCTGGATTTGAAGGTTCAGCACAATTGTTTCCTGGGGTTAACGTCTGAGTGATGCGAGTGAGGCTCGCGCGGGGTCCCTCAGTGTTTGTTATTTCGATTTCGCCTACCTCTTCAGAAGGTTGGATTTGGACATTATGAATGTCTTCAACCGGTCCTGCGTTAGAGTTCGTGCCAAAGCCGAAATCGGGAATGATTCCTTGACCAGCCATGATCAAGAAAACAGAAAAAAACTCAACGAAAACTCAGAAAAAGAAGATGAAAGTGATTGTAAACTCGGTGGGCGCCAATGAAGAAACACATAACTAATTTTAGGGTTGGTTAGTGTGGTTTATGTTTCTACCATAAGGGTTAATCTTCTTACAACTTTCTGAGCTCCTTAATGATCCACTAATCCTGCAAAACAGAACACCGTTAGCTCGTTAAGAGGGGAATATGGGGGTTTCCCTCTTAACCAGACTCCGGCGTGAGAATAAGTAACTGTTTTGAGGAGGTTAAGGTGGGTAAAGAGAGAGAGCCGAGGGAATCGAATGTTTAACCTGTGTTCTGAAGTCTCTATTTATAGCCGGAGAGGTGTAAGAGGATGTGGGCTGATGGGCCTTAGGCCGGAAGGCGACAACATAGAGGATATGTTTCTTGTCTCACTGGTGTCGACCGTTAGTGGCTTCTAGAAGTTCTCCGGTGCTGGCGCACCGTGATCGGAGCCAAGTGTCACAGTTGTCGGCCTAGCCGTCCTTCTGTCATCAGCAGGTTAGTGGAGATCGTGGGGAAGGTGTCACTGCCCCGTGATTGGTGCCACATAGGCGTCCATGTGTACTCTCTGTCTCCTGCACGTCGGACGATCGTGGAGCACGATTGAGCACGGCATGGAGGACGCGGATTGGCTCTTTTCTTCTGCCACTTTTTCGTACCTTCTGAAGTGGCCCTGCGCCATAGCCCTGCGCGACCCTTGTTGGACACGTAACTAGCCCGCGCAGGGTATGGGTGTTTGAAGGCTCTTATTCAAAATGTTTAAGTATAAAATTGACGCTCTTTTCTTGTTCAGACCTCACGCGAGGTTAATCATATTGAAGTAACCCGCGCGAGCCTGGGTTTGAACATCTTGCTGAGTAAGGAGTATGGTCTCGCGCGCGACCTGTAGGAAGGTTCGCGCGGCTTTTTGGGACCATACCCCTTCAATGCGGGTTCGTACGAAGCCCCAAGTGAGTTCGTACTAGGGTCTGTTTGGTACTTAGACTATAGACTAGGTCTGTTCTACACGACTCGACCTAATTCCCTATAGTTATGGCTCTGATTCCAATCTGTCATACCCCAATCGATGGCGGAATCATCGGGGCGTGGCACTGAGCGAAACAGATTGTTCAAGAGAATCCATAACTATTAAATGACAATATTTTTAAGGTTTAATATCCCATACTATTAAACAAATAATTCAAAACAGTCATTACAGATAATCAGTCTAAAAAACAAATTCCATTCCGACAACTCATATTTTATTTGGTGAGTTTCTAGATTTCCTAACTTGTTCGCAGCATAACATCCAATCAACCTGTCACATACGTTAAAATAAAAGTCAATACATCAAGTAAAGGTGAGTACACAAGTTTGCATAGATATAGTATGAAAAGCGTTTACGCATAACCAACATGTAACACGTAACGGGCGATGCATGTAAACTACCAACAATGATACAACCTAACCACGTGACTGCGAGTAGAGTGTGCGCGACACATGTTCACCGAAGCGAACACGTGAAGTAAAGTATGTGATCCTTAGCAACCCCTGTCACACATGTGCTGAGTCCAAACTATAGTACTATCGTTGCTAAGGGCGGTCTGGCAAGTAACATCGTATAAGCATAGTACAAGCATTCAACAAATCACGTATAGCATACGGGAGCGGTTAGCGTTTATGAAAGTGTTTGCGTTGTGTGCTGTGTTTTGATAGAGAACGTATGTAACACCCAAAAGTGCGTTAAGCGAAAAAAGGGTTCGAGTATACTCACAGTGTGTGTTTATCAAGTAAACACAATCTGGATTGGATTGAAGGGAGCGCCAGATCAGCCTGCGTACAGGAACAGAAGCATAAATCTTTTAAGTGCTGACACGGTCGAAATCAGAATGTCGAGTGGGGAAAAAACAAGTTAAGTGTCCAACAGTCTATCCGGACGGATGGGTCTGGTCCATCCGGACGGATGGGTTCCATCCGGATGGATGGGCTTTATCCTTTCAGACGGATGGCTATTTCTGTTGGAACAAAATGATCTGATGTGTAACCGATGTTTAAAATTTTGAGAGAAAAGATGTGGTGTGGTAACAGAGTCTACCCAGACGGATGGACATGGTCCATTCGGACGGATGGAATGTGACTGTTTGCGAACCGTTAAAATTTGTTGAAGTTTTGATCAAAACGTTTTGACAGACGTGATAACGGGAATTAAACAATGGAAATCATCAGGGTCAGTTCATCCGGACGGATGGACGTTGTCCATTCGGACGGATGGGCTGAGCTGAAGTTTTTGTAAAAAAATTTCTTGAACAACGGTTTTGTTTAATGGAGACAGACATGTTGACGGATTCAAACAACGGAAAACACCAAGCCCAGTCCATTTGGACGGATGGGTTTTGCCCATTCGATCGGATGTTCTGTTCTTGATGAAGGTTCATGTTCGGCCCATTAGTCGGTCCATCTCTTTGGTGGAAATCAGTTTTTGAGTCGGCTCTCGACTATGGAATGAGTCGAGAGTCTGACGGAGTCCTGATTCCACCAATGTTTTATTAAAATCGAAGAGAAGTTTCATAAATAAGTTGAAAATGTGAAAACCCTTTAGATCTTGAACCAATCTCGATTGAGTGATGCTCCACAACAGTTTGCCTAAGCAAAACGAGTGGAAACCATCTTCGAGTGGTCTAAAATCAGTGATTTTAAGTAAAAATTGAAGGATGTGTGCGTATGTTTGTGATTTTAAAGCAAGAAGATGGAGTAGGAGTGGAATTGAGGTTGAAATTGGAGCGAAAACTTACAAGAAGTCTTGATTCGCAGTCGGAACCTTGAGAGCTGATGAGAGAGCTTAAGAGGTTGAAATGAAGACACAAGTCCACTATTTATAGGTGAGGGTGAGGACTAAGGCGGTGCGCGCATGGGCTGTATCCAGATGGCTCCATCCGGGCGGATGGCCCATTCGAACGGATTCCATTGGACGAGTTTTGATTGTTTCATTAATTCCAACTTTAAGTGTTACGTTGCGTTTTATCGTGATAAATCGAGTTGCAAGTGAGCGTTTGAGCGTATAAGCGTTGCGTTGATAACCACATAACATTCTAAACAAGTAATTATACAAATAACACACGTAATATAAATAAAACCCGCGTTTCGATTTGCGTTGTGATAGCGTTTAGTATTAGCGTTTAGATAAGCGATGTAAAAATGTGATAAAATGCGTTTAAAATATAGTTTAACCCAAAGCGTTAATCGAATCTCGAGAGTACAAGCGTTTATGAAAGAAATACGACAAAAGATAGGAACAACCGAATTACGGGTTGTTACATACCATATTATAAATTAGGAACATGTTGGTGTTTTATAAAATAAGCATCGGGAATTTTCCAAAAAAAATTGAGTTTTCATTTCTAATCCAAAGGTTTTTATTTTTTTACACTTTAACCTCTTTTTTTTTTTTTTTTTTTTTTACTTTTAACCTAAAAATTTTCATTTTTTGTAATTTAACTCAACACATTTTTATTTTAAACTTTGATCCTCATATTTTTCATCTTTTGTAAATTTTTCATTTTACTTTTCGTTTTCGTTTTGCGAGTGAACACGCCGCAATGTGCGTGTGGATTTCAACATTTTTCGTTTATTTTTTCCCTGTTTGATAGGACCGTCACAACGCGCTTATTTATCCCTATTTGATAGGTTTGTCGCAACACACATAGTCTTAGATTGACGTAGTTTTTCTTTTCTATTTTTACGTTTCAGTCTAATTTCTTCGTATTGAAATGCCGCAACAGGCATGCGTGGTGCAACGATTTACATATGCTTTTCGTTCGGTATTATTTTTTCCTTTTTGTTTATTTTGTTTTTATGTGCTTTTCCAGTTTTACTAATCTGGTAGTTGTGTAGCATTAGTGCTACTTGACAAGGTTTATGCCCCCGCCGCAACGCCTGGTGGGGGGGGGGGGGGGGGGTTGGCCTAATACTAGTTAATGTTAATTAATATATTCAAATTCATTTAAAAAAATCATTATTTTTCTTATCTTACATTCTTTAGATCTTATGATTACCATAGGTTTAAAGTTGGTGAGTTAATAGTTCGTAACGCATGTGTGTGATTCAATATTTTAACGCCCGTTTTTGTTAGGTTTAACTATCCCACCCGATGTTGTAAAAATCGGGACTAGTCGGCGATTAATCGCTATTCGGTCGGGCACTGATTAACTTTTCTTTAATCGGCCTACTAATCGCTAGTCGCCCCTACTCGGCCCTAGTCAGACCCAATTGGCCGGCCAAAAATCGGCAATTTCGGTCAAATTCAGGCCAAAAATCAGCAATTCTACCTGTAAATTTCTACCAGTTTCAAACCAAATCATGTAGATTCCGACGATTAATCCTATATACTTAAAAAAATTAGGTCAAGGAGGAGTTGAAACTTATCTAATTAAAATGTTTACCTATAAATATGTGTACATGTATAAAAAAACTGAAAATTACATATAAAAATCCCAATCCGACTAATCGCTATCCCACTGCCCGACTCAGGTTTTGAACATTCGAATTGGTCCTTATCTGAACGAATTCGAATCAATTTTCAAAATTTCATACTTAGTTTTTCCAAATTTTGAACTCAAAGCAGTTCAAATTCAAACTGGTTTCAAAAGTTTCAAATTCGAATAACCCAAATAACTGAGCCGATGAACAGCCTTAAATGAACAAAGACAACAGCAAAGAATTTCTTTAGTTTAAATGCCCAGAAAGCTTACCAGCCTCAAGATTCAAGAACTTATAAAATATTTTTTTCCCCAAAATTCAGCTGATAGAGTTTCTAATATATCATATATTAAAAACAAGATTTAACGTTCACACATAATCTTACTAAAATAAAATGCGATCCAGACCTTGGCTCAAGAATTAGATTTTCTGGTTTCCCAAACCTCTGGGCGATCGACGAAGTTTAGGCGTGCTATCCATATCAATGCGCTTCTTTGGAGTACTTACCAAATTAGGAACGGGTTTGACCGTTTCTTCATGAGATTTAGAAGCAGTATTAACATTGTTAGAAGAATACGAACAATAGTCTTCAAAATCAGCAGGCAGAGAAGCCATATCCAGCTCAAAAGATCCAGCTGGTACACCAGCTCTTTCAGTTCCGCTAAGTTTCGCTGACGGGATACGATGAGAAAACCTAAACAGCTCGTTACATGGAATCTTAAGATCACCAGCTCCTGCCCAGTTTGATCTCTGGAACACGCTAACAAATCCCTTCACTTTCAACAAGAAACCAACAGTTATACAATCCTCACCGGCTTCTACAATCTCCCCAATATCGAATTTGTATTTGGTATGATTTTCTGGGTCCATGCTCCATTTCATATCCCAATCTTTATAAACAGCCCAGATTTCCCCTTTCTGGGGACTAACAAAATATGACAATTTACTCACTTTCTTAATTACTACCTGATGAGAAAACATAAGGCGATTACACGTTTCCTCGGTTACCCCGAGCTCATACTTCCCACAAGCAACAGGTAATCCTTCTTCGACCCATTTGATTTCAAGTGCATTATCTGGGTCAGATTCAAACCAAGCAATTCGCAGCCTAAACTTTGAAGAATAAACTTTCCTAATTTGAGCATAGAATCTTGGCATGGCATCAACAGAGTCATAGCATGCCCATATTTGACCAACTGCAAAACAATGCTCCTCCTTATCCTTATCAAAATTAGTAAAGTCTTGTTCTGGACAGTCTACTAACTCCGGCTCTGGATCATTTTTAGAATGACTGTCAGGCGTCACCACTTCCTTTCCGTTCTGTTTCAGCTTGCCATTTGGCATGCTGACATCAGCAGGTGCCACATTACCGAACGATTTACTCAGTTTTGATTTTTTTGAAGGACTAAACTCACCAGCGCCACCCTCCTGGTAAGAAGCTTGCTGTCTTTGTTGAGAAGATCTTTTCCCATTGGAACTACCACCACTAACTCCGCCACCTGCCGCCTCCTTTTTATCAGAACTTGCTTCACTAGATTCTGCCGCCATCCTTTGGTCAGTAGCTTTAGCAGTTCCTGTTTCCATTGGCTTCCGTACACCACTAACCTTTGGTTTCGTGACTCCTTCCTGTTTCATTCTAGTAACTTTAGTTTTCTTTGGAGTACTTACCAAATTAGGAACAGGTTTGACCGTTTCTTCATGAGATTTAGAAGCAGTATTTACATTGTTAGAAGAAAACGAACAATAGTCTTCAAAATCAGCAGGCAGAGAAGCCATATCCAGCTCTAAAGATCCAGCGGGTACACCAGCTCTTTCAGTTCCGGTAAGTTTTGCTGACGGGATACGATGAGAAAAACGAAACAGCTCGTTACATGGAATCTTAAGATCACCAGCTCCTGCCCAGATTGATCTCTGAAACACGCCAACAAATCCCTTCACTTTCAACAAGAAACCAACAGTTATACAATCCTCGCCGGCTTCTACAATCTCCACAATATCGAATTTGTATTTGGTATGATTTTCTGGGTCCATGCTCCATTTCATATCCCAGTCTTTATAAACAGCCCAGATTTCCCCTTTCTGGGGACTAATAAAATATGAAGAGTTACTCACTTTCTTAATTACAATCTGATGAGAAAACATACGGGGATCACTCGTTTCCTCAGTTTCCCCGAGCTCATACTTCCCACAAGCAACAGGTAATCCTTCTTCGACCCATTTGATTTCAAGTGCATTATCTGGGTCCGAGTCAAACCAAGCGATTCGCAGCCTAAACTTTGAAGAATAAACTTTCCTAATTTGAGCATAGAATCTTGGCATGGCATCAACAGAGTCATAGCATGCCCATATTTGACCAACTGCAAAACAATGCTCCTCCTTATCCTTATCAAAATTAGTAAAGTCTTGTTCTGGACAGTCTACTAACTCCAGCTCTGGATCATTTTTAGAATGACTGTCAGGTGTCACCACTTCCTTTCCGTTCTGTTTCAGCTTGCCATTTAGCGTGCTGACATCAGCAGGTGCCACATCACCAGACGATTTACTCAGTTTTGATTTTTTTGAAAGACTAAACTCACCAGCGCCACCTTCCTGGTTAGAAGCATGCTGTCTTTGTCGAGAAGATCTTTTCCCATTGGGACTACCACCACTAACTCCGCCACCTGCCGCCTCCTTTTTATCAGAACTTGCTTCACTAGATTCTGCCGCCATCCTTTTGTCAGTAGCTTTAGCAGTTCCTGTTTCCATTGGCTTCCGTACACCACTAACCTTTGGTTTCGTGACTCCTTCCTGTTTCATTCTAGTACCTTCAGCTTCACTAGATTCTGCCGCCATCCTTTTGTCACTATCTTTAGCAGTTCCTGTTTCCATTGGCTTCCGTACACCACTAACCTTTGGTTTCGTGACTCCTTCCTGTTTCATTCTAGTACCTTCAGTTTTCTTGCGTTCCAAATTAGAAGGATCCTTTCCATCCTTTTTAATATTTCCTTTGGCATTTTCAGCTTTTGCAGCCTCTTTCTGTTGAGAAACAGGCTTGGATCCAAGATTTACGTTATGTGCTTGTGGCCCTATTTCATACGCAATCAAGACTTTTGAGCATTGCTGGCACCGCAAAGGTCTCTGAATATATTCTCTGGAATACCCATACTTAACGCTACAAAACGGACAATACGTCCTGAATGTTAAGCGAGTGCTATCCTTATCAATGCGCTTCTTTGGAGTACTTACCAAATTAGGAACAGGTTTGACCGTTTCTTCATGAGATTTAGAAGCAGTATTAACATTGTTAGAAGAATACGAACAATAGTCTTCAAAATCAGCAGGCAGAGAAGCCATATCCAGCTCAAAAGATCCAGCAGGTACACCAGCTCTTTCAGTTCCGGTAAGTTTTGCTGACGGGATACGATGAGAAAACCTAAACAGCTCGTTACATGGAATCTTAAGATCACCAGCTCCTGCCCAGTTTGATCTCTGGAACACGCTAACAAATCCCTTCACTTTCAACAAGAAACCAACAGTTATACAATCCTCGCCGGCTTCTACAATCTCCCCAATATCAAATTTGTATTTGGTATGATTTTCTGGGTCCATGCTCCATTTCATATCCCAATCTTTATAAACAGCCCAGATTTCCCCTTTCTGGGGACTAATAAAATATGAAGATTTACTCACTTTCTTAATTACTATCTGATGAGAAAACATAAGGCGATTACTCGTTTCCTCAGTTTCCCCGAGCTCATGCTTCCCACAAGCAACAGGTAATCCTTCTTCGACCCATTTGATTTCAAGTGCATTATCTGGGTCAGATTCAAACCAAGCAATTTGCAGCCTAAACTTTGATGGATAAACTTTCCTAATTTGAGCATAGAATCTTGGCATGCCATCACCAGAGTCATAGCATGCCCATATTTGACCAACTGCAAAACAATGCTCCTCCTTATCCTTATCAAAATTAGTAAAGTCCTGTTCTGGACAGTCTACTAACTCCGGCTCTGGATCATTTTTAGAATGACTATCAGGTGTCACCACTTCCTTTCCGTTCTGTTTCAGCTTGCCATTTGGCGTGCTGACATCAGCAGGTGCCACATCACCAGACGATTTACTCAGTTTTGATTTTTTAGAATGACTTTCAGGTGTCACTCCTTCCTTTCCGTTCTGTTTCAGCTTGCCATTTGGCGTGCTGACATCAGCAGGTGCCACATCACCAGACGATTTACTCAGTTTTGATTTTTTTGAAAGACTAAACTCACCAGCGCCACCTTCCTGGTTAGAAGCATGCTGTCTTTGTCGAGAAGATCTTTTCCCATTGGGACTACCACCACTAACTCCGCCACCTGCCGCCTCCTTTTTATCAGAACTTGCTTCACTAGATTCTGCCGCCATCCTTTTGTCAGTAGCTTTTGCAGTTCCTGTTTCCATTGGCTTCCGTACACCACTAACCTTTGGTTTCGTGACTCCTTCCTGTTTCATTCTAGTACCTTCAGTTTTCTTGCGAGTACTTACCAAATTAGGAACAGGTTTGACCGTTTCTTCATGAGATTTAGAAGCAGTATTTACATTGTTAGAAGAATAAGAACAATAGTCTTCAAAATCAGCAGGCAGAGAAGCCATATCCAGCTCTAAAGATCCAGCGGGTACACCAAATCTTTCAGTTCCGGTAAGTTTTGCTGACGGGATACGATGAGAAAACCGAAACAGCTCGTTACATGGAATCTTAAGATCACCAGCTCCTGCCCAGATTGATCTCTGAAACACGCCAACAAATCCCTTCACTTTCAGCAAGAAACCAACAGTTATACAATCCTCGCCGGCTTCTACAATCTCCCCAATATCGAATTTGTATTTGGTATGATTTTCTGGGTCCATGCTCCATTTCATATCCCAGTCTTTATAAACAGCCCAGATTTCCCCTTTCTGGGGACTAATAAAATATGAAGATTTACTCACTTTCTTAATTACAATCTGATGAGAAAACATACGGGGATCACTCGTTTCCTCAGTTTCCCCGAGCTCATACTTCCCACAAGCAACAGGTAATCCTTCTTCGACCCATTTGATTTCAAGTGCATTATCTGGGTCCGAGTCAAACCAAGCGATTCGCAGCCTAAACTTTGAAGAATAAACTTTCCTAATTTGAGCATAGAATCTTGGCATGGCATCAACAGAGTCATAGCATGCCCATATTTGACCAACTGCAAAACAATGCTCCTCCTTATCCTTATCAAAATTAGTAAAGTCTTGTTCTGGACAGTCTACTAACCCCGGCTCTGGATCATTTTTAGAATGACTGTCAGGTGTCACCACTTCCTTTCCGTTCTGTTTCAGCTTGCCATTTGGCGTGCTGACATCAGCAGGTGCCACATCACCAGACGATTTACTCAGTTTTGATTTTTTTGAAGGACTAAACTCACCAGCGCCACCTTCCTGGTAAGAAGCATGCGGTCTTTGTCGAGAAGATCTTTTCCCATTGGGACTACCACCACTAACTCCGCCACCTGCCGCCTCCTTTTTATCAGAACTTGCTTCACTAGATTCTGCCGCCATCCTTTTGTCAGTAGCTTTAGCAGTTCCTGTTTCCATTGGCTTCCGTACACCACTAACCTTTGGTTTCGTGACTCCTTCCTGTTTCATTCTAGTACCTTCAGTTTTCTTGCGTTCCAAATTAGAAGGAACCTTTCCGTCCTTTTTAATATTTCCTTTGGCATTTTCAACTTTTGCAGCCTCTGTCTGTTGAGAACCAGGCTTGGATCTAGGATTTACACTCTGCGCCTTGGATCCAAGATTTACGTTAAGTGCTTGTGGCCCTATTTCATACGCAATAAAGAGTTTTGAGCATTGCTGGCACCGCACAATTCTCTGAATAAATTCTCTGTAAGACTCGTACTTAACGCAACAAAACGGACATTGCGTCCAGAATGTTAAGCGAGTGCTTGGGTTAGATGTTGACTGTTGACCACGACTCACACCATTAAACTGAGAACTTGGAGCAGTTTTGAATATTTCATTCGCAATAAAGAGTTTTGAGCATTGCTGGCACCGCAAAAGTCTCTGACTAAATTCTCTGTAAGACTCGTTCTTAGCGCTACAAAACGGACAATGCGTCCAGAATAGAGTGCTTGGGTTAGATGTTGACTGTTGACCACGACTCACACCATGAAACTGAGAACTTGGAGCAGTTTTGAAGTTCTGTTGACCCGCATAAGAAGTTTGATTTCCTTGATGATTATGAATCTTTTTAGCAGAAGCTTTGGCGGATTCTCTACACTGCATGTCATAAATTGACCTTTTTTCTCTATCTGATAGTGTCATATTTGCTTCACCAATAAGTTTAAAAGCAGCTTCAGCTCCCGGAAATTTGTTTTTGTCAGGATGAAGTACAAGTGCAAGTTTTCGGTATTGTTTGCAGATGGTTGTGTCATCGGCTACATTTTCAACTTGAAGAATTCCATAAAAATCTTTTCCAGCACCATATATCTTCTTTTGAGCTGCACAATGGACATCACACACCGTAACCAGTTGGGAAATATTATCTAGTTCAGGATATAATTGTTTGGCCTTCAATGCAAACTTTCGAGCCCCTTCAAAATCATTTTTCAGCATCATTTCTTCTGCAATTTTCTTGCCCCTGTGAGCCTCATCTTTGTTACACTCCATTCCCACTAATATGATTTAAAAATGTAAAACTACTCGGATGAGCTCATTTATAATGAACCAACATGGCTATATTATAATATAAATGGATAACAAGATCACGATGTTCTTCCTCTTCACAGTTCACTTCATATCCCAATCTGAAAACACAAAAAGGATGTGGAAACTCAGTACCAGTTTCAACTTTCAATTATAATATGGTGCAAGTGTAACTAACAAACTGCAGAAATTTTTCGTAAAACCAAGATAAGGCATATTTTGCTTAAAATGAGACTACGTGATTACAAAAATATGATATAATTTTGATGTTGGCCACCCAATCTTATAACACATTGTCTTCACTTATTACTATATACAAGAAATCTTATCGCTGAATAGATTGATTTTTATCATCAGCCATATGAGGACAAAAACATGCATAAGCGCAAAATGTTGTTGTCACCTCATCTGAAAACACCTCAACGTCACTTTAAATTCAAGCTTCTAAATATTTATTTCCAAGCAGACTTTGTTTCCGGTCCTCTGGTGGTAAAACGTTGACCTAAACAACCCCATTTCTACCAGTCATTTTACACGCACATACATACTATATTGTGGTTGCATCAGTAATCTGCAATGCATAAAATCTTTCTGCGGAATTGCGTTTGGGTTTAGATAAAACATATAGTTACAATCCATCACCCTGACCAGAATCATATGCGACTAATTTCAAACATTTGGATACCAGGGTAGCTTTTCATACTTTACATCTTCCATCACTTCACCAATGACCAAATCAAAAGAAGAATGAATCAGAAGCCACGCATTATCAAGTAGTAACAACGAGCTTTCATTATTCTTTTACAAAACTTAAAAATTCTAACACATTGATGAGCCCTAAACATGAATCTAACTTATCCTCATCGAACACAATCGAGCATAAATTTCAAAATCTAGATCCAGATTAACAAAAACCAAACATAATAACAATAATATCCAGCATCAACAATCAAAACAAAATAACAACACGAAACACCAAATTTCAAACGCAGAAACCCTAAAAACAGAAACCCTAACATGAACAAAAACAACAAAACACCAAATTTCGAACGCAGAAGATGAAATTGAGCAATAATACATCGAAAAAGACTAAATACATACAATCAATCTTACCAAAATATGCATTGCGATTGAAAAGACAAGAAAATGTAAGGGGAAATAAGAGCTTACAGAGTGAGGGCAGAGCGAGCGAGCGAGCGAGAGAGAGAGAGAGAGTGAGATAGGCATAAATTGGGGATAGAGACTTAGTGCATGCTTGGCTAAGCTTATTTTGGAGCAACTTATAACTTATTGACTTTTTGGAAAAGTAAATAAGTCAGGATGGAGTGACTTATTTACTTTTCCCCCTCACATAATAAGCTAACCCAAACACATTTTAACTTTTCAAAAAAGTAAATAAGTCAATAAGTTGTTAAAATAAGCTTTGCCAAACATGCCCTTAGAGAGTGGGGATGAGAGAGTATATATATGAAATAGGTGAAATGACAAAATTGTCCTCGCTTGCACATGACTAGATTTAACAAAAGAAATTAACTGGGTTAGGACCAAAGGACATAACGTGTAGCATTCCATTTTGAAACATTAAGTACAAAACTAGTTAATTTTAAAGACAAATGACACTGCCTGAAATTTGGTATAAAGATAAAGGACAAAACTTATAATTCACTCTTTTTTAGAGTCAAACACAGCCTGAGTTGACCAACTAGATCCGATTTTGGTCGCGGTTGATCGATCCCGAGTAACTAGGCGGAGTTGAAGAAAATCGACTCGGCAACCAACCTTGTAGCGAGTACTCGGTAAGCACTCGACCTCCGAGACCTTGTTTTACAACATTGCTTATCCATAAACGATTTCTAGTTTTCTCTCCACGTGTCTCCACCACATCCCGCGCCGTGGTACCGCTAGCGTCTAATCAATTTCAGTTTTTATGTAATTTTACATCGTGTTATAAAGTTTAATCTTAAAATAAAGCATTTAGGTTCCATGATAGTTGTTACTAACGTAATATTGCTATATGTTATGATGATTGATTCATTGAATGGTATTCCTATTTAAATAAACAAAAATTTTCTAACATTTTGTAACTTGTTATTGTTTTATGGTAGTTATACAAACTTAAAAAGCATCCGAGTATTTTGGGAGCATAGGGAGCATCTATGTAATTTGGGGACAAACTTAAAACGCATGCAAAGCACAGGAACCATACAAGTAGTTAACTAAACTTTATACGGAAAACAAATTACAATACCGATATAAAAATATTTTTTTAAAAATTAACTAACTCCAATAACTAATAAGAGTAAATTCTTATATTTTAATAGAACATTCAACATTCCATATTTTCCAACCAAGTCATCTACAATATCCTGAACAACATATTCTGCAATCAAATTGCAAAACATGGTTTATTATATTTTAGAACAATTAGTAAAAAACTGATTATAGATGCTACAATACACACACACGAAAGTTTAATTAAACAAATCAATCTCTTCTTACATCAAGAAATGAATACAAGTTAGTAGATTCTACCATTTACAAAATGAAAATGACCTTGAGCTTGAGAAGATGAACCTTGAGCAGAGGATCTATGAGCTTTACTATGTTCTTGTATGACCTTCTAGATCATGTAGCCAGGGCCGGCTCAACCATTTTGGTGGCCTAAAGCGAATTAAAAACTCGAGGCCTCTTTTCCAAAAAAAAAACACTATTTGAGAAAAACCCTCCTTTATCCGGGCTTGGACCAGCAAAATAAACTTAAAGATTTATTATTGGCGAAGTAATTTTTTTTTTTTTGTATTTTTATATGTTTTTTATATAAAGATAAGTTCAGGTCAACCCAAATATCAATATATATATATTTTTTTAGTTGGAGGCCCTATTGATTTGGAGGCCTAAAGCCCAAGCCTCAGAATACTTGGGCTTGGGTCGGCCATGCATGTAGCTAATGTCTAGCTATTGGCAGATCATGTCTAACTATTGCATGAACCAATAACTCCCTAAAATGTTCTTGATTAAGTTTTAGATTTCTTGTGTCTTAAACACCTTTGCTAGAACAAAACATATGACCAATATGCTTTGTTGTCAATATTACACACGCTCTTTGATAGTGAAGTAAGTTACCGGTACAATTTTTACTGGGTGCCGAGTATTTTTTTACCATATTTTATAATATAAAACTCTTCCAAACACTCGAAGTAAGTTTATTTTTTTTTTGTTCTCTTGCGTCTTTAAACCTTGAGATTCATTTTGAGGCCTCGTTTCTTCAACTAAATCGCCCCCTTTCATCATCAAGATGCATTGTATTTGTATGACTAGTGTCTATAAATCAACTGCAAAATTATAAACAGAAACATCAGGGTTGGAACAGAAGAATAAACAACCGAACTAATGCCAATAACTTAACTACAAATATCAAACTGTATTTAAGACTTGAGCCTGTTATACCCAACCCAAACCCATTTATTTCGTATTGTGTTTGCGAATGTTTTATACAATAAGCAGGTTAGTGTACCTAGATTGTGTTTGTTAGAATTTTTGCAGAACCCTTCTATTGTTGACAAAGACATCACTCTTGTAAGTTGTAACCTATTACTTGTAAAGGGTGATATGGCATAGTAATCCATGTAGGAATCAAGTCAGCAGCTACGCGGACCATTCTTTATTAATTAACCGTGTCATTAACATTTGAGTAAAATGTCATTTTCGTCACTGACGTTTGGCTACTTTTGCGACTTTCGTCCAAAAGTTTGTTTTTCCGCAACTGGATCCAAAAGGTTTAAAATATAGCCATTTTCATCTAACTCGTTAACTCCATCCATTTTTAACGTTAAGTCAGGGGTGTTTTCGTCTTTTTAGACATTTTTGTGATGATTAAAGGGTTTGGATAGGGAGAAAGTCAACAAAGGTGGATCATTATTTCTTATATTGTTTATTATTTTAATAAAAGATGTCTAAAAAGATGGTAATGCCCCTCATTTAAAAGAGAAAAATGGATGGAGTTAACGGGTTGGATAAAAATGACAAGATTTTAAACCTTTTGGATGCAGAAAAACAAACCTTTGGACGAAAGTGGCAAAAGTGGCCAAACCTCAGCGACAAAAATGACATATTACTCTTAACTTTTTTATACAACTCGAGTATCCATTTATAAATAAAAAAAAACAGAACTTATAGAACAAAGTCTTCTTTCAATTTACAATGTTTACAGTTATTTTGTTAATTATTTTACTTTTTACATATTAATTTGGTTTGACAACTATAATTTCAAAATCAACAAGTTTTTTTAATCCCAAATTAGTTCAGAAGTGAATATCATTTAAGCAACTGCAACATAATTAACAAAATTAATTACGCAATTACCAATTAGCGGGTGGTTGTCATTGCTATTGAAATCAAAACACTCTAGCTAGAGGGTTATCCTGTGAAAACAAGAATAAAATATATGTGATTCAGGATTATTTTCAGATTAATAACACATAATGAACAAGAATTAGCCACAAAACAGGTTTATTATTATTATTAATTATATAAATAGTATAGTTTTTATAATCATGTATACGAATTTAACTGTTACAAACATCAAAGAGAACAGACAGAAAAGTAATTACAAAATATACAATAGTTGCTACAAAATATATGGCAAAGTGACATGGAATACTAGAACTACAATTAAACTTACTTCTGACAAAACACAGTTAGCTTCGCCAACGAAAGTTTGGTCTCCAAGGTCCTGCAGCATATACGAAACTGATTATAAAACCTTTTGACAGAAGAAAATAAGTTTGAGGAACACATAAAGTGGGTCGGGAGGTTTGGTAACAACTCAAAACGGGTAACTTTGTACGGGTGGAAATGGGTCAGGTTGAACTGAAACACTTCATGTCCAACAATTTATATAGATTTGATTATTTCATACAAATCTAGTTTGTCACATATGATTAAAAAAGTTATCTTTTTTGAAAGTTTTTATTTTTATTTTTTTATATTAGGAGGTAAAACGACGTGTTTGACCCATAACCCATTTGACCTTTTTTCAGTTATAACTAACTTTTTTGGTTTTACCCTTAAAAGATAAAACAAAACCAAAATTGACCCATTGGTAAGTCAATGAATTGAAACTGCCACCACTTACAAAACTACATGACAGTATATGCACCTTTGTTGACAAATTATGATACTTTGTATCCACATCATGCACGCGAGAGCTAAAAAGGAAAAAAAATAAAAGTAGTTAATTTACTAAATTGCTAACGGATTATGCGACAAAATTACATAAAAGCATTAATGAGAACACAAACTTAAGGTCTAGTTGTAGTACCTTCGACATGATGTCAAGATCACATAACTTTGAAGCTGATAAAGATAACTGCAACTTCATTACCAAAGAATCAGTCTCATGCAAATCGCGATATAAAAATATTTTGTAACACTTGTTAATAATAAAATTGGAAATTCTTTTGTTTCCGTTCATTCTAACAATGATGCTCAAGTGTGGCAAAAGGTCCTATCTTCAAACTAGTGCCGATTGACCCCTTTTTACTTATTTCTTGACTCAAGACTCTGGTTATGGACCTCAATGTTTGGTTCTAAAACAAGTTAGATACACTAACAAAGAATATTACATTCTTAAAACGAACTTGCACATGACGAACTAGACATCAGCAAGATGACCAGATACTGTTTTCAACACATTCAACGCCATTTTTCTGAATGCTTAAGTTACAAATCAATATGCATTATAATCTCGTATTTGTCTTTAACAAGGCAAATGCTCAACCTACTAAGTGCAACATGATAAAGAATCAGCTTGTCGTTTTTTTTTTTTTTTTTTTTTTTTTTGTATTTTGTAAGTGTTACAGAATGCAATACATCTGCTACAAAATATATGGTAAAGCTGACATGCAATTCTAGAACTATTAATAAACTTACTTCTGACATAACACAGTTATCTTCGCCAACGAAAGCTTGGTCTTTAAGGTCCAGCGTCTGCAACATATACGAAATTGATTAATGAAAATCTTCTGACAGAACCAAGCAGGTTTGATGAACACATAAGGTGGGTCAGGAGGCTTGGTAACTGCTCAAAGCGGGTAAATTTGTACAGGTGGAAATGGGCCAGGTTGAACCGAAATAATTCATATCCAACATTTTTTATTTTTATAAAAAAACTAGTTTGTCACATATGATTAAAAAGTTATCTTGAATTTTTATCCAAATAAAATGGCAAGGAGGTTTATGCATTGAAAATGAAAATACACTCATTTGACCCCTTTCAGTTATAACTAACTTTTTGAGTTTTACCCCTTAGATTAAAAAAACCCAAATTGACCCATTCCGAAGTAAATGGGCTGAAACTGCAACCACTTATAAAACTACAGAAGGGTTATAAGAAAATCTATACGCACCTTCGTTGACAAATTATGATAGTTTGTATCCACATCCTACACACGAGAGCTAAAAAAGAAAAAGTAGATAATTTACTAAATCATTTTTGGGGTGTGCAAGAAAAATACATAGAAACAATTATGAGAGCACAAATTTAAGATCTAGTTGTAGTATATTGGACATGATGTCAAGATCACATAACTTTAAAGCTAATAACAATGCTCATGTGTGACTAAAGGTCCTATCTTCAAACTAACGCTGACTGTTTAAAAACGCGCGCCTGATATGCAAGGCGCATGAGGCAATCAAGAAAGCGCCTCACGTATAAGTTGGTCAATATCTGTGTCAAAACTGGTCAAAGTTGGTCAAAATTAGGGTTTGTAGAAGATATTATGGTTGTAAATAAAGCTTATTAGGTTGTACATAGAGGAACACCTCACATACGTGGTGCGCATGCCTTGCGCCTCGGCTTATGAAACATAAACGCCTCAGAGCATCTCGCGCTTTTATAAAGCCCTACCTATCCTCATAGTAATAACAACTTTTAGTAATAATTTAACACAAATTCTTTACAAACAGAAAACAAATATCAAAGTGATATGATCCAGAGTACTTTTTGGGAACAGATCTGCAGATATGCTATAACTATACATACATACATCATCAGTCAAAGGAACATAAATGCAACAAATTGAGAAACATTAAATGCAACAAAAGAAACACTTTCTTACCAAATTTAGGAATATATTTTTAAGATCATTTATATTTTTGTCAAAATCAGCTACCAACCAATTTCCCACATGAAATAACTTGAAAGATGAAATTTGAATTAACAAGCTAAAACATTTTGACAGAAAAAGTAAGTGTAATTTTTTTCAAATAGTAGTTTAATATGCAGAAGCAAAGTGGAATGCGATTCTACCGTAGGATAGATCCGATTGCATAATTCCGAGAACACCAATTCCAACAATGACGATCTGATTGCATAATTCCGAGAACACCAATTCCAACAATGACAAGATGAGAGAGTGAATCCATGTGGATGTTAGTTGAAGGGATGAGTGAAGAATAAATAGAGACAAGTGTGGCGGCTTGATTTGTGTTCATATTATTCCACTTGTTTCCTCAACTTCATGGGACATGTGGACCTCAATTACTAGACAATGATTATACTATAACATGTTCACACCTTACGTCACCGATGTAACTATAAATTGCAATAATCTGCTATTAATAAAAAAAGTAAAATTGAGTATGGATACAGTATCCGTATTCAAATTTTCAAGATTAATTAAGGTTCTATTAGACCCCGTAGTGGGGCGTTTTTTTTTTTAAATTCAAAAATAACGCCGAAAAACGCCCAAATCCCATTACATAGGGCGTTTTTTGGCGTTTTTTTCGAAAAAAAGGGTCCGCGTTGTTTAAAGCACGCTCAAGGGGTAAATGTTGACCAATCAGATTAGAGATTCCATTTGCTTGGCCAATAAGATTTTTAGGTGTTTTTTCTTTATTTTATTTAATGCCCAATAATGACTCATCCCCACTACATCCATTTTAGAAAACGCCCAATAATGCCCCTTTGCTGACTGGACCGCCACATGGCGTAAAATGCCCTAGGGTGGGGGCATTATCTTCCCCTTCCACTACACATGGTCTTATACAGTATCTATTAGAAGTTAAGTATAAGGATCAAATACAAATAAGTCTTACAAAATAGTATTAAGGGGTGTTTGGGATTGCTTATTTTAGTGACTTATTAGCTTATTGACTTTTTGAAAAGTTAAAAAATGTCTAGGTGAAAATATGAAACAATTTTGTAAGTCACTCCATTGTGACTTATTAACTTTTACAAAAAAGTTATAAGTTGTTTTGAAAAGTTAAGTCAAACATGACCTTAATATTTTTTTTGTTCTAATAAGACAAAATAACAAATTACAAAGAAACGACAGGTAAACGGGCAACAAGCTGCGCCGCAACTCTCTTTTGAATTGCAAAACCGATCCTACTATTCACGACCTACTAGACTCTATTCAAGAATTCCACGGCCTCTTGGCCTAGGGAACCAAATGTATCAAAAGCAAATAGGATAAACACGTGTTGATTTTCCAAACAAGTTTTCTCGTGTTTATTGACCTTGCTTGATTCTGCTTTCAACACTGTCTGGCAAGCAACAAACTCATTATCCCTAAGCCCAACAAGAGGGGACACTCTTGTAAGGTCCACACAAAATAAATTCGTGATTTTACACCAGTAGAGTAATAAAATTACGATTTTTTTAAAGATTTTGGAACTAAAATACGTGCTTAATAAGAAGAGGGAAGGTTTTGAAAGAAAAAAAATCTCTCATTTAGTTCTCACATTGGTTAAATCAATTTATATGTTAAGTATCATTTGTATTTGTATGGTACACATTTAGTCAACTGTTTGTATGTTTGGTTTAGAATAGATAGATGTTAGATTTTTGGTCTATAGCTATTTTACCCTTTAATAATAAGAAAAAAATAAAAACTTAAAAACCCATATCCGCAAATCCTCATTTCTTCTTATTCCTTCCTCACTTTCGGTGACCCATGGGCCACACATTGTTCAATTCAATCATTATGCTTTTGTGATCAATCATTCCAACAAGTGTAGATCCAACACCATTAATCATACGTGTGTTATGTAATAATTATATTTTCTTTTACAAGGGGTTAGTTGATTTTTATTGTTACTTGGGGTGTCTTTTGTATTTGTATGACTATTTACCTATGTTACTTAGGCCATGGGTGCGGGTCAGCAAGGGTCGGAGAGGGTTGAGTTAGCGTCAGCTGTCATCTACACCAGAATAAATAGAGTTTTCCGAAAATCCTGCTAGTGGAGAAAGACCTCCTAGGGATAAGAGACATAGGGCTAAAGAGAACAAAAAACGATCTTTCGTGTATAATCCTGCATAATCTCGAATGTTCTTAGTTCTGGTACGTAGACCAAATAAGAAAATGCAAGCAAAAGTTTCTAGATTCATGGAGATATAGAACAGCATATAAGTTATCATGCTTGCATATCCATCATTTGAGTCTCCAACAATTATTCCAATAATTACATATCTGATTTGCCCTATGGACGAATATGCAAGCATACATTTTATGCTTGTTTGAGTAATAGCAATGATATTCCCCACTATCATGCTAAGAATAGCTAGGATTTCCAGAAGAAGATGCTGAAGGGGATCATTGTCCCCTTCCATTCGGTTTAGGTAACTTCGAGGACTTCTCCCCCATCTCCCCGACTGCACACATTTCTATATCTCTCTGGTTTATCCCTCTCTCTCTTGATTTCTTAAAGGGGATGAAGAGGAACACCACCTCTTTGTTCCGGATGGAAAGTGTAACAACCCGGAATTTATAAAACTCTAAATCAGAATTATAAACTGCTAATCAAACAGGAACCAGCTAACTAGAAAATTATAACCCAGTCAGCTACGAGCCTTGTAATGGCATATAATAATGTTAAAACATCTAGATTATAAGTTAACAAAAGCTAAGGGACTAGACTTGTAAAGGTTGAAACTTGAATGCTAAAATAACAATTAAAACACCAAACACACACACACTTAGTGTGTGTCTGGTCGATGTGGGGGCGAACCAGGTTTCTCCATCAAACCCTAATTCTCACAAAATTCACAAATTGAAGCCTCTAATCTGCTCTAAATCAAGTTTCAAACATGAATTAGTGATCACCTTGTTGCAGGGATCAAAAGGTATGCAAAATTGTGGTATTTTGTTGCATCTTGAATTCTAGGTTAAATGTGAAAAACGAAAATTCAGCTTGATTACTTGATGCATGGATGAAATTAGTGGTAACATGTTGTCTAGGGATAAAACCCTAGATGAATTGTTGTTAAATTTTAGTATGACAATTGTAGAAATTATAATCATCATGTTAGGTGATTATTGGGTTTGTAGAGACTAGATAAACACTAGGATTGTGGTTACTATTCTAGTGAAAACTGAATTCATGTATTAAATTCAGTATTTTTGATGTTGAAACTTGTTGCAAATTGCCCAATTGAAGTGGATATAGAAGGAAATAACATGTCAAGAACCTAGTAATGATTGTGTAAGAATTTGACCCGCTAGGTGTTTGTTGAAACGCCTAAGTGAGGAATAAAATGTTAAAATCAGACAAAAACGCAGATTTGAATATTATAATGAATTGTCCGTTATTGATTATAAAAGAGTTCTAAATTGATGGTGGATGGAACTCTTTAGGTAAAGCATCTGGATCGTCAAGTGGACAAGCCGGAGGTGATACACGCTTGAAAGGATGCACTTTGAAGGTACGCGATTTATGGTTTTGTTACGTTATGTTTAATGTTAAAATTTGCTTGCTACATTGAAATTTGGCAAAACAAGGAAAACCGTTAAATTAAGGAAGTGGCGAAGTGCCATAGACAATCAAACGGGTCAAAGCAAGTTGAAATTTATTCTAGTCAAATCGTGTTATAAAGCATGTTTAAAACCCTTGAACAAGCATGACGATTATTGCGTAAGCAACCCTCGGAGGGAAGCGAAACGTCATAGTCGGTAAACCCGGGAATGGGGTAAATTGGTTGTAAACAAACGGGTTGAATAAACAAGGAGCCGAATTAAAGGCTAATAGCTATAAAACTGAAATTTTAGGTAAATGGCGTCAATAAACGTGTCCGTAATTAAATTACGGTCGCGTAGGAAAAAGAATCGGCTAAAACAGACGCCCGAGTCAAAAGTTATGCCGATTTAAAGTTTAGAACTAAGATAAATGGTGCTGGGCTGAATTAGTAGCTCCAAATAACAACAGTCTGTCGAAAATGCATGCTGGCGTCGCGCCACGGCCGAAGACACCCACCGTCGCGCGGCGCGACGGCCACCTTTCTCCTTCCTCGCTCGACGCGACCGCCCAGTAACGTGGAATTTTCTCGTTTTTTATATGTTTTGAGCATGGAATATGTTATACCTGATTTTTAAAGTGTCAAAACTAATCATTTCCATGGTTTTGACCGTAGGTGAAGATGACGGACCCAACCCGGATGGTGATCAAGCTATTGTCAAGAACCGAACGCACTAAACAAAGCTTCCGCACTTGATCTTTTTGTTTTAGCAATATGTAGATACTTGAACTATGTTTTCAAACGTTATCTAGTAGATACTTGAAGTTATGTTTTGTATGTTTAATGGATAATTTGCTTTTAACTGGAATATTAGGATCAAATATGGTCTTTTAATCAGGAAAGTTTTTGTAAACTTGATATTTTAGTACTAAATGCTTATCTTGAATCTTTAATCTCGTTATTTAAGTCGGGTCTTACAGAAAGGAAGGTGGTGAGGTGAAGTTGTTGTGGAGGATGGGTGAACCATACCCCATATCCTTTTGCATTTGAATTCTTTTCTCATCTCCTACCTTCTCTCGTTCTCTAGTTTTACTTAATGAATAGTATTAGAAAGATCGTGATCTATAGACGTTCAAAATTTTTCTGATTAAGAGTTAAATGAGTATGTTTGTAAGTGAGAGGCCTGGCTCCACACGAGTCGATCCTCAATTAGATTCAAGCTACTATGAAAACCATTCTGGCTAATGCAATCTTTCGTAGTCTGCCTAGGTAGCAGGTATGTTCCAATGAGTCTCTGGGTTTATTAGATACAAACACCACCCAAACTTTTGTCCCTAAAACTGTTGTCATTACATATCGACCACCATAAACAACCTCAGTTGCGTCGTTAACACAATCACATGTGATTGGCACTCACTGTGGTGTCCCATTGGCATAACTTCGTATACCCTTGAATGAACTAAATGACATCCATCATGGAATGGATCCCAAAAATCCATGGATACCAAATTTTTTCCTTAAGGTGAGCGGGGCGGTCGGGTTGAGTGGGGGCGGTGACTCGTGTTGCCTCACGATAACATCGCCGACGTCCCCCTTGGCCACCCGGTGAATCTAAAAATCCAGTAAGTTGTTACCGCATGGAAGGGGTGAAGATTTTGACCATTTGGAACTTTTATAACGACTATAATGCCGTTGGAAATTAAAAAAATAACTTTTTTAAACACTTTACACTCTCACAATTCTAACCTAAACGATTCCTCTCACAATTCTAACCTAAACCATTTCTCTCAAACTAATCTCATACCTCTATTTTTTTTTTAAAATGACGGATGAAATACCCTTGTTTATTCCACCTGGCATTAGTGATGTCGTTTTTTTTATTTAATGTAGTTTTATTTTGTTTAAAATATGCTTTAATTATTATTGCATATTTTTTTAGAAAACAAAAAGAAAAATAAAATTGAACTCCACCCGAGGTGACCACCCCTTATCTTTGAGTGACAAGATGGGAGTTGGGAGAGGGTACTTAACATGGCAAGATGTGATTGGCTTGGGGGAGAGTTTACCACTCCCCACAAAGTGACCACCCCTCTCACCCTTATTTTTTTTATTCTTAATGTCAAAAATGGACAAGTGACAATTTCTTTTGTTTAAATACAAATTTATTTTTTAATTACCTTTTAATATATGATGTTATATATAACTTCAAATATACATCCACCAATGGATTTTTTTTTTAATTTAAGCTACAACTGAAGGAATACACCTGCGATTTGTGACGGGCTTTCGGTGGTCTGATTCATTATAATACTTATACGATACAGAAACTCGGTATAGCAATCGGCATGTGTTTTACATAGATTGAAAACCATAAGAATGAATACCCATATCACTATCGGTGTTGTTCAGTCGCTATCAGTACGGTTTGTTACGGTTCTGGTATCGTATAAATATTCGATATAGCTCATGATAAAAAAAACTATTGTGAAGACAACTCTGTATTCAACGAACTTTATACCACCACGTCAAGACATACGGTAACGATACCGATGTTGTTTGGTCAGTATATGCAGTGTGTGACGATAAAAAAATAAACTATGTTTGACCTAATCGAATAGAACTTTTATCGAATCGTACGGACGATAGTATATTTGGAATTTCATAAAACATCATATTATATTAATATTAAAGGACAAGGGTAATCAATGTCATTTAAAAAAACTAAACTTATGGTATACAATACCAATATCAATGTTGTTCAGACATCTTAAAAGTTAGAGTTAATTACACAGATGGACCCTTTGGTTTATAGCTAGTTCGCCTTTGGGTACTATTTTTTTGTTAAAGTAAATTACAAAAATCGTCCTTTATGTTGAGATCATATTGCAAACCATGGTTGTAAAACAAGGTTTCCAAGGCCGAGTAGTCGCTACAAGGTAGGCTGCCGAGGCGACTTTCTTTGACTCCGCCTAATTACTCGGAATTGGTCAAACGCGGTCAACCGAGGCCAAAATTGTATCTAGTAGGTCAACTTGGGCCGAGTTTGACTTTAAAAATAATAAAACATAATTTCTATGCCTATCATATTAAAGAATGAATATTATTTTCACATATTTTGTTATAGATATTAGTAAGTTTATGTTATTTGACATGTATTTAATTTCCAAAAACTAATTTCTTTATAATTTAACATGTCCGAGTACTCCCCGAGTACTCTCCGCCTAGGTCGAGTACTCTCAACTCCCCGGTCGACCGACTAGGGAGCGCCTAGCGACTTTTGCAACCATAATGCAAACTATAGCCTTTACCTTCAAAAAGTACAAAAAACATACTCGATTTTTGCAAACCCTTACACACTGTGTCCATTAGCCCTAACTTAGTTAGCTTTATGGTTAAATCTGACTAAGTAAACCCCACATGAGTGTATTTTTATCATTTTCCCTAAATTAAATTTGACCAAATCTAATTATTGCAAACTATACACTCTTTCCTTCTATCCCCTAGCCACTGTCTCCACCACTACCCAACCAACTACCCCCAACTCAACCACCAACAGACCAGCCAACCACCACGCCGCAATAACCACCTCAGCCAATTTCTTTTATGAAATAATAACCTCAAATCATTTTTGCAGCCAATTTCTTTTGTCAAATAATAACCTCAAATTATTTTAGCAGGTAAAATCAAAACTAACATTGGCCATCAATTACTTAACCTGCTTCAGATTTTAAACAAAATTAAACTGATTTCAAATGAAATTACACTTATTGACTTTTCAAGCTCTTTCTTCGTTCATTGCGTCAGATAGGATTTGAAAGCAAAAACCTAATTCAACTATGAACCATAACATTGTCTTGATTATTGCCACTGAATGCCATCGATTGAAGCACCGATGAAGAATACCGACGATTCCATAAAAACCAACCATTCAAAAAGGCCTATTACCTCTCGTTTTTTTGGCAATGGTGATGGGTTGTAGGTCTCGTTTTTCGGATAATGTTGATGAATTGTAAATCTGATAAGCGAGGGAGACAACCTCAAAGCCCCACATTTTGCCTCAGACGTCGTCGAACATGGGGTTGGGTAGCGGGTGGGTGGTGGTGGCGGCGGAGGTGGAGGTGGTGTACGGAACGGTGGTGAAGAGAGAGAATGTTGAGGAAGGGGGTGTTTGGGATTCCTTTTCAACTTCTCCTTCTCAAAAGTCCTCAAAAGCAATAAGTAAGAAATCCTGACTTCTTTTCTCCTTTTTGAAGGCATAATTAGCTCCAAAAGTCCTTCTTTCATGGTGTTTGGGATTTCTTTCCTTCTCAAAAGTCCTTCTTAGCTCCAAAAGTCCTTTTCAAATGGAATCCCAAACACCCACGAAAAGGAAAGGAGATAGAGGATGGTGAAGAGGTAGCAGCGGTGGGAGTGAGGTCCGACGGCAGCGGTGGTGGAAGGTGGTTTGTAGCTCTATGGATAGAGGGGTTGAAGAGGATGAACTTGTGGTGGGTATGTTTTATCTGGTAATTACCTCTGTATGCTTACTCATTTCTACACACATAAAATCAACAGTAAAATCAACACAAATAAGCATTTTGCTAATTAATATATGGTATATTGTTTTATATAAATAACTAATATTTTTCTCGGCGCGCGACGGGTGGAAACATATAGTAAGACAAAACACGATTCCTAAAACGCAGTGCGTAAAAGACAATTACAAAAAAAAGTGTAAAACACAATGGTAGACACAAAGTATAAAACACAATGCCTAAGACATTTCGTAAAACACAATGCATTGGCATTTGGAAAAGCAGGAGTTGTAGTCTAGGGGTTACAATTGCAATTTTTTAAAGTTGGGTGGGTGTAAAAATGGAGTACTAGTGCAAGGGGTAAAAAAACAAAGTCTAAAAAAACAGTGTAAAAGTATAGGGGTGGTGGCGAAAATGTGTAAAAGATGAGGGGGTGTTGGTGGAAATATAAAAGAATAGGGTTGGTGGCGTAACTGTGTAAGAGCTAAAGGGATGATGGTGGAAAACCAAAGTAGAGGGTTGGTGTTGACAAAGTTTGAAAGATGAGATTGTGGTTTTGGAAATTTAAAGTAGAAGGTTTAGGGACTAAATTTGCAATTTTATAAACTTTAAAGGTACCAAAATCAAAGGGTTAAAATTGCAATATCGTTAAAGTACAGAGGCTGGAAGGCAAAGCCGGTGGAAAATCCACCGACTTTGTCTTTTAAGATTGTATACAATAAATGGTAATATGGTATATTGTTTTATATAAATAATAAATGGTAAAAAGTCTTATTTGCCCACATGTGGGGTCCACTTGTTCAGATTTAACCATGAAAATTAACTGAGTTATGGTTAAAGGACAAAACATGCAAGGGTTTGCCGGTTTGCAAACATCAAGTACATTTTTTGTACTTTTTGAAGATAAAGGACGTACTTTGCAATCTTTTGTCAACATAAAGGACGATTTTTGTAATTTACTCTTTTTTTAATAGGTTCAGGTTTCATGGTTTGAATTCCGTAACACCTTTGGGTACTAACACCAAACTTAGTTAATTTATGTTAAATTTCAGTAAAATGACTAAAATACTCTTTCATTTTAAAAGAATCATTTATGTCATTACTCAATTTTTAATTCCAAGGATCATTTATGTCATTACTCTATTTTTAGTTTTTATATAAAGAAATAATATAAGTGTCATTACTCTATTTTTAGTTTTTATATAAAGAAATAATATAAATCAAATTATATAACCCCACCACCACTACCATCACCTCCGCCTCTAGCCACGGTTCACCTGAAATCAGACAATCATAACTTGTGCTAATGATTCAACAAACCACAAAAGTGTAAATTTTTATTTGAATAAAGAAGAAAAACATATAATTAAAATATTATTTTTGTTTTCCTTACACCATTTGAACTATAGAAAGCATCAGGTCTTGAACCAAGCTTCATAAACTTCATCACTGAGTATTTATTATTCTTGATTTAACTTTAAAATTTTATATGCAGTCTTCTCTCATATTTTGATTATTTTCGTGGATAGTAAAACAAAGCATAAACAGGTATAATGTAAAATCCCCAATTCCACAAGAAACATAAAATCAAAGATCAAATATAAGTTCTCAGCAAATTAATACATTAAACCCTATAAGGGTTCTTGACACAAACATAAACCCATTCAAGAAACCCACCCAATTTAACCTTTCTTAAACATAATAAACAAGATTTAAATTTCGAATTACCTCAAACCGTAAAAGGGTTCTTCTCAACCAACATAAATTAAACAAACCCTTCAATCTTTTGGACCACCAAACAAGAAATCTTCAATATTTTTTTTTTGATAAAAGATAACATTTTTATAGACGTGGATAGAGGGATAATGACCACTCTTAGTGCGTACAATATCGTGTCAGCTCGATGTTGCAGCGTATGCTCATGGATGGTGCAGAACTGAAGATTACTGCATGGAGAAACCTTTTAGTTCCGGAAAAGGTTGATTTTCCGGCAACCGTGTCTGGAGGCGGAGGTGATGGTGGTGGTGGTGTGATGGTGGTGGAGGTGGAGTGGAGGTGATGGTGGTGGGGCTATAAATCTAATTTAGATTATTTCTTTATATAAAAACAAAAAAATAGAGTAATAACATAAATCGGCTTTTTATTTTGTCTTACAAAAGTCACTCAACAATTTTTTATTATTTTTTTTAATATTAAAGTCACCTCACATGTTAGATTTGAACAAAATTATGACCCGAACTTTTTTTTAAAACTTGCTATATGAAGTTATGTTTCAATCTAAGATATGTTTGAAAATTAATAGATCATTGTTATAAAACCAAAAACAATTAAAATGAAAATCAAACAATAAACAATTAAACCCTAATCCAATAAAATGAATTCGGTTTATATGTAGCCCACTAAACCGAATAACCAAAGTAAACCATACTGTATATTTAGTCGAATAAACCCAATAATACGTCTTGGTTGTATTTGGTAGAAATCGAAAACCAAACCGAATTCGAACATGGTTTGTGATTCAGTTTTGAGATACTTAAATTATGTTTCGTTTGGTTTGATTTTTGGTCTAACCCAAAATTTCAAACCGAATAAAAGGAACCAGATAATTGAATAAACCGAAAAGAACCAATAGGCACCTTTAACGGTTCCAAATTGTTTTATTTATTTATTTTTTTTTTTTTTGTAATAAGATTGTTCAAATTTGACATGTGAAGGGACTTGGATTTTGAAAAAATTGTTAGACTATGGGGTGTGGAGGGGCTTGGGTTGGGGGCATTCTCAACACGTGGCAGGTGTGGGCTCCACCAGTCCACACCCAAAAAAACCCAAAAAAATGGGGTGTGGAAAGGGCGTGGTCAGGCGGCGTTGGTGGTTGATGCGTGTGTAGCGTTATATGTTTTTGTTGACATTTTAAGCCCTTTTTAACACATTAGTCAAGTTTTAAATTTATAAAATACGATATTCTACTAACACTAAACACACATATGGACAAGTGCACCAATCGTGAGCGTAGTATAGTGTTGGTAAGATACCGAGGTCGTCCAAGGACACAAGAGCTTTTAGTACCGGTTCATCCTCAACGTCTAATCAAATCAAAAGTTTTAGAAAAAGTTTTAAACATGAAAATGAAAACTAAAAATGCTGAAAAATAAAATAAAAACAGATAGTCAAGATGAATCACTTGGATCCGACTCACCTTTAATGTAACCTTTGATGATTTCCGCACTTTTGCACTTTTTAAGAGATTATCTTAGTTATAGTAGTAGGCCCCTCTTTTGAAGGTGACGTTACCCTCAACCCAGTGGTTTGAGTCAGCAAGGATACAATCCCAAAGGGTCGGAATATTGGAAGATAATTAATTAAGTTATTAATGCGTAATGTGGTAGGCCCCTCTTTTGAAGGTAACGTTACCCTCGGCTAAGTGGTTTGAGTCAGCAGGGATACAATCCCAAGTAGCCGGGTTAATGTATTAATAGTAGTTTACATATGAGGGGATCAAGCCATTCGCACACCCGCCATCCAATACCAGTGGGTATTGAAGGAGGTCCTAGTAAGCTTGACCCAGGTCCTTGCAGGATCTATACACTAAACAAGGCAAGAACCTTACCAAACCATTCCCTTAACCCCCGACCAGGTAGCCAACATATCCCTATATAGACCGTAGAGATATGAATGGTGAAAATCTTTTATTTTATATAGACAGTAAAATAACGCCAAGACACCACGGACAAATGATAAGAAAGTTTCACCTTCAACATAAGAAACTAGTTATTAAAGTCATTAATACAAAACCAAATAAAAAGTGCGAAAAGATTAAAAATCAAAAGTATTACATTAAATGATTGTCTTCACCAAGTGATGTAAGAGACTTAGGCAAACATGGCCTTTGATTGTCAAGAACTCTTACTATCAATCTTGGATCCCGAGACTACTACACACACTCTAAGGTGGATGATGGTGGTGGATGTGGGTGTTGTAGTGTAACACCCCAAAATATGCAATTTATTATGTTACTTTAAATGTCTAGTATGTAATATTAACCAAGTTGAATGAATATGTTAATAATTCAACAAGTAGGAAAGTTATGTGATAATAGACAAAAATAAGAAATGGAGGGACTAAACTTGTGAAAGAGGATGAAAGTTTTAATAAAAAATATATAAAAGAAAAACACAAAACACACACTCTGGTGTATTCTGTGGATCGACTAGAAGCAAGGGGAACCAAGGGGAACCAAGGAGAAACCCTAGTTCCAGAAATTCTCAAGAATTGAAAGGGATTAAAAGCCCAAACTAATGCATGAACTCAAAACTTTAATCATCTAAGCCTGTACATCGAATGGTAAGTCGAAATTTCTGTTTTGAATGAATTGTAGAAAGTGAGTTTTAACCCAATCATGAAATTATGTGGAATCTTATGTAATTGAGGGTTAGGGTTTCATAATGGTTCGAAAATGTTGCTTGATTTCTGATTGTTTGAATGATTTAAGCTTTATACCCAATTGTTGTGAAAGTATGATGAACATGATGATTTAAATAAAAGCTAATAGGTGAAAATTGTTACATGATCTTGAATTGAGATAGAGAAATTAGTTAAGATGATGTAGGATGAAAGAAAGCTATGAACTTGATTGATTCTTGTTAGACTAGAAAGTGAACAAGTAGAATTATGCTATGAATACTTGTACCTTGTGCTTTGTTGATGTTGTGCACACCAAGTGTTTGATGAAATGTTTCAATCAAAAATCCAGCCTTACTAACCATAAATTTATGTGAAAATCATGATGTGAATGTGTTCATGAAGTAAGTGTTAAAATATATGACATCTTATAAAGGAATGCAAGTTAATGGGTATATGACATGAATTCTAAGTATGAATGAATGATGTATAGGTGTGAAGGAGGAAAGTTCAAGTCACGTGAAACAACAAGGAAATCAAGAACGAGGTACGCTACCTGTACAACTCATGATTTTATTATGTCATCGTTCTACTATATGATGTTGTATTTGAGTTAATCATAACAATTACCATGTGTAGGACCCTTTATGGGTCGAATACGATGAAATAAAATGCAAGAGAAAGAATGTGTGTAGACCCTTTTATGAACGGGTCAAAAGAATAGGATGTAAGAATGAAATGAATAGTATGAAGTTCCATATGGAACAATCCTATGTGCAAGAATGATGAAATTAAGGTATTTAGTAAATTGCAAGTTTGCGGATGTCATAACAACTATAAATCCGTGAGTTGAAATCCTGAATTAAAGGAAAGAATTTTAGTTCTAATAAAGTCTATTTTGTTGTGGCGATGTAGGTAAATCTCAAGTTTAGCTATCAAGCTTCGCCCGGTTCGAACACACTTCAAGCCCGTTATGCGTTCCGCAACTTTTGTAAAGAAGACAATGTCAATATATTTTGTCTCTTTAGTTTATGTCTAGTAGTTAAAAACTTAAGTCCTATCTTGTTCAGTTTTTTTTGAAAACTTAGTCGGTTGTAAGTACTTTTACTTGATGGTCTCGTATGTGAACAAGGTTTGTTTTGATGTGGTATAGTATGTCTTTGAAATGTAGCGTATTTTAAAAGATTGTTTTGAATGTGAAAAACAGGGGACCGCTCATTTTACGAACGGGTCATGCCCAAATTTCGTTAGATATAGTATGTTATTGTTAAAATTTAAATGGAAAAATTTTGGGCGTTACAAGTTGGTATCAGAGCCTAGGTTTGAGGGATTTAAGCATCAAATGCTTGAACTCAAACCGAAAGCTCGTGCGAAGTGTGTGTTCGTTCCGCGGCGCGAAGCAGGTAAGTACCTTTAAAATTTGAATTTTGCATTACGAATAATTTAGTTATGGAATGTTATGGAATTCATATGGATGATGTGGAAAGGTGTGGGATGAATCGGATCAGTTTGGGTTAGAACGGGTCGGAAAAATGGTTGCAAAAATATGAAAAATCAACCATAGTATGTTGGGCGTCACCGTAAGCTACGGTGGCTACCGTAGCTTATGGTAGCCCCTGAGACAAATTGGACACCGTAAGACAGTAGCTTAGGGGCGTAAGGAAAAAGACGCCACCGTAAGCTACGGTAGCCACCGTAGCTTACGGTGGGGACCATTTTCAGCCAATTTCAAAAATGTTGTTCTATTTAATGTTTTTATCACACGGGAAGTATTAAAAACGTTATAATAAGACTCTAAAGGGTAAGAAAAGAAACGCCAAGATATACGGAAGAAAGAATGCCATGATGAATGGTTGTCGGAAACGTTGAGTTTTCAATGGAAGCTTAAGTATGAATTAGTCGTGTGTAATTTCTTTTACATATTAAAAAGAATGAGAGTTATGTATTACTAGCATGATTACACGATAGAAAGGATGAATGAATGTTTAAAATAAAGAATGATGTTGATGTGTAGATGGCGGATACAAATGAGGACGAAGCGACACAACAAGAACAACTGAAAACCATGATTTCGGAAGAGGTTGGAAAGGCAATCCAGGCAAGTATTCCTCGATTAGCCCAAGAAGTGGAGAGTCAAGTGTTAGGAGTGGTGGAAACGATGATGATAAGTAAGATGGACGAGTTGAAAGGGATGATTGGTGGAATACAAGGAAAGAAGGGGACTCGCAAATGCACATACAAGGAATTTATGGCGTGCAATCCTTTACCCTATAAAGGAGAGATTGACCCTATAGCATGTCAAAGGTGGATCGCAAGTATGGAGGCGGTGTTTGTACGGAGCCACTGTGAAAAGGAAGACCAAGTAATGTTTGCCACCGGTTGTTTATAACTCCAAGCTAAAGACTGGTGGGATGCTTATAGTAAAGAAATTGGTGAAGATAAGGTTCAAGTCTTGACATGGCAAGAGTTCAAGCAAACTTTCCTAAAGTACCATTGTCCACAATCTGCCATTGACAAGATCCAAGAAGATTTCTTACATTTTCGACAGAAGGACGAAACCATTGATGAAATCACCAACACTTTTCTTGACAAGCTGAAATTCTGTAAAGAAATAGCGGGAACGGAAAGAATCAGGATAAACCGCTATCATGGTATGTTGAAGGCCGAATATCGGGAGTTCATAACTCCAGCTAAATGTGAAACCTTGAACGAGCTCATTAATTTGGCCCGAGATAAGGAAATTGAACTAAGAAGATAAGCAGAAAGAGGTGAGAAAAGAGTGTCTGAGAATGTTCCCAGCTCAACCCCGTCAAAGAAACAGAAATTTCTAGATCATGGCAAGAAGGATAAGGCGAAAGGTAGCATTCAAAAATGCAAGACTTGTGGAAAGTTACACACGGGGGAGTGCTTGAAGGGGAAGAAGGGCTGTTACAATTGTGGTCAAGAGGGACATCCATACTATATATGTCCTAATCCTACCAGGACGTGCTATAACTGTTTCCAACCGGGTCATATTAAGGCTGAATGTCCCAAGCTTCAACAGAAAACCGATAAGGAAGCAAGAAAGGAGAAAGCCCCAAGAGGTAAGGGGAGGATGTTTCAGATCTCGACTGAAGAAGCAAAGGACCACCCGAATGTTGTGTCAGGTATATTCTTATTGAACTTGATTCCTACGTATGTGTTATTTGATACTAGAGCCAGTAGATCGTTTGTATCAAGTGAATTAGTGTCACACCCCTCTTTTAGAATCGAAAGAATGCATATGCCATTAGAAGTAGAGCTAGCGGATAGTAAGAGTTATTTGTTGCATGAAGTTTGTAGAGGTTGTGAAATTATCATTGAAGATGAGAAGTTTTCCATTGACCTTATTCCCATGGTTTTGGGAGAATTCAAGGTTGTAGTTGGCATGGATTGGCTAGCCAAACATCATGCCGAAATTCAATGCGAGAAAAAGGTGATTCATGTGTTAACACCGGGAGGAAAACGAGTGAGTATACAAGGGGAAAGGAATGTTAATTCGAAGCTTTGTTCTATAGTCCAAGCATTCAAGTATGTGCGAAATGGAAGTAAGACGTTTCTAACTTACGTGATAGATACTAACCAGAATACCCCCAAAATGGAGGAGGTTGAAGTTGTGAAAGAGTTTCTTGATGTATTTCCGGAAGATTTGCCAGGGCTTCCGCTAGAACGTGAAGTAGATTTTAAGATTGAATTGTATCCCGATGCCAAACCCGTAGCCAAAGCTCCTTATAGGTTGGCCCCAACTGAAATGCGGGAGTTAATGGTTCAGATACAAGAGTTACTCGACAAGGGATTTATACGCCCTAGTGTATCGCCTTGGGGAGCGCCTGTTCTTTTTTTCAAAAAGAAAGATGGTTCGATGCGCATGTGCATCGACTATCGAGAGTTGAATAAGCTGACGGTGAAAAACCGATACCCGTTGCCCCGAATCGATGACCTCTTTGATCAGTTACAAGGGGCAAGTTGGTTTTCAAAAATAGATTTACGGTCCGGATACCATCAGTTAAGGGTGCGGGATGAGGATGTGGCGAAGACAACTTTTAGAACGCGATACGGACATTACGAGTTCTTAGTAATGTCCTTTGGGTTAACGAACGCACCCACCGCGTTCATGGATCTTATGAATCGAGTTTGTCAGGCCATGTTAGACAAATTCGTTATAGTTTTTATTGATGATATCTTGGTTTACTCCAGAAGTGAAGCCGAACATGCATGCCATTTGCGCGAAATTCTTGAAGTGCTCCGCAAGGAGAAATTGTATGCGAAATTCTCTAAGTGTGCTTTTTGGCTTAGAGAAGTACAATTTATCGGTCATGTGATTAATGCGGATGGTATTTTAGTAGATCTGTCAAAGGTGGAAGCTGTTATGAAATGGGTACCTCCAAAGAACCCAAGTGAAGTGAGAAGCTTTTGGGTTTAGCAGGCTATTATAGGAGGTTTATTCAAGACTTTTCTAAATTGGCCCTGCCGTTGACCAAGTTATCCAAGAAGAATGAGAAGTTTACATGGGGTACAGACCAAGAAAAGGCATTTCAAACTCTGAAAGAGAAGCTGTCGAGCTCCCCGGTGCTAACCTTACCTGATGGAACGGAAGACTTGGTGATGTTTACTGATGCATCACACCAAGGGTTGGGATGTGTTTTGATGCAAAGGGGTAGAGTCATTGCCTATGCTTCAAGGCAATTGAAATCACACGAAAGTAATTACCCAACCCATGACTTGGAGTTAGCAGCAGTAGTGTTCGCTTTGAAGTATGGAGGCATTATCTATACGGTACGAAAAGCACAATTTATTCTGACCACAAAAGCCTTAAATACTTTTTCGAGTAAAAAGATTTAAATATGAGGCAACGAAGGTGGTTATAACTTCTTAAAGATTATGATTGTGAAATCCTTTATCATCCGGGCAAGGCAAATGTAGTGGCCGATGCCCTGAGCCGAAAGGATTATCCGCCTCCAATTCAAGTGAAATCCATGAAAATGGTAGTTACACCTCGATTTCTCGAAATGATTAAGGAAGCCCAAATCAAGTCGCTGAGCGAAATGGATTCAAGAAAGGAAAGAACAAAGGGGTTTGTTGATAAAGTAGAAGAAAGACCCAGTGGAATTAAATCAATGTATGGCCGGATATGGATACCTTGGTTTAGTGAAGCAAAAGAAGTGACACTCGGAGAAGCTCACAAATCCCGATTTTCGGTTCATCCAGGAGCTACAAAATGTATCTAGATTTGAAGAAAAGCTATTGGTGGCCCGGGATGAAACGGGATATTGTAAAATATGTTGCAAAGTGTCGAACTTGTTCCCAAGTTAAGGCGGAACACCAAAAACCTTGTGGCATGATTCAACCATTGGAAATTTCGGTGTGGAAATGGGAAAATGTGATTATGGATCTTGTAACAAAACTCCCAAAGTCAAAGAAAGGGCATGATGCCATATGGGTGGTCGTTGATCGACTCACCAAAAGCGCTCACTTCTTACCCATCCGGGAAACCGCTACCTCAGAAAAATTGGCGGAAATTTATGTGAACGAGATTATATCTCGTCACGAAGTACCCGTATCTATTATTTCGGATTGAGATATCCGATTCACATCTCGATTTTGGCAAAAGTTTCATGATGAGATGGGTACAAAATTACATTTCAGTACCACCTACCACCCACAAACGGATGGTCAATCCAAACGGACCATTCAAACGCTCGTTGATATGTTAAGAGCATGCGTGATGGATTTTGGGGGAAGCTGGGATGATCATCTACCCTTGGTAGAATTCTCATATAATAATAGCTATCATAGTGGCATACAAATGGCCCCTTATGAGATGCTATACGGAAGGAAATGTCGGACTCCCATATGTTGGGAAGACGTGGGACAAAGAGAAATTGCACCCAGCGACGTAGTAGCCATAACTAACGAGAAGATTGATCTTATACGGGCTAGATTAAAGGCGGCACCGGATCGACAGGCAGTGTATGCAAATCAAAGAAGTCGTCCTCTTGAATTCCAAGTTGGGGATTACGTGTATTTGAAAGTATCCCCATGGAAGGGCATAATACGTTTTCGAAAGCGAGGGAAATTGGGTCCGCGGTCATATGACCATTCAAGGTTTTAGCCCGAATTGGAAAGGTGGCGTATCAATTGGAATTACCGCCAACTTTGGAAGGGATTTATAACACGTTTCATGTGTCTCAACTAAGGAAGTGCCTAGCGGATGAAACGACTTACGTGTCCCACGATGATATTGAGTTGGATGAATGGATGAATTATGTTGAAAAACCCATAGCCATTAAAGATTCCAAGACAACGCATCTTCGGAACAAGGCCATTAGACAAGTTTTAGTCCAATGGCAACATAGGAAGGGTTCGGAGCTAACTTGGGAGTTGGAAGATGATATGCGCAAACATTACCCGACATTATTTGGTACGTATTAAGGTTTCGAGGACGAAACCTCCTTTAAGGGGGGTAGACTTGTAACACCCCAAAATATGCAATTTATTATGTTACTTTAAATGTCTAGTGTGTAATATTAACCAAGTTGAATGAATATGTTAATAATTCAACAAGTAGGAAAGTTATGTGATAATAGACAAAAATAAGAAATGGAGGGACTAAACTTGTGAAAGAGGATGAAAGTTTTAATAAAAATTATATAAAAGAAAAACACAAAACACACACTCTGGTGTGTTCTGTGGATCGACCAGAAGCAAGGGGAACCAAGGAGAAACCCTAGTTCAAGAAATTCTCAAGAATTGAAAGGGATTAAGAGCCCAAACTAATGCATGAACTCAAAACTTTAATCATCTAAGCCTGTACATCGAATGGGAAGTCGAAATTTCTGTTTTGAATGAATTGCAGAAAGTGGGTTTTAACCCAATCATGAAATTATGTGGAAATCTTATGTAATTAAGGGTTAGGGTTTCATAATGGTTTGAAAATGTTGCTTGATTTCTGATTGTTTGAATGATTTAAGCTTTATACCAAATTGTTGTGAAAGTATGATGAACATGATGATTTAAATAAAAGCTAATAGGTGAAAATTGTTACATGATCTTGAATTGAGATAGAGAAATTAGTTAAGATGATGTAGGATGAAAGAAAGCTATGAACTTGATTGATTATTGTTAGACTAGAAAGTGAACAAGTAGAATTATGCTATGAATACTTGTACCTTGTGCTTTGTTGATGTTGTGCACACCAAGTGTTTGATGAAATGTTTCAATCAAAAATCCAGCCTTACTAACCATACATTTATGTGAAAATCATGATGTGAATGTGTTCATGAAGTAAGTGTTAAAATGTATGACATCTTATAAAGGAATATAAGTTAATGGGTATATGACATGAATTCTAAGTATGAATGAATGATGTATAGGTGTGAAGGAGGAAAGTTCGAGTCACGTGAAACAACAAGGAAATCAAGAACGAGGTACGCTACCTGTACAACTCATGATTTTATTCTATTATCGTTTTACTATATGATGTTGTATTTGAGTTAATCATAACAATTACCATCAGTGGTCCATGTTGGTTTTTTTATATTTTTTTATATAGTTGAGATTTATAAAATAAAACAAAAACTTATATTAATTTAAAAAAAGTTATATAACATCTTAAAAATTTAAAAAAAACTACTTATTAAATCCTAAAAAATAAAAAATAAAAAGTCGTTACTAATACCCCCAAAAAAATTACAGAGTTCGATAAATGTTAAAGTGAGGAACCCACTTAAATTCCGGGTTCTCGTCGTGCCTCCACTCGATCGTCGTGGCTCAGGTCCCCCGCAGGGACACGGTCGAAACAAATTTTAACCGATCCAGCTTCGGTTTGAGTTCACGCCACTTGTGTTGGCAGGCGTTTAAATTGTGACGAGCGTTCCCAACGTGTTGGTATTGCTGGAACGCTTGTCCCCAATACACGGTTTGACCGCGTTGTAACGTACGTTGTGCATCGACGATCGATGTGACAAGTGTGATCTCCTCCTCCTCTGTCTAATGCACCATGTTCGGTTTTTTGATGTTGGTTTGGTTGAAAAAGATTTGTTATTTGTTGTGAGATTGGTTGAAGAAGATTTGTAAATAATTGTGGAAAGAGTAAACTGCTAAAATGGTCCCTGCGGTTTGGTCATTTTTCCCATTTTAGTCCAAAACTCAAACCTTTTAAATCTGGGTCCTGTGGTTTTGGTTTTGTTGCCATTTTCTTCTAAAATCAAAATCTGATCAGATTTTTTAGTTAACATTCAGATGTTTTGTCTTTTTTCCTCCCTTTTAATGAAGCGCAAAATTGTGAGTTTTTTAATTTGCTATAATAAAACGTTAAAAGATCATTTTGCCCTTCATTAAAATGGAGGAAAAAGACAAAAAAATCTAGATGTTGACTGAAAAATCTGACCATATTTTGATGGGTATTTATATGTAAAAAATGAAGTTTGGGATGGGTATTTATATGTAAAAATTTGTAATTTTTTTAAAATTTGATTTTTACTTCAAAACCGTCATCCCCAACGGCTATGGCTAACGGCTACCCCAAACGGTCCAATGACACCACCCAATCCTAGCCTGTCACCTCAAACCGCCCCTCGCCCAACGCCGGGCTTCAAAGCCACGCTTGCGGGCCAACGCTGGCACGGTGTGCCAGCGTTGCCTGGCATCCCCGCCCCAACCAACGCCCCACACCCGCTAGTCTTAGGGACTTTTATGAATCAGAACATAAAGTAGGTTGGTTTTTCATGTGCAGACAAAAATGTTAAGGGACTTCTATAAGAAAAATGAAAATGTATGTTGTTTTTATGGCATTTGCCCTCATATTTTAGAAACGGAAAAGAATGCTTTGTATACACCTGATAAAAAAAGAAATATAAATTATGAAATAAAATAGCAATTGATAGCTAAACAATATTATAAAAAAGGAAGATCTCAACCATCCGCTAAAAGTATTCAAACACAACATTTGCTTACAACAAATTATTTATGGTTCACGATAACTATACTACACTTGATGAACAGACACCTTAATACCGCCAAGCCAACATATCATGATAACGGTTTTTGGTTCACATTGTTGCTTGCATATAGGTCTATGCTGCCTATTTGAAACCGTGAAGTTGCTTGCCCACCACCAACGGCTAAAAACCGAAACCTGCCATTTCTTAAATTAATGACTGTATGGAACTGACAAATCAAAATTATAACAATATCAAGGGTCTTCACATACAGCATCGTTCATACACATAAAGTTAAACTATACCGGCCTAATCATTTTCCAAAAGTGCAGTGCAGGAACGGTGGTTAAGTGAATGAAATACACACACGCACATACACATTTCCAGGGTCTAGATGAAATACCTGAATACATTTGCGAAAAATCCCTGCAACTTGACTTTATATGCTTTTCGCTGGAAACGGTTGTCAAATGTTTGACCAGTTTGTTCATCCAAAACACGCCAGCTGGAACCCCCATCATCACTACCTTCAACAACCCTGAAAGATTACTAATTGTCATTTTATACATTCTCTCTTATAACTACAGGTCCGACCTTCATTACTCCACAATCACACATCTATATATATATATATAGGGTAAGGATAGTGTAAAAAGGGCCTAAAGTGTGAGAAGTGTATTATAACACTATATATAAGACTGCGGGGTATGGTGGGGCTTGGGTTGGGCGTGGATTGGGGCGGGTGATGACACGTGGAATGGGAGCCCCCCCCACTGCCTGGTACGTGTCCGCGGGGTATGGTGGGGCGTGGGTTGGGCTTGGGTTGGGTGCACCGCGTGGCAGGGTAGTTTTATAAAAAAAAAATATATACAAAATTTAAAAAAATCACACAAACATTTATAAAAAAAAAAACATACAACTTCATTAATATTTATAAAATTACATAAACCTAAAAATTACAAAATAAGAAACCTAAAGCGTTAAATAAATTTCAAAAAGGTCGATCTTGTCGAACGCCTTTTTTTCCTTGCCGCGAAACTCTATGTTCGCCACCGCCACCCGGTCCTCGTGGCTTAACTCGCCCCCGGGAACGGCTTCGTAGTAAGCCTTGAAACGCTCGAGCTTGGGACGTAGCTCGCGCCATTTATGTTGGCACGCGTTCATGTTGTGGCGGTCGTTACCGACGTTTAGTCGGTAGGCCGCGAAAGCTTCCGGCCAATATTTGGTTTGGCCCGGTGGCCGCCCCTTCATAGCGTCAACGACGCTTGTGACTAGGGCAAGTTCTTCGTCGTGGGTCCAGGATGCCATAGCGGGTTCGTGGGATGTTGGGTTTGTGGTGACCGGCTGGGGCAGCGGGTGGGTTTTGTCGAATTTTTGGGACCACGGTGGGGGTTGGGATGGACCACCATGTTGGGGTTTGGGGGTATTTATAGAGGATGTTGGGGTTTGGGTGACCGGTTGGGGTGACCGCTTGGCCAAGCCAACGGTTTGAATTTAAAAATTCAAAACTTTTGGGATGGCCCGCTATGATGTGGCGGGTGAGCCAATGATATTCAGCCAACTAGGATGGCCAAACCGCCCCACGCCCGGCTTGAAACCCATGCCCCAAGGGCCACGCCGAAACCCATGCCCACCCGGGGTGGTGGCTTGGGCGTTTTCCCCCTACCCACGCCCAAACTCCCGCCCCATACCCCGCAGTCTAATACTATATAACACCATAGGATAGGAGTTGGCCAGAAAGTCCAAATTTCCTAAAAAGTGTAAAAAGTCATAAAACACCATAATGTCAACCATAAAACACACCAAAAACCCACAAATAATATGATGAAGATTACTAAAACATCATGTATGTGGGTTTTGTGTTGTGTTTTAGATGTTAAGGCTCTGATTGTGGAATGACAAATATTATTGTGTTTTATGTTGTTTAGCATTGTGTGTTTTATATTCATAGTTCTACGATGGTGTGTTTGAAGTTTTTATGGACTATTAGAGTTTGAATATGGTGTTTTAGTAATATTCATTCTATTATTTGTGAGTTTTAGGTGTGTTTTATGCCTGAAATTATTGTGTTTTATGACTTTTTACACTTTTTAGGAAAAACACACTTTCCGTAGGATCCCCACTCTAACACCATATAAACACCGTATAACAATATGTAACACCATATAATATCATATAACACTATGTAACACTATATATCATTATATAACAAATATAACACTATACATCTATCATAGACATGCTATCAGACAACCTATAGTGTTATATTTGTTATATAATGATATATAGTGTTACATAGTGTTATATGGTATTATATGGTGTTACATATTGTTATACGGTGTTTATATGGTGTTATATAGTATTATATATAGTGTTATAATACGCTTCTCACACTTTGAGCACTTTTTACAGGATCCTCTACCTATATATATATACATATAGGTGAATTATAGAGAGAAATCTCATGTGAGTTGCAAAAACTCTAAAAACCTAATGGATGGACATAATATTGCCACGCGTTACACTTTTTCGCTGCAACATTTTTACTGACACCTTCAACACTTTCTGACACCGACACTTTTCGTAACTGTGGAGAGAGGTGAGAGAACATGTTACATTTTTTCAGTTGTTCCCATTTTTTGTAACTCATCTGTAACACATTTTTATTGTGTTTTGACAACAGTTTTTTAGATTATATTAAGTGTGTGGATTTTAGAACTTATAATTTATGAAATTTTTATTTTGTAATGTGCGTAAAAAAAATTTACAGTGAGATTTTTATGTAACAATGCAGTTGTCACGTTTTTTTGTGTCAGGTGAGAGATGAGATAGAAAAGTGCAACACTTTACACTTTTTGTCAGACTGTAACATTTGTCTAAAAAAGCAACATTTTTTGTACCTTTTTAATATCCACCATTTATCAAATGAGATGGATGGTGGAGATGAAGTTTTCTGGGTTTCTTTAACTAAGGTGGGTTTTCGATTTATCCTTTCCCTATACACACACACACACGGAGGGTTCAATACAGAATCACAAATATTGAGAGATTTCTCTCTAATTAATTTCACTACTTTTCTCCTCTCTCCCTTCCTCGTTAACAAGTTTTGTACACAGGTATAGATCAGATAATTACAGTGAATCTACACATGTCTATATGTTTATAGTATATGAATACTATAAATTTACCCACATATGCATAATATATCAATTCACGTATATTCACATAAACATAAATAGTCATGTTAGAAATCTTATATAAATTCACAAATAAATGAATGCTTCATATTGGTTCTCGCAGTTGCATTATTTATATTTATAGTTCTATATTGAACCCTCCACCACACACACACAGACACACATATATACCAAAAATCTCATTCTTGATAGACTTACCAGTCCTTTGGATCTCTTTCTGGAGCATCATTGGCTGACATAAGTTCATATGAGCACAGTTCATAGACCTGGGTACCCATTGCTTTATATATTAACCAACAACCTGCAACATTAAATGCTCTAATTAATGTAAATAATAAGCTATTTGTGGGATTTACTGGGTATGCTTGTTGTTGTTGTTGTTGTTGTAATGTAAATAATAAGAATTGGAAACCGAGACCATAACAAGAAACAATAGGTTAATGTTGCAGTTAATGTCCATTGCTTTATACCTTTCGCGCCATTTGGTTCTTCCCATTTTGACATGCGGGTTCCATCAAACGCTGATGTGGCCTGCAAAGTATCCAAAGTTTTATTAAAGAATATTCCATTAACAATATAACAATATACGGAACTATAAGATGTGCCCCGGGTACTTACAATTCCAAAAGGGAGCTCCTCCCCACTCGCAAGAACCGACCCACAACATATTCTGTTTAGCTTTAGCAGAGGCCAAGAAAGATTAGATTTATTGAAGTTGTCGGCGTTTTTTATGTTATAGACAACGTCATCCAACGCATGGAACACAACAGGCAATGCAAGGGACGCTTTCACAGGATTATCATCCGCTAAGCAAATTTCAACTTTTCCATTTGTCTCAACCTTACTTTTCAAAGAAAGAGCATCAAGCATTGGATTAAAAGATGGCAACAATTCACGGATTAGATTTGAATCAACAACAACTCTTCTTGTTTTGAATGGACTCTTCTTTAAATCCACCAAAACCGTCCTGATAAAATGAAGAGCTTCAAGAGCTTTATGTTTGGAAGAAGATTCTACTAATCGAGAAATTAAAGGAGAGAAAGCGTTATAGATTCTTGAAACGTGTTCGTCTGCACATATGCGAACCGGGCAAGAAGAAGAACTTAATGAATCCGACCCAATTTCGGATCTTAACGTGCGCCATTCCTTATCACCACTTAATCTTCCTGGCAAGGACAAAGAATCATTTTCTTGGGAGTGTTGACTTTTCTCAAGCTCTTTGACCTCATTACGGTCACGATCCTCAAGTTCAGATATTATCACAGATGTCAAGTTCCTTCTAAGTTCTCTTGTTATATTTGCAAGAACTTTAGATGCACTCGATTCTGTAGTTAGGGTACGACGCGATAGAACCTTCAAAATGGCATTTTTGTCCCCAATTAGTCAAAATAGCAGATTGAATAGGAGAATAAAGCTAACATAGACTTACCTCATGCCACTTCTTGGTGTAACGCTTGGTGACATCATAGACTCCGTCTTTTGCAAGAGCAATAGTATAGTTCAGTTTCTTGTTCCACCTTCAGGGGGGATACATTGCCCATGATTATTATTCGCTTTTCATAAGTAGAAACAGATTTGTAGAGGTTGCAATTTCAACTGAATAGAAGTGGGTTGCATTTTTGTTTCATACGGATCAAAGTATCAAACAAGTTAAAAGTTGCCCAAATCTACTTTTAACGCAAATAACCTCCTACATCGTTATATTCAGGTTACTTTTGTAATGATATTTATTTCTAAATCATAACTAGTGCATTCATTATGTACTAAATAACTGGCAAAAAAGTGTTTTTAGGTAAACCCAACCCGAACCGACCATGACTGAACGTGACCTGTTTCAACCAGATGCCAATTTGACATTACCCAACCAGCCCATCTTGCCACCTCTACTGATCCGCGTACGATATCATGGTGAAATAAAGAACCAAGAAAGTACCCCTTTTCGTAAAGTAATGGGGTATCATATATTCCTTCACAAGGATCAAGATGCATCCATCTGCAACAGAGACAACTAGCAACTTAGAGTGGAAAATATTTAGAGAATTGATGTTCTTAAGAGTGAAATTACCTTCCCAGTAACGTTGAATAGCACTCTGTCCACACGTGATCTGTGAAATCCAGTATCTGATAAGAATATTTAAAGTACAAAGTTAGAAAGTGAATAGAATACTGCTTTTACATGTTCCATATAATGCAGATCTAGCAAAATTACACCCTACTACATACCCAAATCATTACAATAAAAAAACCTAAATATCTATCTCTAGTCAAATAACCTAAAGTAACTAACCCTAAATACTAACTTCAATTAAATAAACCTACATCAATATTCACTAATTAACTGTGCTACATTAATTAAATTTAATAAACTTACTAAGTAACTACCTAATATTATGAATTGTAACACAGTAAAACCTCTATAAATCAATTATTCAGAAATGGGACCAAAAGAATTTAAAACCTCTATAAATCAATTATTCAGAAATGGGACCAAAAGAATTTAATATTATCTAAAGGTGAAAATAAAATTTAATAATTTTATAGAGCGCACCCCATTTAACAAATATCAACTATGTATATAAATACTGTTGAATTGTAAATATTATGTATCTTAATAACTGAATTAATTAATGTAAAAATAATGTTGAAGATGATAGGACAACTTTGGAATCAGTTACGTGGAAGAAAGCGCACATCGCCTCTAAAACTCTACACAATTTTTTTGTCGTACTTTAGAACACACCACCAGATATTTAAATGAAATTAAAAGAAAAATTATGGATGGGCTCGAAGGTTTTTGCTTCAAGGTTTTAGGTTTTCTTGAAAAAATTAAAAGGCTCAGAAAGTTTCTTGGACCATTTAGCAGAATTAAATTGCCCGAACTTTCGCAAGGAAATCCCTCAAATTCCTCTAAACGAAAGAACTCCTTAACATGGCATGTGCCTCAAACACATCATGTGACACCGATATGATAAACTGTTCTAGTATAAATGGTTATTGGTTAAATAATTTTGGTTTTGCAAAAACTGTGGCTGACCAGATGGTCATGACTAAAATACTACAGTAACCATAACATCAAGCTTTCACCAACAAGCACAAGACATCTCTAACAACAATCAACTTTTAAAATTCATTGATTGAGAGTAAATAGTCCTTCAATTTGTTTTGACAACTACCAAAGATTCCCTCCCTAAATTTCTAATTAAGGACTAGAATTCATGAGTTTATCAACTTTATCATTTATAAAGCTTCAAGTGCAAACAAACTAGTAATGAAGATAAGTGCCTCACCAAACGAGTATCATAGCCAAATGAACGACAATAGAGTGAAAAGCAATTGGCCCACTCCCCACAACGCCCCTTCTTTGTTTCAAGAAGCTACATTGTTAAAAGATGCTCTATTAGTTTCAATAACCAGAAACTTCTTGAAAGGAAAACAAAGCTTTGCTTACCTTTATAGGATCGTTGTACCGTGGGAAACGAGTTGTTCTAGAACATGTGTTGCAACTGACCAACATAAGAAAAATATATAAGAAAATATAGAAAAACCAGAAAGATTAAACAAGAAAGTGTTGCATTGAAGAAAGTTTAACTCATATTAACACCATATCATAATTAGAAGAATAGCTTATATACAATTATTGATAGTTAATCGTGAGATCGGCGATGAAATTAATACCACTTTGAGTTTTGCATACATAATTACATACCCAAATGATAAATTCACAACCTTATTTAAAAAGTTATAAAGGTAAAAAGAATAAAAAAGCTTAAAAATGACCTAGAACTGAAAGAATACAGATGCAAACAGAAACTCATATATAACTAATCAATCAAAAGTAATCCGAAGATGGTATTCTAGCATCAAAATCTTATAAATGATAGATCACAAATCTTCTCTCCGTACCGATAAAGTTCAACTCGAGAGGCTCCATAAGCTAACTCTGATGAATTTGCTGCACCCATTCCTTGAATGGCAGTTTCATTGCCACAACCCTCACAAGGAGGTGAATTAACCCACCTAAATTTTGTCAAATCACAAAATTACAAACTCAAGTAACATACATTACCAAAGCAAAAATATGATTTATTGGCACTCATGGTGGAAGTGTGGAACAGGGGTCCTTACAAGAAATTTTCACAAACTCTAGAGGGAAAATACTGTTACATGCAATCATTACTTTAAAAGGGGTGTGACTATTTGTGAATGTTCCACACATTCAACTCTTCAGAGGTGAATATTCAGACAGTGACACCCATTCTCAAAGAAACAATGACATGTGACGGAGCTTTTCTTCTCGAGTTGGTAAATAAAAGCTTAGCTTCAGAACTTTGTTTTAAAAAGCGCGATGCCATAGGGTCCGCAGCTGAAGTGCAAGGCGCACCGCGTCACGTACTCAGGGTGCAGGGTATTTATTTATATATCCCATAGGTTTCTAGAATCATGTACCAAAATTTAGATAAAAATAAGTTCTATATATGATTTAATATACAAATAACCTATATGTACAACATCCTAAGGCACAAAATCTTCCCATGAACATGAGGTGCCCCTCAAGCCATTTTTACCTGCGCCTCCTATACAGACATCGCGCCAAGCAGTCAGAAGCGCAAAGGCTTGCGTCTGAGTGCACCTCGCGCGCTTTTTAAAACCAAGACTTAAGGAGAAATCAAAACAGATAACATACTTGAATGTCTGTTTGAACCAGAAAAGAAGTTGCAGCAGGAATGCATGATCAAGCTCGGGTTTTGATGGATTTAAGTTCCCCTCCTGAACAAAACTGGCATACATGTAAGCAAAATACCAGATCAAGCCACACAAATTTAACAATAAGAAGACAGAAACTTCAACCTTGGCTAAAGCAACTAATGCTTTCTCCTCAAGCTTCTCCACTGGCACCGTCTTCCTCGCCGCCTCTTGGCGATGCGAGTCTTCATACTACATGAACATAACAACATAACATATATATAAGATCATTTCACTACATCATATGTACTACAATATAAGCCCCGACCATAGGGAGTTCAAATTACCATAAGAATCTGATCGACATAAGGCCGAACTCTCTGTTCGAACTGCCCGTTGTCTTCACTAACAGCAAACTGCTGAAGCATAAGTGCATCTTCTTCTTCCTATAACAATAACAACAGATGACATATCTACACAATTTTATAATATATTAATATTGTTGATATACCTGCAGCATACGAGCTAATTCTTCATCAGATTTCAGCGTGGCAGAGTCCAAATTAGGGTTTTGATCAGTAATGGAAACCAACCGCAGCTTGTCGGATATTGCAAGGAGATCAGAGTCATCGGAAACAATTCGATCGTCGTCAAATGCGAGTATCTGGAAGTAATAGATTAAATTGATGAGCAATAATATAGGAGAGACATTAGGTGATGGAGATTAACCTTTTGGTGATCTGGAGGAAGTGCAGTGAGGGAAAAGAGCTGGAATTTGAAGACTTCGAAGCCATCTTCAGTGTCGTAATCGACATCGAAGTTGGAATCTTGATGATGGACGATGAACTTTCTGGCAACCATAATTTACAGGGACGATCGGAAAAACTTCACACCCCCAAAGGCTTTATTGTTTTTTTGTAATTTGTCAAATATCTTTTCTTAATAAATTAAAGAACGTTTTAAATGCTTAAAGTCAAGGGTCATCTTTAAAACTCAAAGTCAAGGTCTTATTGAACGAGATCGTTAACTTAATTGTATTTAAGGGGCTGTTTGGCAATATTTGAATGGTTAAGTTCTGAACTAGTAAGAAGTCTAAACCATTAAGAGTCTGTATAATGTTTAACCGTTTAGAGGCAAATGTCTGACCAATTTAGATTAGAGGTCTTAATCATTCAGACTCTATATAATTCTTAACCATTCAAAGGTAAATGTCTGAACCATTCAGACATTTGCTCGTGAAATAAACAGTATGAACCATTAAGTGCTGAACCAGTAAGAGGTCTGAACTAGGGGTGTTCAGAATTCGTTTCGAATTCAAAAAATTCGAAATTCGTTTAAATTCGATTCAATTATCAAGAATTCGTTTCGATTATAAGAATTCGAATTCGATTCAATTCGAGCCAAGTAAATCGAATACGAATTTATAATTTCAAATTCGATTCGAAATTCGAATAAAAATTATACATTTTTATTTATTATTTTTATATATAATACATATATAACTTTTATTAGGCTATACTATAAATTATTTTCAAAATTTATTCCAAGTATTAAAATTACCCATTACCAAACCCACTACATGGCCTATAACTAAAACCTAAGATAAATCTGTCAATAGATTTCTAACCCTAAAAATATTAATTTGTAATTTGAAGTGGTTATTCCCGATTTCTCGTTTTGAATTTTAGACTTATAGTACTTTATTTGTAACTTTTTAATGTGATATCGTGCTTTATGGTTACTTTAAATTTTATATTTCATTTTGATAGTTATTTATATGTTTTTAAAGAATCTGAATCAAATCGAATTTATTCGATTCGAATTTGAATTTCTAATCGAATACGAATTGGGTTTTTTATTCGAATATGAATTCGAATCGAATTCGGTAAGTTTTAATCGAATTCGAATCTAATACGAATTCAAGGAAAAATAAAAATTATTCGAGTAATTCGATTCGAATAATTAGAAAATTAGAAAATTCGATATTCGATTCGATGAACACCCCTAGTCTGAACCATTAAGAGTCTTATTAAAAGGTAAACAAACAGCCCCTAACTGTAAATGCTTGTATATTGAATTGTAACTAGTGGTATCACACCACAGGAATTTGGTTGGTATCGGTTCATCTCGTTACGTTATGGTACCCACGCTTGTTATAGCAACTAAAAGACGAAAAACAAATAGATAAAATCATGATATGATCAAAAGAATATCAACACGTGATCTACAGTGATCGAAAACAATTGTTTGGTTGGTAAGAATTGGTTCAATTCTTCAGGGTACCACCACGATACTGGCATGCACTCATATAACATATATAAAAAAACAAAATTTACACTTTATTTTGAATGCAACTATGCTCGCATCAAAATTTACAATGAAACGCGTGAAAAAGTTAAGCAAAGTTGCGAATTTAGTTTTTTTTTTAAGTTAACAAAAGTATTTTATTAGAGAAAAATTATATAGCATAAATAAAAAACAAAAAATTGTCACCTGACAACTTCTTAATGGTGCAACTACTATTCATTGGCTTTGTGTTTTAATATATTTGATGATGATGATGATAATTAGGTTTTATAAATAGGGTTGTGTCACACCCTGCTTTCCCGGTGGGACAGATGTTATGTTTTTTTTTTGGGTAAAGAGGACAGATGTTATGTTTGGGCGTGATAATTGTATACTAGTTCACAGCGCAACGAAAATACGGAGTAATGTAATAGTAAAATATACGTATATAAAAACTCTAAAATTATATCAAAACTTTAGGTACCAAATATTCGATACAAAGTATCCCAAAGGTAGGATCGAAATAAAATGGACTTTGAGACATCATAGATCTTTGCCATTGGAGTCGTAAATTCCATAGCTATAGACCGAGCCTTGTCCAGCCTAATGTCTAGGTTTATCATCTGTAAGTTAATATTTAAAAACACGTCAGCTTTCACTGGTAAATATCGTTAACCGACTCATTTTTAAAACATTTAATTTTAATTGGGACAAGTATCCTTGTCACCAAATTTACATGTTTGTCATGTTCGGGGACTGGGATGGAAGTCAGTACTTGATTGATATATACACCATATTTTGTGATTGTCAGGTGTATGCCTACACTGCACACTTATGACCATTATAATAATGAATCAGGGAACCCGGATACGGTAGTATCAACCGTCAATGGTTTTTGTTATCAAACAATACAGATTAAATCAGATTATTGCATTATAAAGACATTTAGCCTGTTACAATACCTGAACCAATGGGTTATATACTATATACCAAGTTTTGATAAAGGTAGTTAAAAGTATTTACATGTACTAGCGTAGAACACATCGAATTCAGTTCGTAGTACAGCCGGACTCAAAATTTATTTCCTACGGTGCGATTACTGGAGGGCTCTATAGTCCATATTGAATGGAAATAATATCCATGAGAATTGTTTACGGGTCTTTATAAGTCAGTTAGACTTGACCGGTTACGTGGGTCTAAGCACGGTTCCGCTAGATTAAGATTAAGCGTTGACCGGATAGAATGCTGGTTATAACCATACGAGTGAGGAGTCTCGTGTATTATGATTGGTTAACCTTACATTCTAATTTGAAAAAGTTTGACCTATTACGACATGTTTATTTGGTTTACGTCATTTTAACGAGTTGTATGCGTAAATCCGGGTTTCTAACAAATCAAATATGTTAGAACATATTTTTGTTATGTTATATAAACTGCTTAGATGACAAAATACCATATTACATATGCTTAAAGGTCATTCTTTGGTTATTTCATAAAGTTGTGTTTAACTTTTCAAAAACTCAAGTTTGACTTGTCATTTTGACCCATTTAGACAAGATGATCACTAGATACAAATGTAGGGTTTTATTCCTTATATTATGTAGACCATTTGGGTGAAATTGATTGTCCAAAGTGGCTATAATTGACAGTCAAACAATTTAGTCAAACTGTTTGAAATTCTCGACACTTGGACAGAATTAAGCTACGAAACTAATTGCTATTGAAAGAGCTTATGAAAGGGGACTCACCGACTTTAGATGGCGATTCCAGAAAGCCAAAGGAAAAGCTTGGAGAAGCAAGAACAAAAACTCACACACGACTCTTTAGAGTAAAGTGTGTTTGTTTGAGTTTTAGAATGAAAATTATGGACTCAAATGAGCTATTATAGCAAATGGTGAGTCATGATGTTAGGAAAAGTGTCCAAAAAGTGTTTATATAGGTGACTAGTGTCCACCTATGTGTCACAACCAGAGAAAATGAAGCAAAAACTCAAGATAGGTTGAGTCAAAATGCAGCAAAACTGCAGCTGTCTGGCACCCTTTGCGGACCGCAAGGAGAAAGCCATACGGTTCGCAAGGACTTCAGAATTTTTTTTTCTGATTTTTGACCGTTTCAGCCCCTCAACTTCTTTCTTTGCTCTTTTAGCATTTTAATCCCTCAACTTTAACCAAGTTAAGTATGGGGATGATTTCCAGACACGTGGCACTTAGACATTTTTCGGGAATAATCGGGTTATTACAGGGTGCAAACGAATGAAACTTTAAGCGAATAGTTCATGAATTGTATGGTCGGAAGTTAGTTTGTGTTCGTTTAGATAATGAACAAATATGATCAGAGGTCGTGTTCGTTCATTTATGTTCGTGAACGTTTAGTAACGTGTTTATTTATATGTATTTGTGTTTGATAGTTCATTAGTTTTTGTATTTTTTTATTTATTCTTCAATATTCCCACTAAAAATATATTTAATAAATATCAGTGGATTGCATTTGTTAAAATTAACTACTAAATATTAGGTTAGTATACTATGGGTGGATCTATGTAATGTTTGTGATGAAAGATTTTGATTTTATTCAAAAATGAGTATATGTTCATATGTATTCGTTTTTGTTCATGAATGTCTGTGTGTTCATCTGTGTTGACGAACATTTGAATGTGCTCATTTGTTTTCATTATGTTCTTGGATGTTCGCTTGCTTTTGTTACCTAAAATTAATGAACGAACATGAACATGAAAATGTTCAATTCCTTAATGAACGAACACGGACATAAATTCTTGTTTGGTAAGAGTTCATGAACATATATATTCCTCAACGGCGTGTTCGCTCGGTTCGTTTGTAGTCCTATTACAAGAAAATGGTTTATATATTTACATAACGTTTCCTCTAACTTAGATTACATACATTGTTGTCTAATATTCCCCGTAACTAAGGTCGGGAAACAACCTGTAGCTTGGAGCGTAAGAAGATAAATCTATGTGTAGGTAGACTTAGTAAAAATGTTTGAAATTTGCTATTCTGTAGATATGAATTAAACTCGTAGTTTCATGTGTGACATTTTCTCGTCCCAAGTAAAAAAATCAACTTCAACATGTTTTGTTCTTTCATAAAAAGATTGAGTTTTTGGAGAGATAGGTAGCCCTAAGGTTATCGCACCAGAGAGTTGGAGCATAAGTTGTGTTTGTCCCAGTTCGTTCGGCAAAGCTTCTAACCATGTGAGTTCAGCCATGGTGTATGCTAGAACTTTGTATTCTAAATTTGTGGATGACCGAGAAACTGATTTCTGTTTTTGTGTGATTCAGGAAATGAGGTTGGACCCATATACACCGAATCGCCTTGTGGATCGACGGTTATTTGGGTAACCAGTCCGGTCAGCATCCGAGAAAGCACGCACGGTAGAGGAACCCTGCTAATGAACATCAATGAAAGCCTGTATATGCGTGATGGAGTCGTGACAACTGAGCAATCCGTGATCAAGTATCAAAAGATGTGTTTTGCAGCGGACCAATGGTTTTTTAAAGGAGCCTGCATGTATTGGCATACCTTATTAGCTGCAAAAGTGATGTCCGGTCTAGACAACGTAACATATTAAATGGCCCAACTAATTGACAATATTTCATTGGATCTTGTAACAAAGGATTGTCCCCGAGAGATAGTTATTGTGAGGTGTTCATGGGAGATGATACTGACTTGTAGTCAGTGAAGGCATTGCCATGTAAGAGATGAGAGATATACTTCTTTTGGGAAAGAATAATGTTCTTACTTGAGGAATCAACTCAATCCCTATAAAATAATCAAGGGCATCGAGATCCTTGACATCAAATGCTTTGTCGAGTAATTAAATAACACAATTAACTAGAGTGGTGTAGTTGCCAGTAACTATGATATCATTCACTGATATAAGCAAAAGTGCACACATTTATAATATCAAAATACACCAACTTTTTATTGGTTTTGCTAAGAATATACATAAAAAACTTATTTTGGTTTATTTTTTATTTTAGGACAAAATGAACCCAAGTTGAACAAAGGAAGCGAAACCGGGCAAAAATCTGAAAAATCTACTAAAGAATTATTTAGACACGGCCCGTGTCCTCCAGACCCCCATGTCTCAACTACCGAAGATTGCCAACACCTCTGAAGACCACTGCCCGAAGCTTGGATCAAAGATTTCCAGACACGCCCCGTGCCCTAAAGGCACGCCCTATACGAACAATACGAGGCCGACAGTTGGGATGTACTCAATTCACAACCACAATGAGTACCCAAAACACAACCCTCGTTCTTTCCATTTACCCCAAATACACCCGAACCCCAACGTGAACCCGAACAACAACCAACAAAATGCTCACACGCAAAAAAAAACTAAACAAATTGGTGAGCAATCTAGATCCCAACAAAACTTAACCTTTTTAAGTTTTAATTACATACCTTATACTATAAATATTATACGTCTTTAACCCAATAATTTTATTTTTGTAATTTTTGTTCATTAATTTTTTTATAAGAACTAAATGCGTGGTTACGTTATTTTTTGCCATGACATCCTGGTACAAAATAATAGATTTGTGCCTAACTTTGTTGTTATTATGCATTTACTTAGGTATTTAAGTAATTTATATGTGTTTTTCATTTAATATGTTCTTTCTAATTTTTCATCCTATGTTTAGTTTACAACCCATAAGTATGATTTGTGTTATGATTTATCTATTGTTTTTGACATGTTAGATGTGTTATGCTTTTTAATTGAATATATTTGTTTAACTTTTTCTTTTTTGTTTGACAAAAAACTCATATTGTTATGAATATTATATGTCATAGATATTATATTACATTTACCATGAAGATCAAGATCTACCTCTAGATTTACCAAGTAAGCGGATAAACCTTTTGTCAAACTTATAGATAATGTATCATACTACTTGTCCATCAAATAGTTAAACTTGTCTACCAAATAGTTAATATTTTTGAAGTAAAAATACCAGCTCAAGGTAGAAGAGAAAATACACCTCATGTTACACTTTCATAAGTTATACATTTCTGTATTTCTTATTGTTACAATATTTCTAAAGTTTTTATAGTTTTAGCACTAATCTTGTGTTAATTCATGTTATGTTATAACACATTATCAGCACTAATCGCTTATATCATAATTAAGAAAGACTTTAAGCACAAAGATATATATCATAGGCAATGTAAGCACTTCATTAACTTTATAATTTACTTTGAAAAAAAAAGTAAAAAAGAACATTTTATTATATATATTTCATAACTACGGGACTACTAATAATCTAACTCTTATTTACGCATCTAACGTTTAATTGTGCATCTAACTTTTACTTTTATTGCAACTAACTTTTATTTATACACACACTCACATTTCATTTAGGGTAGAAGGGGTACTCAAATACATGGAGAGTTGTAAACTCTTCACCTAGCCAATTACCTCATGTCATGTCAATTCCCCTCTTTACTCCCCATTTTTCACTCAATCACTAGAGGTGCTTCACCTAAACATTTTTTTCTTTAAAAGAACAAAAAAAAAAAAAACAAATAAATGTGTGATTGGTTGGAAGAGAGTGGGGCCCACCATTAACCCCTATATATCCCCTCTCTTATCGGTGAGTAGTCATTGTTCAAACATGTCACCCATTATCGAAATATAGCGGGCGACGGTATACCGCGCAACAAAATTCTTCCCCGATGCACTCACCGAAGGGCGCCCCCTCATCCCTTAGAGTTTACGCTTATTTATGTATTCTAACATTTTTATTCTTATTATTATGTATCCTAATTTTATGTCTTATAAAATAACTTTTCTTTAATACCTCACTTATTGTCTTATTTACAAATTTACAAATATATATATAACCGTTACAAAACAGTTATAATTTACCACTATAAATTACCAATTATCAATCTTATTTTTCCACAACAAACACCCTTCTTCTCAAGGTTTTTTTCAAGAAAATTTTCGAAGATAATTCACCCAGTTTTAACATCGGCCGATATAATACGAATATTGTTGCCAAGCATAATGTATGAGCTACCACCTAATCTTTTTAATACTTACTTATTCATTTATTCGTTTGTAGCTCTACCTATGTATGTTATTTCATTTTTAATGAGTATTTAGTTTTTTATTATTTATCTTATTCATGTCAATAAATGTCAAACATCGCAACAATTGAATCCCGGCTCTTAATATCACCGAAGAAAAATTATATGCCGTGGACGGCACATGTTAAGCGACATCTCAAATCAATGGGCGTTTTGGAAACGATAACGGAGGGGAATGATTCACCGATCAAGACAATGCAAAAGCCGATGTCTTCCTACACAAACACATTAATGAGATGCTAGAATCTAAATATTCAAATTGTAAGGATCCATACGTTTGTGGAAATATTTAAAAAACGATTTGATCATCAAAGGGAACTTTTACATCCCACTGCTAGAGATGAATGGAACAACCTCAGGTTCCAAGATTTCAAAAAAGTAAATGAGTACACTTCTGCTTTGTTAAAAATATGCTCAACGCTCCAATTTTGTGGGCAAACTGCTCACTTAGAAAACTAATTACAAGGCCTTCATCCTTAAAAAATGAAAAGGTGTAACACCTCGAAAATTCGTGTTAAATAATAAAACGACACGTGTCATGTAAGACAAAACGCGTTGTAAACTCGAATTTAATAAAGATGTTTGACAGGATTTAAAAGTGTCGTCATGTTAACTTTTGCACCTCTGAACGACCTCGATATAAATCCCAAGACTCAAAACATATTAAAAACATCTAATATATGTTCAAAATTCAGTGAATTATAACATTGAATGATGCATGATTTAATTGGTGGACTCCTACAAAGAAATTCCAACGGTAAACCTTATAATTCGGTACTTTCTTTTGGAATACAAGTATACATTCATAATGGTAGGGTTTGATACTGTACAAAGCACTTTTTGGAGGTCCCTAATTGATAAAACAAGTCCCAATTGCGAAACAAGTGGCTGCCCCTTCGAAATACCAAAGAACAACAGATTTTTGGGCCTGATGTCAGGCTTACGGACCGCAACAAATAAAGCTTACTGTCCGTAAGCAAGTGCCAGCGACCAGAAAACCTTCTGCAGCCTGTTATGCGCGATTGTGACCTATTTCACCGGTTTTTCTCACATATGGACGACCCCTAGGCACCCCTAAGCACTAGGACAAGTGTTAATCAGTTATGGATGGGTCCTAGACTTTGTTGTCAACATTTTATGGTGCCTTAGTTCACTATATAAAGCTCATTAGTTGCAACAAACATTCCCACACCTTCTCCTGCATTGTGGGATCATTTCTGGAGCTATCAAGCAGCCTCAAGTGATCATATTTCGTGCATAGGACTCTTGTAAGTCTGCTAGTCCTTCTTTAATTAGTTTTAACTTAGTTAATTAGCTAAAAGTCAAACCGTCGTAATTACGGTTTGACTTCGAGATTAGTCAATAATGGCTCAGTCATATCTCGAATTAAAAGTAGTTATAAGTTGGTATTTATGTGGGTAATAAAACCTCAAAGGGTTTCCCCTGATCACCACTCTAACCAGGTCAAAAGTCGGGTCAAACTTATAATTAAAAAGTCAACAGGATGCTTAAAATGTCATTTATGCATAATTAGCTATTTAGAACATATACAACCTGTTTGATCATTGTTATAACTTAGTAATTAGTGTAAGAACATGTCTAAACATGTTCAACCCGACTATTTCCTGTTTAGACCCGGTTCGGAACCGAAAGTCGCATAGTTTGACTTTCACTTTGACTTTCAGTTCTGACCCGTTTAGGCATGTTTTAGAAATGCCTCAGAGCTTTAATTGGACTAGGTTACATGTTAGAACAACCCTCTGTGATTATACACCTTGGTTTATTAGTTATCCAATTAATATGCATGTTTCCGTTAATTGCTCATATGTTGACCGTTATGCCCTTATTACCTTAAAACGTGATTTATGAAAATGTAAAAGTAAAGAAACCTTAAATACTGATATATAAACTGGTATGCAAAGTTTGACATCAGTTTGACTTGTAGATTAAGAGTTATGCTCAATATCGCAAATTTAAAGCTTTATGTTAATTAAACGGCGTAATTAGCGTATAGTCTAGTTAAGCCTACTTTTTGACATCAAACCTAATACCCACTGATGTAATATATTATTTTGGGAATTTTAAAGATTTTTAATTAATTTTAGGCTGAGCATAACTCATAGTCGTAGGCTTAATCCGGTAATTGTCGGTTTTGCCCTTACGGGCCATAAAATGAGTTTTACCTATCTAAACGACTCCAAACCTTTTTCTACTGATCACATATGATAAATAAATTATTTTAAGCCTTCTGGAAATATAAAATTATCAGATTTAAGTACCGAACCCGGTAATGGCCTTTAATCGCCTTATTTAGCGTTTTTAACGCATAGTATGTTTTAAAATCATATTGAGCATACCCGGGTTGATACCTACTGATATTTTAGGCAAATTAGGATGTTTTAATAGTAAGCAAAGGTTGATAAACTCAGACTTCAGTTTTGAGCTTTTCGACTTATGTGAAATTACCAAAATACCCATACGGGGCATAGTTTGGTTAAAAATGATAAATTTCACATACATGCTTTAACCTACTGATATAACTTAGAAAATTGAGTATATTTGCTGATTACATCAGACCCGTAACTCAGAATGTTACTAAAACTCTTTTATACACTTTTAAATGACCAAACTACCCCTACGGGGCCTAGTTTGTGTTTAAATACGTTTCGGGCATAATGAAAGACATCTTACTGATGTCACAACATATTTGAAGCATATTAACTTAGGAAACCTGTATATGGCTCTTACGGATACCCGTTACGCTTATTACGCGCACGGTTCGGTTTATGTAACAAGTTTACATAAATTAGCCGAAACGGGTCAAACCTTATCGGTTTTATCTCAAAATCCAGAATGTGAATAATAAACCCATATTAAACAAGTCTTCAAACTTGTCGGGTCTGAATCACATTCTATCCGGTCTTCGCTTAAATCGTGCGTACGAACCGTATATTGAAACTAGCCGGTCTAAGCTTAAGCTTAATAAAAGGCCCGTTAGAATTCTAATAGGTTATTATAAACCTTCATTCCAGATTAGGAGGACCTGTAAAAGCTACGTGCATTTTTGCTTGTTGTGATTAATACTTACTCAGGTAAATACTTTTAACTTATTTTCCCTATACGGGCTTGGGTTACGGTATATAGCATACCGCTTGATCGGGCATCAAATCTCCACCGTTAAAGTGGGTAGTTGAATAATTTGATCGACTCGTTTAAACAGTCGTGTTTACTTTACAGCCTTTGGGGGGTTAATGACCATGTCCCGGATATCCTTGGCATCATCTTACGAGATGGCCACGACCTGAGCACGGGGTGTAGGCGTACACCTGTCAGTGTATAACTCAATAATGTGGTGTGTCTATTGATCTTTAACCCGGACAAGATCCGGGCTACTGAACGCATAAGTAACATGTAATTCGTTCACAAGATTATAATATTAAATAATTCTCCCAAGTTATAAAAATGTTTATGCCATGTGCATCCAAACCAATTTTAAACCATTTTCCAAAATGAGTCAGTTGATTGTATTTACCAGTGTAAACTGACGTATTTTCCCAAAAAGACTGAATGCAGGTACTAAACAAAATCGGCTGGATTGACTCCTTAGCATCAATAAAAGTTTCGCAAGCTTAGGATGCCTGAAGTCTGTTGAACCATTAATATTATTTTGTTTCGATCCTACTGTGGATAAACTTCCGGATATTGTTACATTGATAAACAATATTAAATTCGGTTGTATCATATTTTAAGTTTGCTTCCGCTGTGCATAATAATATTGTGTTGTTTGACTATTACGTTGCCAACCACGTCACGATACTCCCCCACCGGGCCCACCGGTGACACGTGGAAATCGGGGTGTGACAGGTTGGTATCAGAGCCAACTCTGAGTGAATTAAACACTAGCCTTTTGTGTTTAATCTCAGTACACAATAGCACATTCTAAACTTTCGAGTCTAGACATATAACATAGGACAAATTCTAATTTTTGTTCATTTTTGTCTTATGCTTTATTTTTATATCTTGTTGTTGTTATCTCATGAAATATTGACAGGAATCAAAAATGCCGCCAAGATTCTTTAGGAGACGAGGACGAGGCAAGGGGCCAGTCACCGCCCCCAACGATCATGAAGCTGGACCTTCGCAACGGCGAGCTCCATCCAACACCGAGAGTGACGACCCTCGGGAGAACCGGAGAAACCTGTTCGAGCCGGCCAGACGGTCGGTTTCGCATAGTTCCACACCTCCTGTTCTTAACCCTTATGAACCCAATAACCCTCAACCGTCCTACATACCACTTCAGCGATCCCTGTCTCATCATTCGTATGGTGACCCCACACCCATCTTTAGAGGCCAGTTTAATCCGGCCAATTACTTACCAGAGCCCGTGGGTTTCAACCCACTAGGGCCAGACGATCACTTCTCCGGTGATAATGCGGACGACATGGACGAGGATACGGACCCCGTCATGCCAGCAAGTGGCACTCCAAACCATCCAATCGAGATCTCCGACGGATCGTCTTTTCACGGATCACCTTATGGTGGTCCAGACAGTTTCCAAGCCATGTTCACTCGGCACGAGTGGTACTACACACCTTCTCACCATTCGTCGCCTCATGAGCAGCAGCAGCAGCATCATCAAGATTCCTCTGAGGATCACCGGTTTGTGGCAGTTACGCCACCACCTCCACCGCCACCAGTTCAACCGGCACCTCCTCAACCGCCAAGGCGTAGGAGAACTGGTGCACGCATGTCATCACGTGCGGGAGACTTTCATTTCAGCTCCCCACGTCAGTCAAGTGCCAGCCACTACCCGCCACATCAGGAGGACCCACAAATGGGTGGGCCTTCCAACCCAGCGATGCCGCAGCCGCCGCCAATGGGTTTTGACAACCCAATCCCAGCTTATACAGGCTCCATGGCATACAACCCGTTCGAGCCGCCAGTCCACAACAACTACGGGTATGCAGAGGCCGACCCCTACTTGGTGGCAGCAAACTACAATGCCCTGCAACCAGAAGGACCATACGGAGCTCCATGGGGAGTTGGGTACCCAACACAAGGGTACCAGATACCACCTAGGCCTATCATACGGACTCAATCGCAGCCGCCTAGGTTCTCCCCACCTGAGCATGAGGAACTCCTCCAGAGGCTGGATCAGGTAGAACGGGAAGTGCACAGGGACCGTAGGGAGAGACAGACTTTCTTCCAAGGATTAGTAGGATTGATCAAAGGGAAGAACAAGAAGGATCATTGAATCCTTCCATTTTCTGTGTAAGCCCCTGCGTGGGTGTATTTGGTTGTTAAGCCCTATATGGGTATGTGTGTTGGTATGTTTGCTTTGAGTCCCTGCGTGGACAATTATGTCATTAAGCCCCTGCGTGGGCATGTGTGTTATTAAACCCCTGCGTGGGTAAGTATTTTTTTTTTACCCATGCGAGGGCAAGTTTGTTATTTGAAAAGACCCGTTTAGGGCAGTGTATAATATTTTGAATAAATCAATGGAATGTTTGTTTTATAAATTTCATGTTTGCCATTTTGCGCATAAATAATTTATAAATGAAATAAATAAATTAAAATCATTCCTTTTAAATTAATCTGCCTATATAATTATTTAATTAAGAATCTTAGAGTGTGAAACCTAGCCTCGTGTCAAATAAAAGACCGGGCCAAAATGGTAAGACCTGTTTAAAAGATTCAAATCCCTGTTAACATCTTAAAACATGTTAACACTCCTGGCAGAAGTGATTCGTTAAAATCACATGTCATTCTTATATGTATAAGGATTCTTTAGAAGATTCCAAACCCAATTATATGACCTCTGAATCATGGGTTAAGATCATCAATTAAGATGATCATATTTGACCATACGTGGTAATATGATGCCTACGGGCCCAGCTCACTTCCATATGAGCCAAAAGACAGTGGTAGCTATGACTCCCTGTCTGATAAGGGTAATGAACTAGGTTCAAACCTTAAAAGTCTTGATTCTCTGAAATCATAGCTTATTAAATTGTCCATGTGACTAAGCCTTAGGTTCAAACCTTAAAAGTCTTGATTCTCTGAAATCATAGCTTATTAAATTGTCCATGTGACTAAGCCTTATGTGCTAATATATATAGTTATTGTTTATAATTAGGATAAATTTTAATTGAAATCCTAAATTAATACGATCAATAAGTTAACCTAATATGGTCTCTGTTTACCATGGTTAACGAGTTACCCTAAGGGGTAATTCCATAATAAACTCCTAAATAAATCATTGTCCTTGTTTTCTGCAACAGTTCAATTCAAATGGCTGACTCTAATGAAATAAATAGCCATCCAGTGGAGCAAAATGAGAACGCCCAGATTACGTTAACGGGTGCTGAATTAAAAGCGATCATAGACGGCGCTGTTACACAGGCTTTGGAAAGGCAGTATGAAGAATACAGTAGTACTCGAAGTAGGACCCACTCTGCAGCACATTCAAAGCCCAAGACACATTCTGAGGCTCATAGCAAGCCTCCTCCCAAAAAGAATGGACCCAAGAAAGATGGTGATGATCGTCAGTCCACCAACCATCAAAGTGTCCCATCTCAGCATTTAGTACTGCATCAAGAACCCCGTAACAAGGGTTGCTCCTATAAGTACTTCGTGTCTTGTAAGCCCAGGGATTTTACTGGGGAAAAAGGAGCCGTCGACTATATGACTTGGCTGGACGAGATGGACACGGTGGTAGATATCAGCGGGTGCGCAAAAAGGGATGTAGTTAAGTTTGTGTCACAGTCCTTTAAGGGTGAAGCATTAGCATGGTGGAGATCTCTGATCGAGGCCACCGGAAAAATCCCATTGTATAATATGTCGTGGGATCAATTCATTGCCCTAATCAAGGAAAATTTCTGCCCTCAACATGAGGTGGAGAAGATAGAATCTGACTTTCTATCGTTGGTGATGACGAACCTCGACTGTCAAGCTTACCTGACAAGCTTCAATACGCTGTCCCGGTTGGTTCCTTACCTGGTAACCCTGGAGCCAAAAAGAATCGCTCGCTTTATTGGTGGTTTAGCCCCCGAGATCAAGGCAAGCGTAAAAGCTTCTCGGCCAGCTACCTTCAGGTCTGTAACTGACATTTCCTTATCCCTCACTCTAGATGCGGTCAGGCAGAGATCGCTGAGGAATAAGGAGGCCGAGAAGAGGAAGCGTGAAGATGATGGTTCACGAAAGTCGAACAAGAAGCACCGTGGGAGCGGTGACAACAAGAAAGGGGCGGAGTCGAGGAAGGAGGGGCATAATTCTGGTGAAAAGCCCAAGTGTAAAATTTGCAAGAAGCAGCACTATGGAAAGTGCAGACTGGAGTCAAACTCTCAGACTCAGTCAAAACCCTTTGCTTGTGGAATTTGCAAGTCCACGGATCACAAAACCCTGGATTTCAAGAAGATAAAAGATGCAACGTGCTACCGTTGCAATGAAAAGGGGCACATCAAGACCAACTGCCCTAAGTACAACAAGAAGCCTGAAGAGGCTAAGAAGACTAATGCTAGAGTCTTCAGAATGGACGCGAAAGAGGCTGTGCAAGACGATAATGTCATAACAGGTACTTTCCTTGTAAATGATGTCTTTGCAAGAGTACTTTTTGATTCAGGCGCAGATAAGTCTTTCGTAGATCATAAGTTTTGTAAATTGTTGAATTTACCTGTCAAAACCCTAAGCGTAAACTATGAGGTAGAGTTAGCAGATGGTACCATAGAAACCGTCTCTACTGTGTTAGATGGATGTGTTATATCCATTAAGAACCATTCTTTTCCTCTGTCTCTACTTCCCTTTAAGTTGGCTGGTTTTGACATAGTTCTGGGTATGGACTGGTTATCTCATAACCAGGCCCAAATTGTCTGTAACCAGAAACAAGTGGTAATAAAGACTCCGTCTGGTGAATCACTTACCATTCGGGGAGATACCCAGTATGGGCTGCCTGAGCAGGTGACTATGCTCAAGGCTTCCAAGTGTTTGAAGAAGGGGTGTGTCATTTACATGGCGCAAGTGATTATTGATGAGCCTAAACCGAAGTTAGAAGACATCCCTGTCATTTCTGAATACCCAGAAGTGTTTCCTGAAGATATACCTGGTTTACCACCAGATAGACAAGTCGAGTTCAGGATCGATATCATCCCCGGAGCGGCACCAGTTGCTAGAGCACCATACAGATTGGCACCCACAGAAATGAAGGAGTTGCGGACGCAGCTAGATGAATTGCTGGCTAAAGGTTTCATTAGACCTAGTTCATCTCCTTGGGGAGCGCCAATCTTGTTTGTCAAGAAGAAAGATGGGTCGATGCGTCTGTGCATCGACTATCGCGAGCTTAATAAAGTCACGATCAAGAATAGGTATCCTTTGCCCAGAATCGACGATTTGTTCGATCAACTTCAAGGGGCAAGTTACTTCTCGAAGATTGATTTGAGGTCAGGCTACCATCAATTGAAGGTCAAAGACGAAGACGTGCACAAGACTGCATTTAGGACTCGTTACGGTCACTACGAGTTCCTAGTGATGCCTTTTGGGCTCACTAATGCACCAGCCGCGTTCATGGATCTCATGAATCGCGTCTGCAAGCCTTACTTAGATAAATTCGTCATCGTTTTCATCGACGTCATTCTTATTTATTCTAAGAACCAAGCTGACCATGAGAAACACCTTCGTTGTATTCTCAAACTTCTACATCAGGAGAAGCTCTATGCCAAATTCTCTAAGTGTGAATTTTGGCTACGAGAAGTCCAATTTCTTGGACACGTGGTTAGTGAGCGTGGTATCCAGGTGGATCCCGCTAAGGTTGAAGCCGTAATGAACTGGCAAGAGCCAAAGACGCCTACTGAGATTCGTAGCTTCCTGGGATTGGCAGGATATTACAGGCGTTTCATTGAAAATTTTTCAAGGATTGCTGCACCCCTAACCTCCTTAACTAAGAAGAAGGTTAAGTTTGTTTGGGGCCTTAAGCAGCAAGAATCCTTTGATATTCTGAAGCAAAAGTTGAGCAACGCCCCAGTACTGACATTGCCAGATGGAATAGAAGACTTTGTGGTTTATTGTGATGCTTCGCACACTGGCATGGGGTGTGTGCTTATGCAGAAAGGCAAGGTTATTGCCTACGCTTCACGACAATTGAAAGTGCATGAAAAGAATTACACCACCCATGACTTGGAGCTGGGTGCCGTTGTATTCGCACTGAAGCTTTGGAGGCACTATCTTTATGGTGTCAAATGTGTGATTTATTCTGATCACAAGAGCCTCCAACATCTGTTTAATCAGAAGGAATTAAACATGAGGCAACGCCGTTGGATGGAAACTTTAAATGATTATGATTGTGAAATCAAATACCATCCCGGCAAGGCGAATGTAGTCGCCGATGCCTTGAGTCGGAAGGAAAGGGTTAAACCCATCCGAATCAATGCCAAGCGCATGGAAATAAAGAACTGTTTGATGGAGAGGTTGTTAGCTGCACAGAAGGAAGCTGTGTTGGAAGCTAACTATCCTGATGAAAAGTTAGGAGTAACTGAGGAGCAGTTAACTCTTAGCAAGGACAGACTTCTGAAATTAAATGGACGAATATGGGTTCCAATTTTTGGAGGACTTCGTGATGTCATCCTCCAGGAAGCCCATAGTTCCAAATACTCCGTTCATCCTGGAGCTGATAAGATGTACCAGGATCTGAAGGCAAATTATTGGTGGATAGGCTTGAAGAAGTCAGTAGCCACCCATGTAGCTAAATGCTTGACATGTGCGCAAGTCAAAGCCGAGCATCAAAAGCCGTCAGGCTTGCTACAACAGCCTGAACTTCCTACGTGGAAGTGGGAAATGGTAACTATGGACTTTATTACCAAGTTACCCAAGACAAGGAAAGGAAATGATACAATATGGGTTATAGTTGATAGACTGACTAAGTCAGCTCATTTCTTACCCATCAAGGAGACTTATAGCTCCGATATGTTAGCCCAGTTATACGTTGATAAGATTGTAGCCTTACATGGCATACCTGTAGCTATTATCTCTGATAGAGATACTAGGTACACGTCACATTTCTGGAAGAGCTTCCAGCAATCTTTGGGCACACGTTTGAACTTTAGTACGGCTTACCATCCTCAGACAGACGGTCAGAGTGAGCGTACTATTCAAACGTTGGAAGACATGCTACGAGCATGTGCGATCGATTTGGGTGGTAGTTGGGATAAGAACCTACCGTTAATCGAATTCTCCTACAACAATAGCTACCACACCAGCATCAAGGCTGCGCCTTTTGAGGCATTATACGGTAGAAAGTGTAGATCGCCTATTTGCTGGGCGGAAGTTGGAGATGTCCAGTTATCAGGACCAGAGATCGTGTTCGAAACAACGGACAAGATTGTCCAGATTCGAGACCGTCTCAAAGCTGCCCGGGATAGGCAGAAAAGTTACGCTGATCCTAAGCGTAAGGATTTTCACTTCGAAGTAGGTGATAAAGTCCTACTTAAAGTGTCACCCTGGAAGGGAGTGATGCGGTTTGGTAAGAAAGGCAAGCTAAGCCCGAGACACATAGGACCTTTCGAGGTTATCGAACGTGTCGGGTCAGTTGCCTATAAGTTAAACTTACCAGAAGAGCTCAGTGGAATTCACAATGTGTTCCACATCTGCAATCTGAAAAAGTGTTTCGCTGACGAATCACTGGTTATACCACATACAGATGTGCATATAGATGAGAGCTTAAGATTTGTTGAAAAACCTTTGTCGATTGAGGATCGACGGGTTAAGAAGCTTCGAAGGAAGCATGTGCCTATTGTTAAGGTCAAATGGGATGCCCGTAGAGGTCCCGAATACACGTGGGAGGTTGAATCCACCATGAAAGAAAAGTACCCTTATTTGTTTCAGTAAATCTCGGGTCGAGATTTATTTTAAGGGGGTGAGGATGTAACACCTCAAAAATTCGTGTTAAATAATAAAACGACACGTGTCATGTAAGACAAAACGCGTTGTAAACTCGGATTTAATAAAGATGTTTGACAGGATTTAAAAGTGTCGTCATGTTAACTTTTGCACCTCTGAATGACCTCGATATAAATCCCAAGACTCAAAACATATTAAAAACATCTAATATATGTTCAAAATTCAGTGAATTATAACATTGAATGATGCATGATTTAATTGGTGGACTCCTACAAAGAAATTCCAACGGTAAACCTTATAATTCGGTACTTTCTTTTGGAATACAAGTATACATTCATAATGGTAGGGTTTGATATTGTACAAAGCACTTTTTGGAGGTCCCTAATTGATAAAACAAGTCCCAATTGCGAAACAAGTGGCTGCCCCTTCGAAATACCAAAGAACAACAGATTTTTGGGCCTGATGTCAGGCTTACGGACCGCAACAAATAAAGCTTACGGTCCGTAAGCAAGTGCCAGCAACCAGAAAACCTTCTGCAGCCTGTTATGCGCGATTGTGACCTATTTCACCGGTTTTTCTCACATATGGACGACCCCTAGGCACCCCTAAGCACTAGGACAAGTGTTAATCAGTTATGGATGGGTCCTAGACTTTGTTGTCAACATTTTATGGTGCCTTAGTTCACTATATAAAGCTCATTAGTTGCAACAAACATTCCCACACCTTCTCCTGCATTGTGGGATCATTTCTGGAGCTATCAAGCAGCCTCAAGTGATCATATTTCGTGCATAGGACTCTTGTAAGTCTGCTAGTCCTTCTTTAATTAGTTTTAACTTAGTTAATTAGCTAAAAGTCAAACCGTCGTAATTACGGTTTGACTTCGAGATTAGTCAATAATGGCTCAGTCATATCTCGAATTAAAAGTAGTTATAAGTTGGTATTTATGTGGGTAATAAAACCTCAAAGGGTTTCCCCTGATCACCACTCTAACCAGGTCAAAAGTCGGGTCAAACTTATAATTAAAAAGTCAACAGGATGCTTAAAATGTCATTTATGCATAATTAGCTATTTAGAACATATACAACCTGTTTGATCATTGTTATAACTTAGTAATTAGTGTAAGAACATGTCTAAACATGTTCAACCCGACTATTTCCTGTTTAGACCCGGTTCGGAACCGAAAGTCGCATAGTTTGACTTTCACTTTGACTTTCAGTTCTGACCCGTTTAGGCATGTTTTAGAAATGCCTCAGAGCTTTAATTGGACTAGGTTACATGTTAGAACAACCCTCTGTGATTATACACCTTGGTTTATTAGTTATCCAATTAATATGCATGTTTCCGTTAATTGCTCATATGTTGACCGTTATGCCCTTATTACCTTAAAACGTGATTTATGAAAATGTAAAAGTAAAGAAACCTTAAATACTGATATATAAACTGGTATGCAAAGTTTGACATCAGTTTGACTTGTAGATTAAGAGTTATGCTCAATATCGCAAATTTAAAGCTTTATGTTAATTAAACGGCGTAATTAGCGTATAGTCTAGTTAAGCCTACTTTTTGACATCAAACCTAATACCCACTGATGTAATATATTATTTTGGGAATTTTAAAGATTTTTAATTAATTTTAGGCTGAGCATAACTCATAGTCGTAGGCTTAATCCGGTAATTGTCGGTTTTGCCCTTACGGGCCATAAAATGAGTTTTACCTATCTAAACGACTCCAAACCTTTTTCTACTGATCACATATGATAAATAAATTATTTTAAGCCTTCTGGAAATATAAAATTATCAGATTTAAGTACCGAACCCGGTAATGGCCTTTAATCGCCTTATTTAGCGTTTTTAACGCATAGTATGTTTTAAAATCATATTGAGCATACCCGGGTTGATACCTACTGATATTTTAGGCAAATTAGGATGTTTTAATAGTAAGCAAAGGTTGATAAACTCAGACTTCAGTTTTGAGCTTTTCGACTTATGTGAAATTACCAAAATACCCATACGGGGCATAGTTTGGTTAAAAATGATAAATTTCACATACATGCTTTAACCTACTGATATAACTTAGAAAATTGAGTATATTTGCTGATTACATCAGACCCGTAACTCAGAATGTTACTAAAACTCTTTTATACACTTTTAAATGACCAAACTACCCCTACGGGGCCTAGTTTGTGTTTAAATACGTTTCGGGCATAATGAAAGACATCTTACTGATGTCACAACATATTTGAAGCATATTAACTTAGGAAACCTGTATATGGCTCTTACGGATACCCGTTACGCTTATTACGCGCACGGTTCGGTTTATGTAACAAGTTTACATAAATTAGCCGAAACGGGTCAAACCTTATCGGTTTTATCTCAAAATCCAGAATGTGAATAATAAACCCATATTAAACAAGTCTTCAAACTTGTCGGGTCTGAATCACATTCTATCCGGTCTTCGCTTAAATCGTGCGTACGAACCGTATATTGAAACTAGCCGGTCTAAGCTTAAGCTTAATAAAAGGCCCGTTAGAATTCTAATAGGTTATTATAAACCTTCATTCCAGATTAGGAGGACCTGTAAAAGCTACGTGCATTTTTGCTTGTTGTGATTAATACTTACTCAGGTAAATACTTTTAACTTATTTTCCCTATACGGGCTTGGGTAACGGTATATAGCATACCGCTTGATCGGGCATCAAATCTCCACCGTTAAAGTGGGTAGTTGAATAATTTGATCGACTCGTTTAAACAGTCGTGTTTACTTTACAGCCTTTGGGGGGTTAATGACCATGTCCCGGATATCCTTGGCATCATCTTACGAGATGGCCACGACCTGAGCACGGGGTGTAGGCGTACACCTGTCAGTGTATAACTCAATAATGTGGTGTGTCTATTGATCTTTAACCCGGACAAGATCCGGGCTACTGAACGCATAAGTAACATGTAATTCGTTCACAAGATTATAATATTAAATAATTCTCCCAAGTTATAAAAATGTTTATGCCATGTGCATCCAAACCAATTTTAAACCATTTTCCAAAATGAGTCAGTTGATTGTATTTACCAGTGTAAACTGACGTATTTTCCCAAAAAGACTGAATGCAGGTACTAAACAAAATCGGCTGGATTGACTCCTTAGCATCAATAAAAGTTTCGCAAGCTTAGGATGCCTGAAGTCTGTTGAACCATTAATATTATTTTGTTTTGATCCTACTGTGGATAAACTTCCGGATATTGTTACATTGATAAACAATATTAAATTCGGTTGTATCATATTTTAAGTTTGCTTCCGCTGTGCATAATAATATTGTGTTGTTTGACTATTACGTTGCCAACCACGTCACGATACTCCCCCACCGGGCCCACCGGTGACACGTGGAAATCGGGGTGTGACAAAAGGAATCACCAATGTTTCTTGAAAGAATTCAAGAAGATATATGTGGACCAATTCATCCACCATGTGGACCATTTAGATATTTCATGGTGTTGATAGACACATCCAGTAGATGGTCTCGTGACTCTTTATTATCAACTCGTTTTGTTGCCTTTGCAAAGTTTCTTGCTCAAATTATCAAATTACGAGCACATTTTCATGATTATATCATTAAAAGGGTGAGACTTGATAATGCTAGCGAATTTACATCACATGCTTTTAATGATTATTTCATGTTTGTGGGAATTGTTGTCGAACACCATGTTGCTCATGTACACACACGAAATGGCTTAGCTGAATAACTGATAAAACCTTTACATCTAATTAGGGCTATAAACGAATCGAGCGAACACAAACAAGGCCATGTCCGAGTTCGTTCGTTAAGGAAATTAACATGTTCGCGAACTGTTCACGAACACATACCGAACATAAGTTTATGTTCGGTGTTCGTTCGTTAAGAAAATTCAGCTGTTCTTGAACAGTTCGTGAACACTGGTCTCGAACACAAACGAACGCAAGCAAATAAAAACGAACACAAACGAACATTTAACTTAAAACTAAAAAATAAAAAAAAACATTGTTATCCTTAAATATTGGATATAAGTAGTTAAATACAACAATCAAATGATAAATCAAAACACAAGAAGTGTACTATACCACCAAACGATAAATCAAGTTTAACTAACTTAGACATAATTATCCCCAAAAATGTCTTAGAATGTCCAAATTTTAGCTAACTTAGAAAAAATAGGGTTTCAAGTTTTCAATATGTTTAGATAAAAGGTTTATTATGTATTATTTTTTAATATTATCAAACAAACACGAACGAACGTAAACGAACAAACATGAACGAACGTAACCGAACATATTACCGAACGTACACGAACGCAGTCGAACGAACGAGACATGTGTTCGTGTTCGTTCGCTAAGCTAACCGAACAAAATTTTTTGTTCGTGTTCATTCATTAAGCTAATCGAACGAACATAAATGAACTTCCCACCGAACAGTTCACGAACTGTTCGCTGAACGTTCGGTTCGTTTATAGTCCTACATCTAATAGCTAGACCATTAATAATAAGAACGAAACTTCCAGTGTCGGTTTGGGGCTATGCAATTTTACATGTTGGATCATTGATTCGTGTGAGACCAGGTGCAAATCATAGATACTCCCCATTACAACTTGTGCCTGGCCATGAGCCAAACATTTCCCACCTTAGAATTTTTGGGTGTGCAGTGTATATTTCTATTGCACCACCACAATGCACAAAAATGGGGCCTCAAAGAAGGTTGGGAATATATGTTGGATATGACCCTGAACCAAAATTTGTCAATGATTGTCAAAATAGACATGACTGGGATAAAATGAAAGGTGCTATGCAAGCTGAATTAGATTCACTTAACAAATGAAAAGTTTTTAGATCTATTGTTGTTACACCTAAGGCCCTAAATCATGTAGGGTATAAATGGGTTTTGTACGAAAACGAAATGAGAAAAAAATAAAGTTACAAGATATAAAGCGAGACTTGTAGCTCAAGGTTTTTTCACAAAGGCCAGGGATTTACTACGAAGAAACGTATTCTCCTGTTATGGATGCAATAACCTTTAGATACTTAATCATCTTAGCAATTTCTAAAAAAATAGAAATGTGTCTTATGGATGTCGTTAAAACTTACTTGTATGAATCACTTGAAAGTGACACCTATATGAAAATCCCTAAAGGATTTAAACTTCCTGAAGTGTTAAGTTCAAAACCCAAAGAAATGTATTCGATCAAATTACAAAGGTCTTTACATGGGTTGAAACATTCTGGAAGGATGTGGTATAATTGTTTGAGTGAGTATTTGATAAGTAAAGGTTATATAAATAATCTTATTTCTCCATGTGTCTTTATTAAGAAGACAACGCCAGGATATGTGATCATAGCTGTACATGTTGATGATCTAAATATATCTGGGACACAAAAAGAAATTCATGAAGCAAGTATTATTTTAAAGAAAGAATTTGAAATGAAAGACCTTGGAAAAACCAAATATTGTCTTGGTTTGCAAGTTGAACATACGAGCAATGGAATACTTGTGCATCAAACGAATTATACTTAAAAGCTCTTAAAACGTTTCAATATGGACAAGGCAAATCCGTTAAGTACTCCATTGGTCGTTCGATCACTTTATGTTGACAATGATCCATTTCGTCCTTGTAAGGGCAATGCAGAAGTTCTTGGTCCAGAGGTACCATACGTTTTTACGTTTCGGTCTAATTTCTTCGCATTAACACGCCGCAACGAGCATGCGTGGTTCAACGTTTTTATGTCTGCTTTTCGTTCAGTGTTATTTTCTTTTTTATTTATTTTATTTTTACGAGCTTTTCTGATGTTGGTGGTCGTTGGCAGTGGTGTGACATTGGTGCTACTTGGCACGGTTATACGAACGTTTTTAACATATTAAGTTTTTTACTAATAATTTGTTTCGAGCATACCCTATATTTTCTTTACTTAAAAAATAAATTATTTACGTGGATATTTTTATGTATGTGTCGGTATAAATTTGATTTGCTCTACGTTTTGATATAAACTTTTTCCGGAAACAAGTCAGCTCAAATATAATACATTTTCTGTAAAAAAAACCATTTTTATGTGCATATTTTTATGTACGTTTTGGTATAAATTAGAGTTAGTCTACGATTCGACGTAAACTTTTTTGGGAAACGAGTCAGGTCAAATATAATATATTTTCGTGCTTATTTTATGGATGTTTCGAAATTTTGTTTCGAAACGAGTGGAGTCAAATTGTGGTTTATTTTTTCAAAAGCTCTAATTAATCCCTTTTGATTACACGTGTTTTCTTTTTTACCCATTACGTTTTCTATGTACGAGTCAGGTCACATACACGTGTTAGATTTTTATTTATACCCGTTACGTTTTCTATGTACGAATCGGGTCACATATAATACATGTTATGATTGTACGTTATAAACTCGGTTTACTTTACATTTTGATCCAATCGCAATGCTTATATATGTTACATTGAGTTCAACTGGATACGTGGAACACCTGTTTTTATATGGTTAACGCATCACATAATGTTTGGACTAATCGATTCGATGTTTATGATGTACCTCTGCCGCAACGCGCGCGGATCTTATTGCTAGTTCTTCTCAATTTGTAAGCCTTTATCTTCTTAAGTAAGTTAAATTCATAAAGAAAGTGAATTTGTCCTTCGAATATACCGTTGCTTAACATTTTTTATGTATACACTTTTTGAAATTTTATTGAAAATAGGTCTGTTGCCTGCCGGGAAGTGTGGGTATAACCCGCTAGTTTAATTACAATTGTTAATATACATACATAGGGGACCGCTAAAATGAGAAACACCTCCAGTTGTAAGAACCGTGAGAACTACACCGTACGGGGCGAGGTGAACCAATTTTTTTTTTTCATAAACGTAGATGCATGTATTATAAACACATTTGTAAAAAAAATTCAAAAAAAATGTCGGGTGTGTAGTTTTGAGCACCCAAAGTTTGCGTTTACGGGACCCGTAAATTTTATTTAAAATTTACGGTACCCGTAAACACAAACTTGTGGTGTTCAAAACTACACACAGGACATTTTTTTTTTGAATTTTTTTTACAAATGTGTTTATAATACAAGCATCTACGTTTATGAAAAAAAGTTTTGGTCCAACTCGCCATGGATCAAAAAGTTCTCACGGTTCTTACAACTGGAGGTGGTTCTCATTTTAGCGGTCCCCTACATATATATATGTATATATATAGAAACGGGATCAGGAGAGAACGCCCTAAAGTGTGAGAACGGATCCTGGTCGAAACGTGGCACGCGATATTATCAGGGCGGATGGGCTTTTTTGTCTTTTTATCTTCCCTTTTTCCATTTTTCGTGTGTCACAATACTAATTTATTTTTGGCGTATAAGATTTGTTTGGCGTTTAGTTAGATTCAATAACTATCTGGCGTTTTACTGGTCTTCTTTAGATCTGTCTCGTTCAATTAATCGTTTTTGTGTCACATAGATAATAGTTTGGCGTTTTATGGCATTCCCAAATTCAATAAAATTAACTAATAATTCTAACATCTTGGCGTCCATGGTGTTACCTAAATCATTATATACATTTAATAATTCAAACTATACATTTTTTTGCCGTTTTGTAGATTTTACCAATTGAATTAATCCCATATAAAGGTAATTTTTTTGGCCATCATGGATTTCTTAATAATTCATTAATAATTCAAAAGATTACAATAAGACGAGACCAAAACAAACTAATAGTCTTCTGTGTATGGGATTACATCAGAGATGTACCCGTCGCTTTGTTCATCGCTTTCTTCAGATTCATCATCATCATATTGTGCATTGGCATATAACACCATTATATCGTCTCGTCTTTGCTACAGCGTATACTTAAATATCATAACAACCCTGGATCTTGCATCATTTGAAGGTGCTAAATCACAGAGTTGTTTAAGAAGATGTAGTCTCTCTGTCTTCAGCATTTCTTCCATCGGCAATAAATATTCCACCCCGTGTTGATAAGTCACTTTAACCATTCTTGATTTTTCATCCAAACCCCAACTGCTAATTGTTGGTAGACCAGTATCATCAATATCATCATCATCATCATCATCATCATCTGCTAGAAATTTTCTCTTCAATCTTCTTATTACCTTTCGAGTTCTTTCACAATCGTCGGCCATTGGAACCCCAAGGGCCAAAATATCCCTCTGAACGGCTTCATCCATGCTAAGTATGGCCTTGATTGTCTTGATTTTCATCCTTCTCTTGTCAGAGAACTTTAGGACGAAACGTTTCTCCGACCTATCAAGCCTCCATGCAATAACTTGAGCTATTTTTTAAGTTTTTCTGGCGTTTTAGTCAAGGTGTGGCGTGTTAGAGAATATGTGGAGTGTTAAGTTTTGTTTACCTGTTCTACTTATATAATGACTTTTTTCTTGGCGCCATGTAGGATGCAGTCCTACAACGTCAGACAATTATAGCGTTTTTTAAAAGAAAAATAAATTCAAGTACCGATGTAGTGGGGTTTAATTATAATGTTAGTAATAAATTCTCCGTCGTTTCAGTTTACTGTTTGTTCAGCTTCATCTGTTTTATGGCTGTAACACGTCCTATCTTTTTTAGATTTTTGGCGTTTGTATTTTTAGTGGCGTTTAGACAAAGATGGCACATTGTTCTGTTTCTCTTGCGCATTGTTTTATACATTTTTCTAAAAAAATGTTTGTAAAACCCCAAGATGCCACAAATTTTATTATAATTGTAGAGTTTGGCGTTTGTGGCATCTTGGCGTTTTACAAGCAATTTTTTAGAGAAATAATGTATTTTTTATTGGAAAATTAGAAAACAAACCACAGAAAGAAAAAAAATAGAAGCGAAAAAAATATATTAAAAATCCTAATTGAATTTCTTTTCTAAATCTTCACTGTCATCAGTCTCTTTCTTCTTTGAAACTACAAGAACCGTCACAAATATATGGCGTTTTTTACTTTGGTGTGATTTATTGTTTTTTGTTGTTGAAGTGGCTTTTTGTGGATGTTGGAGACAAAATGACGTGGGTTTTTTGTTTGGTCTTCATCTTTATCTTCATCCCACTCTTCAGCGTGATCGATCTCTTCATGCCATTCAAATATTCATCAAGAACAAAGCATACAAAATGACATATGTCTATCATCAGTCTTTTTTTTCTTAAAGATTTGTCCAACTCATGTAGCAAAATGTTATTGAGTTACCCCCCTCAGCTAACAATCCATTCAGTGAAACTTCACGCAGAACAATATTGAATATTCAAGTAATGATGTTTGCCATCTTTGTTTTTTTTTTTTTAACTTTTTGGCGTTTTACAGTGAGTGGTATTTAGACACCATGGCGTTTGTTTTTTGTTTTGATCAATGGAAGGTGCAAACGTTTCTGTTTATAGGATGTCTTCCACGTATTGACGACTTGTTCGACCAGCTGCAAGGGTCGAGCTACTACTCGAAGATTGATCTGAGATCGGGATATCACCAGCTGAGAGTCCGGGAAGAGGACGTCTCCAAAACAGCCTTTAGAACTCGTTATGGACACTACGAGTTTTTGGTCATGCCTTTCGGGCTGACAAACGCGCCTGCAGTTTTTATGGACCTTATGAACAGAGTGTGCAAGCCCTACCTAGATAAGTTCGTTATAGTTTTCATCGACGACATCCTGATCTATTCGAAGAGTCAGGAGGAACACGAGCAGCATTTACGACTCATTTTGGAACTCCTTCGAGCAGAACAGCTGTACGCCAAGTTCTCGAAATGCGACATCTGGCTTCGCGAAGTCCATTTCCTAGGCCACGTAGTGAACAAGGATGGGATTCATGTTGATCCATCTATGGTAGACTCGATTAAGAACTAGCCTGCACCTCACACACCAACGGAAATTCGCCAATTCTTGGGTTTGGCAGGTTACTACAGGAGGTTCATTAAGGATTTTTCAAAGATTGCACAACCTCTCACCTCACTAACGCAGAAGGGCGTTACTTATCGATGGGGTAATGCACAAGAATCAACATTTCAACACCTAAAGGATAGACTTTGCAGCGCACCTATTCTTTCATTGCCAGAGGGCACATACGACTTTGTGGTTTACTGCGACGCATCAATTCAGGGTCTCGGTTGTGCATTGATGCAACGGGATAAAGTTATTGCGTACGCCTCACGCCAACTTAAAGTTCATGAAACGAACTACACTACGCATGATTTAGAGCTGGGAGCTGTTGTTTTTGCACTTAAGATATGGAGACATTACCTGTACGGTACCAAGTACGCCATTTACACCGATCACAGGAGTCTCGAGCATATCTTCAAACAGAAGGAGTTGAACATGCGACAACGTCGATGGGTCGAGCTACTGAATGATTACGAATGCTCGATCAGATACCATCCGGGCAAAGCCAATGTTGTGGCCGATGCCTGTAACATCTGTGCTTGTAATCATTGTGAACAGTACCATTATCAATAAAGCAATGTTATTTGATCCCAATGTTTGTTTGATTGTGTTTTACATTTTTCATGTTTTGACTTTTGTTCAATTTCAAACTCTACATCACTTTCTGGAGAGTTATACGCAAACTGGTGCATAAACGTAACCAGTTTAATGCGAAAAATACTCTGGAACATCAACATATACTTAACATACCTTAAATAACCTTTACATAACTTAGAAATAATTTTTAAAGGCTTTGGTATGGCAAAAACAAGTTAATTCGCTTACAGGGACTAAACTTGACAAACTGCGAAAGTATGCCAATTTGAACTGTAACAGACATTCCGGAACATGACCATAAGTTAAACATACCATAAATATCCTTTACATATCTTAGAAATAGGCTTTGAGGGGTTCGGTGTGCTAAAATAAACTTTTGGGTCATTCAGGGACTAAAAGTGTCAAAAAGTGCACAAGTTTGCATTTTCGCGCATAACTTACGTTCTGAATACATCTGGACATCCAAAAATTTATGTAAGCATGACTATATTATATTTTAGTGTTCGCCATAAGAAAAATCCATTCGTCGCGCATTTTGGATCGTTTTTCGCGCTTATGCGCATTCCGTCGTAATTAAGCGAACATCGCGTTCGTACGACCAAACGAACCAACATCCGACATATTTCTGAGCATGTTTCATGTCCACAATGTTTAGACATCATTTTAGGGCCTTAAAGTTGGCTTTACGTGTGACAACCCTCATAATCCCATGTAACCGTACAGTTTATTAATAATAATTAATGTGCTTGACGATTGTGTGGAATCACTTAACTGCTTTCTGATATCTGTGTTATGCTTACACGTATTTGTTAATATACTAATAGTGTACAGAAAGGTCACTAAATAGTCCGTTATATTTTCCTAAGTGTTAGAAAGTAAAAACGTTGCAAAAATATATATATAGGACGCTCTACGGATTAATTAAGCAGTTTAACGAAACAGTATCGAACCGAACAACCGGACTTTACCCGGAACATGAAAATATTGTTAAACACATTATTCTTATTTTTCTAAGCTAGTTAGGGTCCCCGAACACCCTAACACACCTTGTATTAAACAACACACTATTGCACTAACTAAACACCTTTGGATTTCAACTAAATTGTAACCTTACCATTACAACCCAACCCTATACCCCCCCCCCCTTCCAAATCCGGTTATGGGAGTAGACACCCCCATGATTTTATTTAGTTTCTTTATTAGATCATGTCCCTTAGTAGGGAACATATTACACAATAGGTAAAATGGAAACATGGGCTATAAGTAAACTTGATGGATCTTAATGTCATTTCTCACACACTAAAAACACACACAAGTTCTTCCTTTCCCCCTTGGAGCTCTCGGCCAGAAATCAACACCCACACATCCACCTTACTTGATCAAGCTTCATCCATTCCAAGTGTACTTCTAGGTGTTAGAAGGCGTACAACGAAGCTTGGTGCACTCGGAACGCGAAGGACCACTTCCGTTAGCTTTTATCCACCCATTTTTCATCAAGATTCTTCCCTAGCCCCGAGCTAAAGGTATATCACTTAAAACTCGCTCTTGAACGTATCTAGAGTGGTTAATAAGAGTTTCGTCGGTTAAAAATTTCGAACATATAAGATCAAAGTCTAAAAGTTTACTAAAGTAATGAACAAGGTGGTTAATGGATGAATATGTATGTAAATCATGTAGATCTTGTGTGATTATGATGATTGGGTGATTATCTGATGCTTTACTGAATGATATTAGTATATGATGTTGTTGTGGTCACTAAACTTGTTAAAGGAATCGATCGAACACGATTTAGAAGGTTAAACACAAAAGAATCAGAATCTGTCTAACTTTTACAGCCCACTTCTGTTGGCTGTAAACAGGTCTTAACCTCAACGAAAAATCGATATTTTGAATCTAAAATATGTTATTATGAAATACGGTTCTAATGGCACCGGAATCGTAATTTTTGGACTCCGTTTACTATTTTTAAAGTGTTAATTTGTAACAGCTACTTAAGCTGAATTTTGACAGCAATAAATGGGTGTCGTACTTTCGGTCATAACCTGAGTTTTGTGATGAATCGGACCATGAAAATTTTACTGTAGATGATAACTGAAGTATTTGTAATTACCCCACTGGAATTTCGCAAATCGGACTTACGATGAATTTTTAATAAATTGTTTCGTGGACTGTGGTCAGAAATACATAAATCTGAGTTCAGTCCCGAATATGAATTTTTATAAAATATTGGTGATGAACCGGACCCCGATATTTTTACACAATAAAATATGGAACGTTTAAGACATTCTGTAAAAATTTGGGAATTTTTGGAACATGTTAACTATTTTATTAAAATCCCCGAAAACAGCCCAGTTTCGAGTATAAAAGCTGAAACGACATAAGTAGTGATTTGCGTGTCTAAATGTCGAGTATGCTATCTGTGAATGATTTGACATGTTATATATGTTATGTGCATTATCGTATGTTTGATTTTGAGCGGGGAATGGACGGGAAACTTAGATGGGCATAAACCATTACAGTGATGCATGTTATGTGATAGATACGTGTAGGAACTTTGTGTTCTATTTGAAAGCCACTAAATGACTAACTGGTAAATCATACTAGGACGTGATTGACCGACCTTGACTGTTAGCTATATTGAGAATCTAACCGAGCAAACCGAGGTGAGTTCACACACTTTCTAAGGCATGGGATTCCCGGTGGTTTGGGAATGGGTTAAAGAATTAAAACTAAATCTACATATCCTCCTTGGGTAGGATATGTACGGCCATCCTCCATAGAGCGGATGCCATTATTAATCCTACGAATTCTCCTGGTGCAGAATACGTACGTTCGTCCTCCTGGTGCAGGACAACAACCTTAAAACTAGCTAGACAAAACTCTATCATGAAGTCCCTCAATTTATATCGACTTAATCGCCGAGGCCAATGGCGAGCGGGTCATTAGTTAATAGCGCTATTAGGTTTAACAAACCTCACACCGTGCCAGTCGGACGGGCGTGTACTAATGGACTATGGCAGATTGTCAGTGATGATAGACACTGATATAGGGCACAACTTATTTGCGTAGCAGTCGATATCATTCCGTCTAGTAGTTCAAACGGGGAAAACCCCCACTGATCATGGTTATGGATTGGGTAAAGAAAAAGAGAAATGGTTAAACATACTTTCAACTACGGGGTAACCCCCACGGCAAATAAGCCAACGAAAGTCAAACCACGTTTTCAGAAACAACTTAAAACTAAACAACCAAACGTGAACTCACTCAACTTTGTTGTTGACTCGTTGTTACATGCCTTACAGGTCGCTAAATGCTTGGAGCTTGCACTTGAAGGAGTCGTTGTGGTGTACGGACTGTTATGTTCCGTGCTTAATATTTAAATCCTTATGAACTTACTAAACTAGCGTTTTGAAACTTTAACTTATGAACTATGGACTTATGCTTTTGAACTCACGTTTATGCTTCCGCTGTTTAAACCAAACAAGGTTAACTAGCTTTGGTCACCAATCGTATTATGTTTGGTTTTATTTACTTAATTGTGTTGTTCAATATGATTGGTGGCTCGATCCTGGTCATGTCACGCCTCCAAGCGGTGATACTCCGCATGGTGGATTTTGGGGGTGTGACAGATTGGTATCAGAGCCATTGGTTATAGAGAACTTGGTTTTAATAAGGGAAAAGTTTTCATTAAAACCAGACTATAACCTGTACAGTGCTCAACGATCCACAACGACGCTTCGCTCCACGTGCAAGGCTCAACACACTAGGTGGTATGATTTGAGTTTATATTATCTACTTGCTAGATTACTTTTGCATAGTGTGATGTGATAGTATGCTTAATTAGGAAAGCAACATGTTGCCTATTAGCCCTATTGTGTTCTTTATGACACACAATTGTTTACTTGAAATTTGACAAACGGTGGTCAAATTATGTCTTGATTTCTTGTCACCCCGCTACAACGACTGTTTATGCATTCTATCTACTCGCACGTTTACCTCGACATGACGTCGCCATCTGACCCTCCGTACAGCCGGTTCGTACGTCAACATCCGTGAAGACCAGACTTGGCTTGCACGAACACGGGCTTAGGAGAACAAAACCCACGCATCCCGGTTGACGAACTTTATCACCTTCACCTGTCATCGTCGCCAGAAGTGAAGCAGTCACAGTTACACGCGTTTGTCGTTATGCAACACGAAACCTTGCCCTGTTTTGGACGAGTGATACACTCGCGCGACCACGATGCAACGAACTTCCCTTTTTTGCCATGCTGCCCCGCACCACTACTAGAGGTTACTTCTAGACAACAGATTAGCTGGTCAAATCCTTCGGTCATTATTGGACCCCTGTCTTCACTCGATTCTTCGCATGAACCTCACTAATTCTCTATCGCTTCGATTGACAACCGATTTAATGAAACACCAACAACCATACCACGATTTTCACCAATCACAAGACTACCTTATTACCCTGTTGAATGGTTTATTCTTATTCTACTTGATTAGCTCCCTCGTATACCCCACTTAACGAATGGATGCCTTTACTGATGGGATTGCCTTCAGGACATTCGAGGACGGAGTTACGGATCACATAACCTACAGGCGAACACGATGACCTATACGTCTACCCTACCCCTCCTACAATATAAGAGTCATATTTTAAATTCCATGATAGTCTTCTTTAATAGGCAGAATCCTTGCGCTAGCTTTTGCACCGACACATGATTGTTGATTAATGATATGTCCAGTTTCCACCATTGGCTTAGACCAAACCATCACTCTCTTACCACAGTACCATTACGTCCTCGCTTCTCCATACTGAGGCACCGAAACGAACACCCTCTGGTTTAAGTTGGAAGGCTCGACTCCCGATCATTGGTGACCCCTCCTCGAAACCTTGAGAATGGTGATGTATTGTTGATACGATCATAATCTCTTGAACACGTTTTCGAGTCTTATCTTTGGAACCTTATGACTACGCAGACGTATTTTGGATTCATTCGCACGACCTAAGGAAACTCCTCTAAATTTGGTTGCTTACCGACTCGATAAACTGCAAACTCATCTAAGTTCATCGATCAAGGTGAATTATTTCCCCTTCGCATGTGGGGAGCCCGACAACTTTGATGGAATTTCAGTGAACCTTAACACTACAAACCTGTACGACGGTCATCCTCCTTCAGCTAGTTCTGGTTGTGCCAACCATATCGATGTAACACTCCTATCAGTGAACGACGTTGCGATTAGGATGGATTGGTCATCTCATCAGCAAGCGGAAATTCTTTGCAACGAAAAGATTGTCCGCATCCCTCGTTCTGGTGAAGAACCTCCCGTGATTCGTGGCAACAAGAGTGGTGCTGTCGAAGGCATCATCTCTTTCCTTAAGGCCCAGAAGTGTTTGCGAAAGGGCCACACTGCCATTTTAGCACTCGTTACTGACACATCAACGGAAGAGAAGAAAATCGAAGACATCCCTATTGTGCGCGATTTTCCCGAGGTATTTCCTGAGGAATTACCTGGTCTTCCTCCTCATCGCCAAGTTGAGTTTCAAATCAAGCTAGCTCCTGGAGCAGCGTCAGTAGCTCGAGCACCATATCGTCTAGCTCCATCAGAACTCGAAGAACTGTCCACACAACTACAAGAACTCTTGGAAAAGGGTTTTATACGTCCTAGCTCTTCGCCCTGGGGAGCTCCAGTCTTTTTCGTGAAGAAGAAAGACGGTACCTTCAGGATGTGTATTGACTATCGCGAACTTAACAAGGTAACTGTGAAGAATCGTTATCCTCTTCCACGTATTGACGACTTGTTCGACCAGTTGCAAGGGTCGAGCTATTACTCCAAGATTGACTTGAGATCGGGATACCATCAGCTGAGGGTCCGAGATGAGGACGTCTCCAAAACAGCATTCAGAACTCGTTACGGCCATTACGAGTTTCTGGTTATGCCGTTCGGGCTGACGAATGCACCGGCAGTCTTCATGGATCTCATGAACCGAGTATGCAAACCTTACCTGGATAAGTTCGTTATTGTGTTCATCGACGATATCCTGATCTATTCTAAGAGTCAGGAGGAACACGAGCAGCATCTACGACTTATGCTGGAACTTCTTCGAAAAGAGCAGTTGTATGCCAAGTTTTCGAAATGTGACTTCTGGCTTCGCGAAGTCCACTTTCTAGGCCACGTGGTAAACAAGGATGGAATTCATGTGGATCCATCTAAGGTTGAATCGATCAAGAACTGGCCCGCACCCCGTACACCAACAGAAATCCGCCAATTCTTGGGTTTGGCCGGATATTACAGAAGGTTTATAAAAGATTTCTCCAAGATTGCGCAACCTCTCACTTCACTGACTCAGAAGGGCATCATCTATCGTTGGGGTGATGCACAGGAGTCCGCGTTTCAACATCTAAAGGATAGACTTTGTAGCGTGCCTATCCTCTCATTGCCAGAAGGCACCGATGATTTCGTGGTTTATTGCGACGCTTCCATCCAAGGACTTGGTTGCGTATTGATGCAACGTGACAAGGTCATTGCCTACGCATCGCGCCAACTTAAAGTTCACGAAAGAAACTACACTACTCACGATCTGGAGCTGGGAGCAGTTGTATTCGCGCTTAAGATATGGAGACATTACCTGTACGGTACCAAGTGCACCATTTACACCGACCATAGGAGTCTCGAACATATCTTCAAGCAAAAAGAGTTAAACATGCGACAACGCCGATGGGTCGAACTCTTGAATGATTACGAATGCGCTATCAAGTATCATCCGGGCAAAGCCAATGTTGTGGCCGACGCCCTCAGTCGAAAGGATACTTTACCTAAGCGTGTACGAGCATTACAGCTTACCATCCAATCCAACCTTCCCGCTCAGATTCGAGATGCCCAGGCCGAAGCATTGAAAGCAGAGAACATCAGGGCTGAGTCCCTACGAGGATCGAGGCAGCGGCTAGAACAAAAGGAAGACGGTGCCTACTATGTTAACGGACGCATCTGGGTTCCATTTTATGGCAACTTACGCGAGCTTGTGATGGATGAAGCACATAAGTCTCGTTATTCTGTACACCCTGGTTCAGACAAGATGTACCACGACCTCAAGACTACGTATTGGTGGCCTGGCATGAAAGCCCACATAGCAACCTACGTCAGTAAGTGCTTGACTTGTGCGAGAGTCAAGTCTGAATATCAGAAACCATCAGGCCTACTTCAACAACCGGAGATCCCGAAATGGAAATGGGAGCAAATTTCCATGGATTTCGTTACCGGCCTGCCCAGATCTCAACGCGGAAACGATACCATTTGGGTGATCGTAGATCGATTAACCAAGTCTGCACATTTTCTGGCCATCAAGGAAACGGATAAGTTTTCTACTCTTGCAGACATTTACCTAAAGGAAGTGGTATCAAGGCACGGAGTGCCCATCTCTATTATATCTGATCGTGACGCACGTATTACTTCTGAACTGTGGCAAGCAATGCACAAGTCCTTTGGCTCACGTTTAGATATGAGCACCGCTTATCACCCGCAGACGGATGGGCAATCTGAACGCACCATCCAAACCCTTGAAGACATGCTTAGGGCATGTGTAATCGATTTTGGTAACGGCTGGGAAAAGCACCTCCCGCTAGTGGAGTTCTCATATAACAACAGCTACCACACCAGCATCCAAGCCGCTCCGTTTGAGGCATTGTACGGACGCAAATGCCGATCGCCTCTCTGTTGGGCAGAAGTTGGTGACAGCCAAATCACTGGCCCAGAACATGTGGTAGATACCATCGAGAAAATTGCTCAGATACGACAGCGAATGGCGGCAGCTCGTGACCGTCAGAAAAGCTATGCTGATAAGGGAAGAAAACCACTCGAGCTCCAGGTTGGGGATCGAGCGCTACTCAAAGTCTCACCTTGGAAAGGTGTAGTCCGCTTTGGCAAACGAGGCAAACTCAATCCGCGTTATATCGGACCATTCAAAGTCATTGAGAAAATTGGCCAAGTCGCCTACAGGTTGGATCTACCTGAAGAACTCAGCGGAGTTCACAACGTATTCCACGTATCAAATCTGAAGAAGTGTCTGTCAGAGGAGACCTTCATAGTTCCTCTCAAGGAACTCACAATCGACGACCAGTTGCGATTCGTCGAGGAACCAGTAGAGATTACTGATCGAGATGTTAAGATTCTCAAGCACACAAGAATACCTCTCGTTCGAGTTCGTTGGAATGCTCGTCGTGGCCCAGAGTATACCTGGGAATGAGAAGACCAAATGAAACTCAAGTATCCCCAACTGTTTAAGAAAAACGCAACCACTACTGAGGCTGAAGCTACCATAGAATTTCGGGACGAAATTCCAAATCAACGGGGGGATGATGTGACACCCCAGGAAAATCTGGAAAACAACGCAACTTAACTAGCTTCCTCAGTAACCACGCGCTAAATTTCGGGACGAAATTCTCTTAACAGGGGGAGAATGTGACAACCCTCATAATCCCATGTAACCGTACAGTTTATTAATAATAATTAATGTGCTTGACGATTGTGTGGAATCACTTAACTGCTTTCTGATATCTGTGTTATGCTTACACGTATTTGTTAATATACTAATAGTGTACAGAAAGGTCACTAAATAGTCCGTTATATTTTCCTAAGTGTTAGAAAGTAAAAACGTTGCAAAAATATATATATAGGACGCTCTACGGATTAATTAAGCAGTTTAACGAAACAGTATCGAACCGAACAACCGGACTTTACCCGGAACATGAAAATATTGTTAAACACATTATTCTTATTTTTTCTAAGCTAGTTAGGGTCCCCGAACACCCTAACACACCTTGTATTAAACAACACACTATTGCACTAACTAAACACCTTTGGATTTCAACTAAATTGTAACCTTACCATTACAACCCAACCCTATACCCCCCCCCCCCTTCCAAATCCGGTTATGGGAGTAGACACCCCCATGATTTTATTTAGTTTCTTTATTAGATCATGTCCCTTAGTAGGGAACATATTACACAATAGGTAAAATGGAAACATGGGCTATAAGTAAACTTGATGGATCTTAATGTCATTTCTCACACACTAAAAACACACACAAGTTCTTCCTTTCCCCCTTGGAGCTCTCGGCCAGAAATCAACACCCACACATCCACCTTACTTGATCAAGCTTCATCCATTCCAAGTGTACTTCTAGGTGTTAGAAGGCGTACAACGAAGCTTGGTGCACTCGGAACGCGAAGGACCACTTCCGTTAGCTTTTATCCACCCATTTTTCATCAAGATTCTTCCCTAGCCCCGAGCTAAAGGTATATCACTTAAAACTCGCTCTTGAACGTATCTAGAGTGGTTAATAAGAGTTTCGTCGGTTAAAAATTTCGAACATATAAGATCAAAGTCTAAAAGTTTACTAAAGTAATGAACAAGGTGGTTAATGGATGAATATGTATGTAAATCATGTAGATCTTGTGTGATTATGATGATTGGGTGATTATCTGATGCTTTACTGAATGATATTAGTATATGATGTTGTTGTGGTCACTAAACTTGTTAAAGGAATCGATCGAACACGATTTAGAAGGTTAAACACAAAAGAATCAGAATCTGTCTAACTTTTACAGCCCACTTCTGTTGGCTGTAAACAGGTCTTAACCTCAACGAAAAATCGATATTTTGAATCTAAAATATGTTATTATGAAATACGGTTCTAATGGCACCGGAATCGTAATTTTTGGACTCCGTTTACTATTTTTAAAGTGTTAATTTGTAACAGCTACTTAAGCTGAATTTTGACAGCAATAAATGGGTGTCGTACTTTCGGTCATAACCTGAGTTTTGTGATGAATCGGACCATGAAAATTTTACTGTAGATGATAACTGAAGTATTTGTAATTACCCCACTGGAATTTCGCAAATCGGACTTACGATGAATTTTTAATAAATTGTTTCGTGGACTGTGGTCAGAAATACATAAATCTGAGTTCAGTCCCGAATATGAATTTTTATAAAATATTGGTGATGAACCGGACCCCGATATTTTTACACAATAAAATATGGAACGTTTAAGACATTCTGTAAAAATTTGGGAATTTTTGGAACATGTTAACTATTTTATTAAAATCCCCGAAAACAGCCCAGTTTCGAGTATAAAAGCTGAAACGACATAAGTAGTGATTTGCGTGTCTAAATGTCGAGTATGCTATCTGTGAATGATTTGACATGTTATATATGTTATGTGCATTATCGTATGTTTGATTTTGAGCGGGGAATGGACGGGAAACTTAGATGGGCATAAACCATTACAGTGATGCATGTTATGTGATAGATACGTGTAGGAACTTTGTGTTCTATTTGAAAGCCACTAAATGACTAACTGGTAAATCATACTAGGACGTGATTGACCGACCTTGACTGTTAGCTATATTGAGAATCTAACCGAGCAAACCGAGGTGAGTTCACACACTTTCTAAGGCATGGGATTCCCGGTGGTTTGGGAATGGGTTAAAGAATTAAAACTAAATCTACATATCCTCCTTGGGTAGGATATGTACGGCCATCCTCCATAGAGCGGATGCCATTATTAATCCTACGAATTCTCCTGGTGCAGAATACGTACGTTCGTCCTCCTGGTGCAGGACAACAACCTTAAAACTAGCTAGACAAAACTCTATCATGAAGTCCCTCAATTTATATCGACTTAATCGCCGAGGCCAATGGCGAGCGGGTCATTAGTTAATAGCGCTATTAGGTTTAACAAACCTCACACCGTGCCAGTCGGACGGGCGTGTACTAATGGACTATGGCAGATTGTCAGTGATGATAGACACTGATATAGGGCACAACTTATTTGCGTAGCAGTCGATATCATTCCGTCTAGTAGTTCAAACGGGGAAAACCCCCACTGATCATGGTTATGGATTGGGTAAAGAAAAAGAGAAATGGTTAAACATACTTTCAACTACGGGGTAACCCCCACGGCAAATAAGCCAACGAAAGTCAAACCACGTTTTCAGAAACAACTTAAAACTAAACAACCAAACGTGAACTCACTCAACTTTGTTGTTGACTCGTTGTTACATGCCTTACAGGTCGCTAAATGCTTGGAGCTTGCACTTGAAGGAGTCGTTGTGGTGTACGGACTGTTATGTTCCGTGCTTAATATTTAAATCCTTATGAACTTACTAAACTAGCGTTTTGAAACTTTAACTTATGAACTATGGACTTATGCTTTTGAACTCACGTTTATGCTTCCGCTGTTTAAACCAAACAAGGTTAACTAGCTTTGGTCACCAATCGTATTATGTTTGGTTTTATTTACTTAATTGTGTTGTTCAATATGATTGGTGGCTCGATCCTGGTCATGTCACGCCTCCAAGCGGTGATACTCCGCATGGTGGATTTTGGGGGTGTGACATTACGGGCCTTAGAAGTGTCGGAAATGGCCTTAAACACGTGCAGGGACCAAAACTGTAATTTCAGAAACTTATTTCTGATCTGTGCAGGCCAGGCGGCCCGCCTCAGTTTCTGTACATCCCCACGCGGGCCGCGTCCGACTATCAGACCAGATTAACTGCATTTAACAGCTGTTTGCAGCTGTTTTGCACTTCTAATCCCACTTCCACATGTCAATTCCTTATGGTGGTGAGCATTTTGAGGCACCATAACATTCCGACAAGTGTACGGCCTTGATCGTGCCCCCTTTTTCCATGAAACGATCTTAACGGTGGACTGAATACTATAAATACCCCACCCCCCATGCTTCATAATCACTAGAATTTTGATCTTAGAAACTCTAAGTTGAAACCATTGTTTCATACCTGAGATTCTCGGATCGAAATTAGCATTCGGGGACCCTTCGTAAGTATTCTTTCGTTCTTTTCCTTATTTTATTGCTTTTTGAGTCAGAAAGTCAAACTTTGTTTGACTTTCAGCGTTGACCAGTAATGGTCAATGCGAAGTTCGTTTGAACTTCGCAACGTGAGTGTAATCACGTTGGTTATAGTCCCTTGGGACTATGCCTACTGATTACCACGTTGTCTAGGGTCGTAGGGTAAGCGATCTAATAAATCGCTTATACCTCGAACCCGACCCATTTGGTCGATCATTAGGATCCGACCAAACACATTAGGTGACCATTGTAGGTAGGGAATAACCTTCCGAGGTTATACCCTATGGTCACATCGTTTAAGTAGTTGTATGATAGGTAGTTTATATGCCTTAGGTAAATTACCAGAATACCCTTTTCATGTATAATTGGTAATTAAGCATATGTAACCTAAACCTTTGTCACATAACTGATTATGTAACATGTTTAGGCATATAACACTTGTCATAGGGCTAGTTAGGCGGTCCGAACGCGTTTCACGCGAACGACGCGTTAAAGTAGCATAAGCTACCTAAACGGGTCGTAATGGGCCGTAAACAATTATGTTAGGTTTCAATTAGTATGTAGGCTTTGTTGAACCATACTACACGAGTCTCCATACTCGTTTGGTTTACAAACCCTCATGCTACCCGATCTTCCGATTTAGGTCCGGTTTATTAACATAGTTACCTATATTAGGTGCCGTTTGATTCCGAGATCTATAGCATTACTTGGTGGTTATCTTTAGACAACTGAGCAATCTCAAGTGAGTACATAGACCCCTCTTTTACTGTTTTCCAAACTGTTTTGGGGTGAAACACATGTGCCTACTTGTTACTTTCATGCTTTCCTGTTTTCACATCATATACATGCTATGTTCGTTAGTACATTATAGTACATGTTTTACATTACATTTCATGCTAGGTGTGCCCATTGTGTGCATTACTTAGTACATTGTTTTACATTACATTTCATGCTAGGTGTGCCCATTGTGTGCATTACTTAGTACATTGTTTTACATTACATTTCATGCTAGGTGTGCCCATTGTGTGCATTACTTAGTACATTGTTTTACATTACATTTCATGCTAGGTGTGCCCATTGTGTGCATTACTTAGTACATCGTCTTACATTACATTTCACGCTAGGTATGTTCATTTGGTTACATACTTAGTGCATCGTTTTCACATGCTTACATTTTTGTTATGACATTTGGTTTGTTTAACATGGAACAATACATTCATTAACATTGATCATGCCATTCGTTAGTAGGTAGTGGTACCATAGGAATTGACAACTCCCGTTCCGGACATCCTGGGTATGGGGATGAAAGGAATGACCGAATTCGATATACATAACTCAGATGAACCTTTAATTTGTTTAAGGGTTTATCGCCACAGTCTCAAGGCTTGGATGTATGCATTATAACAATACCGCATAAATGTTTGTATCAGTATAGCATGCATTTGTTACACAAAACATAACTTTGATTTAAACTATGTTTTACTTCAATACCTTGTTTTTGTGCATTTTACATATGGTTTAGTTGATATATTTCACTACCATACATGACATTTTGGTTACACATTACATGATCTACATTAAACATAAACATTTTGACATTGGTATACATATTTGGTGGTTTACATTGTACATAGACATTTTTATATGGTTTATACAATAACACTTGACAATTGGTTTGTACATGAACAAGTTACATTGGTGGTTGTTTGGGTAAGTGATATGAGTAACGAGGCGTGTGTAATATGATACAAACATGGTGGGTACGCCGCTGGTACTTCCTATATATAAGTGTTTGTATAATATTACATAGCGCAACGTTATTTAAACCATTTCAGTATAGACATATTACATTTTATATACATAACATACTTTTCAAAAGACATTGTTTTTACAAAACAGTTTATTTTATACAAACTCATTTTACATGGTTATTCATTTAACCTTACATTTACTTATACATATCAACTGATCTTATCGTTTTTCAAATGATTTACAAGACAAAGCAAATTACAAGGTTCATGACTAAACATTTTCTCAAATACAAGTCATGAATACTATTTTCACAAACCTATGTATCTCACAGGCATTTTTATGCTGACGTACCTATTTTCACATGTGTTTTCAGGAGCTTTTCCGTAGGATGTTGATCATGACACTAGGGCGGACCTGTGCCTTAGAGACTAAAAACGAAGATAGACTTGTTTAATTATGTTATAAACTCTTTTGTTTACTGTTCAAGACAATGTAATACCCTTGTTTGATAAATAAAATACAACTTTGTATGCCATGGTTATGAAACAATTTATTCTGTTACGACACGCCCCGATGTTTCCGCCGCGATTTGTTGTTTTACGCGGTCGGGCTGTGACAGAAGAGTTGGTATCAGAGCCAATGGTTATAGGGAATTAGGTTATTAGTAATGCTTTGACCTAGACTATAACTTTTCTAGGACCCTAACACAAGTTATCTTGTGTTTAGATCTTAAAACATGTACATCACCTATCCTTAGGTGATTATCAAAACAAGAACCAAAATTTTTCCGAAACGATTTTTGAAAAACAATCATCTGTTTTTGAATAATTTATTACAAGGTTTTGAATCCTCAATTGTAAGGTTTTGAACCCTTTTCAGTTTGGTTTTTGGCCTTGTGCCTTCAAATTTTCAAAAATCCCGTCAAACGTTTTGGGTTTTAAATAATGTGAACACGTGCAAACTGGAAGGGTGAATGCCTGTATTCTGGGTTTTCTGTCTAGGCAAGCACTTCGTATATATCTCATCAGACGCGAGACCAGTTGTGCTTACCTGGGAATTCTTGGGATGAGTGTTCACTTATAGGCGAGCATGTCTTCATTATACATTATTTTTGACCCATTTACTTTGATTAGTCACTGTGATTCGTTGGTTTGCTTGGTAATGCGGACGAATGATCACCATCCTTGCTTTTGTTGATTTTGTTTCATCTCATTCTCTTCATCCAATCATCTCACTCGTTTCCTTTCATGTTTTCCTCTTTTAGAATGCCTCCTCGACGCGAGAACCAAATAGCAACTGCCGAGTTGGCAGAAATCATTGCGCAGCAGATGGCTGCTCAATTTCCAAATCTCTTTGCTCAATGGAACCAGGCTAACAACAACAACAATGTTCCATGCAAATACAAGGATTTTAACCAGGCTAAACCACTCAAGTTTAGTGGTTCTGAGGGAGCGACTGGGCTTCTTCAGTGGTTCGAGAGCATTGAGAATACTTTTCGCCACGTGCAGTGCCCGGATAATCGCAAGGTCGAGTTCTCCTCGAGTGTGTTTCAGAAGAGGGCTCTCACATGGTGGAACGGGATTATGAGAGACAGGGGTGCAGAAGTTGCTCTCGCACAGACATGGGTTGAACTGAGAGCCCTTATGATGAGGGAATTCTGTCCTCGCCATGAACAGCGGGCGTTGGAGAAAGAGTTTGATGTTTTGAAGCAAGATAGTGGTGAGCACAGGGCTTATACTGATCGGTTTGAAGAGTTGAGTTTGCTTTGCCCGACAATGGTTACCCCACTTGACAAGGCTATCGAAAGATACATCGACGGCCTACCTGACTCGGTACAAGACATTCTTACTGGTAGTGAACCTGCCACACTCCGTCAGGCGATCGAGTTATCAGCGACATTGACTGAGTCGCAGATTAGAAAGGGAAAGCTACACAGGAAGGGTGACAAGGGCAAGAAACAGTCGGCTGACAAGGGGGATAGCAAGAAGGGTCAAAACAAGAATGGAAAGGACTCTGATTCTTCGAAGAGGTCAAGGAAGCGTAAGGCTTCCCAAAATTTTGCTATCACTGCCCAAGCTAATCAGGCAGCTCCCAACCAACCCGCACAGCCTCCAGCAAAGAAACCCTATTCAGGGAATGCACCTTTGTGCAATAGATGCAACAGTCACCATCAGCCGCAACATCAGTGCCGTTTCTGTACTAGCTGTGGGAAGTCAGGTCATCTTGCCGATGTTTGTCGGTTTGCTCAGAATCGCGCAGTTCAAAACCCGGCCCAACAAGTTGCACAGCCTCCTGCTCAGCAACAGGGTCAAGCTGCACGACTACAATACCCACCTGGTGCTTGTTATAATTGTGGGGATCTGACCCACTACAGGAACCGGTGCCCAAGGCTAGCCAACCAGAACCAGAATCCGAATCAGGCTCCGGCTCGAGGCCGAGCCTTTAACATGAATGCCCAAGAGGCACAGGCTGACGATAATGTGGTGAACGGTACGTTCTTTATTAATAATCAGCCTGCATCTGTTCTTTTCGATTCTGGTGCCGATAAGAGTTTCGTGTCATTGTCTTTTGAGCCTATGCTTCACGTGTCTAGAACGAAACTAGGAAAACCTTTGACAGTAGAAGTTGCTAGTGGTGAACCCATTATTCTTGATTCTGTTCTTCGCAACTGCCAGTTGAACCTTAACGACCATCTTTTTCCTATTGACCTCGCGCCTATGCAACTTGGAAGCTTCGACGTTATTGTGGGAATGGATTGGTTATCCAAGCATCACGCAGAGATAGTTTGTTCTGAGAAGATTGTTCGTGTGCCGCTTTCGACAGGCGCGATCCTGCAGGTTCAAGGTGAGAAGCCTACCGGTGGTCTCAAACTCATGTCTTGTTTTAAAGCTCGGAAGTATCTGCGGAAGAACTATGTGGCTTTCTTAGCACATGTTACAGAAGATAAAGGCAAGGGTAAGTCTATTTCAGATATTCCTGTCGTACGGGATTATTCTGAAGTGTTCCCTGAAGATTTACCTGGTCTACCTCCAGCACGCCAAGTCGAGTTCCGCATTGATCTCGTACCTAGTGCAAATCCCATTGCCAGAGCTCCATATCGTCTTGCACCATCTGAGATGCAAGAGTTGTCTAAACAGCTTCAGGAGCTCTCTGACAAAGGTTTTATACGTCCTAGTTTTTCACCTTGGGGTGCTCCCATTCTTTTTGTCAAGAAGAAAGATGGATCCTTTAGGATGTGTATTGATTATCGTGAGCTTAACAAGCTTACCATCAAGAATCGATATCCCCTACCTCGCATAGACGACCTCTTTGATCAGCTACAGGGCGCTTCTTATTTTACGAAGATTGATCTACGTTCTGGGTATCATCAACTACGGGTGCATGAAGAAGATATTCCCAAGACAGCGTTCCGTACTCGATATGGGCATTATGAGTTCACAGTCATGCCATTCGGTGTGACTAATGCTCCTGCTGTTTTCATGGACTTAATGAATAGGGTCTGCAAACCTTATTTGGATCAGTTCGTCATTGTTTTTATTGACAACATCTTGATTTACTCTAAGACGCGAGCTGATCACGAGCAACATCTTCGTCTTACCCTAGAACTCCTAAAGAAAGAGCAACTTTTCGCCAAATTCTCCAAGTGCGAATTTTGGCTTAAAGAAGTTCAATTTTTGGGGCATGTTATCAACGAACGGGGTATTCATGTAGATCCCTCCAAGATCAGTGCGATTAAGGATTGGGATACACCTTCTACTCCTACTGAAGTTCGTTCTTTTCTTGGTCTAGCGGGTTATTACCGCCGCTTCATTGAAAACTTCTCAAAGATTGCAGTTCCTCTAACTGCTCTAACTTAGAAGAAAATGCCCTTTTATTGGGGATACAAACAAGAGGAAGCTTTTCAACATTTGAAGCAGAAGCTTTGCGATGCGCCTGTTCTATCATTGCCTGAGGGTGATGATGATTTTGTCGTATATTGCGATGCATCAAAATTGGGTATTGGTTGTGTTCTGATGCAAAGGAACAAAGTCATAGCCTATGCATCGAGGCAGTTGAAGATACATGAGAAGAACTACACCACTCATGATCTTGAGTTGGGTGCAGTTGTTTTTGCTCTAAAAATCTGGAGACACTATTTGTACGGTACAAAATGTGTGGTTTTCACGGACCACAAAAGTCTTCAGCATATCTTCAACCAGAAAGAACTCAACATGAGACAACGACGTTGGGTTGAGCTTTTAAACGACTATGACTACGAAATTCGCTACCATCCTGGTAAGGCGAATGTCGTAGCTGATGCATTGAGTCGTAAGGAACGAACTAAGCTTCATTGTGTTCGTGTTCAATCTGTTATTCAAGCTCGATCCGATATCCAAGCACGCATTTCTCAGGCTCAACAATCTTGTGTTTCACAAGGTCTAATGGATAAGGAATTTCCCTATCACATAACACCTGCTCTGGAACTGAAGGACAATGGATCATATTACTTCATGGACCGTTTGTGGGTCCCAAGCCAGGATGATCTTCGTACCTTGCTTATGGATGAAGCCCATAAGTCTCGTTATTCTATTCATCCGGGCTCAGATAAAATGTATAAGGATCTTCGTATTCACTATTGGTGGCCTGGTATGAAGAAAGACATTGCCTTATACGTATCAAAATGCCTTACTTGTCTTAAGGTTAAGGCTGAACATCAGCGTCCTTCGGGTTTATTGGAGCAACCAGAGATCCCAGTTTGGAAATGGGAAAACATTACTATGGATCTTGTTACTAAACTTCCGCGCACAAAGAAAGGTCATGATGCCATTTGGGTAGTTGTTGATCGTCTTACTAAGTCAGCGCATTTCTTGCCAATCCATGAGGATTTTCCTGCTGACAGACTTGCTCAAATCTATGTAGATGAAATTGTGGCTCGACATGGTGTTCCTTTGAACATCATTTCTGACAGAGATGCTCGTTTCACTTCTCATTTTTGGAGAACCATGCAATCTGCTATGGGGACCCAACTTAATCTGAGCACAGCTTATCATCCGCAAACGGATGGTCAATCTGAAAGAACAATCCAGACTCTGGAGGATATGCTAAGAGCTTGTGTGATCGATTTTGGTGGAAGTTGGGATTCACATCTTAAGTTGATTGAATTCTCCTACAACAACAGTTATCACACCAGCATCAAAATGGCTCCTTTCGAGGCTCTCTATGGTCGAAAATGTCGTTCACCAGTCTGCTGGAATGAGATCGGCGAGGCTCAACTTACTGGACCTGCCCTCATTTTAGAATCTACTGACAAGATCAAGAAAGTTCGTGATAACCTTCAGGCAGCTAGAAGCCGTCAGAAGATTTACGCGGACCCAAAACGCAAGGCCTTGGAATTTCAAGTCGGTGATCGTGTATTACTTAAGGTGTCACCTTGGAAAGGTGTGATCGGATTTGGAAAGAAAGGAAAACTTGCACCTAGATACGTTGGACCATTCAAGATCGTCGAAAGAATCGGAAAGGTAGCCTACAGACTTGAGTTACCTCCTGAACTGGGAAATGTTCATCCAACTTTTCACGTGTCCAATCTCAAGAGGTGTTCAGCTGATGAGAACCTCCACATACCACTTGACGAAATTCGTGTTGGCAAAACACTGAAATTCGTTGAAAAGCCAGTGGAAATCATGGAACGTGAAGTCAAGTGGCTTAAACGCAAGCGCATTCCTTTGGTCAAAGTTCGCTGGGAAGCTAAACGTGGACCCGAGTTTACTTGGGAACGCGAAGACCAAATGAAGGCGAAATATCCGCATCTTTTCCCACGAGTTTCCTCTAAATAAATTTCGGGACGAAATTTCCACAAGTAGGGGAGACTGTAACATCTGTGCTTGTAATCATTGTGAACAGTACCATTATCAATAAAGCAATGTTATTTGATCCCAATGTTTGTTTGATTGTGTTTTACATTTTTCATGTTTTGACTTTTGTTCAATTTCAAACTCTACATCACTTTCTGGAGAGTTATACGCAAACTGGTGCATAAACGTAACCAGTTTAATGCGACAAATACTCTGGAACATCAACATATACTTAACATACCTTAAATAACCTTTACATAACTTAGAAATAAGTTTTAAAGGCTTTGGTATGGCAAAAACAAGTTAATTCGCTTACAGGGACTAAACTTGACAAACTGCGAAAGTATGCCAATTTGAACTGTAACAGACATTCCGGAACATGACCATAAGTTAAACATACCATAAATATCCTTTACATAGCTTAGAAATAGGCTTTGAGGGGTTCGGTGTGCTAAAATAAACTTTTGGGTCATTCAGGGACTAAAAGTGTCAAAAAGTGCACAAGTTTGCATTTTCGCGCATAACTTACGTTCTGAATACATCTGGACATCCAAAAATTTATGTAAGCATGACTATATTATATTTTAGTGTTCGCCATAAGAAAAATCCATTCGTCGCGCATTTTGGATCGTTTTTCGCGCTTATGCGCATTCCGTCGTAATTAAGCGAACATCGCGTTCGTACGACCAAACGAACCAACATCCGACATATTTCTGAGCATGTTTCATGTCCACAATGTTTAGACATCATTTTAGGGCCTTAAAGTTGGCTTTACGGGCCTTAGAAGTGTCGGAAATGGCCTTAAACACGTGCAGGGACCAAAACTGTAATTTCAGAAACTTATTTCTGATCTGTGCAGGCCAGGCGGCCCGCCTCAGTTTCTGTACATCCCCACGCGGGCCGCGTCCGATTATCAGACCAGATTAACTGCATTTAACAGCTGTTTGCAGCTGTTTTGCACTTCTAATCCCACTTCCACATGTCAATTCCTTATGGTGGTGAGCATTTTGAGGCACCATAACATTCCGACAAGTGTACGGCCTTGATCGTGCCCCCTTTTTCCATGAAACGATCTTAACGGTGGACCGAATACTATAAATACCCCACCCCCCATGCTTCATAATCACTAGAATTTTGATCTTAGAAACTCTAAGTTGAAACCATTGTTTCATACCTGAGATTCTCGGATCGAAATTAGCATTCGGGGACCCTTCGTAAGTATTCTTTCGTTCTTTTCCTTATTTTATTGCTTTTCGAGTCAGAAAGTCAAACTTTGTTTGACTTTCAGCGTTGACCAGTAATGGTCAATGCGAAGTTCGTTTGAAGTTCGCAACGTGAGTGTAATCACGTTGGTTATAGTCCCTTGGGACTATGCCTACTGATTACCACGTTGTCTAGGGTCGTAGGGTAAGCGATCTAATAAATCGCTTATACCTCGAACCCGACCCATTTGGTCGATCATTAGGATCCGACCAAACACATTAGGTGACCATTGTAGGTAGGGAATAACCTTCCGAGGTTATACCCTATGGTCACATCGTTTAAGTAGTTGTATGATAGGTAGTTTATATGCCTTAGGTAAATTACCAGAATACCCTTTTCATGTATAATTGGTAATTAAGCATATGTAACCTAAACCTTTGTCACATAACTGATTATGTAACATGTTTAGGCATATAACACTTGTCATAGGGCTAGTTAGGCGGTCCGAACGCGTTTCACGCGAACGACGCGTTAAAGTAGCATAAGCTACATAAACGGGTCGTAATGGGTCGTAAACAATTATGTTAGGTTTCAATTAGTATGTAGGCTTTGTTGAACCATACTACACGAGTCTCCATACTCGTTTGGTTTACAAACCCTCATGCTACCCGATCTTCCGATTTAGGTCCGGTTTATTAACATAGTTACCTATATTAGGTGCTGTTTGATTCCGAGATCTATAGCATTACTTGGTGGTTATCTTTAGACAACTGAGCAATCTCAAGTGAGTACATAGACCCCTCTTTTACTGTTTTCTAAACTGTTTTGGGGTGAAACACATGTGCCTACTTGTTACTTTCATGCTTTCCTGTTTTCACATCATATACATGCTATGTTCGTTAGTACATTATAGTACATGTTTTACATTACATTTCATGCTAGGTGTGCCCATTGTGTGCATTACTTAGTACATTGTTTTACATTACATTTCATGCTAGGTGTGCCCATTGTGTGCATTACTTAGTACATTGTTTTACATTACATTTCATGCTAGGTGTGCCCATTGTGTGCATTACTTAGTACATCGTCTTACATTACATTTCACGCTAGGTATGTTCATTTGGTTACATACTTAGTGCATCGTTTTCACATGCTTACATTTTTGTTATGACATTTGGTTTGTTTAACATGGAACAATACATTCATTAACATTGATCATGCCATTCGTTAGTAGCTAGTGGTACCATAGGAATTGACAACTCCCGTTCCGGACATCCTGGGTATGGGGATGAAAGGAATGACCGAATTCGATATACATAACTCAGATGAACCTTTAATTTGTTTAAGGGTTTATCGCCACAGTCTCAAGGCTTGGATGTATGCATTATAACAATACCGCATAAATGTTTGTATCAGTATAGCATGCATTTGTTACACAAAACATAACTTTGATTTAAACTATGTTTTACTTCAATACCTTGTTTTTGTGCATTTTACATATGGTTTAGTTGATATATTTCACTACCATACATGACATTTTGGTTACACATTACATGATCTACATTAAACATAAACATTTTGACATTGGTATACATATTTGGTGGTTTACATTGTACATAGACATTTTTATATGGTTTATACAATAACACTTGACAATTGGTTTGTACATGAACAAGTTACATTGGTGGTTGTTTGGGTAAGTGATATGAGTAACGAGGCGTGTGTAATATGATACAAACATGGTGGGTACGCCGCTGGTACTTCCTATATATAAGTGTTTGTATAATATTACATAGCGCAACGTTATTTAAACCATTTCAGTATAGACATATTACATTTTATATACATAACATACTTTTCAAAAGACATTGTTTTTACAAAACAGTTTATTTTATACAAACTCATTTTACATGGTTATTCATTTAACCTTACATTTACTTATACATATCAACTGATCTTATCGTTTTTCAAATGATTTACAAGACAAAGCAAATTACAAGGTTCATGACTAAACATTTTCTCAAATACAAGTCATGAATCCTATTTTCACAAACCTATGTATCTCACAGGCATTTTTATGCTGACGTACCTATTTTCACATGTGTTTTCAGGAGCTTTTCCGTAGGATGTTGATCATGACACTAGGGCGGACCTGTGCCTTAGAGACTAAAAACGAAGATAGACTTGTTTAATTATGTTATAAACTCTTTTGTTTACTGTTCAAGACAATGTAACACCCTTGTTTGATAAATAAAATACAACTTTGTATGCCATGGTTATGAAACAATTTATTCTGTTACGACACGCCCCGATGTTTCCGCCGCGATTTGTTGTTTTACGCGGTCGGGGTGTGACAATGCCCTCAGTCGAAAGGATACTACACCTAAACGCGTACAGTCTTTACAACTCACTATCCAATCTAGTCTTCCTGCACATATACGAGATGCTCAGGTAGAAGCATTGAAACCAGAAAACATCAGGGTTGAAGCCCTACGTGGTTCAAGGCAACGTTTAGAACAAAAGGAAGATGGTGCATACTACGTAACAGGACGCATTTGGGTTCCACTCTATGGCAACCTACGAGAGCTTGTGATGGAGTAGGCACACAAGTCTCGTTACTCAGTACATCCTGGTTCGGATAAGATGTACCACGACCTCAGAACCACATACTGGTGGCCTAGCATGAAGACCCACATAGCAACTTACGTTAGCAAATGTTTAACTTGTGCGAGGGTCAAAGTCGAGTATCAGAAACCTTCAGGCCTAGTTCAACAACCAGAGATACCTCAATGGAAATGGGAGCAAATTTCCATGGATTTCGTTACTGGCCTGCCTAGATCTCAGCGCGGAAATGACACTATTTGGGTGATCGTGGATCGACTCACAAAGTCTGCACACTTCTTGGCTATCAAAGAAACGGATAAGTTCTCCACTTTAGCAGATGTGTATCTTAAGGAAGTGGTTTCGAGGCACGGGGTGCCAACCTCTATTATCTCTGATCGTGATGCACGTTTTACTTCAGAACTGTGGCAAGCAATGCACAAATCCTTTGGCTCACATTTAGATATGAGCACAGCTTATCACCCGCAAACGGATGGGCAGTCTGAACGCACCATCCAGACCCTTGAAGACATGCTTCGTGCATGTGTTATCGATTTTGGCAACGGTTGGGAAAATCATCTGCCACTAGTGGAATTCTCGTATAATAACAGTTACCACACCAGCATACGGGCCGCTCCATTTGAGGCATTGTACGGGCGTAAATGCCGATCACCTCTTTGTTGGGCAGAGGTGGGGGATAGTCAGATCACTGGCCCAGAACTCGCGGTAGACACAACAGAAAGGATTGCTCAAATATGACAACGAATGGCGGCAGCTCGTGACCGTCAGAAAAGCTACGCCGATAAGGGCAGGAAACCACTCGAGTTCCAGGTTGGGGATCGAGTGCTACTCAAAGTCTCACCCTGGAAGGGTGTTATTCGTTTTGGTAAATGAGGCAAGCTGAATCCACGATACGTTGGACCTTTTGAAATCATAGAGAAAATAGGCAAGGTGGCCTACAAACTGAACCTACCAACAGAACTCATTGGAGTTCACAACGTTTTCCACGTGTCGAATCTGAAGAAGTGTCTGTCAGATGAGACGCTCATAGTTCCTTTGAAGGAGCTCACTATCGACGAGCAGTTACGATTCATCGAGGAACCAGTTGAAATCACGGACCGGGATGTTAAGGTCCTCAAGCGCTCTAGAATACCTCTCGTTCGAGTTCATTGGAACTCACGTCGTGGCCCAGAGTTCACCTGGGAACGCGAAGATCAGATGAAACAAAAGTATCCCCAATTGTTCGCAAACAGTACAACCACTACTGAGGCTGAAGCTACTGCGGAATTTCAGGACGAAATTCCAGATCAACGGGGGGAGGATGTGACACCCCAGGAAAACCAGGAAAACCATGCAACTTAACTAGCTTCCTCAGTGAGTACGTACAAAATTTCGGGACGAAATTTCTTTCAACTTGGGGATAATGTGATAACTCGTATTTCAGAACTTATCTTTGTGCTTAATGTAACGTATGTGAACCTTATGTGATAATCTGACATGTTTTAATGAATGTTATGAGACTTTGTGTATGTATGTAAGTATATGATTGGACCGATCGCACAACACAATCCGATCGCACAAGCCCATTCGGGCTACACTCTTTGGATCCGAAACCAATGGGCAGCCCAAGTGAGGGTTCGGCCCACTCCCCTTTATGCGCATACAAGCACCCATGTGTGGGGGTTGCTTCTCATTTGTTGCAAAACAAGAAAACACACTAAACCCTAATACCTCTCCTTCTCTCCCTCTCTCCCTCTCAAACCCGACGGCAGCAACTTCTCCACCTCTCGAAGCTTTCTAGTTCGGATTCCTTTTCATTCTACCTTCTAACCGGTTAGTGTTTTATTGTGGTTTCATGATTGAATGATGTTATGATTTATATGACTCTATACAATGATTTGTGAATGATATGTGATTAGTTATGAATGATGAGATTTGGTGTTCATGTAATCGGTTCATATGTGACTTGAATAAATTATGATTGGTAATTGTGTAATGTTAATGAAATCGGCTGTGATGTGGTTAGATGTTTGATTGATTCGTATGTATTAACATGAAGTATTTTGAATGCTCTAATGTTATGAATTGTTAACATGATATTAGGGTTCATATGAAACACTAGATGAAACCTTGATTTAATCGACTTTTGATCAAACAGAAACTGTTAGAATTGATTTGGTGTAATCAGGTTATTATGATTAAGTGTTAGGATTATTGTTCATGTTTTGATGTTGTTTAGGGTTCATAAGAATTAATGTTAAAACACTTGTTTGATCGATTTATTGGTATGAATGGAAACTGTTAGTTGTTGATTAATTATCTACATAAATGGAAACAATATAACTGATTGCCATGATTTCGGATATTAAACAACCAATCGCACAAGTTTGTCGGTCGCACAAGATCAAGTCACACAAGACTTGATCTGATCGCACAAACTCCGAATCGCACAAGACTTGTGGATCGTACAAGATGGTGCCGATCGCACAAGGCTTGGGCCACACACAAACTATTACACTGTTGGGCCTCAAAGCCCAATCCAGATCGCACAAGCCATCCGGATCGCACAAGCCCATCCGGATCGCACAAGAGCAATGTTTGTTTGTTTGGGCCGTTTATACGCTGGACTGTTTATTTATATTGGGCCGGCCACTCGCACAAGATGTTATTGGGTTGTACGATTACTTCAGCCCAATACATCCTGATCGCACAAGTTTGGGTTTTATGTGTTTACTGTTTCGTCTAGTATGCTTAATGTGTTGCCATGATCAATACGTGTTCGTAACCTGTTAACTTATGTGTAAACATACGTGCACTTCTCGAACCTAGACCTGACTTGTATGGTAACCATGTTAGGACGTGGTTGACCTCTAGCAGCTCGATTGACCTTTCGTTTATCTGCCGAGCTAATCTAAGGTGAGTTCACACTTTCTACAAAGCATGGGATTCCCAGGGGTTGGGAATGGGTTAAGGAATATGGATTCCTCATCCTTCTTGGGTAGGACAGTACGGGTTCAGGAATATAATTCCTCGTCCTCATGGACAGTTAAATTTCACTAGACCAAAACTCTATCACGAAGTCCCTCCTTTTTATACCAACTTAATCGCCGGGCCAATGGCGAGCGGGTCATTAGTTAAATAGCGCTATTTAGGTCTGACAAGCCTCACACCGTGTCGCAGAGGACGGGCGTTAACTAATGGATCTGGGCACGTCAATGATGATAGACATTGACAGCTAAGGGCACATAAACATGTCTAAAGTCAGTGGTCGATATGGTAACGAGTCTAGTAGTATATACATGGGGTAGCCCCATGGCCAAAGAGCCAGATAATTAAAAACATGGGGTAGCCCCCACGACTGGATTGCCAGAGTAAATGGGATAAACAAATCACGTTTTCAACTATGGGGTAACCCCCACGGCAGGGATGCCAGTTAAAGGAAACTGTTTTTGAAACAACTTAAAACAAACACCCAACTGTGAACTCGCTCAACTTTGTTGTTGACTCGTTACTACATGCTTTGCAGGTCAATAGGTTTAGCAGGAGCTTGCATGGAGAAGAGTCGTTGTGGAGCATGGACATTGAGTGTTCATGATAAACTTAAACATTATTACTTATGATTTGGTTTTAGACATTATGCTTCCGCTTGCAACTTAAACTATGTTTTGTTTGGACACCAATTGTATTGGTTGAATTTTATAATTACTTTCATGCATGTTCAATATGATTGGTGGCTTGATCCTGGTCAGTCACGCCTCCAAGCGGTGATAGTCCGCAGGTGGATTTTGGGGGTGTGACAAGATATGCAAGCCCCACATTAAATCTTAGGCTACATGATGTGGTCATGACCCAAATAACCACCACCACCTTCCACGTCAGCGTCATGACCCTCACTATCATCCTCTATCCTCCCCCACCAATCAAAATTCCATAACTAATTGAAAGAGGGTAATGGTTGTCATAGGTCAAATTGTACGAACCACCATATGTGACGGCCTACGTCCCTGAACTTTTAGCTATTGTCAGTTTTAGTCCCTATACTATGTGATTCTTTACACTTTTGACACTTGTGAATCTTTATGCTATGAAACTTGAATCTTATTCTTGATACTTGATACTTAAATCCTATGAAGCTAGATTCTTGATACTCAACTCTAGACCCTTGATTCTTGATACTTAATGCTATGATGCTTGATTCTTGAGACTTGATTCTTGATGCTTGAGGCTTGATTCTTGATACTTGTTGCTTGACTCTTGAGGCTCGTGAAACTTGAGACTTGGTTAAACGAGGGACTGGAGACTTAACACTTGTGTAAACTTGGAAACCTTTGTGTTAATGATATAATCTAGTATGTGGTACTATTGCACAATAATACGCAACGCAACGCTTAAATCTAACTCGCGAAACGAACCAAAGATGGGAAGGCGGAAAGGATGGGATTGACCGAATGGCAATCCGATCGGATGACCATCCGATCAGATGACCATCCGATCGACTGACTATTCGATCGGAGGGCCATTCGATCGAGCTGCCATCCGATCCGTGCCACACCGCCTTAACTCCTCACTTGCACTATAAATAGGACCTGTCACATCATTCTTCACTGATGTGACAGCCTCCTCCTGCTCAGACGCGCGCCCTCTCACTTTCGAGCACTTTTCTTTAATTATAGGCCGATCCTCGTAAGCTTTCAATCTAAACCTTATACAACTTCAATCTACACACTATTTTTACATGATTCTTCTTTGAAATCACACTTTTCACCATGAAATCTCTAAGATTTGAGCTCTTGAGGATGACGTCATCATGGTGGTTGTACAAACAGGCGGTATGATGTCATTCCAGCCAAGATCTAGCTCAGATCTAAGGAATCTCATGTGTTTTTACACCAAATCTTCACTAAATCTAAGGTTTTCAGTCGATTTATTCAAACTTTCTTAAACTTTTTACTAAAACGGTGGAAATCCGGACCCAAACGGGCGGTAGACTTGATGACTAGTCTGGAGTCGGCTTGGAAATGGATTATCACCGAAGAAGATGGCCGGAGTACGGATTCGGACATAAACACCATCAAGGTTAAAACCTGATCGGACGGGGTGATTCCCATCCGATCAGACAGGCTAAACTTTGATGTGTTTCTCCATTGTCTCAATACGTGCCATGTCATCATCAAACTCAAAACTTAGAAACTTTACAAGGTTGCAAAGGGGACAAAGTCACTTCAGTCGAATGGCTATCCGATCGGACTGCCGTCCGATCGAATGACATGTGCCTTACATTCTTCAACACTTGAATTATTTTAGAAACTTTGAAAACTTCAAAAGATAAACATTTTGGAAACTTATCACACTTATCGAATGACCATTCGTTTGAATGGCCATCCATCTGGATGACCATCCAATCGGATGGTGATCCGTCCCATTCATATATCATCCGACCGGATAACCATCCGTTTAGATGGCCATCCGATCAGGTGACTGATCTGACACTTGCACGATGTTCGTTATTTTGCTCGACGCTTATCTATTGTACTCTAATCAGGCTAATCCTAAGAGCTCCCTGTGATCCAATAACAGTCTTACTGTTAAGCAATCACTGTGAGTATACTCGATCCCTTTTCATTTTAAACTTTTGGGATGCGACATGTATTCTATGAAACTTGAAACTTTTGAATCTAAACTCTATCCTCTGTGAATGTGAAACTTGATACTTGTGATTCTTGATTCTTGATTCTTTATGCTATGTGAACGTTTAATCCTTGTGTGTAGTTCTGCCTTAACAATAGTAGTGCTATAGGAAGATGCACCTCCCCATTATTCTCGGGGGTATTGTTAGGAGGATTCTATTTGCTTTCCTTGATTCTTGGGAAAGTGGTTAAAGCATCGGGACACTTGGGCTATCACTTGGACTGCGAACACTAGCATGGCTGAAACTATTTTATCGTTTACATGATGGTTATGAGTCTTTTAAACTATTATGCTATGTACTCAAACTTGTATACTCGCCAGTACATTATTGTATTGACTTTATTTTAATACATGTTGCAGGATGATAGAATGCTGGAACTATGGGAAAACAAGCTAGGATGCTGCTAGAACACACGCCTAGATAATCTAGGATCTTGAACAATATTTGATGTTTTGAACATGATACTTGTGTTTGATTTGTGGATTGTTTTAGACAATGTTTGAATCTATTTAAATCTATATCGAAATATCTAGTGTTATGAAAACTTTGAGCAATCTGAACGCTTAGTGCCGCACCCCGATGTTTCCGCCATCGGTTGGGGTGTGACAGATTGGTATCAGAGCCATAACTATAGGTAATTAGGATAAGTAGGAATACTTGCCCTAGTCTATAGTTCTAGGAATCTTGACTCGTATATGTTGTTTAAGACTTATGCATTCTACCGTATCTGCTTCCTAGCAGCACGTTTCCTGTTAAACTTACATGCCTTTCCTAAGGCTAAGACAATAGACACTTGTAAACTTTGGAAACACTGCTAAATAGTGTTTGTATTTTGCACGAGATTTTCCCTCAAGTCAGGAGTGACATCCGAACCTTGATGGGGAAATTTCCTTACTATATTCTAGTAGGTCTTGTCTGTTGACAAGTACTGACGCTATTAGGGTACAATGTTGTCAAGATAGAGGTGAAACTCAGACCTTGATAACTAGTCCCACTCTTTAATTTCCATGTCTCACCAAAGTCTCAAAATTCCCAATGAATTAGGAACGTGGAATGACCAAAAGGACGAATATCGTAGGCCTAACATCGAAGCTTTATTCATAACGCGTCAGAATAAACTAAATTTACGAAGCTTTATTCGTCATGATTGAATCTTGATCGACTATGATACTATGTGAAGTTATCTGAGGAATCTATGTATTATTGTGGTTGTGAAGCACCAAACGTAACATGGCCCTGAAATACGAGATAGAAGTGACATGTCTGAAACATGGTGGATACGCCACTGGTACTTCCTATATATAAATGTTTCCGACATGTTACCAACTCTCGTACCACGTACCATGCGAAACTTAGTGCTTTGCAGACCGGTGATGAGAATGTTGAACTCTAAGCTATGAGAAACTACTTGTGTAATCTATGAGAATTCTATGTGTAATCTACTTATGCTCTAGTGTGAATGTGCCGTTTTGAGTAACAAAATACGAAACGTAGCCTAGCGCCGAAGACGAGGCAGATGTGGCATGTCCGAAGCGTGGTGGATACGCCACCGGTACTTCCTATATATAAGCGTTTCTGGCATGTTACCAAAGCTTCGTACCACGCGCTAAGTGAAATTCATAGTTTTGCAGACTCGGGATGAAGTTGTTGAATCTATTTGGTTAATCTATGAGAAAGTCTTGTGAGAATAAGGAAGTTTAGTGTTATGGTTGGCGAAGCACGACACCGATGACGAGACGGACGTGGCATGATTGAAGCATGGTGGATACGCCGCTGGTACTTCCTATATATAAGTGCTTCCATCATGTTGCCGAACTTTCGTATCACGTGCCGTGTGGGGATTCATTTTTTTGTGAGTTATGGTGAGATGGTTAAACACTAATCTATGTGAATCTATTGGGTTAATCTAAGCGCGTATGATGATGATGATGAGTGTGTTGTTATGTTTGGCAATTGCGACACGTAACATGACACCGAATACGAGGAGGAAGCGATGTGCCCGAAGCGATGTGGATACGCCGCTGGTACTTCCTATATATAAGCGTTTCTGACATGTTGCCAAACTTCGTACAACGTGCCATGCGAAGGTCGTGGGTTTGCGGTGTTGAATCTATTGGAATCTATGAGAAACTAAAACTCGAACTTTTAAACTACATGAAACTTGTTGAATCTTGAGTCATAATCTATCGTGTGTGAATCTATATACTGTGAGACTTTGAGATCTAAACTTATACGATCCTCTTGTTGGATCTTTAGATGTCTTCCCGTAAGCTGTCCGACACTCTCAAGAGATCCAGGGAGAAGTCTCATAAAAAGATAATGTCCTTCATGGCCGTTCAGATTGCTCGAGTCGTGCCAAAGATCGTCTCTGAGATCCAAGGATCGAACACTCCACCCTCTTCTGTTGACTCTAAGCAGAGAAAGAGAAGCCTACAAAGTTCAACTACAAACACTTTGTCTCTTGCAACCCTAAGCCTTTCACGTGCAGTGATGGGGTGACTGCTATGCTGGAATGGTTTGAGAGCATCGAGGTTACCTTCATTAACAGCGAGTGCCCAGAGCATTTAAGGACTAGGAGTGCAACGTGAATGTTTCAAGGCAGAGCTCTAGAGTGGTGGTCGAATGAGAGAAACATCCGTTCTAATGAAGAAGCCTATGCTATTCCATGGGTTGAGGTGCGAGAATTGATGATGCTTGAATTCTGCCCTCCTTATGAACAACTGAAGCTTGAAGAGGAGTTCTGGCACTTGAAGCAGAATGCGATGACAATCTGGCTTATACTACCCGTTTTAAACAACTCAGCTTAATCGTGCCTCACTTAGTTTCTACTCCTAAACGCATGATAACCAAGTACATCAATGGGTTACCTCCTGCTATGCGAGATTCGATTGAAGAAGCTCGGCTCAAAACAATTGAAGAAGTTTATCATCTGGCAGCAAGTTTGAACAACAACCGCGTACGTGATAAACAGCTTGGAAACTTTGCCCCTTCGAAAACAGCGAATCAAGTTACCCAGCAGCCTAGTGGCAGCAAGAACAAGAGGAGAAAGTCACAGGGTTCAGGATGCAATACGATTGTCCCTGCTGCAAACCCTGCTGCTAAGCCTGCTCCTGCTGTTCCAAACCCTCCTGCTCCTGAAATAAAAAAGCAGTACATTGGACCTCATCCTAAGTGTGCAACTTGCAACTTTTATCACCCTGCTACTTCTGCTTGTCGTTGTGTACCAACTGCAATCGCTATGGTCACACGACTCCTTATTGCCGTCAAGTTAACCCGGCCCAACCCACTCAGCAAGCCCCAGTTCAGGCAGCTCTACCAACTCCCCCACAGAATCCTAGACCAGTCAACGCAGTTCGTGCATGCTACAAGTGTGGAGACACTACTCATCTCCGTAACCAGTGTCCACAGCTAAACCAGGAGCAACAGCCAGCCGCTCGTGGACGAGCATTCAACCTCAATTCTAACCAGGCTCGTAACGACAATGACGTCGTTAATGGTACGTTCCTCATCAATAATATTTACGCTTCGATACTATTTGATATTGGTGCCGACAGAAGCTTTGTGTCCGTAGAATTTGAATCCTTGTTAAATTGTGCAAGCTCGAAACTACCTAAGTCATTCTCTGTTGAGGTTGCCAATGGCAAGTCTATTCTAGTTGATTCTATACTCAGTGGTTGTTCCTTGACTCTTAACGACCACGTTTTTACTATTGATCTCATACCTATGCAATTGGGTAGCTTTGACACCATAATCGGCATGGATTGGTTGCATAAGAATCATGCCGAGATTGCTTGTTACAAGAATTTTGTTCGTCTACCTCTTCCGTCTGGTGATATCTTACACGTCTATGGAGACCGACCTTCTAGAGGACTGAAGTTGATGTCATGCACTCAAGCGAGCAGATGCTTACGTAAACAGAACTTTGCCTTCTTGGCCCATGTGGTGGAACAAAAGGGCAAAGGAAAGAACATAAGCGACGTTCCAGTAGTGTGTGATTTCCCTGACGTCTTTCCTGAAGATCTATCTGGTCTTCCTCCTCCTAGAACTGTTGATTTTCGTATTGATCTCATACCCGGCGCGACTCCTGTCACCAAGGCTCCTTACCGACTTGCACCTTCCGAAATGCAAGAGCTATCTAGTCAATTGCAAGAATTGCTCGACAAGGGATTCATTCGTCTAAGTACCTCTCCGTGGGGTGCTCCCGTGCTATTCATCAAGAAGAAATATGGTTCATTTCGTATGTGTATCGACTATCGTGAACTAAATAAGCTTACCGTTAAGAATCGTTATCCTCTCCCTCACATCGATGATTTGTTCGACCAACTACAAGGCGCGTCCTGCTTCTCGAAAATCGACCTTCGGTCTGGCTATCATCAGCTTCATGTTCTCAAAGATGATGTACCCAAAACCGCATTTCGTACTCGTTATGGGCACTACGAGTTCGTGGTCATGCCTTTCGGTCTGACCAATGCACCCGTCGTGTTCATGGATCTTATGAATCGTGTTTGTAAACCTTATCTAGATCATTTTGTGATAGTCTGTATTGATGATATTCTCATTTATTCTAAAACTAGAGCCGATCATGCTCGTCATTTACGCTTGATGCTTGAGTTACTATGTGGTGAATGCTTATACGCTAAATTCCCTAAGTGTGAGTTCTGGATTGTTGAAGTACAATTTCTTGGTCACGTTGTCAGTAAGTAAGGAATTCATGTTGACCCTTCTAAAATCGAAGCTGTGAAGAATTGGAGTACGCCTAAATCTGCATCCGAGATTCGTTCTTTCCTAGGATTGGCGGGTTATTACCGCCGATTCATCTCGGACTTCTCTAAGATCGTCGTTCCTCTTACTTCGTTAACTCGAAAAGAGAAACCTTTTACTTGGGGTCCCGAGCAAGAGGAATCTTTTCAGACTCTTAAGACCCTTTTGTGTAACGCTCATGTCCTCACTCTCCCTGATGGGAATGACAACTTCGTGGTCTATTGCGATGCCTCGAACCGTGGCTTGGGCTGTGTGCTCATGCAGCGGGACAAGGTTATTGCTTATGCCTCCCGCCAACTTAAGATACATGAGAAAAACTACACAACTCAAGATCTGGAGCTCGGTGCAGTTGTGTTTGCGTTAAAGATTTGGTGACACTATCTGTATGGAACTAAGTGTGTGGTTTTCACTGACCATAAGAGCCTTCAACATATCTTTAACCAGAAGGAACTGAACATGCGACAAAGACGTCGGGTGGAATTGCTTAACGACTACGACTGCAAAATTCGCTATCATCCTGGCAAGGCGAATGTCGTGGCTGACGCTCTTAGTCGTGAGGCTTAAGTTAATACTATTCGTTGTTATCATACCTCTAGTGATCTTCAAACCTGTATTCGTGAGGCTCAATATTTGTCAGCAAATGAAGGAAGTCTAGAAGTGGAAATCCAATGCGCTAAAATCGATCAACTTGAAACTAAACGTATTGGACTCCAATATTACCTTAATCGCATCTGGGTACCGGATCGCGATAACCTACGTGAGCTCATTATGAATGAAGCCCACAAGTCTCCATACTCTATTCATCCTGGTGCCGATAAGATGTACCATGACTTGTGTACGACCTATTGGTGGCCTGGCATGAAGAAGGATATCGCCACCTATGTCTCGAAGTGCCTCACTTGTTTAAAGGTGAAGGCTAAACATCAATGTCCTTCAGGTCTTCTTGAACAACCTGAAATCAGCCCACTTTCTTCCAATCCGCACACCTGCTGGTCATGACAGTATATGGGTGATCATTGACCGATTGACCAAATCAGCCCACTTTCTTCCGATCCGTGAGGACTTCAAAGTGGAGAGACTTTGTTGGGATTGAACCCTACAGAGGAAAAGATGATGTAAAGCCAAAACTGGTTCAGAGCAGTGGATACATCATAAGCAGTAGTTTGCACTAAACTTTCCCCTTAAAAGTGATTCTAAACAACTGCTGGCCCTAAGAACTGATCTGTTATAACTACTGATGGTCTACAACAACTGCTATTTCCAAAAGACTGTTGAAGACAAAGTGCTGCTTAGTCAATCTACTGATTTAGTTCAAGTACTGCTGAAGACCAAAGCACTGCTAGGGCTGAAGCAGTGGTATGAAGAATCAGTTGTTTGTTTTCCTTTTATATTGTAATCAGTTGTTAGCATAGCAGTAGTTAGATAACAGTGTTCGTATAGAACAGTTGTTAGAGGTTGTTAGGTGGTTAAATGTCACTTTCATGGAGACGTCAGCTTAGATGCTTTAGTGATTTGATCTGTATTATAAATAGAACAGTTTGCATTGTTCTATGGGGAGGTGTGAGAGAGTCTTCTCCTCCAATCCATTCATCTTGTACGATCAACCAGTGAACATCAGGCTGAGGGGGAGTTTTAGTATGTAAGCATTGCAATCATTATGTTTTTTGTAATCATTCGACTTAATGAAGAACATATGTTTACTGAAAACTATTTCTCTCTGATTGTGTTGTAAAGTTTGTTTCCATTTCTGCTGCATTAGATCTCTGTTTCACTTTCATTCATTGTTCAATTATTACAAAAAAATACAATCATGATAAGCCACGGATCCTAACAATTGGTATCAGAGCGTGGACAGTCAAATTCGATCTAACAATCAATTTGACATAACAGTTCAGCTCAAAATTCATTGATACTAAGGTTGGTCGTATTCGTTGAAAAGCAGAGTAACGATTAATCACATCCAAAGTTGATTATTCAAAAACTCTGTAAAACAACCAAGATGTTACCTATCACATAGGAGTCACGTAACACTGGAGTATCATGAATCAAATCATTATAGATTCAGTGTTCATGTTGAGAAACTATGATGATACCATCATGGCTGCTGCTAAGGTGTCACCTCATGTTGACGAAGGACTGTGTCTGATAAAAGCATTAGTGTCTTCGTTAATATAAAAAGAGGTAACTTAAAACTTTAGTTATTAGATCTTATATGTTGAAAAACAGGTTGAAAATCCTCAAAAAAAAGGGATCAAATCAATTTTGTTGAAATACTATAAGAAAATTAGCAGTCACAGAATATACATCAAACATAACTAGGGATCAACTCCAAACTTCTGGTAGAAAATACCAGAGTTGTTAAAAGGAGGTGGAATCTATTCAAATCACTTATGATAAAAGAGTAGGATCCTACAAAGGTTATGTGTTGATATTTTGAAGTCCAGATCATGAGTAATGTGAAATTTGGTATAGGCTTGTGCAAAAATGATTAAATCATCCCAAAACTTTGCTGAAAAATGTTTTTGGATTAAGTATTTTTCCTTAAAAACCCTCCAGTAAGTACCTCAGTACTCATCTATGGGAAGGGTAAAAAGGGAAAGAAGAAAGATTACAGTGACTCAGATCTAACTATAGGTTAGATTGTTTTTGGAATATACATTAGATCCTTTTGATTTTGTTCTCAAAAAACCTTTCTTTTTGTGACAAAGTTTTTTTTTCCAGGATATATTATTCTTCATTTTTCTCTTAAGAATGATATATTTTGTACTTTTACTGGTTTTTGATAGTAAAAGTTCAAACTCCTGTCAGGATGCAGAACCCTTTTATTTTTGTATAGGGTGATATATTCCTTGAAAATGAATCAAAAGGAGATGGTGTTATATTCGAGTCATTTCATTCATAAACTCTAGTTCAAATCAATAACCAAAGCTGATTGTTAACAACCTGCAAAATTTTGGCTGTACATGTTTTATTCTAAAACTGTCAAAAGGTTAAAACACAAAATGTATGGTCAAAGTAAAGTATGGTAATCATCTGGGATACTTAACCACTGCCTAGATCTAAAGTGTTTTAAAGCAAGGGCTGGGCATGTGGAAATTTTCATTAAGCTTCCTGTAAACCCTGCTTGCTATGTTAATCTTGATAAATTTACATTTAAAATGTCTCTTTGTCAAGAAATTAACTCTACAGGTATTTCACATTCATCATCAGAGCAGCAGTTGTCCAAAACAACTGTCAAAGCTTATCCACTGATGCACAACAGTGTTTGACCAAAGTAGCTTTCAAATCCTTACCATTATTTTTTTCTTTAACCACTGATTGATTAACTCCATCAAAAATGGTTAAAAGATCTTCAGTTGTCCATCCTATCCTTCATATCCTCTCACAATCATTTCAAACAGCTGTTGGATCATCAAAAGTCACCACCAGTTGTTAGCTCAGATGAGTTACATCTCCAGCCTCACCTTTTGTACATAAAATCCTTTATAAACCTCGTCCATTTTACCAAAAACCTGACAACATCATTTGAAAAGGGATTCTTACAAAAGGTCATCCTAAAACAATTGTCCTTTCCTTGGCACCATATCATTCCATCAACAAGTCCTGTACCATGGGGTACTAAATGACAGAAAGTTGGATAGTGGTCATGTAAGAGGAATTTCAACAGTTCAGGGAAACCAAGTCTGAAAACTTGTACCACTACCAAAGGATGAGAGTCAAACTGGTAAAAAGTGGGCCCTTAAAGAACATAGCATATGTTGGAGCATGGTTGTCAAGGCTCATGTTATTCCGATTATGCACCAACAGCAGATGTTATCACAACCACTGATTGAGGAATACCTTGATGCTGCTACAAGCTGAAAAGTCTATCTGTTTTGGTCACTTCAAAATATGTTATTGGATTTTGATATAATTGCTTAAAAGACTTCTTTTATGCAGGAATATCAGGTAGCTGAGATATATCATTAAAAAAAATTCAACATCTCCTTGTTCCATCATCACCTTACATCAGACATCACTTTGTGAGGGATTGCTATGAAAAAGGTTTGATTTCTCTGCACCATGTACCAACTAAAGATCAGCTGGCAGATGTGCTAACAAAAGCATTAGACACATCCACCTTTGAATGCTTGATCTCTAGGATTGGCATGCTAAACATGGAATAACAAGCAAAATCTTGTTTTTCTATGAATAAAAGCATTAAAATGTTTTCAGAAAATCAAAAATCCATCCTTAAAAATAGTTAAAAATGAATTTTTCATTAAATCCTTAAAAGTCTGCCATAACCACTGTTTTTGGTTCAACATCTGTTCTGATTCAAAACTGTCCACTGCTGAAAGTCAACCTCTGTTCTCTCATCTCCTTGGTAATCACCGTTGTTCAAAATCAGTGTTTTAAACCACTGACCCAAGCTATCCACTGATAGTTATAGTCACCCACTGCTTTCATTTTACCTTTATAAACCACTAGTAATTGATTCATCAGTGGTTTCCTAAACAACTGTCCTCCATTATTCATCCTTCATCAGAGGTTGGCACGTGGTCAGTACTAGGCCGTCAGATCTTTGTAACCGCTGCCACGTCAGCATCTACTTTTTCCCTTATAAAACCCTGATCAAAACCCCTAAATAGGGTTTTCACTGTTGAATCGAATTCAAAATTCCTTTCTAAAACAGTTTTCCCCAAACATTCTCATAACCCTCATCATCTTCACTTCATCTTCATCATCTCCGATTCAATCATGGTGAAAAAATCCAGTAAAACCAAACAAAAAGATTCAACCACGATTGAGATTCCATTCAAATATTCACACAATTACTTGGGTATTTTTGACAAACCTAGTGAAATCACAACCTTTGATTCCATCATCGACACACTTTCATCCACAAAGTACAAAACTTTGCTAACCTACGATGCAACCGTCTACCTTGCTACTCAAAGGGAGTTTTGGAAAAATGAAACTCTTGAAACGGTGGACAAAAAGGTTGTAGCTATAAATTCTTCAATAAAGGGTGTAAAATTTTCCATTACACCTCAAAGTATTTCTGAAGTTTTTGAACTCAACGATCATGAAGGTAAAAATTCTTTTCCAAAAACAGAGTATCAAAATGATTTTCAGGAAAGAGGTTATGATGAACAAATGAAGAAAGATACTCTACAGAAAGGCAGCTTTCCTCCTGCCATGAGATTTTTCTTTCACACTCTTCTTATGTGTGTATCTAATAAGACCACGGCATTCAATGAAATTCCATTAAAAATTCAGTACTTGGGGTATGCTATTTTGCAAGAAGAAAATTTTAATTACTCCCAATTAATTTTTAATGAATCGGTCAAAAATGTTGATAAAAAGGCTTTCTTATTATTTCCTAGATTTTTGAGTTATTATTTTAAGAAAAAGTTTTCAAAAGATAATGCCCATGTGCTCATACAGGGTGCTCCTCTTCACATAAACAGTTTAACTGCAGAAACATTCACAAGAATGTTAAAACCTTCCAAAACACAAGCAGAGGTACCTGAGCAGACTTTAGCAGCTACCACTGCTCCTCAGGTATCTGCTGCTGAGCCCACTGCTCCAGGTGATCATAGTAGCACAACCACTGCTATGAAACCCACACCTACCATACCAAAAAGCCCAAAAAGAAATCATCCAAAAAGCCCCCCCCCCCCCAAACCCATAAAAAAGGTAACTCTGGAAGATGAGATCCCATAGCAAATACCTGTGACAACACCAAAGTCACCAATAACCACTGCTGCTACTTCCTCACAGCAGATGGAAGAAAGATCTCCACCATTGCCTCAAACTCCTCCTGCATATTCACAAAAAGATCAGGTTGTAAGCACAGGGACACCAAATTATGATGCTCTAGAATCACTTGATTCTATCATCCACAGCCCACTTCTCGGGACAAATTCGCTTTCTACACCCAACCTCACAGCTCAAATTCCACCACAAATATTACCTTTGTTGGATGCAGTTGATATTGCCCAGACACAAAACAGTTCTTCTCAATTACCTGTCATTGAGAACATACCCCAACAAGTGACTGAATCTGGTGTCTTTACCACTGTTAACCCACCAACATCTGAGGAGGTTACACTGCAGGAATTACCTGTAATTCCTGTCAATAGTTCAAGTGGAGCAGCAACTACAAGTGTTGGATCAACAGATCTACATTTGGCCAGTTGTTTCATCAATCAGACTCCCTTGAAGGCAATTCCTTCTATAACACCTCTGATATGCACTAGTGAGTTTATTTTGACCACTGGTACCATCAAAAGGTTATCAAGTGCTGAAGGAAGAAGACCCCAGTACCAAGAACAAGGGGCATCAATGGATGACTTTTGGAATTCGTTCCCTAAGTCAAACATTAATACAACCACTGCAGGTGGGAAATCAGATGATCCCATTAAGTTGGGTGATGATTTAATGTACCAAGAATTGATGGCTAGAGTTGAAAAACTGGATACACCTGTTGCAGAAATTAAAGACATGCTGCGACAGTTGTTGAAAGTTCAAAAGGTACCACCCACTGCTGCTCCAGCTCAAGCACCTGCACCACAACCTACACCTGCTGCAAATGAGCTCTAGAATCTGGTTCAACCATTGCTCATCCATCAAAGGCAATTAGCTGATCAGCAACATGAGATTCAGGTTCAAAAGATCAGAAATGCCATGGAAGCAAGGTTTAAAGACACACAAGCGGATATCAAGGCTATCAAGGCCCATTTATTAAACACCGCTGGCACTGCTTCTCCCTCTATCATTTTTGTGGACAACCCACCACCAGCTGATGCCAAAAAGGGGAGAAGATGAAGCAGTTGAGAAAAAGGGGATATGAAGATGGCATCTACATTGCACCTGATAAATCAAGCATGCTTGCAGACATCCCCAAGCCAGATGGGTCCAAAAAGATTGATGTGACCACTAATGCCATTGCAGATGAAAATGCAAAGGTTAAAAGGGATAGAGAGGCAAAGGGCAAGTCCAGGTTTGAAGAAGAAAAGAAAGTGTTTATGGAAAAGGAAGTTTAGGGTGTTTCAGAGCCTAATGATGAAGAAAATCCTCAGCCAGAAAGAAAACAGCCCACTAGAAAAGTGAGGCAACCCAAAACCACACCTTCTAGAAAAACAAAACACACTTCTCAACCTCCCAAAAGCTCCACACATCAATCTTCCAAACCAACAGCTGTTGTAACACCTGTTGTATCAACAACTGTTGGTACTTCAGTGGTTTCAGCAGTTGTTAACCCTACAACCACCACTTCCACTACAACAATTGCTCCCACTTCAACCACTGCCCCACCAAAAATACCAACACCACCAAAAACATTCTCACCACCAAAACAGCCACCTGCTAAAGTGCAGAAGACTTCTACTGACACATCAGTAGTTGTAATGACAACAGTAGTTGAAACACCTGTTGTCTCAATATCTGTTAGTCAAAACACCACCACTACACTTCAAGCCATATTCACTCCAATTAAAAAACCACCAACAAACACTCCTTCACCAAATAAAACTTACACCAGAAAAAGAAAACTTCAGGTAAATGATGAAGATGTACCAGCACCCATTCCCCTCTCATCTGTACCCTACAATGTAATTCCAACACGACCATTCATTCCACCAACTCTAGCCAATCCAATAAAAGATCCAAAAATTCTTGAAGGCTATGACCCTGCTGATATAACTCCAATAGCTGCAACTTATCCACTAGAATTGGAAGTTGTAAAGAATGAAATGAGACAATTCTACACAGTGGATGATCCTTCAAAAAGAAAATTTCCTTCTTTAATTGGTTACAGAGATCCAGCCAACATCGATGCATATTTAAAACTCAAAGCCAGGCAAGCTAATACTAGAGCCAGACTTGAATGCCAAGGGAAAAGTGACAATGAAATTTCAAGTTATACACAGTTTTTGCTCACTAAGGTTAAAATATTTGAGGATTATGCAAGAGACCTGAGCAAAGAAATGTCTAATCTGCCACCAGAAGCTGACCTACAAAAGGAAATGAGAAAGGATTATCTTACATTCATCATGAGAGAAAAATTATATCCAGCTAAAGAAGAACAGTTCAGTGAATGGCCACTCATTGCTTTAAAGCATGAGGTAAACAGAATTGAGAGGATAAAAAATGATCCAGGTATGAAAAGGTTAGCACCAAATTGGAGTAAATACAAAAAGGCCATTGATGATCTTACCTTGGAGTATAAACGAAAGAAGCAAGAATTGGTTGATGCAAAGGTTGGAACTGCCAAAGCCATATCAAAATGGACAAAGCAATATACGTATGAAGCTTATGAAAGGCTAAGAAAAAGGAGAATGACAGATCCTAACTTACCAAATAAGCTTGAGTACGAAACCATTTATAAGCCAAAGAAGCAGGTCCACACTTCTAAACCATTATTCACATCAGCAGATACCTCTGTCATCGTGTTAAACCAAAGGAAGAGGCAACAGCTGACTGATGCAGAAGAGAAAGAAAAAGAAGCTGAGTATTTTAAAGAAGCTATCAAGAAAATGGCATTAGAAGAAGATAGCTCAGCAAAACTTCAAAATGCTGCCAAAAAATTATTAAACAGGCCATCATCTCCAAACTCATCTTCAAATAAACCTCTCCCAAGAAACCCATTGGGTTCAAAAATACTAAAATGGATGTCTGATCAAAAGACCCATGTATTGACGTTGATCAGATCCAATGGTGAAGTAAAGCACATATCAAGGGAACAAGCATTGGGCCTGGGTGTTGAAGATCTACAAGATCTCCTTGAGCTTATACTGTGTAGGGATGAGGATGACACAAGTTCCATGGACTTTGAATTACAATTTAAAGGACAAGTTAGGGAACTTCTGATGAGACAATAAAGATCCATAATAATGAAGGGTTTTGGCATCATCTGTTCCAGAGGGAGATTGTTGGGATTGAACCCTACAGAGGAACAGATGATGTAAAGCCAAAACTGGTTCAGAGCAGTGGATACATCATAAGCAGTAGTTTGCACTAAACTTTCCCCTTAAAAGTGATTCTAAACAACTGCTGCCCCTAAGAACTGATATGTTATAACTACTAATGGTCTACAACAACTGCTGTTTCCAAAAGACTGTTGAAGACAAAGTGCTGCTTAGTCAATCTACTGGTTTAGTTCAAGTACTGCTGAAGACCAAAGCACTGCTAGGGCTGAAGCAGTGGTATGAAGAATCAGTTGTTTGTTTTCCTTTTGTATTGTAACCAGTTATTAGCATAGCAGTAGTTAGATAACAGTGTTTGTATAGAACAGTTGTTAGAGGTTGTTAGGTGGTTAAATGTCACTTTCATGGAGACGTCAGCTTAGATGCTTCAGTGGTTTGATCTGTATTATAAATAGAATAGTTTGCACTGTTCTATGGGGAGGTGTGAGAGAGTCTTCTCCTCCAATCCATTCATCTTGTATGATCAACCAGTGAACATATGGCTGAGGGGGAGTTTTAGTATGTAAGCATTGCAATCATTATGTTTTTGTAATCATTCGACTTAATGAAGAACATATGTTTACTGAAAACTATTTCTCTCTGATTGTGTTGTAAAGTTTGTTTCCATTTCCGCTGCATTAGATCTCTATTTCACTTTCATTCATTGTTCAATTATTACAAACAAATACAATCATGATAAGCCTCAGATCTTAACAATTGGTATCAGAGCATGGACAGTCAAATTCGATCTAACAATCAATTTGACATAACAGTTTAGCTCAAAATTCATTGATACTAAGGTTGGAGCAGACAAAAGAGCTACCCTGAGATCATTCAAGAGATGACGGATAAGATCCTTCAAATCCGCGATAACTTGATCAAGGCTAGGAGCAGACAAAAGAGCTACGCTGATAAAAGGCGTAAGCCTCTGGAATTTGGTGTTGGAGATCGAGTACTGCTCAAAGTATCTCCCTGGAAGGGAGTGGTTCATTTTGGTAAGAAGGGAAAGCTCGCCCCTCGCTACGTGGGTCCTTTCATGGTAATCGAAAGGATTGGTAAGGTGGCGTACCGACTCGACCTACCATAGGAACTTAACAGTGTACATCCGGTATTCCACGTATCTAACCTCAGAAAGTGTTTGGCCAATGAAGAACTTCAGGTTCCCGTCGAAGACTTGCAAGTGAACGAAACCTTACATTTTGTGGAGAAACCAGTTGTAACACCCCGAAAACGGGTTTGATAGCCAAACCACGTTAATATTAATGAACGGGTGAAATACCGTTAATGGTAAAATTTAACCCAGTGAATATTAGGATTTAAATAAATAATCCTAAATATTAATTAAAAAGAAGAATAAACGCTTAGAGAAAACAGAGTTTGTAAGAAGCCCAGATTAATGGGACTTAAAATAAAACGGGTTATAATTTTTCCGAACCCACTAAGTTAACTAGGAATTTTTAACCTAGTTAGTAAAAAGAGATAATGTTGGAATTAAGTAGGTTGTGACCTACTTCATAACTAACTAACCAAAAAAAATAGAGGGACTAAAAGTGGCAAATTTGAAACTGAGTTATTTAAAATAACTTAGACACAAAAAACACACACATAAGTGTGTTTCTGGTTGACATTTTCACCAGCCAAGAAAAGGTTCTTCTCTTGAACCCTAAATTGCAAAGAAATGCTCAAATCAAAGGGGAAATCAAGCTAAAAATTGGGGCTTTTAATAAATTCATGATCACCCAAGCTAGGAGATCACAAGGTATGTTGAATTTATTTATTTGGTGAAATTTTGAAATTCTGATTAACATTCAAGAATGAAATTCTTGCATGAATGTTGAATGTTTTAGTAAAATTAATGTGAGTATAAGTCAGGGAACAAAACCCTAGATGCAAACTTGTTGAATTTGTACCATAAACTAGTGATTAGTCAACTTGTGAAGTATGAAATAAGTGGGTTTTATGGTATTAGGATGAACACTTGAAAAGTGATGATAACTATGTGAAATTTTATGACATGATGTAAGTTCTAGATGTTGTTCATGTACAATAGACATAGAAGCTTGATTTTGATGTTAAAGCTTGGTTAAAATGTTAGTCATGAACTAGACAAAAGATGTATAAAAATCTTGCCCTCTAGGTATTTGTTAAAATGCCTAAGTGAAATCGCGCGTCTACTCGTTTGAATGTAGAACTTAATTAGATTAGGTATTCGGATGAATGCCTAATAAAGTGATGAAACGAGTTTTTACTTATGAATGAAAATCCGTAGATCTTGCATAACGAAAGGAGAAACTATTCTTGTTAAACGAGAGCTAAATTAACATGATGTAAAAAAATAGTTAAAACGGTGGCTTAAAAGAACACCTACCGGGTAATTTGAGAATGCCTAAACTAGTCGATAAACTTGAATGTGCATTTTATATACTAATGGGCATTTGACTTTTTAAAAGCCAAACCGACGTACAATGAATGCTAATTTTTATATGAAATACGTAAGGTGGAATAGTCATAATTGATAATGACTAATCTAACCGTCTTACGAATTATAATAATAGTTGACGCTTAACAAGCTAGATGGAAGCTAGGGAAGGAAGCGAGTCAAACGGATTGAGCACGCGGAAAAGCATAACCGGATGCAAGGTAAGTAAAGCTTACGCCCCTTATATTATTTACCAAATGCTTATTGTGAGTATAGAATATGAATAGTACGATGTAAATGAAGTAAGATGTTCCGGCACGATATAATGCGGGTCGGAACAAGTGAGAATGGCAAAAACCATAGATTATGGTAAAAAGGGTAAATAAGGTAAACCTGATGTGAGATGATAAACAAATCTAAAATTTTGAAAACACTATGTTATGGTGTAAACTTGGCGGGTAAAATGGTAAAGTAGTAATCCGGGTATGGATTAACGAATAGATAAAAGATTTGAAAGGACATCATTTGGTGAAAGTTATAATGGGTCAAACAATTTGAGAAAATGTCTTTTAAGTAAATAAAACTCACAGTGCAAACCGGAATAGGTTCAAGGGGCGAGATGGTATTAAAAATACATCGTCTGTTGAAAAATGGTCATTTCGACTAAACGGGTCAAATGGTGTGTTAATACCATTTGACATTAATAACTGATGACCACTTGTTGAGTTTTTGTGACCACAGGAAATAACATATGTTTGCGTTGCTTTAACTAAAAAATTTAAAGCAAAAGGTATGTAAACGGGTCAATCCTATGACCCGAGCCAGGTACGCATAATTAGATTTATAGTTGAAAGTGGTATTTTGGTCAATTAATTAGTGGAAGTCCTTCGTCGTAAAATGAGGGACTAAAATTGACCAAAAAGCCCTTGATGGGTAAATTGGGCAAACAACCCATATGGGTTGTTTAGGAACTTGCATTATGATTATGGAATATAGGTAGATACTTTGAATATGGAATTATAAAGTGTGAAAAAAAGAGCGAGTTTTAGACTAAATCGCTTAAAATCCCATAAATGGGTCAAAAAGGATTTATTTTGCGCATAGCTTATGTACTAGTCGCGTATTTCGTAAGAAAGTATGAACCCGAGCTAGAGATCTTGAGTTAACTACATTGATGTATGTATTGGGTTGTTTAAGAAACAAGTTGGTGGTTTTAAATAGGAACGGGTCAAAATGTTGAATTTGAACAATAAGCTGAATGCTTAAAAATTTAGAATTTTATTAATTCGAATGTTGAAATTTTAACTCCATATGATGGAAAATCAAATTACGGACACGTAGGAAAAAGAATCACGTGAATCGAATATGTAAATCAAAAGTTATGACATTTCAAAGTTAGATTTCGGATTAAAACTATAGCTGGCAAAATGCAGCTTTCAGTAACGAACCCGCTGGAAATCAGTCTTCCCCGCGCCACGCGACGGGTCACAACGATAGGGGCGCGACACGCGACATGCGTCGCGGCACGCGACAAAAACAGAAGTGTCTCTCGCGTGCCTCGAGAGACATATATATCCAATTTTTTTTTTTAATTTGATTATGGAACTTGTTTAAACTTCCTTATAAGTTAACAAAACTAACTTTTAAGTTGGTTTTGATCTTAGGTGTATGCCAAGACTTCCCGGATGAAGATCAAGCTTAACGAAGAACCGAACACGATGCAGTTACAAGCTTCCGCACATAGTTTCGTCGTTATTTTTTTTAAACGACGAATTTTTACCAATCAAGATGCAATGTTTTAAAATTTAGAAAAGTTTTAATTAACATGTATTTTATTGTTTATGTATTTATAATTACATGTTTATTTTCATAAACTATACGAAAACCGTAAAATAATAGCAAGGGTCTTACAAGTTGGTAATCAGAGCTCATGGTTAAAGAAGTAAAGCGTGTTCGGTTCGAGGCTTGATCGCAAATCCGGTAAGTGTATGTATATTAATAGTTTAGTATGACTAAGGTGTTGTGAACAACACATAGGGTTATCGTGTAATACACGTTACCCCAATTAAATCGATAAAGGATAGATATAGTTAACAAAATTACGTGTGTTGATACGTTTAGTGGAAAAGCCTTGTATTATAATACGGGTGTTCATCAAAGTCGAAATTACTAATTCTTATAAATGTTTTAGTTGAAGGACACTCGCATCCGAAGATAGCGGGAGTTTAACAAATTGCGGATCTGACAAAGGAACGGTCCAAAGTATGACGAGCAAAGCATGCTCAACAAGGACCTAAACCGCGTGACGATCGCGAACAAGGTTAATGGCATGGAAAGCCCGTTAGGGCAAGCATTACCAGGTGCACGCTTTTAAATTTAATCGCACAAGTAGTAATATGCAACAAACACGTAGGGAATGACGGTTGCATATATACGATAAAACTCGGAAAACCTGAATAGGATATCTATTCAGGATGATGTTTTCAAGAGAAATTTACTAGAAACATGTGTTATTCACGATGATGAATAACAAAGAAATAATAGGATTAGTTCATATGGAAACTTGGACGGGGGTAATTATCCAAGTGGAAAATGCTCAATATCATGCTATTGAGAAAAGTAGCAACCACATTAACGAGTGTAATTATATAATAGTTGGATAAAAAGGAAAACATTGTATATGTTCAAGAATAAAACGGGTAAAACTAAAAATTGTTAAATAGCCATTGAATAAAGTTTTGCTATTATAAATCAATAATGTAGAAAGATTAGAGGCATTACTTACATGGGGTGTAATGTGAAAATTATAAAAAGATCACGTGTACCATGTGTTGATTGCTTACTCTGGCCAAGTAAGTAGTGAACACATGATACCACGAACTTCTTATGATGGACACATTTACGTCCGATGTAGTAAGGACGGGGCGAATGGGACGAACTGAAAAGGTACCCAGATGAATCAAATAAGCAAGATGTCTGATAATAGACGTAAACACAAGTCGGTGATGGAAGCGTATTACGTTAAAATGATGAGCCCAAGGGAAGGGACAAGAAACAAGGTAAATAAGAATACGGACCGACTAATGAGAATGCTAAGGTATAGGGATAAAAGTTTGACTGTCATAAGTGATGAAATTCACATGAACAAATCAAACAGATTAAATAAAGAATAGAGGACTTGGTAGAATAAAAGCGATGGATTTCGCTAAGACGACCCAATAAGTTAAAACGATGTCTAAAACCATATCATAATGGTTACTTTAAAGATGACTTGGGTAAAGATACCCGATAGATGGGTAGGATTTTGAGCGAATGTGTAAACCAAGAGATAGGAACGTGGATTGAAAGTAAAAAAAGCTCGGATTGAGAGTTATGACTAAAAGACGACAAGATTTTGCAAACATAAATTTTGAAAATTTCGTTCGACTATTTCAAAGTTGAATGGGTAGAATAAAGAATGAAGTTTGACATTCATAAGTGAGGAAATTTCACACGAACAGGTCAAACGAGTTAAATAAATAAAAATAACGTTTGCTAATGTAAGTAAGCACGGGCCGAATAAATAAAAGCGCGAAATATTAAGATAAAAGAACCCGGGTAATGGGTTGTAAACAAATATAGAAATAAACCAGATAACGGTAAGTGTGAAACAAACCGACCCGTAAATGACGTGAGAAATCATAGAGTCGGAAGGATAATTCGAAAGAAAAAGAATGTAGCCTTGGACTATGGTCAAGGTCAAATGAACTCCAAAAGCAAAGATAAATGATTCTAAACATAAAAAGGGGTGTCTTGACGCCATATACATATAAATATATATACATTCAAATAAAGACTCGAATAAAAGATGATCTACGTGATCATCATAACCTACGGGATTATAAGTAATGTTAAGGTTTACGGGACCAAAAAGACCTTTGGGTCACAAATAGAAAGAAATGAACTATAAGGGCCTCGTCAAAAAGGGGTGAAGGCCTATAGAAACAGCCTACGAGGCTAAGTGAAAGAACCTACGGGTCACTTATATAAAGCATGGGAACAAGTTGCGACTCCCACATAAAATAATAACGTGAAGGAATAAATTCTTGATCATCAATTCCTCGATATAAGTGATTGACTTAAGTTAAAGAGAAAACGTTAAACTAAAATTCAGTTTTAGTAAGAAACAACGTTTTAACGAATATGAATATTACGAGAGAAATTAGAAAATGGTTTATATTAGACAATATAGGTCTTAACACCGATAGGTATAAGACGATACGTTCGAAAGAAGATTTTGATAATGAAAAGTTTATATAAACGTAAACATGACGTGAATGCAAAGCGAGCACGGTCTTAAAAAGTGATATAGAATATAATCACGTAGTAACGTGAGTTACGGGATAGGAGGTCATAAACTCATATAAGGGCGGAAAGGAAATATGGTATACCGAGTAACGGGGTATAAAGCAGTAGGTGACTAGTAAGTTTAGTCGTAAAGTCCATTTAAGGTCAAAATAGTAATTATAACTTAATAGAAGCGCTTATCATTTCAGGATTAACGTGGAATCTGTGGGAAATATGTAAGAAAGGTTTCAAGGACGAAACCTTTTTTAAGGGGGTTAGACTTGTAACACCCCGAAAACGGGTTTGATAGCCAAACCACGTTAATATTAATGAACGGGTGAAATACCGTTAATGGTAAAATTTAACCCGGTGAATATTAGGATTTAAATAAATAATCCAAAATATTAATTAAAAGGAAGAATAAACGCTTAGAGAAAACAAAGTTTGTAAGAAGCCCGGGTTAATGGGACTTAAAATAAAACGGGTTATAATTTTCCCTGTTAGGATCTGAGTTTGGTTTTGATTGTGTTTTTGTTTGAAATAAGATGAAGATGAATGAGTAGTGCAGCGGAATTTAAGATGGAAACAAACTTTGCACACAATCAAACAGGAGAATTGTTTTTATCAAACATTTTCAACAAAGAACCGAAGGATTGAATTTATTTCAATAACGATTACAATGCATGTATGAATACAAACTCCCCCTCAGCCTGAGCTCACAGTGTTTGTTCGTGCAGGAAGAAGATTTTGTAAAGAGCTAATAGAACAGTGCATGGTACTGTTCTATTTATAGGCACGGACAAACCACTGAGGCATCAATGTTGACGTCACCATGAAAGTGACATCTAACCTCCTAACAACTTCTAACAACTGATCTATACAAACACTGCTTAAGCTAACAACTGCTATACAATACATTACATAAATAAACTAAACTACTGCTGGTCCTTCCACTGTTGTGACTTCAGCAGTACTTGATAACTACCAGTAGTGCTTGACCCATAGCAGTAGATTGAACAACAGGGCTTTAGTCTTTGACTTGATCAGCGGTTATAGGTCAGCAGTTGTAACGATCAGTAGATAGGAGGTCAGCAGATGTTGAAACCACTTTCAAGGGGAGAGACTTGTAACATAACATCTGCTTATTCTGGATCCACTGTCCTGATCCAGTTTTGGCTTTAATTATCTGTTCCTCTGATAGGGTTCAATCCCAACAATCCCCCTGGAACAGATAATGCCAAAACCCTTCATTATTGTGGAACTTTATTGCCTCATCAACAGTTCCCTTATCTGACCTTTAAGTTGTAACTCAAAGTCTAGGGCATCTGTGTCATCTTCATCCCTACAAAGTGGAAGATCAAGGAGATCCTGCATATCTTCAAGACTTAGGCCAAGTGCTTGTTCCCTTGTTATTTTCTTCACTTCTCCACTAGACTTGAACACAGTCAGTACATGGGTCTGTTTGTCAGTTTTCCACTTTAGTACTTTTGAGCCAGGTGGGTTTCTTGGGAGATTTTTATTGGATGAGGAGTTTGGTGATCCAGGCCTTGTGATGACTGTTTGAGCAGTGCTTGCAGGTTGGTTTAGGCCAAGAGTTTCAGCTATCATCTTTTTAATACCTTCCTTTACAAGCTCATCTCCTGCCATTAATTCTGCCACTGTTTCAGTATCCAACTGTTTTTGTTGCCTTCTTTTAAAGATGGCTGCACCAGCTGGAGCAGTGGGTCTCCTGATTTGCAGCTTTGGTGGTCTTTTTGAGACCTCTGCTTCAGGGTAGTCAGGTTTTTGTGGAACTTTAGGATCTTTCCTCCTTAATTCCTCCAACCTTTTGTAGGTGGACCTGACTATATCTTCTTTCCATCTTGCCACTTGATTTTTGGACCCATAGTCAGCAGCAACTAATTCCTCTTTCATTCTCTTCAGCTCTAATGTCTTCTCAGGCACATTCTTTTTGTACTTTGACCAATTTGGAGGAGTGTGTTTGACCTTATTCTTTATCATTTCTTGAATCCTGGCTGCTTCTTGTTCAAGCTCAGGAATGGTTCACTCCTTGTACATATGCTTTTCTCCCTTGTACTTCTTGGTTGCCATGATGCTTTCAATGTAGTCTTTTCGCTCTTTCTGAGATTTGTTGACAAACATTTTTTGCAAATTGCTCTAAGGATCTGACTTGAGTAAATAGAAACTGGTAATGCCTTTGAATTTCTTTGTCAGATTTTCCTTGAGAGTTTCTTTTGGAAATATCCTCTGCCTGTTTAGCCTTAACTTTCAAATATTCTTCAATGTTGTTAGGCCTTGGATATCCTTCAACTGATGGCAACTTCCTTTTAGCAGGGTCATCCTCATAGTAGAAGGATTTGATCTCTTCTCTAACTGCTTCAAGTTCTAGAGGAAATTGGACACCTGCAGGAGTAATGACAGGGATTGGTTGTTGAACTGGAGCTGATGAGAGAGGAACAGGGTTTGGAATAAGTGCAAGTGATTGTGAAGATGTTGGTGGTGATGGAGAATCATCATCAGGTATGAAAATCCTTCTCCTTTTTATTGAAGGAGAGGCTGATGATGTCTTGGGTGGATCAGTGGTGGTATTTTGAGTGGTGGATGGTGGCTGACTAACAGTTGTTGAAACAACTAGTGTTTCAACCACTGTTGCCATTACAACAGATGTTGTAACATCTGGTGTCTTCTGCTTTTTGGCAGGAGGTGATGGTGGTGAGGTTGTTTTTGGTGGTTTTATTGGTGGAGTGATTTTTAATAGTGGTGGTAAGGCAGTGGTTGTGGTGTGCGTTGAAGTGGTAGTTTGAGGTTTGGAGCCTTTAGTAGGTGGTTTAGAAGCATGCTTTTTAGGTTGCCTCACTTGTCTAGTGGGCTTCTTCTTTTCTTCCTTGGGATTTTTCTCATCCATAGGTTCAGAAGGACCTTGTGCATTTAGCTTCATGAAAGCTCTCTTCTCCTGTTCCCACCTGGCTTTATCCTTAGCCTCTCTATCCATTTTTACACTTGCTTTTGCTTCAGCTAGTGCATTTTCAGTAACATCAATCTTTTTACTACCATCTGGCAAGGGAATATTTTTAGTCATGTTTTCCTTTTCTGGTTCAATATAAATACCATCTTCAATTCCCTTCTTTATCCACTGTTTGATTTTCTCCCCCTTTTTGGCATTATCTGGAGGAGGGTTATCAAAGAAGAGAACAGTGGGAGGAGCAGTGCCAGTGGTTTCCAGAATGTGTGCTTTTAAAGCCATGATGTCAGCTTGAGTATCTTTAAACCTTGCCTCCGTGAGAGTTCTGATTTTTTGAATTTGGATCTCATGTTGCTGATCAGCTAGTTCTCTTTGATGTCAGAGCAATGGTTGAAATAAACTCCACAGCTCATTAGATAATGGAGCAGCTGTTGTGGGTGGTGCAACAGTGGATGTAGACTTTTGAGAATTTAACACCTGCTGCAGCATTGTTTTGATGTCTGCAACAGATGATTCAATTCTGTCCACTCTCTTCGTCAATTCTTTATATTTTAAACCATCACCCAATTGAATGGGATCATCTGATTTCCCACCAGCAGTGGTTATATCAATGGTAGACTTAGGAAATGTATCCCAAAAGTCATCCACTGATGCCCCTTGTTCTTGGTACTGGGGACTTCTTTCCTCATTTATGGACACTTTGAACAGCTCACCAGTGGGTAAAGAAAACTCACCAGTGGTTGCCCTAGTTGTCTCTGAAGAAATTGCCTTCAAGGGAGTCTTATTGATAAAACAACTGACCCAATGTAGACCAGTGGGTCCAACACTAGTAGTTGCTGCTCCACTTGAACTACTGACAGGAGTTACTTGTAACTCCTGCAGTATAACATCCTCAATTATTGCTGGGATAGCAGAGGTATAGGCAACAGACCCAGTCACTTGTGGGAGTATACTCTCATTTATAGGTGGTTGAAAGGAACTGGTTTGTGTCTGAGCTATATCAACTGCATGCAACAAAGGTAGCATGGATTGTGGTAATATGAGGGGTGAAGGTATTGGTGTAGAAAGAGACATGTCCTTGGGATCAGGACTGAGGAAGATGGATCCAATTGGACCCAGAGCTTCATAATGTGGGGTCCCTGTGCTTACAACTTGATCCTTTTGTGAGGATGCAGGAGGAGTTTTAGGCAAAGGTGGAGATCTTTCTACCAACTGCTATGAGGAAGTAGCAGCAGTGGTTATTGGTGACTTTTGTGTTGTCACTGGCAGTTGCTCTGGGATCTCATCTTCCAGAGTTGCCTTTGTGATGGTTGGGGGGTTTTCTGGATGGTTTCTTTTTGGTCTTTTTGGTAAGGGCAGGTGTGGGTTTCAAAACAGTGGTTATGCTGCCTTGATCACCTGGAGCAGTGGGCTCAGCAGCAGATACCTGAGGAGCAGTGGTAGCTGCTAAATTCTGCTCAGGCACCTCTGCTTGTGTTTTTGTAGGTTTTAACATTCTTGTGAATGTTTCAGGTGTTAAACTGTTTATTTTAAAAGGAGGACCCTGTACAAGTACATGGGCATTATTTTCTGAAATTTTTTTTTATCAAAATAGTAACTCAAAAATCTCGGAAATAATAGAAAAGCCTTTTTCTCAACATTTTTGACCAAATTATCAAAGATTACCTGGGAATAATTAAAATTTTCACCTTGAAGTATAGCATAACCCAGGTATTGTATCTTCAACGGGATTTCATTGAAAGCGGTGGTTTTGTTAGAAACACACATAAGAAGGGTATGAAATAAAAACCTTGTAGCAGATGGAAAACTGCCCTTTTGTAAAGTATCTATTTTCATTTCTTCTCCATACCCTCTTTTAATGAAATCTCCTTGGTACTCTGTTTTCGGAAAAGAATTTTTACCTTCCAGATCATTGAGCTCAAATACTTCAGATATGGCTTGAGGTGTGATTGAGATTTTCACACCTTTTATTGTGGAATTGATGGCAACAACCTTGTTGTCCACCTTCTCAAGAGTAGCATTTTTCCAAAATTCTCGTTGAGTAGCAAGATAGACGGTTGCATTGTAAGTGAGCAAAGTTTTGTACTTTGTTGAGGATAATGTGTCTATGATGGAATCGAAGGTCTTTGTGTCACTGGGTTTTTCAAGAATACCCAAGTAATTGTGAGACCATTTGTATGGAATTTCAACCTCGGTAGGCTCCTTGGTTTTGGATTTGCTTGCCTTTTTCACCATGATTGAAACAGAGAATGGGAGAAATGAAGACGATGAAGATTGTAGGAGAATTTTTGTGGAAAACTGTTTTGACAAAAGAATTTTGAATTCGATTCGACAGTGAAAACCCTGTTTGGGGGTTTAGGGCAAGGTTTTATATGATGAAAAACTGAATGCTGACGTGGCAGCGGTTACAAAAATCTGACGGATAAATACTGACCACGTGTCAACCTCTGATGAAAGGATGAAATAATGGAGGACAGTTGTTTGAGAAACCACTGATGAAGCAATACCAGTGGTTCACAAAGAAAATGAAAACAGTGGGTGACTTTCACTATCAGTGGATAGTTTGTGTCAGTGGTTTTAAAACACTGAAGTTTGTCAACAGTGTTTACCAAGGAAAATGAAGAAACAGAGGTTGACTTTCCGCAGTGGATAGCAAATAACAAACAGATGTTTGCACCAATCAGTGGTTATGGCAGACTTTTAAGGATTTAATAAAAATTTCATTTTTAGCTATTTTTAAAGATGGATTTTTGATTTTCTGAAAACATTTTAATGCTTTTATTCATAGAAAAACAAGATTTTGCTTGTTATTCCATGTTTAGCATGCCAATCCTAGAGACCAAGCGTTCAAAGGTGGATGTATCTAATGCTTTTGTGAGCACATATGCCAGCTGGTCTTTAGTTGGAACATGATGCAGAGAAATCAAACCTTTTTCATAGCAATCCCTCACAAAGTGATGTCTGATGTCGATATGCTTGGTGGTTGAATGGGAAACTGGATTTTTTATGATATTTTCTGCTGCCTGACTATCCAACATGAGTGGTGTCTTTAAGGCAGTGATACCAAAATCCAGTAACTGGTTTTGAAGCCACAGGAGTTGGGCTGTACAGCTTGCAGCAGCAATGTATTCAGCTTCAGCAGTGGATGTTGAAACAGCTGCTTGCTTTTTGCTTTGCCATGAAACTAAGCAATCACCTAGAAACTGGCACCCTCCTGAAGTGGACTTCCTTGTGGTGTAACATCCGGTAAAGTCACTATCTGAAAATCCTAAAAGCTGGATATTCCCATTAGCTGGATACCAGATACCAAGTGTGGGAGCACCTTTTATGTATCTGAAGATCCTTTTTACAGCAATGAGGTTTGATTTTCTGGGAGCTGATTGACTTCTTGCACAGACACATGTTGCAAACATGATGTCTGGTCTAGATGCAGTTAGGTACGGTAAAGACCCAATCATGCTTCTATAAAGTGTTTGGTCAATCAGCTCATCCTTTTCATCAGACATGACTAGCTTATTGGTTGCCATGGGTGTGTTGCATGGTTTACAATCATTCATATCAAATTTATTTAAAAGTTCTTTAGCATATTTGCTTTGATGAATGAAAGTTCTATTTTGCATTTGCTGAACTTGGAGACCAAGAAAGCATTGCAGCTCACCCATTGCACTCATTTCAAACTCAGCTATCATGAGTTGCCTAAACTCTTCACACATTTTATGACATGTGCTTCCAAAAATATTGTCATCCACATAAATTTGGACAATCATTAAATCCTTTCCTCTCCATTTTAGAAACAGTGTTTTATCAATGGTACCTCTTTTGAAACCATTTGAGAGTAGAAAAGTGGAAAGAGTTTCATACCAGGCCCTAGGTGCTTGTTTCAGGCCATACAAGGCTTTGTTTAGCCTGTAGACATGATATGGATAAAATGGATCCTCAAAACCTGGAGGTTGACAAACATACACCTCTTCTTGAATGGTACCATAGAGGAAAGCACTTTTGATATCCATTTGGAACACCTTCATGTTGTGGTTGACAGCAAAGGCCAGGAACAGTCTTATAGCTTCCAATCTTGCTACATGGGCAAAAGTTTCATCATAGTCTATCCCCTCTTCCTGTTTGTAACCTTGAACCACAAGCCTGGCTTTATTCTTGACAACAATGCCCCTTTCATCAGTTTTATTTTTGAAGACCCACTTTGTGCCGATGGGGCTTACATCTTTTGGCAGTGGTACAAGCTCCCATACTTGTTGTCTTTTAAACTGTTGGAGCTCTTCTTGCATGGATTCTACCCAGCTGTTGTCTTTCAGTGCCTCTTGGTACTTGACTGGCTGATGGAGTGATAGAAAACCAGCAAAAAGACAAATGTTTTGGGTTTGGCTTCTTGTGAGCACCCCTTCATTGATGTTGCCAATGATTTAGTCAGGTGGATGAGATCTCAAGAAGATTAAATCTCCTTGGTATGGTATGATGGCATTTGTTGGTGAAGGCTGCAGATGTGTATCATCTGAGCTAACCACTGCTGGTGACTTTGATGATCCAGCAGTGGCTTCAAAAGGTGGTGGAATAGGAGGTAATGGTGTGGACACATGCTGACTTTTATCCACTGTTTGGGGGCTTTTGTCAGCAGTGTTTGATGATGTGTAAGCAGAGGTTGATGGGCTACTTTGGTCAACAACTGTTGAGGTAGCAGTGGTTGAGCTTTGACAGCTGTTTTGTACAACTGATGCTTTTCCCTTTGTGGCATACTTTTGTTGAGGAATGATGATCTCATACCCATAGTCTTGTGATGAATCCTCTGATGGACCTGCACTGTTAGTCTTGACAGCAGTATTTGCAAAAGTGAATTTATCAAGATCAAATAAATCAGCAGGATTTGCTGGGATTTTCATTGATGAAAGTTCATTGAACTTCACATTCAAAGTCTCTTCCACTGTTTTAGTCCAAGTGTTAAACACTTTGTAGGCTTTAGCAGTGGTAGAGTATCCCAAAAGATAACCACTGTCTACTTTGGCCGCAAATTTTAAGATGGAATCTTTTAAATTCAAAATAAAGCATGGGCAGCCAAATACTTTAAAGTATGAGATCAGTGGTTTGATTTTATACAGAATTTCATATGCAGTCTTTTTGTGCCTGGGGTTTATTAAAACTCTGTTTTGGACATAGCAAGCAGTGTTTACTGCCTCTGCCCATAAAGTTAAAGGCAAACCTGAGTCAGCAAGCATGGTCCTAGCTGCTTCAATCAGTGTCCTGTTCTTTCTTTCAACTACCCCATTTTGCTCTGGTGTTCTAGGGATGCTATACTGCCTTACAATCCCTTTCTTCACACAGAAGGCATCCAACTCCTTATTTTTGAATTCTGTGCCATTGTCACTCATGAAGACTTTTACTGGAAGGTCAAATTGCTTTTCAACCTGTGTCACAAAGTCTTGCAAAATGCCTGCAGTCTCATCTTTTGAGTGTAAAAAGAAAGTCCATGTAAACCTAGAAAAGTCATCAATAATAACCAAACAATATTTCTTCTTTTTGAGACTCATGACTTGAACTGGGCCAAACAAATCCATGTGCAGCATTTGCAAACACTGGGTTGTTTTGGACTCTTCAATGGACTTAAAGGAGCTTTTATGCTGTTTTCCTTTTAAACAGGAAACACAATGCTCAGGACATGAAAACAATTTTTGTAGTAAGCCTCTTACCAAGCCATTTTTTGAAATTTCAGTGATTGTCTTGAGATTTGTGTGCCCCAATCTTCTGTGCCAAAGTTCTGTCTCTTTGTTAGAGGTAGCTGAGAATAGACAGGCATCAGATCTGGGCACTCTTTTGACATATCAACAACATAAACATTGCCACTTCTTTGAGCAACAAGTTTTGTTTTTCCAGTTTTTATTATTGCTTCAATCTTTTCAACCATTTCTGGTCCAACAATCCTACAACACTCCTTTGTGAAGAATGATCCATACCCCTTATCACTCATTTGTGAAACACTCGGGAGGTTGAATTTTAGATTGTCTATCAGATTGACATTTTCAAATTTTACATTTCCAGTTTGTACTGTACCAGACCCCAGAACTTTCCCTTTACTATTATTACCAAAGGATATATCACCCCCTCCATGAATTTTGAAATCTTTGAGAAGGGCTTTACATCCTGTCATGTGCCTGGAGCCTCCACTATCTACATACCAAAGACTATCTAAGCATGCAGAAGCTCCCTGCACATGAAGTAAAAGGATTAGTTCATTAGGGTCTCCAAAGCCAATAAGGCTTTGGATGGGGTCTCAACAGTGTCTGGGATGAGTTCAGATGCATGGCAGTGGTTAGGTCAGGGGATTGGACAGTTTTAGGACTGTTTCTCTCTGTTGTGGGTTTTGACCAATCACCTGCTGATAACCAAAAGGATGCCTATTCACTCTTGGTTTAGGGGGCCTTTTGTAGGTCTCATAAACGTGTGGAATCCTTTGGTAAGATGATTGTCCCTTGCCTCTTCTGAATTGGTTGGCAGGGGGTGCATCAGTCACTTGAACATCTCTTTGGACAGATGTTTGATTCAGCTGTTTTGTAACAGCTGTTTGGACTGGCACAAACAGTGGTTGATTCTTGGTGAATCTGACATATGATGTTGATGGACTCAAGGATGTTTTAGCAGTGTACTCATTCTTTTTAACATCAAAGTTTTTGAGATATACACATGCTTGAGTTTTGTGGTTTATTTTACCACAGATGGTGTAGCTTTCAGCAGGGACAATGACACTTGTTTTGTTTAAGTCATATGCTTTTAAATGGAAACAATCTTTTGTTAGATGATTCCTTTTTTCACAAAATTCACAAAACAGGTTTTTGATCTTTTCTCTCTTCTTTCTCTTTTCAGACTCCTTTGCAACAGAGTTTTGAACCTCTGTTGGGATGTCCTTGAGAGGAATGACTTTTGCTTTTGGAGCTTTAACACCATCAGTGGTTGTGAAATCCATGGGTTTAAAATTTTCAAGAATGTCATACTCGTCAGACCATGTGGGTTTAAATTGGTATTTCTCAATTTCCTCAAAAGTAGAGGATCCCATTGGTCTCTCAAGTGTGATTTTGTTACCAAGTTTATCAGTGATTTTCACTTCTTGGCCATTCTTGTTAGTGGGAATGAATTCAGTGGTTACATCAGTGGTTTGAACAGATTTTTCAAAAGCAGTGTTTTCATCATCATGTTTTCTATAACCAACACCAAATTTCACATTGCTTTTAATCTGTTTTTCAAGCATTACTTCATACCCTTTGCAGGATTCCACCCACTTTTCACATGTGATTTGGGTGGATTCCAACTCCTTTTTACAAACATGATATTTTTCTATCATTGTTTGGAGTTGGGTTTTGATAATGCTTCGCTCTTCTTTTAGACAGCTAATTTCTTTGTCTTTTTCCGCCAACTTGATTTTAAGTTCTTTTAATGACTTTTCAAATTTGACTTCATCAATTAAGACCCTATTCCGAAGGTTTTCATTCACCTCTTTGATGCTAGCAAATGCAATAATGCATTTGTCTGAACACAGATTTTTAAGAACCTGAGGTGATACCTTGGCAGCTGCCATCATAGCACAATTACATTGATGATTATTTTCTTCATCAGTTCTTTCTTCTTGCTCACCCTCTTTCTCCTCTTCTTTTTCTTCCTTGTCTTCTTTGGACCAAGGATCAACCAGTGGTTCAATCAGGGTTTCTGAATTTTCTCCCAGCAGTAGTTCACCAGCAACTGCAGTAACCACTGCTTCAGCCACTTTATCCACTGTTTCATCACTTAGCTGTTCACCTTCAGTTTCTACCCCTTCTGGTATTGACTCTAAAGCCATCAAGCAAAATTCATCATTAGAAGGATCATTAAAAGCATAGAGTGCAAAATTTTCATCACCAAGCTCATCAGGCATGCTGCTCCAGTCAACAAAGCCTTGGGTGAAAAAACTTTGTTGATCTGGTTGTGTTACTGTTGGAGCAGCTGGTTGAGGTGCAACAGGTTGCACTTGTGCCTGAGGGACAGGGGTTTGAACATACTGAATTTGTGGAACAGTGGTTTGAACATAATGCACAGGCACGGGGGTTGCAGCATAGTGAGCAGTGTTAACATGGGCAGCAGGGGTATATTGGGTATAGTGCACAGTGCTTTGATGTTGTGGTCTAGGGTTTGAGTTGGGATGAGTGATTATTGGACCAGTGGTTTGACTCCTGCATTCCCTAGCAAAATGACCTAGCCTATTGCACTTGTAGCACTTAATTTTTGACTTATCCAACCCCACTTTTAAATTCCCGTGTAACCCTAGGAATTTTCTCCCAGTTCTTTTGTAGAATTTGCTTGTTCTTACACTAAGCAAAGCCAATTGATGCAAAATGTCCATCTCTTCTAAGTCAGTGGGATCAAAGTGCTGTAAGTCATTGAGTTCAAAGCACAAGTTATCTGAGTTCTGACTTTCTCCATTTGCTGTGAAAGCAAAGTTGGATGAGTGAGGATCAGAGTTAAAATTACCTCCAGTAGTTATGTCAATAAAATGATCATAAATCTGGTCCTTACTGCTGCCAGACTCTTCTTGACCCAGAAGAGCTGTGTTACCAAATGAATAGTCATCTGTAACTTTGCCAGACTCTTGCAACTTCTTTTTCTGGTTTAACTCTCTTTCATAGGTCAGGAGTCTACCATGAAGTTGGGTCAGTGTCAGGTCTTTGAACTAAGCAGAATTTCTAGTCACAAAAGCAATTGTGTCCCATTTTTCAGGTTGTGATCTATGAAACCTACTATTTTGTGTTGATTTTGGAAATTCAACTTTAACAAGTCTTAGCTCACTAATGAGACAACTGAAACGTTCAAACTGTTGGGTCAATGATTCACCCTTAATGTGACAGAAGGTTTCATATTGCTGATTCAGAATTTCCCTATTGTTTTCAATTACTTCTTCAGTTCCCCCAAACTGTTCCTTAAGTGTATCCCATAATTCTTTGGCACTGTTACAATGTAACAGCCCAGCATAGATTTCATTTGGTAATGCAAATGCAATGATGCTAAATACTTTGGCATCCAGTTCGAACTTTTGAAAATCAGTTTCAGTATAGTTTTCAAAACTTTTAGGTTCGAATTTCTTTGGATCATCGGCACTTGGCACCATTGGAACATGGGGACCAAAAACAACTGATCTCCAACATCCGGTATTTTGTTGAGCAAGGATATGACCCATCCTTCTCTCCCAGATGTTGTATTCATTACGTTTAAGCATGGGTGGTTTGAAAAGAGAGCCGATGTTATTCTTATAATCTTGTGATTGTGACGTCATCCTGGTTGTTTTACAGGCACTGATTAATCAACTTTGATGGTGATTAAACCTTGCTCCTTTTTTCAACAAAAACGAACACACTATCAATATCAACGATTATGAGCTGAACTATGAAATATGGATACTTTTATATATATTGTTAGAGCAAATTACAAATCATGGGTTGGTAGACGGGCAACAAGCTGCGCCGCCACCCCCTTTTGAATTGCAAATCCTACTCGGCTAAACACATAACTATGGCCTACAGACACTATCGCATGCGCAAGTGCTGCCTTTTGAACCCGCTTCAAGAAACCGGTCGCCACAGGGGCCAGACAACCAAAGGTATCGAACGCGAAAGGAAGGAAGGCATGTTGATTATCTATGCAGGCCTGCTCGTGCTTGGATATTTTCCCCGCCTCCGCCTTCCGAGTCGCTTGCCCTGAAACAAAACCACTGCCCCTGAAACCGGCAAGAGGCGACACCCCCGTGAGATCAATGCAAGCATGCTTACCCCCGGACCATCCAAAAACCAGCACATCGGCTGGTCGAAGGGAAGACCTCCCCTCCTTCGGGTCCGTTAGGAAATTAACCGGAGCCTCTTTTTTAGCAGCGATACCAGCTCGCTTGAGAACGTCAAACAACACATGAGAATTTGTCTGTCCTGCTCTGATACCAATTGTTAGGATCTGAATTTGGTTTTGATTGTGTTTTTCGTTTGAAATAAGATGAAGATGAATGAGTAGTGCAGCGGAATTTAAGATGGAAACAAACTTTGCACACAATCAAACATGAGAATTGCTTTTATCAAACATTTTCAACAAAGAACTGAAAGATTGAATTTATTTCAATAACGATTACAATGCATGTATGAATACAAACTCCCCCTCAGCCTGAGCTCACAGTGTTTGTTCGTGCAGGAAGAAGATTTTGTAACAAGCTAATAGAACAGTGCATGGTACTGTTCTATTTATAGGCACGGACAAACCACTGAGGCATCAATGCTGACGTCACCATGAAAGTGACATCTAACCTCCTAACAACTTCTAACAACTGATCTATACAAACACTGCTTAAGCTAACAACTGCTATACAATACATTACATAAATAAACTAAACTACTGCTGGTCCTTCCACTGTTGTGACTTCAGCAGTACTTGATAACTACCAGCAGTGCTTGACCCATAGCAGTAGATTGAACAACAGGGCTTTAGTCTTTGACTTGATCAACGGTTATAGGTCAGCAGTTGTAACGATCAGTAGATAGGAGGTCAGCAGATGTTGAAACCACTTTCAAGGGGAGAGACTTGTAACATAACATCTGCTTATTATGGATCCACTGTCCTGATCCAGTTTTGGCTTTAATTATCTGTTCCTCTGATAGAGTTCAATCCCAACATTCCCGAACCCACTAAGTTAACTAGGAATTTTTAACCTAGTTAGTAAAAAGAGATAATGTTGGAATTAAGTAGGTTGTGACCTACTTCATAACTAACTAACAAAAAAAATAGAGGGACTAAAAGTGGCAAATTTGAAACTGAGTTATTTAAAATAACTTAGACACAAAAAAACACACACATAATTGTGTTTCTGGTCGACATTTTCACTAGCCAAGAAAAGGTTCTTCTCTTGAACCCTAAATTGCAAAGAAATGCTCAAATCAAAGGGGAAATCAAGCTAAAAATTGGGGCTTTTAATAAATTCGTGATCACCCAAGCTTGGAGATCACAAGGTATGTTGAATTTATTTATTTGGTGAAATTTTGAAATTCTGATTAACATTCAAGAACGAAATTCTTGCATGAATGTTGAATGTTTTAGTAAAATTAATGTGAGTATAAGTCTGGGAACAAAACCCTAGATGCAAACTTGTTGAATTTGTACCATAAACTAGTGATTAGTCAACTAGTGAAGTATGAAATAAGTGGGTTTTATGGTATTAGGATGAACACTTGAAAAGTGATGATAACTATTTGAAATTTGATGACATGATATAAGTTCTAGATGTTGTTCATGTAGACAGACATAGAAGCTTGATTTTGATGTTAAAGCTTGGTTAAAATGTTAGTCATAAACTAGACAAAAGATGTATAAAAATCTTGCCCTCTAGGTGTTTGTTAAAATGCCTAAATGAAATCGCGCGTCTACTCATTTGAATGTAGAACTTAATTAGATTAGGTATTCGGATGAATGCCTAATAAAGTGATGAAACGAGTTTTTACTTATGAATGAAAATCCGTAGATCTTGTATAACGAAAGGAGAAACTATCCTTGTTAAACGAGAGCTAAATTAACTTGATGTTAAAAAAAATAATAGTTAAAACGGTGGCTTAAAAGAACTCCTACCGGGTAATTTGAGAATGCCTAAACTAGTCGATAAACTTGAATATGCATTTTATATGCTAATGGGCATTTGACTTTTTAAAAGCCAAACCGACGTACAATATGATGAATGATAATTTTTATATGAAATACGTAAGGTGGAATAGTCATAATTGATAATGACTAATCTAACCGTCTTACGAATTATAATAATAGTTGACGCTTAACAAGCTAGATGGAAGCTTGGGAAGGAAGCGAGTCAAACGGATTGAGCACGCGGAAAAGCATAACCGGATGCAAGGTAAGTAAAGCTTACGCCCCTTCTATTATTTACCAAATGCTTATTGTGGGTATAGAATATGAATAGTACTATGTAAATGAAGTAAGATGTTCTGGCACGATATAATGCGGGTCGGAACAAGTGAGAATGGCAAAAACCATAGATTGTGGTAAAAAGGGTAAATAAGGTAAACCTGATGTGAGATGATAAAGAAATCTAAAATTTTGAAAACACTATGTTATGGTGTAAACGTGGTGGGTAAAATGGTAAAGTAGTAATCCGGGTATGGATTAACGAATAGATAAAAGATTTGAAAGGACACCATTTGGTGAAAGTTATAATGGGTCAAACAATTTGAGAAAATGTATTTTAAGTAAATAAAACTCACGGTGCAAACCGGAATAGGTTCAAGGGGCGAGATGGTATTAAAAATACCATTGTATGTTGAAAAATGTTCATTTCGACTAAACGGGTCAAATGGTGTGTTAATACCATTTGACATTAATAACTGATGACCACTTGTTGAGTTTTTGTGATTACAGGAAATAACATATGTTTGTGTTGCTTTAACTAAAAAAATTAAAGCAAAAGGTATGTAAACGGGTCAATCCTATGACCCGAGCCAGGTACACATAATTAGATTTATAGTTGAAAGTGGTATTTTGGTCAATTAATTAGTGGAAGTCCTTCATCGTAAAATGAGGGACTAAAATTGACCAAAAAGCCCTTGATGGGTTAATTGGGCAAATGACCCATATGGGTTGTTTAGGAACTTGCATTATGATTATGTAATATAGGTAGGTACTTTGAATATGGAATTATGAAGTGTGAAAAAAAGAGCGAGTTTTAGACTAAATCGCTTAAAATCCCATAAATGGGTCAAAAAGGATTTATTTTGCGCATAGCTTATGTACTAGTCGCGTATTTCATAAGAAAGTATGAACCCGAGCTAGAGATCTTGAGTTAACTACATTGATGTATGTATTGGGTTGTTTAAGAAACAAGTTGGTGGTTTCAAATACAAACGGGTCAAAATGTTGAATTTGAATAATAAGCTGAATGCTTAAAAATTTAGAATTTTATTAATTCGAATGTTGAAATTTTAACTCCATATTATGGAAAATCAAATTGCGGACACGTAGGAAAAAGAATCACACGAATCGGATATGTAAATCAAAAGTTATGACATTTCAAAGTTAGATTTCAAATTAAAACTATAGCTGGCAAAATGCAGGTTTCAGTAACAAACCTGCTGGAAATCAGTCTTCCCCGCGCCACGCGACGGGTCACAACGATAGGGGCGCGACATGCGACAAAAACAGAAGAGTCTCTCGCGTGCCGCGAGAGACATATATATGTCCAAAAAAAATTATTTTTGTTAATTTGATTATGGAACTTGTTTAAACTTGCTTATAAGTTAACAAAACTAAATTTTAAGTTGGTTTTGATCTTAGGTGTATGCCAAGACTTCCCGGATGAAGATCAAGCTTAACGAAGAACCGAGCACGATGCAGTTACAAGCTTCCGCACACAGTTTCGTCGTTATTTTTTTTAAACGACGAATTTTTACCATTCAAGATACGATGTTTTAAAATTTAGAAAAGTTTTAATTAACATGTATTTTATTGTTTATGTAATTATAGTTACATGTTTATTTTCGTAAACTATATGAAAACCGTAAAATAATAATAAGGGTCTTACACCAGTTGAAATCATGGACCAAGGTGTCAAGCGATTGAGGCGCAACAAAATTCCCATTGTTAAGGTACGATGGGAAGGCAAGCGTGGCGCTGAATTCACCTGGGAACTCAAGAGCGAAATGAAGGCCAAGTATCCGCAGCTCTTCGAGCAGTCTTCCTCCTAGATTTCGGGGACGAAATCTCCTAAAGGAGGGGAGACTATAACGCCCTGCGTCCCTGAACTTTTAGTTATTGTCAGTTTTAGTCCCTATACTATGTGATTCTTGACACTTTTGACACTTGTGAATCTTTATGCTATGAAACTTGAATCTTATTCTTGATACTTGATACTTAAATCCTATGAAGCTAGATTCTTGATACTCAACTCTAGACCCTTGATTCTTGATACTTAATGCTATGATGCTTGATTCTTGAGACTTAATTCTTGATGCTTGAGGCTTGATTCTTGATACTTAGCGCTTGACTCTTGAGGCTCGTGAAACTTGAGACTTGGTTAAATGAGGGACTGGAGACTTGACACTTGTGTAAACTTGGAAACTTGGAAACCTTTGTGTTAATGATATAATCTAGTATGTGGTACTATTGCACAATAATACGCAACGCAGCGCTTAAATCTAACTCGCGAAACGAACCAAAGATGGGAAGGCGGAAAGGATGGGATTGACCGAATGGAAATCCGATCGGATGACCATCCGATCGGAGGGCCATTCGATCGAGCTGCCATCCGATCCGTGCCACACCGCCTTAACTCCTCACTTGCACTATAAATAGGACCTGTCACATCATTCTTCACTGATGTGACAGCCTCCTCCTGCTCAGACGCGCGCCCTTTCACTTTCGAGCACTTTTCTTCAATTATAGGCCGATCCTCGTAAGTTTTCAATCGAAACCTTGTAAAACTTCAATCTAGACACTATTTTCTATATGATTCTTCTTTGAAATCACACTTTTCACCATGAAATCTCTAAGATTTGAGCTCTTGAGGATGACGTCATCATGGCGGTTGTACAAACAAGCGGTATGATGTCATTCCAGCCAAGATCTAGCTCAGATCTAAGGAATCTCATGTGTTTTTACACCAAATCTTCACTAAATCTAAGGTTTTCAGTCGATTTTTTCAAACTTTCTTAAACTTTTTACTAAAACGGTGGAAATCCGGACCCAAACGGGCAGTAGACTTGATGACTAGTCTGGAGTCGGCTTGGAAATGGATTATCGCCGGAGAAGATGGCCGGAGTACGGACTCGGACATAAACACCGTCAAGGTCAAAACCTGATCGGACAGGGTGATTCCCATCCGATCAGACAGGCTAAACTTTGATGTGTTTCTCCATCGTCTCAATACATGCCATGTCGTCATCAAACTCGAAACTTAGAAACTTTACAAGGTTGCAAAGGGGACAAAGTCACTTCAGTCGAATGGCTATCCGATTGGACTGCCGTCCGGCACATGTCATTCGATCGGATGGCCGTTCGATCGGACGGCAGTCCAATCGGATAGCCATTCGACTGAAGTGATATCATCATAGTCAAAGAATCACAGTTTAATGCACAGCGGAAGTCTAAAATAATAATACAAACCGAATTGAAAGTCTAATAAAATATTACACCACGGTTGTAAGTGGATCCACAGGCGGATCTAAAACAGAATGAAAATATTGTTCAACAGACTTTAAGTATTAAGAGCTTGCAAGGCTCTTTATTTAATACTCAGGAGTTTCCAGCCCATTACGCGTAGAACCTGCACTTAATCTTTTTGAAAAATACGTCAGTTTACACTGGTAAATACAGTTAACTGACTCTTTTGAAAAGTGTTTATAAAATTGGTTTGGATGCACAATGCATAAAATCTTTTATAACTTGGGACAATTATATAAAATAATCTTGTATACAGATTTATATGTTTGTCGTACGTTCAGGACCAGAATAGAAGAGCCGGTACAAGATTAATAGACACACCACAAGTATAGGCCCACAAGAAGTTTCCTCACGAGTGAGATACCGTTTATACATACACAACTGTCAGGTGTATGCCTACACCCTGTGCTTAAGCCGTGGCCATTTCAAATGAATGAGCCGAGGATATCCAGGACACGGTCATATTAACCCCCAGAGGCTTTGTATCAAACAAAACAGATTCAAACGGGTTATCTCAATGATTTAACCACTAATCGATTAAATATTCAATACCCGACCAAGCGGTAATAATTTACCGTATCCCAAGCCCGTATAAGGGAAAATAAGTTAAAAGTATTTACCTGAGCTAAAATGTAATTTATTCTCAGCCGTATATTCTAATCAGCAAGTGCAAGTAGCTTTTACTGGGCTCCTAATCTGGAACGAAGGTTTTTAATAACCTATTAGATTCCTAACGGGTCTTATTTAGTTATAACTTAGACCGGTTAGTTTTCAAGAAAGGTTTACGGTACAAAACACAAGATTAAGCGAAGACCGGATTAGAATGTGATTTAGACCCAACAAGTATGAAGACTTGTATAAAATGGGTAAACTAAATACATTCTGGATTTTGAAGTAAAAATGATAAGGTTTGACCCATTTCGGCTAATTTATGCAAACTAGTTACATAAACCGTACCGAATGCGTATATGCATAACGGGTAACTGAGTGAGTCATGTACAAGTTCCACAAGTTAATATGATTTAAATATGATATGATATCAGTAGGATATCTTCCATTATGCCCAAAACGAATTTAAAACCAATTTAAGCCCCGTAAGGGTATTTTGGTCATTTTAAAGTTTATAAAAGAGGTTAAATAGCAAACTGAGATTATGGTCTACATTATACAGTAAAAATATTAATTTTATCAAGTTACATCAGTAAGATATCATACATATGTGAGGTTTATCATTTATGGCCAAACTATGCACCGTAGGGGCATTTTGGTCATTTCACATATGCTTTTAAGGTCAAATTTGGAAATCTGAGTTCAAGACTTATACTTACTGTTAAGGTATAAAAAAATTATTTTTAAAATCAGTAGGTAACAAGTCTTTGGCGTTAAATATGGTTTTAAACCATACTATGCGCCTAATAAGCGTAAAAGTCGGTATTTGACGATAATTGATATATTTAAGGAAATCTGAGATTTTGATCAGTCTTAACTGCTTAAAATATTTTATTTAATATATAAAATCAGTATGAAAAGGTTTGGTATCAAAATGATATGTAAAGCTCATTTTATTAACGAAAATGGCATTATCGTCAATTACAGAATTTATGCTAGAACTCTATGCTATGGTCAGTATAAAATTTGAAAAAAATTTCAAAAAATCCCTAAATATTATATCTTAACAGTGGGTAGGAAGTTTGGTGCCAAAAATTAAGTTTAAATATGATTTATGTTGAAAATGCCATTTAATTAACAAAAAGCTTTTGTTTTACGATATCTTGCATAACTTTCATTTGAGACCAGGAACGGATGTCAAATTTTTATGACACACTTATAAATCAGTAATAAAGATTTTTGTCCTCTCACATTTTCAAAAATCTCGTTTTTATAACATAAGGGCAAAATGGTCAACTTTTAAGCATTTAACGGAAACATGTAAATGATTCAGATTTCTATGGGACCATGTTGTATAACCTCAGAGGGTTATACTTACATATAATATGGTCACAAAGGAGCTCTAAGGGGTAACTAAACTAAGCTAATTCGGGTCAGAACTGAAAGTCAAAGCAAAAGTCTACTTTTGCGACTTTCAGTTGCGAACCGATGCTAAACTCATAACTGTTGGGTTGAACATGCCTAGACATGTTCAATTAATATTTACCAAGTTATTAAAGTGACAAAACTGATTTTTATAGCTTCTATATTATTAGTTATGAATTTTATTTAAAAACTGACCCGTTTGGCTTTTATTTAATTACTTTGACCTGACAATTTAGTAAGTAAACGTGGTAATTAGGAGGTGCCCTTTTGAGGGTTTAACACCTACCTAATTACGATCACGTAGCCATGTTCGTTGCGAACAATGGCTTGGCCGTTTATGGTCTAGCTAAAAGTCAAAGCGTTTATCGAAAACGCTTGACTTCTCGGCTCTAAAAGCTAAATAAAATAAACTAGTCACGAAAGGACACTTACAATTGGTCCTATGGACTGAATAGAACTCAAGAGAGGTTCCAAAATGATCAGGATCCTCTATGATTTGAGAATGATAGCAGATTGAAATGAAGGTGAGTTTGAAAGTGAGAAATCCTCACCTATTTATAGTTTTCTAGAATTGTTATGATCTTGCCATGTGTCTAGATGTTAGCTAGGATTATTCTAGGTGTAATACCAGCTTTCAAAACCATCTAATGATCCCTAGAATCATTTTATGTGAGTATGGAAATTGTGGGTGGCCAAGGAAAAACAAAACAGCAGCTGGTAACATAATTCTGTCAAAATTGAGCCGTCGCCGCGCGCCACAGCAAAAGGGATAGGCTGTGGCATCGCGCTACCACCCTATATCTCAGCAAACAAGTTTTGAACTTGTCACTTTTAGTCCCTGCACCTTTATAAGCTTAGTAACTTTCATATTCAGCACTTTTGGCCCTTCAAGTTAATATGTAGGTGACCTAGGGAGTATAACCAAACACCGTTAGGCCCGGTTTCGTTAAACGATCACCGAAAACACTAGTTTCTGTTCGTTGACGCTTTTAACCCTTTAATTTGCGAACTTGTGCGTTTTAACGCGAAATGGCATAAGAGCCTTTTCAAGATCAATAACAAGCATTCCCAATAGTACGATTGGATATTATGACACTCCAGTTTACTCCAGTTTGCTTAAATGGTCGCTCAAAGGTGTAGTTTTATAGTTTGACGCTTTTGGCCCCTTCAATGCACAACTTGCGCGCATTATCAATTTCGTGCGTTAAAGCTCTAAGTTATCCATATTAGGCATTCTCGAGAGTAATTTTGAACATTACGATGCTTCGGGTTTGTTAAAAGGTCACTCAGAGGTTAATTTGAACATGTTGACACTTTTAACCCTTCTTCTTGGTATTTGCAATATAAATCGTTTATTTGCATCGAAATTCCACGAAATCATTATCTGACAATCGTGAGAGTATAAAAAGATTCTACAAAGCCTCGGGATCGTTAAAAGGTCATTCAGAGGTAAGAATTAACATGTTGACACTTTTAACCCTTGTGGTTTGTAAATTTTTGGTTTTTAAGCACAAACGGCTTCTTGTGTCCGACAATTTATTCAATAAAGAATACGAACATAATATGAGGTCAAATAGAGGCACAAGTTTGGCACGTTGACATTTTTAGTCCCTCTACATTCAAAGCTTTTGATTTTTTCGCAAAATTAGTCCCTAATAGTCAACGTTTGACTTCAATAGAGTTTAGTACACGTGTCAACACATCATTGGATGTGATTTTACGAGGTGTTATACCATCCGTTCAGATGGCCATCCAATCAGGTGACTGATCCGACACTTGCACGATGTTCGTTATTTTGCTCGACGCTTATCTATTGTACTCTAATCAGGCTAATCCTAAGAGCTCCCTTTGATCCAATAACAGTCTTACTGTTAAGCAATCACTGTGAGTATACTCGATCCCTTTTCGTTTTAAACTTTTGGGATGCGACATGTATTCTATGAAACTTGAAACTTTTGAATCTAAACTCTACCCTCAGTGAATGTGAAACTTGATACTTGTGATTCTTGATTCTTGATTCTTTATGCTATGTGAACGTTTAATCCTTGTGTGTAGTTCCGCCTTAACAATAGTAGCGCTATAGGAAGATGCACCTCCCCATTATTCTCGGGGGTATTGTTAGGAGGATTCTATTTGCTTTCCTTGATTCTTGGGAAAGTGGTTAAAGCATCGGGACACTTAGGCTATCACTTGGACTGCGAACACTAGCATGGCTGAAACTATTTTATCGTTTACATGATGGATATGAGTCTTTTAAACTATTATGCTATATACTCAAACTTGTATACTCGCCAGTACATTATTGTATTGACTTTATTTTAATACATGTTGCAGGATGATAGAATGCTGGAACTATGGGAAAACAAGCTAGGATGCTGCTAGAAACACACGCCTAGATAATCTAGGATCTTGAACAATATTTGATGTTTTGAACATGATACTTGTGTTTGATTTGTGGATCGTTTTATACAATGTTTGAATCTATTTAAATCTATATCGAAATATCTAGTGTTATGAAAACTTTGAGCAATCTGAACGCTTAGTGCCGCACCCCGATGTTTCCGTCATCGATTGGGATGTGACACCATAATTTGTACAAAAGACAGTATAATGATGATTCCATAGTCCAACATGATAATCCACGAGGCAAACTTCCATCCATCCCCATTCTCTATAGGCTTATAACACATAGAAGGCATGTGCTTCTAATAATACAACTAATCATCATACTTTTATTATTTTTTTAATTAATAATTAAATTTGATATATAATAGAAGAATCATACTTTTATTATTTTTTAATAATTAAATATGATATATTATAGAAGAAATAATAATTTGGCAACCTTGGGGTATAAAAGCTTAGCAAAGTTAACGTCAGCTGTCGGTGGCCTGTGGCACCTCACTCCCATACCCTCCCTCCCTGTCTGTCTGTCATATACTCTCTCACTACTCTCTCTCATCCATCGTCACTTGTCTCCTAAGCAATCCATCAAATGCGTTGAGGAGACCAACAGCAGATCTCTTCCCCTGTATCTTCCCACACTTGTAAGATTCACTCATTCTTCAATGTTTCGCTCTACATTCTCTGCATTTGTGTAATTCCACTTTTGTTAACAATATTCTGCCTAAATGCGTAACATGTTTGCTTCTATTGATTGAATTATAAGATAAACCATAGTTGACTTGATTTGCTGTTTTTATCTAGCAAATAGTGGTTAATCTAGTGTTCTGTTTAGCTAATCATGAGGAATCTAATATGATTTCAATTAGGTTAGTCTGTGATGGGACTGATGAAGTTTTTGGTTGATTTCTTCAGGTAGCTATTGTGATTTAAACTTTTGATTGGGATTTGGAGTTAGGGAGTTAGGGAGGTAGATCTGCTTTGCAGTAAGAGTCGCATTGGTACGGCGAAGATGGCGGCGACTGTAGGTTGGGTGTATTCTTCCGGCAGTAGTCTTGCCAATAATGATTTGGTAATTATTCCACTTATTCATCATATGTATCATTTAGGGCCTTCTGTCGTTGCTAGTTTGCTAATGAAGTGACGGTTAGATTTGGTTTTGATGAACATAGTTACGGTTGTGAACATGTTGGGATAAATGTTTCAGCTGCAGTCAATCCTATTTTGTATTGATCTATTCCTCATATGATTGCCATGTGATCTAATCTGTGGCTGGCATAGAGGAATAATGTAATCTTTTATGCGTATATGAATGCTACTGAGGGTTTTAACAAGAAAGGTAGATTATAAGATAAGTATAGAAATTCACACTTGGGCAATGATATTTTTTTTCAACAAGACTGACTCTAGATCGTCACTTTCAAAACTGCTTTGGAGATATTTAAGTACTTCAAACTGTTATGCATTAACGCCTTGCTTGCGGTATGCGCATATAATGTATATATGTGTGGGCGCGCGCGCGGCAAAAGTGAAAATGCATTAATTTTAATGTTATTTTACTAATTTCGTGAAAATAACGTTAAAAGAGGAGGATGGTTAATCATACATCATGTGGGGTACATGCACTAATCGGTCTTTGTCTCAATTGCTGAGTGTAACGTGCCTTATGTCCAAGGCTTGATGCAAAACTACTATTGAGCTGGGGTCTCATTGGAAGCAGCCTCTCTATTCCTACGGGGTAGAGGTAAGGCTGTCTACATCTTACCCTCCTCAGACCCTACCTTAGCTTTGCTAGTGATGGGATTTACTGAGTATGATGATGATCAAAATGTTATGCATTGCGGCCGGCTCTGGGTTACAAAAGATAAAACATATTAAGAGAGTTTGTTATATCTTTGAGCGATGGGAATGTGCAAAAGCATAGTTAATGGTAGTTTTTTTAATATCTTCCAGCTATTGACAATTTTATTTTTACTTCTCTAAATGCAGGATAGAAATGGGGATTTTAGACCTCACGACACAGAGTCTGCAACTCCGCAATCCTTTATAAAGATGGGCTCGAGGTCAGTTTAATTACTTTATGTAGTTTGTTAGGTTATTTGTTCCTAGTTATCTAGTTTGAGTAATTGGTTACCAGTTACTTATTGCAAAGTATGTATGTCTCTCTCTCCAATATAAAGTATACACGTCTTGTTTTTTCTCTAAATGGGGTGTCCTTTTACCACATGCTAGTTATACTATACATATGCAATCTGAATTAATTTCCATCTTTCTTTGTCGGGTTTATATGGATTTCCATCCATATTCTCATGCTTTTTGTAGCTTTGTTTGGGGGTCACTTATTCTAGTGTAGCTTTAGGCTTTAGATGGTGAATCACGCTAGCACGTGAATCATCATTGTCATAGGCTCATAGTCCATAGCTAATGAAGAATATGAGTGTCGAAAAACAATATTTGAAATTCATTAATCTAGGTAGCCTTCTTTAATATGAGTCTAACCCTAATATTCTAACATATATCACCTGAAAGATTTTACAATTCTTACGTAATTCCCAAGATTCAGCTAATAGACGAGTAGGTTCCCTGCAATGTGACATGTTTGATGCTTCATCTTGTCATTCCACTTATGTTTGTGATTATTCCAGCTTACCATATACAATATTTTTGAAGGTGTGTTACCTAAAAGATCACGCCAGTTGTACTAAATATGTTGAGTGTTGTATTTTCTTCTGCAGAGGGGGCGGTAACATGGAGGATCCAGATGGGACATTAGCAAGTGTTGCCCAATGCATCGAGCAGTTGCGAAAAAGTTCACTATCTGCACAAGACAAAGAGTATAACTTGAGGCAGTTACTAGAGCTGATTGATACACGCGGAAATGCATTTAGTGCTGTTGGTTCTCATTCTCAAGCAGTTCCAGTGTTGGTATCTCTCCTGAGATCAGGTTCACTTGGAGTGAAGATGCAAGCTGCTACTGTTTTAGGTTCATTGTGCAAGGAGAACGAACTACGTGTCAAGGTATTGCTCGGGGGCTGCATTCCTCCGCTTCTTGGTCTTCTCAAGTCAACTTCAGTAGAAGCGAAAATTGCAGCTGCAAAGACCATCTATGCTGTTTCTCAAGGTGGAGCCAGAGATCATGTTGGCTCTAAAATCTTTTCCACCGAAGGTGTCGTTCCAGTATTGTGGAAGCAGCTAGAGAAAGGGCTCAAAGGTGAGCATTTAGTTGATGATCTATTGACGGGTGCTTTAAGAAACCTTTGTAGCAGCACAGAAGGTTTTTGGTCTGCCACAATCCAAGCTGGCGGAGAAGATATACTTGTAAAGCTACTGACAGCTCAGCGATCTAGCATCCAAGCTAATGTTTGCTGCTTGCTGGCATCCATGATGATGGAGGATGCATCTGTTTGTGATAGGATAGTGGATGCTGAAGCTATAAAACTACTTCTTAAACTGTTGGGGCCCGGTAATGAAGCTCCAGTAAGAGCACAAGCAGCAGCTGCTCTAAAATCACTTTCCGCTCAGTGCAAAGAAGCAAGAAAGGAGATAGCAAGTTCTAATGGTATTCCTTCTCTTATCAATGCTACAATTGCTCCTTCAAAGGAGTTTATGCAAGGCGAACATGCACAAGCTTTACAAGAAAATGCAATGTGTGCTCTTGCGAATATTTCTGGAGGTTTGTCTTATGTCATCTCAAGCCTTGGTCAAAGCCTTGAATCGTGCACTTCACCTGCACAGATAGCTGATACGTTAGGGGCTTTAGCTTCAGCGCTTATGATATATGACAGCAAAGCAGAAACTAGTAAAGCATCAGATCCTACAATTGTTGAGTTGACATTAATCAAGCAGTTTAAGCCGAATTCACCTCTTTTGGTGCAAGAAAGAACGATAGAAGCCCTAGCAAGTTTGTATGGGAATGCTACACTCTCAAGCAAACTTGCTAATCCTGATTCGAAACGTTTGCTGGTTGGTTTAATCACAATGGCAACAAATGAAGTTCAGGATGAGTTGATAAAATCCCTGCTTATTCTCTGCAAAAATGAAGGTAGTTTATGGTATGCTCTTCAGGGTCGAGAGGGTATTCAGATGTTGATTTCCCTTCTCGGACTTTCATCAGAGCAGCAACAGGAGTGTGCGGTTGCATTGCTTTGCCTTTTGTCCAATGAGAATGACGACAGCAAGTGGGCCATCACTGCTGCTGGTGGCATACCGCCACTTGTTCAAATTCTTGAAACTGGATCTGCAAAAGCTAAAGAAGATTCTGCAACGATTCTCGGTAATCTTTGTAATCACAGTGAAGATATACGGGAATGTGTTGAGAGTGCTGATGCTGTTCCTGCTTTATTGTGGCTGTTAAAAAATGGAAGCTCAAATGGGAAAGAGATTGCTGCAAAGACTTTAAACCACTTAATTCACAAATCGGATACCACAACTATAAGTCAACTTACCGCATTGCTAATCAGTGATCTCCCCGAATCTAAGGCTTACGTTTTAGATGCTTTAAAAAGTCTGCTTTCCGCAGCCCCTCTCACTGATTTATTGCGTGAAGGTTGTGCTTCAAATGATGCAATTGACACAATTATCAAGATTCTAAACTCTACAAAAGAAGAGACTCGTGCCAAATCAGTATCAGCTCTCGCTGGCATCTTTAATAGGCGAAAGGACTTGCGTGAAAGCAGCCTTGCTGTTAAGACTCTTCGGTCTGTGATGAAGCTCTTGAACTCTGAATCTGGGTGCGTACTGGCAGAAACTTCCGGATGCCTTGCTGCAATATTTTTATCTATAAGAGAAAACCGTGATGTGGTGGCTATTGCTAGAGATGCACTAACTCCGTTGCTAACACTTGCCAGCTCATCAGATGTGCAAGTTGCAGAACAAGCTGTATGTGCATTAGCAAATCTTTTGTTGGACTCCGAACTTTCAGAGAATGCTGATCCTGAAGAGTACATCGTGCCTGCTACTAGAATTCTTCTTGAAGGCAATGCAACAAGTAAAACCCATGCTGCAGCAACAATTGCTCGCCTTCTTCATTCCCGCCATACGGATTCTGCTTTAACCGACTACGTGAATCGCGCTGGATCAGTTCTTGCACTGGCATCATTCATCAAATCCATTGATTGTGGATCGGTTGCCATGTCAGAGGCATTAAATGCACTTGTTATTTTGTCAAGATTAAAAGGCTCAGCAGACAACATCAAACCTGCATGGGCAGTGCTAGGTGAATATCCAGATAGCATAAGCCCCATTGTTTCATGCATTGCTGGCGCTACCCCGCTCTTACAAGACAAAGCAATAGAAATCTTATCAAGGCTTTGCCGTGCACAATGTAGAGTTCTAGGAAATGCGATCACGGGTATTTCTGGTTGCACTTCATCCATTGCAAGTAGGGTAATTAATTCCTCGAATGCAAATATAAAAATTGGTGGAACTGCACTTCTTGTTTGTGCCACAAAAGTCAATATCCAAAGAGTCTTGGAGGATCTCCATGACGTACAATTGCATATCCCTTTAATTCGATCACTTGTTTCGATGCTAACCATGCCAAAAGGTTCTCATTTGGGAGATATGGAGGAAAGAGATTTTGTTAGTATTTTCAGAGGTTCTGAAGAAGCAATGACCAGTGAAAAAGGGACCAGTACATCATTTATATATGGCACTAATATTGCTATATGGTTATTGTCTGCTATTGCTAGTCATGATGACAAAAGTAAAGTTGAAATTGCGGAGGCTGGAGCTGTAGAAATCCTCACTGAGAGGATCTCTCAGTGTTTGTCGCAGTATGGTCAGGTATGTACTAAAGTTCCTATTTTTCTATAAGTCAAAAACTCAACTTCGTGATGTTATTTTCTTACATAATGCATAACTGTGTATATATTGCTACCAGTAATCTTCAGCAAACCTGAATTGCCTAAACAAAACACTGAAAAGTTTGAAACTGAACCACTTATACTGTGAATGCCTGATTCTATTTGTGTTTGATGCAGTTTGATGTTAATGAGGATAGTAGCATCTGGATATGTGCATTACTACTAGCAATTTTGTTTCAAGACAGAGATATCATACGTGGAAATGAAACAATAAAAGCCATACCGACCCTTGCTAGTTTGTTGAGGTCAGAGGAGTCAGCAAATAGATATTTTGCCGCACAAGCTACAACGAGCCTAGTCTGCCACGGAAGCAGAGGAACCCTTTTGTCTGTTGCCAACTCAGGGGCTGCAGTCAGTCTCATTTCATTACTTGGTTGTGCTGATGCTGATATATGTGATCTTCTCCAACTATCTGAAGAATTCTCACTGGTTCCTTATCCAGAACAAGTTGCTCTCGAGAGGTTGTTTAGAGTTGATGATATTAGGGTTGGTGCTACTTCTAGGAAGGCAATACCAGCTCTTGTTGATTTACTCAAGCCCATTCCCGATCGACCTGGTGCACCATTTCTAGCACTCGGGCTTTTAATACAGCTTGGAAACGACTCCCCGTCAAATAAGATTGTTATGGTTGAATCTGGTGCTTTGGAAGCTTTAACAAAGTATCTTTCACTGGGCCCACAAGAAGCCACCGAAGAAGCTGCTACAGATTTACTAGGGATTTTATTCAGCACTGCTGAAATACGGAGACATGAGTCAGCATATGGTGCTGTGAGTCAGCTTATAGCCGTTTTAAGAATGGGGGGAAGGGGTGCAAGGTATAGTGCGGCCAAAGCACTAGAGAATCTATTTTGTGCTGATCACATTAGAAATGCAGATTCTGCTAGGCATGCTGTTCAACCATTGGTGGAAGTTTTAAATAGTGGGTTGGAGAAAGACCAGCATGCTGCTATTGCTGCACTAGTTAGACTATTGAGTGATAATCCATCAGGAGCTCTTGCTGTTGCAGATGTTGAAATGAATGCAGTCGATGTTCTTTGCAGAATTCTTTCATCTAATTGTTCAATGGACTTGAAAGGCGATGCTGCTGAGTTGTGCTGTGTACTTTTTGGAAATACAAGAATTAGATCCACAATTGCTGCTGCTCGCTGTGTTGAGCCTTTGATCTCACTCCTTGTATCTGAGTTAAGTCCAGCTCAGCATTCTGTTGTTCTTGCACTAGATAGACTCGTTGACGATGAAAATTTGGCTGAACTAGTCGCCGCACATGGTGCGATAGTTCCTCTTGTAGGCCTTCTTTATGGCAGGAGTTACACGCTTCATGAAGCAAGTTCAAGAGCTCTAGTTAAATTGGGAAAAGATAGGCCTTCGTGTAAGATGGAAATGGTGAAAGCTGGTGTGATTGAGAGGGTACTTGATATTCTCCATGAAGCACCCGATTTTCTCTGTGCTGCTTTTGCGGAACTGTTACGGATTTTAACGAATAATGCTACTATAGCAAAAGGTCCATCTGCAGCAAAAGCGGTGGAACCCCTGTTTTTATTGCTAACGAAACCAGAGTTTGGACCTGACGGTCAGCATAGTGCCTTGCAGGTTCTGGTTAATATCTTGGAGCATCCACAGTGTCGTGCTGACTATACTTTGTCTTCTCACCAAGCCATCGAACCACTCATTCCTTTACTAGATTCTCCTGCTCCAGCAGTGCAGCAGTTATCAGCCGAGCTTTTATCTCATCTGCTTCTAGAAGAACATTACCAGAAGGATCCTATCTCACAGCAAGTAATTGGCCCGTTAATGCGTGCTATTGGTTCTGGTGTTCCCATCTTGCAGCAAAGAGCTGTAAAAGCTCTCGTCAGCATTGCAGTGATGTGGCCTAACGAAATTGCAAAAGAGGGTGGTGTTGCCGAGCTGTCAAAAGTGATATTGCTTGCTGATACTTCTATACCTCACACATTGTGGGAGTCTGCTGCTGCTGTTCTGTCTAGTATTCTACAGTTCAGTTCTGAGTTTTTCTTGGAAGTACCTATTGCAGTGTTGGTACGGTTACTTCATTCAGGCTCTGAAGCCACTGTAATTGGTGCGTTAAATGCTCTTTTAGTACTTGAAAGCGATGATTCAACCAGTGCTGTAGCCATGGCTGAAAGCGGTGCAATCGAGGCTCTTTTGGACCTGCTGAGGGGTCATCAATGTGAGGAAACTGCTGCAAGGCTGTTGGAAATTCTGTTAAACAATATTAAAATCCGAGAAACCAAAGCAACCAAATCAGCTATCTTACCACTATCACAGTACCTTTTGGACCCACAAACGCAAGCTCAACAAGCTAGACTGTTGGCGACTCTAGCTCTCGGTGATTTATTTCAAAATGAGACTCTGGCACGATCCACTGATGCTGTTGCAGCGTGCCGTGCTTTGGTGAATCTGCTCGAGGATCAACCTTCCGAAGAAATGAAAGTTGTAGCTATTTGTGCTTTGCAGAATCTTGTGATGTATAGTCGCTCAAATAAAAGAGCAGTTGCAGAAGCTGGTGGGGTCCAAGTTGTACTTGATCTGATTGGTTCAAGTGATACTGATACATCAGTCCAGGCTGCAATGTTTATTAAGCTTCTGTTTTCCAACAACACCGTCCAAGAGTATGCCTCCAGCGAAACTGTCAGAGCTATAACCGGTAACTTATTAAGAAACTTTAACTTCTACTTGATTGCTAATTTACTTTAATCTCTGATTATTAATGGTGGTGCAGCGGCTATCGAAAAGGACTTATGGGCCACGGGAACAGTGAATGATGAATATTTAAAAGCTCTAAATGCACTATTTGGAAACTTCCCACGGTTGAGAGCCACAGAACCTGCAACGTTGAGCATCCCGCACTTGGTGAGCTCACTCAAGACTGGATCAGAAGCAACTCAAGAAGCTGCATTGGATGCACTATTTCTTCTGAGGCAAGCTTGGTCAGCATGTCCAGCTGATGTGTCTAGATCTCAGTCAAATGCTGCTGCAGATGCAATACCCTTGTTGCAGTACTTGATCCAGTCGGGCCCACCTCGATTTCAAGAAAAGGCAGAACTTTTGTTGCAGTGTTTACCGGGGACATTGACTGTAATAATTAAACGTGGAAACAATATGAAACAGTCTGTGGGAAATCCTAGTGCCTATTGCAAGCTTACACTTGGCAACACTCCTTCAAGGCAAACCAAGGTACAACACTCCTTTGAATCTTTAAAATAGCTAACAAAATTTTTAATTTAGAAAAAAACCTAGAATTAGGGGTAAAACTAGAATTAAAAGTAGCATGTGATTATTTGCTCTGGAAGGAGAAAGGAAATGAGGCACGGAGACCTATGTTAAATTACATATATTACGTATGTGTCATACCTAAATGCATTACTTATTCTATAACAGCTTGTTGTGTCACAGCTTCTTCAACAGCACCTCCCATACGTACACAAAATACATGCGTATGTATGCATGTAGAATTGTAGAGGTAGCAAAATGGACAGGTTGGGTAGTGGGTCTGGTTGAGTTGACAAACACATATTTTTTGCTTTTTTCATTATGTCAAATAAGTATTATTACAGTGGTAAAAGTAGACTTCGAATCAAATAATTTAGAAGGTTGTACACATCAAATATAAACTTTGGGCGACTTTCACCCCCCTTGGCCCATTGTCCCTTTCAGCTATTTTTTCTTGTTTGATGCCATTTGAGCTCAAACACAACCTAAATTTACCCAATAGTTGCAGGTTGCCACCTTGTTCATGTATTTATTAATAACACCGGCATATCCGATTGATGAATCATACATTGTGTAGTTTACATATGCATTTTAGTCTTAAGAAGCTCTAATTTTCACTCTCAACTTGTTTTTCAGATCGTCTCAACTGGCCCTAATCCCGAGTGGGATGAGAGCTTTGTTTGGTCCTTTGAAAGTCCACCAAAAGGACAGAAATTACATATCTCATGCAAAAATAAAAGCAAGATGGGAAAGGTAAGTCCTAATGGGTGATCAAATAACAATTATTAATAGCAGGGATGTAAACGAGACTACCCAAGCTCGACTAAGCTCAAGCTTGGCTTGTTTGTTGTTACTTAATTGTAATGTATATAGTGAAGGTATAATAGAGATATTATTGAGATCGATAATCTATTACAATTTAAAACAAACAATAAAAATGTACCCAATATAATCCCATAGGGTCTGGGGAGGGTGGGATGAGGTCTATCGCGTGAGATGGAGGGGTTGCTCCCTCTGAGACACCTGGCTCGAAAGATCTTTTTTTTCAAAATATTTGTTACAATCTACCAGAAGTATAATAGACAAAATACAACGAGTTAATCCTAGAGGGCTAAGCTAATGGGATGCCCTAATATATTATAACATAAATAATAGGCTTTCTTGAGCCTAATCAGGCTCGGAATGGAGCTCGGGCTCAAGCTCCTTAATTGAATGAGCCTTAATTTAGGCTCTAGATCTTCAGCTCGGCTTGATTCGAGCTTTTAGCGAACTGTTTCTTGAGCGGTTGAGCTCGTTTACAACTCTAATTAAAAGTCAATATGTTTGTACAGCATCACTTATGTAACATGTTATTGTGCAGAGTTCATTTGGCAAAGTAACGATACAGATTGACAGAGTTGTGACGCTGGGGGCAGTGGCTGGTGAGTATACTTTGCTGCCCGAAAGCAAAAGTGGCGCCTCAAGGAATCTGGAGATAGAATTTCAATGGTCAAACAAGTAAACATTGGGTTAGAGCCATTTTTGTATATAATTTTTGAAAAATTTGTGTTGTAGATTTAGTTTCAAGAACGCAACCAATTCTTGTAATTAACTAGTTTGTTTATAGTTTGGGAGATGTGTTGGCTTCAAACCATTTTTATGTGAGAGGTGTGGGGTTTTTGGTTCAAACTCATGTGGTGAAGCTTCTCAATCAAAGTTTTTCTTAAGTGATTTCCAAAGTAACTGTTGGTTAAATTATGTATCATTATTATATATATCAAATGACAACAGATGATTGCTACAGTAGTACTGAGGGTACTTGTGTAAATTCTCAGTTCATACAAATCCATTGAATACGCGTTTGTAATCCACGCCGCCTTCCTTCTCTCCCTAACCTCCAGAGCAGGTTACGCATCACCGCCACATCGGAACCCCTTTTCCATCTGCTACTTAACCGGTTACTGTTTTGTGCAGAGTTGGCATGGATATATGGGCGACGTTGGTGGTAAGGTAATCTGGATGACAGCCGGGGAAGCATGACGAGATGTTACCGGAGATCAGATTCCGGTGACCTGGATTTAATTTTTTTACGGCGAAACGAAACTTCTTATTACGAAACCGAAACGGGCCACCACAGCAGGAACTCCACAAATGATTATCAGAAATTCCAAAACAAAAATTAAAGGCAAATTGGATTTAAATAATCCCAACTCACTGTTATTGGCCAATAATAATCCCAACTCATTTAATCACCAATAATAATCCAAACTATTCACTTTTGTTTGTAAAATACTCCCAGTTAAAAAAACACTAACTAGGTTAAAAAAATTGCTGATGTGGCATCTGATGTGGCCCTTTTAGCTGATGTGTCATATGACGTGGCAGTTGATGTGGCATTTTTTGATGACGTGGCAGCTGACGTGGCAGTCTACGTGGCATTTTTGATGACGTGGCAGCTGATGTGGCAGTCTACGTGGCATTTTTTCGATTACGTGGCAACTGATGTGGCAGGTGACGTGGCAAGCCACATCAGCAATTTTTTAACCTAGTTAATGTTTTTTTAACTTGGAGTATTTTACAAACAAAAGTGAATAGTTCGGATTATTATTGATGATTAAATGAGTTAGGATTATTATTGGCCAATAACAGTGAGTTGGGATTATTTAAATCCAATTTGCCAAAATTAAAAGAAAAGAAGGTTTCCTAAAAAATGATTTTGGGAGAGAGAAAGTAGTTCTAGAGAGAAACAGAAGTTTGTTTTCCCGCTATATAGATATTGTTTTCCTTTTATCATTACTCTCCAAACAATTATATTAGCAATTTCATATAAAACATTGATTATTTAATTGAAAAATAATAACAGCTGTAAAAATAGGTAACTTATATATAAATAAATAATTTAATGTTCACATTTTCTTTTGCGTGATGTTTATGTAAGTTGAAAAGATACAATTATTAAACACTATAAATAAGCAACATGTTATTGTATATATGTGTTGTAAGTTGGGCTTTGGGAGTCTTTAAAGAAAAATAGTTATATCTGCATAAAAGGTTGTACCTTTAACTTTAGGAGTTTTTCAAAAAAAAAAAAATAGCAATTTTCCTTTTTAATCCTAAAGTTTTATTGTTTGACAATTTAAGTTTAAACTTCTAATCTTTGTTTCCTTTTTAACCCTAAAGTTTTAATCTTTGACAATTTACACTAAAGTTTTAATCTTTGTCAATTTAAGTTTAAAATTTTTAATCTTTGTTTCCTTTTTAACCCTAAAGTTTTAATCTTTGGTAATTTAACCCCTTTGATTAATTTGATTTTTTTACTTCTAATTCAAAAGTTTCCATTTTTTACGATTTAACCACTTTGATTTTTTTTGCTTATGTGTTGTAATCTTGGCTTTGGGGGTTTTTCAAAGAAAAATGGTTATGCATATGGTTGTTGTAACCTTGGCTTTGGAGTTTAAAAAATTTGATTTTTTAACTTTTCACCCAAAAGTATTTCATAAATTACTTTTAACCCAAAACTATTGTTTTTTTTTACTTTTAACACAAAACTTTTTATCTTTGCAATCTATCCTCACAACTTTTTTTACTTTCAACTTTGGTCCTTTATAGTTTTTATTTTCCGCAAATTTTTCGCTTTATGCTTCGTTCTAAATTTTGTGACTTAACACATCGCAACGTGCGTCTTTGGTTTAACGTTTTTACGTTTCGTTCTAAATTTTGCGAGTTAACACCACTCAACGTGCGTGTGTGGGTGAACATTTTTACATCGTCTATTTTTTTCCCGTTTGACCGGTTCAACATAACATGTGCGTCCTAAATAGACTTAGTTATAACTAAAGCATTGCGGCGGGTCGTAATTCTAGTTATTATTAATTGTTTAAATTTTGTTATATGACGTGTTTTGTGTGGTTTCTGTGTGCTGCAAATTGGTATATTTTGTGTGTTCTTTGCACCCTTTTATATCTGTTTGAATGTGGTTTTTTTTGTGTGTATTGGATTGGTACCCGTACCGGTACCGAAAATATCACTACCGAATTTAACAAAACTGGATATTAAATACCGTACCGAATATATTGGTACGGTACAGGTACGGACAATTTCAATACGGTACTTGTTTTGGTACCACTTTGTTTAAAATCGGTAAAATTGGTCCAATAGTTTAAAATCAAGACTATATTACTTTACCTATTTGGTACTGAAAGTGGGTACCGAATAAGCACTTGTATGGGTACTGAATAAGTAAAATCGACATGAATACCAATATAGTACGAGTACCAAATAGGTAAAATTGGTACGGGTACCATAAATACCATAATACGAAATAGAACACAATATATATTTTTTAAAGTTCTATATAAAATTCGGTGCTGGTATCCGTTTTTACCTGTACCCGTACCAATATTGAAAGTAGCGAATACCAAAATCAATAAAATTAGGTACCAATACATATACCGAACTTCAGATGAATTAATCGTGGATACGAATGATGTAACTGCCGATTTTGAATAATTAATAGACTTATAGTTTCCATAAAATACACGGGTACCCCATAATGGGTACCAATAATTGTGTGTATATACTCACACAAATACATAAAAGAGAGAAAAAGAGAGAGCTTCCGGTACCTCATAATGGACGATTGGACGGTCCGTAGAAGATTCTTTTAAGTTCTTTGAGATGGGGAGAGAAAAACTCCACAGTTTAAAAGTAGTAGAGAGAACGTCGTGCTCAATGAGATTGTCTGGATATGCTGACATGGAGGGGTTCGTCTATCATTACAATACTCCTGTATACCCAATATATATTAAAAACTAAAATGCATTTAGCCCATTGATATCTTGGCATGTTAATCGATACTTCCTCTCCTATATCCTATAGGTCTAGTGTTTGAGTCCCGCATTGTGAAGCACAATTAAAAGTAGATCTAGATAAGGGTGTGAGTTAGTGGGATACTTGATAGAGACACTTACTTTTAGAAAGAAGATTTTAGTTCAAACCTAGACATTAAGTAATTTAGAATTATTTATATAAAGTAGCGTTTTTTTTTTCTAACAGCAAATTTCTTTTTATTCCTGTTTTGGGACTTAAACCCAAGACCTCCCCCTCTCAAGATGTTTAAAGACTTTGTTTTTGCCAATGGAACACAACCCCATTAATTTTATATAAAGTAGCGTAAAACTAATAATTTTTGTTAAAAATGTAAATGTGTGAGTTGCTTTTTAAGAAAAACAAATAGATTAAAAAATTATGGATATCTTCATTGAAAAGTAAAAAACCGGGGACGTTGAGGATCCGACAGAACAAACAACCAATTGGAAGCGTGCAGAACATGTTGCAAAACCAACATCGCATCCTAAACCATCAAACCCACCGACCACCGACATTCATGTTTATCCATATCCACCGCTTTTCTATTTTTCAATTATTTATTGTTACCAAAATATATTTCTTTGGTAAAGACAACAAAGTGGCTCGTTTTTTTTTTCTATTAATAATTATTATGAGCTTTAAAGTAAATTAAACTAGAATGTTTGTTTGTTTGTATTTTTAATATATACTAGTGTATATGACCGCGCCTTGCGGCGGTACGGTACCGTGAGCACTGTATCGGTATTGCTTTGGTTTGCTATAGTATCAGTACGGTACATGCACTAAGTATAGAAATAAACATATATTATATATCGATCCAAAACGATAGAAGCGAACACTGGTACCGGCACCAATTTAATTAAAGTACCAATTTAAAATCTATATCAAACTCAAAAGAAAGGTCTTATATTCAAATATAAGAAAAGACTACCAATTTAATTTTTTAATGTAAAACAGAAAACAGTAACATTTTTTTTTGAAGAAGAAAACAGTTACATTTACCGTTAAAAAATATCCAACTAAAAACATTAAATTAAAGTACACACAATAACTCAAGTAAAGTAACACAACTAAAAAATAATTTGTCAAAGAGGTACTCGTGGAGTGGTTAAAAGAAAGATTTAGTATTCTTTGTGATCCAAGTTCGACTTCCACTCTCCTCATTATTTTCTGCGACATCCAGGTGAAGGGTGAATACGGGTGACGCCAGTTCGTCTTGGATGGGAGGCGAGGTTTTACCGATCATTCCACTGTCATGCCTTCGGACAGGTGGATGTCGGGTTTCTACGCATCTAGGAGAGCCAAGGGACTGACAGCGGTCGAGTAGCCGACCTTAACTAGAACGTTCAGTATCATAGTAATTGAAACGTCATTCCTTAGGCCATCCGTAGTCATAATGCCCCTTGTGGGGCGTTATGCGACACGTGTCGTGCCACGTCACACAAGGGCTTTATGGGGCGTTATAACACTAGAGCTCGTAGTCATAAAGCCCCTACCCATCATTACCTAATTATTAATTTTTGTTTTTATTAATTAATTATAAAAAACCATTCTTTATTTTGATTGGTCAATGGTTGAAAAGGAAAGCACATAACGCCGTGAAATATATGGCGCCAGCCCCCATTTTCCCCCATAACGCCGCCCGTCGCGGTGTGCGGGGCGCTATCTTTGATTTGGGCGCCATGTAAGGCCCCATTACACAATTTCTTACACTAAAAAAAATCCATCGTGTAACACAAGTAAAGTCTAAAAAACAGTTTTTTAATAAACAATAATATAATAACGAGAATCCTATGCGAAGATTCCAATACCAACCCCGGTTTCATACATTCATCCATATCCATTCCCCATTTCGATATGACCCGCCTATAAAAGCTAAAAACCATTCTTCCTCATACACACCAAAATCAATCAATCAATCATTTAACCATAAAAAGATGGCGGACATAGCTATGCTAATGGCAGAGGAGTACGAGAAGATGATGAAGAAGAAGATGCAAAATGATAACGATGATCTAGAGTTATTACCATCTTATTCAACTGGCATCTGGATCAAGAGGCCTCGCTTCAAAAAACTTGTTCACGAGCCCAAATCGAACATCGGTCGAGCAACCATTAATGGCTTATTCTCTCCTTGATCTTTTTTTTTTTTTAATTCAACGGTCTTTGTTTGTGTAGTTTTAATTTGTTTCTATTTTGTAAAAAAAAAAAAAAAAATGATCCGATTCCCTTCTTTTTAATAAGAGTTTTTAAAGGATGTTAATGATCAGATTTTTATGTGTTCAAGTTTGAGTTGGAGCCAATTCTTGAGTAGAAGCGTCTTCGACAAGGGTGTTCATTGGGTTGGTTTTTTAGATTATTGGAAATTCAAACCGATTTGTTTTAGAAAATATTTAATTAAGTATTAAAAAATTACCAGTCGGATACACCCGTGAGTTGCTGCGGAAATACGATTGGTATCGATTCCAGTCATTACCGTATCAGTACGGTATCAATACGACGCTCGATCGCTATATCTTACAAAAAAAAAAAAAAAAAAACCTACAAACTATTTTGATCACAACTCCGTTTTTAACATTGATACTCTATTGCGAGTAAAACACCATTTCAACAGAATAGTCGGTTTGATTCGTCAGATTACTGGTACTCGCTATAGCTTACAATACAATTTTTTTTAATACAATCCATTTTCAACATTGATAATCTATTGCAAATAAAACCTCGTTTTCAACAAAAAATTATATGTTGGGTAAAAATAAGTATATCGCAATAGTATATTTAGAATTTTATAGAACATTATACTGTATTATTATTTAATAACGACAACGGTAAACAGCGTCAATTTGTAAAAGTAATAAACAAAATGTGAGTAGTTTGATAACATGTAGTAATAAACAAAATGTGAGTAGTTTGATAACATGTATGTGTGCGCTTCAGTTACTTGTACGTTACTATTCACAACTCGAACAAAATTCATATAGAGATGTAGATAGAAATAAGCACGCCGCAATAGAATATTTAGAATTTTATAAATTATCGTATCTTAAAAGTTATAAAAATAGAACATACCCAAAATTAGTTATAGCAAAATAAGAAAATATCTCACCATATTTTAACTAAAGTTTTAGAGAAAAATATTCTTACCGTAGTAAAGGAAGAAATTGTTTACATCATCATGTATAAGGTAGGGGCGTTCATGAGCCGATCCGATCCGAGTGAGAGTCTGCTTGTGTTCGGATTGAATTACAACCGATCCGATTCGATCGGATCGAATTTGCAAAACCAAGCACAAAGCTGATACTCGTGCTCGGATTGAATTTGAATCGAGCGGATCGTTTTTGCTCGGTTTTTCTCAGCGCTGAAACTAAAACATGTGTAGCAACACAAAAAAAAAACTGAAATCAAGACTTTTACTAGGCTGCATTCAACAAAAACAAATCATAACTTAATTAAAACATGTCCAACACCTTACGAACAAAAGCAAAACAATTCCGAAAATTTACTCTTCTAATTATACATCAATTGTTCAATCTCGGTATCAAAATTGAAGTAAAATCGAGATGAGCAACAGCGTGAGAAAAGATTGTTTGAGGTAGGAGATTGTACCGTGAGAAAAGATTGGATCCTCAACAATCGAACATGAGCAGCAGCGAGGTATGTGAGAGGAAGTAGGAGATTGTACCTCTGCTGATTTGAAGTAGCTGGCGAGGTAGGAGATTGTACCGCATCCGTATGAGTTGAACTTGAGTTGATTAGCAGCGAGGTATGTGGTAGGAGGTATGTTCGTATGTAGCAGGAGATTAGGTGTTGATTTGAATGTTTAGGAATTAGGGTTAGGTATTATTGGTTTTGAATTGGGCTGGTATGTTTCTTGGGCTTTTAATTTTTCTTGGGCTACTTATCTATATAATATATAATTATATATATAGGGGGCCGCTAGAATGAGAACCACCACGAGTTATGAGAACCGCGAGAACCAAGTGCCACGGAGGGCCGTTGACCACAAATTTTTTTTACACCTAGATCCGTATATTTTAGGACCGGGTGTAAATTTTCGGTTCAAACGGCGCGCCCGAGGGGGTAGTTTTTTACGCCCAAAGTTTGGGTTTTTTTAATTTTTTTAATTTTTCTTTTTTTTTTTTAACCAAACTTTGGGCGTAAAAAACTACCCCCTCGGGCGCGCCGTTTGAACCGAAAATTTACACCCGGTCTTAAAATATACGGATCTAGGTGTAAAAAAAATTTCGTGGTCAACGGCCCTCCGTGGCACTTGGTTCTCGCGGTTCTCATAACTCGTGGTGGTTCTCATTCTAGCGGCTCCCTATATATATATATATATAATTTTATATATATATATAGGGGAGCGCTAAAATGAAAACTATCTCCAGTTGTAAGAACCGAGAGAACCACTTTCTAACCATTAGATCAACAAGATGGATGGATGAAATTAAGAGTAGAGTAAACTGCAATTTTACCCCCTAAGGTTAGGGGTCATTGGCACTCTTACCCCCTAAGGAAATAATTGCAATTTTACCCCCCACTGTTCACTGTTATGTCGCAACCTTACCCCCCGGCCTCAGTCAACGGTAGTTTGACCCTTATAGGTAAGGGTATTTTGGTAATCTTACCCTATATTTATTATTATATTATTATTTTTATTATTATTGTTATTATATATATATATATATATATATAAAATACATACTTCTTCTTCTTCAATATCCTTTTCTTGCCCAGGATCTCTCTCCTGTCTCTCTCACATCCACCACAATAATCACCACCGGGCACCACCACTGCCACCGCCATTCACCACCACAACCACCGCAACTGCCGTCGCCACACAACCACCCGGTCCTGTCTCTCTCTCTCATGTCTCTTCTGTATATGATGATGTTTTTACAGCATTAATGATGTTCTTATCTTGCATTACATTAGCTCTTGATTAGATTACAGATGCTCATCGTTTTATTTGGTTAAATATTGAATCTTTTTGCAATTTTATGAATACCCACCTCAAGATTTGATCAGGGTATTGCTTAAAGTTTGAATCTTTTTGATGATGATGTTTGCCGTGAAGATGATGTTACAGAGATTCTTTGATAACCGCATCGTCACCGGTGATTCCATGACCAATGAAGTCAACTGAAGATGACGACTTATAGAGGGGGCACAGAACTGGCCCTTCTTTATATTCACAGTCTTTCCGGTCTTGGCAGCTGCAACTAGAAGATCAGTCTACCAGAAAAAAAAATTTAGATAACATGTGTGTGATATCTTGAAGTAATTGAGTCGAATCAATCTTACCTGTCGGCACAAAAAAGCTGGAATTTGAATTATATCTGCAACCCTGCCAACTGCTTCACACTGATAAAATTAAATAGCTATATAAGGTTATGCATTTATAATTGATTAATTGCAAGTAATCCCTTCTTCAGATCAATATGATTACCTGGTCAGATTCATGTACATCGGTCACAATGGGCAGGCCATATGTTGTTTTCACCTTTTCAAGGATCTACAATTGGCCAGCTAGACAACTCAATACGGTTTAACTAGACATTATCTTATACATGCGTATTTTTGTTGCCAAGTTGTTTAAAATGGGTTTGAGTTTATGAAGAAATGTGTGATTGAATAAAACAGAGCATGTATGTGGGTTTAGAGTGATGACCTGCGGTGGGGGTGGAGATGTAGACGGTGGTAGCCAAAGCTGTAGTGGTGCTCTCTGCAGTGGGGGGAGTGAAGAAGAAGGTGGTGAAAAGGGTTTATGGTGGGGTTTTTTAGAGAGAGAGAGGGGGGAGGAAGAAGATGGCAGTGGTGGTTGTGGTGGTGAATGGCGGTGGCAGTGGTGGTTGAGGGTGGTGGCTGGAGGTGGCAGTGGTGGCAGTGGTGGTTGTGGTGGTGAATGGCGGTGGCAGGGGGTAATATTACAGAGTAAACAAAACACAGGGGGTAAAATAAAAGGGTAAAATAGTCATTTCACCACCAAGTCAACAGATCAGTCAACAAAATTGAGCTTAGGGGGTAAGGTTGCGACATAACAGTGAACAGTGGGGGGTAAAATTGCAATTATTTCATTAGGGGGGTAAGAGTGCCAATGACCCCTAACCTCAGGGGGTAAAATTGCAGTTTACTCTTAAGAGTAACTAAAATTAATATTAAATATTTTTGTCTTATTATTTCTTTAATATTTTAATTCAAAAGGTTAGTTTAGTAAAATTATTCTATTTTGTCTTTTTTTCTTTATTGTGTTTTTATTACTTTTTTGTATTATTATATTAGTTTTATTTTTTAAACATAATTTTTTTATTAAAAACATTTTTAAATTAAGATTTTTTTAAAAGATTTTTTATACTTTTTATATTTTACGTTTTACGTTAGACCTTTTACGTTTTTACGTTAACCTTTTACGTTTTACGTTATTACGTTAAAAACTTTATGTTTTACGTTTTATGTTAAACTTTTTACGTTTTACATTTTACGTTAAACTTTTTACGTTTTACGTTAACCTTTTTGCGTTTTACGTTTTACGTTAAACTTTTTACGTTTTACGTTTTACGTTACACTTTTTACGTTTTACGTTTTTACGTTTTACGTTAACCTTTTTACGTTTTACGTTTTACATTTTACGTTTTACGTTAAAAAGTTTACGTTTTTACGTTTTACGTTAAACTTTTTATGTTTTACTGTAAGGACCGTGTCTCGTCTTTATAAATTAACTTACAAAGATAATTAAAAGACTTCAAATTAACAACATTAATACATGCTTTTGACAAAAAATGGGCATGACCCGTCCGTAAGACGGATATACCCCTGTTATCAACAAAAGTAAGACAAATACCATTCTACAGTTCGTTTGACAAGACCCTACTAAAAACCTAGACATCAAGTGTTAAAATGTATGTCTACTAACAAGTTGTACAAAATAGAAATTTTGACCCAAAACATTAGTGCAACTAGCGGAAGCGCTTGATATGACATATCATGAACATGTGCTCGCTCCAATTCTCCAAGTCGCCTAAATTGAGGATTTACCTACATTCAACAACAAAGTTTTAAAAAGTTAGTCGTTATACTTGTTTGCTTATAAAACCGTCATTTTAGTTCCATTCGTGTACGTACTTTCATTTCTCTTACGCATTCGATTACCCAATTAAATGGGTATGACATATATTTTCATATAACTAACCCGTTAGTAGATGATGACGACCAAACATAATATGTTGTATAAACTAAAACGTCCATAGCATATTCTAACCGCATAAGTTACTTCAACCCGATTATCCTTTCAACATTCAACCGTTTCATTATTACATCAACACTTCGAAAGTCCGACTTTCATAAACCTGCACTTTTAAACATACTCAATAATAACTTGGTTAGCAAACCCGTAATCTCAACATATTCAAGTACTACATCTTCGTAAAAAGGACGTCAACCATTTAAATGCATCTAATTAACTTACATTCCAAACCCAAGGGCATTATTAGTAACGCTAATTCTCAAATGCATCCAAATCATGCATTCGCACATACTTGCACACATACATACTTACAGTCATACACATCTACATACCTAATATACATTCAATCATACCTACAATCATGTATTCATACCTACGTGTTCCGTACGCATTCTTGTATACCATTTACATGTAATACATGTCCAACTTCATTACATACATCTATCATACTCTTATATAATTTACATGAGGCTTAGACTTGGGTTTACAACTTATAATCGTCAAGGAAACACTCGAAATCATGTTTGGGAGGCCCATCGTAGTCCACGGATAATATACCGAAGCCTACGATGCATAAATCACATAAATAATATTTTTGACAGAACCTTCACCCGGCCGTGTCAGATCACCACCCGGCCGTGTCAACTCTGCACTTTTCCTAGGCATTAATTCTTACCGAAACGGACATAACTCTCTCATTTTTCATTCGTTTTGCGTCACATTTCTTCCTACATGATTGTAAATTAATATTCTATCATGTGAACTTGAAATCCAACATCCGAGTTAAGGAATTTCTTAACTATTACGTGTTCGGCTTGTTATTCATCTACGAACTATTCGACCCGTTCGTGCATTTATCAAAATAATCTATTGATTTGACCACAACTTCATATGAACTTAATAATTAAAACATTATATTACTTAAACAAACTAAGAAGTGATTACGGAAACCACTTACCTTGTGCTCGCCATGTTTATGCTAGTTTCTTTGCCTCCTCTTTGACCCGTTTGCTTCCCATGAGTTGGTCCATCTTGACATGGTTCTTATTCTTTCATGCTATCATGTTTACAACATTGTTAGCATATATGCTTATACATAATAACATCCATTTCCAACACATGGGTCACATTGACTTTCACCAGTCCATTATAACATACACAAGTCCTATTTTAACAATTATTTCATTACAATTCTATACAATTTAACATATCATCAAATCATGGCATGTTAGAACATACCCATTATACTATATATGCTTCACACTCATGTAGTAAGACACATACAACCACATTCACCTAGATTCCACGTATGTACATAAACAACTTCCATTCATACTAGTATTTAGGTAATCCTACATGTAGCATCATAATCCATGATTCGCCAACCTAAATCACCATTCGAATATTTCTTCTTCCTTGTACATTCACGTTCTTACAATTAATTCATAACCATATTTAGAAAGTTCGGCAACACATGGAGTCCATTGTATCATTTAGGCATAAGGTACCATTCCTAAAGCATACTACTGCCACATGATACTAGCAAATCTAATCTTCTACATGAATCATATCTAAAGCACACTTCTTATGTTAATTCACTATTCAACACACCATTATTACTTCCTATACACATTCATTCATTGTTTACATCCAATCTCATCCAATAATCTCACATATGCATTTCATCAAACACTTGGTGTGCATGCCATCATTTAAGCATATAGTACACATAGTTTATGCATACTCTTCCTAGTTCATAACATAGATTATCAATTTCAACTAGAATTATATAACTTTTATACCATTATCTAACAATTACTTCTCACAATCAACATCAAATATCAACATCACACAAACATTGAACACGTATAATCATCCATATCATCATCTCTACTACTACTACAAATAGGTTTATAAAATTTTCTTTCAATTAAACTAAAATCAAGCATGATTTTCACTCTAGGGAGTAACCCTAACATCTAATTACCACAAATCATACCACGAATTCATGATTGGGTTGAAACCCTTTTTCTACAATTCACCAAATCCAGAAATTCGACTTACCACTTCACTAGGTATGCTTAGATGATCGATAAGAGGGATCATGCACTGGATTTTCTTATGATTTTAGGCTTCAATTGCTTGATTTCTTGAGTTTAGGGTTTCCCCATCCTCCTGCCTTGTTCGATCGATCCCCCAGACACACTCACTGTGTTTGGGGTTTTATTTGTTATTTTTTTTAATTAATTTAAGTTTAATCACTTTGCACTTTACCCCTTTCACTTAGTTGCAAATTACAAATCTAATCTTTAAACCACATTTAATTACCATCTTGCCATAAATTCTTAATTATGTTACGTTTGTTATTTATCCTCACTTGTTTTATTGAGTTTTCATTTTTGGGGCGTTACAAGTCTACCCCCCTTAAAAGAGGTTTCGTCCCCGAAACCTTTCTTATTCCAACTGGACCAATTCTATTCCTACTTTTTCATCTTTTCATTCACGAGGCTTAGCACAACATGGATGCATTCGAGATCTTGGCAAGAGTTTCATTCATTCATAAACGTCTTTGTACGCATTGTCCCTCCGTTCTTAAATCAAGTAAATTACTTTCATAATCGCATTAAGATCAGAATCTGATCCAGAGCTCTTATTAGTGTCGTTTTCACTTTATAATGCTAGCTCCTAGCACATACCATCACTAGCGCTTCATTCATCGAATTTATTCCAATTGTATACAGTTATTAACCATACAAGCTACGTCTATGGCCTGTTTCTAACATCCTATTTAAGTTATAACTCTTTTTATACATACCTGACGGAAGTAAATTCCATTGATTCGTTATCCATATGTTACGATGATCATTCCCTTCCGATTAGTGACATTGCGTGTCCATTCTTCAAGCTCACCTATGAGTATAAAACTTAACAAATCAAATCATTACTACCGAGTTCAAATGGCGATCGTCATCTGACCCGTATGTCCCATTTATCCTTTCTACCATTCTTGTATACAACGCATTTGCATAAATATATTCATGTATATATATATATATATAAAAGTTTAAACATAATTTGGATCATATCACTTAAGGAATATTTACTTGTTCGGTCCGTAATTACTTACACATTCGAATATTTTCATTCTTATCATTCTTTTGCTCATTTGCTTTACATTTACTTAACATGGTCAAGCTATCGACTTCTTCTTATGTAGACTAGTTTCGTCTTTTATATCTTAAATCTGTTTCGCGGATTCGAACACATTATTCATACCTTTCGTACCTCATATGTTTTGAATCTGTCTCGCGGATTCAAACATTGCATTCACATCCTTCATTCTTTGAATCCATCTCGCGGATTCAAACATTTCATTCATGCCTTTCATTCCTTGAATCCGTCTCGCAGATTCAAGCATTGCATTCACATCCTTCATTCTTTGAATCCATCTCGCGGATTCAAACATTTCATTCATGCCTTTCATTCCTTGAATCCGTCTCGCGGATTCAAGCATTGCATTCACATCCTTCATTCTTTGAATCCATCTCGTGGATTCAAACATTTCATTCATGCCTTTCATTCCTTGAATCCGTCTCGCGGATTCAAGCATTGCATCCATATCTTTCATTCTTTGAATCCGTCTCGCAGATTCAAGCATTTCATTCATGTCTTTCATTCCTTGAATCCGTCTCGCGGATTCAAGCATTGTATTTACATCCTTCATTCTTTGAATCCATCTCGCGGATTCAAACATTTCATTCATGCCTTTCATTCCTTGAATCCGTCTCGCGGATTCAAGAATTGCATCCATATCTTTCATTCTTTGAATCCGTCACGCGGATTCAAACATTTCATTCTTATCATCTGCACTTTTTACTCTTACGTAGTACTCTCAATCTCCCGAGAGTCTTACTACTCATTTCACCCATACGCACCTGCTACCCAATTCTAACGGACATACCTGTAACAATTGTCGCGGTCTCACGAATGTCATACGTTTCTTGTGTACTGGCCAGGTACACAATCCACGTACTAGTTTCGTGTCTTCGCGTAATCGCCACATTATGTCCGAAGAATTAAGTTTCGGCACGTGTTACATTTTAAAAACTTCTTTACCATGTCATTCTTATATTCATCTAGAATTTTCTTTCGCTTGCCTAATTATACTATTTCATACATCCACGCGTTGAGTTTACGTACCAGGGGTTAATTCGTCTTATTACTTGCCTTGATGCCGGTCCTAGACCGCATTCACGGATCATCCCTTCCGAACAATTGCGCTTACCCTTCGCATAACCTGCGTGCTCTTGGCCTTATGAATAGCATATTAATAAATGATTAGCATATTCCGTCTATCTTATCCACTGATCGTGGTCACATATGTCGTACTAGGCCTTATATAGATCTTATACGAACATTAAAATGGCTTTCGGCAAGTACTTTTGGCTAAAATACGCGAAACATGAAAATTCGGGCGGATCCACTTTGCACAACCCGTCGGCGACGGCTGATGGTCCGTCGGCGACGGGTCTCCAAATGTGGCGTCGGCCACTTATTCTCGTAGACAGGAGACTAAGGCGTCGGCCAAAGGAAGGGGGCGTCGGCGACGGGTACACAGCCGTCGGCGACGGCCTGTAATTTGTGAATCCGTTGCTGCTTCTTATTTTAATTGTTTTAACTCTTTTTCGGTTCCGTTTCCAGCCGTATGGTCCCTGGAATTCATCGTTTCACCCTCCAAAATTATTCTTTCACATACTTAACTTAACTTTATACCACAAGCACATTACACATACTTGTATTTATCCAAAAACTTAAGTTGTTACCTCATTGACGATCTTGGAGCGATCACACTTTTGAACGAGCCATCCATTTGAGTTCAAGCATCACATCATATGCTCGAATACCTCAAACCTTGGCTCTGATACCAACTTGTAAGGACCGTGTCTCGTCTTTATAAATTAACTTACAAAGATAATTAAAAGACTTCAAATTAACAACATTAATACATGCTTTTGACAAAAATTGGGCATGACCCGTCCGTAAGACGGATATACCCCTGTTATCAACAAAAGTAAGACAAATACCATTCTACAATTCGTTTGACAAGACCCTACTAAAAACCTAGACATCAAGTGTTAAAATGTATGTCTACTAACAAGTTGTACAAAATAGAAATTTTGACCCAAAACATTAGTGCAAGTAACGGAAGCGCTTGATATGACATATCATGAACATGTGCTCGCTCCAATTCTCCAAGTCGCCTAAATTGAGGATTTACCTACATTCAACAACAAAGCTTTAAAAAGTTAGTCGTTATACTTGTTTGCTTATAAAACCGTCATTTTAGTTCCATTCGTGTACGTACTTTCATTTCTCTTACGCACTCGATTACCCAATTAAATGGGTATGACATATATTTTCATACAACTAACCCGTTAGTAGATGATGACGACCAAACATAAAATGTTGTATAAACTAAAACGTCCATAGCATATTCTAACCGCATAAGTTACTTCAACCCGATTATCCTTTCAACATTCAACCGTTTCATTATTATATCAACACTTCAAAAGTCCGACATTCATAAACCTGCACTTTTAAACATACTCAATAATAACTTGGTTAGCAAACCCGTAATCTCAACATATTCAAGTACTACATCTTCGTAAAAAGGACGTCAACCATTTAAATGCATCTAATTAACTTACATTCCAAACCCAAGGGCATTATTAGTAACACTAATTCTTAAATGCATCCAAATCATGCATTCGCACATACTTGCACACATACATACTTACAGTCATACACATCTACATACCTAATATACATTCAATCATACCTACAATCATGTATTCATACCTACGTGTTCCGTACGCATTCTTGTATACCATTTACATGTAATACATGTCCAACTTCATTACATACATCTATCATACTCTTATATAATTTACATGAGGCTTAGACTTGGGTTTTTAACTTATAATCGTCAAGGAAACACTCGAAATCATGTTTGGGAGGCCCATCGTAGTCCACGGATAATATACCGAAGCCTACGATGCATAAATCACATAAATAATATTTTTGACAGAACCTTCACCCGGCCGTGTCAGCTCACCACCCGGCCGTGTCAACTCTGCACTTTTCCTAGCCATTAATTCTTACCGAAACGGACATAACTCTCTCATTTTTCATCCGTTTTGCATCACATTTCTTCCTACATGATTGTAAATTAATATTCTATCATGTGAACTTGAAATCCAATATCCGAGTTAAGGAATTTCTTAACTATTACGTGTTCGGCTTGTTATTCATCTACGAACTATTCGACCCGTTCGTGCATTTATCAAAATAATATATTGATTTGACCACAACTTCATATGAACTTAATAATTAAAACATTATATTACTTAAACAAACTAAGAAGTGATTACGGAAACCACTTACCTTGTGCTCGCCATGTTTATGCTAGTTTCTTTGCCTCCTCTTTGACCCGTTTGCTTCCCATGAGTTGGTCCATCTTGACATGGTTCTTATTCTTTCAAGCTATCATGTTTACAACATTGTTAGCATATATGCTTATACATAATAACATCCATTTCCAACACATGGGTCACATTGACTTTCACCAGTCCATTATAACATACACAAGTCCTATTTTAACAATTATTTCATTACAATTCTATACAATTTAACATATCATTAAATCATGGCATGTTAGAACATACCCATTATACTATATATGCTTCACACTCATGTAGTAAGACACATACAACCACATTCACCTAGATTCCACGTATGTACATAAACAACTTCCATTCATACTAGTATTTAGGTAATCCTACATGTAGCATCATAATCCATGATTCGCCAACCTAAATCACCATTCGAATATTTCTTCTTCCTTGTACATTCACGTTCTTACAATTAATTCATAACCATATTTAGAAAGTTCGGCAACACATGGAGTCCATTGTATCATTTAAGCATAAGGTACCATTCCTAAAGCATACTACTACCACATGATACTAGCAAATCTAATCTTCTACATGAATCATATCTAAAGCACACTTCTTATGTTAATTCACTGTTCAACACACCATTATTACTTCCTATACACATTCATTCATTGTTTACATCCAATCTCATCCAATAATCTCACATATGCATTTCATCAAACACTTGGTGTGCATGCCATCATTTAAGCATATAGTACAAGTAGTTTATGCATACTCTTCCTAGTTCATAACATAGATTATCAATTTCAACTAGAATTATATAACTTTTATACCATTATCTAACAATTACTTCTCACAATCAACATCAAATATCAACATCACACAAGCATTGAACATGTATAATCATCCATATCATCATCTCTACTACTACAAATAGGTTTATAAAATTTTCTTTCAATTAAACTAAAATCAAGCATGATTTCCACTCTAGGGAGTAACCCTAACATCTAATTACCACAAATCATACCACAAATTCATGATTGGGTTGAAACCCTTTTTCTACAATTCACCAAATCCAGAAATTCGACTTACCACTTCACTAGGTATGCTTAGATGATCGATAAGAGGGCTCATGCACCGGATTTTCTTATGATTTTAGGCTTCAATTGCTTGATTTCTTGAGTTTAGGGTTTCCCCCTCCTCCTGCCTTGTTCGATCGATCCCCCAGACACACTCACTGTGTTTGGGGTTTTATTTGTTATTTTTTTTTAATTAATTTAAGTTTAATCACTTTGCACTTTACCCCCTTCGCTTAGTTGCAAATTACAAATCTAATCTTTAAACCACATTTAATTACCATCTTGCCATACATTCTTAATTATGTTACGTTTGTTATTTATCCTCACTTGTTTTATTGAGTTTTCATTTTTGGGGCGTTACAAGTCTACCCCCCTTAAAAGAGGTTTCGTCCCCGAAACCTTTCTTATTCCAACTGGACCAATTATATTCCTACTTTTTCATCTTTTCATTCACGAGGCTTAGCACAACATGGATGCATTCGAGATCTTGGCAAGAGTTTCATTCATTCATAAACGTCTTTGTACGCATTGTCCCTCCGTTCTTAAATCAAGTAAATTACTTTCATAATCGCATTAAGATCAGAATCTGATCCAGAGCTCTTATTAGTGTCGTTTTCACTTTATAATGCTAGCTCCTAGCATATACCATCACTGGCGCTTCATTCATCGAATTTATTCCAATTGTATACAGTTATTAACCATACAAGCTACGTCTATGGCCTGTTTCTAACATCCTATTTAAGTTATAACTCTTTTTATACATACCTGACGGAAGTAAATTCCATTGATTCGTTATCCATATCTTACGATGATCATTGCTTTCCGATTGGTGACATTGCGTGTCCATTCTTCAAGCTCACCTATGAGTATAAAACTTAACAAATCAAATCATTACTACCGAGTTCAAATGGCGATCGCCATCTGACCCGTATGTCCCATTTATCCTTTCTACCATTCTTGCATACAACGCATTTGCATAAACAAGCAAAAACCTTACCACCACCGTCTCCGTCAATCCTCACCACCACCACCGTCGCCGTAAAAAACCCACCACCTTCTCCGTCAATCCTCACCACCACCACCACCGTCTCCGTTGCCGTCAAAACCCACCCCCAAAGTCGCCGTCGAAATCCACCACCACCGTCGCCGTCAAAACATGGAGAAAGACAGAGGGTCACCGCCACCACCGCCGGTTGGATGAGAGATGGTCTGCAACTTCAACTTGGGGAACTTTAAAAATGGTCTGCAAACTTCAAAGAGAGAGAGACGATGAGAGAAAAGACATAGGAGAGAGGAAATTTAAAAGAAAAGACAGAAGAGAGAGGAATGATTTGGTATTTTGGGTAAATGACAAATGGGTGGGGTTCGGCTACAAAGTCCATTTTTCTTACAAAGTGTACAAAGTCATAAAACACTACAATTTCAGCCATAAAACACACTCAAAACCCACAAATAACATAGTAAAGATCACTAAAACACAATATCCAAACCCCTAACAGTCCTTAAAAACTTCAAACATACTATCGTACAACTATGAATATAAAGCACAACATGATAAGCATTATAAAACACACTAATGTTAGTCATTCGATAATCAAAGCCTTATCATCCAAAACACAACACAAAACCCACAAATATAGTGTTTTAGTAATCTTCACTATGTTATTTGTGGGTTTTTAGTGTGTTTTATGGTTGACATTATTGTGTTTTATGACATTTTACACTTTGTAGGAAAAATGGACTTTGTAGCCAACTCCCACCCAATGACAAATATACCCTTTATGTTGGCATAATCTGATTGGTTGAGAGTGGTTCTCGTGGTTCTTACAACTGGAGGTGGTTTTCATTTTAGCGCTCTTATATATATATATTATTTAACAAAAATAATTCGAGCGAAACCGAGCGGACCTTTGCTCACGCTTGGCTCGTTTTCAAGTCGAACCGAGCCGAGCCGATCATTTACAAACTAAACGGAAATCGAACATGCATTTTTCGGGCATTTTTCGAGCGATCGTCGAGCGATCCTTGATCGTCGAACAGTTTGGACAGCCCTGCTATAAGGTGGAATAGAATCACAAAGTAATATATATAGATATATAAATGATGGGATTAGAAATTACTGTATTCTATTTATTAAAACTCAAAAATAACAAAATGATAAAAAAAAGGGGAAAACTGTTTACTATAGTTGACAAAACAAAAAAGTAAAAAAAAAATTAGTGTAGTTTACAAGATGTAATTTAATATATATAATATTAATATTAAAAAATGTAAAATTTGATTAATACTAAATTAAACAAAATGAACAATACAATTATATTATATATCTATCTATTATAGATAATAGAACGTTATGAACAGTATTTTAAGGCATTTAGACCGTGGAGTATGGTGGGGCGGGGGTTTGAGGCATGAGTTTACACGTGGAGATCGAGCTCTCCCGCTGGTGAGTGACGTGTCCGTGGGGTATGGCGGGGCGTGACTAGCCCGCGTGGGTTGGCCAGGTTTATTAAAATTAAAAAAAACCTAAAATAAAAAAATACACACAAAATTAAAAAAAAAAGCCTAAAACTATTATTAAAATTTCATAAAAATTACAAAATTCTAAAAAAAAGGATTACAAAATAAAAAAAAAGCCTAAAGCGTTAGGTAGATTTCGAAAAGGGCGAGCTTGTCAAACGGCTTCCGCTCCTTGCCCTGGAACTCGATGTTGGCCACCGCAACCCGGTCTTCGTGACTTATATCACCGCCTGGGACGCTGTCGTAGTAGGCTTTAAAACGATCGAGCTTCGGTCGTAGCTCGCGCCACTTGTGTTGGCACGCGTTTAAATTGTGCCGGTAGCTAGCGAAAGCTTCTGGCCAGCAACGGGTCTCACCGGGTTGGCGGCCCTTCATCGTGTCAACAACGCTCGTGACAAGTGCTAGCTCTTCCTCGTGTGTCCAAGAGGCCATCGATCAAGTGTGTGTGGGTAGCGGGTTCGGGTAGGTGGAGTGACTTGGGTTGGGGTAGCGATGTGGACAGGCGGCGTGGTTGGGGGTTTTATAGCGAGTTGGGTGAACCGTTTAGCTTGGCTAAACGGTTATTTTTTAAAATTTAAAGATAGCCGTTATGACCTAGCTAACAAGCCAATAAGAGCCGGCCACATAGGACCGCTAGGCATGCCCAACGCCCGGGCTGAAACCCCGCCCAAGGGGCCACGCCTAAACCCAAGCCCACCCGGAGTGGTGACTTGGGCGTTTTTACCCAACCCAACCCAACCCATGCCCCAACCTCCGCCCTATATCCCATATTCTTAGGTTATTTACATTTAGTCTTTCACGCGTGACTCATGGTGCTTCTCATTTTCCGTGTACAAAAGAGAAAGAAAGACAACAATAAGAGAAAAAGAGATGAAAGAGATTCCTGGAAGAGTGAGAGATGCCCGAAGCCGTCATTTCTTCGGCGAGCAGACTCCCTACGGTGTGTGCACTATCTAAGCTTCAAGATCTCTTGGGTACGTCAAGCATCTTTGATGGTTTTATTTAAATATAATACAAAATACAAGTAAATAAATTAAACTATCAGAGTCTAAAGTCACGTGATGATACCGTCAAATATGCTTTATCAAATCCACATCCACATGAATAATCGACATGAATAATGTTGTATATTTTTCTACATCGTATTGCCACGTAATTTTCAAGTCTTTATTCGTTGCTTACCAATCCCCCACTTGTAGTGGAGTGGTGGAAAGAACTTTGGGTTTCCTTGGAGACCCGGGTTCGATCCCCACCCCTTGCATTTGGGGGAAAATGACCCCAAACTTGTTGAGGGGTCATGGCAATGATGGATTAGAGCCTTGTGTGCGTTATAGCCCGGGTTCGAGTCTTGAGCCGCACACGAGTTTTCTATTACAGCGCGGTTACTCCGGCTCTTGAGTGCGGAGGCTGCAACGGCAGTCAAGTGGCTGTCGGTTGGAAATTTTCTCGTGGAGCGCCTATGGTCAACCTCGGATGCCTCGCCCGAGGGGGACTAGGACCCATGCAATGTGGGTGTGATCCTCTCGACTGTTGGAGTCAATCGCCGTTCCATCATTCATAGATTTGACATATTGTTTTATCTTCATTTACTAATATTATATTATGTAAAATGAAGAAAGTGTATAGTATATCCCTTATTATTTCTTTTACTCACATTTTGCTAGGTTATACTTTTTTTTCATTTTCTCAAATTTATGCTAGGTTGAAAATGATCATGCTTTTCAAGATTCTAAAGGCATGTTCAATTTATTTTCTTATTAACTGTTACACTTTTTTGAATAATTTTCTTTCATCGTCATTTGGGAATGAAAACATTTTAGCAATCGTGACCCACTCTGGATAAATACCATCTGCAAGATAGTCACCATGCCGGTACTTTTGATCATTAAATAAAAGGTTCGCCTGGGTGCAACTCCATCCACCATATCATTGAAAGGCAGTGATTGCTCAAAAACGTTGAATTCATTGTTGGATCCAACGACACCAAAGAACACATGCCAAATCCAAAGATCATATGATACCACACCTTCAAGCATAATGCTTGGGATGGTCACGTCAATAATGTTGACCTTGCCAAACAGTTAAACAGTTTGCTCATGACCAATGCGTGCAATTATGTAACACCTCGGAAATTTGTATCAGATCAAATGGTAACACGTGTCCAATCAACTCTCAAATTTGCCAAGTTATTTGGATGAGAGGGACTAATTGTGTAAATTTGTGGAAGATTGGATGTGGAGGGACTATTTGTGTCAACATGCCAAAAATTTGGCCTCTGAGTGACCCTTATGGATCGCAAGGCTTAAAGCCTTAAGGACCGTAAGGCAAATATTATATTGTATCTGGCAGTCGGTTATGCACCGTAAGGTTTATTTCCTTACGGACCGTAAGCATTTTAAAACTGTGGGCGCCAAGGGTCCTTACGGATCGTAATCTGCCACCCCTTACGGTCCGTAAGGGGTGCGGCTGGCAGAATTGGCAGTCTGCCATGGCAGCCTGCATTCCATGCCACCTATCTCGCAACTTGCCACCCTTAATCTGGTTCTTACACGTCAAGGGACACTAATCAACATTAGGAGAGCCCTGATAACACTTGGCATGATCGTAGTGATCTTGTTCAAGTATAAATAGCCTCCATGGTTGAACCATTTTCCTTGCTCAATTCGCTTTCTCTTCTCTATCACTCTTGGAGTTGTTTCATGATCAAAAGGAAGCCTCCCACTGAGTTCATATTCCTCCTAGAACACTTGTAAGTGTTCTTTCATAGTTCTTTTTATTTGTAAGCTAAATTATTAGCCAAAAGTCAAGTAAATTGACTTTTGCTTTGACTTTTGGTTATGACCATTATGGTCAAGCCAATGTTAGAATTGAACATGGCTACATGATCGTAATAAGGCAGGTGATAATCCCATATGAAGGCACCTCCTGAAGATCACGTTAAGTTGGTCAAATGACGGGTCAAAGTTATGATTAAATAAAAGTCAAAACATAATTTTTCGGAAAATGTATAAAATGAACTTATAAATATCCGAACACATATTTTTGACATTATATCAGTTGGTATAACATATTACAACATGTTAAATCATGTTCAACCCATCATTTCCTACTTATAGCTCGGTTCGCAACCGAAAGTCGAGCAGTTTGACTTCTGCTTTGACTTTCGATTCTGACCCATTTTAGCTAAGTTAGCTACTGATTTGAAGTTGTATTATGATCATATTAATGTATGAAAGAACCCTCTGAGGTTATACCATTTGATCATAATCATTGTCGGGGTTTATGCAAGTTCATGAATTATGCCTAATTATTGAGTAAAATGCCCTTTTGAGCATAAAATGGTTTTTTAACCACAATGTACATATAATTTGTAATACCTACTAATGTGGTAACATATTAAACATGTTTTGGCATAATGAACTTGACATTGACTCATCCGGTCACCCGATACCGCCTATGTGCATATTGTTGACTTATATAGCTTTGTTTATATAAGTTAACCGAATTGGGTCAATTTCGTTCAAGATCACTTCTAATCAGAATATATTATTTTTTGACCCATACTATACAAGTTATAGTACTTGTGAGGGTTCAAACCACATTCTATCCAGTCACTGCTTAATCTAGCGAACTGTACCGTTTTATATTAGTTAACTGGTCAAAGTCCTATGACTTGAATAAGACCCGTTATCATTCTAATGGATAATTATTCCATTCATTCCAGACTAAGGGCCTCCAGTAAATTGCAACCTTGTTAGTTGTTTTATTTAGAATGGTTGTGCTTATAATTATCTTTGGATTGTAAAGATTTAAGCCAGGTAAATACTCTTAACCTATTTTCCCCATACGGGCTTGGGATACGGTAAATTATTACCGCTTGGTCGGGTATGGGATCAATGACCTATTATGTGTCCAAAATCCAAATAACCCGTTTTAATTCGCATTTCTTGATAACTTAAACATTGGGGATTAATGCGACCGTGTCATGTATATCTTCGGCTCATTTAATTGCAAATGGCCACGACCTAAGCACGGGGTGTAGGCATACACCCGACAGATGCTAATGCTATGATAAAAAAAATTTATACCCTTTTATGGGTTTACCCTTTTACTGGGTTTAAAGTGGTATATCGATTAATCATGTTCTCGGAGTTTAGTTTCGGGCCCCATATGTATTGACAAGCATGTAATACTGATAACAAGAGATATAGTTTGTCCCAAGTTATTTATGAAAATTAATATACCAAATGGTATATAAAATGATTTTGAAATATTTTCAAAATGTGTCGGTTATTTGTATTTACCAGTGAAAACTGACGTATTTTCAAAAGACTAAGTGCAGGTTGCAAAGTACGTAAATAGGCAAGAAGCTGCCCGGTAATTGCTTAGTGGAATTTGCAACTCCATGCAAGAAGCCTAGTGGTCTTATATGCAATCATTTGTTATCCGATCCGCATGTGGCTCTTTTAGTGCACTTTGTCTTTATATTATTTTTGAACTTTCGGACATTGTACTTTGTAATAATTATTTTATACTCCCAAGACTTATGCTTGTTAATTGTAAATATATATATCAATTTGTCACATATAAATCCCAAGTCCGGGCCCACCGGAAATCAGGGTGTGACAGGTTGGTACCAGAGCCAACGTTTGAGTGAATTAAACACTAGCCTTTTTGTGTTTAATCTCAAATATCACATTAACATAATCCTTAGACTTTCCTGAGTCTAGGCATTTACCTAGGACCACTCATATCTATTTAAGTTATATTATTGTTTATTTTATTTTATTTTATTTAACAGGTAATATGCCGCCAAGAATTAGAGGAAGAAGAAAAGGTCTCATGCGGGAAGGACCATCAAAACAATACCATCACAATCCCATCGTTCGGATCACCCGCAATACTCGAACGAGTCTCACTCGTCGCAGCCAGGGAGACGTTCTGTCTCACACCATTCTTCCCACTCTCATCACTCACAACATTCACATCATTCCCGTTCACATTCTCACCATGACTCTTTTGACCCTAATCAGTTTATAAACGCACCACCCCTAAACCAAAACCAGCAGAACGATGATTCTGATCCAGAGATGCCGCCATCTAGATCCCGCATGCATCCTATTGAGCTATCAAGTGATACTGCATCTTATGAAGGATCTCCTTATATAGCAACCCTCAAAAACACCCTATAACACTCCGTATACGAGAAACCAGACCCGCATAACATTAATTTTATTAAAAATGAAAAATCTTGATTTTTATTGTCGCAACTCCCGTCCCCTAATAACCCGGGAATGGGCGGCCGCGGCCAGTTTCGGTGGTATCGGTGTTTATCATTTTGGCAGCGGAAATTACATCAGGACCATAGTTAGGAAATATTTTATCAGATTAAAATACCACGCTTTTATAATATTAAACACATGGGAAATTCCCAAGTTTCAATATACACATTTTCATAGGGGGATATATGTAATTGCCCCTTTTATTTAAATAAAAAAAGCTCTTTATTTAGGTAACTTTTATTGCCACTTTTCCAAGCCTTCAGTGCTGTCCAACTGGCTTCTATTTAGCTATCACATTTTGTTACCTGAAACGCGTTTAAAAACATTTTGTCAGTGGGAAATACTGGTGAGCGAATCCCAGTTTAATCAAAACAGGTTTTATCAGTCTACAGCATTGAGGGCGGTCGCGCAATTATATTTGTTTCCATCTACTTTAATTACCACCCACGGTACTGTCAACCGGACTTGTGGTTATGTTACTACTCACAGTGTAGTAACAAATTTTGTATACAAAACCCCAACATACCGACGATAATTGTAGAATACAAATACTCAATCATTGTTTAATATAATATAAAACATTTGAGGCTTTGTAAAACAGTTTGCAAAAAGGAGGATTACTCACATTGCTGTCTTAGGGTTTTCCTTTAGGATTTCTTGGTGATTATCTATTAATTACACAAATGCACACGTGTTAGTATAATAACCCAATATTTACATTAGTAATACCCTCCCCGAGACGACATTCCAACGACTACGTCGGGCAGAACCACGACAGCAGTTACGAAACCCTGGATCAATCGGGCAATGTATCTAATACGTAACCAGGGGTTATGATACTTACAACGAGTCAGAACTTCGTTAATTAGGGGGGGGGGGTGGTATTATGCCCGGGTATAGTGCCTACTACGTAGAAATTGAGAGAGAATTAGAAAAGTTGAGCGAGTTAGACTAACGGCCGAGCCCCGAGACGGAAATAGGGGGGTGTCGCGCCCCGCGACGTAGGGGGTCTAGGGCATAGGGTTGTCCGGTCATGGGGTAGCTTTGACACCGAGTGGGACACGTGGCGGCCTAGGGCTGCGCCTGCTGTCCACCTGGTCGCGGACCGCGGCGACTAAAGAGTTTTTAATTAATTTTTGTAAAATTAAAGGTATTTAGGGCCTATTTTCGTATACGAGGTGTATTTTAAGACATATAGGGATATTTTTAACATATTTTTAGGGTGTCGGATATATTTTGGAAGGGTGTTATATCCTCCCCACTTTGTTTTAGAACTCGTCCTTGAGATCTACTGGAATAAGTGTGGATATTTCCTTTGCATTTCTGATTCAAGTTCCCATGTGTATTCTGGTCCTCTTTTGGAGTCCCATTTCACTTTGACCAGAACTGATCTCTTGTGCTTGAGATTCTTGACCTTTCTGTCTTCAATCTGTAGAGGCTTTTCTACAAATTTAAGCCTTTCATTTACCTCTATATCCTTAAGAGGTACTACCAGAGATTCATCAGCTAAGCATTTCTTGAGATTAGATACATGAAATACATCATGTATTCCTGCCATTTCCTCTGGCAGTTGTAGCTGATAGGCTACAGGTCCTATTCTTTTAATAATTTCAAAGGGTCCAATATACCTGGGGCTTAGTTTTCCTCTTTTGATGAATCTTACCACTCCTTTCTAAGGAGAGACTTTCAATAACACTTTGTCTCCTACCTGAAATTCCAACGACATTCGTCTGTTATCTGCATAACTCTTCTGTCGATCACGTGCTGCTTTCAGTCATTCCTTGACCTGAATGATCTTGTCTGTTGTTTCTTGTACTATCTTGGGTTCGGATAGTTGCTTTTCTCCAATTTCTGCCCAACAGACTGGCGTTCGGCACTTCCGTCCATAAAGTGCTTCGAATGGTGCAGCATTAATACTTGTGTGATAACTGTTATTATAAGAAAATTATATCAATGGTAAGTGGTCGTCCCAATTACCTCTGAAATCAATTACACAAGCTCTAAGCATGTCCTCTATTGTCTGAATTGTTCTTTCGCTTTGTCCGTCCGTTTGAGGTTGATAAGCTGTGCTTTGATTTAGCTTGGTTCCCATTGATTTTTGGAAACTTGTCCAAAAATGAGAGGTAAAACGGCTATCTCTATCAGAAACAATTGATAAAGGAATTCCATGTAATGAAACTATTTCATTCACATATAATTTAGCTAACTGTTCGATACTAAAAGTTTCCTTCATGGGTAGGAAATGAGCTGACTTAGTTAGCCTGTCTACAATTACCCAGATGGTATCATTACCTTTTCTTGTTTTGGGTAATTTAGTAACAAAATCCATTGTTATCAATTCCCATTTCCAAACTGACATCTCTAACTGTTTGCAACAAACCTGAGGGTTTCTGATGTTCAGCTTTAACTTGTGAATATGTTAAACATTTAGAAACATAAGCTGCTATATCTTTCTTCATTCCTATCCACCATAAATTTTTCCTTAAATCCTGATACATCTTATCATTTCCAGGATGCATCGTATACTTAGACTTATGGGCTTCTTCTAATATACGGTGGCGTAGGTTTCCTAATTTAGGTATCCACATTCTTTTCTTATGGAATCTCCAAATTCCATCTGTTCCTTGTTCTAGTTCCTTAATCATTCCTTTCAACTTTTCAGTATCATCATTGATTACTGATTCTTGTGCTTTTCTAATCTGTTCATTTAAATCTACTTGTAGATTTAGTTTAAGAGAACGCACTCTTTTTGGTTTTTCGTGATACTTTCGACTTAAAGCATCAGCTACTACGTTTGCCTTTTCTGCATGATACTGGATATTACAATCATAATCACTAAGTATCTCCATCCAGCGTCTTTGTCTCATATTCAATTCCTTTTGCCCGAAAACATACCTTAAACTCTTATGATCAGTGAAAATGGTAAACTTACTACCATAAAGGTAATGTCTCCAAATTTTTAGGGAAAAAATTATAGCTCCTAATTCTAGATCATGGGTTGAATAATTTTCTTCATGATTCTTAAGTTGTCTAGAGGCATAGGCTATAACCTTTTGACGTTATATCAATACACATCCATAACCTAATTTAGAAGCGTCACAATAGACTATAAAGTCTTCAGTTCCTTCAGCTAACGCTAATATGGGTGGATTGGTCAATCTTTGCTTAAGGATTCTAAAGGCTTCTTCTTGGTTTGGTCCCCATTCAAACTTAACAGATTTACAGGTTAGCTTAGTTAAAGGAATGGCTATTCTAGAAAAATCTTGAATAAATCTTCTATAATAACCGGCCAATCCTAAGAAACTTCTAACCTCGGTTGGTGACTCAGAGGTTTTCCATTTGGTAATCGCCTCGATCTTTGTGGGATCCACATAAATTCCTTCATGATTAACTAAATGCCCAAGAAACTATACCTGTTCTAACCAAAACTCGCACTTCGAAAACTTTGCATAAAGCTTTTCTTTCCTTAATAGACTTAGAAGTGCGTGCAGACGCGCTGCATGTTCCTCTTTGCTTTTAGAGTAAATGGGAATATCATCTATAAAGACAATTATGAATTTATCCAAATATGGCTTACATATTCGGTTCATCATGTCCATAAACATGGCTGGGGCATTGGTTAAACCAAATGGCATGACAGTAAATTCATAATGGCCATACCTTGTTCTAAAAGCGGTCTTAGGAATGTCCTCTTCCTGTACCTTTAATTGATGATATCCTGATCTTAAATTGATTTTAGAGAAAAATCGAGCTCCTTGCAATTGATCAAACAAATCATCGATTCTTGGTAATGGATACTGATTTTTGATCGTGACTTTGTTCAATTCACGGTAATTAATGCACATATGCATTGACCCATCTTTCTTCTTGACGAATAAGATTGGTGCTCCCCATGGCGATGAGCTTGGCTGTATGAATCCTTTTTCCAACAATTCGTCTAACTGTTTCTTTAGTTCTTGCATTTCTGCAGGTGCCAAACGGTAAGGTGCTTTGGCAATTGGTGCTATTCCTGGTAGCAGGTGGATTCTGAATTCAACTTCTCTGTCTGGAGGTAGTCCTGGCAATTCTTCTGGAAAGACATCTGGAAACTGGGATACTACTGGAATACCTTTCAATTCTTTTCCTTTAGTATTAATGATTATAGAAATCAAATATACTAATGATCCTTTTCTTACATAACTGGCTGTTTTCATCACAGAGATGAATTTTGTGGATCTAGAGGGTTTATCCCCTTTAACTGTGATCTTTTCACCCCTTGGTGAATTGACTTGGATTGACTTTTTATCACATAAAATACTGGCTTTATTGGCTATTAACCAATCTATTCCTAATAGAACATCAAATCCCGCCAGATTCATTGGGTAAAGGTTTGCAACAAATTTTTTATTTAGAAATTCTATTCTTGCTCCCTGCAAGATTTCAGAAATCTTAATGGTTTCTCCATTTGCTGTCTCTACTAGACATTCTTGTGGGAGTTTAGTTAATGGTCATTGAGAAGTTTGCAAAATGAAGTATTAATAAAACTTTGGTTTGCACCAGAGTCAAATTATACTTTAGCAAAAACATCATAAACTAAAAACGTACTGGCGAACACATCCGGGATCATCTTTGCTTCTTCTGCCGTCAGAACAAATGCTCTAGCATTTTTAGTTGTCTTGTTGTTCATGGCTGGAACTAGTTTTGGACAATTCGGCTTGATGTGACCTTTTTCTCCACAATTGAAGCACATTCCATTATTAGGTTTCTTCCTGCAATCTTCTTCCTTGTGTCCTGGTATCTTGCGAAAATTGCAGTAAGTGGAGCATTTTCCTGAATGCTTCTTCTTGCAAGCCTTGCAGTAAGGTGCAGAGGTAGAACCTACATTTTTCCCAGCGTTGGAATTACCGTAGCGAAATTCCTGCGTAAGCCTTTGAGCTAGATTTCTCCTTTTGTCATCTTCTCATGTACGCACTAATTCATCAGTCAAGGTGTTTGCTAGTTCTACAACTTCTTCTATGGTTTGAGGTCTAGCTGCCTTGACTACATGCCTTATCTCACTGATTAATCCCCAGATGTAGCGGGAGATTAATACTGGTTCAGGTGATGCAAGGGTTGGCACTATTCTAGCATATTCAAAGAATAAAGTAGTGTAACCCTTACTATCCACTCCAGTCATCCTAAGGTTTAGGAACTTATTTGCTATCTGTTCCTTTTCATTGGGAGGACAAAATTTCCTTTCTACCATATTTTTAAATTCTTCCTATTCCATATTGTAAATCCTGTCACTTCCCCTAGACTGGAGGATAGTGTTCCACCATTCTAAGGCTGAGTTTTTAAAAAGATTAGATGCAAACATTATCTTATCTTCTTTTGCGCACTTGCTTATTTTTAAGACTGCCTCAGTCTTTTCTATCCAGGGTAGAGCTGCAATGGCCCCTTCATTGCCCGAGAATTCTATTGGTTTGCAAGACCAGAATTCCTTATAAGAATAACCATAAGACATGGTTCTTCTTCTTTTGGGAATTGGCACTTGAAGTATGGGTCCATTGTGCACGCTGTGACTAGGTTCTGTATGGGTTCGTTTACTTCCATTACCACTTTTATCATTATTTTCCGCATCCCTAACATTTTGGATAATGGCTGGCATGGCATCTCTAATTCCTTGAGTTACAAGGTGTCGAATTTCACTATTATTCATTTGATTTTCATTATTCTGGTTTTCTGGATTTCCTGCATCGGCCATCTGGATTTTAAACAATTACCAAGTATTAATATCACAGGACAATATCTAATTCAAACAATCACATGGAAAGCATGTTGATCAAAATCGTCGAGCATTGCGACTTACTCTATTTTATAGTATGCATCTATATTTATTACAAATACAACTAGAAATAAAATACAATACTAATATGCATCCCTAACCACTAGGTGGTCTATACTACAACATATATATTATCATTTTTTTTTTCAAACATACACACTTATTATATATATATATATATATTTATTTATTTATTATTATATTACTATTATTATTACTAATTATAGGGGTTCATCCAAAAGTCCATATTACGCTCGTCATATTTCCAGACGAGTCGTTCCCCTATTTGCCTCATTCTTTCGCTCTCTTCTAAAATCTCCTCACCAAAGGTTCGGAGTTCTTGCACATTTTCTGTGCTCATTGGGGGTGTAGGCGCTGGTATGGGATCTGGGTACTGTGGCATGGGTTCTTCCTGAGGATATGGATTCTCTAGGATTTCCCCAATGTATTCATCATTATCATAATAGGGATCTAGAGGGTCCAGACCTGGGTAAGCTGCTAAGTTTGGCATGGGTTCTTCTGTTATTGGGTAGCGTTGCTGATAATCCATATGATCATCAAACTACGGGTCGTAGTCTGGGTCTAAGGGATTGGGTGCGGGTACTCTAGGTATCTCAGTCAGGTCAAAGGCTGGTGCTGGGATTTGGTTTTCTGAGTTGACTTTAATCTCCATTGGTTGTGTGGGAAACAAGGGTAATGGTTGGGGTGCTATAAGTTGCTCCAAATTAGGGTCTGCAGCTGTAGTTGCTAGAATATGAAAGTTCGCTAGACTCCTATTGAGCATATCTTGAGTGTGAGCATCTGTTTCTCTCTTAGCGGCTGCTAAAACTCGCTGTTGTTGTAACTTTTTCATCCTCTTCCTACGTTCATGCGCACCTCTGCTGAATCATCCTCTCTTTTTAGGAGGGAATGGCTCTTCAGATTGAGCCTTGAACACGAATATCCCGTCTTCATTGTCAGCTGAATACCCTGAGAGGGTAGGCTGTGAAGAGGTACCTTCGTTTTGACGTGAGCTGGACAACTGACGGTAGGCGTCGGAAGGTCCTTGGTCGCTCATACTGTAAACTAACAAATAGTCAAGTAACACACAACAATAATATATAGATATGCACGTATTTCTGTAGATAATTTCCTAACATTTTAAATAATATCTTGGTGTCAGCAGAACACTTCTGTGGCTGAATCAGTGGCTTAGCTCTGATACCACCTTCTGTCGCAACCCCCGTCCCCTAATAACCCGGGAATGGGCGGCCGCGGCCAGTTTCGGTGGTATCAGTGTTTATCATTTTGGCAGCGGAAATTACATCAGGACCGTAGTTCGGAAATATTTTATCAGAGTAAAATACCACGCTTTTATAATATTAAACACATGGGAAATTCCCAAGTTTCAACACACACATTTTCATAGGGATAAACCCTATTTTATTTAAATAAAAACATCTCTTTATTTAGGTAACTTTTATTGCCACTTTTCCAAGCCTTCAGTGCTGTCCAGCTGGCTTCTATTTGGCTTTCACATTTTGTTACCTGAAACGCGTTTAAAAACATTTTGTCAGTGGGAAATACTGGTGAGTGAATCCCAGTTTAATCAAAACAGGTTTTTATCAGTCTACAGCATTGAGGGCGGTCGCGCAATTACATTTGTTTCCATCTACTTTAAGTACCACCCACGGTACTGTCAACCCGACTTGTGGTCATGTTACTACTCACAGTGTAGTAACAAATTTTGTATACAAAACCCCAACATACCAACGATATTTGTAGAATACAATTACTCAATCACTATTTAATATAATATAAAACATTTGAGGCTTTGTAAAACAGTTTGCAAAAAGGAGGATTACTCACATTGTTGTCTTAGGGTTTTCCTTTAGGATTTCTTGGTGATTATCTATTAATTACACAAATGCACACGTGTTAGTATAATAACCTAATATTTACATTAGTAATACCCTCCCCGAAACGGCATTCCAACGACTACGTCGGGCAGAACCACGACAGCCGTTACGGAACCCTGGATCAATCGGGCAGCGTATCTAATACGTAACCGGGGGTTATGATACTTACAACGAGGCAGAACTTCGTTAATTAGGGGGGGGGGTGGTATTATGCCCGTGTATAGTGCCTCCTACATAGAAATTGAGAGAGAATTAGAAAAGTTGAGCGAGTTGGACTGAAGGCCGATCAAGGGAGTTTATAGGGCTGATCAGCCATGGCGTCGTGCCCCGCGACAGAAACAGGGGGGGGGGCGTCGCGCCCCGCGATGTAGGGGGTCGAGGGCATATGGTTGTCCGGTCATGGGGTAGCTTTGACACCGAGTGGGACACGTGGCGGCCTAGGGCTGCGCCTGCTGTCCACCTGGTCGCGGCCCGCGACGACTAAAGACAAGGGGGTCGCGCCCCGCGACGACCCATTTAATTTCGGTTTTAATTAATTTTTGTAAAATTAAAGGTATTTAGGGCCTATTTTCGAATACAGGGTGTATTTTAAGACATATAGGGATATTTTAAACATATTTTTAGGGTGTCGGGTATATTTTGGAAGGGTGTTATATTTATGGTTCTTGCGGGCCGCGACAGACACACACTTATGTCTCGCGGGGCGCGACAGTCCATTGTGTGCCGAACACCCAAGGTGACACGTGTCCCCCTTCGTGTCAAGTCTACGGTGGTGATCGGTCAAACCTAGCCATAGCTAGGTGACTCTCGCGCGGCGCGACAGAGACCCTTAGGCAGGTCGCGGGGCGCGGGAGAGCTCCGAAATCACCTATAAATAGAGCCTCTCAGCATCAGTTCAAATCGTTCATCAACTTCTTTTTCTCTCAACTTCTGTAGGCGAAAATAATAGCCAAATACCCCCTAAAACACGAAGCTCTGCCCGTTGTAAGTATTTTAACCCCAATCACAAATTCGTTGCCCTACCCAATTGATGTAAGACCCACCAATGCATGTAGAGGCTCTGCCGGACTAAGTTCGCTGGGGTTCTGTCTCGTGTTGTATGGCTAATGTGATTTGGGTTATCTTACTAACACGTGTGCATTGTATGTTTTACTAGAAACTCAAGATTTTAATCAAGAAATATTACCAGGAATGTTAGATCTAAAAATTCTTATTGAAAACATAATGACTTAATGACAAAAGAACTAAACGGGTCAAATAATCAACTTGTAATGTTTGCATTAACTTCATCATAAACTAGTCGAGATAATTTACAAAAAGAGTTTACATTCCAAAAGTTCTTAAACAACTACATAGTCTTAAAACAACAAAAGTTTCAACATCGACAACCTTCCAAGTTAAGTTATTTACAAAAGACCCAACTTAACGAAAACCTTCTAACAAAAGTTTAGACCCATTAACTAGCATCATTGAGGAAGCGTACGATTTAGTGTGTCCTTTCCAAAGTAGCACCGATATCAAGACGATTTACCTACATTCAACACAAATGATTAGTCATTTAAAAATCATCAATTCTTATAGTTCAAACCTCTAATCAAACTACATGGTAACACCTCAAACATTCAATCGGACATAAGTTTCCCAAACTTGACATATGATCCATTCTACTCATTCGACCCATACTTTTAGCATAACTTCAACATACGCTAACTTGACACATAAACGAGGTTTCGACTCTAGGATAGTAACATTTCATATCATTACACACTACTAAGATGTGTAAGCATAAGAACTTACCTTTGTCATTGTTTGCTTGCGATCCGGAACGTCTTGAGCTTTCTTCCTTCATTCTTACAATTCAAAATCACTTACTTAAATGTCGTGTCATTCCTTTCATTCCGTCCTTATCATATTCAATTTAACAACTAACAATCTTCCAATTCTAACCATTTAACATTGTAAAATCACATGATCATTTCATTCGAGCATTTTGACAAACACTTGGCGTGCGTACCATTTATTAAGCATAGTGTACAAGTATCATTTGCATAACATGGCCAATTCATGTCAATATCATCAAGAACATCAAATTCAATAGAATTTCACATAACTTTTCTTCTAATTCAGTTCTAACTAACAATTTATCAATATGAACAATCATCATACATAATTCTCATACAATTTCACACAAAAATTCCACATTACAACTCATACCCATTCTACTCTAAGTGGGTTTTCACTTTCAACATTGATTTAGTTAATTTTAAGCATTCATAATGTTCTAGATGGGTGATATTAGTTCAATATCATACTAATTCCATACAAACTCATGGATTTTCTTGAAACCCAATATATTCAAGATCATCAAAATATCAAATTCTTCTTACCTTAAGCTTTTGTAGGCCTAGATGATCAAGAAATCACTAACATTCATGAGTAATAGCCATGATTAGGGCTTCAATTAGATGTATTTGTGTGATTAGAAGGGTTTCCCCCTCCTTATTGGCTCTGGGCGTCGAACACACATACACCTGATGTGTGGGTGTTTTATTTTTGTTTTCATTTTATTATTATAACTTTCTTGACATGTCACCTTTAGCCCCTTAAGTTTAGTGTTCACACTTTGTTGCAAGTTTCTTTCTTAACTTGATTAAGTTTCACCTACATACTTAACCAAGTTCATAATTAGTAATTATCATACTATTAGGAATAATCATTGCTATTCTTAGTCTTATTTTTCAACATGGACACACATATATTATTATGTGTGTTATAACTTACTTGAATGTATTATATTAACATAAAAATGTGCGAAATTAAAATTTGGGGCGTTACAAGTCCACCCCCCCCCTTAAAGAAGGTTTCGTCCCTAAAACCTGATTTACGTACCGAATAAAGACGGGTAGGACTTTCTCATCTCGTCCTCCTACTCCCAAGTGAGATCCGACCCATTTCATTGTTGCCATTGGACTAGCACTTGTTTGATTTCTTTGTTGCGAAGGGTCTTTACCTTGGAATCCTTTATAGCTACTGGTCTTTCGATATAATTCATTCTTTCGTCCACCTCAATGTCTTCAATGGGTACATGAGCAATTTCATCCGCAAGGCACTTCCGTAGTTGTGACACTTGAAAAGTGTTGTGAATTCCTTCTAATGTTGGGGGTAGTTACAAGCGATAAGCTACCTTTCCAACACGAGCTACAATCTTGAACGATCCGATATATTGAGGACCCAACTTTCCTTGCTTACGAAATCGGATTATGCTTTTCCACGGGGATACCTTCAACAATACTCGGTCCCCCACTTGAAATTCAATAGGGCGCCTTCTTTTGTCTGCATAGGACTTTTGTCGTTCTTGCGCCGCTTTCAATCATGCCCGTACCAGGTCGATCTTTTCATTCGTTATCGCTACTACCTCCTTGGAGCGAGTTCCCTTTGTCCCACTTCTGCCTAATAAACAGGGGTTCTGTATTTTCTTCCATATAGCATTTCATAAGGTGCCATTTGTATGCTACTTTGGTAACTATTGTTATAAGAGAATTCTACTAACGACAAATGTTCATCCCAATTCCCTCCAAAGTCCATAACACATGCTCTTAACATATCCACAGGTGTTTGAATGGTCCTTTCAGATTGACCATCTGCCTTTGGGTGATATGCGGTAGTTATGTGCAATAGAGTACCCATTCCTTCATGGAACTTCTGCTAGTAACGGGAGGTAAAACACATGTCCCGGTCCGACACAATGGACACTGGTACGCCATGACGAGAAATAATATCATTTACATAAATTTCTGCTAACCTTTCCGAAGAATAAGTTTCCTGAATAGGTAGAAAATGGGCGCTTTTGGTAAGGCGGTCAACGACGACCCATATTGCATCATGCCCCTTTCTCGTCCTAGGAAGTTTAGTTACGAGATCCATAGTCACATTTTCCCACTTCCATACCGGAATTTCTAAAGATTGCAATTTCCCGTATGGTTTTTGATGTTCTGCCTTTACTTGGGAACATGTTAAGCATTTGGATACATACTTAACAATGTCGCGTTTCATGGCCGGCCACCAATAATTCTCTTTCAAATCCTGATACATTTTAGTGGCTCCCGGATGAACTGAGTAACGAGACTTATGTGCTTCTTCAAATAGTAACTCTTTTGCATCGCAGAAACGTGGTATCCATATCCACCCATACCTCGTCCTTAACCCGCTTGCGTTTACTTCCAGTTTATCGACAAACCCTTTAGTTCTTTCACCTTTTGAGTCATTTGCATTCAATGACTCTTCTTAAGCCTTGCGTATTGTTTCAAGGAGGTTCGGCGTGACTATCATTCTCATTGACTTCACTCGAATAGGCGGTGGGTATTCTTTTCGGCTTAATGCGTCCGCCACGACATTAGCCTTACCCGGATGGTAAAGAATGTCGCAATCATAATCTTTAATCAAATTTAACCACATCCGTTGTCTCATGTTAAGGTCTTTCTGCTCGAAGAAATATTTGAGACTTTTGTGGTCTGAAAATATCGTGCATTTCATTCCATACAAATAGTGCCTCCAGATTTTTAAGGCAAAAACTACCGCCGCCAACTCTAGATCATGAGTCGAGTAGTTATTTTCATGTTGTTTAAGCTGCCTCAAAGCATAAGCAATGACCTTGCCTCGTTGCATTAGTACACACCCCAACCCCTGATGCGATGCATCTGCATAAACCACTAGATCTTCTGTTCCTTCCAGTAAAGTCAATATCGGAGAACTTGACAACTTTTCCTTTAACATTTGAAAAGCTTTCTCTTGTTCGACACCCCATACAAAGGTAGATCTTCTGTTTCTTCATTCTTTGTCAACTTGGTTAAAGGTAGGGCTATTTCAGAGAAATCCTGGATGAATCTCCGATAATAGCCGGCTAGGCCAAGAAAACTTCTTACTTCATTAATGTTTTTCGGGGGTATCCACTTAACTACGGCTTCTACCTTAGATGGATCCACCAAAATCCCCTTCTCATTAATTACATTACCTAAGAATTGCACTTCTCTAAGACAAAACACACATTTAGAAAACTTAGCATATAAGCTTTCTTTTCGAAGCGTCTCGACCACCTCACGTAGATGACTCGCATGTTCGGACTCGCTAGGAGAGTATACCAAAATATCATTGATGAATACTATGACAAATTTGTCTAACATGTTTCGGCATACTCTATTCATTAAATCCATGAAAGCGACTGGAGCGTTAGTTAACCCGAAAGACATTACGAAAAATTCATAATGTCCGTAACAGGTTCTGAATGCAGTCTTAGCTACATCTTCTTCTCTTACTCGTACTTGATGGTAACCCGATCGCAAGTCGATTTTTGAAAACCAACTTGCCCCTTGTAATTGATCAAAAAGATCATCTATTCTCAGTAAGGGATATCGGTTCTTTACCGTGAGTTTATTAAGTTCACCGTAGTCGATGCACATTCGCATCGACCCATCCTTATTTTTAACAAATAAAGCAGGCGCTCCCCGCGGGGATACGCTAGGACGTACGAAGCCCTTGTCGAGAAGTTCTTGTAATTGGACCATTAATTCCCGTACCTCCGCAGGTGCCAACCGGTAAGGAGCTTTGGCTACCGGTTTGGCATTTGGTTCCAATTCAATTCGGAATTCAACTTCTCGCTCGGGTGGAAGTCCCGGCAAATCATCTGGAAACACATCCGGATATTCATTCACAATTCTAGTATCTTCAATCTTTAAAACTTCTTGTTTCGTATCCACTACATAAGCTAAAAACGCCTTACTTCTGTTTCTCACATACTTAACTGCTTCTACAATGGTGCACAATTTAGCCTTTACTTCCCTTTCCCCATAATGGTTACCCGCTTCCCCTTAGGAGACATTACATGAATAGTTTTGCTTTCACATAAGATTTCCGCGTGATATCGGGATAGCCAATCCATACCCACCACTACTTTGAATTCTCCCAAAACCATGGGAATAAGATCAATTTCAAAATCCTCGTCCTCTATGTTGATATTACAATTTCTACATATTTCGTATAAAAGGTAACTCTTACAATCGGCTATTTCTACTTCTAAGGGTATAGGCATTCTTTCTATCATGAATAAAGGGGGATGTATAAACTCGCTTGAAACAAATGATCTACTAGCTCTGGTATCAAACAACACGTATGTAGGTATGGAGTTTATCATTAATATACCTGACACAACGTTCGGGTGAGCCCTCGCTTCTTCAGATGAGATTTGGAACATTTTTCCTTTAGCTTTAGAGGGCTCCTCCTTCTTTCCTTCTTTCTTTATCCCTTGCTTGAGTTTTGGGCATTCGGCTTTCACGTGGCCTGACTCGTTACAGTTGTAGCACACTTTTTTTTGTATTGGGACAATTATAATACAGATGCCCTTCCTGCCCGCAGTTGTAGCATCCTTTCTTCCCCATTAAACATTCTCCTGAATGGAGTTTCCCACATGTCTTGCACCATGGAAATCCCCCCTTAGAAACTTCTTTCTTTCCCTGATCATGCGATTTAGGCTTCTTGGGAGAGCCTTGTGTTGATCCCTTCTCGACTTATCTTTTCTCCCCACTTTCCACTTGTCTCTTCAACTCGGCTCTGATACCACATGGTAACACTTCAAACATTCAATCGGACATAAGTTCAAGCATTGTAACTCTAATACTTGAATCTCTCAAACCTCGGCTCTGATACCAACTTGTAAGATCTAAAAATTCTTATTGCAAACATAATGACTTAATGACATAAGAACCAAACGGGTCAAATAATCAACTTGTAATGTTTGCAGTAACTTCATCATAAACTAGTCTAGATAATTTACAAAAAGAGTTTACATCCCAAAATTTCTTAAACAACTACATAGTCTTAAAACAACAAAAGTTTCGACATCGACAACCTTCCAAGTTAAGTTATTTACAAAAGACCCAACTTAACGAAAACCTTCTAACAAAAGTTTAGACCCATTAACTAGCATCATTGAGGAAGTGTGCGATTTAGTGTGTCCGTTCCAAAGTAGCACCGATATCAAGACGATTTACCTACATTCAACACAAACGATTAGTCATTTAAAAATCATCTATTCTTATAGTTCAAGCCTCTAATCAAAACTACATGGTAACACTTCAAACATTCAATCGGACATAAGTTTCCCAAACTTGACATATGATCCATTTGACTAATTCGACCCATACTCTTAGCATAACTTCAACATACGCTAACTTGACACATAAACGAGGTTTCGACTCTAGGATAGTAACACTTCATATCATTACACACTACTAGGATATGTAAGCATAAGAACTTACCTTTGTAGTTGTTTCCTTGCGATCCGGAATGACTTGAGCTTTCTTCCTTAATTCCTACAATTCAAAATCACTTACTTTAATCTCGTGTCATTCCTTTCATTCCGTCCTTATCATATTCAATTTAACAACTAACAATCTTCCAATTCTAACAATTTAACATTGTAAAATCACATGATCATTTCATTCAAGCATTTTGACAAACACTTGGCATGCGTACCATTTATTAAGCATAGTGTACAAGTATCATTTGCATAACATGGCCAATTCATGTCAATATCATCAAGAACATCAAATTCAATAGAATTTCACATAACTTTTCTTCTAATTCAGTTCTAACTAACAATTTATCAATATGAACAATCATCATACATAATTCTCATACAATTTCACACAAAAATTCCACATTACAACTCATACCCATTCTACTCTAAGTGGGTTTTCACTGACAACATTGATTTAGTCAATTTTAAGCATTCATAATGTTCTAGATGGTGATAGTAGTTCAATATCATACTAATTCCATACAAACTCATGGATTTTCTTGAAACCCAATATATTCAAGATCATCAAAATATCAAATTCTTCTTACCTTAAGCTTTAGTAGGCCTAGATGATCAAGAAATCACTAACAAACTTAAGTTTCACCAACATACTTAACCAAGTTCATAATTAGTAATTAGTAATTATCATCCTTTTAGTAATAATCTTTCTATTCTTAGTCTTATTTTTCAACATGAACACACATATATTATTATGTCTGTTATAAGTTATAACTTACTTGAATGTATTATATTGACATAAAAATGTGCGAAATTAAAATTTGGGGCATTACAATTTTGGCAATTTACTCTTAAGTTTATAAGTTAATTAATAATCCTAATAAAGATTCTAATATTAAAGTTAAAAAGAAACTAATATTTAAACTAAATAGATACTAACCTAAGTAAGTGTTTTATATGCAAGAGAAGGTTGCAAGTGAAATACATTCTTATGAACTAGTTCCCTATTTATAGTCTCTGTAATGTTATAAGTTCGTATGCTTTTCTAGTGTTACTTCGTAACCAAGCTTCATCAACATACCTCATCAATACACATGTACACTTCTCCTATCTTGCTTCATACCTCATCAATACACATGTACCCGTCTCCTATCTTGCTTGAATACTCTATACACGCATGTATGCACGTAGAAAGTTGTTATATCATTTTCTTACTGATGTTAGTTGATCTTCATGATGAAGATTTGTTATTAAAATCACACATGTATACAAAAAGGAATGTCAAATATTGAGCTTTATTATTATTTTATATGATATAATTAATTCAGCTGTTTTATTTATTTTTTCTCTTATAAATTTTAAATTATAACATTTTATAAAGTTATAAATATACTATTGGAATGGGCTCATTTTTCTCTACATTTTGACTCAAGTTTCATTAAAAACATAGTAAGGTCAATTATAATATATTTTATTATTAATATTAAACGATCCCCTATAATAGCCAGGGCTCGTCTAGATGTCTCATATTTCAGCTAACCATTTTACTCGTTACTTAGTCATTCAATAATATATAAATTATAAACTTTAAATATAATCTCATTGGTTCATAAAACATGATGTTACACATAGCGATGATTGACTTCTACTCAATCTTGAACCTTACTCTTTCCACTCTTCTTGTGGATGCAGAACCATGAGTGGACATGGTGGACGCGGTGGCGGCTGCGACGGTGGAAGTGGCAACATCATCATGACTCAGGCGGAGTTGACGGATCTCATTAACACAAGTGTGGCTGAGGCTTTAGCAGCTCAACAAGCTGGTATGACATTTACAGCAAGATGATTTTTGTTCTTTATTCACATATTCGAACTCACATTCATGCGTTGTACGTTCTTTTACCTTTAGGTCAACACGTTAACCAGAATCAAAACAATCAGCTCGTCTGTACTTTCAAGACGTTCATGGATTGCAAACCACAAACTTTTAGTGGGACTGAAGGAGCTGTGGGACTTCTTCGTTGTTTGAGAAGGCCGAATCAGCGTTCACGAGGTGTAACTGTCCGGCTGGAGACATGGTGAAGTTTGCTACAGGCACACTGGAGGATGGTGCATTAACTTGGTGGAATGCCCAAGTTCAGATGCTTGGGATCGAAATGGCGAATGCTACAACATGGGACGACTTTAAGGAATTGATACAGTAGGAGTGCTCTCCTCGTGAGCAGATTCAAAAGTTGGAGAATGAGTACTATCATCTGAAGAAGGTGGGATCGGAAATTGAAGCTTATACGAAGCGATCTCATGAGCTTGCAAAGATGTGCCCTAACCTATCAAACCCACCCTACAAGCGAATCGAATTGTATATCAATGGTTTAGCGCCTCAGATAAAAAGTATGGTTACTTCAGCGAATCTTGATAACTTACCACGGATTATTCGTTTGGCTCACAAGATTACTGATCAAGAGGTTGAACGTGGTACGCTGCCAGAGTGTGGAGTTGTGACCATTCCTGCTACTGATAACAAACGAAAGTGGAACGACTCAGATAAGGCCTCCAACTCTAGCCAGCAACAGAAGAAGGCCGACAACAACAACCACAACTTTAACCAGTTTTCTTCTACAAATCAGAACCAAGGCACCAATCAGAATCAGGGTTCATAAGCGGGTAAGCAAGCAAAGTGTAACAAGTGTAACTACCATCATCATGGGCAGTGTACTCGAACATGTCAGAGGTGTGACAAGGTGGGCCATATGGAGAAAGATTGCAGAGCTCTTTTTCCAAAGCAGCAACAACAACAACAGCCGCAACAACAACAGGGGCAACAGCCATAGCAGCATCAGGGTAATTGAAAGGGGTGCTTTCAGTATGCAAGTGAGGGTCACTTCAAGAAGGATTGCCCATAGTTAAATCAGAACGCCAACAACAACGGAAACAAAAGTAACCACAACACCGGGAACCACAACAACAACAACAATGGTAACAACAGTGAAAATGGTGCTCGTGGGAGAGCATTCACTTTTGGTGCGGGGGACGAGGAACGATAACAACGTTGTGACTGGTACGTTTTCTGTGAACAATCTTTTCGCCTCTGTTTTATTCGATTCTGGTGGCCGATTGGAGTTACTTGTCCTTGAAATTCAGTAGACTATTAGGATCGACCCCAACACCTCTCGAAACCAAGCATATCGTATAATTGGTTGATGGTAAGCTAATTGAAGCGTCTCATGTTCACGTTGGGTGTAAACTCGACCTTCTAGGTCAAGTGTTTGACATTGACCTTCTTCCTATCACTCTTGGCAGCTTCGATGTAGTCGTCGGTATGGACTGGTTGTCCAGACACCGACCTGAAATTCTCTATAAAGAAGAAGATCGTTCGTATCCCTCTCCCTAGTGGAGATTTCTTGTCCGTTCAGGGTTACCGGAGTGGTGCTACGGTTGGCATCATTTCGAAAGTGTTTAAGGAAGGGTTATCCTGCTATTCTAGCTCTCGTTACCGATACTCAACCTGAGGAAAAGAAGATCGAAGACATTCCAGTCGTTCGTGACTTTTCCGATTTTTTCCCAAGGAACTTCCAGGATTATCTCCACATCGACAGGTGGAATTTCAGATCGAACTTATGCCAGGAGCAGCTCCGATTGCTCGTGCTCCATATAGTCTTGCACCAGGAGAGTTGCAAGAAATGTCCAACTAACTTCAAGAACTGCTGGATAGAGGTTTTATCCGACCTAGTTTTTCGCTGTGGGGAGCCCCAGTCCTATTTGTGAAAAAGAAAGACGGGTCTTTCCTCATGTGTATCGATTACCGCGAACTCAACAAGGTGATGGTTAAGAATCGTTATCCTCTTCCCAGTATTGATGACCTGTTTGACCAGTTGCAGAGGTCAAGCTTCTATTCGAAAATCGATCTAAGGTCGGGTTATTATCAGATAAGAGTTTGAGAGGGAGATCTTCCCAAGACAGCCTTCCGAACCCGGTACGAGCATTACGAGTTTTTGGTCTTGCCATTGGGGTTAACCAACGCACCAGCAGTCTTCAGGGATCTTATGAACCGTGTGTGCAAACCGTATCTTGATGACTTCGTCATTGTGTTTACCGATGACATTCTGATTTATTCTAAGAGCAAGGAGGATCATGAGTGGCACTTGCATCTTATCTTGGAACTCCCGAGGAAGGAGCAGCTTTACCCGAAGTTCTCTAAGTGTGATTTCTGGATTAGAGAAGTAAACTTCCTTGGTCACGTAGTTAACGAGTTAGGAATACATCTTGATCCAGCAAAAAAATCGACTCTATCAAGAATTGGGCGGCACCTAAGACTCCTACTGAGGTGCGACAATTTCTTGGTCTCGCGGGGTATTATCGTAGATTTATTAAGGGATTGTTGAAAATCGCTCAACCTCTTATCGCTTTAACTCAGAAGGGTGCTACCTATGCGTGGGGAGCGAATCAGGAAAATGCCTTCCAGCTGTTGAAACAAAAACTCTACAGTGATCCGATATTATCCTTACCCGATGGTATGGATGATTTCGTGGTGTACTGTGATGCCTCCATTCAAGGTCTTGGTTGTGTTTTGATGCAATGTGAGAAAGTGATAGCCTGTGCTTCTCGACAGTTGAAGGTTCACAAGAAGAATTACATGACTCACGACTTGGAGTTGGGAGCCATAATCTTTGCACTTTAAATATGGAGGCATTACTTTTATGGTACTAAATGCATTATTTATACCAATCACAAGAGCCTTCAACATTTCTTCGACCAGAAAGAGTTGAACATGCGACAACGTCATTGGGTTGAACTCTTGAACCATTACGATTGTGCAATCAAGAATCATCCAGGCAAAGCTATCGTTGTAGCTGATGCCCTTAGTCGGAAGGAAACCAAGCCTAGACGTGTTCGAGCCTTACAGCTCACTATCCATTCTAAACTTCCTGACCAGATTCGTTCTTCCCAAACAGAAGCAATTGAAGGATGAGAACCTTCAAGCTGAATCCATGAGGATCATAGAGAAACAAATCGTAACCAAGTCTGACGATATTCGCTATTTTATGGAGCGAATATGGGTCCCTTTTCACGGTAACCTAAGAGAGCTTGTGTTGGACGAAGCGCATAACTCTTGATACTCCGTTCATCCGGGTTCTGATAAGATGTATCAGGATCTGAAAATCTTGTACTGGTGGCCGAACATGAAAGTGAACATAGCGACTTATGTTAGCAAATGGTTGACTTGCGCGGAAGTCAAAGTTGAATACCAAAAACCATCTGGTTTGCTTCAGCAACCAGAACTGCCTATGTGGAAATGGGAACAGATTTCCATGGATTTCTTCACTAGCTTGCCTAAAACTCAAAACCAAAACAATACAATTTGGGTGATCATTGACCGTCTGACAAAATCTGCACACTTCCTTGCGATCAAGGAAACTGACAAGTTTTCACGACTAGCTAGTATTTACGTGAATGAAGTGGTTTCCAGGCATGGGGTGCTGACCTCTATCATCTCTGATTGGGATCCGCGTTTCGCCTATGATTTATGGCAGGTGATGAATCATTCGGCTCACGTCTAGACATGAGCACCGCTTATCACCCTCAAACAGATGGTCAAAGTGAACAAACCATCCAAACGCTTGAAGACATGTTGCGAGCATGTGTGATCGATTTTGGTAACGGTTGGGAAAGACATTTGCCTTTGGTAGACTTTTCCTACAACAATAGTTACCACTCTAGCATTCAAGCAGCTCTGTTCGAGGCATTGTACGGACGAAAATACCTATTTCTTCTTTGTTCGGCTGAGGTAGGTGACAGCCAAATCACGGGTCCGGACTTGTTCTCGAAACCTCTGAGAAGATTGTTCAAATCAGAAATCGTATGGCGGTAGCACGTGATCGCCAGAAAAGCTACGTCGATAAGCGTAGGAAACCCTTGGAATTCGCCATGGGCGATCGTGTTTTGTTGAAAGTCTCACCCTGGAAGGGTGTGGTTCGTTTTGGGAAACACGGAAAGCTCAACCCGCGTTATGTTGGGCCGTTCAAGATTTTGGAAAAAATTAGTAAGGTGGCTTATCGACTTGAGTTGCCTGAAGAACTTGGTAATGTACACAACGTCTTTCACGTCTCTAATTTAAAGAAGTGTTTGTCGGATGAAACACTTGTGGTTCCTTTCCAAGAACTGAAGATCAATGAGAAGTTACAGTTTATCGGGGAACCTGTTGAAATCATGGACCAGGAAGTTAAGGTCCGTAAACACAGTCGAATACCTATTGTGAGATTCGTTGGAACTCAAAGCGTGTACCAGAGTTCACGTGGGACGCGAGGATCAGATGATGCTCAAGTATTTTTACTTATTCAAAACTGCTGAACCTAACACTGATGCGACTAGTGAATTTCGGGACGAAATTTCCTTTCAAGTTGGGGATGATGTGGTCCCCGAGGAAAACCCACAGTTATCTTAACGTATCTTTTCACTTCTCCATGACTGCTTATGAAATTTCGGGACATAATTTCTTTCAAGTTAGGGATGATGTGACAACCCGTAACTTCAGGTTACTACTTTAACTTAACCACAATTAATTTAGACATACATTCAACTAATGTTAGTTAAATGAGTCTACTTTGGTAATTCGGGGAATTACCAGAACACACACGTGATAACTCTCGAACGTTGGTGACTAACACAAATAACAATTACAAACGGGCGGTTTATACAAAACTTATGTGCTGCACGACAAATACGTGAATTATGTGTTTTAATTGTAAATTACAGGTTGTTATATGCTTTCTGTGAAAGTTACAAAGTTAGGGATGTTTAGAGCTAATATTGAAAATGGAATAAAACTCCTGCAACCCTAATCATTCCTCATAATCCAAGCTACGGCAGTTCATAATCATCATTTCTCTAATCATCATATCTAATCATTCCTGGCTACACAAGTTTCACAAACATCAATTTTGATCTTTCAATCCATCTAGAATCAACCTAAGGTAATTGCTTTATGATTGTATTTTGTTATCTCTGCTCTTTTGATTTCATACCCCCTCCTTAAACCGGCCCGAGGACACTCGAGGTCACGGGTTCGAAACATGTTTCAGGCCCTCGGGTTCCAGGGGTTTCACCGCCAGGCAGCGTTGTCGGGTTGCTAGATTGGGAAAAGGGATCCCTTCCGGGGTCGGGGGTACCATGCATCTACCCTTTTTTAGTCCTCCAAACAATGCTTACGTGTTTAGTTAATCATTCTGATCGATTGTGCAATGGTTTGTGAATGATTGTGTAATTGTTTGCCTGATATTAGGATACAATTGACATGCTAGAACTGTTAAACTGTTGTTTATTATTATGGGTTAGGGTTTTGATCATAGAACTGCAAATTGTAACTGTTACATTGAAGGATTTACTTATTCTGTGTTTGTTCTGTGCGTATGACACTAGTCAGACTTTGTGAAGTCACAAAAAATCCGGGTTAATGAAACATGTCCGAATTTGTAAAATAAGGAGTCAGGGTTTTTAAATAAATGAAGCATCCGAATTTAATAAAGGAGGATAGGATCAGGGTTTATCTTGCGTACAAGGAGTCCGAATTTAACTTTGAAAGAACAGATGGTCCGATTTTGATATTAAAAATTCCGAGTTTAATATGGTGGTTGGGCCGGGTTTCCTTCTTTCTTTCATATTCAGAACTTATAATATGCACATGATGTCCGAACTTAAGAGTAGTCCGAGTTATGCTTGAGCGTCCGTATTTACTATATGCATAATAATAGAAATAAATCTAAGTGATCCGGAATAAAAATGATGATAGAAGGTCCGAACTTCTTGTGTGGTCCGGTTATATATAAAGTTTAAGTGGTCATTCAGAATTTATGTAATTCAAAGGAATGTCCGGCTTTAGTTGAAACTAGTACTTAGACTCGCGTGCGTTGCCGCCCGGATACATAGCAAACATCAAAATAATTAGTCCAAATGTAATGTGATGCGTTAGCCATTTGAAAACGCCCATTTTGACGTACCCAGGTTAACTAAATAGCATTGTGATTGGATTAAAAATGTAAAGTAAAATTTATATCGTTCAATCATAACGTATTTATATGTGACCCGACTCATACATAGGAAACGTAAAAAAACATAATCAAGGGTTGAAATTGTACCCCTATCACGTTGTGATGGGGTCGAAACGCAGAGTAACTTGAATTTATATCGTCCAATGAGAACGTACTATATTTGACCCCATTTGATTCGTAACTAAACTTACGGCGAAACGTAGACCTACTGGAAACGTACATAAAATAAGCACGAAAACATATTGTATTTGACCAGACTTGTTTAAAAAAAAAGTTTACGTCGAAACATAGACTTACTGAAAAAGTACATAAATTAAGCATGAAAACGTATTATATTTGACCTGACTTGTTTCTAAAAAAAGTTTACGTTAATACGTAGACCGCAATCTGAGGGAGTTGTAAAAATGGAGTAATAACGTGGGGGTTAAAATTGCATTTTATAAAAGTTAAGGATTTGTATGATGGGTGGGAAAATAGAGGTGCTATTTGTGTAAAAGCCAAAAAAGGGAGGACCATTTTTGGCTACAAATCAAAGTCTAAAAGGGAGGAATGACTGTGTAAATGTGACCGACATTCATATTTAAGATAGTACTAGTATTCAGACCCGCGTGCGTTGCTGTGCGGGTACATTACAAACATCGAACAAATTAGTCTTAGCGTTATGTGATGTGTTAACCATATGAAAACATGCATTTTAACATATTCAATTTAACTCAATAGCATAACGTATACACATGTGAACTGACTCATACATATAAAACGTATTAAAAAAGAACATAATCAAGAGTTGGAATTCTAGCCCTATTGTGGAGTGCCACAAATTTTAAATCAAATTTGATTTATTCTTTTTAACTGTATCTTACGATTTGGCAAAATTCATTTCAAATATTTGTATTAAAACTATTGTTATTATTTTTAATTATCAGTAAATTTGATTTAGTATAGTTTTCATTAAAAGGTCAACTTAATTGTTATGCTCTTTTATTGGTATAGAACCCATATCGATTTGCTTCATAGTCTGGATACTTCACCAAAGTCCAGATGTTGATCATCACAGTTTTGATGATTCATTTCCCAAATGCTGCAAAACCCAACGTCAAGTTAAAACACTTAACCTACCCTCAACTCACATCTTCGACCTACCACTCCACCACGTATACACACCAAACCAAATAAACGTATACACACCAAACCAAATAAACGCATAGACCCTTTGGGCTTCTCTTATTAAAATTAAGCTCTGACAACGTTTCTCCCATCGTTGAGGTCGCGTGTTGGTGCAGCAGCTGCCGCTAAGACTATGCCACACAACCACCGTCTCCACGTGCCGTAGTTTCGCCGGAAAACTTTACACGTCAACGACACGGTCTTAAGTCACCGACTGGAGCTACTCTCACTTCCCCATTCCAACCTCATTCGTCAGAGTTTTGTCGGAGTCGGCCACAACTCCGGCAAATACCCTCGACGACCACAGTGTTACCGCATTATATCAAGTTGTATGTTCCTCCACATCACAGCCACCTCCGTCGCTACCACAACACCACCACCTAGATTTTCCGTAAAACACCACCGCCTTCAATATCGCTGTTAGGATATAGTCACCTGAAAACTGGTGGTGCCTGATGTTTTGTACGGTAGTTTCCGTCAGTGGTTTGTAGGTATAGTTTGTGTAGAAGGCTGAAAAAAAGGAGTACCACATGTGTATATAAGACAAAATCGAAGAGATTGTCGGTGGCAACTTTCTCTTTTAAGTAAGTATAGAATAAGAATACCAAACTTATCAACGTCACAAGGGAAGGCTCCGACTTTATAATTGGTATAGATGTCCGAACTAAATGGTCATAATAATGGTGGGCCGGACTTAAAGATAATGAAAGTGGGAAGAACTTATAAACGGTATTGAATTCAAATTAAGTAACTTGGTGATATATAATAATGTCCGAACATGTGCGGCTGGCACATTCTGGTAGTTTTTGGTATGAGGTAATGAGAGAAGGAATGGAATTAACCATTCAGGGGTAATACAAATTGGAATGTTTGGTTGCTCAAAGGAAAGGAATAAGCCATTACTTACCTTATTCCATTCCCTCTAAATATGGCAAAAAGTATTCCAGCGACCCCCCCCCTATGGTAGTGTTTGGTATGAGGTAATGAGAGAAGGAATGGAATTAACCATTCAGGGGTAATATATACTTAGTCATTTTTATTATCAAAAATCAACCTCCAATATTTGTAATTTTTGTAATAAAAATTATGGCAACTTTTATACTTAAAACCAAGATAAAAAATTATTTGTAAACACTTGTTTGAAAAATATTTTTCTAAGTGTTTAATTTCTACAAAAATTTTGCCATAGTTTCCTTTTAAAAATGGAGGTTTCCATGCTAAATAGCATCTCATTTTCTTTTAAAAATTTATCATCAATAATCAACAATTCACATATAACTTACCATGAGCCAAAAAATATGCATTTTTACATTATGACATGAACTTGAAGTTTGTAAAAATTTGTAGTAATTTAACATGTTGTTTAAGATGTTGTAAGAACACTAAATCCATGGTTCTTATTTCATAAAACCCATTCTTGTGAATTTTCATTCTTTACAACTTGTATGATGATTTTTCAAAAATTAATCTTCTTGTATTTTTCTTGTTTACTACACATTACTAGTCCTATTTAACCACCAAAATATGTTTTCTTTCTTTCAAAAATCAATCCATGTTAAATATTGAAGTAAACTTTAGTTTCTTGAAAATATTATTTTTGAAATCTTACATTTTCAAGACATTTAACTTGTAGGATTCATCATCCTACACTAAATCATGTTCAACTTCAAGTTCATAGTTTACATAAAGGATGATCAACATGATTTTCTCAAGATCCATCCTTATACTTGCTAGATCATGTGTTTAATCATCATCTAGCAAGCTTCATATGGTGACCTACACCATATATGCAAGTAATCAACAAACAAGTTTAACACATACAGTAAAACAACTTGATCTTCATGTTTTTAAGCTTTATGTTCATGATCATGCTTATGTTTTGTTGAGAATATTTGGATTACCAAGTTACATTATACATTAACCACTAAAATCATGAGTAAAAATAGGATCAAAGAGGCTTACTACTAGCACTATGGCTAGGGAAAAATCAAGAATGAAGATGATGAGAAATGTGGTGGATAAAAGCACTCCAAGATGGTCCTTCCACTTCCTATGCTTGCAACCTTCTTAGTTAGGCTTGAAACACCTTGAGGACGCCTTAGAATGTATGAAGGAGCACTAGAAAATGGAGGTTATGGTGGTGGTGCTTGGGCTGTAGGTAAGGGAGAAGAAGGAGAGGAGTTGTGGTGAGTTATGAGGGTTAGAATGTTAGAGAGTTTAAGACTTGTGGTTTTATTAAACAATCTTCCAACAACACTTTGTTCATGGGGTAATATGCTTCATATCAACTAAACATATCTTATTATTTATTCAAAAGAAATCAAAGATTGTGGGGCCCATGTTGGACCGTCCACAATGGGGGGGGGGGGTAGTTGGGTCTTGATTCCTAGTTACTTAATCTAGTTACATATTAAGTGATATGTTTAGGGATTTTAAGTGTTTTATGATGTAATATGATGTTTGGTGATCATAACTAGCTTCATAACATTAAAACAATGTTTCTAGTTAAATTTTGGTGTTCCGGGTAGTGTCCGGTTGTTCGTTTGGTTACCGGTTCATTAAGGTGCTAAATTGCGCAATTTAGTGTGCAATATGATGTCTTTTATGACAGTTTTGATTCCCGACACTTATCAAGGTATTCTGGACCATTAAACCATGATTCTGCATTATATTTTGATGTTAAAATGCTGATTTTTGCAGAATTTTGTAGTTTTAGTGTGTTTCGGGCACTTTCCGACACTTAAATCATCACTCGGAAGGCAGTTTTATGATCCCTGCTTTCCTACATACTATTCTAGTGTAATTCTTGATTCCGGGGCTCATTCTGTGTCTTAACATCATGCCTGTCTGAGTACTGAACTCCCGTCAGTACTTCTAGTTTATCTGATAACTGTGCTAACTTTGTTCCGTGCACTAATTGAACCATACCGGGTTGCATGTAATAATGATAAGCAATCATGCAATATGTAATGCATTTGTATGTCTTTGAAAGTAATTAGAAAATCATTCATTTCATTGCTCAATCATGCACAGTCATTAAGGTACAAATCACTGTTTATTATTGTACGGAATATATGGAAAAGTGCCAGTTGTCACAGGCATGGCATCCATTACAGCCATGTTGATGACTCTATATGGCCTTATAACCTAACTAAAAAGTTGGCACCAACTTACGAAAAAACAAAAAGGACCCTGGTGATATAGTTAAATGTATAAATGCTTTCTCGGCTAATCATGTACGGTAGGTTATGATTTTGTAGATATTTTGTATATTTATAAATATAACGATTCTGATGTGTGTGTGTATATATATCTTTTGTTGTAGAGATAGGCTGTTGATTTGAACAAATACGTGTATGAAAGCTTGAAGCTGGATCATTAAAAGACAAAGGTGACTTTTAAAGTCCTTACATGCTCAAATGTACATAGTTTCAAATATCACACACTTTCACTTTATAGATACACTTTTTATGTCATTAGGTTCTATGTTACAAGACCTGCTGCTTAATATTTTAAAATTTTATATAATAATAATGTAAGATGTATATAGCAGGTGGTGTATTTTGTCAATTCTAGAACTGAAGCAAATGAGCTGGCTATGCTGATGGCACGACTGTACAGTGGTAATCTTGTGATGGTTGCTTTGAGAAACACTTATCATGATGGAAGTGCTGGTACTATTGGAATGGGTGTTTTGTTTGATTCTTCAATTGAATTGCTAAGACAATGATTATCCCCTAATTGTTATTTGTTATTATTATCTTGTAGATGAGCAACCCAAAGCGTTGGTCTCTTGTCCTATACGTTTCTACACAGAACCGAACAAGATGATGTTATCGTCCCAATGGTAAATACGTGATATTTTCCTTATGTTTTCATTTATTTTAGTCTATTTTATACATTAATTTATATCTTTTTTATTCTCATGTGGAATATTTATTATAGATTGATTTTGATATCTCGAAGAACCGGCCAGATTCTATAACATACGGCACTAAAGAGGACTGGTTGTCTAACTTAAAGACAATTCTTGAATGGTCATCATTCGCTTCAATAGATGACCTGATCCAACAGGTTTGTTTCCGTTCTATACTGAATTTGTTCAATGACGTATACTATATCAACTTGCTATGCAACACTTTTTTGCTTGTATTTTCAATTTGGAGACATCGGTTCACACAGGACAAAGATAATCATATACAACTTATAGCTCAATGACGAAGGCCTTCTTCATACTGCCTTCTTCATTCACTAAGGGTGATTATTTAAAAAAAAAAACTTACATCTGTTCAACATGTTTTTAATTTGGTGTAATCACGATATATAATGATTCTTTTCAGGTATACGCTTCTATGTTGTACCTTAGAAAGTTCAAAATCATCTTGAGGGAGAAGCCCATAGAGCAGTATAATATAACAGATGACTTAAGAAACCCGCAAATAACCTTCTACAGGCCACACGTTTCATCTACAAAGGAGGATGATGGCTATAGAACTTTGCTTTGTAGGGGGAAGATAGGTGCTTCTCTCCTGGGGCATACAAGACACAGGTTATTGGGGGCAGCCCGCCATATTTAACATATAAAAAAAACTTTATATGTTAAATATGGCGGGCTCCCGCCAATAACCTATGTCTTGTATGCCCTATGGAGAGAAGCACTCATCTTCCCCCTACAAAGCAAAGAAAAATTATAAAAAAGCATTATCATGAGATTAACAAAAAAACAAATCGTTGTAATTATTGTTAACAAATTTATAATGTTTATTTTTTATCGATTAATGTTTATCGTTGTAATTTTGTTAACAAATTTATAATGTTCATCATATTGCATTTCGTATTTGTATCGATTAATGAATTATGGTTAAATCATTATGTACTTATGATTTATTTGATGGAAAGATTGATAAACTAACATCTAAAAATATTAACAAAAGTATGTCATCAAAGAATCGATAAACTAACAGAAAAAACGAGTGCAAATATATCACGAATAAGAAAACTAACTTAAGTACTATACAATATATCACGAGACGACTGATAAACTAATGGTAAACGAGTTTCCTATTGTAAATCGCCACCCCTGCCGCATCGCGCGGGTAAATGACTAGTATATATATATGGTAAGGATCATTTCAGAACCATAAATATTTACAGAACTCGCATAACTCCAAATAAACAATCTTTTTATTTATATATTTTTTTGTTTAGGATAATTTTATCATTCATTATGTGTATTTTTATGATTACATACATGTTAAGAGTAATTTTATCATTTTTATATGTAATTTTATAATTACACATATGTAAACTAGTTTTTTTACATATATGTAACACATATATATAATTTGGCTATTATACATATGTAAATTACTTTTAACATGTATGTAATAAAAGAAATACATATAATAGATGATACAAAGATCCTAAATATAAATATATATATAGAGAAAAATGCCCTGATAGTCCCTGTGGTTTTGCGTTTTTTCACCTTTAGTCCCCAACTTTCTAAAATTACCTCAATAGTCCCCAAGTTTTCATTTTTTGTTCCCGAATAGTCCCTGGGTCTAACTTCAGTTTGTTTTCTCTGTTAAGTCACCACATGTGCATATCACGTGAGGGGTATTTTGGTCAGTTTCTGTGTTTCTTTTCTCCTGCCTATTAAATAAGTCCCTTTTTCCCACAAACCTAACCACCAACATTTCTCCTCTTCATCAGTGTTCTTCATCTTCATCACTGTTCATCTTCTTCCTCAGCGGCGAATCGACCCCATCATCCTCATGGTTCTCTGCAATTGTGGCCAAGATGCAATCATAGTTACGTCATGGACTGATCTCAACCCTGGTCGCCGATTCTACTCTTGTCCAACCATGGTAATGTATACTATTATCGATTTTAATACTCTAGGGCTTAAAAAGTTTGATCCTTTCTTCCTTCTCTGTAGAATCCCAACTGTGGAAGATTCATTGGGTGGGTGGACCCACCAATGTGCATTCGTGCAATGGCAATTATTCCTGGGCTTTTAAGGCACAGAAACCAAGTTGATGCTGAGTTAGCCAAGATGCGGGAAAAGAATCGGCTGAAGAACAAGATCATTACTGGTCTTTTGATACTTTTAGGGTTTGTGTTTTGGATGTATGTTAAGGGTTGAATGTATTGGATATTGTAATGTTTTTAATGTGAAGGATGTTGTAATGTCTTCAATGCAATGGACATTCCCAATGTTTTTTGAAAATCTGATGCATATACATAGCATTCAATGAGCAGGTTGTATGAATTTGGTTGTTTGGAAGTAATTATGTCTTAAATGTGGTTGGTGAAATATGGATAGCATTCTATGAGTAGGTTGATTCAATGAGCAGGTTGTTTGAATGTGGTTGTTTGGAAGTAATTAGGTATTGTGCAAAATGTATCGTGTGAAATGTGTCGTTTAAATCTATTGTACGAAATGTGTTGTTTAAATCCATTGTGCAAAATGTGTCGTTTAAATCCATTGTGCATAACCTGTTGCAACAAATGAACACAATAACCTGTCCAAAGTGCATCACCTGTTGCAACAAATGAACACAAATAACCTGTCCAAAGTGCATGACCTGTTGCAACAAATGAACACAAATAACTTGTCCAAAGTGCATGACCTGTTGCAACAAATGAACACAATAACCTGTCCAAACTTCAAATACCAGATACAACCTTCAACAAACATAAGTGTCCAACATCTGGACCAGATTTAACATTCGACAAACGTGAAACTAAAACACAAAATAGTAAACCACAAACTTTAAACAACTGACCATTAAACATCCAACCATACACAATATCCTACATTAATATCATCAACATAACAAGTCCAAAATATGATGATAATTGTCATAGATGTTCTAATAAGCTAAATAGACACAAAAGACTGCATCAATGTTTTAAGACAACCCAAAAACCATAACCCGACAACCCGAAAACCATAACCCTTAAACACTTGGACCTGCCTGACCAGCCTCAGTAGCTTGATTACCATTTTTCTTCTTCTTACCTTTCCTCCCTTTCTTCGGCTCGACAACTTTTTTGGTCCTTCAACAAGTTCTTTGGTTGTGGCCCTTTACACCACACTTCTGGCACTTCACGGACTTCCATTTTCTTGTGAATTTGCCACCAACCACAGCCTGCTCATTATCAGCTTCAGCAGCCCTGTTTCTCTTGTTTCTTGCTTGTGAAGCCCTTTCAACTTTATCCTGCAACTCCACAGCATCCTTCATTCTTTTCTTCTTAGGTCTGCCGATAGGTGTGTGGTGCAGAGGTGGGGTTAGGTTGGTTGGAACCTGTGATTTTGGCCATAATTCTCTACCATTAATGGGACCAATGGTATGACTGTAAACCCTCTTCCATGTTTCAAGATAATAACATTCATTAACCCATGATTCCGGGGGTCCAACCTCTTGGCCATTCATTGCCATGTCCCAATTGACAGCCACAGCATGCCTACAGGGGATTCCTGAAACTTCCCATTCTCTACAAGTGCAAACCCTATCTACAACATCCACAACATACTGTTTATGTGTTGCAGCACCATCCACTGTGACCTTACCACTGACCTGATACTTTGTCCCACCACTCCACCTAAGATTATATTTTGCAGCTAATTTCTTTGTGTTTTCAAAAATCTTTGCAACTCTAGGAGTAAGTGGACCATTTGTCTGCCGAATCTTCCTGAGAACATTCACAATCCTCTGCATTAGATACGCTCTGACAAACTCCAAAGCAGAAATTATAGGCTTGTCTCGACCATTGACTGTCCTTGCATTCAAGACCTCACACATATTGTTCAACACCACATCAGATTGTGTCACGACCCTCGACCCGGTTTTACCCGTTTTAGGAGCCGCGGGACAGAAAATCCCGTGGTATTATTTTAACAGCGGAAGTTTTCTTCAGGATCTTTTTAAAACTGCAAATTTCCCAATTATTTTATTTCACAACTTGGAATAAAACCCCGGTAATTTACAATCATGAGATTTCACGGAGAAATCTTTATTTTACAAAACATGTTTCCTTATTTTATATTGAGCCACTTTCTTAAGCTTGTAGTGCTTCACAACACCTTTCCTGGATCACAACAGATCACCTGAAACATGTTTGAAAAAGGTTTTGTCAGCGGGAAATACTGGTGAATCATTCTTTTTAGTAAAACGACCCATTTGTTATAATTTACAGTATTAAGAGAGATTACAATGTTTCTAGATATCAACCAACTACCCACAGTATTTGTCACTCGACATTCATCGGTAGCCTCTGAGCCCAATGGTGTATGTGACTATGGTTATATCACCCCTTGGCCCTGTTGTCCAATGGTGAAGTTTATCAAGTAATGTATACAAAACCCCACATACCGGCTGTAACTTGGTGATTACATAAACTTAATCACTGTAATTATAACTTTGAAAATAACATGCTTTTGTAAATAAATTTGATAAAAAAGAGAATGACTCACATTGCAGATTTAATTTGAACAAAGCTTAGCCTACTGATTAGCCTTGATAACCTAGTTTAAATAACAATGCACACAAACTAGGTCAGTAACTAATACAGCATTTACGATAACTCACGAGATTAAACCCTCACATCGAATGACAAAGTGCGATACTTAAACATCCATCGATTTAACGACGAATGACAAAGCATAAACCCTAATGTGGGCAGCACTTAAACATCCATTGGATAGTTTAATCGATCGGACATTTAATCGTAATAGCGATCGAGTTATTTCCCTGTTTTGTGGCAGCACTTCGTGAATCGTGTGTGTTTTGTAGTAATAATACTATAACTCAGCGTACAAATTGATTTTGAACGTCGAACGAACGCAAAAACTCAAGTCCCAAGCCCCTGTATTTATACTTGAAAATTGTCCCCCTCACGCCAAGCGAGAGGTTCTCTTGTGCGAGTCGCGTGGCGCGAAAGACCCTAATCTACCATAGGTTTGCTTTGTGTCCCAGTAGGCTTGCTGAGTTGGTTTCGCGTTAAAATTCAATTTACACGTTAAACTGTTTGGATATTACCGACTAGGGTTTACCCCCCCTGAGTTTTAGGGGCCCTGATCCTGATTCCGATTGTTCTAAAAATTTTAGGGTTTATTCAGAATCACTTGGGTATCTCAATTAGGGTTTCCTTATGGGCAATAATAATTAGGATTTTGGATGATAGTTGTTACATTCTCCCCACCTTAATAAAAATCTCGTCCTCGAGATTTATTGGAATAAATGAGGATACTTTCGCTTTATCTCTGATTCCAGCTCCCAAGTGTATTCAGCTCCTCTCTTTGAATCCCATTTTACTTTAACTAGCACTAGTCGTTTGTGCTTGAGAAACTTCACTTTTCTGTCTTCTATCTGAAGAGGTTTCTCAACAAATTTTAACTTTTCGTTTACCTCTATATCTTGGAGAGGTACTACTAGTGATTCGTCTGATAGGCATTTCTTGAGATTGGATATATGAAATACATCATGTACTCCAGCTAGCTCTTCTGGTAGTTGTAAACGATAAGCAACTGGTCCTATACGTTGGATTATTGGAAATGGTCCTACGTATCGTGGACTTAGTTTTCCTTTCTTACCGAACCGAACTACTCCTTTCCAAGGTGAAACTTTCAAAAGTACTTTGTCTCCGATTTGGAATTCCAACGGCTTCCGTCTATTGTCTGCATAACTCTTCTGGCGATCTCGAGCCGTCTTTATTCTTTCTTTGATTTGAGTAATCTTGTCGGTTGTTTCTTGTACTATTTCAGGACCTGACAATTGACTTTATCCTATTTCTGCCCAACAAACTGGAGTTCTGCACTTTCTTCCATACAGTGCTTCAAATGGGGTAGTTTTGATACTTGAATGATAACTATTGTTATAGGAGAATTCAATTAGTGGTAAGTGATCGTCCCAATTCCCCCCAAAATCTATTACACATGCTCTGAGCATGTCTTCCAGAGTTTGTAGCGTCCTTTCACTTTGCCCGTCTGTTTGTGGATGATATGCAGTACTCAAATTTAGTCGAGTTCCCATTGCTTCTTGGAAACTTGTCCAAAAATGAGAAGTGAAACGACTATCTCTATCTGATACAATGGAGAGTGGAACTCCATGTAAAGATACGACTTCATCTACATACAATTTTGCCAATCTTTCCATGCTAAAGGTTTCTTTCATTGGTAGAAAGTGAGCAGATTTGGTTAATCGATCCACAATTACCCAAATTGCGTCATTACCTTTTATGGTTTTGGGTAACTTAGTAACAAAATCCATTGTTATGAGTTCCCATTTCCATACAGGCATTTCTAACTGTTGTAGTAGACCTGAAGGTTTCTGATGTTCTGCCTTAACTTGTGAACAAGTAAGACACTTAGAAACATATCTAGCTATATCCTTCTTCATGCCTATCCACCAGAAATTCTTTCTTAAATTTTGGTACATTTTATTGTTTCCTGGGTGTATGGTATACCTAGATTTATGAGCTTCCTCTAAAATCTTATTTCTTAATTCTCCCTGCTTAGGTACCCATATTCTGCTTTTGTGGAATCTCCAAATTCCATCAGCTCCTTGCTCTAATTCTTTTATTCTTCCCATCATTCCTTCAGTATCATCCTTGATTGCTGTTTCTTGAATATTCTTAAATTATTCCATTAAATCTAACTGCAGATTTAACCTAAGAGCACGAACTCGTCGTTGTTTCTCATGGTACTTACGACTTAAGGTATCTGCAACTACATTTGCCTTTCCTTCATGATATTGAATATCACAGTCATAGTCACTTAGGATTTCCATCCATCTCCTTTGTCTCATGTTTAATTCTTTTTGCCCAAATATATATCTTAAACTTTTATGATCTATATAGACAGTAAACTTACTTCCATACAGATAATGTCTCCAGATCTTCAGGGCAAAAATTACGGCTCCTAATTCTAAGTCATGAGTCGTATAGTTTTCTTCGTGCTTTTTCAATTGTCTTGAAGCATACGCAATTATCTTCTTGTGTTGCATTAGCACACACCCAAATCCTAGTTTTGAAGCATCACAAGAAACTTCAAAATCTTCAATTCCTTTTGGCAAAGCTAGGATTGGAGCATTTGTTAATCTTTGCTTTAGAATCCTAAAAGCTTCTTCTTGCTTAGGTCCCCATTCAAACTTAACTGCCTTACAGGTTAACTTAGTTAATGGTACAGCTATATTGGAAAAATCCTTAATAAACCGTCTATAGTATCCAGCTAAACCTATAAAACTTCTAATTTCCATTGCGGATTGTGGAACCTTCCATTTGGTAATTGCCTCTATCTTAGCAGGATCCACATGAATACCTTCATGATTCACCATGTGTCCTAGGAATTGTACTTCTTGTAACCAAAATTCACACTTCGAGAATTTGGCGTACAACTTTTCTTTTCTTAACAAAGTTAAGAGTGAATGCAAGTGCTGACAATGTTCATCCTGACTTTTGGAATAAATAAGTATATCGTCGATGAAAACAATTAAAAATTTATCCAAATATGGTTTACAGATCCTATTCATCATGTCCATGAATGCTGCAGGTGCATTCGTTAATCCGAAGGGCATGACTGTAAACTCGTAATGACCATACCTAGTTCTGAAAGTAGTCTTAGGTATGTCTTCTTCTTGTACTTTCAACTGATGGTATTCGGAGCGTAAGTCAATCTTAGAAAAATATCTAGCTCCTTGAAGTTGATCGAAAAGATCATCAATTCTAGGTAACGGATATCGATTCTTAATTGTAACCTTATTCAATTCTCTATAATCAATACACATTCTCATTGAACCATCCTTTTTCTTTACAAACAACACTGGTGCTCCCCACGGAGATGAACTAGGTTGTATGAAACCTTTACTTAGTAATTCATCTAATTGCCTTTTCAGTTCTAACATTTCTGTGGGTGCTAACCGATAAGGTGCCTTGGCTATCGGTATAGTTCCTGGAATTAGATGAATTCTAAATTCTACCTCCCTATCTGGTGGTAGTCCTGGTAATTCTTCTGGAAATACATCTGGGTATTCTGAGACTACAGGAATTTCCTTAAGTTCTTTACCCTTAGTACTAATGATTACTGAAATCATATATACTATTCCTTGCTTTCGTTCATAACTAGCAACTTTCATTACTGATATGAACTTCATGGGCTTACGTGGTTTATCTCCTGTAATCATAATGACTTCTCCGGTAGGTGCACGAATTTCTATGGAGTTTTGGTCACAAAGGATTTGAGCATGGTTGGCTACTAACTAATCCATTCCTAATACAACATCAAATTCGGCTAATTTTATAGGTAACAGGTTTGCAAAGAATTTATGACCTGAAAGTTCTAGTTCTACATTTTGCAAAACCTTATTTATTTTAACTGAATTCCCATCAGCCGTTTCGACTGTAAAAATCTGCCTAATGTTGGTTAAGGGTATATTAAGAGCTTGGCAGAATGAAGTATTGATAAAACTTTGGTTTGCACCAGAGTCAAATAATACTTTTGCATACACGTTGTGAACTAAGAACGTACCAGCTATTACATCAGGAATCATCTCGGCTTCCTGAGTAGTTAACTGAAAGGCTCGAACATTCTTCTTAGTAGCTCCGTCAGCTGGCTTGACCTTGTTGTCTGTTGGTTTAACCAATTTAGGGCATTCTGGCTTAAAATGTCATGTTTCTCCGCAATTATAGCAGACTCTTGTTTTCTTTCTGCAATCTTCTTCACGATGTCCCACCATTTTGCAAAAATTACAGGTTACATTACATCTTCCATAATGTTTCTTTTTGCAATTCCTGCAAAATGGCGAATTTGAAAATTGCCCTGTTGCTCTTCTCTTGAAATTACTATTATTACCCATACGAACTCCTTGGGTAATTTTCTGAGCCAGTTCCTTTTTCCTGTTATCATCTCTTGTGCGCACCAGTTCATCAGTTAGGGTGTTGGCTAATTCCACTGCATCGTCAATAGTGCGAGGTCTCGCAGCTTTAACGATATTACGGATTTCGCTAATCAATCCCCAAATATAGCGAGAAATAAGTACTGGTGCTGGCGAAGCCAGTGTTGGTACCACTCTAGCATATTCAAAGAATGTCGAAGTATAACCGCGACAATCTACACCCATCATTCGATGGTTTAAAAACTTATTTGCCATTTGATCTTTTTCATATTCGGGACAAAATTTTCTTTCTACAAGACTCTTAAATTCTTCCCAATTCATAGCATACGCCATCATCCTTCCTTTTGCTTGTAACACCGTGTTCCACCATTCTAGCGCCCCTTCCTTAAAAAGGTTTGACGCGTACATGACCTGATCGTCCTTGTCACATTTGCTTATGGTAATTACTGCCTCGGTTTTCTCTAACCAACGCAGTGCCGTAGTCGCTCCTTCATTGCCTGCAAATTCAGCAGGTTTGCAAGCAAGAAATTCTTTGTAGGTGCAACCAGGCGTTGCAGCTTTCATTTTCTTAGGGAGCGGAGCCTGCTGTGGATTATTATCGTGATTAGTATGATTACCGCCTCCATTTACGCTATTACTGAAGTTATCTTCAGAAATACGTTTGCTAGGAATGATTTGTTGAGGTTCATTTGGATTTCTAACAGCAGCAACTATTTCTGGAATAGCATTGGCTATTCCTTGAGCAACGATATTTTCTATATCCTGCCTATTTAAAAATTGATCCTCTGGATGTTGCTCAGATTGATTAACTGGTTCGTTATTAGCGTTTTCCATCTGATAATTAATACATAATTTATTAGTATCAAATAAATAACATTTATACACAATAATCATACAAATTTCACAAGACACTTATACAGTCAAAACTATCGATTTCTCGATTTACATTTATATTTCATAATATGCGTCAATACACACTATTTGTTTTTCACAAGTTTTATTTTAGGTTATTTCACAAGCTATATTCTACGTATTTATTTTATAACCACAGTCTCATAAACCCCTTATCCCTTGTCAGTTGATATTTTAGTAATGGCGTTCCCTCTCATCGTATTTCCAGGAGATCCGTTCTACTTCCCTGATCCTTCTCATTGCTCATAGGTGGATTAGGTATTGGTTTAGGGTTAAATTGAGGAAGAAAGGAATAAGGACTGTTGAGCAGGTTTTGGAACTGCCAATCATTCGTCCACCACTCGTCCATTCCTAAAGGTTGGGTGTGAATTATAGGTTCTGGGATTGCTGGTTCCAAATTTATTGGAAGTTGAGTTTCAATAGGATGAGTAAAAACATTCGTATTGACAGGCTTAATAGTATCACAGCTTGCCACTATAAAATCTAGCTCTTCCTGCAATGTCATTTCCTGGGTTTGTTTAGAGCTTTCTCCAATTTCTATCTGGGTTTGTTTAGAACCTCCTCCAATCTCCATTTCTATTTGCTTAGAATATTCTTCAAACTGTATTCCCATCTGCCTAGACTCTTCCCCTACTTCAATCCCCTTCCCTTTGTCTAAATGATTTTCTATTTTGGGAATCTTTCTAGTGGCGGGTTTCCTTCTACGCACACGTCTCCATCCCACGAATCTTCTCCTTTTCTTGGGCTTGGGTTTCTCCGGAGGTGGAGCATTGAATTCAATAGGTTCTTCTATATCTGGTATATACCTATTGAAATCTCTGGAAACCTCTATTTTTACCGGATAGAGATTTAAATTCTGAAGGGCGTCAGACAAGTCACTCATGCTGTTATGCAAAATACACACAATTTAAAGATTTGCATTGACTGCTACAGTGGCTAGCATATAGGGATCTGCCCATTTTTCATCTAACTTGTCTTCCCAAGGTGTTTTACTGGTTAATTCCTGGGTTTCCTGTTTAATCTTCTTTTCTCGGAGTTTCTTTATTTTCTCCTGACTTTTCTTAAAAATCAAACTTCTTTTATTAGGAGAAAGTGGTTCCTCATATTGTGCCTTTTGCACAAATATTCCTTCTTCAGGAATTACAGATTGATTTGAGGATTTGGTTTGGGATGAACTTCCCATCTCGTTGGATGACCTATCTAATTTAAGATAGATGTTTGACAACTTTTGCTTATCCATACTGTATACAAATATTCAAATAAGAAAACACATAATCACAAAATGACAAGTAGAAAAATAAAGTATTTTCTAAATACTTAATTGGCTTAAATCAGTGGCTCTGATACCACATTTTTCTGTCACGGCCCTCAACCCGGTTTTACCCGTTTCAGGAGCCGCGGGACAGAAAATCCCGTGGTATTATTTTAACAGCGGAAGTTTTCTTCAGGATCTTTTTAAAACTGCAAATTTCCCAATTATTTTATTTCACAACTTGGAATAAAACCCCGGTAATTTACAATCATGAGATTTCACGGAGAAATCTTTATTTTACAAAACATGTTTCCTTATTTTATATTGAGCCACTTTCTTAAGCTTGTAGTGCTTCACGACACTTTTCCTGGATCACAACAGATCACCTGAAACATGTTTGAAAAAGGTTTTGTCAGCGGGAAATACTGGTGAATCATTCTTTTTAGTAAAACGACCCATTTGTTATAATTTACAGTATTAAGAGAGATTACAATGTTTCTAGATATCAACCAACTACCCACAGTATTTGTCACTCGACATTCATCGATAGCCTCTGAGCCCAATGGTGTCTGTGACTATGGTCATATCACCCCTTGGCCCCGTTGTCCAATGGTGAAGTTTATCAAGTAATGTATACAAAACCCCACATACCGGCTGTAACTTGGTGATTACATAAACTTAATCACTGTAATTATAACTTTGAAAATAACATGCTTTTGTAAATAAATTTGATAAAAAGAGAATGACTCACATTGCAGATTTAATTTGAACAAAGCTTAGCCTACTGTTTAGCCTTGATAACCTAGTTTAAATAACAATGCACACAAACTAGGTCAGTAACTAATACAACATTTACGATAACTCACGAGATTAAACCCTCACATCGAATGACAAAGTGCGATACTTAAACATCCATCGATTTAACGACGAATGATAAAGCATAAACCCTAATGTGGGCAGCACTTAAACATCCATTGGATAGTTTAATCGATCGGACATTTAATTGTAATAGCGATCGAGTTATTACCCTGTTTTGTGGCAGCACTTCGTGAATCGTGTGTGTTTTGTAGTAATAATACTATAACTCAGCGTACAAATTGATTTTGAACGTCGAACGAACGTAAAAACTCAAGTCCCAAGCCCCTGTATTTATACTTGAAAATTGTCCCCCTCGCGCCACGCGAGAGGTTCTCTTGTGCGCGTCGCGTGGCGCGAAAGACCCTAATCTACCATAGGTTTGCTTCGTGTCCCAGTAGGCTTGCTGAGTTGGTTTCACGTTAAAATTCAATTTACACGTTAAACTGTTTGGATATTACCGACTAGGGTTTACCCCCCTGAGTTTTAGGGGCCCTGATCCTGATTCCGATTGTTCTGAAAATTTTAGGGTTTATTCAGAATCACTTGGGTTTCTCAATTAGGGTTTCCTAATGGGCAATAATAATTAGGATTTTGGATGATAGTTGTTACAGATTGTGCCCTACCTATATATCAAATTGCCAAACTCAATGATCAACATATGAACAAAGACAACAATAAACAACAATAAACAACAGTAAACAACAGTTATAAGCTTGGTATGAAAAATAAACAACAGTAAAAGCAGTTATAAGCTTGGTATGAACAATAAACAGCAATAAACATCAGTTATAAGCTTGGTATGAACAATAAACAACAGTTTTGGTATGAACACAACAGTTTTGATATGCATATACCTGTAAAATGAGACCTGCTCCAGTGAATGGGTGGAATACTTGCCAACCAGTTATAAGCTTCAATGTTGTACAACCTCAACTCCTCCATTTTTGCTTCAAAATCTGGAACTGTATAAGCTTTGGATGCATTTTGAAGACAATCCTTGAAGGCATCTCCTCTCCATTGAAGTTTCATGTTCTGCCATATATGCCTTGCACAAAATCTATGCTCAGTTGCTGGAAATACTTGAGTTATGGCTGGTATTATTCCATGTTTCATCACATTTCAAACATTAAACATACAAAAACAGACTTAGGATAATTGCTGAATGTAATACCATACCTTTTGCCTGTCAGAAATGAAGGTGAAATTTGCATTATTTGGAAGATCCAAGTCATCTTTAATACACTGTAGGAACCAGATCCAGGAGTCTTTGTTCTCAGCCTCAACAATTCCATAAGCTAAAGGATAACTGCCATTGTTGAGATCTAAACCAACTGTAGTTAGCATCTGACCAAGGTAGGGGCCTTTCATAAATGCCCCATCTAACCCCAACAGTTCCCTCCTACACTCTTTAAACCCTTCTTTTAGTGGTCCCAGACAAACATAAATCCTCTTGAAGATCCTTGTGGGTGCATGTGGGTTACACTCAGTCTTAACAACAAATTTAACTGTTGTACCTGGATTGGTCCTGTGCAGTTCCATGACATAGTCCCTCAGGCTTGCATACTGATCTTTGAAGTCCCCTTGAATCTTCTTTGTAGCCTTAAGCTTTGTCCTGAAAGCCTGTAATCAGTTTAAACTTAGTTAATGGTCTGTAATTAAAGAAAATAAACACAAGCAGAAATTAGGGTTTATACCTTCATTTTTTCTCATAGACAGCTCATACTTCCTCCCAAGCTCTTCTTGTAGCCTACTTACTGAAATATTAGGGTTGGCTGCAATCTGATTCATCACAAACTCTTGTTTAGCCAAGAAGGTAGAAGTGAAAGGTTGTATTTTTCTAGATGTGAGACACTTGTGATCTGGTTGGTAAGTCTTTACCACCCAAGTCTCATCTTCATCGCTCAATCTAGACAAGTAGAAAACCCAAGGACAATCTACACTATTTAACCTACCCTTCCTTTTATAATTGCATTCTACCAATCCCCTTTTAAACCCCCTTTTTGTCCCACTTGTAGAAGATTCCTTGCTTTTTATGCAACTTGCAGATTGTATATGGATACCTGGCCCACTTTGGCTGGGCCCAGTTTGATTCGGCCCACATGTGAAAATTGGACATCTACCCTCACAAACCACCCTAATTCTTTTTTTATCATTTCTTTGAAAAAACAGTCCCCTCCTTGTTTCAATTGCATGTTTGTTTATCTTGTCTTTTGCCACTTTGGCTGTTGGGAACATTTGACCAACATAAAAGGTCACTTGTGATGTTGATTGTCCACCCCTCTTTTTCCTCCTCAACTCTCTTAATTTCATACTTCTCCTAGTTTCGAAATCTTCCATTTCCTCATCAGTCAAGCTGTCAAAAGACTCATAACTTAGATTTTCATCATCTAATAAGTCATCACTAGTATCCACATCATGGTTGCCAACAAACTCTACTTAAGCTCCCATAAACTCCACACCCCTGTCAACATTTGCATGGTAGTCCATCATGTCATACTCAGCCTCATCCATACTCTCTAACCCCTCTCCAAAGTCACTGTCATCTGAATCACCACCCTCAGATGATTCATCATCATCAGCCTCAGCACCATCAGTTGCCTCACCACCCTCATCATGCTCAGACTCACCACCCTGATCATGCTCAGCCTCACCACCCTCATCATGCTCAGACAAACCACCCTCAGCTTGCTTAGACTGACCAACCTCAGACTCATCACCCTCTACTTGCTTAGACTCACCATATATTGGAAAATCAGTTGAGAAATTTGCATTGTCAAAATCATAGCTAAAACTGTTAGTGAACGATGCATTCTCCACAACTACACTAGCCTCTACAACACCTACATTAGCCTCTACACCACCTACATTAGCCTCTACATCTTCATTAGTTACATTAACATCATTCACAACTTCATTAGTTATATTAACAGCCTCTACACCACCTGTGTTACCCTCTTCAACAACATCATTCACAACTTCATTAGTTACCTTATCAGCAGCCTCTAAACCATCTACATCAGTTACATCTTTCCATTGAAGTAAGAGATTTTTTGATACCCTAAGTTTCTTTCTTCTAAGCCTTTGAATGGTATTAATAGCACCCCTCATTTTCTAATTCTTGAATAACCACCTTCGACGATTGTGTAGACAAAAGTAATTTTAACCTTAGTTTCACCTTCTATAAAGACCTTAATCACTTTGTTTTTTGCAACATATTTGGCCAAAAGCCTAACATCACCATCATTACCTAAAGGGCATAATCCAACCTCTAAATCTAATTCAGGAATCTTAAAATGGTAATACAACTTCATATCAGGAACATATAGTTAAAGATCTCTCACCATCTAGTCGATTTCATGCACTGAAAATTCATCAATGTTGCAGTAGTCAACATATGCAGCTTTGCCAAAGGCGTATTTTCTTCCTGGTGACGGAGTAAACACACCACCATAAAGAAGTTTTATGCTGAAAAAGTTCTCAAAACCATCTGCACATACATTAAACTCACATTAGGGTATAAAATTAGAGATATTGTTAGGGTTTAACAGTTTATTTGTCTATATTGCATGTTCTTGAACCTGTACCATTCTTGTACAATAAAGCTAGGGTTTTAACGATACATACCGTAAACACTCTCTGGTACAAAGGGCTTCACATACTCAGAATTGGACCGGAAATTCCACTGACGGTTGTTGTTTGGATGTTGAGAATCGTCGTCCTTCATTTTCGTGGAAAGATTCTGATAATCAATCGATCAGATTTAGGGTTTAGATTGTGAAGAGATTAGGGGAAGATGATGAGCCGGTTTCGCCTTTGGGAGGGAGGGAAAACAACTGACAATGAGGGAGTAGGGGATATGTTAGGCACAAAGAAACTGACCAAAATACCCCTCACGTGATATGCACCTAGGGTCACTTAACAGAGAAAACAAACTGAAGTTAGACCCAAGGACTATCCGGGAACAAAAAATGAAAACTTGGGGACTATTGAGGTAATTTTAGAAAGTTGGGGACTAAAGGTGAAAAAACGCAAAACCACAGGGACTATCCGGGCATTTTTCTCATATATATAAAATGATTGTTTATTAGGAGTTATGAAAGTTCTATAGTTATTTAGAGTTCTGAAATGAACTCAACCATATATATATATATATATATAGGACAAAGATCCGTTAGGAACCACCCTTTATTGCGAGAACCGCGAGAACCAGTGTGAACACAAACAGTAATTCCTAAAAAAATCTAAAAAACACCCAAATTTTTTTTTTTTATTTTTTTACTATTTTTTTTTGAAAAATTCGCAATATTTTGTTAATAAAAAAAATAAAAAAAAATTTTCAAAAAAAAAAAAAAAAAAATTTCGAGTAACAATTATCCGTGCACATGTGCATATGTATCGTTTCTTTGTCAAATTCCGTAATTCATTACAAATAATAGTCAATTGCACTTTCATTTATACTACCACGTGTAATACATTACTTTTTACGTTAACAATGTTAGAAATGCACATGTGCATCTATATGTATCAACAGTAAATAAGGTGTTTTGGTACACTACTTTCTCTTTCATCTATCATTCCATCCATAATACACAAGCATGCACATGTGCATTTTTGTCATTTCTTTGACAAATTCCGTAATTCATTACATATATTAGACAATTGCACTTTCATTTACACTACCATATGTAATACACTACTTTTTACATTACCAATATTAGAAATGCACATGTGCATTTATATGTATCAACATGAAATAAGGTGTTTTGGTACACCACTTTGAATACACTTTCCCTTTCATCTATCATACCATCCATAATACACTACCATTACCTCTTACCATCCATAATACAATACCATTACCTCCTACCATCCATAATACAATACCATTAACAATATTTTCACTTTATTATATGTATGTAAACACCATTTATACCATCCAATCAACATATTACATAAAAAATTGACAACTATAACCAAACCATCAACCACTAGATATAACTAACCAAAAAACATGTATATGGGTCTACTTCTCCATTCAAAATCACAAACTTTTTGTACCAAAACACGTTATATCATGGTTATACCTAATTATGCACATGTGCATTTTGAATATTGGTAATGTAAAAAGTAGTGTATTATTAATGGTATTCTAAATTAAAGTGCAATTGTCTATTCCTGATAACGTATTACCGAATTTGTTGAGGTAATGATACATATGCACATGTGCATGGATAACTGTTACTCGAAAAAAAAAGTTTTTTTTTTTTTTTTTTTTTTTTTTTTTTTTTTTTTTTTATGGTAACGAAATATAGCGATTTTTTATTAAAAAATATTAAAAAAAATAAAAAAAAATTTTTGAGTGTTTTTTTGATTTTTTTTAGATTTTATTTTGTGTTCACATTGGTTCTCGCGGTTCTCGCAATAAGGGTGGTTCTCGCATGAACCTTACCCTATATATATATAGGGTCAGGATTTAGAGAGAACGGTGAATAGTGTGAGAACGGTGAGAACGATTTTGGGGTGGTGACATGTGGCATTGATGTTAAATTACACTAAGGGGTAATATTGTCAAAAAACCCACTCACATGAACTGGGTGTTCAAATAAAACGCCATAAAAACACTCAATTCAGAAAAAACGCCATGAAAATACCCAATTAAAATGCCATAAAACACTAAAAAAAGCTATTGTTATGTACAACACAAAAAAACTATTTTTTGAGCTATAATTTACAACAGCTAAAAAAACCCATTTTTTAGCCATATAGCTCACAGTTAAAACGCCATAACAAAAAAAGGCTTTTTTTAGCTATAATTTACAACAGCTCAAAAAACCATTTTTTTGAGCCATATAACTCAAAAAACGCCATAAGCTCCCAGTTAAAACGCCACGCAAAAAAAAAGCTATTTTTTGAGCTATAATTTACAACAGCTCAAAAAACCATTTTTTTAGCCATAAGCTATTTTTAGCTATAATTTACATCAGCTCAAAAAAACAATTTTTTGAGCCATATAGCTAAAAAAAAAAACATTTTTTTGTGTCTAACCGCCTAAATTAATATTTTTTGAGCTCAGAAAAATTATAATTTGTAATGTCAAAACGCCATAAAACACCCAATTCAGAAAAACTCCATGAAAAAACTCAGTTGAAAACGCCATAAAACACTCAGTTCAGAAAAACGCCATGAAAATACCTAGTTAAAACGCCATAAAAACACCTAGTTCAGAAAAAAGCCATGAAAATACATAGTCTAAAACGCCATAAAACACCCAGTTCAAAAAAAACGCCATAAAACCCAGTTAGTTTTTTTTCGAAAAGTATATCAATAGTATACTCGTTGGATAGATAAAAAACGCTGAGTTTTATGGCGTATTTTTTTTCGAAAAATAATCATGTATAAATAAGTTATTATCGTTTAAATATGATGGGGGAAAATGGCATGTTATTAGCGTGTGCACCATTGTTTGGATCTTCCTATTTTACCCCTCCTGGTAGTTCCAAGGCTCCTATTATTTACAAAAATGCCACCGCATCAATCTCATCCACAAACCACTAAGATCTTTTGGCTGAGAATCATTCTCACTGTTCTCACACTTTGAGTTGTTCTCTCCTGATCCTGTTCCTGTATATATATACTAGGTTAATGCCCGCGCGATGCGCGGCTTTATCCAAAACCATATTATTTACTTTGAAATATAATATTTTGTACAACCACATACATTGGAAGAAAAAAACAAAAAAACTATTCAAATACCGGAAAAAACTTCCTTGTAGACTACATTTGTTGTTTTACTCGTTACATTCCCATCTTTGTCTAGTATAAGCAACTTCACACCGCCTCTGCTTTTAACTCTTGATAACGCAACATAAAGCTGACCATGTGAGAAAACTGGATATTTCAAATACAATCCAACCGTTGATTTAGATTGTCCTTGACTTTTATTTATAGTCATTGCAAAACATACATTTAAGGGGAATTGTCGTCATTGAAACTTGATAGGAATTCTTTTATCCGACGGTGTCAAACTGATTCGTGGGATAAACGCTCTGGTCCCTATGTTTCCTCCGGATATAATCTCCGCCTCTATAACATGTTTATAAAGTTTAGTAATCCTTAGTCTCGTATCGTTGCATAAACCATTTTGTTGATCGATATTACGAAGCAACATTACAGGTACACCAACTTTAAGGACTAATCGATGATTAGGCAGACCGGAAATTTTTAGACCATTCAGAACATCGGGAGAATATAGTCTCGCATTTGCTTCATTCTTTCCTTGATCAGTTTGACAAATACTATCAGGACTCAGATACTCCACTTCATCGCCAGGAAACGAAGCAAGCAATTTTTCATTAATTTCTTGAACAACCTCGTTTGTTGGTGCCAATATAGCTCTTTCAGCAAAATAATCTTTATCTTTGTACGGTTGAAGATGTGAAGGATATACAAAGTCGATCAGATCTGACATAGGATCCTTAGAGCACTCGATTAACAAATCTTCAGGAATATCTATAACCACCTCACAATCATCACTGTCACCAATCTTTCCCTCGCCCAACTCAAGCAACCAATCCGCAAAAGCTTTAATCTCCTCTATATCAGATGCGTTGGCTCCTACAATTAACCTCATGTTTTTAGTTAACGTAAGGACCTTGCAAGTACTCCAAATATACGACGACGTGATTGAAGCATTAACGATATCTTGCCTACTGCCATTTGGTACAACCAGAAGTATTTGTTTAAAGTCACCACCGAACACCATAACTTTTCCACCAAAGGTCATCTCACATTTGAAGATATCTTTCATTGTTCGGTCAAGTGCTTCAAACGCATGTTTATGATTCATCGGTGCTTCATCCCAAATGATCAATTTCGTTTTCTTCAATAAATCAGCAACGTCATCATCCGGTTTAATAAAACACATCGAGGTTTCTGTTAAATTTAAAGGTATATGAAACCTTGAATGTGCAGTACGTCCACCAGGTAACAAAAGAGATGCGATTCCACTTGCAACATTTAGTACAATATCTCCTTTACATCTAATGGATGCAGATAATGTCTTCCAAAGGAATGTCTTACCAGTACCTCCGTAGCCATAGACGAAGAACAGACCACCTGCATTACTATTAACTGCTTCAATTATCTCATCAAACACTAAACGCTGCTCATCGGTTAGGCTGCTTAAATTATTATCAAATTCAATGGTAGTAGCGCTTACATCGTACCTAAGCTCGTCAGCAATTAAACGGTTGTCTGCTGAATATATTGATTCACTGTCGGGTTGAGGCATAGACGGAAACTGACTTAAACTTGAGTTGTTACGTAATAAGTAACGCTCAATTTCCAGTAACGTTAGGTTCCTTATTTGTTCTTCTGGAAGAGACAAACCTATTAAAATTATGTACATAAAATATTAAAATTCTTGTAAATAAAAAATGAAATTAATAAACACTAATCTATAAGACATATCTGTCAAAACATTAAATAACAATTTGTGTACCTTCGATCCTCAAAAGCTTTTGCCGATTGTATAAAATACCATCCACAAGGTACTCCCATGTGTGTTCCCAAACATGTTCAGGCTTTGATAATGTATTAGACGCCAACATTGTAGCAAACAAATTATGAAGATAGTAACCTGAACCTGTGTAGTACGCCTCTTTGATAGCTTATATATACTCCTTGTCGTCGTCTAAAAGGCCTCTAGCGTAGCACGCATCTCTAAATGTTGGGAAAACTTGTCCATTCACAGTACGAATCTCTTCAAAAGACTTAGGACCTACTACCTTATTAAGAAGAATTCTTAAAAAGTATGCCTCGCCCATAGAAGGATTCACACAATGAATACGACCAATGGTTTTGCCTATTATGCGTTTATCCCATATCCTTTCATCCTTCTTCCAAACAAATTTAGTTGGGAACTCAACGTAAGTAAGGGTGTGCGCCAACGGATCTTTTTCATTCTTTTCCATCCAGCCCAAAAACATCGTAGAAGAAACATATGGTTTTTGAAGAACATTATCAAGTTCATTATCAGGGCGCCGTATACAATGTTTTGTTTATCTGGTAGATGAAACGGAAGCCTAATTATGGATGGATAGCAATAATGAACATCAAATGCAAATATGCGCCATGAAGCTTCGCATGCCGAGAGATATCTACAATCGTAATACTCTTTGATTTCATCTTTTCCATCTTCAAGCTGACCTTCATCGGCATTTGGTACAAAACCAAATTCTACTCTATCTGGTCCTTTGTTAATGTATTTAAACAAATACTTAATGGACACAGCCTGGTTACACCATTCAACGTTAATGTGTGCCTGATAACGTCTCAATAGGGTTTTGCTATACGGAACCACACTTCTGTTATCAAGTTGAATACCAGATTTCTCAACAAAAAAACCTGAATCAGCTCGTCTATAGACCGGATAACCATTCGAATCTAGAGAAGTCTTATCACAGAACTTCTTAGGAAATTTCTTCGAACAGTTACCGTCGACCATACACGGACAATTTGGTTTTGCAAAACCACAAGGTCCGTGAATCATATAGTCACTGACAAGAGTATATAGATATGGATCTAAGTTTTTGTCAGGTATCTCGGCAGAAATGAACTTGTCAACATGCTCAACCTAAGGAAGCTTACTTTCGTCATTTAAGAACAGACATATATGCGCATGCGGTAGACCTCGTTTCTGAAACTCTATGGTATAGACAACTGCAATACGACAGTTAATATTAAAATACTTATTTTCGAAGTTATGGTTATGAAGGTAGCAGAAAAAATAATAATAATAAAGTAACTGATTTAAATGGATGCTTACCTGCCGATGCATTGCCGAATAAAGATTTCTCTCGTAAGTCTTTCATGATTGCGTCAAGCTTAATTTTGAACAATCAGCATAAAATGTCCGGTCTATCCTCGGGATTAATCTTCGTGTCCTTCAGAAATCTTTTAATCTCCGGCCATTTAGGATTACACGTGATCGTAATGAAAAAATCAGGGTAGCCAAACCATTTACAAATGGCCATCGCATCATAATAATTCTCCCTCATATAACGCGATCCACCGGTAAACGAAGACGGTAGTAGTACGCGTGTTCCAACGTTTGACATATCTGGATTACCATTTTGTCTAAGCTTTTTAAGGTTATCATATGTCTTAGATTTCAGATTTTTTTGCTGCAGACGTATGAATAGTAATCGTTCACTTTCAATCATCGTATATACGTCAACCAAGAACTGTTGCAAAAGTCTTCGAGCATTGAGAATCAAAGAGAAATGATTCACTCTATCTTGAACATGGTAAGCAAAATACTCTCTCATTGTACATTTTGACTCTTTCTTCTTCGTTGATGCCCTTCCTTCTCTATGAAGAATATCAATCCGGTAACCATCTTCACCAAATGGGAAAAGCAATGGATACTGAAGCGCAATATACGAAGGATGAAGCTCGCTAATACGTGGTAGACCATCTTTCTTTGACTCAACAACTACATCACGATTATCAAGAGTATCCTCAATGTTTCCAACAATAAGCGCAGCAACTTCGGACGACGTCGGTAGGTTGTATGTACGACCATCTTTAGACCTATTTGCCTTAAGCCGTAATTTTAAGTCAACATGAGGATTATCAACAAATTGATCTCGTACACGTCTATAGGTTTTCACCTGCTGATTATTTGAATCTAAAATCAGCTTAAGGTACTCTATGAGTTCAGTGTCAAGCAAATCAGAAGTTGCGGAAGCTGGTTTGTTTGAGTTACTGTAAAGCAATTATAAGACAAAAGCGAAAGTATCAGTAAGTGTTTATATAACATAAAACCAAAAATAAATCAAAAAAATAAATAACGAAATGGTTTCCAGGGATACCTAAATATAATATTGCGATTACAAACTGTGTCGTATATGTAAAGTTGCGCAAACTTTGGTTCACCACCTTCTTTAGGAAGAAGACTTCCCAGTGTATGATAATTCTCTCCACTAATTCGGTATACATAGGGAGCATTTCCTCTATTGATTTTCGAATCAACTTTACCACCCATTGAAGTGAACGAAAACATAGAATTAAAACGACGAATATTCAGTAATAAATGCTTGCTCTTGTCGTCTAAACTCTTAAAAAGATTTTGATATTCCAGACACGTCTCTTTAAAATTAGGAAGATGTACTTTTCCATAAGCACAACAAAGCACGTAAGTTGTTCTTCCTGAGTAAACCCTTCCTTTTCTGGCCTCATCTTTCCACAACTTAGCATTACATATGTCACATACAACAACTTGATCACCATGATCCAAATAATCTATTATTGAAAATAAAAAAAATATATCATTTTGTGTTATTTGTTATGAAATTAATATAATGACGTTCTTTAAGTGGAACTTAAAGTAGAGAGTGTGTAAGGTACTTACTGTTAGAAACTCCTTTATATGGATCTTCAGCTAATTGTTGAGGAATAATATGATCGTCGGAAGATAAGTCAACCATTGGAACAAGATATGTTGGGATTGAACCCTATCAGAGGAACAGATAATGTAAAGCCAAAACTGGATCAAAGCAGTGGATCCAGAATAAGCAGACGTTTACAGTTGGTTCATGCAAATCTCTCCCCTTGAAAGTGGTTTCATATCTGCTAATCTCCTATCTGCTGATCATACTAAGTGCTGACCTACAACTGCTGCTTTATATCTACTGGCCAAAGTCAAAGACTGATGGAAGACCAAAGCTCTGTTGACTCTATCTACTGCCTTGGGTCAAGTACTGCTGATCCGGACAAGCACTGCTGGTTTCACAGCAGTGGAAGGATGCAGCAGCAGTTTAAGTGTCTTTTATGTAATGTAATGTAATAACAGTAGTTTGGTACATCAGTGTTTATAGATCAGTAGTTAGTGTTTGTTAGGAGGTTAGATGTCACTTTCATGGTGACGTCAGCTAAGATGCTCAGTGGTTTGCAAGTGCCTATAAATAGTTCAGTACGTTGTACTGTTCTATTAGCTCTTTTGATCAATCGTCTTCTTTGCACGAACAAACTACTGAGCTCTGGCTGAGGGGGAGTTTGCATTCTTACATCAATCATTGTAATTGTTGTTGAAACAAATTCAATCATTCGGTTCTTTGTGAAAAGATGTTTGATAAAAGTATTACTCCTGTTTGATTGTATGCAAAGTTTGCTTTCATCTTATTTCCGCTGCACAACTCTTTCATTTCCATCTTAATTACAAACGTAAAATACAATAAAAAAGAAACTCAGATCCAACAATTGGTATCAGAGCTTGGACAGTCAAATTTGATTTAACAATCATTTTGACGTAAATAGTTCAGCTCATAATAGTTGATACTGATCGTTTGTTCGTCCGTTGAAAAACAGAGCAAGGATAAATCACCATTAAAGTTGATTTCTCAGTGTCTGTAAAACAACAAGAATGACGTCACAATCTCAGGATGATAAAAACAACATCGGCTCACTTTTTAAACCACCTATGCTAAAAAGAAATGAGTACAACATCTGGCAGAGGAGGATGGGTCACATCCTCGCTCAACAAAGCACAGGTTGTTGGAGGTCTGTCACCTTTGGTCCTCATGTTCCTTCAGTGCCAAGCGCTGAAGATGCTAAAAAGTTCGTTCCAAAACCAGTTGAAAATTACACCGAAACTGATTTTCAAAAGATCGAACTAGATGCTAAAGCGTTTAGCATCATAGCATCAGCGCTGCCCAATGAAATATATGCTGGACTGTTACATTGTAACAGTGCCAAAGAATTGTGGGACGCACTTAAGGAACAGTTTGGAGGTACTGAAGAAGTCATAGAAAACAATAGGGAAATCCTGAACCAACAGTACGAAACGTTTTGTCATGTTAGAGGTGAATCACTGACTCAACAATTTGAGCGGTTTAGTTGTCTCATCAGTGAACTGAGGCTTGTTAATACCACTTTTACAAACTCAACTCAAAACAGCAGGTTCCTCAGGTCACTGCCCGAAAAATGGGACACTATAGCCTTTGTCACCAGAAATTCACCTGAGTTCAAGGATCTGACCTTGACCCAACTCCATGGTCGACTCCTGACCTACGAAAGGGAGTTGAACCAGAAAAGGAAGTTACAAGAGTCAGGAAAAGCCGTTGATGATTATACATTCGGTAACACAGCTCTTTTGGGTCAAGAAGAATCTGGGAGCAGTGGTAAGGACCAGGGTTATGACCATTTCATTGACATAACTGCTGGAGCTAACTTTAACAACCCTGATCCTCACTCTGCAAGTTATGCATTCACTGCAAACGAAAACCAGATGTCAGATAATTTAAGCTTTGAACTAAATGATTTGCAACATTTTGATCCCACTGATTTAGAGGAAATGGACATCCTGCACCAACTGGCTTTGCTAAGTGTTAGAACTAGCAAGTTCTACAAAAGAACAGGGAGAAAATTCCCAGGTTTGCATGGGAATCTAAGGGTTGGGTTGGATAAATCGAAAATCAAATGCTACAAGTGTAATAGGTTGGGACATTTTGCTAGGGAATGTAGGAGTCAAAATATTGGTCCCATAATTACTCATCCTAGCTCAAATCCTAGACCTCAAAACCAAAACACTGTGCATTATGCCCAATATGCCCCAGCAGCACAAGTGAACACTGCTCACTATGCTGCTGCCCCTGTGCCAGTACATTATGTCCAAACTACTGTTCCACAAATCCAATATGTTCAAACCCCTGTTCCATAGGTACAAGTGCAACCTGTTGCACCTCAAACCACTGCTCCAGCAGCAACACAACCAGATCAACAAAGCTTTTTCACTCAAGGGTTTGTTGACTGGAGCAGTATGCCTAATGATCTTTGTGATGAAAATTTTGCACTCTATGCTTCTAATGATTCTTCACATGATGAGTTTTGTTTGATGGCACTAGAGTCAATACAGGAGGGGGTTGAAGCTGAGGAGGAACAGCAGTACTCTGAAACAGTGGAAGAGGTGATTGAAGCAGTGATTACTGCTGTGGCTGATGAAGTACTGTTGGAAGAAAGTTCAGGTACTCTGATTGAACCAATGATAGATCCATGGTCCATAGAGGACAAAGAAGAAGAGAAAGAAGAAAAGGCTGGTGAAAAGAAGGTAAGAGCTGATGATGATAAAGATCATCAATGTGATTGTGCAATGATGGCAGCTGCCAAGGTATCTCCTCAAGTTCTTGAAAAACTGTGTTCAGACAATTGCATAATTGCTTTTGCTAACATCAAAGAGGTGAATGAAAACCTTCGGGATAAAATCTTAACTGATGAGGTCAAATTTGAAAGCTCTTTAAAAGAACTTAAAAACAAATTGACTGAAAAAGAAAAAGAAATCAGCTGTTTAAAAGAAGAGCAAAGTATAACCAAAACCCAACTTCAAACTATGGTAGAAAAATACCAAGTTTGCAAAAAGGAGTTGGAGTCTGCCCGGATTACTTGTGAAAGATGGGTGGAATCCTGCAAAGGATATGAGGTTATGCTTGAAAAACAGAGAAAAAGCAATGTGAAGTTTGGGGTTGGGTATAGAAAATATGATGATGAAAACACTGCTTTTGAAAACTCTGTTCAAACCACTGATGAAGCTACTGAGCTTATCCCCACAAACAAGAATGGCCAAGAAGTGAAAATCACTGACAAACTTGGTAACAAAATCACACTTAACAGACCAATGGGTTCCTCCATTTTCAAGGAGCTTGAAGATCATCAGTTTAAACCAAAATGGTCTGATGAGTGTGATATTCTTGAAAATTTCAAGCCAATGGACTTTACATCAATTGATGGTGCTAAAGCTCCAAAAGCTAAAGTCATACCTCTCAAAGATATCCCAGCAGTGGTTAAAACCTCTGCTGCAAAGGAATCTGAAAAGAGAAAGAAGAAAGAAAAAATTGATAACTTGTTTTGTGAATTCTGTGAGAAAAGAAATCATCTAACAAAAGACTGTTTCCACTTAAAAGCTTATGATCTAAACAAAACAAGTGTCATTGTTTCAGCAGAAAGCTGCATTGTTTGTGGGAAAACAAACCACAAAACTCAAGCATGTGTGTACCTCAAAAACTTTGATGTGAAAAAGAATGAGTACATGGCTAAAACATCCTTGAGTCCACCATCATCCTCATCATCTGTCAAATTCACCAAGAAACAACCACTGTTTGTGCCAGTACAAACAGCTGTCACAAAACAGCTGAACCAAACATCTGTCAAAAGAGATGTTCAGGTTACTGATGCACCCCCTGCCAATCAGTTCAAAAAGGGCAGAGAAAAACAGTCTTACCAAAGGATTCCACACGTTTATGAGGCCTACAAAAGGCCCTCTAAACCCAAAGTGAACAGGCATCCTTTTGGTTACCAGCAGATGATAGGTCAGGACCCACAACAGTGGTTAGAGAAACACTGTCCTAAAACAGTTCAAACCCCTGACCTAACCACTGTCCATCATCTTGCATCCATTCCAGACACTGTTGAGACCCCATCCAAAGCCTTGTTGGCTTTGGAGACCTTAATGAACTAATCCTTTTACTTCATGTGCAGGGAGCTTCTGCATGCTTTGATTGTCTTTGGTATGTAGATAGTGGAGGCTCCAGGCACATGACAGGATGTAAAGCCCTCCTCAAAGACTTTAAAATCCATGGTGGGGGTGATATATCCTTTGGGAATAATAGTAAAGGGAAGGTTCTGGGGTCTGGTACAGTGCAATCTGGAAATGTAAAGTTTGAAAATGTCAATCTAATAGACAATCTAAAATTCAACCTTCTGAGTGTGTCCCAAATGAGTGACAAGGGATTTGGGTCATTCTTCACAAAAGACTGTTGTAGGATTGTTGGACCAGAAATGGTAAAAAAGATTGAAGCAATAATTAAATCTGGTCATACTAAACTTGTTGCTCAAAGAAGTGGCAATGTTTATGTTGTTGACATGTCAAAAGAGTGTCCCAGAGCTGATGCCTGTCTGTTCTCAGCTGCCTCTAACAAAGAGACAGAACTTTGGCACAGAAGGCTGGGACACACAAATCTTAAGACAATCACAGAAATTTCAAAAAATGGTTTGGTGAGAGGCCTACCACAAAAATTGTTTTCATGTCCTGAACATTGCATTTCCTGTTTAAAAGGAAAACAGCATAAAAGTTCTTATAAGTCCATTGAAGAGTCCAAAACAACCCAGTGTCTACAAATGCTACACATGGATTTGTTTGGCCCAGTTCAAGTCATGAGCCTTAAAAAGAAAAGATATTGTTTGGTTATTGTTGATGACTTTTCTAGGTTCACATGGACTTTCTTCTTGCACTCAAAAGATGAAACTGCAGGCATTTTGCAAGACTTTGTAATACAGGTTGAAAAGCAATTTGACCTTCCAGTAAAAAGCTTCAGGAGTGACAATGGCACAGAATTCAAAAATAGGGAGTTGGATGCCTTCTGTGTGAAGAAAGGGATTGTAAGGCAGTACAGCATCCCAAGAACACCAGAGCAGAATGGGGTAGTGGAAAGGAAGAATAGAACTCTGATTGAGGCTGCCAGAACCATGCTTGCAGATTCAGGTTTGCCTTTAACTTTCTGGGCAGAGGCAGTAAACACTGCTTGCTATGTTCAGAACAGAGTTTTAATAAACCCCAGGCACAAAAAGACTGCCTATGAAATTCTGTATAAAATTAAACCACTGATCTCATATTTCAAAGTGTTTGGCTGCCCATGCTTTATTTTGAATTTAAAAGATTCCATTTCAAAATTTGCAGCCAAAATTGATTGTGGTTATCATCTGGGATACTCAACCACTGCCAAGGCCTACAAAGTGTTTAATACACGGACCAAGGCAGTGGAGGAGACTTTGAATGTTAAGTTTAATGAACTTTCATCAATGAAAATCCCAGCAAATCCTGCAGATCTGTTTGATCTTGAAAAATTCACTTTTGAAAATACTGCTGTCAAGACTAACAGTGCAGGTCCATCAGAGGATACAACACCAGACTATGGGTATGAAATCATCATCCCTCAAAGGTCTGCCACAAAGGGAAAAGCATCAGCTGTTCAAAACAGTTGTCAAAGCTCTACCACTGCTACCTCAACAATTGTTGACCAAAGTAGCCCATCAACCACTGCTTCCACATCCTCAAACACTGCTGACAAAAGTCCTCAAACAGTGGATAAAAGCCAGCAGTTGTCCACCTCATTACCTCCTATTCCACCACCTTTTGAAACCACTGCTGGATCATCAAAGTCCCCAGCAGTGGTTAGCTCAGATGATACACATTTGCAGCCTTCACCAACCAATGCCATCATACCATACCAAGGAGATTTAATCTTCTTGAGATCTCATCCACCTGATCAAATCATTGGCAACATAAATGAAGGGGTGCTCACAAGAAGCCAAACCCAAAACATTTGTCTTTTTGCTGGTTTTCTATCACTCCATCAGCCAGTCAAGTACCAAGAGGCACTGAAAGACAACAGCTGGGTAGAAGCTATGCAAGAGGAGCTCCAACAGTTTAAAAGACAACAAGTATGGGAGCTTGTACCACTGCCAGAAGAGGTTAGTCCCATTGGCACAAAGTGGGTCTTCAAGAACAAAACTGATGAAAGGGGTATTGTTGTCAAGAATAAAGCCAGGCTTGTGGTTCAAGGTTACAGACAGGAAGAGGGGATTGATTATGATGAAACATTTTCCCCTGTTGCAAGATTAGAAGCAATTAGACTGTTCCTGGCCTTTGCTGTCAACCACAATATGAAGGTGTTTCAAATGGATATCAAAAGTGCTTTCCTCTATGGTACAATTCAAGAAGAGGTGTATGTTTGTCAACCTCCAGGTTTTGAGGATCCATTTTATCCAGATCATGTCTACAGGCTAAACAAAGCCTTGTATGGCTTGAAACAAGCACCAAGAGCCTGGTATGAAACTCTTTCCAACTTCCTACTCTCAAATGGTTTCAAAAGAGGTACCATTGATAAAACACTGTTTTTAAAATGGAGAGGGAAGGATTTAATGATTGTCCAGATTTATGTGGATGACATTATTTTTGGAAGCACATGTAACTCAATGTGTGAAGAGTTTAGAGAACTCATGACAGCTGAGTTTGAAATGAGTGCAATGGGTGAGCTGCAATGCTTTCTTGGTCTCCAAGTACAGCAATTGCAAAATGGAACTTTCATTCATCAAAGCAAATATGCTAAAGAACTTTTAACCAAATTTGATATGAATGATTGTAAACCATGCAGCACACCCATGGCAACGAATAAGCTGGTCATGTCTGATGAAAAGGATGAGCTGATTGACCAAACACTTTATAGAAGCATGATTGGATCTTTATTATACCTAACTGCATCTAGACCAGACATCATGTTTGCAACATGTGTCTGTGCAAGAAGTCAATCAGCTCCCAGAAAATCAAATCTCATTGCTGTAAAAAGGATCTTCAGATACATAAAAGGTGCTCCCACACTTGGTATCTGGTATCCAGCTAATGGGAACATCAAGCTTTCAGGTTTCTCAGACAGTGACTTTGCTGGATGTCACACCACAAGAAAGTCCACATCAGGAGGGTGCCAGTTTCTAGGTGACTGCTTAGTGTCTTGGCAAAGCAAAAAGCAAGCAGCTGTTTCGACATCCACTGCTGAAGCTGAATACATTGCTGCTGCAAGCTGTACAGCCCAACTCCTGTGGCTTCAAAATCAGTTGCTGGATTTTGGTATCACTGCCTTAAAGACACCACTCATGTTGGACAGTCAGGCAGCAGAAAATATCATCAAAAATCCAGTTTCCCACTCAACCACCAAACATATCGACATCAGACATCACTTTGTGAGGGACTGCTATGAAAAAGGTTTGATTTCTCTGCATCATGTCCCAACTAAAGACCAGCTGGCTTATGTGCTCACAAAAGCACTTGATACAGCCACTTTTGAAAGTCTGGTCTCTAGGATTGGGATGCTGAACATGGAATAACAAGCAACATCTTGTTTTTCTATGAATAAAAGCAACAAAATGTTTTCAGAAAATCAAAACTCCATCCTTAAAAATAGTTAAAAATGAAAATTTTTCATTAAGTCCTTAAAAGTCTGCCACCAACCACTGATTGTTCAAAAGTCTGCTATACTTCAAAAGTCTGTCCACTGCTGAAAGTCAACCCCTGCTTTCTCATTATTTCGATAAACTCTGTTGTTCAAAAGCAGTGTCTTATCCACTGATATGCTATCCACTGATAGTAAAAATCATCCACTGCTTTCATACCACTGCCTTCATCAGTCACTTTCAACAAAAGTACTGTCCTTCACTTTCAACAGGGGTTGTCACGTGGACAGTACATATTGGTCAGACCTTTTGTAACGGCTGCCACCTCAGCATTCACTTTCTTCCCTATAAAATCCCCCACTCACCACCAAAACAGGGTTTTACTGTCGAATTGAATTCTTAAAAATTCTCTTCTCAAAGCAGTTTTTTCTTCACATTTCTTCACAAATTTCTTCGATCAATCATCCTCAAAATGACAAAATCAAAGAAATCTTCAAAACCCTCATCCAAATCTTCATCGCAAACAGCCTCTCAAAAGGCAATCTCCACTGAAATTCCACACAAACCATCTCACAATCTCCTGGGTATTCTCACAAAACCAGGAACCACAAAAGATTTCGATTCCATCATTGATCTCATGGCAACATCAAAGTACAAAACCTTGATCACTGCCGATGCACCAATCTATTTGGCAACCCAAAGGGAGTTCTGGAAAAATGCAACCCTTGAAAAACAAGGCGACACTGCAACCACCATAAACTCTTTTATAAAGGGTAAAACTGTCCAAATCACACCACAATCCATTTCAGAGGTCTTTCAACTCGGTGATCAGGAAGGTAAAATTTCTTTCACTAAAAACGAGTTAAAAATTGACTTCATTGAGCGAGGGTATGAAGCCACAATGATGACGAAATTAACCTTAGAAAAGGGTTATTTTCCTTCTGCAACCAGATTTTTATTTCATACCCTCCTACTCTGTGTTTCAAATAAAACCACTTCTTTTAATGAAATCCCTTTAAAGATTCAAAATCTGGGATATGCTATTCTTCAAGGAGAAAATTTTAACTATTCTCGGGAAATTTTTAAAGATTTGGTTAATAATGTTGAAACAAAATCATTCTTACTGTTTCCAAGGTTTTTAAGTTACTATTTTTCAAAGAAATTCAGTAAGGATGATTTAACTATAATAAATCAGGGTGCTCCTACTCAAATAAACAGTTTAACTACTGAAACTTTTTCAAGGATGTTAGCACCCTGCAAAACACAAGCAGAGGTGCCTGAGCAGATTTTAGTAGTTACAACTGCTCCTCAGGTATCTGCTGCTGAGCCCACTGCTCAAGGTGATCAGAGCAGCAGTACAACTGCTTTGAAACCCACACCTACAATCACCAAAAAGCCAACAAAAAGAAAAACACAAAAACCCCCCAAAACCCTCAAAAAGGCATCTCTGGAGGATGAGATACCAGAGCTTCTGCCAGTGACAACACAAAAGTCACAAGAAACCACTGCTGCTACTTCCTCACAGCAGTTGGTACAAATATCTCAACCCATAACCAAAACTCCTCCTGTTTCTTCACAAAAAGAACAGGTTGTACAAATAGGGTCTCCACATCATGATGCTCTGGAAACACTCGTTTCTATCATCCACAGTCCAATGCCCGGGACACATCCTATTTCTACACCAACCATCACATCCACATTTCCCTCACCAATAAAACCACTGTTGGATGCAATTGATTTGAACCAGGCACTATCCAGTCCTTCTCAATCACCTATTAATGAGAATATACCTCAACAAATGAATGGGTCTGATGTATCAATCTTTGCTAACCCACCAACACAACCTGAGGAGGTTACACCCCTTGAGTTACAAGTAACTCTTGGTGGTAATCCAAGTGAAGCAGCCACTACAACTGTTACACCCACTGGGTTACATTTGGATAGTGGTTACATTCATAAGACTTCCTTGGAGGCAATTCCTTTTATAGCACCTCTGTCAACCACCAGTGGATTTATTTATCCTACTGGCAACATCAAAAGGTTGTCAAGTGTTGAAGGAAGAAGACCCCAGTACCAAGAAAAAGGGGCATCAGTGGTTAATGTTTGGAGTATATTCCCTACATCTACCACTGATAAAACCACTGCTAGTGGGAAATCAGATGATCCCATTAACTTGGGTGATGGTTTAAAGTACCAGAAATTGACGGATCGTATTGCAAAGCTTGATAACTCTGTTGCAGAACTCAAAGATATGCTACAACAGGTGTTACAAGTTCAGAAGGTACAAACAACTGCTGTTCCACCTCAAGCACATGCTCCACAAAGGACACCTGCTACAAATGAGCTCTGGAATCTTTTTCAATCTTTTCTCCACCAACAAGCACAATTAGCAGATCAGCAACATGAAAAACATGTCCAACAGCTGAGAAATGCAATGGAGTCAAGATTCAAGAACACTCAGGCTGACTTAAAGGCTCTCAAAACTCAGATCTTGCACACCACTGGCACTGCTCCTCCAAACATACGTTTCATTTATGACCTCCCAGAAGATAATGCCAAAAAGGGGGAGAAAATTAAGGAGTGGAAAAGGAAGGGTATAGAAGATGGTCTTTATCTTGAACCAGAGAATTCAAACATGACCAAAAAGATCCCTTTGCCAGATGGTAGCAAGAAGATTGATGTGACAACAAACGCACTAGCAGAAGCAATTGCAAGTGTGAAGAGAGATAGAGAGGCCAAAAGGAAAGCCAGGGTAGACAGAATGGATCATCCAGATCAGGGTACTTCTGGGTCAAGGGATCATGAAAATCCTATTGAGGAAAAGAAGAGGCCTACTAGAAAAGTAAGGCAACCCAAATCCATTCCAACCAGACGTTCAAAGTCTGCTCAAAAACCACCGTACAAAACAGCTGATGCAGCAGGAGTTACAAAAACTACTGCTTGCCAAACAGTTGTTCCATCAACACACACCACTTCAACACACACAACATCTACTGCTCTACCATCACCACCACCAAAAACAACACCTGCTGACACACAGCAGAAGACAGCAGATGTTATAACATCTGTTGTTATGACAGCAGTGGTTGAAACACCAGTTGTTTCAACAACTGTTAGTCATTCACAATCCACTGCCACTACATCTACAACCACTGTTCCATTCAAAACATCATCAGTCTCTCCTAAACCAAAAAGGAGAAGGCTAATTTTAAAAGATGATGACACATCTCCATCACCAACATCTTCAAAATCTTTAGCTCTTGTCACAATACCAAAACCTATTCCTCTCTCTTCAGTTCCAATGTACAAGCCCTTACCTCCTGCAGGTGTTCAATTTCCTCTTGAACTAGCAGCTGTTAGAGATGAAATAAAATCCTTCTATTATGAGGATGAACCTGCCAAAAGGAGTTTGCCATCAATAAAGGGATATCCCTGGCCTAAAAATGTTAATGAATACCTGGAAATCAAGGCCAAGCAAGCAGAGGATATCTCAAAGAAAAACACACAAGGGAAATCTGATAAAGAAATTGCACAGAGAAGTCAATATCTGCTCACACAAGTCAGATCCCTAGAGCAATTTGCAAAAAATGTTAGTCAACAAATTTCTGAAAGAGCAGCTGAATCTCTGAAGAAAGACTACATTGAAAGCATCATGGCTCACAAAAAGTACAAAGGAGAGAGATATATGTACAAAGAGTGGACTGTTCCTGAGCTTGAAGATGAAGCTGCAAGAATTCAAGACATGATAAAAAGGAAGGTCACTCACACTCCTCCTAACTGGGCAAAATTTAGAAAAAATGTTCCTGACAAACAGGAAGAGCTGAAGAGAATGAAAGAGGAACTGGTAGCAGCTGATTATGGTAACAAAAGACAAGTTGCTAGATGGAAAGAAGATATGGTAAGGGCTACTTACAAAAAGTTGGAACAATTAAGAAAGAAAGATCCCACAGTTCCTCAAAAGCCTGACTATCCTGAAGCAGCGGTTTCAAAAAGACCTTCAAAGCTGCAAATCAGGAGATCCACAGCTCCAGTTGGTGCAACCATCTACAAAAGAAGGCCACACAAACAACTGATTGCTGAAACCATCAAAGAGTTAATGGAAGGAGAAGACCTTGGAAAAGAGGGTATAAAGAAAATGATTATGGAAACTCTTGGTTTGGATCAAACTGCAAGTACTGCTCAGCCAGTCATGAATAGGCCAGCCTCTCAAAATACTTCTGCAAATAAACATCTCCCAAGAAACCCACCAGGCTCAAAAATACAAAAGTGGGAAACTGACAAACAGACCTGCGTATTGACTTTGCTCAGGTCTGGTGGAGGAGTGGAGAAAATATCAAGGGAACAAGCTCTTGGCCTGAGTCTTGAAGATTTGCAGGATCTCCTTGATCTTCCACTCAGCAGGGATGATGAAGATACAGATGCCCTAGACTTTGAATTACAATTCAAAGGTCAGATAAGGGAGCTGTTGATGAGGCAATAAATGTTTCCACAAATAATGAAGAGTTTTGGCATTATCTGTTCCAGGGGGAGATTGTTGGGATTGAACCCTATCAGAGGAACAGATAATGTAAAGCCAAAACTGGATCAAAGCAGTGGATCCAGAATAAGCAGACGTTTACAGTTGGTTCATGCAAATCTCTCCCCTTGAAAGTGGTTTCATATCTGCTAATCTCCTATCTGCTGATCATACTAAGTGCTGACCTACAACTGCTGCTTTATATCTACTGGCCAAAGTCAAAGACTGATGGAAGACCAAAGCTCTGTTGACTCTATCTACTGCCTTGGGTCAAGTACTGCTGATCCGGACAAGCACTGCTGGGTTCACAGCAGTGGAAGGATGCAGCAGCAGTTTAAGTGTCTTTTATGTAATGTAATGTAATAACAGTAGTTTGGTACATCAGTGTTTATAGATCAGTAGTTAGTGTTTGTTAGGAGGTTAGATGTCACTTTCATGGTGACGTCAGCTAAGATGCTCAGTGGTTTGCAAGTGCCTATAAATAGTTCAGTACTTTGTACTGTTCTATTAGCTCTTTTGATCAATCGTCTTCTTTGCACGAACAAACTACTGAGCTCTGGCTGAGGGGGAGTTTGCATTCTTACATCAATCATTGTAATCGTTGTTGAAACAAATTCAATCATTCGGTTCTTTGTGAAAAGATGTTTGATAAAAGTATTACTCCTGTTTGATTGTATGCAAAGTTTGCTTTCATCTTATTTCCGCTGCACAACTCTTTCATTTCCATCTTAATTACAAACGTAAAATACAATCAAAAAGAAACTCAGATCCAACAAGATATACGTTTCTACCCTGATTAGTAGAAAACCTTCCTTTACCTCTTTGTTTCCTCTTTACACCTATATGTTGATACCAACGAAAAATAATAAAAATGTCAGAATCAAAATAAAGAAATGTGAAATACGTAAATACATACCACCAACCTGAAGTAGATGCTTCAGACGAAGTTGTTAAAGGTGTGGTTGTGAAAAAACGTGGATCGATGGTATTGATATAAGACAATGAACGCATTGGTGTTACCATCCGGCATTCATTTGTATTGGATGCTGAAACATTGCATGACCGAGTAACGTCTTTTGAAATGGAAGATTGGTTACTCACATTATTTCTCTTATTATCCAAATGTAATTTCCTATATTTTCTTCGTTCAGCTGATTGTTAATGCTCAACATCATTAGAAGCAACTGAAAAAAATATGGATATCCATAAAATATCAAATTATACAATAAAAGTTGTATTCTTGTCTAAAAAACCAAAGAATTTACCATTTGTAATGTTACACAAATTACAAATGAAAAAATGTATTCATGTGTACAAAATTATAGAATTTACCATTTGTAATATTACCCAATGGACTTCTTCCAGTTTCAACTGCAAAAAAAAAGTCTAAGTTACCGTATGAAACATGTTTATGTATCACATATTTTTTATTTAAAAAAAAACTCATAATCACAATAAATAAAATTTAAATATGTAAGTAAATAACACCAACCTGATGTATACGCCTCGTACGGATTTGTTAAAGGTGTGGTTGGCAAGATACGTCGATCAATGGTATTGATATAAGAGGATGAACGAATTGGTGTTACAACACAACAATCATTTGTATCGGATACTGAAACATCGGATGATCGAATTACGTTTTGTCTTGTGTTTAATTTGTTAGTCACATTATGTCTCTTATTATCTTCATGTACTTTCTTTAATCTTCTTCGTTCAGCTGATTTTTTATGCTAAACATCATTATAAGCAACTGAAAAAAATGGATATCCATAAATTATCAAATTATACATTAAAAATCGAATTCCTGTCTAAAAAACCAAATAATTTACCATTTGTAATGTTAAACAAATTTTAAATGAAACATTATATTCATGTGTACAAAAATAAAAAAATTACCATTTGTAATATTAGCCAATGGACTTCTTCCAGCTTCAACTGCAACAAATAAAGTCCAATTTACCAATCAAATATGTTTATGTATTACACAATTTTTTATTTAAAAGAAAACACATAATGATAGTAAACAAAATTTAAATATATAAATAAATAACACAAAACTAACTTACACGCCACGTAGGGATTTGTTAAAGGTGTGGTTGGCAAAATGCGTCCATCCATCGTATTGATATAAGAGGATGAACGAATTGGTGTTACGACACGGCAATAATTTGTATCGGATACAGAAACGTTGGATGAACGAATGACGTTTTGTGAAGTGGAAGATTTATTATTTGCATTTCTTCTTTTATTATCCAAATAAAGTTTCCTTAACTTGATGCTCAACTTGATTAGGATCAACTGAAGAATAAAATGTATATATGATTTTTTTAACTATTTAAAAAAAAATCAATTCATGTTTAAAAAATTGCAAACATTACCATTCGTAATGTTAGACAAATGACTTCTACCAACACCACCTGCAAAAATTTAAGTAAAATTAACATTACGTAATATAGTTACATATTATAATATTTTTTATTGTATTTGTAAACAGAAATAAAAATAAAGTACATACTATTGGAAGGTTGAACACCAGTAGAAAGTGGAAATGAAGGTAAAGTTTGAGGTTTTGCATGTTTAGGCATATCCTAAAATTGTATCATATATAACATACCAATGTATTAAAATAAGTATTAGAATAACTTAAATGTATAAGTATAATACAAAAAGATAAAACTTACGTGTATGAGAAATGACCAAACGTCAAAACTTAAAAAATGATGAATGTGGTGAGAGAGTTTTCTGATTTAGACTTGTAGAACCCTTAGTCTAAAACATTGAGTGTGTATTATGAATAAGAGTAGAGGTTCTTATAATATTTGAAGTGATTATAAAAAAGGAAACTATAAATTAAAAAAAAAATTCGGTTATAAGTGTAAAAAGGAAACAATTTAAATTAAAATTAATTGGAGGTAAATCTATAAAATTTAATGGCGATTTTTTTTAAAAAAAAATTACATATTTTCGGTTATACAATTTTAAAAAGGAAACAAAATCATAAAAATTGTTATTTTTAGATAAATTTAACAAAATTGGCGGTTTATTATAAAATTTTATATTATAAGTTTTAAAATATTGGGGATTGTTAAAAATATAATTGTAGTAATTACATAATGATTACAAAAATTTATTTACTTAAATTCGGTTACTAAAATCTTTATTTACAATTTAAATATTAAAAAAAATATTAATAGTTTTACAAATTATAGTTTGTAAAAAACAAATATAAAGTAACAAAAGTTAAAGTTTAAAGAAGTATAAGTAATAGGAAACATTCCAAACCAACCATATGTCTCAAATAAAAAACCAACAAACCATGTCTCAAATAAAAAAAAACCAACCATATTTAAAAAAAAAACAACAAACCATATGTTTCAATCAAAAAAAAAAAACAAACAAACAAACAAACCAACCATGACAAATCAATCCAAACCAATGTAACATGCAAACGAAACCATAGCAACAATATTCGAAAAAAAAATAAATTGTTTTTTGTTAAAACTACTTCAACCATGAACTAGTTCTCCAACTTTGGAACCATCAGAATCGTTTCATCATCAACTTGGACATCCGAGACACCAGCCTTTTTAACCTTTGTTGATGATAGAGAGGTGCTTTCTTGAATTTCATACACGTCAGCAAGGTTACGTTTCAATTCCGAAAACGAAGTCTTAGAACAATCTTTAGATGTTCAATCGGGTGTGAAGCTATCACCAATAGAATCCACAGCATCCTGAATGATATATTCAAAATTAGAAAGTATATAAAATGTTTAAACCATTTGGTATTTTGTAACATTAACTTAAAATACATACCTTTAGAGCAAAAGGATTTTGAGTTGACATATCACTAAGTGAAACATCAGCAGCCGCCTCGTCCACACCCTACAATTAAAAAAAATAAGGCTAGGCACAACAAAAATAATAAATCTCCTAACATAACTTTAATTAAAAGGTTTGTATGTGTTAACCTGATCAGCTGGAATTCGGCTCTCCAAGGATTCAATGATTGCCGCATCATTCACCAACTTATGAACAACATAACCATCAATATGGTTGTCAATATTGAATTGACTAATTTGAATCTTGAAGGCAAACTTTTTATCATTCAAAGATTTAAACTGATAGGGAATGGTTTTCTTTTCCAAAGATACCTAGTATACATGAATCAAAATTTATTGAAAAGAACATAGAAATAAGATTTAAACATTAATAATATGTAACTTGTATAAGAATTTTAAAAAAGACTGATGTGAAATACGTTACCTGATCTACTTTTGACTTCTCAAGCAATTGAATTGCTGTCATTCCCAACATTTTTCTAGCTTCGCGGTCGAACAAAGTCAAAGAGGCAACAGCTACATAATCTTGTACTCTTATCGAAATCCTAAAACTAAATGCACAAAAAGTAATTCACAAAATAAATACAAATTAACATTTGTAAAGTAAAATAAAATAATCATAAATATAATATAATTACAAAAAATATAAGTAACTTACATCGATGTCGCAGTCACAACCTCTTTCGGACATTCAGGATATGAGCAAACTAAAACCTGTTTAAACTTCGGTTCCTCAGCACCGTCTTCAGCGTCCTCGATGACCAAAGTTGTCTCCACCTTCCGATTGCACTCCTCACAACCAAGGTAGTACCAATCATTTTTATCATCCACACCCATGATCGTACCAAGAACCATGACCTCACAAGGCTGAAATTATATGTAAAAAATTAGAGTTATAAAAATGAAATTGTGAAACAATTTTGTTTAATGTATTTATTTAAAATATTAAAAAGTAGACACAAACCTTATCCAAGAGCGTAATATCACGGAAATTGGAAAACGGATGCTTCACTAAAAAGTCATCCGCAACGCTTATGCTTCCAGATGAACCAATTGATTTCTGACCATCAGAGGATGTTTTACATATCTTCTCAACAAACCTGTTTTGGTAAAAAAATTACCGAACCAATTAAGTGATCAAATTAGTTTTGTGAGGTAGTGTGCTAGTAATACTTCGTGAAAAATATGTTGGCTTGTTAGTTTGCAAAAACAGTTTCAGGATATAGCTCAGGATATCGAGCTATATCTATAATCAAACAATGAGCAGAAAATAAAGGGTGACATGAGATATACGAGGAAAGCCCTTGATCAATCTAGATCGCCGACACAAAACCTCAGGAGTTGACAATCGCAGCTGCCTTGTTCTTCTTATTACTTCAAACGTTAGGATACAGTGCATGATATTGATCAGATCGCTAAGTGTTATAATGTTTTTTCAGAAAGTGTGAGTTGCTAGAGAGTAGAAGTGTTTGAGAGCAGTGAGTGTTGTGTCCTATTTGATCTGATATATCCGTCTATTTATAGCTAAGAAATGAAACAAAATCTCCTACAAATGGGGGATGCCATCGAATATTCCTTAGTTAACGTTGAAGACCAAGTAAAGCGGCTTCAACGTCTTTCTTCGAACAACTTGGACCGAGTCTTCCGGGGAAAAGGTCCTCATGAACGTTGCAAGCTTGGACTCGTACTCCTGCACATAATCCGTTAGTGATCCTCAGGATACCATCCAGGATGTTACCAATATCCTGAGTCAGCATCCTGAGAATGAACATTGACCATATAGCCAAGATATAATTCAAGATATTATCCAGGATATGGTCTCAGAATTTCACCCATAACAATTGTCCCCAAAAAATGTTACCGTTAAGTATCCTGATACTAACGGTTACATTTTTCACGAATAACGAGGCAATTAAGAGATAAGACCTTGATGTGACTGCTTGTAACCATGCAACCTATAATTACTCATCACCTCCCTATAACTTCTCATCCTCATCCTCATTTAACCCTTACCGAAGAGAAAAAAGGTAAAAATTTTCTCTCTCATTTCCATCTTCTTCCTCCTATTCTGCTCAATATTCCGGCAACCATATGGCGAGGCAGACCAGATCCAGCTCCGGTGACTCCGCTCCTACATTTATCCACCAGAATATTCTCCAAGATCCGGAGAAAGAAATATGCTCCTTCGATAGTGCCCACTTGTCGGCTCTCAAAACCTCCGGCATCTTCCCGAAAGGAACGGTGTTTCGGCCGTTTGATCGGGAAATCCGGTCGGACATGGTTTCCGACGAGTGGTTGTGTTTTAATGCTTTTCCCTTTACCTTAGGGTTGCAATTTCCTTTTCCAGATTTCATCACCGAGTTCTTTAACACCACAAAAATCTGTTTTAGTCAAACAATGTCGATGCTCTGGCGAGTCTTGCTTGTTCTTGATCAAATCAAGAACAACCATATCCCTGATCTTTCCATTCATGACCTCCCCTTAGCATATCGGCTTAGATGCCATGGTTCTTGTCGATTCTTGTTTTATTCTACCTCCGGCGATCCACTGATACTTCATGCCACCAGGAATGAGGAGGAATGAAAATCCAAAATTTTCTTTGTAAAAAGAGACTCAATCCCTGGTGGAACGGATTATCCGGTGCAGTGGTTGAGAAAGGGTAGGATTTAGGGTTTTAGGATGATCCTGTCTTATATCCTGTTTCATATCTTGCACTAACTTTTTTAATTTCTTGTACACAGCCGACTTCAGAAAGCTTGCACCTCCCTTAGCCAACTCACAGAAGAGAATCGACGCCATCAGACTTCTTCCAGAGGCTGAAAGAAGTTTCAATCCGTTTCCACCATCTCCAAGTCCACTCTCCAGTTCAAACATGTCTGGTAAGGATCCTGCATAATATCCTGCATACATGTTTTTATTTGATATGTTTAGGAAAGAGTTTTACTCCCTGTTTGCAGACTCCAGCAAAGTTCCAATCCTCCTGGACCTTGATGAGCTTGATAGTTACCCCACTCCAGTCAACGTCAAGAAAGAAACTCCTGCTACTATCAGCTCCAAACCGCTCCCGGCTCCTAAGCTCAACCCGAGAACTCGTGCTTCCACCGCCAAGAAGAGGAAAGGCTCCGAGGTCAGTACCCCAGGCTCTGAAGGGTTCTCTTACGAAGAACTCAGCTTCACTGACTCCTTGGAGCCGATGACATCCTTCCTCAATAAGGTAATATCCTGGTACTATATCCTACACACATATCCTGATAGAATATCCTGAAAGAATATCCTGATAGGATATACTGGTTAGTGAATTTTGATTCATACCTGAACTTTGACTTGCAGGGTCTCCAGCATCTGCTTCACCTCTACACCGATGCCTGCAGCACGACCAAGTTTCAAGAGGCCAGGATCAAGCAGCTTGAGACCACCGTTGCTGACCAGGGTGTCATTGCTGAAGCCAAGTCCTGACACTACGAGGATAAGCTGAAAAAGGCCACTCAGGACGCCGAGGTAAAGCTGGCAGCCGTCCAAATGGAGCACGAACAGGCCATGGTCTCTTTCCGGGAAGGGATAAAAAATTCAGCTGTTGTCTCCCTGCTACAAGCTCGCATCAAGATGGCTTATGAGGCCAAGGAGACAGGTCTTGAGTGCCCAGCCTGGCCGGTTGATTCCTGGGTGGCAAAACTGAAGGAGCTTGGAGGCAAAGCTGTGTCGTATCCTGCTGAGGCTGGTGAATCCTCTAAGTTAGCAGAGGTGGTGGACAAGGCTGGAGAAAAGAAGGATGCTGGGACGGATGCTGGAGAGGATGCTGCTCAGGGTGCTGAAGCTGAGAAGACGGAGAAGGATGGTGGTGATGCCACCGTGTGAGGGCACTCAAGTGGGCGATGATGGATGTTGATGCCTAGGCAGGAGCCCATTTTTTTTTAAATTTGAATGATGGTTGTAACCCCAAAACAATTTATTTTTCCTGCATTTACTTTTCCTGCTCTTAGATACAATATGATGGCCAAAGGTGGAGGGATCCTGAGTTTCAGGACGAAGCCCTTGGTCATCAATGTTAGCATGCTTTTGAATAATCAACAGTTGGAGGTGGATGGGTCTCGGTTTGAGATGAAACCTTCAACTGTTATATAACTATGAACTTATTGTGCTTTTGGTGGATGGATCTCAGTTTGAGATGAAACCAAAAGCACAAACTTTTGCCATGTTAATAATATAACTCTCTTTTGACCTTATCTTTGTTGTTATACTTTTATTGCATAAATTTTATTCTGAAAATAGTTTTCCTTGAACATTCTTGGGAACATATGCTGAGAGTATCCTAAGAGATATCCTGGTCATGATACTGCCACATAACTTAAAAATTTAAGTAAAATAAGACAAAAAGGAGGGATCATACCAAAGCCTCTTAGAGGGTCGATTCCAATCTTCCATCTTAGGAATGTCCCCAATGCACATTTAGAAACTTGAACCCATCCTTTGAATTGTATGGTATATGTCCCCTGTGTTCAGTATTTTTAAAGACTTAGGAATGCAAACATAGTCATACTTTAGTTTTTCTGTGGATAAAGCCTGAATATCCTGGGGATAATCCCTTAATATCGTGGGGATAAACCCTTATTTTCATGCTCTACAGGCGGGAGTGTATTAACTCCAAGACTTAGAAAAGTGAAAACCTTTAAACCTTAGAGAGTATGAAAATACTCTTTTGTGAGAGAGGGTGATCAATCCTCATATACCTTGTGGATCCAGGATATAGCCAACAGTAACGAAATTGTTAGCCACTTTTACATGAACTGGTCCCGCTACCTTGAACTATCCCTGGATAACTTGCGGTCCAGGCGGGGTGTTTAAACCCAATTCGTAAGAAAGGTGAATACCTTTAAACCTGTGAAGGGATCAGGATCCCTTAAACGTGAGAGAGGGGGCCAATCCTCTAATCTTTCGAAATATCCTGAGCGTGTATCCTGGAGTTATATCCCGAGGCATATTCTGCAAAACAACCTTAAACTAAGGTGGGTGTTAGCTTGGCTAACACCCTTTTGATGCTTAAGTCAGTATTGGGTTTTAAAGAATAAATAATACAAAATATATTAGAAGAGATAGAACTCATACCATCCTGAGTTAGAAATTAAATTCTAACCTCACTTGAAATAGAGCTTTAAGTGTATAGCATTCTAGGATCTTGATATCATATCCCCCTCCATACTCTTGAGTCGGTATGCTCCTTTCCTTGATTCTGATTCAACCTCATATGGTCCTTCCCACTTTGGAGCCAACTTTCCATTGGCAGGATTAGTAGTATTCTGAAAAGCCTTTCTTAACACCCAATCCCCAACTTGGAATCTTCTAGTCCTTATATTCTTGTTATATGCTCTGGATATCCTCTGTTGATATGCTGTCATCCTTAGCTTTGCTGCATCTCTTGTCTCATCCACAATATCCAACTCTTGGCACAAAGCTTCAGGATTCAGCTCAGGATCCCGGAGGTTAGATCTTGCTGTCGGTATCACCATTTCTGTTGGGATCACTGCTTCTGCTCCAAATACTAAGGAGAATGGAGTCTGGCCAGTTGCATTCTTTATTGTTGTTCTATCAGCCCACAAAACAAAGGGTAATTCTTCTGCCCATCTTCCTTTCTTAGCTCCTAGTCTCTTCTTCAGGTTGTTGACAATTATCTTGTTCGAGGATTCTGCTTGTCCATTTGCTTGAGGATGTACTGGAGTAGATGTGATCATTTTGATTCCCCAACTCTTGCAAAAGTCAGTAGTCCTCTTACTAATAAACTAAGAACCATTGTCACAAATTATCTCGGTTGGTACCCCAAACCTGGTCAGGATATTCCTTTTTATGAAGGATACTACTTCTTGGTCTCTAACTTGAACAAATGCTTCAGCTTCAACCCATTTAGAAAAATAATCAGTCATTGCCAGCATAAAGACTTTTCCTCCTGGAGCTTTTGGCAATTTTCCTACTATGTCCATCCCCCACTTCATGAATGGCCAAGGGGAAGCTATAGGATATAATGGTTCAGCTGGTTGATGTAATATATTGCTGTGCCTTTGACATGCATCATATCTTCGAGCATATTCTGCGGCATCTTTCTTCATCGTTGGCCAATAATATCCTGTTCTTAATACCTTTGAAAATAATGATCTGCCCCCAGTATGGTTACCATAATCCCCTTCATGTATATCCTAAAGCACTTCTTTAGTTTCAGGATCCTCCAAGCACCTCAGGTATGGTCCTGCAAGAGATTTCTTGTACAAAATATCATTTATAATAGTGAATCGTGATACCTTCATTCTAAAGGTCTTAGGATTTTCATCCTTTGGGATGTGTCCTTCTTTAAGATATCTTATGATTGGGGTCGTCCAGGATTTAGGATCCTCATCAGGATCTTGGCCGGGATCCTGAATGCTAGCTACCTCCTTATCCTGTGACTTGAAAAGATCCAGCGCAGGATACAGGATGTGAAGTATTGGTATTTGAGTTCCTTCAGATATCCTGACTGATGATCCTAGGTTTGCCAAAGCATCTGCTTCAACATTATCTTCCCTTGGTACCTGTTCAAGTGTAAAAACATCGAAATATCCTGCTAATGTTTTTGAGAATATCGAGATATTCGATTAACTTCTCACCTTTAACTGCATAGGATCCATTAAAATGATTAGTAATTAACAAGGAATCAACATATACTTGCAAACTCTTAATATTCATGTTCTTAGCCAACTCTAATCCTGCGATCAAAGCCTCATATTCTGCTTCATTGTTAGTGGTAGGAAATTCACATCTAATAGCCTGGGGTAATATGTCCCCCTGTGGTGATTTTAGTAGTATACCCAATCCTACACCTCTAACATTAGATGCACCATTAGTATATAGTCCAGGATTCTGAGGTTTCTCCTAGTTGCTGAACTTCTAGGTCTACTTCATTTTGAATACACTACTGAAATCAGCCACAAAGTCAGCTAAAGCCTGAGACTTTATGGCATTTCTAGGTTCATATACTAGATCATAGGCGCTTAACTTTACCGACCACTTAGCCATTCTACCTGACATCTCAGGTTTCCTAAGCATATTTTTAATAGGATAATTGGTTTTAACATGAATCCTATGTGTTTCAAAGTAATGTCTAAGCTTTGTTGATGCCATAACTAGGGCTAATATTAGGTTTTCTAAATGAGAATATCTAGTTTCAGCATCTAATAAACTTTTGCTAACATAATAGACAGGATACTGCTGACCTTCATGATCCTTTACAAGGACAGCACTTACTGCACTCCCTGATACTGCAAGATACATGGATAATGGTTCACCATCCTCAGGCCTCATCAATAGAGGTGCGGTTGACATATTCTGCTTCAAATCCTGCAAGGCTGCTTCATGATTCTCCCCCCATTCGAACTTCTTATTCTTCTTCAGGATATCATAAAATTCCTTGCATTTTTCCGAGGATCTTGAGATAAATCTGTTTAATGCTGCTACTCGCCCCGTCAGTCTTTGTACATCCTTCATGTTGGAAGGTGACTTGATATCCAAGATGGCTTTAATCTGTTTCGGGCTTGCTTCTATCCCTCTTTTAGTCACCATATATCCTAAAACCTTTCCTGCCCCCACTCCAAAATGGCATTTAGCAGGATTCAACTTCATGTTATATTGATCCTGGACATCAAATGCTCCCTCAATATCCTGGAGGTGATCCTCAGCCTTCTTAGATTTTACTACCATGTCATCGATGTACACCTCCATAGTGTCCCCCAGCTTTTCTTTGAACATCATGTTCACCAATCTTTGATAGGTTGCACCTGCATTTTTCAAACCAAAGGGTATAGCAGTATAACAATAAATGCCGGTTGGTGTCATGAAAGGAGTATCCTCCTAGTCTGAAGGTTCCATTTGGATCTGCTGGAATCCTGAGGATGCATCCATGAAGGTTAACATCTCATGGCCGGCAATAGCATCCACCATTGAGTCAATATGAGGAAAAGGAAATGGGTCTTTGGGACAAGCTTTATTCAAGTCTGTGTAATCTACACAACTCTCCATTTCCCATTTTTCTTTTGCACCACAACTACATTTGCTAGCCATCTTGGAAACTTGACCTCTCTAATCATTTTGGATTTCAATAACCTCTCTACTTCTTCCTGAATAATCATATTTCGCTCCGGAGCAAATTTCCTTCTCTTTTGTTGGATAGGCTTGAATGACCTGTCAATACCGAGCTTATGAGTTATAATATCCTTGGAAATACCTGTCATATCCTCGTGCTTCCACGCGAATGTTGACATCCTGCATTTCAAAAAAGTTACTCAATTGATCCTCAATATCCTGAGGGATATTGGTTCCTACGAGCACCGAAATATCTGGATTATCCTGATCCAGGATAATTTTCTTTACATCCTGCTCTGAAGCCTCCACGATATCCTGGGCTCGCATCTTTAATTGCTATGCTGCACTAGGTGTAACACCCACCCCGTAACCCGGGTGATTGTGCACATTTGATACACTTACAACGGAAACAAACTAAACTTTCATTAAAACTTATAATAGTCCGAGTACAACACTTTATTTATTTACAAACTTTTGGCAACTAAGAACTCCTTGATCTTCTAAAACTCCACAACTGTCAAGTAGTTCCTATAGCTTTCCTCATGACTCACCTGAGATAAGTATACTCAAAACGACGTCAGATATATACTGGTGAGCTCATATTATACAATTTTTATAAAGACAGACCACAGTTTACATTATATGCATACACAATATGGGCATGTGACCACATTATAGTCAGGTTGGGCCTCATTGAACCTTATAGGTCACATTTGACTTATCACAAACCACCGTACAAGAGACATACTGGTCCTCCAGCTGTGTCTCCCTACGGCCGTCACATAGGTATGAGTGTGTGTAGCTGGACCTTATAAGCACGAAGTGCCTGTGGGTACAACACCTTATTACCCTTCCCAGAGTGACACACCACATTAAGCATAATAGGATCCCATATACCCCTACTGACACATGCATACTGCAGCGTTCTCATTAATACCAGTTATGGACGAGTATACTATCACAGTTTAAAAGATAAGTATGATGACTCACCTGATTAGCAATTGCTTAACAGCCGCTAGTACGACTGGGTTATGTCTCAAGGTCCTGACACAATTGCATAATCCTAGGTTAGGTAATGGTACATGTAACTAGTCATTATCATGGTTGGATATTGGTTAGTGCTGCCTTGTTTAAGCATGGTTGATCAGTCTATGCTTAAATAAGGCTAGGCTACCCAATACCCGCCCCTGACAATAACCCTAGTATCTAAAAATAATACTAACATTACCACTACTACTACTAATAATAATACTCCTATTAATTACTAAAATTGAATTATAAATAACTAAACATAAACGTAAACGAGAGCATACCTTAAAACTATCTACGACACGTTGATGTAGAGTTTCCCTACTCCTGCTCCTACTCGCGCTCCAAAAGCGACTATTAACAACACCCAACGGGGTATCATATACTTGGGATTCTCTATACTAGAGCGTTTCCATTAAAGAAACTGGTACCTAAACAAACTACTGAGACTCTTATTTAAAGCAAGCAAGCAAGCACCTCAAAACCCTTTCTGGTCAATGTGGGATTCAATTGACGTGCCTACCTGCCTGCTTGACCTGCTAGCTTGCTTGCTTATATATATATATATATATATATTAATTCAGCTGCTTCACTCGTTTTTCTCGTATAACTTTTAAAATATGACGTTTTATAAAACGACGAATATGTCATTAGAACGAGCATATTTTTATCTACGTGTTAACCTAAGTTTCATTAAAAACGGAGTAAGGTCAAAAATAATATATTTAATTATTAATATTAAACGGTCTCATATATTAGCCAAGGCTTGTCAAGATATTTCACCTTTCACACAATCATCTTACTCGTTTAACAATATATGAAATACAAATTACATAATTCATATGTTTATAACCAGTACATTAAGGTTCGGGGTATTACACTAGGTTTGGTTAAGGATTTCATCGAGGATGAGTAACACTCCTTTGCTTCCTGCTGATCACTATCCACCTTGACAACCGCCCAAGGTGTAGGGATCTTGATGCATTGATGATAGGTTGACGACACAACTTTCATATCATGGATCCACGGCCTACCCAATATGATATTATAGCAGGATAGCGAGTCCATCACACAAAAGCGTTGCATTGAGTTGACCCCTTCAATATATACTGGTAACTTTATCTCTCCCACTGTGTTCCTAGCCTCTCCACTGAACCCAACAAGTATAGTGGACTTTGAAGTGATATCCATTAGAGATACATTCATCCTCTTCAACGTCTCTAGTTGGATTATGTTGACGGAGCTACCATTATCCACCAGTATCCTGCGTACAAAATGTTTAGCCACATATAACGTTATTACCAGAGCATCATGGTGAGGATCCTGAATAGTATCCCTGTCATCACTGTCGAAGGTGATCACTTTGTCAGGTGTGAGGGTCGTCATCCTGGTTGGCCTTTCTCGTCTTTCAGCCTTAGCCTCCTTTGCATGTCTCTTGGCCGCAGAATACGAAGTCCCACAAATGTCGAATCCTCCTGAAATAAAGTTAATTATCTTGGCATCCGCAGGAGGTGATGCTGCTCGTTCAGGATCCTTCTCAGTATCCTGACACTTATTCTTCTTTCTTCCCAGGAGATCCTTCAGATATCCCTTGCTCAAGAGATAACTTATTTCTTTCCTCAGAGCAATGCAATCCTCCGTAACATGTCCGAAATCCTCATGGAAGGCACACCATTTGGACTTATACTTCCAATAAGCTTTTTGTTGGTTTTTCCTAGGCCATCTTGCTTTGTCCCCTAAACCCTGCATAGCATACATCAGTTCAGGTATGTTAACAGAAAAACAATATTAAGATAATTCAGGATACTCCTCAGGATCCTCGTCTTCAACAGCATTCACTTTCTTGCTGTCATTTCTACCATATGGCTTGGAGCGATATGGTTTATACGAGGATTATGATTTCCTGTTGGTTGACTCATAGGCTGTGGATAAATTCATCCTTTCTTGCATCTTTTTGTCATCCTCCAGTCGAATATATCTTAAAGCCCTGTTCCGAGCTTCATCTAGGTTCCTGCTGGGTTCATTACAAGATCCTGGTAAAATTGAGAATCTTTTTGCAACCCCATCTTGAAAGCTTGTACAGCCATTGCAACATCAAGATGTGGAATATCTAAGGATTCCCGGCTAAACTTGTTCACATAATTTCTTAAGGATTCCTGAGGTCCTTGAGTTATCCTGTAGAGATCACTTGTTAGTTTTTCAAAACTCCGACTGCAAGAAAATTGACTATTAAATAAATTGACTAAGTGGGAAAATGATGTAATTGAATGAGGAGGAACGTTTAAAAGCCATTTTAAGGCTGATCCTATTAAGGTAGGACCAAAACCCTTGCATAGGCATGCTTCCTTGAGATCTGGAGGGATATGGTTGATCTCCATCCTTTCCCTATACTGGGCAATATGCTCCTCAGGATCCGTAGTTCCGTCATAGAGCTTCATGTTGGGGGTCTGAAATCTTTTTGGAATTTCAGCATCACAGATAGGATATGCAAACCAAGATATCTTATGGCTATCCTGGGATACTTCTGGGATCGGCTGGACTACTCCAAGTACACTGGATATCATGTCCTTCAACTTTTGAAGCTCCCTGGAAAGTGCTGATGTCATACCTGCATCCTGCAAAGACCCAATACCATTAGTAGCAAGAGTATTATTATTATTAGATATGTTACCAGTCTGAGGATTCTGTCCATATCCTGAAGCATATCCTGAGCTTCTCACAATTGACACCCTAACCGAAGAGGGTATCTTAGGAATATGACTTTGGGAATGGCTAGTCATAATATTCCCCCTGTTATCCTCAGTATATACTGCAGAACTGAAGTTCAAAGCTCTGGGTTGCAAGGGAGTGACAGTATCCTCAGCGGGCCTGCTTGAGCTGGATTTCAAGAGTTGTATTTTTCTCATCAACATTTGGTTGGTCTCCTGCTGTTGCCTCATCTGTTCCTGTACACTACCAAACAAGGTTAGAATTTCTTCATTAGAAGCTAAAACAGGAGCAGATCCCTGAACACTCCGAGTAGGTATAATATCCTGAGGCTGTGAGGAGGCTTGCGTCCTTGGAGGAGGTGGTGGAAGCACCGAACCAATTGTAGCAGAGGTTGCAGCAGGCACGGTGTAAGAGCTCATGTTTGATATCGAGGCCATTGAAAATAATGTGATAAAAAATTTTGAAAATAGAAAACCAAGTAATGATTTTGCAAAAGCTTTTAGTAGAAATAGCACCACTTGCCCCACGGTGGGCGCCGAATTGTTTTGGTCAAAAATTACCGAAGCAATTAAGTGATCAAATTAGTTTTGTGAGGTAGTGTGCTAGTAATACTTCGTGAAAAATATGTTGGCTTGTTAGTTTGCAAAAACAGTTTCAGGATATAGCTCAGGATATCGAGCTATATCTATAATAAAACAATGAGCAGAAAGTAAAGGGGTGACACGAGATATACGAGGAAAGCCCTTGATCAATCTAGATCGCCGGCAAAAACCCTCAGGAGCTGACAATCGCAGCTGCCTTGTTCTTCTTATTACTTCAAATGTCAGGATACAGTGCAGGATATTGATCAGATCGCTAAGTGTTACAATGTTTTTTCAGAAAGTGTGAGTTGCGAGAGAGTAGAAGTGTTTGAGAGCAGTGAGTGTTGTGTCCTATTTGATCTGATATATCCGTCTTGTTTTGGTCAAAAAATCAGACGAGGATAATGTAACCAAACTCTCTGTTAAGGGGTATGATGCTCGAAATGGTTTATAGCAATAAGGATCACTATGAAAAATAAATAACAATTGACACAAGGTTTATACGGGGAAAAAGCCCTTGATCAAGAGTTGATCTCCGGCACAAAAAACCCCGGGTGATGGAAACTACCGATCACCAACTCAAATTAAACAAGTAATGTGTTACAACTTTGGATGGTAGCGAGCTAAATACAAGGATCACTATAGTGTTCTGTGTAAAAAGTGTACGAAATTGCTAAGTGAATGAACGAGAGCTGTTGTGAGCGGTTGTAAGAGTGTGTGTAGCCAAAAATAGCAAAAAGTTGTGTCTAATTAGCTCGCTACCCCTTTTAAAATAGAAAATATCTAAGTAACTAATTGTCCGCAAATGGTGCAAGTCCTCCACGACTCCACAACGTCCATTTCTGGCCAAGCACGTGCGGAATTGACTAAGAATATTCTCCAGGAATGTCGCCAAGACTAAGTCCAAGTTGATATTCCTGCAAAACATTTACGAATTCAAAGTAGACAATCGTTAGTACAGGGATCCTTATAGTGATCCATGATCCTGATCCTGCAACACTTCTGAGGATCACTAACTGACACAGAAGTAAGGATCACCAAGCAGAATAATAATTGAGGATCACGGGTCATTTAGAAATCCACCCCTAACAATTGCCCCCAAAATATAAGGAGTAAATATGTAAGTAAATCAGTTATATTTTGTCGATCTTATCCGTATTTAACCAACGGGTAACTAGCCGTTATAAGCGGACTAGCCGTTACGATCATGACGTCAGTGAGGTTATTATCCTGTAAAATCATCATTATAAATAAGAGTTAGAGATAGGGATCGATTATCATTCAAATTCAAGAGAACTCCCTTTAAGTTCTCATCTGACGATCAAGCAGGTAACTCTTTTCCTCTTCCTCCTTTGCGTTTTCTTTCTCCGTTCATCTTTCTTTACCTTCTTCAAATCAAGATGATGTTGAAATCCTCACCAGCCAAGGATCATAAGAAGGAAAGTCCTCTCAAGAGCCAGGGGATCCTGGAAGATTCGGTGAAAGAAATATGCTGTTTCTCTGATCCACAAATAGAAAGAATCCGCCACTGTTTTCCGGCAAATACTGTTTTCAAACCATTTGTTCCCACCGTTTTAAGCGATTATGTCTCTGAAACTTGGGTAGCTTTCCCAGTCACACCCTTCACAATAGGATATTCGTATCCCTTCCCAGACTTTACCCAATCCTTTTTCTCCCTCACCGGCATCTCCTATATTCAAGCTATGCCAATGATCTGGAGGGTCTTGTATACCCTTGAAAGGATCATTGAGCAAGAAGGAATTGACTTGGGAATGTCAGAATTAGCCGAGATGTATGACCTTACCACATTTGGATTCCACCGATATCTATTCAAGCGTAAACCCGGAAAAGAACATCCCATCTTTAGTGTTTTGGTCAAAAATCTGATGAGGATATTGCAACCAAACTCTTTGTTTAGGGGAATGATGCTTAAAATATGCAATAGTGATGAGGATCACTTCAATGTAAAGTGCACAAACAACACAAGGATTTATACGGGGAAAAAGCCCTTGATCAAGAGTTGATCTCCGGCACAAAAAACCCCGGGTGATGGAAACTACCGATCACCAATCTAAAATAAATGATTGAATGTTTACAACTTCGGATAGTAACGAGCTAGGTACAAGGATCACTACGGTGGAATGTGTAAAAAGTGTATGAAATTGCTAAGTGTTTGAACGAGAGCTTGTATGAGAGCTTGTTCGAGTGTGTGTAACTGCAAAAAATGACAAAGTGTCTGCTACTAGCTCGTTACTCCCTTTTTAAAATAGAAATAACCACCTAAACTAACTATCCGACTTTCGTGCCAAGCCTCCACGTTCTCCATAACGTCTATTTTTGGTCAAGCACGTGCATAATAGTTTAGGAATATTCTCCAGGAATGTCGCCAAGACTCGGTCAAGCTCATTATACCTGCGAAATAGTACAATACATAAGTAAACAATCGTTAGTACGAGGATCCTTAAAGTGATCCATGATCCTGATCCTGAAGCTCTTCTGAGGATCACCACCTGTCACAGAAGTAAGGATCACCAGTTAGGATAACCAATAAGGATCACTAATTGTTAGAAAATCCTCCCCTAACATTTAGAGCTACTAAAAACGATATCAACTGGAAACGGCGGTTCTTCTTCGTCAGAAGGGACTCTATCCCGGATGGCCAGAATTTGCCGAAGGAATGGAGCATTCATGGTAGGATAGGAGGATCCTGAGAAGGATCATCTGGTAATCTGGCTCTTGTGAAAGGATCACTAACCCCTTTTTGTCTTGTGTTATGCAGCTATTTCTGTTTCACACCTCATCACAACACCCGCAACCAAGGATAGGCTTGCTGCTTTTTGGAAGCTTGATCCTGAAATAAGGTTATTCAAGATAGACACCCAAGACTCACAAGAAGTATCCTCAGGTTCCATCACCATGTCAAGTAAGTATCCTGCTTTTTGTATAGTTGAATATTAAAATAAATAGTTATATTGAAATAGGATAAGGATACTTATCTTGCTTAAAATGTGTAGGTGCCGGAAAATCTTCCAAGCCTGCATCCCAGTTCAACACGGCCGACCTTGATGTTGTTCGATCCAGGAAGAAGAGGGCCACTACCAGTCCTAGCATCTCCATTCCCAAGGCACTCACTAAAGGAAGGGGTGGCAAGAAGAGGAAAACTTCTGATACAGAGGACCTACAGGGCCTACCACTGATCCGCCACCCGTTCCTTGAATACTTCAATGAGGTAAGGATCACCAATTCTGCCTAGGTATCCTACTCATTTGAGGATCATCTGATTTGGAATTGCTTTGTCTTTTTCTTTGCAGAAATTTGCTGAGATTGAAGATTATGTGGGAAGCATCGAGGAGCTGGATAAGAAGATTGCTGACCTCCAACAAGTTGCAGTGCTTAAGGATCTCAAGATTGCTGATCTTGAAAAAGCCCTTCAAGATGCCAAGACTAAGACAGCTAAAATCCTGATCGACATTGACTATGAGAAGCATGATCTCATAGAAGGTGCAAAGGTCTCTGCTGCCATCACAATGTATCAGACAAAACTAAAGATGGCTCAGGAAGCTCAAGATCCTAACTTCGACAGAAGCAGCTGGGATGTTGAGGGCTGGAAAGCAAGGTTGGCTGATCTTGAAGATGATGAAGAGGCTGAGGAGGTTTTGGCGATCGAGGCTGGAGGCAGTGGGAAGGATCTGGTGAAGGATACCGAAGCTGGAGGGGACGAGGATGCAGCGAAGGTGTAGGATGCACAATTGGGCGATGATGGACATTCCTAGACGTAGCCGGAGCCCAATTTTTAAATTTGGTAGTAGTTTTTTGTGGTTGTGATGTTTTTAAAACAATGATGGTCTGTAATAACTAAACAATAGCTATTAGGGTTAAGGATCATGAATGATCCTTTGGACAATAGGTAGGATTACAACTGGTGGAGGGATCCTCTGTTTGGGGGATGAAGCCATTGTGATCCTGCCATCTTTTTAATTCCTGCACTACTAAGACCTTTAGACAATGGACACCCTTTACCTACCCCAGCGGACGGGCCACATATTGCTGGTAGATGCTCAGGGTAGGTAATTTTGACAACCTTTGATGGTTAAACTTTTGTTAATAAAATAACCTTAATCTTTTTTGGCTTATCTTGTGTTGATATCCTTGTTGTTGTTTTATTTTTCAATTGTTTTGATTTACACTTGTCTGAGTAAGAAAAGTTGAACAACTTAGATAAAAAACTTAGGATATAATGCAGGATCAAATATCCCATAGTTGAAAAATTCCAAAAAGTGGTATATTTTAAGGATCACGAGTTCAGTTGTCAAAGTATTAGGGTTATTCAAATAATCAATGAATAAAATCAAAATAGTTAAGGATCATACCTGAGGATCCAAGTTAGGATCCTAACTCTTAATATTATTATAACCAGGATAATCACAGAACAAACCTTAGTAAAAGGTAAGGATCAAGGATCCTTGGTTGTTTAACTTCAAAGACCTGAAATAGAACACAACTTGGGACTAAGCCATTAAAAGATAAAGGTTAGCAACTGGGGATAAGCCCAAAGGATAACTGGGGACAAGCCCAAGGATAACTGGGGACAAGCCCAAGGATAACTGGGGACAAGCCCAAGGATCGTATGTTAACTGGAGTATGGCCCTAACTGGCGACTATCCAAACTTAGTGGCATGAAAATGCCAAAACCTTAGCTAACGTGAAAACGCTAGAAACCTTAAGAACGGATGTATGGTACGTCTACCATTATACGTAGGATCCTAGGTATAGCCAGTACAATGGAATTATCAGCCCCTAAAACGAGTACTGGTCCCACTGCCATGAACTATACCAGGATCATCGTGCGCTACTGGCGAAACTGGGGTTAAACCGAAACAACTGGGGTCAAACCCAAGTAACTGGTTGCTTGTGTGGATAATCATGCTTTTGCTAAGAGTACCTGAACCTTCAAAACTCAAAATCTCGTGAAATGGGGATAAAGGATGCAAGATCCTTATCCTTATGTGAGAAAGTAAGGAAATGAAATAGTTTAAGATTAGAAAGTTACCAAAAGTGAGGATCATCTGTGCTTTAAGGATCCTTTAGGGATGTTTATCATGTGAAGATCATGGATCCTTATCACATGAAATATCTCTTCAAATGGACAGCGTTCCAAGCTCTTGGTAGTAAGTCATCTTCCATTGTTAACAATCGATATGCCCCCTTTCCTGCCTCAGCTTCAATCAAGTAAGGGCCTTCCCATTTTGGTGCCAACTTTCCATCAGCAGGATTGGTAGTATTCTGAAATGCTTTCCTTAGCACCATATCACCAACTTAGAATTTCCTGATCCTAACATTTTTGTTGTAGGCACCGGCCATTCTTTGTTGATAACTGGCCATCCTTATCCTTGCTAAATCTCTAATTTCTTCTAAAGTATCCAGGTCTTGAACCAAGTTCTCATCATTCTCCTCAGGATCACGAATACTTGTTCTAGCAGTTGGAACCACCATTTCTGTTGGGATCACTGATTCTGCCCCAAATACCAAGGAGAATGGAGTTTGGCCTGTAGCGTTCTTAGGAGTTGTCCTATCAGCCCAAAGCACATAAGGTAATTCTTCTGCCCAATTCCCTTTCTTGGATCCAAACTTCTTCTTCAAATTGTTGATGATGATCTTATTGGAGGATTCTGCCTGACCATTAGCTTGTGGGTGGACTGGTGTTGATGTTATCATCTTAATCCCCTAGCTGTCACAAAAGTTAGTGGTTCTGCCCCCAATGAATTGGGAACCATTATCATATATAATTTCAGAAGGAATACCGAATCTAGTTATAATATTTCTTTTAATGAAGGATATAACTTCCTTTTCTCTGACTTGGCTAAAAGCTTCGGCCTCTATCCACTTGGAGAAGTAATCAGTCATAGCAAGCATGAATACTTTTCCACCAGGTGCCTTAGGGAGCTTACCAACTATATCCATACCCCATCTCATAAATGGCCAAGAGGAGGATATAGGATGCAAAAATTCAGCTGGTTGATGAAGGATATTGTTGTGTCTCTGACAAGGATCACATCTCATAGCATACTCCACAGCATCTCTCTTCATGGTTGGCCAGTAGTATCCTGTCCTCAGGATCCGCCCCCAGTGTGGTTTCCACAATCTCCTTCATGGAAGTCTTTTAAAACTTCTTGGATTTCAGGATTCTCAATGCATCTTAAGTATGGTCCTGCAAGAGATCGTCTATACAACATATTATTTAAAATTGTGAATTGAGATACCTTAATTTTGAAAGCCCTAGGGTTTTCTCCTGTAGGAATCTCTCCATGTTGTAAGTATCTCATGATTGGGAGGATCCATGATCCTGAATGGGATTGATTATCATCGCTAGGGGTGATTGCAGAATCCTCTCCTATCTCCACAGTCACATGATCCTCGATAGCCGGGGTCAGGATATGGATAAGAGGGATCTTGATATCCTCCGGGATCTTCAAGGATGATCCTAAATTGGCTAGTGCATCTGCCTCTGCATTCTCCTCCCTTGGTACCTGTGTCAAACTAAAGGATACAAAAGAGAGTGCCAATTCTTTGACTAACTCCAAATATTTGATTAGCTTTTCACCTTTAACAGCATAGGATCCATTAAAGTGATTAGTGATTAACAAAGAATCTACATGTACCTCAAGATACCTGATCCTCATATGCTTAGCAATTTGCAAGCCAGCTATCAAGGCTTCGTATTCAGCCTCATTATTATTGGTTTGGAACTCACAAGCTATAGAGTGGGGTATTATGTCCCCCTGTGGCGATTTTAGTAGTATTCCAAGCCCTGTTCCCTTGATGTTTGAGGATCCATCGGTGTAGAGTATCCAGGGATCCTTGGTCTCTTCTAGCTGCTGGACTTCTAATTCAGCTTCCTTTTGCAAATCACTACTGAAATCTGCCACAAAGTCAGCTAATGCTTGGGATTTAATGGCTGTCCTGGGCTCATATCTTATATCATATGCACTAAGCTTCACTGCCCACTTAGCCATCCTTCCTGACATTTCAGGTTTCCTAAGGACATTCTTGATTGGAAAATTAGTTTTAACGATAATAACATGAGTTTCAAAATAATGTCTTAATTTAATAGATGCCATAATTAATGCAAGGATAAGTTTTTCTAAGTGTGAATACCTGGATTCAGCATCAAGTAAACTCTTACTTACATAATAGACATGATGTTGTGTACCTTCGTGATCCTTAACAAGGACGACACTTACTGCTTTTGAGGATACCGCAGGATATAAGGATAACACATCTCCTTTTTCTGGTTTCATCAAAGCTGGGGCCGAGGATAGGTAATCCTTAAGAGCTCTTAATGCACTTTCATGCTTCTCAGTCCACTCGAATTTCTTGTTCTTCCTTAGGATGTCATAGAATTCCTTGCACTTTTCTGAGGATTTGGATATGAATCTGTTTAAAGCTGCAATTCTGCCTGTTAACCTCTGAACATCCTTAGCATTGGCATGTGACTTGATGTTCACTATAGCTTTTATCTGTTCTGGAGTGGCTTCAATGCCTCTCTTTGTCACCATATATCCTAAGAATTTACCTGCTTTAACACCAAAGTGACATTTTGAAGGATTAAGCTTCATATTATATTTGTCAAGGATATTGAATGCTTCCTCCAAGTCTCTTAGGTGATCCTTAGCCTTTATTGATTTTACCACCATATCGTCTATGTAAACCTCCATAGTTTGTCCAATCTGATCCTTGAACATCATATTCACTAGCCTTTGATAAGTTGCACCTGCATTTCTTAGTCCGAATGGCATAACAATATAGCAGTATATACCAGTTGGAGTTATGAAGGCTGTATCCTCTTGATCGGATGGTTCCATTTGAATTTGGTGAAATCCAGATGAAGCATCCATAAAAGTTAACAGTTCATGACCCGCAGTTGCATCCACCATGGAGTCAATGCGGGGTAATGGGAAAGGATCCTTGGGACATGCCTTATTTAAATCGGTGAAATCGACACATACCATCCACTTTCCGTTTTTTTTAACAACAACCACATTGGCCAACCATCATGGATACTTGACCTCTCTAATCATACCTGTTAGGGGAGGATTTTCTAACAATTAGTGATCCTTATTTGTTATCCTCATTAGTGATCCTTACTTCTGTGACAGGTGGTGATCCTCAGAAGGGCTTTAGGATCAGGATCATGGATCACTTATAGGATCCTCATAACTGACGATTGTTTACTTATGTTTTATAATATCTCGCAGGTATAACGAGCTTGACCAAGTCTTAACGACATTCTTGGAGAATATTCCCGAAGTATTCTGCACGTGCTAAATCAAAAGTAGACGTTATGGAGAACGTGGAGGCTTGGCCCGAAAGTCGAAGAGTTTGTTAGCTAGATAATTTTCTTATTTTAAAGGGAGTAACGAGCTAAGTTAGAAGTTAGTGACATTTAGTCATTTCGGCAGTTACACACACTCGCAAACACGCTCATACAAGCTCTCGTTCAAACACTTAGCGATTTCATACACTTTTTACACATTTCACCGTAGTGATCCTTGTACCTAGCTCGTTACTATCCGAAGTTGTAAACATTTAATCATTTATTTTAGCTTGGTGATCGGTAGTTTCCATCACCCGGGGTTTTTTGTGCCGGAGATCAACTCTTGATCAAGGGCTTTTTCCCCGTATAAATCCTTGTGTTGTTTGTGCATTCTACATTGAAGTGATCCTCATTGTTGTTACACATTTTGAGCATCATACCCCGTAATCTAGAGTTTGGTTGCAATATCATCATCAGATTTTCTGACCAAAACAGTTTGGCGCCCACCGTGGGGCAATTGGTGCTTCGTCCTTAAGAAAATACGCATTTCTGTGCTTAATTCGGCTCACTACAACTAAGCAGATGGCTTCCTCATCGAAGAATGCTTTAAACTTGATGCCCTCATTCACTTCCTCACAAGGCGTTCCTCCTTTGCCTCCACCACCTTCTGGATCCCAGAAGAATACAGAAAATGCTGCGAAGAAACCGACTCCCATTTTCTCAAAACCACCTACTTCTTCTGTTTCAACTAATCCTACTACTAATGATCTCTATGCCTTGATTTTGCAGATGAGGAATCATGCACAAGAGCAGGATAAGACCAACGAAAGGATCCTCCGGGAGATTGACGAAATTAAGAAACAGAAGAAAACGGCAGAGGATCATTCCCCACTGATGCCCAGATCTTTGAATTTCGATACTCCGGTGGTTACTTCTCAGCCGTCAGTGGTTCCAGACACTCAATATGTGGGTGGACCAAAAGGAGTGCACTACGGAACAACAGCTATGACCCAGGCACTAGGTTCATATTTCCAGCCAGCAGGATCCTATCCCCAACATATGGGATCCCTCACGAGTACAGGAGGATATTCAGGAATGCAGCAGGTTCAAGGATCCTCCTTCGTTCCAGGATCATCCCAGGTTCAAGGATCCTCCTTCGTTCCAGGATCATCCCAGGTTCAAGGATCCTCCTTCGTTCCAGGATCATCCCAGGTTCGAGGATCCTCCTTCGTTCCAGGATCATCCCAGGTTCAAGGATCCTCCTTCGTTCCAGGATCATCCCAGGTTCAAGGATCCTCCTTTGTTCCAGGATCATCCCAGTTTCAGGGATCCTTCCAGATGCCAGGATCCTTAAGGAGTCTGCAAACAGGAGGTTCAGATGTCCATCAAGGAGATTTTATTCCAATGCAGACCAATGCCTCTACTGGTCCCTCGATCATTCCAGAATCTCAACAATATGGATTAACCTCCATATTTCCTAACTTGAATCCAATGGGAGGTAACACTTTTAATAACTCTCATACTACTAACCATGGTCTTATGCAGGATCCAGGTATTAATCATGCCATGGCCAGAGAATTGCAAAAGCTAAAGGATATGATCTCGAGTGTTCCGGGAGTAGTCAAACCTATTCCAGATATTGCAGATGGGAGCCACAAGATATCTCGCTTTGCACCACCAATCTGTGATGCTGAGATACCCAAGAGGTTCCATGTGCCTACAATGAAACTGTATGATGGTTCGACGGATCCTGAAGAACACATAGCACAATACAGGGAGAGGATGGAGATCAATCCAATCCCAGAAAAGTTAAAGGAAGCATGCCTATGCAAAGGATTCGGATCCACTCTTACTGGATCAGCTCTCAAATGGCTGCTAAGTCTTCCTCCCTATTCTATTACCTCATTTGCAAACCTAGTTAACTTGTTTAATACTCAGTTTCTTGTAGTAGAAAATTTGAACGATTAACTAGTGATTTATATAGGATAACCCAGGGTCATAATGAATCATTAAGGGATTATATTACCAAATTTAGTAAAGAATCCTTAGACATTCCTAACTTAGATATAGCCACGGCTGTTGAAGCCTTCAAAATGGGACTGCTTAGGGATTCGTTATTTTATGATGATCTTGTTATGACACCATGCAGGAACCTAGATGAGGTAAGAACCCGAGCCCTCAGGTTCATCCGGCTAGAGGATGATAAGAGGATTCAAGAGAGGATAACAGGATCCTCAAAGCAGGATAAGCAAGGATCCTCATTAAGAAACAACAAATTCAGATCCTACAACAAATCTGATAATCAGAACGTGCATTCTATTGATCAAGAAGAGGATGATGAGGATTATCCTCCCATTTCTGAATATTACTTTAGTGTTGATAACAATGAACTAATCCTTGCCATGCAGAACCTAGGTGATAAAGCTAGATGGCCAAGAAAGAATGATAGGCCAGCTGCAACTAAGGATAAATCAAAGTGGTGTGCATATCATGAAGATTTTGGGCACCTCACAGAAGAATGCATTGCATTAAGAAAGGAAATTGGATACTTGCTGAGCAAAGGGCATCTAAAAGAGTTGTTGGGAAGAAAAAAGTCAAGGACTCAGGATCCTGAAAGGATCCCTGAGAAGGCTCCAGCCCCTCCAGCAGACGCACAAGTGATAAACTTTATCTCTGGGGGATCCGACATTTGTGGCACATCCTTCTCAGCAGCTAAGAGGCATGCGAAGGAAACTAAAATGGATAACGGAGAAAGGCCAGTTCGAACATCGAGTGTCTCTGAAGGAAAAGTCATAACCTTTGATGAAGAGGATCGTATTGATATCCAGGATCCTCATCACGACGGTTTAGTTATTACTCTTTTTATATCTAACTATTTTGTCCGCAGGATCCTAATAGACGGAGGAAGTTTAGTGAACATTATCCAGCTTGATGTTCTAAAGAAGATGGGTATTCCTGAATCAGAGATCATACCAAGATCCTCCGTGCTCGTGGGATTTAGTGGCGAGACCAAGAACACCCTGGGGGACATTAAACTCCCAATATATATTGAAGGCTTACACTCTTATCAAAAGTTTTGTGTTATTGACTGTTTATCTTGTTGTAATGTTATCCTTGGCAGGCCCTGGATACACGATATGAAAGCAGTCCCATCTACTTATCATCAATGTGTGAAGCTCCCTAGTCCTTGGGGAATAGTAAAGATTGATAGCGATCAGCAGGAAGCTAAGGATTGCTACACTTCATCGATGAAACCAGCTTCGAAGTCAAGGGAGCAATAGCAATCAAGGTATCCTCCAAGGAGTGTCTTGGAGGCCAGAGAGCAGGATGTGGAAGAAATCCTCATGGATCCTGATGATCCTGAATCCAAAATCTATATCGGGTCAGGGATCCTTGGCGAAATGAAAGAAGACCTCATATCCTTCCTCAAAAGGAGAAAGACTACCTTTGCATGGAAACACGAAGACATGACTGGCATATCCAAGGATGTTATCACTCATAAGCTCGGCATCGACAGATCTTTCAAACCAATCCATCAAAGGAGAAGGAAGTTTGCACCAGAAAGGAATGCCATTATCCAGGAAGAGGTAGAGAAATTGCTCCGGGCAGGTATGATTAGAGAGGTCAAGTATCCAAGATGGTTGGCCAATGTGGTTGTTGTTCAAAAGAAAAACGGAAAGTGGAGGGTATGTGTCGATTTTACCGATTTAAATAAGGCATGTCCCAAGGATCCTTTCCCTTTACCCCACATTGACTCCATGGTGGATGCAACTGCGGGTCATGAACTGTTAACTTTTATGGATGCTTCATCTGGATTCCAACAAATCCAAATGGAACCATCCGACCAAGAGGATACGGCCTTCATGACTCCAACTGGTATATATTGCTATATTGCTATGCCGTTCGGATTGAGAAATGCAGGTGCAACATACCAAAGGTTGGTGAATATGATGTTCAAGGATCAGATTGGACAAACTATGGAGGTTTACATAGATGATATGGTGGTAAAATCCTTAAAAGCTGAGGATCACCTAAGAGACTTGGAGGAAGCATTCGATATCCTTGACAAATATAACATGAAGCTTAATCCTTCAAAATGTCATTTTGGTGTTAAAGCAGGGAAATTCTTAGGATACATGGTGACTAAGAGAGGCATCGAAGCTAGCCCGGAACAAATCAAAGCAATAGTGAACATCAAATCTCCGGCCAATGCTAAGGATGTTCAAAGGCTAACAGGAAGGATAGCAGCCTTGAACAGATTCATATCCAAGTCCTCCGAGAAGTGTAAAGAATTCTATGATATCCTAAGGAAGAACAAGAAATTTGCGTGGACGGAGAAGCATGAAAATGCTTTAAAAGCCCTCAAAGATTACCTATCCTCGGCCCCGGCTTTGATGAAACCAGAAAAAGGTGATGTGTTATCCTTGTATCTTGCAGTATCCTCAAAAGCAGTAAGTGCGGTCCTTGTTAAGGATCATCAAGGTACACAACATCCTGTCTATTACGTAAGTAAAAGTTTACTTGATGCCGAATCCAGGTACTCACACCTTGAAAAGCTTATCCTTGCATTAATAATGGCATCTACCAAGTTAAGACATTATTTTGAAACTCATGTTATCATTGTTAAAACTAATTTTCCAATTAAGAATGTCCTCAGGAAACCAGAGATGTCAGGAAGGATGGCTAAGTGGGCAGTGAAATTGAGTGCATATGATATAAGATATGAGCCTAGGACAGCTATCAAATCCCAAGCATTAGCTGACTTTGTGGCTGATTTCAGTAGTGATTTACAAGAAGAAGCTGAATTAGAAGTCCAGCAGCTAGAGGAGACCAAGGATCCTTGGATACTTCACACTGATGGATCCTCAAATGTCAAAGGCACAGGGCTTGGGATACTACTAAAATCGCCACAGGGGGACATAATACCCCATTCTATAGCTTGTGAGTTCCAAACCACTAATAATGAGGCTGAATATGAAGCCTTAATTGCTGGTTTGCAAATCGCAAAGCATATGGGGATCAGGTATCTTGAGGTACACGTAGATTCTATGTTAATTACAAATCACTTTAATGGATCATATGCTGTTAAAGGTGAAAAGCTAACCAAATATTTGGAGATAGTCAAAAGTTTGGCACTCTCTTTTGTCTCTTTTAGTTTGTCACAGGTACCAAAGGAAGAAAATACAGAAGCTGATGCATTGGCTAACTTAGGATCATCTTTGAAGATCCCAGAGGATATCAAGATCCCTATTATCCATATCCTGACCCCATCTATTGAGGATCATGTGGCTATGGAGATAGGGAATAATTCTGCAATGATCCCTAGTGAGGATACTCAATCCTATTCAGGATCCGGATCATGGATCTCACCAATTATGAGATACTTACAACATGGAGAGATTCCTACAGGAGAAAACCCTAGGGCTTTCAAATCTAAGGTATCTCAATTCACAATTGTGAATAATATGTTGTATAGGCGATCTCTTGCAGGACCATACTTGAGATGCATTGAGGATCCTGAAGTTCAAGAAGTTTTAAAAGACTTCCATGAAGGAGATTGTGGAAATCACACTGGGGGCAGGGCTTTATTCTCAAGGATCCTGAGGACAGGATACTACTGGCCAACCATGAAGAAAGATGCTGTGGAGTATGCCAGAAGATGTGATCCTTGCCAGAGACACAGCAATATCCTTCATCAACCAGCCGAACTATTGTATCCTATATCCTCCTCTTGGCCATTTATGAGATGGGGTATGGATATAGTTGGCAAGCTCCCTAAGGCACCTGGTGGAAAAGTATTCATGCTAGCTATGACTGATTACTTCTCCAAGTGGATAGAGGCTGAAGCTTTTGCTCAAGTTAGAGAAAAGGAAGTTATATCCTTCATTAAAAGAAATATTATAACTAGATTTGGAATTCCTTCTGAGATTATATGTGATAATGGTTCCCAATTTATTGGGGGCAGAACCACTAATTTTTGTGACAGCTGGGGGATTAAGATGATAACATCAACACCAGTCCACCCACAAGCTAATGGTCAAGCAGAATCATCCAACAAGATCATCATCAACAACTTGAAGAAGAAGCTTGGATCCAAGAAAGGAAAATGGGCAGAAGAGCTACCCTATGTGCTCTGGGCTGACAGGACAACCCCTAAGAATGCTACTGGTCAAACACCATTCTCTTTGGTGTTTGGGGCAGAATCAGTGATCCCAACAGAAATGGTGGTTCCTACTGCTAGAACAAGTACCCGTGATCCTGAGGAAAATGATGAAAACTTGGCTCAAGACCTGGATACTATTGAAGAAATCAGGGATATGGCTAGGATCAGGATGGCCAGTTATCAACAAAGAATGGCTGGTGCTTACAATAAAAATGTCAGGATCAGGAGGTTTCAAGTTGGAGATATGGTGTTAAGGAAAGCATTTCAGAATACCACCAATCCTGCTGATGGAAAATTGGCTCCAAAATAGGAAGGCCCTTATTTGATTGAAGCTGAAGCAGGAAAGGGGGCATATAGATTGCTAACCATGGAAGGTGAATTGCTACCAAGAGCTTGGAATGCTGTCCACTTGAAGAAATATTTCATGTAGGCAGGATCCTTATGGTATAGGTGATCCTCATCGAAGAGATATCCTTAAAGGATCCTCAAAGTATCGGTGATCCTTACTCAGGTAATATCCTAATCTTGAACTATTTCATTTCTTAATTTTTTCATCTAAGGATAAGGATCATGTATCCTTTATCCATATCTCACGTGAGTTCAAGTTTTGAAAGCTCAGGTATCTTCAGCACAACATTGGTTATCCACAGAAGCAATCCGTCCTTTGGGTTTAACCCCAGTTATTTGGGCTTGTCCCCAGATTCCGCCTGCAGCGCACGATGATCCTGGTATAGTTCAAGGCTTTGGGACCAGTACTCATTATAGGGGCTGATAATTCCATTGTTCTGGCTATGCTTAGGATCCTACGTATAATGGTAGACGTACCATACATCCGTTCATAAGGTTTCTAACGTTTTCACGTTAGCTAAGGTTTCTAACGTTTTCACGTTAGCTAAGGTTTTGGCATCTTCATGTCACTAAGTTTGGATAGTCGCCAGTTAGGGCCATACTCCAGTTTACATACGATCCTTGGGCTTGTCCCCAGTTATCCTTGGGCTTGTCCCCAGTTATCCTTGGGCTTGTCCCCAGTTGCTAACTCTTTTCTTATATCGGCTTAGTCCCAAGTTATGCTCTATTTCAGGTCCTTGAAGATAGGCAGCTAGGGATCCTTGATCCTTATTTCACTCTAAGGTTTATCTTATAGATATCCTTATAATGGTTAGGATTCTAACTTGGATCCTCAGGTATGATCCTTAACTTTTTTGGTTTTATTCATCATTCATTTGAATAACCCCTATGCTTGACAACTGAACTTGTGTTTCTTAAACTATACCATTTTTAAAACTTATCGGTTATGAGATATGTGATCCTTGTTCATATCTTAAACTTTTTGGATATCTTTTCTAATTTTCAAGGCTTGATAAGTATAAACAAATTGAACATTATAACAGTTGGAAAATAACATACTAAAAAGGATAACAACACAAGATAAGCGACAAAAGGTTAAGTTTTTATTTATTAAATAAGACTAACCCTTTAAAGGTTGTCAAAATTACCTACCCGAGCTTCTACCAGCAAAACGTGGCCCGTCCGCTGGGGTAGGTAAAGGGTGTCCATGATAATGAGTTCAAAAGTAGTGCAGGAATATAAAGGCAGCAGGATCACAATGGCTTCATCCCCCAAACAGAGGATCCCTCCACCAATTGCAATCCTGCCTATTGTCCAAAGGATCATACATGATCCTTAATCCTAAAAACCTATTGTTCAGAGTACAAACCATGAAATTGTCTTAAACATCACAACCACAAAAAACAACCACCAAACTAAAAAATTGGGCTCCGGCCTTAGCACATATATCCATCATCGCCCAATTGTGCAGCCTACACCTTTGCTGCATCTTCTTCTCCTCCAGCTGCAGTATCCTTCACCTGATCCTTCCCACTGCCACTTGCTTCAATCGCCAAGACTTCAGTAGCCTCCTCATCCTCATCCTCAAGCTCAGCCAACCTTTCCTTCCAACCCTCAATATCCCAGCTGTTCTTATCAAAGCTAGGATCTTGAGCTTCTTGGGCCGTCTTCAACTTAGTCTGATACATTGTGATGGCAGCAGAGAGCTTGGCATTTTCGATGAGGTCATGCTTTTCATAATCAAAGTTAACCAACACCTTGGCCATTGCCTGCTTGGCATCCTGGAGTTCCTTCCGAGCATCAGCAAGTGCAAGATCTTTGAGCACGGCAACCTGTTGAAGATCAGCTATTTTCTTGTCCAGCTCCTCAATATTACCCACGTAGTCCTCGATCTCAGCAAATTTCTGCAAAAAGAAGATAAGGCAGTTCAAGGTCAAGTGATCCTCATAAGAGCTGGATACCTAGGCAAAGTTAAGGATCATTACTTCATTGAAGTACTCAAGGAATTGGTGGCGGATCAGTGGCAGCCCTTGAAGATCCTCAGCATCAGAAATTTTCCTCTTCTTGACACCCTTTCCTTTAGTGGGTGCCTTTGGAATGGAAATGCTGGGACTGTTGGTGGATCTCTTCCTCCTGGGTCGTACGAGATCAAGGTCAGCTGTGTTGAATTGGGATACAGGCTTGGCAGATTTTCCAGCACCTACACAATCAAAATAAGATAAGTATCTTTTCTTAATTCATATTTCACTATTTGTTTAAATTTTGGACAAGGATACTTACTTGACATTGTGACAGAGCCTGAGGATACCTCCTGTGAATCTTGGGTTGTTGTCTTGAAAGTTCTTATCTCAGGGTCAAGTTTCTTGAAGGCAAGGAGCCTCTCCTTAGCAGCAGGGGACAGTTTGAGGTGTGAGACGGTGATAGCTGCATAAAAAGAAAGCAAAAATATAAGTTATCCTTACATCAAAAGAAAGGTCTTGGTGATCCTTATCAGGATCCTCCATCCTACCATGGGTAGCCCAATTTTTAGGAAGATCCTTTCCATCCTGGATAGAATCTCTCTTGACAAAAAAGAATCGTCGCTTCCAATTAGTGTCATTCTTGGTGGCTTTGAAGATCGGGTGTTCTTCACCAGGTTTACGTTTGAACAAATAACAGTGAGAGCCAAAGGTGGTAAGATCATATAGCTCTCCCAGCTCTGCCATTCCTAGATCTATTCCCTCCTCATCAATGATCCTTTCAAGGGTGTGCAAAACCCTCCAGATCATCGGCATGGCTTGGATATAAGAGATGCCGGTTAGAGAAAAGAAAGATTGGGTGAAGGCTGGAAAAGGATATGTGTAGCCTATGGTGAAAGGAGTGACGGGGAAAGCAACCCACTTATCGGAGATATGATCGCTCAAGGCATTGGGGTCAAAAGGCCTGAATTCGGTGTTCGCCGGAAAGCAATAGCGAATCCTATCTATCTGAGCATCATTGAAGCAGCAACGTTCTTTAATGGAATCTTCAATGATCCCCTGGCTTTTCGGAGGACTGTTCTTTGGGTGATCTTTGCTCGGAGAACTTCGGAGCAACATCTTTGATGGAAAGATAAAAACAGAGCAAGAGAAGGAAAAGGATAGAGAGAGAGAATACCTGAACGTCTTCGGAATGAGGATTATAAAGGGAGTTCTCTGAAAATTTAAATGCATTTGATCCTATCTATATCTCTATTTATAATCATGATCTTGCAGGTTGTCACTTCCGTGACATCATCATCGCAACGGCTAGTTCAAAATTAACGGCTATATATCCGTTAGTTTGTTACAGATAAGATCAAGAAAACATAACTCGCTAATTTTACAATTTCACTCCTTATATTTTGGGGGCAATTGTTAGGGGAGGATTTTCTAACAATTAGTGATCCTTATTTGTTATCCTCATTAGTGATCCTTACTTCTGTGACAGGTGGTGATCCTCAGAAGGGCTTTAGGATCAGGATCATGGATCACTTATAGGATCCTCATAACTGACGATTGTTTACTTATGTTTTATAATATCTCGCAGGTATAACGAGATTGACCAAGTCTTAACGACATTCTTGGAGAATATTCCCGAAGTATTCTGCACGTGCTAAATCAAAAGTAGACGTTATGGAGAACGTGGAGGCTTGGCCCGAAAGTCGGAGAGTTTGTTAGCTAGATAATTTTCTTATTTTAAAGGGAGTAACGAGCTAAGTTAGAAGTTAGTGACATTTAGTCATTTCGGCAGTTACACACACTCGCAAACACGCTCATACAAGCTCTCGTTCAAACACTTAGCGATTTCATACACTTTTTACACATTTCACCGTAGTGATCCTTGTACCTAGCTCGTTACTATCCGAAGTTGTAAACATTTAATCATTTATTTTAGCTTGGTGATCGGTAGTTTCCATCACCCGGGGTTTTTTGTGCCGGAGATCAACTCTTGATCAAGGGCTTTTTCCCCGTATAAATCCTTGTGTTGTTTGTGCATTCTACATTGAAGTGATCCTCATTGTTGTTACACATTTTGAGCATCATACCCCGTAATCTAGAGTTTGGTTGCAATATCATCATCAGATTTTCTGACCAAAACAATACCTGCTCGGAGTAGTTTCTCTACCTCCTCCTGGATAATGGCATTTCTTTCTGGTGCAAATTTCCTTCTCCTTTGATGGATTGGTTTGAAGGACCTATCAATGCCAAGTTTGTGAGTGATTACATCTTTAGATATACCTGTCATGTCTTCGTGTTTCCATGCAAAGGTAGTCTTTCTTCTTTTGAGGAAGGATATGAGGTCTTCCTTCATCTTGCCAAGGATCCCTGATCCTATATAAACTATAGACTCAGGATCATCAGGATCCATAAGGATTTCCACTACATCCTGTTCGCTTGCCTCCAAGACATCCCTTGGAGGACACTTTGATTGCTATTGCTCCCTGGACTTTGATGCTGGTTTCATTAATGAGGTGTAGCAGTTCTTAGCCTCTTGCTGATCACTATCAATCTTCACTATTCCCCAAGGACTAGGAAGCTTCACACATTGATGATAAGTGGATGGGACTGCCTTCATATCGTGTATCCAAGGCCTGCCAAGGATCACATTACAACAAGATAAACAGTCAATAACACAAAATTTTTGGTAAGATTGTAGGCCTTCGATATAGATTGGGAGTTTAATGTCCCCCAGAGTATTCTTAGTCTCGCCACTGAATCCCACGAGCACAGAGGATCTTGGTATGATGTCGGATTCAGGGATGTTCATCTTCTTGAGAACATCAAGCTGGATAATGTTCACAGAGCTTCCTCCATCTATAAGGATCCTGCGAACAAAATGGTTAGAAATAAAAAGAGTGATAACCAAACCATCATGATGAGGATCCTGGATGTCAACACGATCACCCTCATCGAAAGTTATAACTTTTCCTTCGGAGACACTGGATGTTCGAATGGGTCTATCACCATTATTCATCTTGGTTTCCTTTGCATGTCTTTTGGCTGCAGAGAAGGATGTTCCACAAATGTCTGATCCTCCAGAAATAAAGTTTATAATTTGTGCATCTGCTGGAGGGGCTTGAGCTTTCTCTGGGATCCTTTCAGGATCCTGAGTCCTTGACTTCTTTCTCCCCAATAATTCTTTCAAGTGCCCCTTGCTCAACAAGTATCCAATTTCTTTTCTTAATGCGATGCATTCTTCTGTGAGATGCCCAAAATCTTCATGGTATGCACACCACTTTGATTTATCTTTAGTTGCAGCTGGTCTATCATTTTTTCTGGGCCATCTAGCTTTATCACCTAAATTCTGCATCGCGAGGATTAGTTCATTGTTATCAACAGAAAAACAATATTCAGAGATTGGAGGATAATCCTCGTCATCCTCTTCTTGTTCAACAGCATGCACATTCTGGTTATCGGATTTATTATAGGATCTGAACTTGTTGTTCTTGAATGAGGATCCTTGCTTCTCTTATTTTGAGGATCCTGCTAGCCTCTCCTGGATCCTTTTATCATCCTCTAGCCGGATGAACCTAAGGGCCCGAGTTCTTACCTCATCTAGATTCCTGCATGGTGTCATAACAAGATCATCATAGAATAACGAATCCCTAAGCAATCCCATTTTAAAGGCTTCAACAGCCGTAGCTATATCCAGGTTAGGAATATCTAAGGATTCTTTACTAAATTTAGTGATATAATCCCTTAATGATTCATTATGACCCTGGGTTATCCTATACAGATCACTAGTTAAACGCTCAAATTTTCTACTACAAGAAAATTGATTATTAAACAGATTAACTAGATTAGCAAATGAGGTAATAGAGTAAGGGGGGAAGACTTAGCAGCCATTTAAGAGCCGATCCAGTAAGAGTGGATCCAAATCCCTTGCACAGACATGCTTCCTTTAACCTTTCTGGAATGGGATTGATCTCCATCCTTTCCCTGTACTGAGCTATGTGTTCCTCAGGATCCGTTGAACCATCTTACAACTTCATGGTAGGCACATGGAACCTCTTAGGTATCTCAGCATCACAGATTGGTGGTGCAAAACGAGATATCTTGTGGCTCCCATCTGCAATCTCTGGGATAGGCTTGACCACTCCTGGGACACTTGATATCATGTCCTTTAACTTTTGCAATTCTCTGGCCATGGCATAATTGATACCTGTATCCTGCATAAGGCCATGGTTAGTAGTATAAGAAATATTAAAAGTGTTACCTCCTATCGGATTCAAGTTAGGAAGAGTGGATGTTAATCCATATTGTTGAGGCTCTGGAATGACCGATGGACCAGTAGAAGCAATGGTTTGCATTGGAATGAAATCTCCCTGATGGATGTCGAAACTTCCTGATTGCAAACTCCTTAAGGATCCTTGAAACTGTGAGTATCCTTGGACCTGGGAGGATCCTGGAACATAGAAGGATCCTTGAACTTGGGAGGATCCTAGAACATAGGAGGATCCTTGAACTTGGGAGGATCCTGGAACCTGGGAGGATCCTTGAACCTGGGAGGATCCTTGAACCTGGGAGGATCCTTGAACCTGGGAGGATCCTGGAACCTGGGAGGATCCTTGAAACGGCCAGTACCCTTGAATTTGCTGCACTCCCGAGTATCCTCCTGAGCTTACAAAGGATCCTATATGCTGAGGAAGGGATCCTGATGGTTGAAAGTGTAACCCTGAAGCCTGAGTCATTGCTGATGACCCGTAATGCACTCCTTTTGGTCCTCCCACATATTGAACGTCTGGAACCACTGAAGGCTGAGAAGTTATAACCGGAGTATCAAAATTCAAAGATCTGGGCATTAGTGGGGAATGATCCTTTGCCGATCTCTTCTGTTTCTTGATGTCTCCAATTTCTCTAAGGATCCTTTCATTGGTCTTGTCCTGCTGCTGGATATGCTCCTTCATCTGCAAAATCAGAGTAAACAAGTCACTAGTAGTAGGAGTATAAGAAGCAGAAGAAGTTGGAGGTTTTGAGAAAATGGGAGTTGGTTTCTTCTCGGCATTTTTCTGAGGTCCAGAAGGTGGTGGAGGCAAAGGTGGAATGCCCTGGGATGAATTGACCGCAGACATCGCACTGGAGGTATTCTTTGATGATGAAGCCATCTGCTCGTACGCAATGAACCGGAATGATCACAAAGATGAGAATTTCTTAGAAATGAAGCACCAATTGCCCCACGGTGGGCGCCAAACTGTTTTGGTCAAAAAATCAGACGAGGATAATGTAACCAAACTCTTTGTTAAGGGGTATGATGCTTGAAATGGTTTATAGCAATAAGGATCACTATGAAAAATAAATAACAATTGACACAAGGTTTATACGGGGAAAAATCCCTTGATCAAGAGTTGATCTCCGGCACAAAAAACCCCGGGTGATGGAAACTACCGATCACCAACTCAAATTAAACAAGTAATGTGTTACAACTTCGGATGGTAGCGAGCTAAATACAAGGATCACTATAGTGTTCTGTGTAAAAAGTGTACGAAATTGCTAAGTGAATGAACGAGAGCTGTTGTGAGCGGTTGTAAGAGTGTGTGTAGCCAAAAATAGCAAAAAGTTGTGTCTAATTAGCTCGCTACCCCTTTTAAAATAGAAAATATCTAAGTAACTAATTGTCCGCAAATGGTGCAAGTCCTCCATGACTCCACAACGTCCATTTCTGGCCAAGCACGTGCGGAATTGACTAAGAATATTCTCCAGGAATGTCACCAAGACTAAGTCCAAGTTGGTATTCCTGCAAAACATTTACGAATTCAAAGTAGACATTCGTTAGTACAGGGATCCTTATAGTGATCCATGATCCTGATCCTGCAACACTTCTGAGGATCACTAACTGACACAGAAGTAAGGATCACCAAGCAGAATAATAATTGAGGATCACGGGTCATTTAGAAATCCACCCCTAACACATCTATTTATAGCTAAGAAATGAAACAAAATCTCCTACAAATGGGGGATGCCATCGAATATTCCTTAGTTAACGTTGAAGACCAAGTAAAGCGGCTTCAACGTCTTTCTTCGAACAACTTGGACCGAGTCTTCCGGGGAAAAGGTCCTCATGAACGTTGCAAGCTTGGACTCGTACTCCTGCACATAATCCGTTAGTGATCCTCAGGATACCATCCAGGATGTTACCAATATCCCGAGTCAGCATCCTGAGAATAAACATTTACCATATAGCCAAGATATAATTCAAGATATTATCCAGGATATGGTCTCAGAATTTCACCCATAACAAAACCTGTTTACAATAATGTAAGCAAAAAAAGTTAACAACATCAATAAGTAGTTCATATTATTTTATAAACTGTTTACTTTGTTCTAAATGAACGAATCTCCTCTATGTCAGCATTGATAAACAGTCTTGTTATATGGAAAGCATTAGATAGCGTTGTCTTCCCTGTGAAAAAAAATTAATATCAGATATTAGGATATTCAACTTCGTAAATCATAAAAAAATTTATATAAATTTAAAAAAGTATATAATGAGTTAATACCTTTATACTTGTTGAAACTACCAAACTGCACAAGCAGAACAACATGAACTTCTTCTTTGTGGCTCTGAATATAACCAAACATCTCATCGCAGTACTCATCCCATAAAGTGCAGTTTAACTTGATACCCCTACATAAATAGAAATTAAACATATAACAGGATATCATGTAAAAAAATATATAATACTAAAGTTACAATGAAATTAAATTAGAATTTAATTAACAGACTCTTCATCCAACAATTGCAAGTTCATGTATTTGTTATCTTTTCCCATCTTCGTTTTGGTTATCTCTGGTTCAGACCACTCATCTACATATCCAATAAAATCTGACCAAAAAAAAAACTGATTAATAAAAAAATGTAATCAGCATATCCAATAAAATGTAATTAACAAAAATTTTAAAAATAATCTATATTTATATATTTCTTAATTTAGGATGTTGTTGTTATATATGATGAAGTACAAACCAACTCGATACTTGACATCGACTTCACAGGCTTTAATGGACTCAAAAGATGCTAACCGGATACCATATAAACTTCCATCAAAGTTCTCACACTTTTTAACAGATGTATCAAAGTTTAAGCTAATATCATGTTCCTTATCAAAGTGTTTGAAATTTGACTTAATGACAGAAAGTTGAGATTTATAAATGTAATAAGACTCATTTTCATTAAGCAAAATTTCATGTTTTTTCATAAACTTGCTCCAAACAGTTGTCTACATCCTGGTACCCTAATAAAAAACACAAATTAAAAGTGGTTAGTATAGACAACAATATAAAAATTAAGCTACATTTTAAAAAGCAAATGACATTAAAACCAAACTGCTCTTCCATGACCACCATTTCAATACCAAGGGTTTCTCCTTCTCTCTTTGGATTCATATGAATCCAAAGTCTTAACACCTTGATTTTGATGGTAAACAGCTTGGATCTCCAATCAAGATTGTTTAAGAAAGTAACATTGTTTTCATCCATTTGTATGAGATATGAGCCAAACTGAGATGATTGATGTTAGAAAATAATTCGTAATTGAATCAAATGAATGTATTAACTAAATATATATACAAATTTCGTTTACTTATTTTTGTAAAGTTGAAAAATACGTTTATTAATATACAAAATTGTGACCGAAATTAAACACATTAGTATTTTTAGAAATGGATTTATATTTCTAAAAAAACTACAAATCACAAAAAGATTTTTTGATACTTACTTATATTGCTTAAAAAATAAAACAATAATCATTTACTTAAATCAACAAATCACAATACAATAAAATGCAATAAGTACACTATATAGCAATGCATGCAAACAACACAAAGTAAGGTTTGTCACCAAAAGACTAAGAAAATATAACCAATAACTTGAAATTATAATAAATATTTTGTTTATTTTATAATTTGTCAAAAATTAATTAATCGGTGTAGTTTAATTGGATATTTTCGGAATTTTTTTTTGTAATAGGTTGTAGTTAATTTCGGAATTTTTTTATTAAAGTTAATTGATTAATTAAATATGCCATGATTGAAATGGTTTAAAAAACCTTCCATAAAAATGTTTGAAAACCGGTTTTTACTTTCCAAAATTAAAAAAAACAACCTTAAGAATGTTTTATTAAAAACTAAATAAAACGACCAGAAATATTTTAGAATTTAAAAACTGAAACAATAAAAATAAAAAAACAATTTGAAATACAAATTTATTTATAATGTATATCACAAACCATTTTAATTATTTCATTGTTTAAGATATTAATAATGTATATTTTCGAATTTCAAAGACAAGTTTAATAAAATCAATATTTTAATTTCAAACCTTTTAATTTCAATAACCAAATTTTTTTTATTTATACAAAAGTAGCATATTCAACCTAAAATTTTCAATTGTAGATATTTAACCATTCAATGAATGTTACAAAAACTTTAAATTGATTTAAATGGAAAGTATTTTTAAGTTTATATACTTAATAAGATGGTAAATCTATGAGTGTAAAAAATGAAACAACATCAATTCAAATTAATTTGAGGTAAACCTATAGAATCTAGCCAAATTTAAAAAAAAAATATATATATATATATATATATATATATATACTAGGTTATACCCCGTGGTACCCACGGGTCGCTCTATTTTAAGGATATTAATATTTTATTAATTTTATTAAAAGGGTTTTTTTAATAAAATTTGTGAGGATATATATATTCAATAATTCAATGTTAATCCTATATACTCACAACTGTATAATTAAAATAAACTTAAATAATGTGACGTATTAGATAAGTTAATGACAAAGTGCATACTTTGTTTTCGAGCATTCTATAAGCATAGAAGTGTCCCGGACTCGTAGCGTGATAATTAAAAACAAATGATACTTGCCCCGAATTTACTTAAGGATGCATATTGCCTGTATAATGACATGAGCAAATAATGTTTAAGGTACATGTCAGTTTAGCAACGACAAAAAGGGGATTTGTTCGAGGATAAAAATTAATAAATTTAGAACTTAAGAGACTTTTCCCCAATTAATACAAATCGTCCATAAAGACTCAAATAAACATATGAAATATATGGTATATACAAATTTAATATCTTTTTGAAGATGTAAAGAGGGGAGAATGATGTGTGAAATTATGGTTCATGTTGAGAGGGATGAGGCGATAACTGGTGATTATTAAAATGGGTTTTATTTGCAAGTAAAGAAGTTTTTTTCATATCTAATCCAACAAAACAGCATGAAGTTCATCGAAGCATGTCCGATCTAATTTAAACAAACATATAGGCTATGGATTGTTGGTTACTGAACCAAATTTGATAACAAAACAACATGAAGTACATATAAGAGCCTTAAGCACAATAACCCATTCAAAATAATCAACTAAATAAAGAGAAGAAATAACTTGTTTCACTGACATTATGGGAGATGGTGGATGCCTCCCTTCTGACGTTATCTGAAGCGACATCAAGCATTTGTGAATCAGTTGTAAGGCCATTCATCCGCTTGACATCAAGCACCAACTATAGAAAACAGTATTATACACAAAACAACCGATAAGCATGATCACAATCTAAAAAACAATAATTGTAAAGAGAAATCTATATCAACATTGGTATACAGTGAATAAATGTCGACATATTCGAATTATACCTCCTCGTAAAGGATCTGTCTAACCCAATTCTTGATAGGCTTCAAATCAACACTTTTATACTTCTTGCAATATCTAAACGCAAATGAAAACAAACTATTAAATGCTATTTATTAACATATATAAACAGAAGAATACAACAAACGGAAAAAACAACAAAATAGCGTCTGAAATTGATTGTTACGTCTTCTTAACCTGACCACCAATTCATCATACGTATGATCCACAATCGTATAAGATTACCGTCCTGTATTCTGTTCAAAAAATTCCAAAACAACTCATCACAACCTATAAATAAACTAAATTCATCCAACGTAAAGAAATTTCACCATATGTAATACAATATATTACATAGTAAAAGAAAACCTTTTAAAGATAGTCGAGTCCATTTGAAGATGCATATCCTTCGAAATGCCAAAACATTGCCCTTAGTAAATCGAGCCCGCTCTACAAAATGAACCAACCAAATTATAAGTGTTTAAAAATATAAAATAAACATTGATGTCGATACTATGTGGTACCAATGCTGAACCCATTGAAGTATGAATAGCTTTAGTTATGTATGGTGTTGATAATTCATAGAGCAGGACAATAACATTTAAATATATAAAAAATATGAAGATGAAATTCTCACGATCCAAAGAATTAAATAATATAACCAAAATCTAAAAATAACTCTAATCATTGACTTTAAACTTTAAAAACAAATGATATAATATTATAAGTACACATACTTTTTTAAAATAATCATTTCATAAATAAAAAAAAATCCAAACCCTCTAAGACTTACCACATTCGTCTCTAAAATGGAAATGAGTTAAAAACCAAGTTATACCCAGATTTGTTACTTATATTAATTATCATTTATGTTTAATAAATAATTAAAACATTAACATGTTAATGTCTTCATTATAAGAAGAGTTATAAATTATCGTAATCTTAATCACAGGCTGTGTTAGCATCGTACGTGGCGATAAAGTATAGACTATAATCACCCAATTCATTTCGGAACTAAATTTACGTTGAAACATATAGTAACTCAAATTTATACAGTCGAATGAAAAAAGAACATGTGTACGATTATCGGGCCACCTTTTGACGTCACCTTTGAAAACTTCAATCACGACTATGTAAAGTTGGTACACTGCCATACTTTAATTGAACTTCTAATAGCCGGTACACTCTCATACTGACAGTAGCTGAACTTCTAAAAGTCAACTTTGTTTATAAAGTTATTTTAATTATATTCTAATAAAACAAAAGTTGCAAACTAAGGGTAGATTAGTTGATAAAATGTTTTGTCGCCTGGGAAGCATCTTTCAATATGCATATAGGGGAACCAGACACTTCACCTTCAACTTGATTGAAAAGGGCCTCCATTTTAAGCATTATGAACCTAAAGTTTTAACAAAAGATACAGTTTTGACTTTTGAAGTCATAAACAACTGTGTTGGCACGAAACCAAATAACTACCAGCTGACCACATCACATTTACAATTTTGCCATTGCCACAAATATGAAGTTCCCTTTTACATGGATCATATGGAAAAAAATAGCTACCAGATGACCAAATAGAAACCAAATACAAACTCGCATCAAACACTAACGATAATTAGATAAGTAACCATTTATTTAGGAAGTTAGGTAGCATATAAAATTGTTTGGCACACAACTTCAACTAAGCATTCATATGCTTCTAACTTAATGCCGAGTTCCATTACATCTACTTCACATAATCCGATATAACCAATACTAATAAAACAAATATACATCAACAGTCACATTTTATGCATAGCAATCAAACCTGAGTCTTTTCTTTCGAAGCACTATTTGCAACAATTGAAACCTGGAAACAATCAACTACAAACAATCAAGCTCAAACCAGTAATCAAACACAAAACACACAAAGTGACCAAACTCAATAAAGAAAATTAAAAAAAAAAACCTTTTTAACAGCAAGAAGCTCTCCAGAATTGAGATTCATCCCCATATACACCTAAACAAATGCTCCACACCCGATCAATTCACCTCTCCACCATCGAATAACAGGAACCTGCACTTTACTCTAATTTTTAGACTAACATAAACTCAGGGACCATTTTGGCATTTTACTCTAATTTTTAACAGTAATTTTTGTATTTCATAGAATAAATACATTACAACTTGAACCTATAACTCTATAAGGATTTGACGTCAGAAACTTTTGGTTGTGTAGCACACCACTATATATGGTTGTTTATTAGTTCGGTTTATTCAATTGTAACCGAAACTGAACTAATTTGAACCGAACAGAGCCTAGTTCACTAACCTTCAAACCGTATAAGAATTCAATTAGTTGTTTCGGTTCGGCCCACTTTTCATTACAATTCGGTTTTATTCATTTTCGGACCAGTTCGGTTTATGATTGAATTAGCTTCAAACATCTTTTTAGCTTTCGTTCAAATCCAATTTTACATTTTAATCAGATTCAAATCAAATAACGAACATACCTCTGCCCATAACACATTGGGACTGGTATGAGCTTTAATAAAGTAACCAGTCCCCCATTTTATCGCCTCCATCGCATGCATGCTGCAACTCTCCGGCATCGGCAATATATTCATCGTACTCAATAACACACCACGACAGCATCGTTACCGTAAACGCCATCGGTAAACCGAACTTTACATGATCTCCGGCATTATAATAACCTCCAACCAAATCCACGTGCTCAACAAATTCAATAAGAAAAACCGTCAAACATAACAAAATTGTAACAAAAAAGTTACAAAAAGCATTCAAAGAGGCTCTAATATCATGCCACCTCAGTCCAAATCTTTTCATTTATTATATATTATATTATATAATAGATATATGTATATCAGGTCATAGTCATCTTTGAAAATTATTAGACCTCCAAAACCACTCAATTAAACCAACAATTCAACAAATAAAAACGCACAATTTCCATAAAATCCCACAAAATCTAAGAATGAATAACAAATGATTCAAATTCAATTATAATGACAAAGCTAGCAATTGAAATTTGAGCAACCAAAAGAGATTCAGTAAAAGAACCAATATTTCTGAAGAAAACCACCACATCGGAACTGGAATAATTCATCACGTCCATTCGAAACACACATATAATCTTCAACAAAATCCAAACGATCTCAAGAACATATAATAAATGAGAAATTAAAATAAACAAAAAACTGTACAAAGTATCGAACCTGCTTAGTGAATCGGTGGGGATTTGCTGTACAAAAGAGAGAAGAACTTGCTGTACAAAATCTCTACACAAGTTTGAAATGGTTGCTTAAGAAAAAAATTACCTGCAAAAAGGGTTACGTTTAGTGAAATCAACACCTCGTATTTCCCATACCAGTTTAGGTGTAAACCACATATTAGGCTCCTCACCTATTTGATAATACACTGGTTTATCTTTTTTTACCTAGAATCTTGTCATCTATGAAGAACTCTTTCATCTGCAAGTGTTTCAATACCAAAAATAAGAAATAAGAACATTACTTAAATAAGCTACTCTTTTTTATTATATTAATACATTATTTCTTAGGCCTTGTTTGGATGAGCTTATTTTACCTCCTTATGACTTATTGACTTTTTGAAAAAGGAGTTTTGTAAAATGGTGTTTGGGTAATAAGGTGAAAAGGAGCTTTTTAGGGATTGAAAAGGAGAAATGAAAAAGTTACTTGGTTGTGACTTTTTCAAAAAAGAGATAAGGATGTTAAAAAGTCAATAAGGAGAAATGGAAAAACATCAAAACATGCCCTTAAAACATGTCGTTCAAAAACAACAAACCTCTATATAGAAGGCATTAGAGAAGCCGGACATTACAAGACAGACACTTTGATATTCATCTGTGTCGGGATCATAGCAAGCCATGAGAAATGGATTGTACCTGTTATTAAACGTACATAACATACATAATAAAGAACTGAAAAGGGTAAAGCTAGTAATTTAACAGTACTATATTAAATTGTTACAATCAGCCTTCCTTCCATTCCCGTACCAAGCACCAATAGGAACCAAGCCCAAGAAATCATTTAAACCTTCTGCATAATTTTACATCACCTGCAAATGATATTATACCGACCATGAAACAAATAAACCTTTAACCAAGAATCTGATCGCTTTGACGGGAGATAACCATCTTCAACATCAAGAGATTTAACCATTTCTCATCTGCAAGTGTTTCAATACCAAAAATAAGAAATAAGAACATCACTTAAATAAGCTACTCTTTTTTATTATATTAATACATTATTTCTTAAAACATGTCGTTCAAAAACAACGAACCTCTATACAGAAGCCATCAGAAAAGCTGGACATTACACGGCAGACACTTTGATATTCATCAGTGTCGGGATCATAGCAAGCCATGAGAAATGGACTGTACCTGTTATTAAACATACGTAAGATACATAATAAAGAACTGAAAAGGGTAAAGCTAGTAATTTAATGGTAATATATTAAGCTGTAACTACAATTCCATAATCCGATAAAAGCAGAAAATACATCAGCTCTAAAGTAAAAAAAATGACCAAAAAGTCAAAATGTACAACGTGACTTTAAAGTCAAATGAGCTAATCCTGTAGTTTTCAATTGACATGAACTATTAATCTTATCATTCAAGCCCTAATTATCAATTTAAAAAATGCAAAACTTAACACCCCCCTGAAATTGAAATAAAATTACCAATATCAGTTTTTTTATGCTAACAAAAAAAAAGAGTGCAATCAAAACCCAAAATGGAATAATAATAATACCTTATTGAAGAACACCACACTTTCAGCCATTTCACAAAATCCATTTGCAAGACGAAATGCTGCAATCCCTGGCTTGTTATGCCTAATCAAAGCTGAAATTAAACAGTAAAAAACGATGTAATCGATTAAATACTCTCCACAATTAAGGTTCCAAGAGATTCACGTACCTGAAAATCACCTTCTTCGTCGGACCAATATATATTGAAAAATTATTAAACCCTAGGATGCTAAATACAATCGAATAAATAATTCTGTTTCTTAAATAGGAACCGTAATCGAACACAATAAGAGGTACACATAAATTGAGATTCAGAGAATCAATCGAGCGCTTACAGCTTTTAGTCCCCATCGATTCCGAGCTTCTTGTAGCATCCAGATGTCAGATTTGCATATATTAAACTACACAAATAACAAATATAAGTATGAGAATATGAACACGTGATAATGAATTTGATGAAATTATGGATAGAGATATACGTACCGTCATCAGACACGAAGGAGAAGGAGGAGGCTGAAGTGAGAAGAAAACCAGGTGCCTTTGATGAAGATTGGTTGGGGATGTTGAGGGATTTGGAGTTTTAAGCAAGTGTGTTTTGGTGTGTTCATGGTGGATTAGGGTTTGAAGGTTTGGCTTGAAGCAGAAAGAAGAATCGTGAAGGAGAAGATGTGGGTGTAGGGTTTGAGAGCATTGAAGAAGTGAAGGAGCGTGATGTTAAATAGGATCCGAAAACATTGGGTCGGGTAGCTCAAATCATGCTCCGCGTCCCATATCTTGACCCAAGAAGTTTTCCCGCCAAAAAGCAAAATCTAGGGCTCTCATAGCTTGACACATCAGCAAAATTTAACACATTTATTATATATAATAGATTGTCGGTTTTACAATTAAAATAGGAAACAAAATCATACAAAATTTTATTTTTAGATATGTATTTAAAAAGGTGGCGGTTTATTATATAATGTTATATTATAAGTTTAAAAATATTGGTAATGGTAACCATTTTATTAAATAGATACTGCTAGCACTAATCAAACAAATTACATTAATGGAGTTTAATATGATCAATACTTTTCTTCATTATCAAACTAAGACACATAAAATTTCAAGAAATTTTGATTTCACTAAAACATAGAATATTAAGCACAAACAGGTAGCAAAAAACCGAAACAACGTCTAGTCATATCATAAGCATTATAAAACTAAGTGCTTCGGCCACACATATAAACGGCCCAAAAAAAGTATCAGCAACATCTACCAAGACATCAGTTCAACGTAACAACCATACCAACATACCATGTACCTTCACCAACTCAGTTATAAAGCAACATACCTTTACTTTTAACAAATACCATCTGAAACGAAGAACCATATACCAACCGTTTGTCTCTAACAAACTCTCTCATACCGGTGACATTGAATCGCGGACAGCCTTGCGAGAACTCCACACCAATAGCCACATCCCAAGTTTGGCCAGCGCTGTCCTTGATGGTCAAATCCATCTTTCGATCCAAGCCATGAGTTTGTGCCCACTTCTTCTTCAAACGCTACAAATCAGAATATAAAATTTAATAATTAAATTTGTTAACACTGGTTTTCCTATAACTTATGAGTTCAACTGGATTCCCGAAACATACATTAATGGTATGAAGAAGTAAATAATACAAACTTACATAATGATTGTCAACAACAAAAGTAACCGGTACTTCGTCATCAACACTCTGTTCAAATACAGATGCAGCAACCGCATTAGGCACCTCATCATCAGACACTTCAATTAACTCATCAGTTGGTTCTTTTTTGATAGCACAAAGTTCAGGCGGGTAAGTAAGAAGGGCAGGCTTACAGCTAAAAATCGAAATCGACTATTACAAACCCTAAAAAAGAAACTGAACAAAGAAATTAAAACCCTAATCGGCTATGAACAACAGTAACATCAACAAATCACAATACATGAACAAAGAAATTAAAACCCTAAAACACAAATTCAAACAAAGCCGTCCAACATCAAAATCGACTATTACAGACCCTAAAAAAGAAACTGTAGACAACAATAACATCAATCGCGTATGATAATCTAACAAACAAACAATCTAACAAAACCATTGAATCTGAAACATCGGATCAAAGAAAATGAAATCGAATGTAAAAGATGGGGATATCGGAATCAAAATGAATACCATCGATGAAGACTATTATCTAATGAAGATTGGTTATACCTCTTCACTAAATCGCCGATTTGATCTCGAGGATTTGATTTCCAGCAAAATTAGCCCTAACTAAAACCTATAATTGATCATGAAATACTCTAATTAGAAAGTACCGTAGATGATTTATCTTCAAATCCGTTGAATCTTGATCAAAATTATTGGATCTTCTTTAGTCGTCGTGTTCGCCAGAGAAGAAAAGAGAGAGAGAGAGAGAGAGTTCGATTTAGGGTTTTGAGAGGAGAGAGAGAGTGTTTAGCGTAAATGAGAAGCCTTGTTTAATCCTCAACTATGAGATGTGCCAAGTGTATGATGACATGGCTGATTATTTGGCATCAACCATTGGGTGACATGTGTCCCCCAATGGTTTGCCTTATTAGATATTGTCACGACCCCCGGCCCGGTGTTACCCGGTCCAGAAGCCGCGGGACAGAAACCCGTGGTATTTATTATTTAATTTGGCAACGGAAATGTTTGACAGGATCTTTTAAACTGAAAATGCCCAATTATTCTATTTCATAATTTGGGACAAACCCCTTAACTTACAATAAAGGGAATTTCACGAGGAAATCCCTTGTTTTACAAAACATGTTGAATTATTTTACTGAGCCACCTCTTCAAGCTTTTTAGTGCTACGTGGCACTTTTTCCTTGATTCACAGTAAGTCACCTGAAACATGATTAAAGAGATTTTATCAGTGGGGAAATACTTGCGAGTCATTTAGGTTATATAAAACGACACATTAGTTATAGATTACAGCATAAGAGCGATTACAATGGCTACTATCTTATTTTTTTTATCTGGCGCCGTGTCGCACCCTGGTGACGATGGTCATACCACTATTGGGTTCTTTCACCCAAGTAGTGATGATTGTCACTATTAGGTTGGTGAACCTAACCGTGAGAAATTAGTAATGTGCACAATACCCCACTTGCTAGTGATTCAAGATAACCAAGACTTAATCCCTGTAACTATAACTTTTGAAAATAATTTGAGTATGGTAAAACATTGTTGATAAAAGAGAATGACTCACATTGCACGTTTAATTTGGACAGAACCCTGCCTACTAATTTAGTCTTGTAACCTAGGTAAATAACAATGCACATGAAGCTAGGCTAGTAACTTAATACAACTTTTACGATAACTCACGAAATTAAAACCCTCACGACGAATGACAAAGTATAGCCCGAATTTGGGTAGCACTTAAACATCCATCGGATCGGTTTCAATCGATCGGACATTGTATCGTAGCAGTGATCGAGTTATTACCCTGTTGTCGCAGCAGAGGGTCGAGATTTGATTGTTTTTAGAAAGATCAGAGCACAAAGTAACGTAGAAAATGAATTTTCACGTCGTAACAAACATTCCATGCAAGTGCCAAACCCCTGATATATATACTGAAAAATGGTCTCTCTCTCGCGTGGCGCGCCAGACCCACCTGGTCCTGGCGCGTGGCGCGACGGCTACCCTTTTAGGGTAGGGTAGCCTCGTGTCTAACATAGCCCTGGTGAGTCAAGTTTCGATGAAATTCGTGTTTTACAACGATTTTTGAGGATGATTATCAATTAGGGGATACCCCCTTGAGTTTTAGGGGGCCCTGATCCTAGTTTCGATTATTCTGAAAAATTTATGGGTCATGCCATACTACTTGGGGGTCTCAATTAGGGTTTCCTATTGGACATTAATAAAATAAGAAATAATAATTTTGGCTAGAGTTGTTACATCCTCCCCACCTTATTTAAAATCTCATCCTCGAGAATTACTGGAACAAGTTGGGATATTTTCGCTTCATTTCTGATTCCAGTTCCCAAGTGTACTCAGGTCCTCTCTTTGAATCCCACTTGACTTTGACCAGTACTAGTCTTTTGTGCTTGAGAAACTTGACCTTTCTGTCTTCTATTTGAAGTGGTTTCTCTACAAATTTTAACTTTTCATTTACCTCTATGTCTTGGAGAGGTACTACCAGGGATTCGTCAGATAAACACTTCTTAAGGTTAGATACATGAAATATGTCATGTAATCCAGCCAGCTCTTCTGGTAGTTGTAGGCGATAAGCAACTGGTCCTATTCGTTGGGTCACTGGGAATGGTCCTATGTACCTTGGACTTAGCTTTCCTTTCTTACTGAACCGAACTACTCCTTTCCAAGGAGAAACTTTTAAGAGTACCTTGTCTCCAACTTGAAATTCTAACGGCTTGCGTTGATTGTCGGCACAACTCTTCTGGCGATCTCGAGCCGTTTTCAGTCTTTCCTTAATTTGAGTTATCTTGTCGGTAGTTTCTTGTATGATTTTAGGACCTGATAATTGACTTTCTCCAATTTCTGCCCAACAAACTGGAGTTCTGCACTTTCGCCCATACAGTGCTTCGAATTGGGCAGCTTCGATGCTTGCATGATAACTATTGTTATAGGAGAATTCAATTAAGGGTAGGTGATTATCCCAGCTTCCACCGAAATCTATTACACATGCCCTGAGCATGTCTTCCAGGGTTTGAATCGTCCTTTCACTTTGTCCATCTGTTTGGGGATGGTAGGCAGTGCTTAAATTCAGTCTAGTCCCCATGGCTTCTTAGAAACTTGTCCAGAAATGCGAAGTGAAACGACTATCTCTATCCGATACAATAGAGAGTGGAACTCCATGTAAGGATACTACCTCGTCTATGTAGAATTTGGCTAATCTTTCCATACTGAAAGTTTCCTTCATGGGTAGAAAATGAGCTGATTTGGTTAATCGATCCACAATTACCCAAATCGCGTCGTTACCTTTCCTGGTTTTAGGTAACTTAGTAACAAAATCCATGGTTATTAGTTCCCATTTCCAAACAGACATTTCTATCTGTTGGAGTAACCCTGAAGGTTTCTGGTGTTCTGCCTTAACTTGCGAACAAGTTAGACACTTAGATACATATCTAGCTATGTCCTTTTTCATTCCTATCCACCAGAAATTATTTCTTAAATCTTGGTACATCTTATTATTTCCAGGATGCATGGTATATCTAGATTTATGGGCTTCCTCTAAAATCTTATTTCTTAACTCTCCTTGCTTAGGTACCCAAATCCTTTTCTTGTGAAATCTCCAAATTCCATCAGCCCCTTGCTCCAATTCTTTTATTCTTCCTTTCATTCCTTCAGCATCATCCTTGATTGCTGTTTCTTAAATGTTCTTCAGTTGTTCCATTAAATCTAACTGTAGATTTAATCTAAGAGCATGAACTTGCTTTTGCTTTTCATGATACTTATGACTTAGGGTATCTGCGACTACATTTGCTCTTCCTTCGTGATATTGAATATCACAGTCGTAGTCACTTAGAATTTCCATCCATCTTCTTTGTCTCATGTTCAATTCTTCTTGCCCAAATATGTACTTTAAGCTTTTATGATCTGTATAAATGGTAAACTTACTTCCATACATATAGTGTCTCCAAACCTTAAGGGAAAAAATTATCGACCCTAATTCTAAGTCGTGTGTCGTATAATTTTCCTCATGCTTTTTCAATTGCCTTGAGGCATACGCAATTACCTTTTTGCGTTGCATCAACACACATCCTAATCCTAGCTTAGAAGCATCACAGTAAACTTCAAAATCTTCTGTCCCTTCTGGTAAGGCAAGAATTGGGGCGTTGGTTAACCTTTGCTTTAAAATCTTAAAAGCCTCTTCTTGCCTAGGTCCCCATTCAAACTTAACTGTTTTACAGATTAGCTTAGTTAATGGTACAGCTATCTTAGAGAAATCCTTAATGAAGCGCCTATAGTACCCAGCTAATCCTAGAAAACTTCTAACTTCCGTGGCTGATTGCGGGACCTTCCATTGGGTGATCACTTCTATTTTGGAGGGATCTACGTGAATACCTTCGTGATTCACCATATGTCCTAAAAATTGCACTTCCTGCAGCCAAAATTCTGTAACACCCTTAATACTGGACGAAATTTAATTAATAATTATATGAAATTCATACTATTCAGAGTTTACAAAACTTTTCGTTGTTTAAAGTCCATACATATTTGTGATAGTACCCAAAAGAAATCCAAGATAGTACATAACAAGTTTTAAGTTAACCCTTGCTAGTCAACTAACAACTAGTTTAAAGGAATTAAAACACGGTTAACAAACCATTTACAACATGATTAAAGTCTAGACAAGGTTAAGTTTTGGTGTGGAAGCTTCAAAATGCGTGTTCGGTTCTTGACAACATACTTGATCACCATCCGGAAGGACTCCATCCATACCTAGGGTCAAAACCACTAAAAACATTAGTTTTGACATTAATATAGTACATATAAACGAATTCCGACATCGAAAAATAAATAAAATACTAAGTTTCCTGGGCTCTACCGTAATTTACGGTATCTACCGTAAATTACGGTAGACCCTGAATAACCTTGGTCTGCCGTAAATCAGTAGAGGTTCACCGTAAGACCTTTGTTTTCCACCATAAATTACGGTGGAGACCGTAGTTTACGGTGGACGCTGTAACTTTGCCATTTAACTATTTTGTGAACTTCGCCCTAATCCGCATACCGTTTTAGGCTATTTCTTTCCTGTATGTCTGTAAATTCATTACGGACAAATTCATTCCGATTACCTTACCAACAATTGACTCACCGATCATACGGCTAAAAGTTACTATACTATCATTCATTCGACCCATTCTAACTATAATTGTATATTTCCAATTTCTTATTCTAAGACCTTTTAGATGCCATTACCCAAGTTCCCGGGCTTGTACATCTTGGTGTCTTTGCGCTATTCATGGCTTTGTGTTTCCTTGGAACTAAAAGCTTGTTTCCTCGGAATTCAACATTCCATTTTAAACGTCCTTTTCAACATACCCCCATTTATTATTCCAATATCCTGAATTCACAACTTAAAGTATCATAGCTAGGTTCATAAGCATAGTGCAATCCAACACTTAACAACTTACGAAACCATCATATCTCTATTGTCATGATTCCTTTTATGGTATCTATTCAACCCGTTTGACTATCTAGTGAAAACCATCACTTTATTAACAAGTCAAACCCAGTCCCAAGTCTTTATTTCGACCCGTTTGATGTTCAAGTGAACTACGCCACTTTAGAACACGTCAAAGGCATCCTTTACACTATGATTCTATCTATACACTAAACTCAAACATATATGCGTAATTTAACGAGACCAAAGTCACGTACCTTTAAAGCACACCTTTTCCGCGTGTATCACCTCCGACGTGTCCACTTGACGTTCCGGATTCCTTGCCTAAAGAGTTCAATTCATAACAAAATTAGAACTCTTTCATAAGCTTTAACGCATTATTTCTTAACATTTTTAAATCTGCGTTTTACCCAACCTTTAACATTTTAACCCTCATTTAGGCGTTTTATCAAACACCTAGCGGGTCAGATTTCTACATGATCTAAACCAAGTTCATGACTTGAGTTTATCACCATAATTAACTTCAATTAGACTACATGTCCATATTTTAACATCAACAATTTAGAGATTTCCTCATAATTTCAATTTACACTAGAACAAGAGTTTTAATCCTAGTGTTTATCAAGTTCCACTAACATATTAGTCACCCACTATGGTGATTTTGATCCTTACAATTATCATGCAAGAATTTATCAAGAAATCATCGAGGGTTTGTCCCTAAACCTTATATCACTTCCAATTTCTTGTTTACAACACATAATTAAGCTCTACACTCGATTTCAATCACATGCATGAACTTTGAATCGAATCAAAATGCCTAATTCGACATACCTTATGATCCCTTTGTCGAGGTGATCACGATTCTATGTTCAGATTTCGATTTCTACTTGATTTTGGCCTTCAATTTGATAGTTTAGTAGAAGTTAGGGGTTTTGGGAGTGAGGGTGTCGCCCCTCCTGTTCTTGATCGACCAGAGACCTCAATTGAGGTGTTTGGTTTTGTTTTTGATTAAAACTAATAATAATAGTTTCAAGTTTGACAACATTGGCCCCTCTACTTTTGTTTAACATTTAGTTTTGGTTATTCTAACCTTATTTCAAGTTATTTCTAGACTTATAGTTAACTAGGTTATAATTTCCTAGTTAAATAAATTCTTGTTTATTTATACTTTATAACTATAATATAAAGTGTTATATTTTCGGGATATTATGTCACACCCCCAAAATCCACACGCAGAGTATCACCGCTTGGAGGCGTGACTAACCAGGATCAAGCCACCAATCATATTGAACAAGCATGTAAGTAAACATAATTCAACCAAACAATATGAAAGGTGTTCAAAACCAAAGCATAGTTAAGTGTTTAGCGGAAGCATAATTGTAAAACCCATTGAAAGTATTAAATACGAAATAAAGTAATGTTCATAGCATGGCACACACTGCCATGTCCCACAACAACCGTTCCTCCCTGTGCAAGCTCCATGAGTACCTAATGACCTGCAAGGCATGTAGCAACGAATCAACAACAAAGTTGAGCGAGTTCACAGTTGGTTGTTTGGTTATAGTTTTCATTTCGTAAATCGTATGTTCATTTTGTAAACCATGTATCGTATTAATTCGTATCGCGGCCATTCCAGGCATGTTTGCGATGATTAGTGGGGGCTTCCCATGTGTAACTAGACCATGCGTATCGACTGCTACGAAAATGTAAGAGGTGCCCTAAGTCAATGTCTATCAGCATTGACCCTTTGCCCATAGTCCATTAGTACACGCCCGTCCGACTGGCACGGTGTGAGGTTTGTTAAACCTAATAGCGCTATTGTAACACCTGTGCCTCCACGGCCATCAAACAAATACCAAACCAATGAAATATTGTATTTCATACTTGGGATTTGTAAAAATATGTGTATCATTTGCACATATCAATTTTTGTTCGATTTCAAACTCTAAATCGCTTTCTGGAAGGTTATACGCGCACTGATGCGTAAATATAACCAGTTTAATGCAACAAACACTCCGGAATAGTGACATAGGCTTAACATACCTTAAATAACCTTTACATAACTTAGATATAAGTTTTGGAAGGTTTGGTGTGGTGAAATCAAAGTTTAATCGCTTACAGGGACTAAATTTGACAAACTGCGAAAGTATGCCAATTTGAACTGTAACAGACCTTCCGGAACATGACCATAAGTTAAACATACCATAAATATCCTTTACATAGCTTAGAAATAGGCTTTGAGGGGTTCGGTGTGCTAAAATAAACTTTTGGGTCATTCAGGGACTAAAAGTGTCAAAAAGTGCACAAGTTTGCATTTTCGCGCATAACTTACGTTCTGAATACATCCGGACATCAAAAAAATTATGTTAGCACTAAAATATTTTATTTTAGTGTTCGCCATAAGAAAAATCCATTCGTGACGTCATTTGGATCGTTTTTCGCATTCAGGACCAGATTCGATGTATTAGCCGTTGTTTAATTCACAACCACACATTCTAACTTGCTTAGTCAGCGGATAAGGATGGAATTTAGGCACCATGACATTTCAACACATGTATGGATGGAATTTAAACACCTAAACACCATGACATTTCAACACATGTATGGATGGAATTTAAACACCTAAACACCATGACATTTCAACACATGTACGGATGGGATTAAGGCACGTTTTCCATGAAACGATCTTAACGGTTCGGGTATTCCTATAAATACCCATCCACCCCCATTGCTAAAATCACTAGAACTTTGATTTGAGAAACTCTAAGTTGAAACTATTGTTTCATACCTGAGATTTTTGAATCGAGGTTAGCATTCGGGGACCCTTCGTAAGTATTCTTTCGTTCTTTTCCTTATTTTATTGCTTTTCGAGTCAGAAAGTCAAACTTTGTTTGACTTTCAGCGTTGACCAGTAATGGTCAATGCGAAGTTCGTTTGAACTTCGCAACGTGAGTGTAATCACGTTGGTCATAGTCCCTTGGGACTATGCCCACTGATTACCACGTTGTCTAGGGTCGTAGGGTAGGCGATCTAATAAATCGCCTATACCTTCGAGCCCGACCCAGTTTGGTCGATCATTAGGATCCGACCAAATACATTAGGTGACCCTAGTATAGGGCATAACCTTCCGAGGTTATACCCTATGGTCACATCGTTTAAGTAGTTGTATGATAGGTAGTTTATATGCCTTAGGTAAATTACCAGAATACCCTTTTCATGTATAATTGGTAATTAAGCATATGTAACCTAAAATTTTGTCACATAACTGATTATGTAACATGTTTAGGCATATAACACTTGTCATAGGACTAGTTAGACGGTCCGAACGCGTTTCACGCACACGACGCGTTAAAGTAGCATAAGTTACCTTAATGGGTCGCGATGGGTCGATAATACTTAGGTTAAGTTTCATTTAGTATGTAGGCTTTGTTAAACCATATCATATGAGTTCCTACACTCATTTGGTTTACAAACCCTCCTGCTACCCAGTCTTCCGATTTAGGTCCGGGTTAATTATGTAATTACCTATATTAGGTACCGTTTGATTTCCGGGACTCCTCTAGCTTTCTTGGTAGTTGTTCAAGACTCCTAAGCACTCCCAGGCGAGTACATTATTCCCCTCTTTTACTGTTTTCAACTGTTTTGGGGTGACTCATATGTGCTAAATGTTTTAACAATGGTTTCAAGAACAATTACAATGTGGTTTCAAGGACAATAACAATTATTTCAAGAACGCTAACAATGATTTCAAGAACGAATACAATGATTTCAAAAACTAATAACAATTTCAAAAAGTGAACAAACTTGTTGGTTGTAGTTTACATGACCGATGACATTCATTAGCAATGATCAAGCCGACCAGTATTAGGTTATGGTACCATAGGATCTGACAAATCCCGTTATTTACTGCACCCATTGTTATGTGTGGGTGTTGTGGGTAGCGACTGAATCTGTAATTATTAACTTATCCTTTGGTAAGGGTTTGTTAAGAACGAGAGCGAGAGCGAGTTGGAACGAGGAACGCGTCAAGAAGGTTTGAATGTTATTAGAGAATCGATCATAAAGTAGTTCACGATTAAAACAAGAACGATTAGAACGATTAAAACAAGAACGATTTGAACGAATGGGTAACGATTGGGTAAACATTTGTACATGATTTACATTTGATCATGCATTTACACGAAACATAGTATTGGTTTAAACCAAGTTTTACTTCAATACTTTGTTGTTGTGCATATGGTTTAGTTGAGACATTTCACTTGCCATACATGGATATTTGACATAGAAATTTTGACATGAATTACATCTTGACATGAATACTTTGACATATTATTCAATACATTTGACAATTGATTTAAACATAGACATTTTACATTGTTTGGTTTGGTTTGATTAAGTGATTAAGTAACGATGCGTGTGTAATATGATACAAACATGGTGGATACGCCGCTGGTACTTCCTATATATAAGTGTTTGTATGGTATTACATATTGTAGCGTTATTTGAATCATTTCAGTTTGAGACATAGAACATTTTATACAAGTAACATACTTTTCACAAGACATTTATTTACAAACAACTTATCTTACACAAACTCATTTTTACATGGTTATTCATTTAATCATGCATTATTCTCTTATTTATACTTATCATCCGAACTTATTATTTTTCAAATGATTTACAAAGACAAAGCAAATTACAAGGTTCATGACTAAACATTTTCTCAAACAGAAGTCATGAAACTTATTTTCAACAAAACTAATGTATTCGCCAGCATTTCTTTGCTGACCTCGTTTTCACATATGTTTCAGGTATTGTTGGATGATATCGATTGATAAGATGCATGCTCACATAGGACTGGACAAGGCCTTAGTGACTCAATAACAATGATAGACTATGTTTAAATAGTGTATTTAGATTTCCAGACGATGTAATTACTCAATGTTTAATAAAACGAAACACTTTTGATATCCATGGTTATGAAACATTAATTCTGTTGCAACACGCCCCGATGTTTCCGCCGCGATTTGTTGTTTTACGCGGTCGGGGTGTGACAGCTATTAACTAATGACCCGCTCGCCAAAGGCCTCGGCGATTAAGTCGATAAATGAGGGACTTCCTTTGATAGAGTTGATGGTCTTATAGTCGTGTACGTAGGTTTTACGTACGTGCCCTTCAATCCGAGGACAATAGTCAGTATAAGTGTACGTAGGTTTTACGTACGTGCCCTTCAATCCGAGGACAGTAGTAAGTATAACTGTATGTAGGTTTTACGTATGTGCCCTTCAATCCGAGGACAATAGTAAGTAGTTCATTAGTAATGGTTGTACGAGTAGTTATTCAATCCCATTCCCAACCCACCGGGAATCCCATGCCTTGGCTAGTGTGAACTCACCTTGGTTTGCTCGGCAGATACATAGAAAGGTCAAGTCTAGCTGCTAGTGGTCAACCACGTCCTAACATGGTTACCATACAAGTCAGGTTTTGGTTTCAAGTAGTGCACATAAGTATCACATAAGCTAGCAGATAAGGAACACATACAGATCATGGCAAACACATAATTCATGTTAACACATTAACAGTCATAACGTATCCAACTTGTGCGATCAAGAGATTGGGCTCAATAATAGTCGGCCCAACCCCTTGTGCGATCAGCATGACTTGTGTGATCCACAATGGGTTGTGCGATTGGAAAACTAACCCGGCCCAAATAACATAAATAGTCTAACATGTATACGGCCCAAACAAACGAAACAATTTAAATAATCTTGTGCGGTCCAGTTCGTCTTGTGCGACTGGACAATTCTTGTGCGACCGAATTTGGGCTTCAAGGCCCAACAATACAATACTTTGGTCTTGTGCGGTTAAGTTCTTCTTGTGTGATTCAAAAACTTGTGCGATCCAATGACTTGTGCGACCGGTTTACCAAATCTCAAAGTTTAAGGAAATTAGTTATATTGTTTCCATTTATGCGATTCAATCAAACAATTTAACAGTTTCAAATCTTGCAATATTCGATCAATTTAAACAATCACCAATTAATGAGTTAATTTATATGAACTCAGATTATTTTCAATCATAAGCAATTAACAACTACATGTCAATCATCATCGGCTATGTCAGATTCAACTTCAACAAGTACAATATCATTTCATCCTTTACTTCACATAATATTAATCATAACAATCATGTGCACCTAATTATTAAAACCCTACACTATTCTGACAATTCTGTTAGGATAGGCACATGACTTGATTTGATCAAAACTACAAACTAGAAATTGGGTGCATACGTGGACTTTGGAGGGGAGTAACTTTGGCAGCCACTAACACATATAATCATATAAAAACAACATCATGTGCATGGGGAATTTTCGATGGCAGCTTGCAACAATTACAAGGAGGTTATTCTTGTTTTAATCATCAACCCACTACTTCAATATTCCAAATAAAATCACATCAGATCCCTATCAAATATAATCACACCCGACAAATCACCTAACATAATCATCACATAGACTAACACATGAACAAGATCAATAACTATGCATTAAGAGTTTACGTAGACATGAGTACTAACCAAGTAATGCCTCGACGAGAGGGGGGGTTTCTCCAGTTGTCGCACGATCTCAAGGAGAGAGTATGAGCTTTAGGGTTTTGTGATTATGTCAAATACTAACTTAATGAGAGGGTTATATTCGCTGACTGTGAGCCGAGCCCAAAAACTCGGGTTTTGTTTGGGCCGAGGGATAGCCCAAGCTAATTTAAAGAGTGTTGTGTCACTCGGGGTGTATTGTGCAAATCGGGTATACATTGTGTGATCCACATATGTTACACGTATATACATAACACACTACAACTTCATAACATTTATCACATAATTAAAACATAACATTCAATAAATCATAAAGGTCCACATAATCACATAACGTTCCACATACGTTACATCAAAGTACAAAGAGGTTCAGAAATACGAGTTGTCACATGTTACAAGTCCACCCCCCTTAAAAAGGGTTTCGTCCCCGAAACCGAATTTACGTACCAAAAAGTATGGGGTAGAGCCGTTGCATCTCTTCTTCGGATTCCCATGTGGTATCCGCACCCTTCCTGTGTTCCCATTTAACCTTTACTTGGTTAATCACTTTGTTCCTCAAACTCTTCTCTTTACGATCTAAAATCGCAATTGTTTTACTGCATAGTTGAGGCTGTTATCCACCTCGATATCATCGTAGTGGATACGAGCAGTTTCGTCTGCTAAACATTTTCGGAGATGTGACACGTGGAATGTGCTATGAATCCCACTCAACTCCTCGGGTAGTTCGAGACGATATGCTACTTTACCAACCCTTTCGGTGATTTTGAATGGCCCAATAAATCTTGGGCTCAATTTCCCTCTTTTTCTGAACCGTATTATTCCTTTCCACGGCGATACTTTCAGCATTACCTTATCACCCACTTGAAACTCAATTGCCCTATTTCGTTTATCCGCGTACGACTTTTGTCGATCCTGAGCTGCTTTTAGGTGAGTTTGGACCATGTCGATCTTCTCATTCGTAGTTCGGATTATATCAGTAGGTGCTAGTCCTCGTGGACCCACTTCTCCCCAATATACCGGGGTTCGACACTTTCTACCATATAACATCTCATACGGGGCCATTTTAATGCTCGAGTGATAGCTATTGTTATATGAAAATTCGACCAAGGGTAGATAGACATCCCAACTACCCCCGAAGTCAATAATGCAAGCCTGCAGCATATCCTCCAACGTTTGTATTGTTCTTTCACTCTGCCCATCCATTTGTGGATGGTAAGTGGTGTTAATGAACAGTTTAGTCCCCATTTGTTCTTGGAAGTCACGCCAAAAATTCGAAGTGAACCGAGTATTTCTGTCTGACACAATGGATGTCGATACTCCATGACGTGCTATGATTTCATTGGTGTACACCTCCGACATCTTCTCGGATGTATAAGTCTCACGAATCGGAATGAAGTGAGCACTTTTTGTCAATCTATCCACGACTACCCATATAGCATCAAACCCGCGGTTGGTTTTGGGTAATTTAGTCAACAAATCCATGGTGATTTGTTCCCATTTCCAAACTGGGATGTCCAATGGTTGTAACTTACCATATGGCTTTTGGTGCTCCGCTTTGACTTGCAAGCAGGTCAAACACTTCACCACATATTTCACGATGTCTCTTTTCATTCCGGGCCCCCAATAATTTTGTTTTAAATCGTTATACATCTTGGTCACCCCCGGATGTATCGAATAACGAGATTTATGGGCCTCGTCAAGTAGAAGTGCCTTGGCCCCACATGAGTTTGGAACCCAAATCCTCCCAAATCGAGTTTTCAATCCTTGGTTGTCATCCGCTAAGTCTTTTAACTGCCCAAATATTCTTTCCCTTTTTACATTTTCTTCCTTTATTGCTTCAATTTGAGATTTCCGGATTTGCTCAAGCAAACCCAATGTCACAATTAGTTGCATCAATCGTACTCGAATAGGCGTATAATCTGTCTTTCGGCTCAACGCGTCTGCCACTACATTAGCCTTCTCGGGGTGGTAATGTATTTCACAATCAAAGTCTTTGATGGTTTCCAACCACCGTCTCTGCCTCATATTTAATTCCTTCTGATCGAAGAAGTACTTCAAGCTTTTATGGTCGGTAAAGATAGTGCACTTCACCCCATATAAATAATGCCTCCATATTTTCAAGGCGAACACCACCGCCGCCAACTCGAGGTCATGGGTAGGATATCTCTTCTCATGAGTCTTTAGCTGCCTCGAGGCATAGGCTATAACCTTGCCTCGTTGCATCAAAACGCAGCCAAGCCCCGAATGTGATGCATCTGAGTAAACTACCATGTCGTCTGTTCCATCCGGTAATGACAATACCGGTGCATGGGTCAGTTTTTCCTTAAGCGTTTGGAACGCCCTTTCTTGATCATCACCCCAGATAAACTTTTCGTCTTTACGGGTTAATTTGGTTAATGGCATAGCAATTTTGGAGAAATCATGTATGAATCTTCGATAATAACCCGCAAGCCCCAAAAAGCTTCTGATCTCCGAAGGATTCTTCGGTGGATCCCATCTCGCCACGGCTTCTATCTTTGAAGGGTCTACTAACACCCCGTTTGCACTAATGATGTGCCCGAGAAATTATACTTCTCGCAACCAGAAAGCACATTTTGAGAACTTTGCGTACAATTTCTCTTTTCTGAGCGTCTCTAATACTTCACACAAATGATTTGTGTGTTCCGCTTCATTCTTCGAGTATATCAAGATGTCATCAATGAACACTATTACCGACTTATCTAGCATAGGCTTACAGACCCGGTTCATGAGGTCCATGAAAGCCGCGGGTGCATTAGTTAACCCGAAGGACATCACAAGGAACTCATAATGTCCATACCGTGTACGAAAAGCCATCTTCGGTATATCTTCCTCCTTGACTTTCAACTGATGGTATCCCGATCTAAGGTCGATCTTGGAGAACCAACTTGCGCCTTGCAATTGATCAAATAAATCGTCGATTCTTGGGAGTGGGTATCGATTCTTCACCGTAAGTTTATTTAACTCCCGGTAATCGATACACATGCGCATGCTCCCATCCTTCTTTTTCACAAATAGCACCGGTGTGCCCCACGGAGACACACTAGGCCGGATAAACCCTTTGTCCAGCAGATCTTGAATTTGTGACATCAATTCTTGTAATTCTGATGGCGCGAGTCGATACGGCGCCTTGGCCACAGGTTTCGCGCTCGGAATCAATTCGATCCCAAACTCTACCTCCCGTTCTGGCGGTATTCCCGGTAGGTCTTCCGGAAATACGTCGGCATATTCACGTACCACCGGTACATCTTCAATCTCTAGTGACCTCTTGTCTGGTTCGTTCGCGTATATCATGAATGCCCTACAACCGTGCCTAATGAGCTTGCGAGCTTTAATCATTGAACACATAACGGGATTACCCCCTTTTCACCGTATATGGTAACAGATTTTCCACTTGGAGATGTTAGTTTTATCTCCTTGCGGAAATATACAACTTTCGCATGGTGTCGAGATAGCCAATCCATCCCGACTACTACTTGGAATTCTCCCATCGACATAGAAATCAAGTCTATTGAATATTCTTCAACGTCAATGCTTATCTTACAATCTCGACATACATCACACACAAGGAAACTTTTGTTATCACCTATTTCTACTTCTAATGGCATAGGCAATTTTGTTAGTACAAAAGAAGGATGTCAAATAAATCCATGTGAAACAAAGGAATTATTCGCACCCGTATTAAATAACACATGTGCGGGAATTGAATTTATGGCAAATATACCTGAGACCACATCGGGCTCTGTTTTTGCCTCCATTGCTGTTAACTGGAAAGATCTTGCCTTTGCTCTTGGTGTCTCAGTGTGTGTATTCTTGTCATCTTTCTTTCCGATCAACTCCGGGCACTCAGATTTCTTGTGACCTGGCTGGTAGCATTTGTAACTCACCGACACCTTCCCCGGGCACAATGCAGCCGTGTGCCCCGTTTTCCCACATATAGGACACAGTTTGTCCTTGAACCGGCACTCACCTTTGTGCCCCTTCCCGCATATCTTACAGTTTGATGACCCGCTTTTCCCTTCTTGTTTCTTTGAGGATTCTGTTGTGCGTGCCTTTTTCGTTGGGCTTGGATTGACTATCTGCGCCCTTCTTTCACCTCTTTCAATCTGTTTCTTCAACTCTATCTCCCGTTCCCGAGCAACGTTTATAATCTCGGTGAGGGTCTCATACTTTGAAGGAGTCATAAACTCCCTATACTCGGCGCTCAACATATTATAATAATAATATATTTTCTGCTCCTCATTCGTTATCAATTCGTCACAAAACTTCATCTTATCCATGAATATTCCCGTGATTTTATCAATAGATTCACCCTTGTGTCAAAGCTGCATGAATTCTTCCTTGATCTTGTTAATGACTGCCTTGGGACTGTGATGTTTAAGAAACGACATCTTAAACTCATCCCATGTCATAGCTTTAGCCGCTTCGCTTCCAATTTCTTTCTTCTTGTTATCCCACCAGTCTTTCGCTTGACCCCTTAACTGACCTGTGCCATAGGCTACGTAGTCGTCTGGATCACAATGAGTCCTTTCGAATACTCCCTCCATATCGCTTAGCCACCGCTGGCATATTATCGGGTCAACCTCCCCATTGTAAATTGGCGGTTTGCACGCCATGAACTCTTTATATGAACAAGACTTTGTTGGTGCACTGCATCTGTCGACTTCGTCTTGTATCGAGTCTTAGTCTTAGAATGTTAGATTAGAGCACGTTTTACAAGAAAATTAGAGTATGTATGTAATTAGGAGGCTGATTTCGCTCATAGGGTCTTAATCATGATATTTCGCTTATATGTACACATGGGTTTCGCTTATATGACATGTTAGGGTTTCGCTCATAAGGTCATGTACCTTGGAGCGAAATCACCAGCCCTATATATAGGGTCCCATGAGCGAAATCAGTTAAGATTGCCTTGTATACCATACCGAAGTACTGTCGGTGTGAAGAACTGCATGTAATTGTGTGTTAATCAATACAATCAGTAGTTATAGTGAAGAATCAGCTATTTCTAACTTTGTTTCTTGTTATTCCGCACCTGAAACGAAGTTGAACACCTCTGAACTACTCGTTCGGGTCGAGACACGATCCTACAAGTGTATCAGAGCTTCAGGAGGAGGAGTTATACAGAGATTTGCTGGATTTCATCATAATTTCTTACTTCTACACCTTCTTTCTTCAGTTCAGAAAGTTTTATCGGTCAAAATCAACTCAAAATTTCACAGATTGTGCGTAATTGGACATAGACAAATCCCTGAAAGTTTGACACTGAAATTCGGACTAAAAATGAACCAAATTAACTTCCGATTAGATTTCGCTTTTACGAACACTTTGTGATTTCGCTTATTGGAACAACCTGATTTCGTTCATAGCTGCACAAATCTTTGATTTCGCTCATAATTACCATCAGATTTCGCTCCAGTGTCACACATTAATCAGTGATTTCGCTCCAGTGAACAATACCAGTGGTTTCATCTTTGTGAACAACCTAATTTCGCTTTTAAGGTCACCCAACAACCCGATTTCGCTTTTGAGTACATATAAATCTCTGATTTCGCTTTTAAGAACATCCAAGAGTCCTGATTTCGCTCAAAAGGACAGTTGTGTACATTTTTAAAATCTGAAACATGGACGGAGATTTTTATAACGCATTCGCTACACCGCTTAACTCGATGAGTATTGCACAGAACACGATGTTGGAGAACGAAACAGGAACGATGCAAAAACCTCCGAAACTCATGAACATCGAGGAGTACAAGAGTTGGGAAGAAAAGTTTGAAAACTGGGTACAGGCAAATTATCTAGATGCATGGGAGAATGTCGAAACAAAATACGTTAGACCAATGAATGACGATGAAGAGAAAATTCCAATTAAAGATCTAAGTGCTGAAAACCGGAAGAAATACAAAGATGAGAAGATGATGTTAAGTATTATTCAACAAGAAGTTAAAGAAGACATCCTGGTTTTATTACAACATAATGGAACATCTTATTCAATATGGAAAGCATTGAAGTCAAAGTTTCAAGGCAGTGAGGAAATGGTCAAGAACAAGAAGTCATTACTGAAAAAAGAGTTTGATTTGTTCCGAGGATTGAAAAATGAGAACACTAAGCAAATCATTGAAAGATATTGCAATCTGCTTGCTAACATGAAGAGGTTGAAGATCAATAAAGATAATGAGGAATTGATTGAAAAATTATCAGATGCGTTACCGTATGAAACGTGGGGTACTTATCTCATGATGCTCAGAAACAAGAAAGGTTTTAAATATTTGACACTGATCAAGTTTATTGATAAGATTGAAGCTCAGGAGATGGAGCAGAGAAAGGTTATAAGAATGAAAGATTTCGACGGTGAACAAGATATAGGACTTTACTACAAAGGTGGTGTGAGTGATAAATTCACGAACTTGTCACCGAAAGTTCAAACAACATTCAATGCAAAGAGTTCATCTGAAAGTTCTTCTAAAGGATCAAGCAGCAACACAAGTTTTTCATCATATCCATCCTTTGATCCGAACGTTTTAACAACAAGAAATGGCAAAAAGCTTCAATGCAACATTGTATTGAACATTGAAAATGATCAGGAATATTCTGAAGAATTAGCAAAAAGTCATATGTCTTTATTGGGAACTGTTCTTGAATCTTATGGTAGTTTTGTTGCAGGTCGAATCGGGAATCCAATGCTAACAAAGGAAGATTACGACCAGATAGATGCTGAAGAGATGGAACCGATGGACATAAAATGGTGCTTGGCCAGCGTGTTGAGGAGAGTTGAGAAATTCAAGCAAATCACTGGAAGAGATGCTCTTCGTGAGGCTGGTGCTTCTAATTTAGGTTTTGACAAATCTAAAGTCACTTGTTTTCGTTGCAGGGAGAAGGGTCACTTCAAGAGGGAGTGCACTAATCGCGAAGCAAGTGGAGCTCAGAATCCTTTTAACAACAATGATTACTACCGAAAAGCCATCTACCATCAAGTTGCTCAGCAACCATCTCAACAACATCAACATCAAGCACAAACTGCACATGGAAGAAATGTGATTGAAGATTCTGGAAAGAGAGCGTGTGTGGTGAATCAAGATGAGAAGTCTTCAACAGCATTCAATTGGGATAAATATGTATCAGCTGATGGAAAAGCTTATGTGATTGATCAAGATGATGAAAAGCTACCCGAGGGATTTAGCTGGGCAAATTTCAATTGGGATGATTATATTCCAGACAAAGATTCAAATCACAAAGCATATGTTGTTCGAATTGAAGAAGACAGTGATGATGATACTGAGTATTGGGCGATAAAATTCGATGCTGATATGAAACTGATTGCTGAGAGTGACAATGAAGATGAAAAAGCTAAGAAGAAAAAGAAAAAGATCAGAACACCAGTGAGCAGTGATGACGAAGAAATTCCAGTGATCAACAGGAAAGTAAAGGTTGAAGTTCCGAAGTTCAAAGTTGATGAAGAAGTTGATGCAAAGAAGATTCCAGTGAAGTGTGAAAACTGTGAAGCTGTGAAGAAGCAGAACAGTACACTGATCTATAACTTGAATAGTTTGAAGGAATCTTACGATGTACTGAACAAAGCAATGAACCAATACAATCAAACAAGTGAAGAACAAGCAACAGCAATGAAGACACTTCAAGGAGCTTTCATGATAAAGCATAAAGTTGTGAACAACTACATCGAGAAGTGTGCTGTGCTTGAACAAAAGCTGGAGACACAAAGAATTGAGACTGAAAGAGTAAACCGATTGTTGAAAAGTTACTCATGTACTTCTGATGTCATTGACAGGATCTATCCAATTGCTGAAGGATTGAAAGCATTTGAAGAAGATGAGGTAACTGAAGAACAGAAGATTTCTGAAGAAAAGACTTCTGAAAAGAAGAAAGCAAAGAAGAAGGATACTAAATTGAATGATTCTGGTAAGAAACAAAGTTTCGGTTACAACAAGTGTCCACCCCCGCTTGAAAATGGATATTCTCCAAGAAATCCAAATTCAGAAAGAGTCGAAAAGGCAACAAATTTACAGTGGGAGTCGGAGTCGTCAGTTAACTTGCCAGAAAATATTGATGTGACGTTTACATCATCTGACACTGATCATGAGTCCGAGTTAATAAAGAAAGTTGTCGATCAGGTGTTGGATAGAGATGAAACTGAGGAGTCAAATTCAGTGTCAAAGTCAGAGTCAGAGTCAAAGTCTGGTTCAGAAAATTCGAGTTCGACAGTCAACAGTCCAAATTCTTCGGTTGAAAGGGTTTACAACAAAGAATTCCTGTTATCAAAGTCTAATTTGAATGACGAAACGTTTAAAGTTGCATATACTTTGAATGATTCTGACAAATTATATTTTGATGAGGAATTTCCAATAAGAGGTGTAAAAACTGAGATGATAAAAAAGGTTTTCAAACTCACAGATATTAACATTTCTGAAATAAAAGATTTAAATCTTATTGATAAACCTAATAGATACACCTCAAGAGTACAACAAAGATTAAACAAGAAAAAAGGTTACAGTTCTGGTTCTGGTTTTCACAAGAAACCAAACCCTAACCGTAATTTCAAAAAGAAAGGTCTTGGTTTTACTCCAACAGAAAAACAGAAAAATGAAAAATATGTTCGTGATTTTAAAGAAAAAATGACATTTGTTTCAGGAACTAGCTCTGAAGATGAAGAAAAGAAAGAATTCTGGAGACAGTCAAATAGTGAGTTCCTTGCAAAGAAGCAAGATGACATGAAGAAGATGGCTGAGCAGAGGAAAGATACGAGAACTTGTTTCCAATGCAACACTGTTGGACATATTGCCAGAGATTGTTCTAAGGCAATACCATCAAAACAGGGAGTTTCTCGTAAACAGAAAGAGAAAGTGAATGAGTTTGAACCACCAATTAACCGAACCAAATTATTCAAAAACTCAAAATTTGAAATTGGTGAATGTTCAAACAAATTTTACAACAAAAGAGCTAAATCTGACAACCAGAAATGGGTTGTTAAAAGGTCTGGTGATAGCTCTAGCGATGATTCTGATAGGTCGAAATCAGAGGAGCTATCTTCTGGCGATGAATCTGATTCCACAAAATCAGATGAGCCACAGGTTGTTTCAAAAGGAGAAAAATCAGTTCTGACTGTTGATGATGAAAATTTTCCATCACTTCGGACTGAAAACTATAAAAAGAAAATTGGTAAAGTTGAGATTTCAAACCAATTTTATGATGATAAAAAGTTTTTTGATGTTGAAAAAGCTTTTAACCCCACTGTAAAACATATTTTTGGAAAAATGATTGATCGAAAAGTCAAAGGGGTTAAAGAGTTCTATGAGAAGAAGACGAAGAAAGATAAAGTTGAACCATCCCTGGTTTATGACTGGGATGGCTCATACTATGAACAGTAAGTCTGTGGACTTGCCGGAGCTCCCAGGTTGGTAAGTGTGGAGCAGGTATCGGCATCTTTCTTGAGGAATTTACTACGGTAATGTCAATCATACAAACGGTAAAAGGTTTGTTTGTGTTTGTTTTATATGTGGTAAGAAGATTTGACTGTGCATGCTTGCATATGGTAAATCAAGGACATTAATTTGTACTTGCTTTTTCCTACAAGTGGTTGAAAGACAAGATGATGAACCACATCCCCGAACCTAGTATTGCTATACTTACAAATGGTAAAAACAAACTCATTTTTCGGAAAAATCATTTTGATTAAAACAAACTTAAGTGTTTTGAGATCTAAATGAGAAAATGGTTTGTGAAAGGGGGAGTTCTGATTGTTTATGCCAAGTGAATGGCGATTTGATGTGATTCGATGCCAGTTGTCAAGTTTCTGTATTGTTTGTTTTGCATTTTATGTTTCAAGTGGGTCAAGAGTTAGTTTGTTTTCATATTTTCATTAATGTGTTTTCATTTTAGGGGGAGTAGAATTTTTTTTCAGAAAATCCAAAAACATTTGAAAATTTGAAAAAGCCAAAAACATGATAAAATTCAAAAATGAGTTTTGTTGTATAAAAGATGAAATGATAGTACATCAGTGGACTGTCACAACATGCTAAAGAATTGGAAAGATAAATGTGATAAACGGTCTCACTGATGTTGTGTCAGTAGGTTTTTGCACATTTAGTAGATTGTGACGAGATATAAACCTAAATTCAAACTTGCTTATATCGTGGGGAAACATCTCTCGGATATATGGGTAACCCCCGAAATCTTGTTTGAAAGGTCTCTCTTTCTGAGATACTAGGTCTTTATGCTTAGTGATATCTGGGGTATTATCCCGGGACTTCTGATTTTGCGGAAGCAATGGCCTAGTCCCCGGAGAATACTTTCTACTTGCTTGAAACATAGTGCCGCCCTCAACAAATTGATGAAACAATAAAATTGATAGTCATTGCTGTTGTAAAAAAAGATCCTCTAAAGGGGACACACCATAAGTCGAAGCCGTCATCTCTCTGCGTATACGGAAGTATCGACCTGAGCTCTCACGGCCCCCGCATTATAACCCCTTATAGATATCATTTGTGGTATACTCACTTGTAAGACTGAATATTGGGATCTGGATACGGGAGTATATTCTGAGGTGGGACACGCGATTAAGTTTAAATGCTTAAGATATTAATATCGTATCTCGAATCAGTTGAATTTTGTGTGAGAATTTAAGTGGACCAGTATACTGACAATCTAAGTGAATCGTTTAGAACTTAATATGTTTAAAGCTTAACGGTGTTAGTGATTTGTCTCAACATCTGATATGATCCTCTTACACAAACTCACAAAAATATTGTCTGTAAATATTTCATTTCTGCATTTTCTTGATTCTACAAGTGGTGTCAGTTATTTTCTTTCAGAAAATTCAAAAAGATTTTCGACGACTGATATTGAAAAGCTGTTTTTCAAAATTCCAAGTGCTAAACATGATGAACAGATGGTTTGGGAGAGTGTGTTATTTTGATAAGAAAAACGATATAGTTTCAAGTGGTTCATCAGAAATGAATTGATATGTTTGTTTGTGATAGGATTTTCTAATGATGTCTATATGCTTAAATGTTTATCATAAAACTTATGTTTGTGGTAGAGTTGTATCCAGGATGAGTCAACATTTGAGGGGGAGTGCTTGTTGATGATGATGAATTTAAAGTTGTCAAAATCTAAGAGAAGAAGTTTGTTGGTGATTTAAGAGAAAGAGATGAAGATAGAGAGAGAGAAGCTCAGAGACTAATCAAGACTGAAGAAGTGAAGACATAGCATTGTTGTGACTCGATAGTCGACTCGTCAACATCTGAGGGGGAGTCTGTTGGTGCACTGCATCTGTCGACTTCGTCTTGTATCGAGTCTTAGTCTTAGAATGTTAGATTAGAGCACGTTTTACGAGAAAATTAGAGTATGTATGTAATTAGGAGGCTGATTTCGCTCATAGGGTCTTAAGCATGATATTTTGCTTATATATACACATGGGTTTCGCTTATATGACATGTTAGGGTTTTGCTCATAAGGTCATGTACCTTGGAGTGAAATCACCAGCCCTATATATAGGGTCCCATGAGCGAAATCAGTTAAGATTGCCTTGTATACCATACCGAAGTGCTGCCGGTGTGAAGAACTGCATGTAATCGTGTGTTAATCAATACAATCAGTAGTTATAGTGAAGAATCAGCTATTTCTAACTTCGTTTCTTGTTATTCCGCACCTGAAACGAAGTTGAACACCTCTGAACGACTCGTTTGGGTCGAGACACGATCCTACAGACTTTCGTCCTCCCGACTTTTCCTTTGCTAAATTGGTATTATCCTCCAATTTCTTGATTCTTTCTTCCACCACCGATAATACCGTGTTTTGGATTTTATCGATAAAGCCCGACAAACTGTTTTTGATTGCCTTTCCTACCTCTTCAGCAATCACTTCTCTCGTTTGCTCGGTGACTCTTGGTACCGCATCGTCATTACCTTTATCCGTCATCTTTAACTGAAATGTTTACATAGAGCGTTAAACATTTCATCTTTAGCATATGGTTTATTTACTTCGGTTTATTCAAGTTCATAACTTGTTTTCACCGCTCTTAATTAATGCACTTTCCGGGTTTGAGTGTATTAACACGCTCTTCCCATGCATATCTGAAATGTTTACATCGAGCGTTAAACATTTCATCTATAGCATATGGTTTATCTACTTAGAACAATTAATTCTTACCGGATGCTTGATCAAGATTGAACCGAACACACTCTACTAACAACCTTGAGCTCTGATTACCAACTTGTAACATCCTTAATACTGGACGGAATTTAATTAATAATTATATGAAATTCATACTATTCAGAGTTTACAAAAACTTTTCATTGTTTAAAGTCCATACATATTTGTGATAGTACCCAAAAGAAATCCAAGATAGTACATAACAAGTTTTAAGTTAACCCTTGCTAGTCAACTAACAACTAGTTTAAAGGATTTAAAACACGGTTAACAAACCATTTACAACATGATTAAAGTCTAGACAAGGTTAAGTTTTGGTGCGGAAGCTTCAAAATGCGTGTTCGGTTCTTGACAACGTACTTGATCACCATCCGGAAGGACTCCATCCATATCTAGGGTCAAAACCACTAAAAACATTAGTTTTGACATTAATATAGTACATATAAACGAATTCCGACATCGAAAAATAAATAAAATACTAAGTTTCATGGGCTCTACCGTAATTTACGGTATCTACCGTAAATTATGGTAGACCCTGAATAACCTTGGTCTGCCGTAAATCGGTAGAGGTTCACCGTAAGACCTTTGTTTTCCACCGTAAATTACGGTGGAGACCGTAATTTACGGTGGACGCTGTAACTTTGCCATTTAACTATTTTGTGAACTTCGCCCTAATCCGCATACCGTTTTAAGCTATTTCTTTCCTGTATGTCTGTAAATTCATTACGGACAAATTCATTCCGATTATCTTACCAACAATTGACTCACCGATCATACGGCTAAAAGTTACTATACTATCATTCATTCGACCCATTCTAACTATAATTGTATATTTCCAATTTCTTATTCTAAGACCTTTTAGATGCCATTACCCAAGTTCCCGGGCTTGTACATCTTGGTGTCTTTGCGCTATTCATGGCTTTGTGTTTCCTTGGAACCAAAAGCTCGTTTCCTCGGAATTCAACATTCCGTTTTAAACGGCCTTTTCAATATACCCCCATTTATTATTCCAATATCCTGGATTCACAACTTAAAGTATCATAGCTAGGTTCATAAGCATAGTGCAATCCAACACTTAACAACTTACGAAACCATCATATCGCTATTGTCATGATTCCTTTTATGGTATCTATTCAACCCGTTTGACTATCTAGTGAAAACCATCACTTTCTTAACAAGTCAAACCCAGTCCCAAGTCTTTATTTCGACCCGTTTGATGTTCAAGTGAACTACGCCACTTTAGAACACGTCAAACGCGTCCTTTATACTATGATTCTATCTATACACTAAACTCAAACATATATGCGTAATTTAACGAGACCAAAGTCACGTACCTTTAAAGCACACATTTTCCGCGTGTATCACCTCCGGCGTGTCCACTTGACGTTCCGGATTCCTTGACTAAAGAGTTCAATTCATAACAAGATTAGAACTCTTTCATAAGCTTTAACGCATTATTTCTTAACATTTTCAAATCTGCGTTTTACCCAACCTTTAACATTTTAACCCTCATTTAGGCGTTTTATCAAACACCTAGCGGGTCAGATTTCTACATGATCTAAACCAAGTTCATGACTTGAGTTTATCACCATAATTAACTTCAATTAGACTACATGTCCATATTTTAACATCAACAATTTAGAGATTTCCTCATAATTTCAATTTACACTAGAACAAGAGTTTTAATCCTAGTGTTTATCAAGTTCCACTAACATATTAGTCACCCACTATGGTGATTTTGATCCTTACAATTATCATGCAAGAATTTATCAAGAAATCATCTAGGGTTTGTCCCTAAACCTTATATCACTTCCAATTTCACGTTTACAACACATAATTAAGCTCTACACTCGATTTCAATCACATGCATTAACTTTGAATCGAATCAAAAGACCTAATTCGACATACCTTATGATCCCTTTGTTGAGGTGATCACGATTCTATGTTCAGATTTCGATTTCTACTTGATTTTGGCCTTCAATTTGATAGTTTAGTAGAAGTTTGGGTTTTGGGAGTGAGGGTGTCGCCCCCTCCTGTTCTTGATCGACCAGAGACCTCAATTGAGGTGTTTGGTTTTGTTTTTGATTAAAACTAATAATAATAGTTTCAAGTTTGACAACATTGGCCCCTCTACTTTTGTTTAACATTTAGTTTTGGTTATTCTAACCTTATTTAAAGTTATTTCTAGACTTATAGTTAACTAGGTTATAATTTCCTAGTTAAATAAATTCTTGTTTATTTATACTTTATAACTCTAATATAAAGTTTTATATTTTCGGGATGTTACAAATTCACACTTCGAGAATTTGGCGTAAAGCTTCTCCTTTCTTAACAAAGTTAAGAGTGCATGCAGATGTTCACAATGCTCGTCCTGACTTTTGGAATAAATAAGTATATCGTCGATGAAGACAATTACGAATTTATCCAAATACGGTTTACAGATCCTATTCATCATATCCATAAATGCTGCAGGAGCATTTGTTAGTCCAAAAGGCATAACTGTAAACTCGTAGTGACCATACCTAGTTCTGAAAGCGGTTTTAGGTATGTCTTCTTCTTGTACCTTCAGCTGATTGTATCCGGACCATAAGTCTATCTCAGAAAAATATCTAGCCCCCTGAAGTTGATCAAAAAGATCATCAATCCTAGGTAATGGGTATCGATTCTTAATTGTAACCTTATTCAATTCCCTATAATCAATACACATTCGCATTGAACCATCTTTCTTCTTTACAAACAACACTGGAGCTCCCCAAGGGGACGAACTAGGTTGTATAAATCCTTTACTTAGCAACTCATCTAACTGCTTGTTGATGCATATTTTGTCTATCGTCTACGTCAATCTGAATTGTAGTGAAGTATTGAAGAAAACGAGTCGTAAATGTCTTATTTCTAGATAAAAGGCAAGGTGGCAAACTTGTAATTAATGAAGTTTCATTAAAGTTGCCCTTGACCTATAAATAGGGGAGTTTAAGTCATAATTAGGTTAGAACTTTAGAGATTTAGAAGCTTTTTGAGAAGATTTGCTAAGTGTGTGTTTCTAGAGAGAGAAACTAGAGAGAGAAAGTCTCTCTACACGTGATATTGTACCGTTAGAGTCAAATCTTCTAGTAAATCTCGTTCCTAGTACGTTATTGTGTGTTTAGATCACGTACGTTTACGGATTCCGCACGTCAAACGTCCGTTACGCAATCGAACGGTGTCAAAACCGGTCCTACAATTGGTATCAGAGCTAGGAGCTCGATTGCTTGATCAAACACATCGTTTTCGTACCAGATTTCAGCCGATTCAGATCCGATTTCATCTATTTCTTCATTTTTTTCACTCTTATCACGTTTTTACTGAAATTCGTCAAATCGAACGGGTTTTTATGGTCCAAATCGTCTGATTTTTTGATATGTTGTGCGTATATACCTGATCTATAACCCTACCAAGTTTCAGATCCAAATTCCTAACCGTTTAAGAGAAATCTAAGATTTTCAGTTCGATTTCGCTGTCAAAATTGCAGGTTCGCGTTTCTGGTCCGCTCCAACGTACAAGTAATTCTGGTTCGCTCATCCGGACAATATCTGGTCCGCTCATTCGGAAAATACCTGGTCCGCTCATCCGGACATTATCTGGTCCGCTTATCTGAACAATACCTGGTTCGCTTATTTGAACATTTCAAAAGTTGAGGTCCGCTCTTATGGTCATTTCACAGGTTCACTTATGTGGTAGAGTTGGTTCGCTCATATGGTTCATTAATAGTGGGTTCGCTTTTGTGTCATCATCTTCACGTGGTGGTTCAGATCGTTTATAAGTTGTCGGATAGTTAATTGGTTGGCTTTGAATGCACCGACCCACTAACACAAAAGGCCAATCACCAAATCATACTCTAAAAGTTGTCGGTTAAGTGAGGTGATACAAGGTTTGATATAAGGTTTGGATAAAAGTTGAATTAATTGGGCGGTCAAATGAAATTTGATTTCATTTAATTTTTGACAGCATTTAATTCATATCGAGTTAGTGGATTTGTTGGTCCAATCAACAGTTAAAACAAAACGTGAAGTGTTAACCCAATACAAAATCACGGCCCAATCACTATTTTTTAAATAAAAGTCAAATGAATTGTTTTGAAAAAAGAGTGTGTTGAATATTGATTCAATAATCTGTGTTGATTAGTTGTCGGATATTACAACCTGTAGGCCCATGTGCTCAAGATATTGATAAATTGTTTGTGTGAAATAAAGGTCCAATGAGAAGTATGTAATTGACAGCTCATATGATCACCGATTTTGTAGTCCATTTTTAAAATTGTTGGTAATAAAAATTTGTCATGTAGTGTGATTCAATTGAAAAACCAACTTACACGGTTTGTTTTGCAAGGTGATTTACAAGTTTTGTCAAGCATTGAATACATACACAAAAGAATCAACTGTTGTTGTGTATTTCTCATCACCAAGAAAAAAATGAGTTCCGAGATTTATACCGTACTGAAAAATTTTGATAATTTTGCAGGTGTCAGAGGAGAATCAACAGAGGAGTTGATTGAAAGATATGTCAAGTTAGTTTTGGAGATGGGGAGGCTAAAGATAACAAAAACAAATGAAGAGTGGAATAATAAATTGGCAGACGCATTGCCACAAGATGAGTGGAGTACATACTTGATGAAGTTAAAGGATCGTACAAGTTTTGAGTATATGAACCTTAGTGACTTAATCGAGAAGATTCAGGTTCAAGAATTTGAAGTTCAAAAAATGAGAAAACTGAAAACTAAGGAGAATGATCAAGTTTTAGAGAAGCTTGTTGATGAAATTTCAGCTTTGAAGGAGGAGAAGAAAGCTGATGGTGAACAAATTCTGGAGTTGCGCTTAAACTGTGAAAATCTGAAATTTGAAAATGACAAACTCTTGAGGGATTTAGAGAGTTTGTCATTAGAAAACGAAAACCTTAAAAAATCAGAAAATGTTTTGAAAAATCAAAAACAAAATTTAGAAAATGAAAAAGTAAAAATTGAGAAAGATTTTCAAAGTCAAATAAAGATTTTAGAAGATGAGAAAGATATTTTTGGTAAAAATAATCTTGAAAAACAAATTGCAATAAATTCTGATCTTGCTAAAATCATTCAGCTTGAAAAAGAAGCTGAAAGTGATCGGAATAAAATTGCTGAGTTAGAAAATAAATTGAAAGGTTTTAAGACTTCGTCATCAACACCAGATTTTCCTTGTCCAAAACCGATCAATTCTGTTCCAATAAGTGACAATGTCACAAATTTTGACAAAGTCAAAATTGAGGATTGTGATGATAAAACTGATGATGAAAATGAAAAAGAAAAGAAAAGAAAAATATTTTTAGAATTACAAGAAAAATTTCAAAATATTGTTTTGCAGTCTACTAAAATAGGTGAATGCTCAAAGCAAAAATCTGTTAAGAAGATTGTATAACAGAAACAAAAAGTTAAAAATTTGAAAAATTTTAAAAATGAAAATAAAAGCTCATCAGTTCAGTCACCCAATCATTATAAAAAATCACAAAAATCTGAAAATAAAAACTCACAAAAAGTTGGTGATATGTGGTGCAGTTTTGACCACAGTGCTCAAGCGTCAAATCAAGATTATAGAAGAAGTCATGAGTACTACAAATCAAATCAGTGTTATGATTTGAGTGTTTGGATTGATGGTGGAGATTGGTACGATAACAGGATGTGTTACAACTGTGGTTTTAGAGGACACATTGTTGTTAACTGCCAAAGTTGGAGGTTTGAGACGAGAAGATGCTATAACTGCCAAATCAAAGGTCACATTGCTAGAAATTGCCCAATGAGATCAAGGAAAAAATCGAGGGCTGAATCTCTTAAAAAGGTGACAAAATCATTCAAAGTCGATGAAAAGCCCAGAACACAGAAAAAACAAGAAGTGAAAGAACCGAAAGTGAAACTCTCACAAGGGCAGAAAGATCGATTGAGAAAGAAAAGGAAGAAAGCACGAGAGTATCTTGAAAGGATTTTGTCCTCGGGTACAACAAATAAGAGTGCTGATGAATCGTTTCACTCGACAACAAAGTCAAGTAAACCGAATTCGTCAGATGCAAATCTGAGGACAAAAGAGGAGATAAAGAAGGTTGAAGTGGTTAGCGATGAATTTGTTTCTTCGGAAACAAAGGAGCTACGTGTTGGCGATGATCCTGACTCGTCAAAATCAGAGGAGCCATGTGTTGAACAAAAAGGAGAAAATTCAGTTCCGCCAATGGATGATATCAACTTTCCACCATTGCGAGCTGAAAATTATAAACAAAAAGTTGACGAAGTTGAAATTTCAAATTAATCTTTTTCTGAAAAGAAAGATTTTGATGTTGAAAAAGCCTTTAACCCCAATGTTCTAAACATTTTTGGAAAAATGGTTGACGGAACAGTCAAAGGGGTAAAGGAATTTTATGAATCAAAAAAGAGAACTGACACACCGAGTGAAAATAACTCGGATGCACCCAAGACTGGTCAGGCTTGGGTGTCACCTTTCGGTAATTGAAAATCCTGACTTGCCGGAGTTCCCAGGTTGGTAAGCGTGGAACATGAATCGGCACATTTCTTGAGAAATTTCACTCTGGTGATTTTTCGACTTACAAGTGGTAAATCAGGGACATTAAGTTGTACTTGATTTTCTACATGTGATTGTGTTGTTAAAATCGATAAATGTTAAATTTTACAAGTGATTGAAGAAAACATAGTGATGAAAGATCCCCATGTTTGTGAAACGTTACACAAAACTAATTTTCCGGAAAAACCATTTTGATTAAAACAAACTTAAGTGTTTTGAAATCATTATGGGAAAATAGTTTGTTGTGAGGGGAAGTTCTGATTGTTTATGCCAAGTGGATGGCGAATTGAAGCGATTCGATATCAGTTGTCAAGTTGGTTGTACAGTTTAGTTTCAAATTTCCTAAAATGTGTTTGCATTTTAGGGGGAGTAAGAATTTTTAGAAAATCCAAAAACATTTGAAAATTTGAAAATGCCAAAAACATTGAAGAATTCAAAATGAGTTTTGTTGTGAAAAAGAGGAAATGATAGTAAATCAGTCGGACTATCACAGCATGCTAAAGAAATGTAAAGTCAAAATGTGATAAACGATCTTACTAAAGATGTGACGGTAGGCTCAGCTAGACTAGTAGATTTGCGATAACGATACAAACTTAAATGAAAAAGCCTAGTTCTAGTGGGAAACACGGTTGAAAGCATAGTACTTAGTTTTGTCCTTCTTGATTGTGTGCCTACTCAGTAATCGCTGATTGTCGAAAGACATAAAACTGGTTAAGTTTGTGAACTTTCACAACTTTGCTGAAAAGTCGCTGTGATTGTGCATTTCATTATGCAAAGATTTAAACTTGTTTTATTTCTTTATTTTGTTTAAGCATCGGACATCCTCTGCGTATACGTGAGTATCGACCTGGATGTTGTTGCCTAAACGTTCTGCTTTATTTTCTTTGGTGTTTCATTTAAGCTTTGGACCTCCTCTGCGTATACGGAAGTATCGACCTGGTGGTTAAAGCCTAAACAATTTCAACTTATTTTATTTTTCTTATTTTATTTAAACATTGGACTTTCTCTGCGTATACGGAAGTATCGACCTGATTGTTAATGTTTAAACATTCTGCTTTGTTTTCGCACAAATCACAGTTGATAAAAGTTTAAAGGCATTACTTGAGTCAGTGTATTGCATGATGAGGGGATATGCTGAGATCGTGGGGTCCATAAGAATTTAGTGCAAAATTAATACACCTTAACGTATCGGTAAGCATTTCGAAAGTTTTTAGATTGAGCTTAAGAGGACAATTATATCGTCAATCAACGTGAATCGTTTAGAACTTAAAACGATTAAAAGCTTAACGGTGCTTGTGATGTATCTCAAAAACTGATATGATCCTCTTTCGCAAACTCACAAAAATATGCTTGTACATATGTTATTTCTGCATTTAATTTCTGTTATTGCATTTATGTTTTTGAAAAATCCAAAAACATTTTCGACAACTGATGTTGAAAAGCTGATATTCAAAATTTCAAAGGCTAAACAAGATGAACAATTGGTTTGGTTAAGATGATGAGAAGTTGGAAGATAATCCTCAAATGTTTAGATGATTCATTAATTTGAATCACAATTTTGTGTGTTATATGTTTGAGAATGTCGAATGAATTCTTTTAGAGTCAAAATTATTTTGTCTTACGAGAGGTTGAGATGTGTAGGTTTCTAATTCTGTTGCTACAAAAAGCAAGGCGTCGATCCCAAAAGCACGGAAGCTTGACGAAAGGGGGAGCCTGAAGATTCTGAAGAAAAAGATTACCAAGGAGGGAAGCAACTGAAGCTGAAGAAGTTAAAGAAGAATCAAGAGAGAGAGAAAGACAAGTCACTACAAGTTTGATTAAGGATTGACTGCGGCAATATCCAAGGGGGAGATTGTTGATGCATATTTTGTCTATCGCCTACGTCAATCTGAATTGTAGTGAAGTATTGAAGAAAACGAGTCGTAAATGTCTTATTTCTAGATAAAAGGCAAGGTGGCAAACTTGTAATTAATGAAGTTTCATTAAAGTTGCCCTTGACCTATAAATAGGGGAGTTTAAGTCATAATTAGGTTAGAACTTTAGAGATTTAGAAGCTTTTTGAGAAGATTTGCTAAGTGTGTGTTTCTAGAGAGAGAAACTAGAGAGAGAAAGTCTCTCTACACGTGATATTGTACCGTTAGAGTCAAATCTTCTAGTAAATCTCGTTCCTAGTACGTTATTGTGTGTTTAGATCACGTACGTTTACGGATTCCGCACGTCAAACGTCCGTTACGCAATCGAACGGTGTCAAAACCGGTCCTACAATTGGTATCAGAGCCAGTTGCGAGTTAGTTTGCTAGATACGAAGAGTTTTACACGAACTTTTGTAGATCTGAACTGTTTGAACGGTGGAAATGGACTGAAATTTGGACAACAGGTGTTAAATACACTAATAACAAATCCTTGAAAGATTCGAATCAAAATACAGCCGAAAAGTGATCCAAAAATCCTCGTGAATATGGTTCGCGCTTACGTCATGCTTCTGGTTCGCTCTTCTGGACCGCTCCAAAGTACATTTTAAGCTGTTTTTGGTCCGCTCCAGTGCAAGTTGTGGTTCGCTCGAATGTCAGTTCTGGTTCGCTCTTAGTGCAAGTTGTGGTTCGCTCGAATATCAGTTCTGGTTCGCTCTTAGTGCAAGTTGTAGTTCGCTCCAGTGTCAGTTCTAGTTCGCTCTTAGTGCAATTTTCTGGTCCGCTTCAGTGTCAGTTCTAGTTCGCTCTTAGTACAACATTTGAGGTTCGCTCGTCTGGTCCGCTTGAACAACATTTGTTCTGGTCCGCTCCAAAGTTAATTTGAGGTTCGCTCGAAAGTGAACTGCCTGGTTCGCTTTTAGTACAATATTCTGGTTCGCTCCAAAGTTCTGTGGTGGTTCGCTTAGTGTTACTTCTGTGATTAGCTTATTCAGCCACTGTGGTTTGCTTATTCAGAATTGTTTGAATCATTTCTTTATTACAACATGTTTTCGGGAGTTGGTGCAGTACAAAGTCCAGCTAGCATTATGCAAAATGTCAACTTAGAAAACGAACTGGGAACAATGCAAAAGCCTCCTAAACTCATGAACATCGACGAATATGCGAGTTGGGCAGGAAGATTTAAAACGTGGGTTCAAGCTAATCATTTTGAGAGCTGGTTGAAGATTGATGATAAGTATGTACCTCCTATTAATGCTATGGGTCATCCGAAAGTGATTGGAAGTTTAACCCAAATGGAACAAGCTGACTTTAAGGCTGAAAAGAAAATGATGAGCATCCTTCAGCAAGCAATTAAGGAGGACATTTTGGTACTGTTACATCACGAAGACAATTCAAAATCCCTTTGGGATAAATTGTTGTTAAATTTTGAAGGAAGTGGAGAGATGATGAAAAGCAAAAAGGCGTTGATAAACAAGCAGTTTGACATTTTTACGGGAATGAAAGGTGAAACCACGAAGCAATTGATTGAACGTTACTGTCATTTGGTTTTAGAGATGGGAAGATTGAAGATAACCAAGACAAACAAAGAGTGGATCGACAAATTAGCAGACGCATTACCTTATGATGAATGGGGAACATATCTGATGGTGTTAAAGAACAATACAAATTTTGCTAGTATGAATTTGAGTGGTTTCATTGAGAAAATTGAGGCACATGAATTGGAACTAACAAAGATTAAACAAATGAATTCAGCAAATGTGCAGCAAGACATATCTCTGTATTACAAAGGAAGTATTCCTGGAGCAACAAATCAAAGTCCAAAGATACAGACGGGTTTTAGTGCTGATACAAATTTGAGTGGTTCTACAAACACTCCACCATCAAACAAGCCTTCACCATTTGTGAACTATGATCCAAACTCCAAAGCTCAAGAGCAGTCTTCACCTCATAGTTCTACAAGTTCAAATAATCAGGCTTATGTTTCTGGGGTGCATTGCAACATCGAGGTGAATATTAAGAATGGAAATGAAATTACTGAAACAGCCGCGAAACAACACATTGCATCACTTGCTTACATTCTTGAGGCGTATGAAGGATTAGTGGCGGGTAGGATTGGTAATCCTGATATGACCAAAGAGGATTATGACCAGATCGACCCGGAAGAGCTTGAGTTGATCGATATAAAATGGGGCATGGCAAGTTTGGTGAGAAGAGCACAACGGTTTATGGAGATAACAGGCAGAAACAGTCTCTCAGGTCCTGATCAGAAGTTAGGGTTCGATAAATCGAAAGTTACGTGTTTCAAGTGTAAAGAACGTGGTCATTTCAAGAGAGAATGCCCGAATCGTGAAGTGAACAACCATCAGAACCCTTTCACAAAAGATTATTACAAGCAGGCAATTTATCATCGACCTAACCAACAACCTGTTATTCAAAGACCACAAATTGAGAATAAACCAGAAAAGGCAATGATCATGAATCAAGACGATGAGAAGGTAGCTGCAGGGTTCAGCTGGGATAAATATATTCCCGGTAGCGATGGACAGGCAATGATGGCTAAAGTTGTTGAAATTTCTGAGATAGTGTCTGAACCGGAAACAGTTACTGAAGATGTTTCTGTAGTTGTTGAAGAGGTTTCTGCTGAAAATACAGACAATGTTGAAGAAATAATTGCTGAAGTTCATCAATCTCAATCAGAGCAGGAGGTATTAGCTAGTTCTTTGAGATCTATCATGCCTACTAAAATTTTTGAATCTTTTGCAGGTTTCTTTGAAGAACCAAGGACCGGATTGTGTCCAAGATATGATGAGAAGAAAGAATTTGTTGAAGAAATGATCGATGTGACAAAGGAAATGACCGAAGATACTTTGAAAGAAATTGCTGACAAGGCTCTCATGACGAAGCTGAGAGAGGTAGACTCAGAATCCGAGGAGTATAAGTCTGTCAGTAGTGAGTCTGTTAAAAGAGAGGAATCTGGAGTTCAAGAAAAAGAAACAGTCAAACTGTCTGAGTCAGAGTCGAAAAATGTCGGTAAACTAGAAGTAGAAACTGTTCATGAAGCAGAATGTGATGAGATAGTGGATTCAATATCTGAAACACCATGCCAAAAGTGTTTACAACCGTGCAGGGAGTGTCTTGAAAAAGATACTAAGTTTCAGGAATTGAAAGAACATGCTGATTTGTTAAAATTTGATCTAGGACAAGTTAAAGAGGCATATGATACACTAGCTAAATCAGTTAAAATGATTAAAGAAGAAAGTGTTGAAAATGATAAAGCCACAAAATTAGCAAAAGCAACACTTTTTTATAAACAAGTGGAAGTTAATTTTCATATTGACACAATCGCATCATTAAAGAAAGAATTGGAATTAGCTAAAATTGAAAATGATAGAATTGATAAAAAGTTGATGAGTTATGTGGCTTCATCATATGTCCTTGAACAGATTGTTCCACAGCAGCCATATGCTGATCCGGTCTTTAACAGTGTTCCACCCCCAATTTGGAATCATTACACTCAAAAGTATCCAGATGGGGTGGAAGCTGCATTGAATCTCAAGTTGAAAACAATTGAGAATGAATTGCCTGAGAGCATTGATGTTACATTCTCTCCGTCCGACACTGACAATGAGTCACAGGTTATAAAGACCGTTGTTGACAAAGTGCTAGATGAAGAGAGTGATAACTCAGATTTTGAAATTGTGAAAACACATTTGGAAAGTTCCAGTTCTGAATGTGAAGATGAGGGTAATTTTTTGGAACGGTTCATACCAAAATCGAAAAAGAGTGTGAATGATGATCCGATTATGGTAGTATACACTATGGTTGGAACAGACAAACTTTACTCCGATTTTGAGTATCCTCTTCAAAACGTGAAAATTGAGAATGTTGAAAAGGTTTTCAAATTGGTTGAAATTGATATTGATGTGATAAACAACAAAGAATTCTTTTCAAAACCTAAAAGGTCATTTGTTATGTCATGTTCCAACAACTTGGGCAAAAATAAGTGGGAAGGAAATGATAACAAGAAAAATGGTAACAATTTGAAGAAAAAAGGAATTGGTTTTGAAAAAGGGATGGCTAAAAAGAGTGACAAACCAGTATTTCTTGCTGGTCCAAGTGTTGATGAAGAAAAGGAATACATTTTTAGTCAAAAAGCAGTTGACGATTTCAATGCAGCGAAGAAACTGAAAGAAGAGTCGTTCAAGTCAACTTTTGTCGAGTATGATAAAAGAGTTTGCTATCGCTGTAATGAAATCGGACACATGGCAAAACAATGCAAGAAAGTTTTTGAGAAACCTGTCATTAAACCATTTGTTCAAAAATCTCAACCTAAATCACCAGTTAACATAAAGGGCAAAAAGCCGATGGTTTCTCCAATTCGTATTTTGAAAATAGGAGAATCTTTGAAGTCGGAAGATAAGCCGAAATCGACATTTGAGATTGGCGAATCTTCAAAGTCTCAAAAGACTTCAAAGATTTATCCAAAAACAAAAACTTTTGAAAATCAATCATGGGTTGCTAAGTTAAAACCATCGGTCGAGGAGAAAAAATGGAAAATATTTTGAAGAATGAAACAAAAGTTTTTGAAATTCAATCAAAATCAGGTGAGATGAAGAAAGTGGAGAATGAGTTAAAGTTTGATTCAAAAGCCTTTAATCCCAAAATTCAAAATATTTTTGAGAAAATGGTTGACAGAAAGGTCAAAGGGACAAAGGAATTTTATGCATCAAAAGTGGGTGCTAATGATAAACAAGAATTTGAATTTGAACTTGATAGATTTCTTGCAGAGTTTCCACCAATTAAAAATGAAGTAAAACCAAAAGTTAAAACTGATGTTCCGAACGTCACATTTGACTTTTCTAAGATTGATGAGAAGTGTGATGTAGTGTTTGGGAGTGTTTCAGAAGTCAAAAAGTCATGGAGTTCATTGTTTGAATAAATTTGTTATAATGTTTGCAGGGGCTGCCCAAGTCTATATTGTCAAAATGGATCATGGATATTGGTGCTTCACGACATATGACTGGGACGCTTGCTTTGTTATATGATGTCAAATCTGTAAATGGAAGCTATGTGGGATTTGCCGGTAACCAAGGTGGAAGAATCGTTGGTAAAGGAACGCTGTCAAATGGCATAATTTCATTCGACAAAGTGAACTACATAATAGAGTTAACAAACAATTTACTCAGTATTTCACAAATCTGTGATAAAGATTTTAGTGTACATTTTACAAAAACTGAATGTGTGGTTTTGAAACCAGGGTTTAAAATCCCTGATGAGATGGTGTTGTTGCGTGCTCCACGGGAGTATGATCTTTATTATCTTGATATGAACATAGCAACTCCAACAACTCATCAGAAACAGTGTTTTGTGTCAAAGTCTAAAGCAACAGAAAAAGATTCAATAATGTGGCATCGTAAGATGGGTCATATTCATGTTCGTAAAATGAACTTTTTGGTACATAATGATTTGGTTGATGGTGTTAATTTGAAGAATTTTCACTTAAATGATGATTGTGTAGCTTGTAAAAAAGGAAAGCAAACTCGGAAGTCACACCCATTGAAGATGGTGAATACAATCAGGTTACCTCTTGAGAGATTGCACATGGATCTCTTCGGGCCTGTCAACGTAAAGAGTATCAGCGGAGACATATATTGCTTGGTGGTGACTGATGACTTTACGAGATTTTCTTGGGTAGTGTGCTTGGAACGAAAAGATCAAACTTTTGAATCTTTGATGGTGCTTTTCAAAAAGATGGAAACGGTGTATAAACTGCCAATCCGGAGGATTCAGAGCGACAACGGAACGGAATTTAAGAACAACAAGATGTACGAATTCTGCAACGAGAAGGGAATTCTTCATGAATTCAGTGCCCCGTACACACCACAGCAGAACGGCGTAGCTGAACGAAAGAATAGAACCCTGATCGAAACCGCACGTACTATGTTGGCAGATTCAAAGCTTCCGATTTTCTTCTGGAGTGAAGCAGTTTCAGCGGCTTGCTATACATTGAATAGAGTTCTGACAGTGAAGAAATATAAAAAGACTTGTTTCGAGCTGCTGCATCGCTATAAGCCAAATCTTGAGTTCTTAGAACCTTTTGGCTCTCCGTGTACTTTCATAGATGCTGATGGTAAATTCGGAGCGAAAGCGAATGAAGGATTTTTCTTAGGATACGCTAGCCCGTTAAAAAGGGTATTTGTACCGTGTCTGGGGAAAGTGATTCAGGTCCATCATGTGGATTGTCAGAAGCACACGCCATCTCAACAACTTCCCGGACAAAGATTCCTATTTGACTACGATAAACTCTGGGAATCGTTTCATTTTCCATCCGAGCCAAGTGAGGAGGAACTTGCTCTCATGTACTTGTATCAGCAAAGTCACTTGCAAGAGCCGGAATCTAGACCGCTAGATGTTCCTATACCCACCGTGGGTACTCATGATGATGAAGCCGGACCAAGTGGAACCGTTCATATACCACCAGAGGAACCAGCTCCGTCATTTGACGTTTCTGACGACTCAGAGGAGGAACCCGCTCCTACCTTTGACGAGGAACCAAATGAGACATCAGAAGAGGCTGTTGATCAAATCGTTGATCTTGACATTTCAAATCTGGAATCGGAAGTTGTGGTGCCTGATACTGTGATGCCACGGACCTTGTCTTACCATCCTTCAGAACAAATTATCGGCGATCTACAGAGTGGTGTCAAGACGAGACATCAGATAGACCAAGCTTTTACATGTTTTTATTCAGATATTGCTGATTTGCAGAAAGAAGTCTCACTCAAATGTTTTATTTCGCAGATAGAACCCAGGACCTACAAAGAAGCATTGACCGAAGACAGTTGGGTGAATGCTATGCAGGAGGAATTACAACAGTTTGAGAAATTGGGCGTCTGGAGACTTGTTGATCTGCCAAAGAATCAGAAGTTGATAAAGACGAAATGGGTGTTCAAATGTAAAAGAGATGATAGAGGAGTCGTGGTGAGGAACAAAGCACGTTTAGTGGTTCAAGGCTTCAGCCAGCAGGAGGGAATAGACTATGATGAGGTTTACGCGCCAGTTGCTAGGCTTGAAGCAATTCGCATCTTTTTAGCCTTTGCATCTTGGAAAGATTTCAAAGTCTATCAACTTGATGTTAAATCAGCATTCCTGTATGGCAAGATTCGAGAAGAAGTTTACGTGGGACAACCACCAGGGTTTACAGATCCACTGAACAAAGACAAGGTGTACCTATTGGATAAAGCATTATACGGTCTACACCAGGCCCCGAGAGCCTGGTATGAGACTCTTTCGACCTACTTGCTGGACAACGGGTTCACAAGAGGAACAGTAGACAGCACCTTGTTCACAAAAGAAGAAGCAGGCCACTTGCTGATTGTGCAGATTTACGTTGATGATATAATTTTCGGTTCCACCAACGACGATTTGTGTAAAGAGTTTGAGAGAGTAATGAAGAAAAAGTTCGAAATGAGTTCGATGGGGGAGATGAAATTCTTCCTCGGGCTGCAGGTAGAACAAATGCCCGACGGAATCTTTATTCATCAGTCAAAGTATGTAAAGGATGTGCTAGACAAGTTTGATATGACAGATTGCAGTCCTGCAACAACCCCCCTCGCACAAAACCATGGTATTTGTCCGGATGAACAGGGAGTGAAGATGGATGAAACGATATACCGATCGATCATTGGGTCTTTAATGTATCTCACAGCTTCCCGTCCCGACATCATGTACTCGACATGTCTGTGTGCACGATATCAGTCGAATCCAAAGCAATCACACCTGACGATCGTTAAACGCATTTTACGGTATTTGAAAGGTTGCCCAAGCATCGGCTTGTGGTATCCTCGTTTGGGTGATTTTACATTATCTGGTTTCGCTGATTCAGATTTTGGTAGTTGTAAACAGAACGCAAAGTCCACCACTGCTGGGTGCCAGTTCTTCGGAACTCGGCTTGTTACCTGGCAATGCAAGAAGCAAACTGCAGTTGCGCTCTCCACATGTGAGGCTGAGTACGTCTCAGCCTCTAGCTGTTGCTCGCAGATCCTCTGGATCCAACAGCAGATGCGCGACTTCGGTCTGCAATTCTTGGATACTCCGATATTTGTGGACAATGAAGCGGCCATAAATGTTACTAAAAATCCGGTTCATCATTCGAAAACAAAACACATTGAAATCCGTCACCATTTTATTCGAGATTGTCACGAAAAGAAATTAATACGGATTGAACATGTGGGCACCGATGATCAGAAAGCTGATTTTTATACGAAACCGTTTGACAAAAAGAGATTTTATTATCTTTTAAAATTGAATGGGATGAAAAATCTGCAATCTGGGAGGGTTGTTGAATGTGAAGCCGAGTTGGGCGGCGATCTGACGTGAACCATATCGTGTTGTCAATTTTCTTTGTACAGTTTATTTTCTGCTTTTTGATAAAAACAAAAACACAAAAATATGTTTTTCTTTTTAGGGGGAGAAAGTTTGCAGAAAAATACAAAAACATGATAAAATCTATAAAAACCAAAAACATTTGAAAAAGTAAAAATTGAGTTTGTGTATAAAAGGGAAATGATAGTACATCAGCTAGACAAGTGCAGTACGCTAAAGATTTGGAATGTATAAAATGCAATTAAGCAGTCTCACTAAAGATGTGCCGATAGGTTTTCACAAAATCAGTAGATTAGTTTGTGATATAAACATAAAATTTACTTGCATCTACGTGGGGAACACCTCCAGGATATATAGGTAACCCCTGAAATCCTGTTTGAAGGGTCCCGTATTCTGAGATACTAGGTCTTTATGCTTAGTGATATCTGGGGTATTATCCCGGGACTTCTGATTTTGCGGAAGCAATGGCCTAGTCCCCGGAGAATACTTTACACTGCTTTGAAATATAAGCCTCCCCTCAGCATAAAAAATGATAACACATTGCAAAATGGGTAATCATGTGCTGTTGAAAAGAAGATCCCCAAAGGGGACCCACCAAAAGTCGAAGCCGTCATCTCTCTGCGTATCGAAAGATCGACCTGAGCTCTCACGGCCCTCGCAATTAACCCCTTACAGATATCATCTAGGTATATTCACCTGTAAGACTGAATACTGGGGTCTGGATACGGGAGTATATACTGAGGTGGGACACATGTAGATGTTTAAGTCCTAAAACACTAATTCTGTATCCCGAGCAGATTGAAAGTTTTGTGAGAATTTAAGAGGATCAGTATATCGGCAATCTACGTGAATTGTTTAATGCTTAAAATGAAATAATAGCTTAACGGTACTTGTATCTCGTCGGCAGCTGATATGATCCCTTAACACACTCACAAAAAGATTGTGTGTACAGCTTTCAGTTTATTTAGGTAAAAATCCAAAAAGATTTTAATTTCTCATTTTATTTTCGACAACTGTCATTGGGAATCGGAAGATCAAAGCCTGTGTGCAGATCATGTTAGTGTTTGATGAGGGTTGGGTAAGCTGTGATTGCAAACAAAGAATTGGTATGATGTTTGAAAGATAAAATGTGCAAAAGTTGGAAATGTTGAAAAGTTCATTAGTTTGAACTTATTTTATAACAAAATGATCAAGTACTTCATAAAACTGATCAACCAAGGCCATTAACTTGGACTTGGTAGGTCAAACAGCTGTCCAGGGTCATTAACTTGGACTTGGTCAACTGGGTGTCAGCATATGAAATCGAAAAAATTGAAAAATGAGTAATTTCTTAAAAAATTGATTGTGGTTCGCTTTTGTGACAACATTGAGGTCCACTTTTCTGTCAAAATAACATTGTGATTCGCTCATATGACATGTTGAATAAGCGAACCAGACCCCATATAAAAGGTAGAGAGGTCCGCTTCTCTGTCATTTTCTGGTCCGCTTATAAGTCATCTTCTCCGGGCGATTCAAGCAATCCTCCGTGTTCTTAGTGATTTCTTGCTGATTGAACCTTGTTTTCACCTGTTTTTTGATAGATCTCTACTGATTACATCATGGGCAAGGTAAATTTTCTTGAAATTTTATCTTTTTTGAAATGAAATCATGTCAGTCGGTATGTTTGTATAAACGAATCGCGTTTTAAGCCTTTGAATGTCATATTTGTTTGAAATGATTGTTGTTTTAGTGTCGTCTGATGATATTAAGTGTTGTTTTACATGTTAATTGCTGTAATTTGAGTGACTGATGTGTTTTGTAGATGATACATAAGTTCAGTTCCAGATCTAGGGTGTTTTAAGCTTGTATAACAAAATCAAAAGATACCTCTAGTCTCGGAATTCTGTATAGATTGTGATTTTGAAATCAATTTTAGGTTTTAAGCAGTTTTGTACAGTTTTTTAAATCTGGATCGCTTTTACGAACAAACAAATCTGAACCGCTTATTTATCATCTGCTGAACCGCTCATATGACATTTTCTGAACCGCTCATATGTCATTTTCTGAACCGCTTATATGTCATCTGCTGAACATTTTTAGATTCGCCTTTAGGAACATTTTCAGGTCCGCTCATATGTACCATAGTAGGTTCGCTTTTAAGGCAGAATATTGCTGTTTCGCTTATAGGGCTAGGGATGGTTCGCTGTTTGTGCATTTTTCTAAGTAGGTTCGCTTTTTAGTCAGTATAGTGGTTTGCCTATATGATTGTGAAATGTTGGTTTGCTTTTAAAGTAAATATGCAGGTTCGCCTTTTAGTCAGTAATAAACATGAGAAATTTTTCTAAGTCTTGATTTTTGTTGTTGTTGTGTAGGCATCGCCAAACACGTTATTTGATCCTGTACACAACAGTTGTATTGATTTAGATGTGGAGAAGTGTCCTTTATTGTCAGAGTTCAGCAGCATCTTGGATTATATGAATCGTATTCCAGTAAAGAAAGCAATGATTGATCAAAGGCCATTGTATAAATCACATATTAGTCGATTCTGGATAAACGCAAAGTATGATGAGGAAAGCAAAGTGATATCATCAGTGGTGGAAGTGAATGGAAAATTGGAGACTATTCTGGTGACTGAAGAATTAGTTCGAGAAGTTATGGATTTTCCTGATAAGGCTAACTACCCCACAAGATTTCCTGAACGTTTGGTGAAGGGATGTATGCTGAGAATGGGTTACAGAGGTGCTTTGAACACCGGAAACTACTTGAAGTCAAAGTTTCAAAAATCTTTCAAGTTCTTAATTCATTGTATTCTTATTTCTTTGAGCCACACAAAGGGAAGTTTCGATCAAATGAGAGATTATCAAATGAATATGTTGACAGCGTTGGTGTTGAATAAGAGATACAACTTTTCACATATAGTTTTTCATTATATGGTGGAGAATATCACGTCGGATGTTAGAATCTGGAGGTATCCGCGTTTTGTACAAATGATGATTGATCGGGCATATCCTGAAATTGATAGAGACATTCAGGATGATCTTCTTGTTCAAGCTCACATGTCTAATATTTCTTTGAAGAATCTGATCCAGTATCATCCTAATCATCCAGAGCCTGATCTAGTGATTGAAAACTTTGGATTACTTAGAGATGTGAACTATGTGGATCCTGATCCGGAAAATCATCAAAATTGGAGAAATCAAGAAGAAATGAAAGAGGCGTTGTATGCTGTAGAGTTGAAGATACTTGAGAATTTCAAATCAACCAAGAATGTGTGGTATGTAAAGGAGTTGGGACGCAGACGTAGACTTGCAACTCCTGTAGCTGAAGGTGAAGGTTCTTCTTCAAAACCGAAGAAGATACAAAAGAAGAAAAAGCAAACAATGTTAATTGATGAATCTGATGAAAATATTTCTGAGATGAATGTTGAAAATGAACAAGAAATGACTGGTGCTGAAAATATTGAAATTGAAGCAGATTTGTTTACAACAGAAGCATGTTTTGTTGATAATGTTGTGAACACAGTTACTTCGGATGTTCAAAAGGAAAAAAAAAAGGTTGTAGATAATGTTGAAGGTGACGACGTTGATAAAGACACTACTAGTTCTTCTAGTACGTCTGAATATGTAGTGATTGATGCAAAAGAATGTGAAAGACGAATGAGAGAAGAGGTAGAACAAGAAAAGTTGATTAAAAAGAGAAAGAGGGAAGAGAAAGAAGATGCACCTTATGTACCTTCTCCAGAGCATGTTTCCATGTCACAATCTACTCCGAGAGGTAAAAAGAAAGCTGCTTATAGAAAGAAAGCTACACCAAAGATCAAAGTATCAAAGCGTCCTCAGAAGATCATGCAAACGCATCTTACACCTCCACGTCAACCTACACCTCCACAATCTCAAATACATCAATCTCTTACTAGACAACAAACACCTCATCAAGCACCAAGACAACCTACTCCTCCATCACATTTAACACCATCACCACAAACTGAACTACAACATCAACCATCACCAATCCAATCACCACTACTTCAATCACCACACAAATCACCTCCAAGACAACTCACACCATAACATGTTTCACCATTTCATCAAGAACCACCAGTTACTTCATTGAATCAAACATTTCAAACACCACCCTCTTCACAACCTATCATTCATACTACACCAGGTTCTTCAGGGTCAAAAAGTTTTCCATCTGTTCTTCCAAACATAAGTACTGGGTTTGATGAATTTGGAGATTTAGACTTTGTGAATATTTTTCAGTTGAAAAATGTTGAAAAGAAAGTGGATGATGTGATTGCTGAAAATAAAAAGCTGGCAGATGAAAACAAAAAGATTGCTGATAGAGAAAAGACTCTTGCTGGAAGGGTACAAAGGTTGGAAGGTGAGAACAAAGTGTTGACACTGAAAGTTGAAGTTGGTCAGACTGAAATCGACGTTTTGAAAGTTAGAATATCTGAATTAGAAGAAGAGAAGAATCGTCGAAAGAGTGAAAATGAAGATTATAAGTTGAAGAATAAAGAACTTAGAGCTGCTAAAATGCTACATGAACATAAAATTTACATGCTAAATAGAGTTGTGGAAAGCATGTTAGAGACAACAGTGGAACAGAAATATGAAGAGTTGAAGTTAGAAGACCTTCGTGTAGAACGTCAAGAAGAATTAGAAAGGCAGTAGAAAGATAAGGGTAAAGGGATAGAAGGATGTTCTGAAATGTCTATTGTACCTTCAATGGTAATAGAAAATCCTGAGCCTATATCTTCAGTTCCTGGTGTAATCGAAGAAGAAATTTCAACGCCTAAATTAATTGATGAAGAAGATGAAGAGGATGATGAAGATGATGATGATGATGATGATAAGTTTGTATATACTGCAAGCAGTCATAGTTCTGAGGGTAATGATGATGATGATGCAGCAGGAGGTTCAGGTGTTAGAGTGGATGCTTCAAAAGAAAAAGTGGTTGAAGATTTGTTAAACAACACAGTCAATGAAGAAAGTGGTGAAGCTGAGAGAAAGGGGGAGTCAAGTAAAACACAGATTGTAGAGCATCATGAACCTTTGTTCTTAAGTTTAGATGTGTATAGGGAGATGCTGAAAGATGTAAATCCTGAGATTCCAATTAACCTTGAAGCAGATTTGGAATCGTTTGATATCAATAAACAGCAAGATTATAAGTATGATTATGTTGAAGATGCTGATATCTATGATAGAGTTGAGATTGAAGAATGTTCGGATAATGAAGAGACTCCTGAAGATACTTCAAAACTTCCAACGTTAATGGAGTTCTTTGCTGCAGAAAATAGAGATGAATTACGTCAGAAAGTGACTGAAGCTGTGAATAATAACGTATTTGAATGTTTGAGAAAAGAAGCTGAGCAAGAAGGTCAATCTAATGCTGATAAAGAAAGTCAATCAAAAACTGAAGAAATTGATCGGTCTAAATGGTTTAAAGATTCTCATGAAAGAAAATACAAGAGGCCACTGAAGTTCTTCCAACGAGATCGAAATGTTTCGCTTGGTGATATCATTAGTTGGGCTTTTCTTCCACAAGTTAACGCTTATGCTATTCGAAGAGAATATGGTGTCCAGTATTTTGCACGGTTATATGATATAATGTCATTACCGTGGTGGGATGTTGATGAATTAGCAAAGGTGAGAGTCTTGGAGTACAAGGTGAGAAAGAATGATACTGCGATGTGGGGCTACATCAAATATGAACAATTGAAGCCATTTCGAAAATGGAAGCCACATCGACCAAGGCGTGTTCAGAGTGTTAATCCAGTAACTGGAGCTGTAGAAGTTATTCTGAATGTGAAGCCTCCACGTACAATGAAGACAATTCCAATGCCAGAAATGGAGCAGGATTTTTATAAAGGCTTTATTGAATGGGTTTACAGTTGTAGAACAACTGAGGCAATAATCACGTATAGAGCTGGTGGAGAGCTGAGGGATATTCATGTTTATGACCCGATGTGGTTAGTTAATTGCTCATCTAAAGACATCGAATGTTTATTCGTTCACAAGATTCGCTACTCTCTAGCAGATAAAGAGCAAGCTCTTCAGTTTCAACGGGTTGTATCACTGTGTATTCAGAAAGGTATTAACTCTGAAAACAAGTGGAAATCTTCATGGTGGTCTTTAGACGAGAAGATGAAACAGAAAGCAAAGCGGGAGCGTGAACGTGAGAATCAAATGATGGAAGAAAATAGAGGAAAGTTTATGAAGGAACAAGAAAAGGAAGAAAAGGCTAGGAAGATAGAGAATGAGAAGATCAGGGTTGCACTGAGTAGAAAGCCAAAACCGAGGGAAGAGAAATTCAAAGCTATCTGAAGGCCTACATTCAAGACAAAGACTGCGGCTTCATCCAAGGGGGAGTTTGTTGGTGCACAATGTCTAAAGCCTGCGTCTTTGTAATGCTAGTTTAATGTATAGGGTCCAGATAGGTCATTTTGTGTTAGTACAGGGGTTAAAAGTGTAATTTTATAACTTTCATGTTTGAGGTCCGCTTTTGTGGCATGTGTCCACAAAAGCGAACCAGCTTTGTAGTCTGGACCGCTCTTGTGGACATGTCACATAAGCGGACCAGGTTTCCTATAAATACCCCTGATGTGTTCTTCATTTGGAACGTTTTCATGAACTCAACGTCGAACTGCTGACTGTACGACAAGCGTTATCAAGTGAAGAAAAAGTATTTTAAGTGTGAATCTTCTGTTTCTACTCATTTCTGTTACGTTTTTCTTTGTATCATGCTGAAAATGTGTTTCCGCCACATTTTCAGTAAGCACTAGCTCTGATTGACTCACTCGAGAAGTCAAAACTGATCCTACACTGCTTCTTTAGTTCTAACATTTTAGTGGGTGCTAAACGATAGGGTGCCTTAGCTATTGGTGTAGTTCCAGGAATTAGATGAATTCTAAATTCTACTTCCCTATCTGGTGGCAATCTTGGTAGTTCTTCTGGGAATACATCCTGGTATTCTGATACTACAGGAATTTCCTTAAGTTCCTTACCTTTAGCGTTTATGATTACTGAAATCATATACACTAATCCTTGCTTTCGTTCATAGCTAGCAATCTTCATTACTGAAATGAACTTCATTGGTTTACGCGGCTTATCCCCTGTAATCATAATTACTTCTCATGCGGGTGTATGAATTTCTATGGAATTCTTTTCACAGAGGATTCGAGCATGGTTGGCTACTAACCAATCCATTCCTAATACGACATCGAATCCAGCTAATTTCATAGGTAACAGGTTTGCAGAAAATTTATGACCTGAAAGTTCTATATTTCCTTTTTGCAAAACCGTATCTATGTTAACAGAATTTCCGTCTGCCGTTTCTACTGTATAAATCTGCCTAAGTTTGGTTAAAGGTAGATTAAGAGCTTGGCAGAATGAAGTATTTACAAAAATTTGGTTAGCCCCAGAGCCAAATAATACTTTCGCATAAACGTTGTGAACTAGAAATGTACCCGCTATTACATCCGGAATCAGATCTACCTCTTGGGTTATCAGCTGAAAGGCTCTTGCATTCTTCTTATTAGTTCCTTCAGTAGGTTTGGCCTTGTTGTCAGCTGGTTTGACCAGTTTAGGGCAATCTGGTCTAAAATGTCCAGCTTCTCCGCAATTGAAGCAAATTATTGATTTCTTTCTTCTGCAATCTTCTTCTTGGTGTCCCGGAATTTTGCAGAAGTTACAGTATCCCTTACATTTTTCGAAGTGCTTTCTTTTACAAGTACTGCAAAATGGAGCGGTGGAGGGTTGCCCAGTTCCTCTTTTCTTAAAGTTGTTACTAGTATTACCCCCTCGGAGTCCTTAGGTAATCTTCTGAGCTAAATCCTTCTTTCTGTTTTCTTCTCGCGTACGCACCAGTCCGTCAGTCAAGGTGTTGGCTAATTCCACTGCATCGTCAATTGTACGGGGTCTCGCAGCTTTGACGATATCCCGAATCTCGCTAATTAAACCCCAAATGTAGCGAGAAATAAGTACCGGTTCTGGCAAGGCCAGAGTTGGTACAATTCTGGCATATTCGAAGAATTTCGAAGTATACCCTCGACAATCAACATCCACCATTCGGTGGCTCAGGAACTTATTCGCCATTTGTTCCTTTTCATATTCGGGGTAGAATTTCCTTTCCACTAGACACTTAAATTCTTCCCAATTCATGGCATAGGCCATGTCATTTCCTTTGGCTTGCAACACTGTGTTCCACCATTCTAATGCCTCTTCCTTGAACAAGTGAGAAGCATACATAACTTTATCTTCCTCGACACATTTACTTATTTTAATTACTGCTTCGGTCTTTTCCAACCAACGCAGTGCCGCAGTCGCCCCTTCATTGCCTGCAAATTCGACAGGTTTACAGGCAATAAATTCTTTATTGGTGCAACCAGGTGTTGCAACTTTCATTTTCTTAAGTATTGGGCTTGGATCACGTTGTCATTATTGCCGCCTCCGTTAACACTGTTACTGAAATTATCGTCGCGCGTGCGTTTACTGGGGTTAGCTTGTGAAGGCTCAACAGTGCTTTTGACAGCAGCGACGATTGCTGGGATAGCATTTGCTATTCCCTGGGCAACGATATTTTCTATATCTTGCCTATTAAGAAAGTGATCCTCATTGTTTTGCTCGGTTGGTTAACTTCATTAACTGGTTCATTAACAGTGTGTTCCATCTGATAATTAACAATATATATATATATATATATATATATATATATATATATATATTTATATATAAGTTATTGGCACAAAATAAATAACAACCAAATGCAACAAAGCAATCACACATAATCACATCAACACATATAGCCAAAACTGTCGACTTTGCGACTTTCATCTTTATATATATATATATATATATATATATTAGTATGCATCGATACACACCAAATATTTTACAAGAGTTTTATTTAAGTTATTTTACATGATTATATTATTATTATTATTATTATTATTATTATTATTTAGTATTATTATTTTATTATTATTATACAAACACACAACCACAGTCATCTGACTTTTTAGAAATGACGTTCCCTCTCGTCGTATTTCCAGGAGATCTGTTCTCCCACTTCCCAGATTCGATTCCCTGCATCCACCAGTTCCTCGTCGTAGTGACGGAGTTCAGTCAAGTTTTCTGTGCTCATAGGTGGGTTTGGTGCAGGCTCAGGGTCAAACTGGGGAAAATAGGCGTTGCGGTTATTCATGAAGTTTTGAAATTGCCAGTCGCTTGTCCACCATTCTTCCAGTTGGCCGATAACAGGTTGGGGGTTGACAATAGGATCTGGGATAGCAGGTTCCAAATTAACTGGAAGTTGTGATTCAACGGGGTAATTGAAGAGGTTTTCATCGGCAGGTCCGATGAGGTCACAATTTACCAATTTGCGATCCAGCTCCTCCCATGGTGGGATTTTCTGGGCTTGCCCGGAACTTTCCCCGATTTCTTTTCCTTTCCCTTTATCCTTCGGATCCTCGGTCTTTTTAACCTTTTGTGCAGCTGGTTTCTTCCTTCTCCCACGTTTCCAGTCCAAGATTCTCCTCCTCTTTTTTCGCTTTGGTTTCTCTTGCGGCTGTGCCTGGAATAGTATTGGCTCTTCAGTATCAGCCTGGTAGCCAGTTAAGGTGCCGGTGGTATCCATATCAGTGCTATGGATGGTAAAGTTTCGGAGTGCCTCTGATAGTTCATTCATGCTGTTAGCACACATGAAGACACACACACAAATTAAAATTAAAATTTTATTTACTGAAAATTAAATTTTCACGAAATCACAGAATGGCAACCAGAAAATTAAGTATTTCTAAATACTTAATTGGCTTAAATCAGTGGCTCTGATACCACCTTTTGCTGTCACGACCCCCGGCCCGGTGTTACCCGGTCCAGAAGTCGCGGGACAGAAACCCATGGTATTTATTATTTAATTTGGCAGCGGAAATGTTTGATAGGATCTTTTAAACTGAAAATGCCCAATTATTCTATTTCACAATTTGGGACAAACCCCTTAACTTACAATAAAGGGAATTTCACGAGGAAATCCCTTGTTTTACAAAACATGTTGATTTATTTTACTGAGCCACCTCTTCAGGCTTTTTAGTGCTAGGTGGCACTTTTTCCTTGATTCACAATAATTCACCTGAAACATGTTTAAAGAGATTTTATCAGCGGGGAAATACTGGCGAGTTATTCAGGTTATATAAAACGACACATTAGTTATAGATTACAGCATAAGAGCGATTACAATGGCTACTATCTTATTTTTTTATCTGGCGCCGTGTCACACCCTGGTGACGATGGTCATACCACTATTGGGTTCTTTCACCCAAGTAGTGATGATTGTCACTGTTAGGTTGGTGAACCTATCCGTGAGAAATTAGTAATGTGCACAATACCCCACTTGCTAGTGATTCAAGATAACCAAGACTTAATCCCTGTAACTATAACTTTTGAAAATAATTTGAGTATGGTAAAATATTGTTGATAAAAGAGAATGACTCACATTGCACGTTTAATTTGGACAGAACCCTGCCTACTGATTTAGTCTTGTAACCTAGGTAAATAACAATGCACACGAAGCTAGGTTAGTAACTTAATACAACTTTTACGATAACTCACGAAATCAAAACCCTCACGACGAATGACAAAGTATAGCCTGAATTCGGGCAGCACTTAAACATCCGTCGGATCGGTTTCAATCGACCAGACATTGTATCGTAGCAGTGATCGAGTTATTAACCTGTTGTCGCAGCAGAGGGTTGAGATTTGATTGTTTTTAGAAAGAACATAGCACAAAGTAACGTAGAAAACGAATTTTCACATCGTATCAAACATTCCATGCAAGTGCCAAACCCCTGATATATATACTGAAAAATGGTCTCTCTCGCGTGACGAGCCAGACCCACCTGGTCCTGGCGCATGGCGCGACGGCTACCCTTTTAGGGTAGGGTAGCCTCGTGTCTAACATAGCCCTGGTGAGTCAAGGTTTGATGAAATTCATGTTTTACAACGATTTTTGAGGATGATTATCAATTAGGGGATACCCCCCTTGAGTTTTAGGGGGCCCTGATCCTAGTTTCGATTATTCTGAAAAATTTATGGGTCATGCCATACTACTTGGGGGTCTCAATTAGGGTTTCCTATTGGACATTAATAAAATAAGAAATAATAATTTTGGCGAGAGTTGTTACAAATATATAGATTAGATAACACTTATCTTTAAAGTGTCCTTGTATGTAAATTGTATTTATTCTTAGGTCCTTGTTAAGGACTATATATTTTGTTCCCTATTCTTCTATTGTATTCATTCAAGTCATAAATTATACATGGTATCAACCATTCAATATTGTGGTTGAGTTCTCCTGCTCTTCCCTTTCCCTCCTCTTCGTCTTCTCCTCCCTTTCTCCTCCCATCCATCTTCCAATCCTCTTCTCCATGGCTTCATCCTCCAGCGAATCCAACCCGATAACCAATCTTCCTCCCGTATCAGCCCTGAAACTATCATCATCGAACTATCTGTACTGGCGCACCCAGTTACTGCCTTTATTAGCCTATTAGAAGGTCATATCTCATATCGATGGAACCTTATCAACCTCCAATCCAACCATCACGACCAATGACAAACCACAAATTTTAGAATTATCTACCTTTTTGGAGATGCTTGGAGACTCGTCGATCAACCTATGGTTACTCCATATTCTTAGGAGGCAATCTCGTCTCATGGAGCGCTAAAAAGCAACCTACTGTCGCCCGGTCCAGTTGTGAATCTGAATATAGGGCCATGGCCAACACTGCGGCTGAATTTGTTTGGATAACTCATCTCCTTCGTGAACTTCACTCGCTTCCTGTTGACCGTCCAACTATCTTATTGTCACACCCTGACTTTTGCGGAAGCGTGATTATGGTGTGACTTACTTGTTATCATTGCATTCAACCATATCAAACAACTATATGATAAAACCAAAGATTTATCATCCATAAAATGAGTTAAAAACATAACAACATTGTCTAAAACGTAGACTTCAAATTAAGTTTTACAAACCATATGAATTGTGTAAAAGTTCGCTAAGGACTCGTCAAAAGATATTAGTTGTAATCAAAGTTTGGGAGACGTGTCTCGTCCAAGTTTAAGACACACTGGCCAAACCCAAAGACCATGGATGACATCTTTATACTTAACATGACTTGAAACTCCAACGCCCGCCAGATCCATACTTAATTTCCTGAAATACATGTAGTTTGAAAAACATCAACAAAAGTTGAGCGAGTTCATGTGTATGTGAGTCTGTAGAAATCGTTAATGTGTGTCTGTATAAATCGTTAAAATGTATCTGTATAAATGTATGTCCTTGGTATGTAGCAAATAAGGAAAGACAGATCAATTAATGTGTAGCTAATACATTAATAAGTGACATGGCCTAGGAAGCACTCAAACCTGTAACGCGTATTTCATACCGGTCCTTCCGGCGGAACGACATAGTCACCACATGCAACCACACGCTGGCCCATGTGTGGGGCTCGCAACACCCAATAGATCTATCACTCATGCCCCTCGGTCCTTATACAAGGATTAATGGTCTTACGATATTAGCCTATCCATTCACGTGATCTAGCAGTAAATTCCTTAGCTAATCATACCATGTATAAAAGTGTCTGTAATAATTGTAACATGTATTTCACCCCCGAAGTTATAAAACTGGAAACAGTTAAGAGAAAAGGGGGACATGAACTCACAGTATTGCGTCTTCAGTACTTGTAACCCAAATCTCCTCAGCAAACACGACTACCTACAATGGTCTACGCCTATTAGACGGACGGGTCGTGCCTTGGCTTAGAGTTTAATGTTTAGAGTTGCTTTACTTATATTGATTCGCGTGATAAATATTTGTCAAGATAGTTAATATTTTAACTTAATCATGTGTCATGTTGGGGTATTTGTTCGTTCAATGTTCTAGTAAACTCTTGTCTTAGAAAGAAAATATTTACTAAGTGTTAGGATTTTCGGAAAACTTCGCCATAGTCTCCTTTGTAAATAGAGGTGTCCGTGCTTAATAGCATATCATTTTCTTTTACATATATCCCGTAGATTGTTCCCACGTAGCCAACCCAACAATCATACATGCAATACACTACTTATGTCATTTCAGCTTTATTAAACAAAACTGGACTGTTTTCGAGCATTTTAATAAAATAGTTAACCTTTTCCAAAAATTCTCAAATTTTTACAGGATGGCATAAACATTCCAAATTTTATTGTGTAAAAATATCGGGGCCCAGTTCGTTACCAATATTATATAAAAATTCATTTACCCGACTGCAATCAGATTTGTTACTTTTTGATTGCAGTTTACGGAAAAATTCACTAAAAATTAATCGTAAGTCCGATCGACGAAATTCTAGTTGGAGGATCACGGAAACAACAGTGAACATCTACAGTAAAAATCCCACGAGCTGATTCTACTCAGGTTTCGAGTTATGACTCTGAATACAACACACTTTTTCAGCAGAAAAATTGCAGCTTGAGCTGCTGTCTAAAAACAGTTCTTTAAAAATAGTAAACGACCTCAAAAAATTATGATCCCAGTGCCATTTGATCGGTTGTTCAAAAATACATAATTTAGACTCCAGAAATTCAGTTTTTCGATTTAAAATGACCCAGTTATAGCCTGTTGAAGTTGGCTAGAAATTCCAATCCGCATGTTTATTTATTGTTTTAATCCATTCCATGTTCTTGTAAATAGCATTACACTATACGTTAAACTACAAAACAAGATGATCAAAGGTTTAGCAAGGACTTACTACTAGCTTAAAGCTAGGGATGAATCTTAGTGAAGATGATGGTGGGAAAAGATGATGACAAGATTAGAACAAAGCTTCCTTGAATGCTTCTCAACTTGCAACCTTCATGAATCACCTTCAAGGCTTGAATGGAGCTTGAATATGATGAAGATGGTGGTGTTAAGGTGGTGATGATGGTGGCGGTTTGGGTGAGCCGAAAATGAGAGAGAGAGTGTGAGGGTGGAGTGTAAATCTTGAAGTGATGATGATAATCTTAGTCACCCTATTTGTAATGAGTGTGATCTTCTTGTAAATGTAACAAATAAGGGAGGCCCAATCACAATTGAGAAGGATTATTGGGTAAGGATTTGAAATGATTAGGGTGGGGTCCATGGAGATCAAAAATCGGTTAGGGGGGTTGGATGTAAATTTTGCAACTAAATTGTAAATGGTAGTTAGTTTGTAAGTAACTAACCTATACTTATTAGTTTGGTCATTTTTAGTGGTGTTATGGCAAACGGGAATTATGACTAGCCAAAAATAGTAAAACATTGTTATTGACAAAAACTTAGTGCCCCGGGTAATGTCCGGTTAAGTACCGTTCCGTTAAAGTGTTAAATTGTACCTTATAGTGTCTTTTATGCATCTTTTTGTAACGAAATTAATTCTAACACTTAGGAAAGCGTCCAGGACCATTTAGTCAATTTTCTGAATAATACGAGTATGTTAAAAGCTGAATCGTTGCTGAAATTGCAGAATTCCGTACTTAAAATGAGTTTTAGGCACTTTCCGGCACTCAAACTATCACCTAGTGACACAGTCTTATGGTCCTCACTTCCCTACACCCATACTAGTGTAGTACTTTGTCCCTGGCTTATACTGCCTCAATATAGTGTCTGTCTATGTGCTGGCATTGTCAGCACGTGTCTGAGTTATCCGCTCACTGTGCTAACTGTGCATTGTGCATCAGGTTCGTCACTAAGAGTCTGTATGAAATAAATGGAGCGACTGTATGTAAAGTGATGCACATGCATGTATGTAACAGAAATCCGAAAGCAGTTTAAGTCATCAGTTGTAATCAAGCACAGTCATTAAGCATAAATCAATATTAATTACTTGTACGGATGCTTGCAAATTTGACGGTTGTCACACTTATGTGCCATTAAAGTGCCCTATTCTTGACTCAAAATAGGGTCTCCCACAAAAGGGCGAAGCACATTGACCTTGATTATCACTTCCGAAAAGTTAGTGACCAAGTTTGTTCCCACCAAGCTTCAAGTGGCAGACTTATTTACCAAGAGTCTTCCAAAACCACAATTCGTCAATTTTCGTCAGCTACTTCGTATTGGTCCACCACTGTTTCGCTTGAGGGGGGATATTAGATAACATTATCTTTAAAGTGCCGTTGTATGTAAATTGTATTTATTCTTAGGTCCTTGTTTAGGCCTATATATTTTGTTCTCTATTCTTCTATTGTACTCATTCAAGTCATAAATTATACAATATATATATATATATACTAGGTGTAGCACCCGTGTAACCACACGGGTAAGTTTAGTAATGATCGAAATCAAATACTAAAAAACAGATTATAATATATCATTTAAATTTTGGTCTTTAGTTATATATATTTATAAAGTAATGTTAAAAACAGTATGTGTGACCACACGGCTAGCTTTAATAACCATCGAAATAGATTATAATACATCATTTATATTGTTTGTATTTAATACAACTAATCAAATGTTATTGATCAGTTCAATAAAGCCCCTTATATTTGATCCAATTAAGCTTAATAATAGATTAGATTTTGTAGGCCCATTAAAACCCTTATATCATATCCGGCCCCAAATTCTAATCACTCATCTACCTTTCCATTTCCATCTCCGAACTTCGAAGGGCGACAAACCAACGACAGGGAGTGTTAAAGATTTTTCCTTATCAGCAAAAGGTAATCGAAAACGTATTGATTCGATTTTGTTTTTCTAAAATCTTTGCTTCATGTAATTTTTATACCACGCTTGCATGTATGATTTTTGATCTTAGGTTTGTTCTTTTATATGAACTGTAATTTGTGATCATGTTTGTTTATTTGATTTGTTATACTTCAGATTCCATCATATGAATGTTCGTATTGATGTTCGATTGAAGTTTTTACTTTTGTATGGATGTTCGATTGAGGTGTAGATATTTAGGGCTATGTTAAAAATGATTGTTTATCAGTTGTTGTATAAAGATTTTTTTAAGATTATGATGTTTAGTAAACTTTCAGTTGGTGTTCTTGACAGATTTTATCAGATTATATTTCACATGTTTGGGGTTTTGTATCACACTGTCAAAAATAGAAACATATTAATAAGCTTTAGAAACTCTCGGCATCGAAAATAACATTTGGTATTTCACATTGTTGACATTGAATATACCCAACTAACCTTTTAACGTTATATAATATTTTAGTCTATTAGTTATACTCTTTTTAATTGCATTAATTAGAATAATCTTTTAACGTTTTTCATAAATAATGCTCATCAACTTAAAATCATTGTTGTTGATACATCTGTTGACTTTGGTTAACAGATGGATGAAAATATATGTTTAAAATCACTGTTGGGTTAAACAGTGTTTTGAGGAGAAAACAGTTGTTTGTCATTGGACAAACAGTGGTTTGACCATGGTCAAGCAGACTTTTGAACCACTAAGAGTCATAGTTTTGCAAACAGTGGTTTGACTTTGGTCAAACAGGCTTTGGTCAAACAGATTTAAAAAAAAAAAGTGGTTTGACTTTGGTCAAACAGTGGTTGCATACTAATGCTATTTCCTTTCATCATGTTCTCTCAGTTACTTAACATCTTTTAACGTTTTTCTCTTTTTATAGAAAGATGTATGGTTTTGCTTGTTACATGACCGACAACCAAAGTGTCACACCCCGACCACGTAAAACAACGAAACGTGGCGGAAACGTCGGGAGTGTTGTAACAGAATTAATGTTTCACAACCATGGAAATTAAAGTTTCATTTTATTCATCAAACAAGCGAGTTACATTGTCTTTAAACAAGAAATAAAGAGTACATAACATAAATTAACTAGTTCTTGTCTCGTTTTAAGTCACTAAAGCACAGGTCCGCCTAAGTATGTCTCGATAAGTCCTATGCATCATCTCCTGAAAACACATGTGAAAATAGATAAGTCAGCATAAAAATGCCTGTGAGATACATAGGTTTTGTGAAAATAGGTTTCATGACTTGTAAGTTTAGAAAGAGTTGTTTAATAAAGTTTAGTCATGAACCTTGTAAATTGATTTGTTTTGTAAATCATTTGAAAAACAATAAGTTCAGATGATATGTATAAATAAGAGAATAATGTATGGTTAAATGAATAACCATGTAAAATGAGTTTGTATAAGATAAGTTGTTTGTAAAACAATGTCTTGTGAAAAGTATGTTATTTGTATAAAATGTTATATGTCTTAAATCGAAATGATTCAAATAACGCTACGATATGTAATACCATACAAACACTTATATATAGGAAGTACCAGCGGCGTATCCACCATGCTTGTATCATATTACACACGCCTCGTTACTTAAATCACTTACTCAAACCAAACCACCAACGTAAAATGTTTATGTATAATCAAATCTCAAAATGTTTGTGTCTAATGTAAATCATGAGTTGTGTATATCAATATCAAAATGTGAGCATGTGATGAATAACAAATGTACTAAGTATGCACACAATGGGCATACATAGCATAAAATGTAATGTAAGACAATGTACTAAGTACGCACACAATGGGCATACATAGCATAAAATGTAATGTAAAACAATGTACTAAGTATGCACACAATGGGCATACATAGCATAAAATGTAGTGTAAGACAATGTACTAAGTACGCACACAATGGGCATACATAGCATAAAATGTAGTGTAAGACAATGTTCTAAGTACGCACACAATGGGCATACATAGCATAAAATGTAATGTAAGACAATGTACTAAGTACGCACACAATGGGCATACATAGCATAAAATGTAATGTAAGACAATGTACTAAGTACGCACACAATGGGCATAGATAGCATAAAATGTAATGTAAGACAATGTACTAAGTACGCACACAATGGGCATACATAGCATAAAATGTAATGTAAAACAATGTTCTAAGTACGCACACAATGGGCATACATAGCATAAAGTGTAATGTAAGATAATGTACTAAGTACGCACACAATGGGCATACATAGCATAAAACACAATGAAATCATGTACTATAAATGTACTAATGAACATAGCAAGTATATGATGTGAAAACAGGAAAGCATGAAAGTAACAAGTAGGCACATGTGTTTCACCCCAAAATGTTTGGAAAACAGTAAAAGAGGGGTCTATGTACTCACTTGAGATTGCTTAGTAGTCCTTGAGTAACAACCAAACAATGCTAGAGATCACGGATATCAAACGGCACCTAATATAGGTAACTACATTAATAAACCGGACCTATAATCGGAGGATTGGATAGAATGAGGGCTCGTAAACCAAATAAGTAGGGGAACTCATGTAATATGGTTTAACAAGGCCTACATACTACAATGAAACCTAACCTAAGTGCTTACGACCCATTACGGCCCGTTTAGGTAGCTTATGCTACTTTAACGCGTCGTTCGCGTGAAACGCATTCGGACCGCTTAACTAGTCCTATGACAAGTAATATATTCCTTAACATGTCTAATATTGCTGCCAAATCAGTTTAGATGTCAAAAGTTACGTTACATATGTTCAAAATGAATTTTGGCGTCAAAGGGGTATTTTGGTAATTTACCTAAGGCATATAAACTACCTATCATACAACTAACTAAACGTCGTGACCATAAGGTATAACCTCGGAAGGTTATTCCCTATATACTATGGTCACCTAATGTGTTTGGTCGGATCCTAATGATCGACCAAACGGGTCGGGTTCGAAAGAATAAGCGATTGTTTAGATCGCTTACCTTACGACCCTATATAAGCACTAAACTAAAAGTGACGAGCTAAGCATGTTAAAACATGCTTAACTAAGTTTAGAAAACAGGTTTGGTATCAAAACAAACGGTTTTGATACCTAAGAGTAGTTTGGTTACAAAACACGCAAGAATGCGCATTTTGGCCGAAACTACAGCTCGTCACTGAGCCTAGATAACGTGGTAATCAGTAGGTATAGTCACTAAGGACTATAACCATCGTGATTACGCTCACGTTATGAAGTTCAAACGAACTTCGCATTGACCATAAACTGGTCAATGCAGAAAGTCAAAGAAAGTTTAACTTTAACGCTAAAAAAATAAAAGAACGAAGGAACACTTACAAAGGGTCCAAGAATGGAAGGTTTGAACCCGAACACTCTCAGGTATGAAGTGTTAAACACAACAACTTAGAGAGCAAGTTCAGATTTCAAAGGTGTGGGTTTTTGGGGTTGGGATGGATGGGTATTTATAGGATATGCAAGACCGTTAGGATCGTTTATCGAATAACGTGCTTTGATCACATCCCTACACTTGTTGGCAAGCTCATGTACATCAAATTGGCCCCCCATGAGCAGGAAGCAACATGTGGAATTGAGTGTTGGGTGCTTAACAGCTGTTAATAGCTGTTAGATTCATTTAATCTGGTCTGAAGGGGCCTCGCGGCCCGCATAAGGGACAATCATTCCTTACACGCCCCGCCTGGGCATCCTGATCAGAAAACAAGTTTGAAAATTGACAGTTTCAGTCCCTGTTGGTGTTTAAGGCTCATTTTGACACGTTTAAGGCCTGTTAAGCCAACGTTAAGGCCCTAAAATGATGCCTAAACATTGTGTACATGAAACATGCTCAAAAATATCTCGGATGTCGGTTCGTTTGGCCGTACGATCGCGATGTTCGCTTAAATACGACGGAATGCGCATAAGCGCGAAAAACGATCCAAAATGCGTGACGAATGGATTTTATCATGCCAAACACTAAAATAGAATATTTTAATGCTTACATAAATTTTTGGATGTCCGGATGTATTCAGAACGTAAGATATGCGCTAAAGTGCCAACTTATGCACTTTTTGACACTTTTAGTCCCTGAATGACCCAAAAGTTTATTTTAGCACACCGAACCCCTCAAAGCCTATTTCTAAGCTATATAAAGGATATTTTTGGTATGTTTAACTTATGGCCATGTTCCAGAATGTCTGTTACAGTTCAAATTGGCATACTTTCGCAGTTTGTCAAGTTTAGTCCCTGTAAGCAGTTTAACTTGATTTTGCCATACCAAAGCCTTCGAAACTTATTTCTAAGTTATGTAAAGGTTATTTAAGGTATGTTAAGCCTATTTCACTATTCTAGAGTGTTCGTTGCATTAAACTGGTTATATTTACGCATCAGTGCGCGTATAACCTTCCAGAAAGTGATTTAAAGCTTGAAATCGAACAGAAATTGATATGTGCAAACGATACACATATTTTTACAAATCACAAGTATGAAATACAATATTTCATTGGTTTGGCATTTGTTTGATGGTTGAAGTGACACATGTGTCACACAAAGGAAATCTTTGGTTAGTATTTTAATCTCAGATATGGCGAATTTATTTTCTTTATAGCATCATGTTAGACAGTTCTGATTTTAATATACTTATACATAGGATCTGCCAAAAAAGTATAAACAATGGATAAAAGAGTTTAACTATCCTGTTGGGTTTGTCAAAGTACGGACAACTAATGGGCAAGTCTTTGAAGTCAAGATGTATGATATAGGAAACTTCTATTATCTCTACAATGGGTGGTATTCCGTAGTTCAAACTTTGAAACTACAATCTGGATCATGGCTCGTATTTCAGTATGAAGAAGCATTACAAAGTTTCCGGATATTTTATTTCTATGACAATATTGCATTTGCTCCATCTGATTATTTTTACTACAGACCCAATGGCGATTTTGATAAACCTGATGCTATGGTATGTAGTTCACAATCTGGGTTCGGTATATTTATTATTGTTTCTTATTTATTATGGTTCCGTATATGAAACTACTAATATATTTTTTTTCTCGTTGTAGCATATCAATCGTTTATTTGTACATCACAAGATGGACAATACCATTCCAAATTATCCAGTTGTTATTAGAGGTCCTGGGAAGCATAATTTTTTTGTTCGAATGGATGTTAGTGACAATCAGCTTTACATAACAACTGGATGGGATCGGATTAAGAAGAAATTTTCACTAAGTGATGAACATCTTCTTGTGTTTGAAATGATTGATCTTCACACTTTTGATATGTCTGTTTTCAATTGTTCCAAGGATGCTGATTTAATGTTGCCACCGGAATTATATGTTGCTATTAAGGAAGAAGTGGTAGAAGAGGTTATCAGTATCTCTGATGGTGATGATGTAGATGACATAACTAAGGACAATGAAACTGAAATGCTCGCTGTAACTACGAACAACGAAACTATTCCAGTAGTTTTCCGTTTGGACAATCATTTTGTAAGTTTCTGTAACCAAAAAGTAGTAACAGGACCTTACATTGTGTTAACCATATTATAATACTATCTTTGTTAACATTATTTTTTGTTTGTTACAGCGCATTAAAAAAGTTCTTGCTAAAACACTTGGCTTGGATAGGAAAAGAACTTTAAAGATTGTAGATGCTGCTGGAAATGTTTGGGATGTTCGAGTTGGTATCGAGTCTCCTGATGATTGGTTTTACATAAAAAACATGAAACAGTTTGTGAAGGATAAAAACTTGGTTCCTCGTGAAGAGTTTACCCTTAAGTTCGTCATGGGTAAAGGTATTTTCTTGTTTGACTGAATGGTTGTGGCGCTTTTTCAGATAATGTTATTTTGTATGGAAACAATGTTTTTTGTTTGTGGTTGTTGGTTTGCTCAAAACACTTTTGTAAAGGTTGGTAGTTTAGTTTTGATGTTGGTGGTACGAAGGGTTAGCTACTGAAAAGTTTTTAATTCATATGTTACTGAACCACAAACAAACGGTTGAAAGTATTACTTGTATTAGTTATTTCTTGTCTTTTAGATATATGTTATTGTTATTTATCTTTCATTATTTTATAATTGTTAGAGGTATCATTTTTTTAAAAATGTATACTATATTTTAAAACAATTCTGTAAAATAACATCCATTATTATTAGATAAAAGAAACATGTTGATATGATGTGCAAAACATAATACCAAATAACTTCAAACATTAAAAGACTTTTCTTCAAAATGCTATTTCTACAACGACTATAGATTTTGTAGAACTTCTTTGTAGACCACGTTAGTTGTGGTTTTACACACTTGTTTCCCCCTGTCACATATCAAGATCTTCAAACCCTTCCTGCTCTTTACTCGTGATACAACAACGTATAGTTGTCCGTGACTAAAAACCGGCCTTGGAAGATATAAGCCTACACGTTCAAGTGATTGTCCCTGGCTTTTGTTGATGGTCATTGCAAAGCATAGAGATAATGGGAACTGTCTTCGTGCAATTTTCACCGGTATTCTTTTATCGGACGGTGTCATTTTCAATCTTGAAATCAAAGTATGATGACCTATATTATTTCCAGTAATAATCTTTGCTTCGATTACAAGTTTTCCAAGTTTTGTTACTTGAAGTCGTGTACCGTTACACAGAACATTTGTTTGATCAATGTTTCTAAGTAACATTACCGGAGCTCCAACTTTGAGAACCAATTTATGGTTAGGTAATCCTGACAGATGCAATTTGTTTAATACATCTGGAGGAAACAATGCCATGTTAAGGTCGGTTTGATCCTCAGACTCACATAAAGTATCTGAACTGAGATATATCTTTTCTTCACCAGGCATACGATTTAACAGTTCTGTATTTATTGAATCCACAACTTCATTTGTGGGTGCAAGAATGGCTCTTTGTTGGAAGTAATTTGAATTGCATAAAAACTTTTGCATATCCGGATATGTGAAAGCGATCAATGAAGATATAGGATTGACTGCATCGAGTATAAGTAAATCATCTGGAATTTCAATTTCCACTTCTCCATCATTTGGACCACCAAGTAGACCATCACCAAGCCTTAAAATCCATTCAGCAAATTCCTTGGTCTTGTTAAAATTACTTGATTTGGTACCCATTTTTAACCTCATGTTTTCAGTTAACTTGAATAACTGACAATCCTGCCATATATAAGAAGAATTCAATGAAGAATTTACAATCATGCTTCTGGTACCTTTTGGAATGAATGGAAGGATTTGTCTAAAATCACCACCAAAAAGCACAATCTTTCCACCAAAAGGTTTGTTCTGCAAGGACGGATTATTGGAACGGGCTATATCTCTCATTGTTCTATCCAGAGCTTCAAAACAATGCTTATGTGTCATTGGCGCTTCATCCCAGATTATCATCTTAGTTTGTTTGATTAAGCCTCCTAGCTCAATGTTTGGTTCAATAGAGCATATAGAATCCTCGTTAACATTTATCGGAATTACAAACCTGGAATGAGTCGTTCTACCACCATCTAATAGAAGTGATGCAATACCACTGGATGCAACATTCAACACAACTTCACCATTGGAACGTAACGCAGCTGCAAATGTTTTCCACAGAAATGTTTTACCAGTTCCACCGTAACCATATAGAAAGCAAACTCCTCCACTTCCTTTAACAACTGCATTCATGACGGTTTGATACACTTTTCGCTGTTCATCAGTTAAAGATTTTAGGGAAGCTGCAAGTTCCTTTTTTAAGATAGCCCGATCATACGAAAGTTCCTTCATTATCAATTGATTGTTCAATGCTGAAGTGTAGTTGTCAGGAACATTTGGCATGTCAGTAAAGTTGCTTAACGTACTTCCATAACCAAGTAACAGTTTTTCGATATGTGCTAAGCAAATGTTTTCAATCTCTTCCTCTTTAAGGACCAAATCTAAAAAATACAACAGATGTTTAGTAATTAGATTTTTTAAACACTTGATTAAAGTAAAATGGAATCTGAAATTTTATTTAAGTTTTTAAAATTACCAGGAATACCAGTAATCCTCCGTTGCTGATATAATATATCTTCACATAATAGAGATTTTGTTTCCTTCCAGAAAATACCCGGCCTAGAAATGGAGTTTAACATCAAGAGCATTACAAAAAATGTACGCAAGAAATCAGAAGTAGCCTGTGCACTTGCTTCATTAATGGCCATTAAATACTCCTTATCATCGTCCAACAGACCGCGAGCGAAACATGCATCTTTAAAAGTATGATATATTTTTCCATCGACTGTTTTTATATCATTGAAACTCATTGGTCCTATAACGTGATTCAATAAAATTCTCAAGAAATAACAATCACCAAGTGATGGAGGTACATAATGTATCCTACCAACTGCACCAAAAGGTTTTTTTCTACGTACCCACTTTCGTGTTTTGCGTATCCATACAAAGTATCTGGGGAACTCTATATACTTCAAAGTTCTAGCAAATGGATACGTTTGATTACATTTCATCCATTCTGTGAACATAAACATTTTCACAGTTGGGTTACTGACCACGTCACACAAGTTTGAATTATCGTCATAAACAATAGCCTGACCATCTTCACAGTGAAAAGGTAATATTTCAACAGATGGAGCCGATAGTGTATGCCAAACTTAAAGATTCTCCAAGCAGCTTCACACGCTGAAATATATCTACAATCAAGATACGCTTTAACTTCATCTACTTCTGTTTCGTTTGAGAGATTTTCATTATTTGTCATTTCCTTGTTTTGACGGTTCACATTAGCAGTGGAGGTACTTTCGTAAACAGAAGCTGTCACTCTATCCGGACCCTTATTAATGTATTTGAAGAGATATTTGATGGATCCTGTTTGGTTACACCACTCAACATTTATGTGGCACTGATACTTTTTGAGTAGCATAGCATTGTACGGAACCACAAACCTATTGTCAAGTAAGACGCCATTTTTTTCTACTGTGTTGCATGATTGACGACGTCGGTAGACAGGATATCCTTCAGAATCAACACAAGTCTCATCTACATATTTTTTCAGAAACTTCTTCGAACATTTTAAATTAACCATGCATGGAGAATGAGGATTGTCTGTACCACAAGGACCATGGATCATAAATTGTTTGACAAGTTCATACAGTGAAGCATCCATCTCTTTGTCAGGTATTTCAGCACTAATAACCAAATCGATTTCTTTAGCCGTTGGAAATTTGCTCTCGGCACTTAAGAACAAACATATATGAGCATGAGGTAGACCACGTTTCTGAATTCGATTGTATAAATAACTGAAATATTACATCCAAAAAAGTGTTAGTAAAAGTATTATTTGAGAAATTAATTAAAACAATTTACAATGACTTACTTGCTTGTATCTCACCAAAGAATTTATGTTTCTTGAAATCTTGAATTAGATGATTGATTTTAATTTTGAATAACCGTGCGATAATATCCGCTCTAACTTGAGGGTTCAACCGTTTCTCTTTTAAACATCTATAAATCTCAGGCCAATTGGGATTACAAGTGACTGTTATGAAGAGATCCGGACATCCTACAGCTTTGCAGATTGCCATAGCATCTAGATACTTTTGCATCATATATCTCGCTCCACCGGTAAATGAAGATGGCAACAAAATTCGTTTTCCACAATTTGACGCATCGCTTTGGCCACTTTGAACACTTTGATTTAAATTCTTAAATGTTTGACTTCTAAGTTTGGGTTGTTGTGTCTTTATGTAAGCTAACCGTGCAGATTCTATCATTGTATACGCATCAACTACAAACTGTTGGAATAGCTTTTGGGCATTGAGTAACAACGAAAATTGGTTGGCTCTGTCTTGTATTCTGTAACTAAAGAACTCTCTCATTGTGGTACTGGTTCTAAGTATGTCACAATCAACTGAAACACCTCGATGTTTAATACCAAGTCTAAATCCATCTTCTGCATATGGGAAGATAAGTGGATATTGCAATGCAAGATAAGAGGGATGAAGCTCACTGATTCTCTGAAGATCGCCTGATTTTGTTTGAACTATGATATCCCTTTTATCAAATGCTCCATCAAAATCACCAATTATTAAGGCAGCAATTTCTTCAGCAATAGGCAAGTTAAAAATTCTACCATCCTTATCCCTTACTCCAATGAGCTTGAGTCTTACATTTTGCCAATCATTTTGTTTAAAACAATCTCGTACCATTCTAAATGACTTCACAAGTGGATTGCATGAATCCAACATTTTTTAAGACTCGATATGATGGCAAGATCAAGTTGTTGTTTAGTGTCTGTCTTCGAACCTTGCTCGACAATGTGTAAAAAACGACATTATTGTATAGATCAGATATATATAAAATACTTGACATAAATCAGAATTTACTGAATGCTTAATTTACCTTACAGCCTTTTGACGATTAAAATCCTCGTTTTGGGAATCATAAATATAAAGCTGTGAAAATTTCGGCTCTTCACCATCATTCGGTAGCAGACTACCAATGCGATGGTAATTTTGTCCTTGCAGTCCAAAAACATAAGGACCTTTGGTTTTTTGAAAAGTTTTAGAAACCTTGCCACCAAGGGATGTGAAGGAAAACATCATGTTATATGCTCGAATGTTATTCATGAAATTGCGGCTTTCAGGAGTAACTCTTTTGTAAAATCTTTCGAGCAGTGGAGGAGGAGCAGGTGAGGAAGGCAATTCAACGTCTTCGTTCGAACAACAAAGAGAAAAAGAAGATTTCTTAGAATCCAAATTACCCCTAAGCATTTCATCTTTCCAAATCATTGCATGACAGTAAGAACAAACAAAAATAGCATCTCCATGATCAACGTATTCTACAAAATTATATAGGCAGATAAAAAAACGATGATATAAGTGAAATATTAGGAGATTAAACTGTTATTTGGAAAGATACTTTGATAAGTTTAAGGAGGGTAGTTACCTCTTGCAATTCCGTAAATCTTTTTTACGATAGAAGATGGTAAACAATCCTCCGAATTGGGATCCTCAAAGTTAGACCTTTCACCAGGGTAGGAATTTTCTGTGACAACCCACACAATTTCAGGTACTGTACAAATTAATTAACTCTAATTATGTGCTTAATGACTGTGATTGATTACACCTGACACATTAAACTGCTTACTGACTCATGTTACATACATACATGTGCATCCTTTACATACAGTCACTCCATTTATTTCATACAGACTCTTAGTGACAAACCTGATGCACAAAGCACAGTTAGCACAGTGGGCGGACAACTCAGACACATGCTAACAATGCCAGCACATAGACAGACACTATATTGAGGCCAGTATGAGCCAGGGATAGAGTACTACACCAATATGGAGTGTAGGGAAGGGAGGACCATAAGACTGTGTCACTAGGTGATAGTTTGAGTGCCGGAAAGTGCCTAAAACTCATTTTAAGTACAGAATTCCGCATTTTCAGTAACAATTCAGCTTTTAACACACTCGTATTATACAGAGAATTGACTAAATGGTCCTGAACGCTTTCCTAAGTGTTGGAATTAAAATTCGTTACAAAAAGATGCATAAAAGACACGATGCGATACAATTAAACGCTTTAACGGAACGATACGTAACCGAACAACCAGACGTTACCCGGGACACCAAAATATTGTCAGAAATATTATTTTATCATTCTTAATTATTTACGGTCACAAAAATCCCCACGCACTATAGAAACATGGCATACACCCACTATTCTAGAAAATACCCTTAACCTTCTAATTATTTACCTACTAATTACCAAAATGTTACAAATTACCCCCCCCCCCCAAACCGAATTTTCAGCCAAATCATTACCATATATTTTGTTGAGATTTTATTTCTTGTAATCTTGATTTTGGTTGGCCAAAGATCTAGGTAATTATCACAATAGAATTAGAGGGCTCATGGTTCCAAGAAATGCTCTTCATAACTTTAAAATCCACACTCTAACTCACTCTCCCCCCCCCCCCCCATTCAGCTCCCCCTAACCGAATTCACCATCACCACCACTTAATCATCTTCATCTTCATCATACACAAATCCATTCAAGCTTCAAGAAGATTCAAGGAAGTTGCAAGATTGAAGGAACTTCAAGGAAGCTTTGATCTAATCTTTTCACCATACTTTTCTCACCATCATCTTCACTAGATTTCTACCCTAGCCTTGTGCTAGTAGTAAGTCTCTACACCTTGTTCCATCTTATTCTTAGTTAAAATGTGATGTATGACGTTATTTGTTTAAATCACAAGAAATAGAACCCTAAAAGATGAACATGGAACTCTACATAAAAACCCTACATAAAAAGTTTGTATGAAGTTGAAATCAGGTTGGATTAGGGTTGGTTAAAGCATGCATAAGGTTTGATCACTAAATCATCGATAAACCATGGTTAGGACCCTTGTTGATGCGTTTTTAGTAACTTTTACATTGTAAACAGCATGCTGATTGGTATTTCCAGCCAACTTCAACAGGCTGTAACTGGGTCATTTTAAATCGAAAAACTGAATTTCTGGAGTCTAAATTATGTATTTTTGAACAACCGATCATATGGAACTAGAATCGTAATTTTTCGAGGTCGTTTACTATTTTTAAAGAACTGTTTTTAGACAGCAGCTCAAGATGCAATTTTTCTGCTGAAAAAGTGTGTTGTATTCAGAGTCATAACTCGAAACCTGAGTAGAATCAACTCATGAAATTTTTACAGTAGATGATCACCGTTGTCACGATGATCCTCCAACTGGAATTTCGTCAATCGGACTTACGGTTAATTTTTAGTGAATTATTCCGTAAACTGCAATCAGAAAGTAACAAATCTGATTGCAGTCGGGTAAATAAATTTCTATAAAATATTGGTGACGAACTGGACGCTGATATTTTTACACAATAAAATTTGGATCGTATGAGTCATTCTGTAAAAATTTGGGAATTTTTGGAAAAGGTTAACTATTTTATAAAAATCCTCGAAAACAGTCCAGTTTTGATTGATAAAGCTGAAATAAAGTAAGTAATGCTTTGTATGTCTAAATGTCGGTTTGATTATTGAGAACGATCCATGGGATATATGTAAAAGAAAACGATATGCTATGAAGCATGGACACCTGTATTTACAAAGGAGACTATGACGAAATTTTTCAAAAAGCCGAACACTTAGTAAAAATATTCGAGAAATATAGATACGAAATTGTTGCCTAACTATTTTTCTAAAGACAATAGTTAAATTAAAATAATTATTATTATTCTAACAAAATAATACCAAAGTAACGCAACTCAAAACACTAAACTCTAAGCCAAGGCACGGCCCGTTCGTCTAATAAACATTAGTACGTTGTAGGTTGTCGTGTAGCGGACAGAGTTGAGATTCGAGTCAAGACGCACTACTGTGAGTTCATGTCCCCCTTTTCTCTTAACTATTTTCAGTTTTATACTTCGGGGGTGAAATACATGTTACAATTATTACAGACTTTTACAGACATTTATTTATATGGTATTGTTAGCTTAAGGAGGGTTTTTACTACGCGATCAAGTGAGTGGTGGGCATGACACTTAAGGCCATTAATCCTCATTGTAGGACCAAGGGACATGAGTGATAGATCTATTTGGGTGTAGCAAGCCCACACCCATGAGGCCGGGGCGGCCCATAGTGGTGACTATGTCTTCATACCGGAGACAAATTTGCTAGGTTTGAGTCTTCCTGCATCATTTCACACATACTATTGGCTTTGCAACCCAATGGTGATCAGTTTTTCCTTATTGCTACATACCAGGGACTTTTATTCAGACAAGACTTATTTTAAAGGCTTTTACATACTCACTTACACATGAACTCGCTCAACTTTTTGTTGACTTTTCAAATTACATGTATTTCAGGGAATGAATAGGATCTGGCAAGTGATGCATGTTAACTGCATACTAAATAAGGATGTCATCCAGGGTCGTAGGGTTTGGGAAGTGCAACTCATTCCTGGATGGGTTGCGTGTCTTAAATCCTCGTGTTGTTGGTAGTCTTTTGTCGAGTCTTATGAACTCATTTTAAACAAGTCATGGTTTGTAACGTATTCAGTGGTTGATGTTTTTAAAGACAATATGTTATGCATTTTCTAAACTACTTTAATGGATGAACATCTTACGTTTTTATCATGTAGCATTGTTGTGATTGTTGCTATGGTATTAAGAAGTCACACCAAATAAACCCACACTTCCGCAAAAGCCAGGGTGTGACATTTTCTTTTCCTGCCGTTTCATTTTGGAAAAGGCAAATTAACATCGGTTACAACAGATAGGAAGATAAGCAATAGATTCGACAAATATAGTGACTCGGAAACCTATATTTAGTTTTGCATTAAAAGTAAAACACATACCACTAAACGCTACTACGGAACATTTTCGCAATTGTCGAGAAGTTCTATTGTCAATATTCCGAGGAGTTGGAATATCACTTCGATGGGACCTTACTGTAACACGATCCACTTGCAAGACAAAATTTATAAATGTTATCAAACTTACATTAACATTCAATAAATGATTAACAGTAATAACAAAAGTGTATATAGTATACAGTTTGTAATATCTGTTAATGGACTTCTATCAATTTTATGATTTGATGGTTGAAGAAGAGTGACCATTGAATGTTTTTTGTTTTTGATTTATTTGTTATTGTACTCAGACAAGGGTGATGTAGCCCTTAGTATATTTTGACATATGATGCAATTGTGAAACTGTATTGGTGGTTTTGTTTATGAAACTTAAATCACAAGTCTTCTAATTTCATGCATTGTTGATTATTTGTTATGGTTATGACACGAGGTGTTATGTGAATAATGAATGTTGCTACGTATACGTATGATTATATACTTACTATGACCTGACCAATATGAAACATCCTCTAGAAAATGCCTCCACGACGCGAAGCACGCATGCCGACTACCCAGGCAGAACTACAAGGGATCATCGCTGCCGCTATTGCGCAATATGCTGCTTCTCAAGGAGAAGCAAGCGGAAACATTTCGAACAACAACAACAACCCTCCGAATGGTAATGATCAGTCATAGGAGACACACTACACTATATTTGGATGATTCATGTGCGACTGCTAATAATTCCTGTAAATGACATTGCTTGTACAGGGTGTACTTTCAAGCAATTCTTAGATTGCAAGCCGCAAAACTTTGATGGCACTGGAGGTGCCGTTGCTTTTACCCGTTGGACTGAGAAGACAGAAACGACGATAAGAATGAGCAAATGTGCGTCGGGACAACAAGTTACATACATCCCTGGGCTTTTTACTGACGGTGCCCTATCATGGTGGAATCTCCAAGTTCAAACCTTAGGAGAGGCTGCAGCGTACGCCATGACTTGGGCTGAACTGAAAGAGCTGATGCGCAGGAAGTATTGCTCCAGAGCTGAGATCCAGAAATTGGAAACAGAATTTTGGAACTTAAAGATGGAAGGCCCAAAAATCGCAGAGTATGTTCAAAGGTTCCACGATCTGTCCCATGTAGTGCCGTACATGGTCACGCCCGAATTCAAGCGCGTGGAACTCTTTATCTGGGGATTGGCACCCCAAATCCTGAGTATGGTTACCACATCCAAGCCGGCAACAGTTACGGAAGCGATCGACGTTAGTGTGGCACTTACTGAGGAGGCCGTAAGGTTGGGCAAATTCTCGATTTCCGAACCCAAGAAGAAAGAGACTCATGCGGAGTCGGCTGGTGATAACAAACGAAAGTTTTCCAACTTCAAGCAGAGTACAAGCAATGTGAGCAAGAGGGGCGAGTCGAGCACACCGGCCAGAGCCAAAACCGGTGATGAAAACAGAGGAAAGGGTTACATGGGCACTCTGCCCAAGTGTGGTATTTGCCAGTTCCATCACCCCGGCCCATGCCGATTTAGAAAATGCGAATCCTGCGGGAAGACGGGCCATTTAAAGGAGACATGCTGGGTTGGATCAGGCCAGGGTGGCCAAAGGGGTTTCAATAACAACAACCGTGGTAATGGAAACCGGCCACAAGGGAATAATGGGGGAAATGGTAATCGTGGGAATGTCGCAAATCAAGCTAGAAATCGAGGAACCAACGGAAATCGAGGAGGGAATGGAAATGGAAATGGCCGAGGGCCAGGATGCTTCAACTGTGGTGACGCTGGGCACTTCAAAAGAGAATGCCCAAGGCTAAATCAGGCGCAAGGCCGAATCTTTAACATTGGTGCGAGGGAGGCGCGCCAGGATCCAAACGTCGTCACCGGTACGTTCCCTATAAACCAACGCTTTGCATCTGTTCTTTTTTATACCGGTGCCGATTATAGTTTCGTATCGTTAGAAATTAAAAATCTACTTGGGTTGGCCACTAGTAAGTTAGACATTCCATACTCGATCGAATTAGCGAATGGGAAACTAATTGAAATGGGAGAAGTCATCAGAGGATGCATGATAGAACTGGGAGGACACGAATTTACGCTAGATCTACTACCAGTCGAGTTGGGAAGCTTCGACGTGGTAGTGGGAATGGATTGGTTATCGAGCAACAAGGCCGAGATAGTTTGTCACGAAAAGACCATTCGCATCCCCATGACAGATGAAGAGACGATCGTAGTACACGGAGAGAAACGCGATACGTCATTGAGAATCATTAGCTATCTGAAGGCTAGAAAGTATTATAGAAGGGATGTGTTGCCTTTTTGGCACACATCGTGGATAAAGACGCTGCGGAGCCAAGAATCGAAGACATTCCAGTCGTGAGAGAATATCCTGAAGTCTTTCCAGAAGACTTGCCAGGGTTGCCGCCACAACGACAAGTCAAATTCCACATCGACTTGGTTCCAGGCGCCGCGCCTGTAGCGAAGGCACCCTATACACTTGCACCGTCAGAGATGCAGGAGTTGTCGACACAACTCCAGGAGCTATTGGATAAAGGATTCATCAGACCAAGCTTCTCGCCTTGGGGAGCTCCGGTCCTGTTCGTTAAAAAGAAGGATGTTAGTTTTCATATGTGTATAGACTACCGCGAGCTTAACAAGTTGACTACCAAGAACCGATATCCTTTGCCGAGAATTGATGACCTATTTGAACAGCTGCAAGGTTCAAGCTTCTATTCAAAGATCGATCTTCGCTCGGGATACCATCAACTAAGGATACAAGAGGAAAGTATCCCAAAGACGGCCTTTAGGACTCGTTATGGACATTACGAGTTCCTGGTTATGCCGTTTGGACTGACAAGCGCACCGGCAGTTTTCATGGACCTGATGAACCGAGTCTGCAAGCCGTACCTGGATAAGTTTGTGATCGTATTTATTGATGACATTCTAATCTACTCGAAGACGAAGGACGAACACGAACATCACTTAAGAGCTATTCTAGAGCTACTTAAGAAGGAGAAGTTATACGCTAAGTTCTCAAAGTGTGAGTTTTGGCTGCACGAAGTCCAGTTTCTTGGTCACGTGGTAAATGGAAATGGAATTCATGTTGATCCCACAAAGATCGAGGCAATCAAAGATTGGGATACTCCAAAGACGCCAACCGAGATTCGACAGTTCTTAGGTGTGGCTGGTTATTATCGAAGGTTCATTGAGGATTTCTCAAAAATAGCTCAACCCCTGACCGCACTCACACAGAAAGACAAGAAGTTTGATTGGGGTGACAAGCAAGAAGAAGCGTTTCAGTTGCTGAAGAACAAGCTTTGTGACGCACCGATTCTATCCCTACCCAAGGCACGGAAGACTTCGTGGTATATTGTGACGCCTCGCGTCAAGGTTTGGGTTGCGTGTTGATGCAACGCCAGAAAGTTATAGCCTATGCTTCGCGCCAACTGAAGATACATGAGAAAAATTACACCACCCATGATTTGGAATTGGGCGCGGTGGTGTTCGCATTAAAGATCTGGCGACATTATTTATACGGCACACGATGTACAATCTTCACTGATCATAAGAGCCTGCAGCACATATTCAACCAGAAAGAGCTTAACATGAGGCAAAAACGTTGGGTAGAACTGTTGAATGATTATGATTGTGAAATCAAGTATCATCCAGGGAAGGCGAATGTGGTCGCCGATGCCCTAAGTCGGAAGGAAAGGATCAAGCCCATAAGGGTTAGGGCTTTGGAAATGATCGTCCAGACAGACCTCTCTTTGCGCATTCGTGCCGCGCAGAGAGAAGCTCTCAAAGAAAGGAATATTGAGAATGAATATCTCCGTGGGATGGAGAAGCAGTTGGTACCAAACGAGGAAGGAACTTTGTGCTTCATGAAACAGATTTGGGTTCCTCTGTTTGGTGGATTGAGAAAGGTTATCTTCGATGAAGCTCACAAGTCATGGTACTCAATTCATCCAGGAGCGGATAAAATGTACCAAGATCTTAAGGATTTTTATTGGTGGCCAAGGATGAAAGGCGATGTTGCGGTATACGTCAGCAAATGCTTAACGTGCGCCAAGGTAAAGGTCGAATACCAAAAGCCTTCAAGTCTCCTGCAGCAACCTGAAATACCCAAATGGAAGTGGGAACAGATTTCCATGGACTTCATAACGAAGTTGCCAAAGACGCCCAGAGGCCACGATACGATTTGGGTAATAGTAGACCGTCTAACCAAGTCTGCGCATTTTCTGCCAATCAAGGAGAAAGACAACACAAGTAAGCTTACTGAAATATACATGAGGGAGATTGTTGCACGACATGGAGTGCCTCTCTCGATTATCTCAGATAGAGATGGGAGATTTGTATCAAGGATTTGGCAATCCTTCCAAGAAGCTTTTGGCTCGTAGTTGAATCTGAGCACTGCATTTCATCCGCAAACTGATGGCCAAAGTGAAAGGACTATTCAGACATTGGAGGACATGCTGAGAGCATGTGTAATGGACCTAGGTGGTAGCTGGGATAATCATTTACCATTGGTCGAATTTTCGTACAACAACAGCTACCACACAAGTATTGGAGCCGCGCCATTTGAAGCTCTTTACGGACGCAAGTGTCGATCACCACTATGCTGGGCTGATGCAGGTGATAGGCAGCTTGTTGGTCCCGAAATCGTCCAAGAGACGACAGACAAGATTGCGCAGATTCAAAAACGCATTGAGGCGGCTCGCGAGAGACAAAAAGCCTATGCAGATCCAAAGAGGAAGTTCCTGGAATTTCAAGTTGGGGATAGGGTTTTGTTAAAGGTTTTACCCTGGAAGGGTGTGGCACTCTTTGGGAAGCGTGGGAAGTTGAATCCGCGTTACATTGGCCCTTTCAAGATCCTGCAAAGGATTGGGCTTGTAGCATACAAATTGGACTTACCTGCCGAACTTAATGGCGTTCATGATACATTCCATGTATCGAACCTGAAAAAGAGTCCAACTCAGGAGACAGTTGTCTTTCCTGCTGACGAGGTTCATATCGACGACACACTCCACTTTGTTGAAGAACCGGTTGAGGTTACGGATTGGAAGGTTAACAAGACACGCCGGAGTAGTGTCAGACTCGTCAAAGTTCGATGGAATGCGCGACACGGCCCGGAATTCACGTGGGAACGTGATGATCATATGAAGGCCAAGTACCCACATTTATTCCCCAAGACCCCTGCAACTAGAAGTAGAACTTAAAATTTCGGGACGAAATTTTCTTAACGGGGGGAGAATGTGACAACCCACACAATTTCAGGTACTTTACAAATTAATTAACTCTAATTATGTGCTTAATGATTGTGCTTGATTACACCTGACACATTAAACTGCTTACTGACTCATGTTACATACATACATGTGCATCCTTTACATACAGTCACTCCATTTATTTCATACAGACTCTTAGTGACAAACCTGATGCACAAAGCACAGTTAGCACAGTGGGCGGACAACTCAGACACATGCTGACAATGCCAGCACATAGACAGACACTATATTGAGGCCAGTATGAGACAGGGATAGAGTACTACACCAATATGGATTGTAGGGAAGGGGGGACCATAAGACTGTGTCACTAGGTGATAGTTTGAGTGCCGGAAAGTGCCTAAAACTCATTTTAAGTACAGAATTCCGCATTTTCAGTAACAATTCAGCTTTTAACACACTCGTATTATACAGAGAATTGACTAAATGGTCCTGAACGCTTTCCTAAGTGTTGGAATTAAAATTCGTTACAAAAAGATGCATAAAAGACACGATGCGGTACAATTAAACGCTTTAACGGAACGATACGTAACCGAACAACCAGACATTACCCGGGACAACAAAATATTGTCAGAAATATTATTTTATCATTCTTAATTATTTACGGTCACAAAAATCCCCACCCACTATAGAAACATGGCATACACCCACTATTCTAGAAAATACCCTTAACCTTCTAATTATTTACCTACTAATTACCAAAATGTTACAAATTACCCCCCCCCCAACCGAATTTTCAGCCAAATCATTACCATATATTTTTTTGAGACTTTATTTCTTGTAATCTTGATTTTGGTTGGCCAAAGATCTAGGTAATTATCACAATAGGATTAGAGGGCTCATGGTTCCAAGAAATGCTCATCATAACTTTAAAATCCACACTCTAACTCACTCTCTCTCCCCCATTCGGCTCCCCCTAACCGAATTCACCATCACCACCACTTAATCATCTTCATCTTCATCGTACACAAATCCATTCAAGCTTCAAGAAGATTCAAGGAAGTTGCAAGATTGAAGGAACTTCAAGGAAGCTTTGATCTAATCTTTTCACCATACTTTTCTCACCATCATCTTCACTTGATTTCTACCCTAGCCTTGTGCTAGTAGTAAGTCTCTACACCTTGTTCCATCTTATTCTTAGTTAAAATGTGATGTATGACGTTATTTGTTTAAATCACAAGAAATAGAACCCTAAAAGATGAACATGGAACTCTACATAAAAACTCTACATAAAAAGTTTGTATGAAGTTGAAATCAGGTTGGATTAGGGTTGGTTAAAGCATGAATAAGGTTTGATCATTAAATCATCGATAAACCATGGTTAGGACCCTTGTTGATGCGTTTTTAGTAACTTTTACATTGTAAACAGCATGCTGATTGGTATTTCCATCCAACTTCAACAGGCTGTAACTGGGTCATTTTAAATCAAAAAACTGAATTTCTGGAGTCTAAATTATGTATTTTTGAACAACCGATCATATGGAACTGGAATCGTAATTTTTCAAGGTCATTTACTATTTTTAAAGAACTGTTTTTAGACAGCAGCTCAAGCTGCAATTTTTCTGCTGAAAAAGTGTGTTGTATTCAGAGTCATAACTCGAAACCTGAGTAGAATCAACTCATGGAATTTTTACAGTAGATGGTCACCGTTGTCACGATGATCCTCCAACTGGAATTTCGTCAATCGGACTTACGGTTAATTTTTAGTGAATTATTCCGTAAACTGCAATCAGAAAGTAACAAATCTGATTGCAGTCGGGTAAATAAATTTCTATAAAATATTGGTGACGAACTGGACGCTGATATTTTTACACAATAAAATTTGGATCGTATGAGTCATTCTGTAAAAATTTGGGAATTTTTGGAAAAGGTTAACTATTTTATAAAAATCCTCGAAAACAGTCCAGTTTTGATTGATAAAGCTGAAATAAAGTAAGTAATGCTTTGTATGTCTAAATGTCGGTTTGATTATTGAGAACGATCCACGGGATATATGTAAAAGAAAACGATATGCTATGAATCATGGACACCTCTATTTACAAAGGAGACTATGACGAAATTTTTCAAAAAGCCGAACACTTAGTAAAAATATTCGAGAAATATAGATACGAAATAGTTGCCTAACTATTTTTCTAAAGACAATAGTTAAATTAAAATAATTATTATTATTCTAACAAAATAATACCAAAGTAACGCAACTCAAAACACTAAACTCTAAGCCAAGGCACGGCCCGTTCGTCTAATAGACATTAGTACGTTGTAGGTTGTCGTGTAGCGGACAGAGTTGAGATTCGAGTCAAGACGCACTACTGTGAGTTCATGTCCCCCTTTTCTCTTAACTATTTTCAGTTTTATACTTCGGGGGTGAAATACATGTTACAATTATTACAGACTTTTACAGACATTTATTTATATGGTATGGTTAGCTTAATGAGGGTTTTTACTACGCGATCAAGTGAGTGGTGGGCATGACATTTAAGGCCATTAATCCTCATTGTAGGACCAAGGGACATGAGTGATAGATCTATTTGGGTGTAGCGAGCCCACACCCATGAGGCCGGGGCGGCCCATAGTGGTGACTATGTCTTCATACCGGAGACAAATTTGCTAGGTTTGAGTCTTCCTGCATCATTTCACACATACTATTGGCTTTGCAACCCAATGGTGATCAGTTTTTCCTCATTGCTACATACCAGGGACTTTTATTCAGACAAGACTTATTTTAAAGGCTTTTACATACTCACTTACACATGAACTCGCTTAACTTTTTGTTGACTTTTCAAATTACATGTATTTCAGGGAATGAATAGGATCTGGCAAGTGATGCATGTTAGCTGCGTACTAAATAAGGATGTCATCCAGGGTCGTAGGGTTTGGGAAGTGCAACTCATTCCTGGACGGGTTGCATGTCTTAAATCCTCGTGTTGTTGGTAGTCTTTTGTCGAGTCTTATGAACTCATTTTAAACAAGTCATGGTTTGTAACGTATTCAGTGGTTGATGTTTTTAAAGACAATATGTTATGCATTTTCTTAACTACTTTAATGGATGAACATCTTACGTTTTTATCATGTAGCATTGTTGTGATTGTTGCTATGGTATTAAGAAGTCACACCAAATAAACCCACGCTTCCGCAAAAGCCAGGGTGTGACATTTTCTTTTCCTACCGTTTCATTTTGGAAAAGGCAAATTAACATCGGTTACAACAGATAGGAAGATAAGCAATAGATTCGACAAATATAGTGACTCGGAAACCTATATTTAGTTTTGCATTAAAAGTAAAACACATACCACTAAACGCTACTACGGAACATTTTCGCAATTGTCGAGAAGTTCTATTGTCAATATTCTGAGGAGTTGGAATATCACTTCGATGGGACCTTACTGTAACACGATCCACTTGCAAGACAAAATTTATAAATGTTATCAAACTTACATTAACATTCAATAAATGATTAACAGTAATAACAAAAGTGTATATAGTATACAGTTTGTAATATCTGTTAATGGACTTCTATCAATTTTATGATTTGATGGTTGAAGAAGAGTGACCATTGAAGATGTCCTGCTTAAATCAGCTACAATGGATAAATCAAATTTACTTATATCCATGGTTTTCAAACTTTGTTTCCTCTTTCTAGAGTCATAAACACCATAATTAGCCTTTCCAGATTGTCCTAAAATTCAAACAAAGGGACAAGGTCAAATCAGATAGCATACCTTAAAAAAATAAGATTTATAACCTTACCAATACTGGATGAAGTCAGAGGGATTGTACTAACACATGTTCGATCTAAATTGTCGGGCGTGTGACATGCTGTACATGAAGAGATTTGGTTAATTTATGCTACAAACACTTACAATTTTCACATATGACCATCAAAAACATACCTCCATTATCGTTTTTTGTGATAGTAACATTGCCCAGAAGTGTATCAATAATAGGAGGTGTCTGTACAAATTGAACCACACCCCTGTTTCTACGCTTATTCAAGATAGACTTTCTTATCTTCCTTGATTCTTTGGACTGTTGGGGACTGCACTGTGGAAAATACTCTCTATGTCTTGGTATGAAATTCTTTTTACTCTACATAACTGTACATAAGAATTGAGCACATATGTGTGATTTAGGGCTAGCTATAGGTGATTATTGTAATCAGTGTCCAAAAAAACATTTATTCTCAACAGCTAGTGGTGATTGAAGATCCCTATTGAAAACCTACCTAAAGAAGTGGATGATCACATCAAATGTTGAGAATAGATTCAAACAAATGAGATAGAAAAACCTACCATTTAGTGTTCATCGATTGCTTCCAAACTAAGAGCGTCTTGAATTATAGGTTGAGTTTTTGGCGCTAATTTTAAATCTTCACTTTGATTCATTCGAAAAAAGAAGCTATAAACATAGCGGACAATATGAAATGGTGATTTAACATACCTGATTCATTTTGTGGGTCTTTGACAGGATTTTATGGTTCACAACTTATGGGCCAGAAATTATTGAAAGAATTAGACCATTTAATTGCAAAATTAAGCCAAATTTGGGGCCCTTTGGTTTTGTATAAAAAATATAACCAAGTGAAACTGAAAAATCCATAATTTATATGGATTTAAATAGTACATATTTTTTTATCATCCTTGTCTTGGTTTTACCAATATATTGGTTCCTACAATAAAATTATTACAACGCGATCCACAAGATTTATATTTTGGAGTTGAAGTTTAATGATAGATTTTTACCGAGTCACATTGTCCGATAATTTATTTGCACCAAGAAATTTATATGGATTTAACTACTACATGTTTCTAAACATTCTTGTCTTGGTTTTATTAGGAATTCGTTGGACCCCTTAGAAACATCATAATTTATATGGAAATACTACATATTTTTTAATCATCCTTGTCTTGGTTTGACCAATATATTGGTTACTACAATGAAGTTACTATAACGCGACCAAATAGCCAACTTATTTAAAGTTGAAGTTTAACTCAAAGAATTATATTTATGAATTATATCCTGTCATAACGAAAATCGATTTAACTCAAAAAATATAACGAAAATTGAAGACAAAGTGCTGCTATTTAATCGACTGCCCTAAGTCAAGTGCTGCTAAAGACCAAAGTTCGGCTTGGACTGAAGCAGTGGAATGAAGAAACAGTGGTTTACTTTGTCTATTGTAATAGTGTCAGTGTTTAGCTAGCCGTAGTTATATGTAACAGTGGTTAAAGAGGAACGATAATAAGAGCCAAAACTGGTGAATGGTTGAACGATCAAATACTAAAAAAATAGATTATAATATATCAGTGGATTCATCATAAGCAGCTGTTTGCATTAGACTTTAAATCATTCCTTTCATCAGAACCGCAGATGCTTAAAACATTTGTCAAAAGCTTATTCACTGTTGATTCATAAGACGCAAACAATATGGTTCACATCAGCGGATTCATCATCAGCAGCTGTTTGCATTAGACTTTCCCCTTTAAAGTGTTTATAACATCTGATAGGCCTCATCCACTGTTTGTACACTACAACTGCTGTCCATTAAGCACTGCTTGTGTACAACAACTGCTCAAGACAAAGTCCTGCTATTTAATCCACTACCCTAACTCAAGTGCTGCTAAAGACCAAAGCCTTGCTTGGACTGAAGCAGTGGAATGAAGAAACAGTTGTTTACTTTGTCTATTGTAATAGTATCAGTGTTTAGCTAGCAGTAGTTATATGTAACAGTGGTTAAACAGGAACAGCTAAAAAGAGCCAAAACTGGTTCACATCAGTGGATTCATCATAAGCAGCTGTTTGCATTAGACTTTCCCCTTTAAAGTGGTTATAACATCTGATGCCCCTCATCCACTGTTTGTATACTACAACTGCTGTCCCTTAAGTACTCCTTGTGTACAACAACTGCTGAAGATAAAGTGTTGCTATTTAATCTACTGCCCTAACTCAAGTACTGCTAAAGACCAAAGCCCTGCTTAGAATGAAGCAGTGGACTGAAGAAACAGTTGTTTATTATGTCTATTGTAATAGTATCAGTGTTTAGCTAGCAGTAGTTATATGTAACAGTGGTTAAAGAGGAACATATAATAAGCAGCTGATGGACCTCATCCACTGTTTGTATACTACAACTGTTGTCCCTTAAGTACTGCTTGTGTACAACAACTGCTGAAGATACATTCAAACTCTATATTAAAAAAGTAGAATTTAGACTATGTCAAACTAATTTAGACATCCCATATACTATATTCACAAATCAAAAGCACACATTATAACCAAAGATTATATTTCCCAGCATAATACAAAAAAGTAAACCACATAATGGTTTACCACATGTTCCAAGTTCATAAGTTACCAACATCTAAAACATAGAAAACAACTGATTGAGTAGTTAAACACTTACCAACGACAACCAAACTTCAAATAACCACGTACTTAAGTACATACCAAAAACATAGCATGTTTACCATCAAAATATAACGACGTGAAAGAAGCTAAGTGTTAAGCCTAGATGGCTTCCTCCGGCTCCTTTTGTTGTTAGAAGAGAGTTCCCCAACATTTTGACCTTCCACATCCTGCAACGAACGTTTACCATTAGGACTGGTGGCCGAATCCTTCTCGGCTTCGACAACGGAAGAGTCGGCCATAACAGATACAACATCCTTCAAATAAATCACAAAACAACTACTAAGGTATCAAATAATGTAATATAATCTATACTAAACCAAAAAACAAAACTGTAGAATTCTTATTCACCTTTGAAATATCAGCACCGGCCATCTGTGAGGATTCAGATAATTGAACAGCTTTAATTTCTGAACCTTCTTGACTAAACACCTAATATCAAAATATTACCAAAAGGGAATTTAATTAAGATATTTAAACTACAAAAATTGGGAAGAAAAAAATAAATCAATATAGGATATACAGAAACTCTTACCTCATCAGCAACCTCAAGAGCATTTCCATTACCACCAACCAATTCAGCAATTATGTCCGGATCATCACATACTTTTTGGATAGTGTAGACGTGGTAGTCATGGTTAAGGTTGTAATCAGAAACTTCAATTTTAAACGCCAACTTCTTTTCAACCAACCGTGATATTTCATGGGGAAAAGTTTCAGTATCATCGAGCTTCACTTGGCGTTCCCTTATATCATTCGCAGTTGAACCAATAAGCTTCATTACATCTTTATCAAACATCACAAAAGAAACGCTGCCAGTTTCATCTTGCACTCTCAGATGTACTTTGAACCTGTAATAAATGCCAAGTAAATTACAGCAAAAACCATAGCAGTTCTGGACATAAAAAGATCGGACGTTAACTTACTTTATGGTTATCGATGTGCATTCTTTATCGCATTTCGGACAAACCAATGAAGCAGGTGACAGATTCATGACCTCATCAGAAATGGTTTTAGCATATTGTAAGTACTCAATTTTAGTCAACACCTTCTTGTTACAGTCTCGACATACCGGATAAAACCATCCATAGTTTTGTTGAACAATTTTGATCGTTGCAACTACCACACATGACATTCCCTACAATATCACAGATAAAGCTTTATTAACATGCTCAATTGATAAAATATAGAAAACATTAACAAAATTAAAATGCCTATGAATGTATATAGAATTATTCGTACACTATCAATCTCAATAATTTCATCAACATGTCTCTTAGGAGTCTCAATTAGAAATTCTTGACGGACTGGAAATACACTCTGAGATGAAAGAATGGTTTGAGAAGAAGAAGCACCAGCTTCAAATTGTTTCACTAAAAGACTATAAAAATAAAAACACAATTAGCGTTAATACTCACACTTATGTTAATAAAAACATGAAAAATATGAAATATAAATCACCGATAGTACCTCTTGCGAAGTTCATTAATCTCATCAATTTCTTGGTTGAGAAATAGACGACTTCCAAACTTATCACTCTGAACAGTATATTGACCTGCAAGAAACAATATACATATCCAACAATTCATTACAAATCACTAAAGAAATAAAAAAAATGTTCTTAAAAATGTAACAAAACGGAGATTGGGAAAACTAAACGAAATAAATCAATCAAATATAAATTACCCTGCCACTTCCTAATCCTCGCATGCTGAATGACAGCCATCACAGTCTCATTCGGAGAGTTTTGAGACAAAAAATCATTAAATTCTTGTGCATACACATTCCACAAAGTACAACGGACTACCTCTCCCCTAAAAGAAAAAGATAAAAGAACAGCATTAAAAGTTGAATACAATCATTTGAGTTCTTGTGAGAAACAGATAATAAGAGCCAAAACTGGTACACATCAGTGTATATCTCTTAAGCAGCTGTTTGCATTAGACTTTCCCCTTTAAAGTGGTTATAACATCTGATGGCCCTCATCCACTGTTTGTATACTACAACTGTTGTCCATTAAGTACTGCTTGTGTACAACAACAGCTGAAGACAAAGTGCTGCTATTTAATCTACTGCCCTAAGTCAAGTGCTGCTAAAGACCAAAGCCCTGCTTGGAATGAAGCAGTGGAATGAAGAAACAGTTGTTTACTTTGTCTGTTGTAATAGTATCAGACCTTAGCTAGCAGTAGTTATATGTAACAGTGGTTAAAGGTTGTTAGGTTGTTAGATGGGGGAGCAACACAAAGGTACTGCCATGGATCATTATAACACTCGTTAAAAGTTATTATAACGCAACCAAATAGCCAACTTATAAGAACAGCATATAGTAGATGTTTTAACTCAAAGAATAGCATTAAAAGAACAACATTGAAAGTTCATACACTCATTTACTGTGAATATAGTATATGATTTACTAATCATTTACATTAAATAATGAAAATGATTTACTATGAATATACCATTAAATGCAATAAAGAATCTTATATATAAAATAATCTAATCATTGGTATTGTATTAAATAAGAACAACCATTTAATGAACTTTTATATAAAATAAACTAATCATTGGTATTGTATTAAATACAATCATAATACACAAACAAATTTATATAAATGGCAAATTAGAATTTACTGGACATCTTGAAGATCCAAATTCATCTTTTTTCTTTCATTAGGAAAGATTTCCATATCTCCACACGAGACAACAATTCCAGCAACATCTAAAATGGTAAACATAGCAACAGAAATTAGTGACATTGAAAAGGGAGGCAAAACATATATCAGATTATCAGAAACAGTCATACCGCACGTGAGCAGATCCTTTCCATCTCCATTAAGAATGTGTGAATGTGCGATGAAATTAAATCCGTAATCAACACCTTGCCAACCATTCGCACGTGTAACAACCGTACATCGGTAAGTTAATCTTGTAACCATGGTTAATAACTTTGTAAGCATCAGTGTTTTCTCCAACACCAAATCTGGAGAGAATAACAACTTCAGCCTCATGAAGCTGTGAGATAAACACAGGTATTAATGGAGCCTTAATCCCTGCCTGAATCTTACGGCCCTGACAAATAAGTGAAAGCACATACTTTAGAAACAAACAAACAAACAGTATCTCAAAAAAATATAAAAGGTACATGTGGCTAAAGTCTCAACATATGAAGGATCAATAAGTAACTAATATTCATGTTTGTTTCATTGTGCCTAATCCTATAACAGGGAAACAAACAGTAAGTATCTATAAATGACCAAAAACCAACCCTAAATTACACAAAACAGAAAATAAATAATCATATAACCCTAAAACAAACAAACAAACAAAACAGTAAACAATAATCATCTACGAAGGACCATAAACAAACCAAACAAGTATTCATCTTTGGTTCTTTATATCTAACCCTAAATTATAAAGGATCCAAAAAACAAACAAAAAGCCATCTTTCTTTCTTTAAACAAACAAACAAACAAACAGTCAATTTACAATAATCATCCATTTCGCATAAAAAAACAAACAAAAAGATTTTCTTCTTTGTTTCTTTTTCTCTAACCCTAAATTACACAAAACTCAAAATGAAAATGATTAAAAGAGTAAAAAAACATCAAAGATGATTGACAAACACTAATACCTTCTCATCGAGCAAGATCAGATCCATCTGAAAGGACTGGACCCATTTCCGGATGATTCGACACTTGAGATTCCACATATCTTTAGACGGATTCAAATCATCAATGAAACTGAGTGACAAAGATGGTGGTTCACCGTCAGATTTCTTGCCAGATGACAGAGTTTGCACAGAAGATGCGGACATTTTGAAATGAGAAGAAAATGGTGAAATGGAATCGGTGAAGTTACATAATGAGAAGAAAGTTTGAATAAAAAGTGTGAAGAAGGAGAGAGAAAAATATGATTACTTCTTGCAGTGCATTAATGGCAATTTCTCCTCCCCATGCAATTTCAAAGTTCCCTACTAAAGAAAACCTTTTTTTATAATAATAAAATCATATTACATATTTGAAATAGATTTATTTTGATATAAATATTGTAAACGGAATTATGACTTCAGCAACTCCATGTGACATAGCTTAGAAGTTGACAAGTAAGCAGATTTACATCAGCTCATAATCTCTTATTATAGATAGTATATATATATATATATATATATATATATTAGGGTCAGGATTTAGTGAAAACGGTGAAAAGTGTGAGAACAGTGAGAACGGTTATGGATCATCCGATCAAAACAATCTATGGACTAGATTGGCGCGGTGGCGTTTTCGTAAATAGCACCAATTCTATTAAGTGGACGCGCTTCATTAAGGGTAAAAGGGTCTTTAGACTTCTCTACCAAAAACGCCAAACTCATAAATAAAACGCCATTACGGGCAAAAACACATCCTATATAAACAAACATCTCAGACATTCATTAAAGACACCCGAACCCCAAACGCCATATTTACTACTATATACCATTCATCTTAGAAACGCCAAAAAACCCAAACATCAAACACACCAAACTCAAAAACGCCATATTTTACTTATACCAATCGTCTTAGAAAATGCCAAAAAAACCCAAACATCAAAGATTTCAATTGACGTTTCTTTTAGATACACTATTTTCTCAGTAAAAAACGCCAAAAATGGCAAACATCGTTTCTTGTATATTCAATATTGTTCTACGCGAAGTTTTGCAGAATGCATTCTTAGCTGAGGGGTGTAACTCAATAACATTTTGCTGCATGAGATGGACAGATCTTCAAGAAAAAGATGCTGGTGTCAAACTTATGTCATTTTTTGTGCTTTGTTCTTGATGAATATTTGAATGGCAAGAAGAGACGGATGACACTGATGAGTGGTTTGAAGATAAAGATGAAGATAAAGATGAACTTCAAACAAAAAACTCACGTTATTTTGTCCTTCCAAACGGCCACAAAAAAGCTACTTCAACAACAAAAAAACAATATGAAGCATACCAAAGTCAAACCGCCAGTGAATATGTTTCAAAGAAGAAAGAGACCGGTGACAATGAAGATTTAAACGATGAATTGTTTCTATTTTTTTTATTTTCTTTTTCAGTTGTTTGTTATGTATTTTTCATCTAAGAACAAATACATTATTTTAACAAAAACACCACACAGACAAAATAATTGTGAAACGCCATCATGCCGTAAAACGCCCAAAACTCCCAAACTATAATAAAATTACTTTGGACAAGTATTATTAAAAACTCAAAAAAAAAATACAAAACAAGGTACAAGAAAATCGAACAAAGTGCCATCTTTATCTAAACCACATTAAAAATACAAAATGCCAAAAACTACGTAACACCATTAAAAAAAGGCCAAACTTGGAAGATGGGACGTCTATCACCCTAAACTCATAAAAGCTGAACAAAATAGTAAAATACACACGGTTACTTTATTAATATCATTTATTATAATAAAATCCCGCCTAAACTATGCGCCAAAAATATCCTATAAGAGAGACGTCTATGCACAATCAATTGATCACACCCAAAACCAACGCCATGTTTCCTAGAAGTTGAAACCACTCACTTTAAAACGCCAAAAAAGTAGTTAAAAAACCACAGATGGCAACCCTCATTTTTTCTATATTGAGTATTGTTCTGAATGAAGTTTCACTGAATGGATTCTCCTCTGATGTGGGTATCTCTATAAGCTTTTGTTGAATGAGATGGACAAATATTCAAGAAAAAGAGACTGATGACACTGATATGTCATCATGTAAGCTTTGTTCTTGATGACTATATGCATGGCATGAAGATCAATAGCATTAGAGCAGGCGTTGATCTTCAACATGTCACCAAACAAGAATATATCACACCAAAATACAGGATGCACTTAATAAGCTTCTTCTAAAGACGAGCGTTATGTAGAAAATTGGCATCTAGCTAAGGTATTCAAAAAGGTTCAGAACGCCAAAGAGGCTGATGACAGTGAAGATTTGGATGGGAAATTAGATTAGCATTTTTTTTTCATTTTCTATTGTTTGTTATCTCTCTACTAATAAAAAAAATTGATTACAAAATGCCAAAACTACAAACACCAAAACGCCTAATAGTATGAAAACTGTGAGAAATGAGAACGAATGCTAGCAAAGCACGTTGTTGCTATATAAAACGCCAAAAAATGCCAAACAATGTATTATTAAAAACACACTAATTGACTAAACGCCATTAAAACAATGTATTAAACAACATGCCATCTTTATCTAAACGCGATAAAAAACAAAACGCCAAACCCTGAAAATATTGGGAAGTCTTACAGGCTCAACAGATGAAACTGAACAAAATAGTAACTTGCAAATAGTAAAATGAAGAGACGGAAACATTATTGCCAAACATTTATTATATTAAAAGTCACTACATGGGAAATTGAATTTATTTATCTTTTCAAAACGCCATAATTGCCTGTCACATTATAGGCATGCATCCTACATGGCACAACAATTGATACAAAAAATACACATCAAAAAAATTACTGATGTTTTTTCCCGCCAAAAACAAATATCTACCTAGCGCAAAAAAAAGATCATTATATAAGTACAACAGCTAAACAAGAAAGCTTCACACTCCACACCTTCACTAAAAGCGCCACACCTTGTCTAAAACGCCATACAATTTAAAAAAAAATGGTACAGGTTGTTGCATGGAGGTTTGAGAGCTTAGAGGGACGTTTCATCATAAAGTTCTCAGATAGGAGAAGGGTGAAAGTCAAAACAATCAAGGCCATAGTTAGTGTGGATGAATCCGTTCAGAGGGATATTTTAGCCCTTGGGGTCTCAATCGCCTACGATTGTGAGAGGAATCGAACGATAATAAGAAGATTAAAAAGAAAATTTCCAGAAAATGATGATGATGATGATGATGATGATGATGATGATGATGATACTGATCTAGCAAAAGTTACCAGTTGGAGTTTGGATGAACAATCAAGAACACTGAGGGTGAGCTTTCAACACGGGAGGGATTATTCATTGACAATGGACGAAGTGCTGAATACAGATAGACTACATCTTATCGAACAGCTCTGTGATTTAGCACCTTCAAACAATGCTAGATCCAGCTTTGTGAATAAATTCAAGTATAGGATGGAACAAAGAAGAGACGAGATTATGGCGTTATATGCCAATGAACAAGATGATGATGATGAGTCTGAAAAGAGTGATGAACAAAGCGATGGTTACATCTCAGATGTAATACCATCCACAGAAGACTATTAGTTTTTGTTTGATTTCGTCTTAGTTGTACTCTTTTAAATTTCTAATGAATTAAAAAATGTCATGAACACCAAGAAATTTACCTTGATAACTTATATAAACTGTTGAAATCTACAAAAATGCCAAATGAATTTGGAAAACGCCATTGAGGAAAATAACATATAATTACTAAATTATTTTATTCAATTTGGGGGCGCCATAAACGCCAAAATATTTAATATGCTCCTGAACTAAAAAAAACAATAAAAACGCCATGTATTTGTTAAACGCCAAAAAATGGAGGGTGTTGCGAGACGCGTTTAAAAAAAAGAATATGAAAGGACAAAAAAGCTCTTCCGCCCTTCACTATGTTGCGTGCCACGTTTTAGGCCAGGATCCGTTCTCACACTTTATGGCGTTTTCTCCTGATCCCGTACCTATATATATAACGGTGAAAAGTGTGAGAATGGATCCTGGCCCAACACGTGGCAGGGGGCGCTATTTGATATGCAGGGGTACGATTGTCCTTTTATACGTTCCCTCCTTATTTTCGTTATAAATCTGTTTCAGATTAAAACTCCAAAGATTTCTTGTTAGCTGTTACCTCCTTTGCAAGCTTCTCAGATCTATGGCGTCTAACGTGGATTCTGTTCGACAAAGTAAAATTCGATGACGTTTCCTATTTTTGTTCCAGCAAATCATGCAACAGATATTGCGTTTTGTTCTTTTATGCTTGTTTCATTGTTTTTTTTTCAAATTAATATTTCATAATGTGTTGTATGATTTCAATGGCGTTGTTCATGTATCCAAGTTATTCGCGTTTTAATTGGTAGTTAAACAATTAGTAAGAACTAATAATTGGAGTTTTCATTATTAATTTTAATTTTCGTTTGGGATCTAGTATATTTCTTATGTTTTTATGATTATTGGCGTTTTACACCCAATTAATTTTGAATATTATTTAGTAGTATTTGTAAACATCAGTTATTACTATTTGTTAATTTGTGTAAACATCAATTTTGTTAACTATAGCTTTTTCATTATGATGTTATATTTTTATTAATTATTTACGTTGTTAACTGTTTTTAGTTATTCATCTCATGGCGTTTTCATTATCACATCGCATTAGTATTGTTAGTTCATTATTTTGTTAATCAATAAAGTTATGGTGTGCGTATTTTGGCGTTTTCATCATGGTGTTTTCAAATTATGTGTTTATTATGTCTTGTTTATTATTCAATTAATGGCGTTTTAATCTATAATGTTATTACGAGAGATTTTCTATTTTTAATGGCGTTTTCTGAATTTTTTGTTCCTCATTGTGTTTTCTCAGACGAAGTTGCTTCCTCGAATCAAAGGTTTTGCCCTAAAACTGGATTACCATTTATCATTCCTGGCGGTAGTGAAGAAATAAATCCCACAATGGACATGGTATTCACAAGCCTCGATGATTGTTATTCAATGTATGTTAAGTATGCCAAGGCTTGTGGGTTTTCAGTCAGGAAAGGGACTGAAAAGACAAACTCTAAAGGTGTATTACATATTAAGTATTACATGTGTACGAGAGCTGGGGTATATAAGGACAAGAAGGTTAATATGTTGGACCCCAATCAAAAGGAGCGTTTAAAGAGGACTGATTGTGGCGCACTGGTATGTGTAATTTTTGAGGCTGGATCATGGAAGGTCTATAAGTTTGTCGAGGATCACAACCATGATTTTGTTGAACGTCCTGATAAGCATTTTTTCCAACTGAACGACACCTCACTCAGCTCCAGAAGCATGTTATACACAGCATGTCTAAGTTAAATTTGGGTCCAGTCAAGGCGTTTAATGTTATGAAGACTTGTTTTGGCGGTTTTTGAGACGTGGGTGCAAGTAAAGTTGAATTTAAGAACTACAAGAGCCAAATTAACTTGTTTATAGGGGAATACGACGCCGATATGGTTGTGAGACATTTGGATGAAAAAAACATTCCCATTCTAATTTCTCGTACGATTACCTCATAGACGAAGACAATCGTTTGAAGGGACTTTTTTGGTGTGACAATCAAGCCAAACGTAATTACCACGTGTTTGGTGATGTGATTTCGTTTGACGCCACGTATCGTTCCAACAAGTAATATTTTATAATTTAACTTCTTCTATTCTTTTTTGGCGTTTTATGAGGTTACATGCAATGGCGTTTTTTATGAGTTTACATGCAATGGTGTTTTTATGAGTTTACATGCAATGCGTTTTATAAGCTTACATGCAATGGCGTTTTATTATTGTTTCAGTTCTCATGACGTTTTCATATGCAGATATGCTATGGTGTTTGTATCGTTCACTGGTATAGATAATCATCACTGAAATGTTACATTTGGTGCTGCATTATTGGCGTCGGAAATTGCTGATACGTATATTTGGTTGTTGAGAGTTTTTCTAAAAGTTGTTGGTTCTCAACCAAAAGTTGTTGTCACTGACCAAGATCCAGCAATGAAGAAGGCTATTTTTGTTGTATTTGTTGACACGAGGAATCGGTTATGCATGTGGCATGTGATGCATAAACTTTCTTTGAAGGATGATATGCTTATTTTTACCTTTGGCGTTTTAGGATACACTGTGTTTTAAAATACATGGCGTTCTTTACCTTGTTACCGTTTTTTTTAATTAAGTTTTGTCTTTGTGTAATATATATGTTTTTTTATGCATGGCGTTTTCGTGTTACACATAGGTTGGTGTTAGGCTATGCAATTCCACCAATTTCAAAGAACGTATTTGTGGTGTTGTTTGGACGGATATTCTCACACCTGAAGAGTTTGAATCAGAATGGGAAGTGGTTATCGTAGAGTTCAATTTAGCAGATAATGACTGGCTATCTGATATTTTTGCACTCATGGAATCTTGGATCCCTGCATACTATAGAATGGAAGAGCTGTCGGGCCTTATGCGAATTTCATCGAGGTCGGTGAGTGAGAATCATTTTTTTGGTCAAGTGTGCAATTCAAAAGCTACTCTTTTTGAGTTCATGACTCATTACGAAACTGCAATAGAAGCACAACGTCACACGCACCAGAAAAATGATCATGAATCTCGATACAAACGACCACAGTTGAAGAGTAATTACCAAGTGTTAGAAGGCCAAGCTGCTGACATATACACAAAAAATATTTTTTGTGACGTTCAAGCTATGCTAATTGGAATTGCGGATTTCATAAATCAACGTTACGAAGATCAGCCCGATGGGTTTGTTAAGTTTTACATAAATGACTTCCAGCAACCTTGTACATCCTTATTTGAGGTAAACAATGGCGTTTTGTTTTTTATATGGCGTTTTCTGTGCATGGCGTTTTATCATATCCAGTTGTGTTTTTTTATTTTTTTTAGACAAACATTCTCTGTATGGCGTTATAGAGATATTGTTTTTGGCGCTTTTCAGGTAATGTACCGTAAGTCAGATTGCACATGCAGTTGCTCATGCAGGTGTTTTGAGCAGTTTGGTTTGCTATCTAGACATATATTCTATGTTTTGAGAAGTATGGACATTAGGGAATTTCCAAAACAATACATTTTGAATAGATGGCGCAAAGAGGCTTCCCCAAACTGCTCTCCCGAATACTCAATTAGTCTTGAATATATGACCGAGCTTGATCCCGATGTGCAAAGTACGATGCAAGATATTATTTTTTCAATGGAATATACTTTGAACCGTTTATCTGGTAATAAAGAGGAGCTATCCTTATACAAGGATCATGTTCAATCTTATATGAAGAAGGTTCAAGATATGCAGATTGTTGCTCCTCCCGCTAGTACTAGGGATAGATTTGCCGAGATAACTGGTAAATATAAAAACGCCAAGAATCCAATAAGAGTCCTTGTTGGGTATAAATCCAAAGGTTCTGGTTCTCGGAAGCGCCTGAAATCTAAACAGGAGATAACAATCGAGAAAACGAAATCAAAGTCGAAACCTGGGGCCAAAGAAAGACAGCGTCAAAATTGCAAAGGCTATGGACACTACGCATCGACGTGCAAAAAGGCCGTAATTAAAAGAAAATCGACAAGGTCTTCGAGAGCAAACGAAGAGTAGTTTGGCGTTTTGTATTTTTCATTCTTATAGAACACACACATATCTCAGTTTGACATTTTACATCATTTATATATCATTTTTTCCATCTTTTTTTTCTACCTATTTGTTCATAACATGTTACTTCGAAGTTACATAACAAACAATAAAAGATCGGACAAGCAAATCAAATGCCAAAAAACACAACGCCACTAAATAAAACTACCATAAACCTTTAATTTTGGTCATGCTAAACTCAATAATGTTTTACTAAACGAGATGGATAACATTGTTAATCCTCAGTCAAGAAAGATGTCTAACAATGTTGTCCACCCCGTTCAGCTAAACTTTATTAAGAACAAAACCGAATATCCAAGAAATGACGTTTTTGCAATTTTGTGGTTTTTGTATGTTTTGGCGTTTATATTGAGGATAGACTCAATAAGATTTTACTCAATGAGATGGACAATATCCCAGCATAAGGATTTTGCCCATCACATCGAGCGAAAGTTTACTGAGAAAATAGTGTATCTAAAAGAAATGTCGATTGGAATCTTTGATATTCGGGGTTTTTGGCGTTTCTAAGATGAATGGTATATAGGAAAATATGGCGTTTGGGGTTTAGTGTGGTTATTAGTAGGTCTGAGAGGTTGTTTATGTAGGAAGTTTTTGGCGCGTATTTTAGGCGCGATTTTATTATAATAAATGCTAGTAATTAAGTTCCGTCGTTTCAGTTACTGTTTGTTCAGCTTTATCGGTTAAAAACAAAGTTTGGCGTTTTATATCTAATGGCGTTTAGATTAGGATGATGTGTGCTATGTAGGTTAAGGCGAGATTTTTAATGGCGTTTTATTCATGAGTTTGGATTTTGTGTAGAGAAGTCAAAAGACTTTTTTTACCCTTAATGAAACACGCCCACTTAATAAAGGTGATGTTATTTACGAAAACGTCACCGCGTCATCTAGTCCATAGATTGTTTTGATCTGATGATCCATAACCGTTCTATCCGTTCTCACACTTTTCACCGTTTACTCTAAATCCTGACCCTATATATATATATATATATATGGGAGGGTTATCTTGAGAACGCTAAATATTGCGAGAACTGTGAGAATGAATGAAAAAACTAATCAAAACCAATTTTTTTAACACCAATAATTCATTTATTCTCTTAAAATCACTCTTATTTGCTTTTTTACACATGTGTAACTTTGTTAAATACAACAAATTTACACATGTGTAAATGAGAAAACTTACACATGTGTAAATCTTCAATATTTACGAATACATGTAAATTTAAACGTGTTAATTAAATTTCTAACATTGTATTCGAAAAATAATGATAAGTGTAAGAGGAAATTTTGAATTTTAAATGTTTTTGACCAAGTTTTTGCGGTTTTTTGATTTGTTCTCATGGTTCTCGCGATATTTAGAGTTCTCATTTAAACCATCCCCTATATATATATATATAGGTAAAGAGTATGGTACAAATAAGCTAATCGTACATTACATACTCGAGAATATTAGCCATACACGTGTCCTGATTCGGTTTTTCTTTAATACGGTTAAATCAGACAATTAATTCAATCATCTGAGGGCAAATTCGACTCTTCATTCAATCAGCGAGATGTTCGTTACACTAATATCCTTGTAATTATCATTCGAATCAGTTTCAAATTTTTCATAATTCACAAATTGCAGTTTTCGTTCTTCTGTGTTAGGGTTTCATTCAATTGTTTTTTTTTTCCGATGGATCCACAGAGCAGCACTGGACGAACAGATGTTGATTTTGAAGAAACTCGACCGATCGGTGATCATGCTCAATTATCTGCATATCAGAGAGTTTCGATTGAGGATGTTTTAAATCCGCGACCTGCAAATCCAAATCCAATTGCAAGTACAAGTGCTGTAAACGAGTGTTTTAATGGTAATTATGTTAATTCAGATCTCTAAATTGTTCGTATACTTGTTTTTTGTTTAATTGTAGGAATGATTTTATATTGTTGTAGCTGTTTTTTGAAGTTTTAATGTTGATTATATTTTTTATTTGAAAGCAACATGCACAAATTCGCATGTTATGAGTCTTTCATTTCGCATTTGATTTTATTTTCTTTATGTATTTTCGCATGTTATGGTATAATAAATCGCATATATAAAACAGATTAATCAAAATCATCATTTTCGCATGTTATTGTTCATTCAATTCACATGTGCTGTTTATTCTTTACGATGAAATTATGCTGTTATTAATATGTCGCATGTAACTATTCTGATAATTCGCATGTTTTTTTTGTTTTTCTGATTTGATTCATGTAGATGAAAGGGTTTACACTCCGGAGGTTCAAGCATCAGCTACACCTATGGTTGGAATGCAATTTATCTCTATTGAACAAGCATATGCGTTTTACCAATCATATGCTAAGTTAGCTGGTTTTTCTATTTGGAAAGGTGTTGAAGTACACAGTGGTGGTATAATCAAAACTAAGTATTTTGTTTGTTCTAAAGAGGGACATAAGCCACTGTGTATTGACGATCGTTCGAAGTCAAAAAAGCAATTCAAAACAAGGAACAGGGGGACTATTAGAACTGGATGCAAAGCTCAACTTATGATTTGCACTGTGGATGGTAGATTATGTACAGTAAAGAGATTTGTTGATGGCCATAATCATAGTTTGTATGTCAAGATGATATTCTCATGCTGCCAGCTTACAGACAATTGTCAGACGTCCAGGAGGAGATGGTTTGGGAGCTAGGCACTTTAAACCTTGGTCCTGTCAAAGCTTTCCATATAATGAGAAAACGTTATGGTGGTTTCGAGAACGTTGGTGCCACGGTTGATGATTGCAAAAATTTTAGGAAGCGAATTAACAGCTATATAGGAGAATATGACGCTGACATGGTGATTAATAGGATGACTGACAAAAAACAGTATTTAGTTGATTATTCGTTTGAATATTCTGTTGATGATGACAAACGGTTAACTGGTTTGTTCTGGGCGGATGGTTTATGCAAGCTTAACTATATGGAATTTGGGGATGTGATATCGTTCGATGCAACTTTCAAGACAAACACGTAAGTGTTTCAAGACAAACATGTTTTTTTACTAATTTTCGCATGTTATATGACTTCATGAGCTTTTAATTTCGCATGTGTAGACATTTTGAAGAAGTGGTGTTGAATATATCGCATGTTATACTGTTGTTTTCGCATGTTAATTTTTTATAATTCACATGTTTTCGCATGTGTTTGTTCAGGTACAAGATGGTGTTTGTTCCGTTCACTGGCATTAACAACCACTGTCGAAATGTAACACTTGGAGCTGGGTTGTTGGCATCGGAGAGCATTGAATCATATAAATGGCTTCTGAATTCATTCTTAAAGTCATTTGGTCGGCAGCCAAAGGTTACAGTGACGGATCAAGACCCTGCTATGAAACAGGCTATTGAGGAGGTATTCCAAGCCCGAGCTCTCGAATGGTGGACGAACGAAAGGAACATTCGTTCGAACGAACTGGCATATGCGTTGGAGTGGGAAGAAGTCAAGGCCCTGATGATGGACGAGTTTTGCCCTCCGCATGAGCAACAAAGGCTAGAGGAAGAATTTTGGGCACTAAAGCAAGTGGGAGATGAGAACCTAGCTTATACCACCTGTTTCAAACAACTTAGCTTCATAGTTCCTCACCTCGTTATGACCACCGACCGCAAGATAAGGAAGTACATCAATGGGTTACCCTCTGCTATGCGTGATACCATCGAGGCAGCCAAACTCGGTAATATTGAAGCTGTTTACCGCCTCGCTGCTTCCCTAAACAACAATCGCGTTCGCGATAAACAGGTTGCTACCAAGATAGCCAATTAGATTACCACTGACCATTAAGCCCAAGCAAGTGGTGGTGAAGGCAGGAAACGAAAGTTTCAACACACAGAGTCAGTCAACAAAGTACGCGCTTGCTACAAGTGTGGAGACACTACTCATCTTCGGCCACAATGTCCTCTATGGAATCAAGAACGACAGCAAGCCCAAGATGACGACGAAGACAGTAAGGATACGCTTTCTCATTAGCAACCTTATTACCACTATTCGTGTAAAACCTTGTGTTGTTAAACTTGAGTCTATGTCATTTCCAGTCGAAATTTCTGATGGCAAGTCCATCACCGTTGATTTTACTTTCCTTTATTGTTTTCCTCGCACGCGACATCCAAGTTTTCTCGAACGACGAAGTGTCCCCATCTTTTCCCTACGTCTTCCTAAATTTCAGGACGAAATTTCCTAAAGGAGGGGAGACTGTAACGCCCGGCTCTTTTGTACTTTCCATTTATAGAAAGTTTTGTTCGTATTTCTATTTTTGGAACCTTTGTATTCTTGTAATCGTTCTTTCTTTGTAATCGTTATAAAAACCGAGACTTGGATCATTAATGAAACTCGTATTTTGTTACAAATATGTTATGCACACTTTATATATGCTCGTATGTTCGAATTGGTGAATCAATTGATGTTTAATCATTATTCTTGGAAACTATGTGCTAAACTTGTAATTAAGCTAACTTATGCATTAAACATGTTTTGAACGTAAACGATAATTGATTTCGACATTTGTACGCTCCATTATACTTGTTTTATGACACTCATACTTGTCTTGCTCTTAAACTACGCTTATATGACAAGAACAGCCCCTAAAACTCTTAAAACCCTTAATTATAAACTACAGGGGCCTAAAAGTCATTTTTGAAACTTGAATTCAGAAAGAGGTACCAGTGGCGTAGCGCGAGCATGATGGCCTTTGTGCTAGCGCTACGCGAGCGCCTTGTTTCGACAGAATGTGTGTTTCTTTCATTTTGTGCACGAAATCCCAAGTTTAAACCTCACCCAGTCACCTCTAATCCACCTCTAAACACCTCCAATCACCTCTAATCTCTTCCACTATAAATACACACCTTCCCTAACCCTTTTTACACTTTCACATTTCATTACACTTCACAAATTCACTCTAATTCTGCAGTAAATCTGAGTTTTGGGACAGAATCATACACCTTAACAAAAGTGAGTGTAACTTGCTTGTTTTCACTCCAAATCACTTGATTCTTTCTTCTATTGCTTTATTATGTTCTTGGGTTTGATTCCTTGGTTTTTCCCTGGAAAAATCATGTTTGGAATTGCCCTAAAAAGGACCAAAACTTTCTGTTTTGTTACATACTCCTTCAAACTTGTTTAAACTTCATCCAACTTGTGTCTAACACATCTCACACCAATGTCCTAATGCTTACAACCTCTCTTATGGTTGGTTAAGCTTAAAAACCTGGTTGAGACACTATAAATCAGAGGTTAAAACCTCAAATACTTTCTGTTTTGTTAGGGTATTCAACCCACAAGTCATGTCAAGCTTAGACTTTGATGAATGAGTGATTGTGGAACAACTTGGGTTGTTCCAACATAAAATCCTCACATGATTTGATGATTTCCTTTAGTTTAGATTATTTACATACTTGTATTAGTCCTAGTTCTTGACCCTCCTTGGTTGTCTTTACATCAAGTGAAGTGGTGAACATTCAAGGGGTTCCTAAATGGAAGCTTGTCTTCCTACCCCATACATGACATCCATGAATAACTCGAGGTGCCTAAACAAAGATCTTAATCTTCTACCTCCTACTTGAATTATTGGACTTAATAATATGTAATACTTAACCTAAGTATATATACACTCATTCGAACCTTTAATATTAAACTTGTGTTTATATGTTAAAGTAGTAGAATACCACCTAAGACTTAACACTCCAAGTATGATTCTAATGGGCATACTACCCATGAAATACAATATAACCCTAGTGGTTACGTAGTGTCATATAAGAGTATAAGTTAAAGATGATTATTTTGATATCATACTTTATGTTATGTTAAACTCCAAAATTATAATCTTCCGTTGAACGCCAAACTCACACACCTACGTTTCCTCGTGTAGAAGGACTAGGTGCTCCAACTTAATTCATCCACCAAACTCGCTCGCGGGATTTCAAGTAGGAAAGCTTGCAACCACCGTGAGTATACTCGATCCCTTTTTCCCTTTATACTTTGGGATGCAACATGTATAATTATGCAAACAACTTTTGAACTAAACATACTCAATCTTTGAACGAATGCATGAAACTAATGTGACTTACTTGCTATTCTTGTATGCTCTATGAACGATTTGGAACGTTATATGCTCATTGACTTGTTCGCCCACCTTAACAATTATAGCGCTATAGGATTAACGCCCCGCCTGCTGAACTATTGGGTATTGTTAAGTTTACCATCCCGCTGAACTATTGGGATTTTATGCGTTGTGTTCTAGGGTTTGATCATATTGTACGCCAAAATTGCATACTAGCAAGCACATATTATGAATCATGTTGGATTGAGTTTTTATTCTATTATGCTATGTAAAAAAACTTGTATACTCGCTTATTGCCTTTGCATTGAAACTCTATTTTAATACATGTTGCAGGTTGATTATTGAAGTATGGATGATTGACGAAACAAGTTTAGGGTGGACTAGATACACACCTTTAATCTATTTATCTTTGTTGATTTGAATTTGAACAATGTTGTTATTTCCATTTTAAATGTTGTATGACAATTTAGTCCTTGCAATGAAATTTGAATTCAATTAAATATTGTCACATAGTGTTATGATGTTTTGAGCAATTTGTTCGTCTCATCCCGATGTTTTCGCCATCGGTTGGGGTGTGACAGATTGGTATCAGAGCCATAACTATAGGGAATTAGGAAAGTTGCCATGCTTTTGCCCTAATCTATAGTTTTAGGAATTTTGCCTCTTATGTGTTGTTTAAAACTTTTGTACTCTACTATGCATGCTTCCTAGCTACACTTCTTGTTGATTTGAATTTATATGCCTTTCCTAAGGTTAACATGAATACACTTTGTTTATTTGTATACTCTTGTAACACAAACGAGACAACTTTACCAAAATAGGCGTGAAACCCACAATTTGGTAAACGACTCTCATTCTACCTTGAACTATTTCTTTTTGCACGAAATTACACCATTAAGCTAGGAGTGAAATCCACAACTTAATGGTAATTTCCATTTCAACTCTAGTGGACCCTTGTCATAGTGTCGAAATTTTATTTTGACCCGGCAAGTACCAACCACATTTAGGGTACGAAATCGTCAAGCTAGGGGTGAAACCCGCATCTCGTCGATTAAGTCCCATTCCTCGATTTTCAATCTCGCCAAAGTCCCGATTGTTTCAATCGATTAGAGATGTGTAGTAACCGGAAGGGTAAGATACCGTTAATCGCTTCTCGACGAGAGTATCTTACCTATAGGCCAAAGCACGTTATCTCTAATTCGAAAGAACTCTCGACCCACTTTGGAATAGTCGACGTTTCTCTACCCGAGACAATCCTATGTTTTATTGAGCCTTTCTTTTATGTATCTCAATTTATATGTGATTTTATACTTGAACGTTCGTTCATTTCAAAATTTCATTTTAATCATTTCGCACGTTATCGCAATCACAAACAATAATAATCCCTCGTGAACAAACTAAATTTACAAAGCTTTCGTTTACCCATGTTATGCTATGTTGGACTCATGACCATGCTATATGTGACATCTAAACTCTCTATGCTATGTGAACCAATTTGAAACTTTTATGCTATGTGACACTTTATGCTATGTGAAGCAACTTATGCAAACGATTTCTTTTCTTAAACAAACATTATGATCAAGTCTCACCTATTCGTTCTTTTGAATCTTAGATGTCTTCTCGTCACTCCAACTCGTCTAAGAAGTCAAAGTCCCGTGCTACGAATAAAATGATGGCTTTCATGGCCGATCAATTTGTGCGCGTCGTTCCAAAGGTCATTTCCGAAATTCGAGCTTCTGAAACTCCGAACTCCTCCGTCGACTCCAAGGTCGAAATACGCAAGCCCGCTTCGTTCAACTTCAAGCACTTTTCATCGTGCAATCCCAAGCCATTCACCGGCAATGATGGGGTGACCGCCATGCTCGAATGGTTTGATAGCATGGAGGTCACGTTCATCAACAGTGATTGCCCCAATGAGCTCAGAACGCATAGTGCGACTGGGGTATTCCAAGCCCGAGCTCTCGAATGGTGGACGAACGAAAGGAACATTCGTTCGAACGAACTGGCATATGCGTTGGAGTGGGAAGAAGTCAAGGCCCTGATGATGGACGAGTTTTGCCCTCCGCATGAGCAACAAAGGCTAGAGGAAGAATTTTGGGCACTAAAGCAAGTGGGAGATGAGAACCTAGCTTATACCACCCGTTTCAAACAACTTAGCTTCATAGTTCCTCACCTCGTTATGACCACCGACCGCAAGATAAGGAAGTACATCAATGGGTTACCCTCTGCTATGCGTGATACCATCGAGGCAGCCAAACTCGGTAATATTGAAGCTGTTTACCGCCTCGATGCTTCCCTAAACAACAATCGCGTTCGCGATAAACAGGTTGCTACCAAGATAGCCAATCAGATTACCACTGACCATGAAGCCCAAGCAAGTGGTGGCGAAGGCAGGAAACGAAAGTTTCAACACACATAGTCAGTCAACAAAGTACGCGCTTGCTACAAGTGTGGAGACATTACTCATCTTCGGCCACAATGTCCTCTATGGAATCAAGAACGACAGCAAGCCCAAGATGACGACGAAGACAGTAAGGATACGCTTTCTCATTAGCAACCTTATTACCTCTATTCGTGTAAAACCTTGTGTTGTTAAACTTGAGTCTATGTTATTTCCAGTCGAAATTTCTGATGGCAAGTCCATCACCGTTGATTTTACTTTCCTTTATTGTTTTCCTCGCACGCGACATCCAAGTTTTCTCGAACGACGAAGTGTCCCCATCTTTTCCCTACGTCTTCCTAAATTTCGGGACGAAATTTCCTAAAGGAGGGGAGACTGTAACGCCCGGCTCTTTTGTACTTTCCATTTATAGAAAGTTTTGTTCGTATTTCTATTTTTGGAACCTTTGTATTCTTGTAATCGTTCTTTCTTTGTAATCGTTATAAAAACCGAGACTTAGATCATTAATGAAACTCGTATTTTGTTACAAATATGTTATGCACACTTTATATATGCTCGTATGTTCGAATTGGTGAATCAATTGATGTTTAATCATTATTCTTGGAAACTATGTGCTAAACTTGTAATTAAGCTAACTTATGCATTAAACATGTTTTGAACGTAAACGATAATTGATTTTGACATTTGTACGCTCCATTATACTTGGTTTATGATACTCATACTTGTCTTGCTCTTAAACTACGCTTATATGACAAGAACAGCCCCTAAAACTCTTGAAAACCCTTAATTATAAACTACAGGGGCCTAAAAGTCATTTTTGAAACTTGAATTCAGAAAGAGGTACCAGTGGCGTAGCGCGAGCATGATGGCCTTTGTGCTAGCGCTACGCGAGCGCCTTATTTCGACAGAATGTGTGTTTCTTTCATTTTGTGCACGAAATCCCAAGTTTAAACCTCACCCAATCACCTCTAATCCACCTCTAAACACCTCCAATCACCTCTAATATCTTCCACTATAAATACACACCTTCCCTAACCCTTTTTACACTTTCACAACTCATTACACTTCACAAATTCACTCTAATTCTGCAGTAAATCTGAGTTTTGGAACAGAAACATACACCTTAACAAAAGTGAGTGTAACTTGCTTGTTTTCACTCCAAATCACTTGATTCTTTCTTCTATTGCTTTATTATGTTCTTGGGTTTGATTCCTTGGTTTTTTCCTGGAAAAATCATGTTTGGAATTGCCCTAAAAAGGACCAAAACTTTCTGTTTTGTTACATACTCCTTCAAACTTGTTTAAACTTCATCCAACTTGTGTCTAACACATCTCACACCAATGTCCTAATGCTTACAACCTCTCTTATGGTTGGTTAAGCTTAAAAACATGGTTGAGACACTATAAATCAGAGGTTAAAACCTCAAATACTTTCTATTTTGTTAGGGTATTCAACCCACAAGTCATGTCAAGCTTAGACTTTGATGAATGAGTGATTGTGGAACAACTTGGGTTGTTCCAACATAAAATCCTCACATGATTTGATGATTTCCTTTAGTTTAGATTATTTACATACTTGTATTAGTCCTAGTTCTTGACCCTCCTTGGTTGTCTTTACATCAAGTGAAGTGGTGAACATTCAAGGGGTTCCTAAATGGAAGCTTGTCTTCCTACCCCATACATGACATCCAGGAATAACTCGAGGTGCCTAAACGAAGATCTTAATCTTCTACCTCCTACTTGAATTATTGGACTTAATAATATGTAATACTTAACCTAAGTATATATACACTCATTCGAACCTTTAATATTAAACTTGTGTTTATATGTTAAAGTAGGAGAATACCACCTAAGACTTAACACTCCAAGTATGATTCTAATGGGCATACTACCCATGAAATACAATATAACCCTAGTGGTTACGTAGTGTCATATAAGAGTATAAGTTAAAGATGATTATTTTGATATCATACTTTATGTTATGTTAAACTCCAAAATTATAATCTTCCGTTGAACGCCAAACTCACACACCTACGTTTCCTCGTGTAGAAGGACTAGGTGCTCCAACTTAATTCATCCACCAAACTCGCTCGCGGGATTTCAAGTAGGAAAGCGTGCAACCACCGTGAGTATACTCGATCCCTTTTTCCCTTTATACTTTGGGATGCAACATGTATAATTATGCAAACAACTTTTGAACTAAACATACTCAATCTTTGAACGAATGCATGAAACTAATGTGACTTACTTGCTATTCTTGTATGCTCTATGAACGATTTGGAACGTTATATGCTCATTGACTTGTTCGCCCACCTTAACAATTATAGCGCTATAGGATTAACGCCCCGCCTGCTGAACTATTGGGTATTGTTAAGTTTACCATCCCGCTGAACTATTGGGATTTTATGCGTTGTGTTCTAGGGTTTGATCATATTGTACGCCAAAATTGCATACTAGCAAGCACATATTATGAATCATGTTGGATTGAGTTTTTATTCTATTATGCTATGTAAACAAACTTGTATACTCGTTCATTGCCTTTGCATTGAAACTCTATTTTAATACATGTTGCAGGTTGATTATTGAAGTATGGATGATTGACGAAACAAGTTTAGGGTGGACTAGATACACACCTTTAATCTATTTATCTTTGTTGATTTGAATTTGAACAATGTTGTTATTTCCATTTTAAATGTTGTATGACAATTTAGTCCTTGCAATGAAATTTGAATTCAATTAAATATTGTCACATAGTGTTATGATGTTTTGAGCAATTTGTTCGTCTCATCCCGATGTTTCCGCCATCGGTTGGGGTGTGACAAACTTCAAGATCAGAGAGTGAGAACCATTTTTTTGCCAGGTGGCTAATTCACAACCCACTCTCGTAGAGTTTATGAATAATTTTGATGGTGCAATGGATGTCCAAAGGGTTAATCATAGAAAGAATGATCATATTTCAAGATATACTGAGCCAGCTGATTGGAGCGAAACTTCTTTGGAAAAAGATGCAGCTAAGAGATTCACCAGGTCTATATTCTTTTATCAGCAAATAGAGATTTATGGTACAATTTCTGAATGTCTGCCGATGGACACCAAAATAGAGGGTCCACAAATCAGGATATTGTTGAAGGACTTTAAAGCCCAAGGAGATGGTTTATTGGAAGTATTATAGCATATATATTTCAAACAAGCGAATTTTTTTTTTTGATAACCTACATGCGAATTTCTTTTTTTTTCAGATCATGATCTTGCAATATGCGATTTTGATTTTCTCATGCGATTTTAAAATTTATTCATTTACATGATTTTTTTAGACATGCGGAATTGTTATGTTACACATGCGATTTTAATTTTTAATATATATATATATATATATATATATTTGGTTTTTCCTAGGTGTGGTTCAAAAATCTTGAAAATGATGTAACTGAACAGTGTAGCTGTTTACGTTTTGAGCAGTATGGGCTGCTATACAAATTACAAACACATCTATTTTCTTTTCAAGATGTTTGGTGTTAAAGAAATACCAAACAAATATGTTATGAAGAGATGGACGAAGGATGTGGTGCCGAATGAGTTAAATGTGAAGTACAATTTAAATGTGGGTGGCAAGGATGTGCAACACAAGGCTAAACGGATTGCTCGTGAAATCATCCACACAGGGGAGTATTTGGTTAGCAATTTGATTTCCGACCTTGATCAACTTGTTTTAGTGAGGGATCAAATGATGCCGCTTAAAGAGAGAGTTGATCAGAGTCGTATAACCAAGCAACTTGATCCAAAATTTGACCGATTTTCAAAGTTGATTGGTTATCAACAACCAGTAACTAATGCTCCTCCTACTGTCCGTGTGCCGGCTGATATAAGAAACAAAGGTCGTGGCTCGCATAAAAGGATTAAATCTAAGAAGGAACAAATGATCAGCCGCAAAGGGAAAAGGTCAAGGACATGTAGCGTATGCAATGAAAAAGGTCATGATATTCGGACTTGCAAGATTTTGAAAGCCAAACAACAAGGTAAACAGCAAAAAAAGAAGATGAAGGGCGTCCAGATTGAAAATGTTCCCAGAGACAAAGACAATGAGGTCGAAGACGACGAAGAGGAAGATGAGTTTGAAGATTACAGTGGTAGTAGTGATGATGGATCTGAAGAAGAGGATCAGTGGGAGGAGGTTTCAGAAGATGATGAGGATGAGTAATTTTTTTAAAATGTACATGCGAATTTATACGAAACACATGCGATTTTATCTTCATCTGTTTATTTCATTTTTCATGCGATTTTAGTATATATACATGCGATTTTATATGCATCAGTTTATAATTAGACTTATATGCGATTTCACTTTTAATACATGCGATTTCACTTTTAATACATGCGATTTTGAGCTATCTTTGTTTTTATTTTGTGACAAATATGTCTTAATCATTCATGCAATTTAATATTATAAGCAAGCATAAAATTTGGTCAAAATACATACCCAAAATATAAAATAATTGTTATTGTCTAACACAGATATAAGCATAAAATGATTAAACAGAATTTTAGTTACTTGAAGTAAAGATTTTGTCACGTTCAGCAGAGTTGAACTCCATCTTCTCCTTCACAGTGTTTAGAGCACCTTTCAGGAAAGAGAAGGCTAGGTCATCAGCTCGAGATTGCTCCTTTATGTGATCCAAAGCTCTGTCTCTGAAGCTTGATGGTGGTTCTTCAAGTAGTCTTTCCCATATATCTTGATTTTTCTTGATTTGTTCAAGAATTTTCCCCTGCACATCAACAACCAGATGAGAAGAGGTGACATCGGTGCTTATTTCTGTCAAGGTGCGAGTTGACAATAGTTATTTTATTGCAATATTTTTTATTTTTTCTGAATCTTCAGATGCCATTTTTGTTGGTCTGTTATGTGTGTGTTTTTTCGTGTTCTATGTCTTAATATGGAAGGTAGTTATATCTAGGTTTTTTATATTAAAATAGTAATTTATTATGTAGGTAGGGTAGTAAGTTCAGTAGTATTTATTGTAAAATTGATCATTACATGTCAAATTACAGTCACATCGGTAATAAATTAAGTTTTTTTATATAAAAACTTCTATTTTAGTTTTTAAGATTCGTAATTTTTTTTTTTTTGCAATTTTAAGACAGTAATTTGAAAGTATTTGCAGTGTTTTATTCAAAATCGCATTTGAATCGAAAACAAATTCGCAAACTTTAAGAAATCTAAAGATAATTAACTTTTTTTTTCTGAAATCGCATGAGTAAAAGCATGAATTCGCAAACTATAACAAATTTCAAAGATTATTAACTTTTTATTGAAATCGCATGTGTATTGTCATGAATTCGCACATTATATGACATCTTAAGTGTTTTTCGCATATAATGTTATATGAATTCGCAAACTTTACAAAAAACACATCCTTTCTTTTTGTCTGAAGTGTTTTTCGCACGTTTGTTGTGTATTTCGCATATTCTTATTTGATTTTCACCCTGCATCATCTTCTTCGATAGTCGGTCCATCGATTTGTTTCAGTTCTGAATTTCCAAATTCAGCAGAAGTTCAATTCGCAGAAGGATTTGGTGGATAGGAATCGATCGATTTTTTATTAATTGTTCTATTTTCGAATACGGTTTTGATTAAGAATCTTACGGTATGATTTTGGGGTTTTGTTTGCTGATTATCAGGGTTTTTTATTTCGTAATGGACGATTTTAACCTTGGCGGTTTCATATATATATCTTTATTTGATTAATTTAATAGTTAAACACGGGGGTTATTTGAGATGATCCGACGGCCATGGTTATAGCGTACGTAATGTAGGATTAGGCATATTGTATGATAACCGGCCTCTATGTATATATATATAAGTTCATAAGTAAGTGAAACGTAATATTATCAAAATTTTGGAATGCTGCGATTTCATTTAGGTGGGAGAAGAAGAATAGAACCAGTATCGTAGAAAGGTTGAATATTAAGATATGGTTTCATTTTTCAAATAAAATCAGAATATTATATAAACAAAAGACAAGTTATAAAATTGTAGTTGGTGTCAACTTTCATGAAAAAAATGACAAGCAAATTACTTTTACAATCAATAATTATCTCTTAACCTAACATAGTTGTTTGTTTTGCGGGTTCATTCAATAGGGTTCACACCGGTTTGGCAAACCGGCTTATGTTGTGCGGGTTACAAACTGTCAGGTTTGAAACCGGTGTGGCTGAAAAGATCCAAACCGAGTACTATCCTACTGGTTGAAAAGGGTCCAAACTGGGTTGGCTATAAATCGGGTTCAACCCAGGTTCGGGTTGAGCAGGGTTGTCGGGTTCAGTTTCTAACCCCGTTTAGGGTTACACCTCTACGTGGGAGTCTTTTAATAAATCTATTTTCATTATAACATTCGAAACCCTTGAATCATTTTTCTAATAACATTGTCCTTAATTGATTTGAACCATAATCAACCATAATGCATGGTTTATATATATTGGATCACTTTGCGCTTAATTACTTTAAAAGTACATTGAAATTGACAAAATGGGGAAAAGGCTTAATATTAGGGGTCAGGATGGATTGATAAAAATAAAGTTATGATGCAACATGGAAGTGCGGATAGATGGTCGTAATAAAATGCTCACTATATAAAAAAAATATATACAAATTTAAATCAGAAGGTTCACATTTAACATTTTTTCCAAATCATTGTGTCTACATACAACTTCCAAAACTAATGGAGCAACTATAATAATTCATGAAGTGGATTTCCTCGTTGGCTTTTATGTGGAGCAAGGAATATCACCATTCATCATAGTTCCAATTATAGAAATAAAAGAAAAAAAAAAAAAAAAAAAACTCAAGTCCATTAAATTTATCTTTCAAATTCAACACTTCACACTTCACAAACATGCTCCATCTCTTATCAAGTTCCACATGTTATGATATTAATAATAATTGTTGTATAATTATATATTACATCACAATATATAATGCTATATGCTAGACATCTTTTAGCAACCACAAACAATCAGACAATCTCCATATCTTGAATTCTGACCAAAAATTATCTTGAAGAGAATATAAACTATATAAATACAAAAAAAAAAAAAAAAGGGCTGCTACTTTTTGACATGATTAATACAATATAGAACTTCTCAATTGTGGAAGGCGGGAGAAAAACTGTAGAAATACTACTAGATGCTATAATAATTCCATTTTTATACACAAGGGGGCGTGCATGAACTACGGTGCGTTACTCGGGTGGGTGGGTTCAGAAAACATGATTAGGCCGGTTCACAAAGCCTCATAGCCCAAGCTGAACTCAGATAACGAAGGCGTTGCAGATACTCGCCTAAAGAGATTAACCCTTGAGCAGCCTGTCTGGGGGTTAGGTTGCGTAGTGTCTGTTGCAGCGTTTCGTGACGCACGTAATCTGCCTGTATGTTTAGAAAATCACATTGTTATCGATAATCAAATCAAGCATGATACTTAAGCATGACAAAATGGTTGGTCAGCTAATTGGTCAAAATGGATCTTTTTTAAGTATTAATTGGGTTCGGGTAAGATGGATTTTGACCAAAATGTGCTCAGGTTGATGCTTAGGTTCTTCTAATGCCTATTTATAAACTTGTTCCATTACAAACATAGCTAACATGGATAATAATATTTTTGTTTCATTACATGATATTTTTATTATAAAATGCAATATACAAAATCGGATTGTTTCCAATAATGAAATCAAGCATGATACTTGTACAGTTATACTTGATAAAATGGCCAGACCGGGTCGGCTAACGGGTCAAAATGGCTTATGACCAAAATGTGCTCGAGTTAATACTTGACTTCTCCCAAACCCTATTTATAAACTTGTTTCATTAAAACAGAGCAGAGATGGACACATTGTTACCTGAATAACAAGGCGTACTAGCTCTTCTAATTTATCCATTGCATTACGCATCTCGTAGCAGCCGCCTCCCAAAGCTTGACCACATGCTACGGCCTCGGCTAAAGTTTGCTGGAGTTTTTCCATTCCCTGTGACAGAGAATCTTCTGCTTGCTGGCATGCTTGCATAAGGTTATACAGATCATGAGATTGATGGTCCAACAGTTGAAGCTGCGGTACAAGAACCTACGTAGCAATAATTTTACTAAAATTATAATAATAAAAATATAATCTAATAGACCAGCACTCATGATAGATATGCAACTAACTGTGGTGTAACAGTTGGTAGCTCAATGGAAGTGGGAAAGAACTTTATTGATTGATAGAATAACCACTAACCAAATCACCCACTCACAACAAAATGATAAAGCACTCCCAACATGATATTATACTATATTCGTCGATAATAAATATAAAAATATAAGAAAAATGTGAACAGTCAGTTAGTTCAACTACCTTGAGAAGCTCTGAAGGTCGAAAGCCTCCAATCCATAAGAAGAGGCGCTCAATTGATGTTTTCCAAACACCCGATATGAGATAACAGACATCCGCCTTTGCTAAGGTTGCTTTAATGTTGAAAAGATTTGCATAATGATTCAATGTGTCTTGAACGAGTCTGTCAAGCTCTGTATCATCCATACCAGAATTCAATGCCGTCTTCAAATTATTAGTTTTTTTATTTTGTAAGTCAACCCACTGCTCATACTCTATCTCAAATGCTGCAATTCCTGCATGTGTTGCAGCTCCAGGGAATCCAAGTTGACTAGCATTGACCCCACCACGCATTAAAGCATACTGCTCAAGTCAAATTTGGTATGATCAACAAATTTAAGATATGGAATGTAATAAGGCAAAGATGAGACTTTCACTCTAGACTTACCTGTGCCTTAGTTTGTTCAAGTTCTTGTTCGAGATGAAGCAGTTTCAATCGACTAGCTTCCAACTGCTGGACGTACGCCTAAAACACAAGATTCAGGATTTAAAGCTAGTGATACGGAGTTGATCCAAGAGCTAGCGGACTCATACTTGTACCAGTTTTTCCAAGAGCTAGCGGACTCATACTTGGACCAGTTTTTGAATATTAAGATATTTCCTTTTCTATGTAAAAACGCGTGAATGTTTGATTTGAATAACATGTGTTTATTTGGGAACTTGATTTTATAATTAGGCAATCAATTTCAGTATTCCAATTTTGACTAAAAGAGGGCTTGATGTATTTCAGAGAGGTAGAGAAGAAAACAATGCTCAATTATGACACTTTTAGACATCATTTTGTTTATAAAAAAAATTAGAACTTTAACCTTAAAACCTAGACAAAAAGCAGTTTTGAGAATGGTAATTTGAAAAGTTTCCCAACCTTTTTCCTCAGCCGACTTTTACGAGCTGCTTCACGATTTTGGGCAAGGCGTCTCAAAACCTGTATATTAAACTTCACTTATTGAAAAATGAACCAGATGGTAACAAAAATAAAATAGCATGAAAAGAATTAACATGCATTGTTGTTATAATAAGAATGCAATGCAGGACTACAACTACATAAGCAACCAAGGTGTGCTTGTTTGAATTTTATAGAAAGTGTGCTTGTGTGTTATGTGGCATGCCAAATAAGCAATTACATGTCAATTATTACCAAATCAGATTCATTTTCAAAAAAAAATTTAGAAGTATTATTTAAGATTTCCACCAAAAAAACTTGCCAAGTTACATCAAAATAGAATACAAACACAAATAACAAACAAAAACACCAATAACACAGATTGACACGCTCAAAAGGCATCATTATCTGTTGTACATGTGGCTGCTTATTTGTCAAAAATGACTTAAAAAACTAATGCCACATCATCCTCTAACCCGCTCTAGGTTAACGTTTATATCAAATGGTAACAAAATCAAAGTTTGTTACATCGAAAGTCAAACTGATAGTTCTACAATATCAAAGAAGATGCAATATGCTGTACCTTATCAACGGGTTTAGTTGCTTCTTGATCATATTGATTTGAAGGTCCATGTGTTGTGTGTGAATTATCCTCTGACTAAGAAAACAGAATTGTACATACTACTTTTAGTATATCGAAAAGATTTGCTAAAAACACGCAACTGATCTACACGCGTACCAGCTGGTTCTCTAGCTTCGCATCCACCTCTATAATCATGGCTGCATCCTGATAAATATTCCCTTTAAAATCTCCCCACATGCTAAACGGATTCATCGGTTCATAAACATCCATCCTCTTTGAGTTCAGATATTGAGTGGATGATGAATTCATGTCAAACGAAATTGCGACTCAAATAATAACTTAAGCTTTAGCATCGGTTCATTATCATCCGCACCGTTAAAGCAAAACTACAAACCAGAAACAAAAATCAATCATACATACATACATCTATCATTATCACCATCAACTTCAACACTTTTACCTAATTTCATAAAGTCAAACCAAGACACAATCAAAAACTGAATTTGTAATATATAATATTTTTAATATTAATTCAAATTTCTAATAAATTCACATAATATCTTAACAACATATCAATATTACATAATCTACTAATCTACAAATTCAATAAACAATATCATAATTCAACCACAAGTCAACTTTACAACAATTACCTGCAATAACTCAATCAATAAATCCAAACAAAACACTATGCACTGAACGAACCGTTATTTGAATTCAATAACAGCAAGAACAGATAAGTAAACACAAAAACAACAACAAAATAAGCTCAAATTAGAGCAAATTCAAACACTAAAACACAAATATCGAATGAATTAAACGAACCTGTAATGAAGAACGTTGAAGTGTGAGCTGAATCGATACATGAATTAGAAAATTCGATGAATCTTCTGAACAAAACCCTAGCTTCCAGTTGTTCTTGATTGATTCGAAGAATCGAATTCAAAGACCACAGCGCCTGATGAAAATAGTAGTTTTATAATTTATATACAGACTAATGTGTATACATATAGATAGATATATATCTATACGTGTGTGTGTATATTATAAAAGACAAAAAAGCATATAAATATGAGTGTGGGTGTGGGTGACTGTAACAGATATTATTTACCAATGCGTTCCTTCGAATGAAAATTGTAGCACATGATGTCATGATCCATAAATAACTATATAATATAAAATGTCAGAAATTTTTTATATATTTTTAGAAATAGTTGTACTTTAATAAAATGTCAGAAAATTTTTATATATTTTTAGAAATAGTACTTTTTTTTGGATTTTTTTTCTATAATAACGTGTTAAAAAAAGGTACTTTCACAGCCTTTTCTAGATGTTTGGCTAGAAGAGGAAATTTAGAGTACACAATAACTTTTATTCAGTCTTATAAGCTGGATTTCTTAAATCAACTTTTACTGTTAAAGAAGATATCAGACTACTATTCAATTCTCATTAATCATAATGTTCAATACAATCAACTATATATAGAGAAGAGAGTTTATGAGCTAACTAACTAACCAATCTCAACCACCTAACTAACTCTCAACAAACTCTATATAACAGAAAATACATACAACACTATAGCTACTCTAATACGCCCCCTCAAGCTAAACGGGGAGCATCCACGTGAAGCTTGGACCTCAGACTGTCAAATAGAACACCAGACAATCCTTTGGTCAAAATATCCGCAATCTGCAAAATAGTAGAAACATATCGAACATGTAGAGTACCAGTCAAAACCATATCACGAATGAAATGCAAGTCAGTCTCTAGGTGTTTAGTGCGCTGATGAAACACCGGGTTGACTGCAAGATATGTAGCTCCAATATTGTCACACCAAAGAGATGGTGGACAAGTCAACGTAATATGCAACTCATGTAAGACAGAAGTAATCCATCGTAACTCAGCAGCTGTATGAGCAAGAGCTCGGTACTCGGCCTCCGTACTCGACCTAGCAATTGTATGTTGTTTCTTGGAACTCCAACTAATGAGATTGGGCCCAAGAAAAACACAATAACCTGTGGTAGAACGTCGATCATCGGGACAACCGGCCCAATCCGCATCACTATAAGCATGTAAATCAAAACAGGTAGACCGACGTATGCATAACCCATGAGAAACAATACCCTTAAGATACCGCAAAATACGCTTGACAGCGACCCAATGTCGGTCAGTAGGTGTCTGAAGAAACTGTGACACCTTACTAACCGCATAAGCTATCTCTGGTCGTGTCAGCACAAGATACTGTAACGCACCAACCGTACTCCGGTAAGTAGTAGGATCAGATAAAGGATCACCAGTATGTCGAGAGAGCTGTCTACCAGAAGAAACAGGTGTAGATAACGGTCGACAATCAGCAAGACCAGTACGCTGTAACAAATCAAGCAAGTAGGGCTGATGTGATAAATGTAACACATCCTCAGAAAAAGTAGCCTGAACACCCAGAAAATATGACAACTGACCCAAGTCCTTAAGTGCAAACTGGGAGTGTAAGCGTCCAATCAATCCAGAAACAAATTAGGAGAACTCCCACTAATAATGATGTCATCAACATAGATCAAGACATAACAAAGCATCGAATCCTGACTATAAACGAAGAGAGATACATCTGAAATACACTGAGTAAAACCATCAGCAAGAAGAGCTGTGGAAAGCTTGGAAAACCAAGCTCTGGGAGCCTGCTTCAGGCCATAAAGAGCCTTCTGCAGACGGCAAACATAATGTGGTCTAGATGTGTCAACAAACCCCGAGGGTTGTGTCATATAAACAGTCTCAGAAAGATCCCCATGTAAAAAGGCATTGTTGACATCAACCTGATGAATAGACCATCCTCTAGAGAAGGCGACTGAAAGAACAAGACGAATAGTAGTAGGTTTGACCATAGGACTAAAAGTCTCAGTGTAGTCAATGCCCTCAGTCTGATGAAAGCCCTTGGCAACAAGTCGGGCTTTATAGCGACTCACCGATCCATCAGGATTATGCTTAATCCTGTAGACCCACTTACAACCAACAATGTTGGCGTCTGTGGGAGCCTGAACCAGACGCCAAGTCTGGTTGGCATGTAGCGCATCAATCTCAGCGCGCATCGCATCCCACCAAACAGAGTACTGCTGAGCCTGTCGAAATGTGGAAGGCTCAGTAGTGGGAGTAGTAGAGACATGAAGAAGAACATGATCTGGAAACTGTCGCGGCTGCCGTGTATGATCACGAGAGCGTGTAACCATCGGATGAGTCGAAACAGGTGGTGGTGGAGGAGGAGGAGGAGAGGAATGAGGAGGAGGAGGAGAAGGAGGAGAAGAAGAAATAGTTGGTGAAGAAACACCAGGAGGAGATGATGAAGGAATAGAAGACGGAAACGAAGGAGGAGAAATATCAAAAGGAATAGAGACAGAGGAACATGTGGAAGTAGGCAAACTGCCCGGAATATCAAAAATAGTCTCATGAAATCGAACATGTCGAGATGTATACGTACGAGATGTATGAGGATCATAACAAAGATATCCAAGATGAGAAGGTGCATAGCCAACAAAAATGCACGGAGTAGACTTGGGTGAAAGTTTATCCGCTCGTGTATCACCAAGAAACGGATAACACAAACACCCAAAAGTACGAAGAATAGAATAATCCGGTCGAGAACCAAACAATGTCTCAAAAGGAGAGGAGTAATGAAGAACCGGTGAAGGTAACCGGTTAATGAGATAAGCTGCAGTGGCATATGCATCATACCAAAATTTCTTTGGTAAATGCGCATGAAACAAAAGAGCCCGAGCAATCTCAGAAAGATGATGGTTTTTCCGCTCAGCAACCCCATTTTGTTGGGGTGTATACGGACACGAAATACGATAAGCAATTCCTGACTCAGAAAGATATCGGGCCATCGGTCCATGAATAAGCTCGGGAGCACCATCACACTGAAGATGTTTGATAGTGCATGAGAAGAGATTCTCAACAAGCGGTTTAAAATGGTGAAATGAATCAACCGCCTGAGAGCGATGTGTCAACGGATAAATCCACGTAAATATGCTAAAATCACCGATAAACGTAATAAAGTATCTGAAACCATCACGAGACACAATAGGGGATGGACCCCAAATATCACAATGAATCACATGTAAAGGCACTATGGAATGAGAAACAACAGAATCAAATGATAATCGTGTTGATTTCGAGATACTACAAGCAGTGCAATGTGTATACATGGATTTATTCGCAAAATGTAAAAATGGAAATCTAGCCATCACAGCATCAGATGGATGTCCAAGTCGAGAGTGCCACGTCTCTCGAGGAATAGCAGCAATAGCAGTCAACGAATACAACTGATGTGGGCTACCACGCGTGTGGTGGAGGTGCTGTCCAGCGAGTGTCTGAATAGTCAATCCAAAATGTGAAAATGTGATAGAAATAGGATGCTCAATAACAAGCTGAGTAATAGAAAGTAAGTTCTTGGCAATGCCAGGAACTACAAGAACGTGTTTAAGTAAAATAGTTCGATTAGATAAATGAAGATAGGCATAACCAATATGTGAAATAGTGAGAGATGTACCATTTCCAACAATAACACGTTGAGTACCAGTATACGGAACAGCACCAACAACTCTCGAAGAATCAGCAGTCATATGCGCAGTTACTCCTGAATCAGGAACCCAAGAGTCCACGTGATCACAAATGCTAGACAAATCCGCCATAAGCCCAAACTGTGATCCATTAGGCCCAAAGGAGGTACTAGTCTGCCCATTAGATCCAATATTCTGTTGGCTTGGCCCAGATGACCCAAAATGTGGCCCACTCGAATAACCAGCCCACTGAGCAAAGTTTGATGGTCCAAACTGATTATCAAACAAAACAGATCCAGCTGAGTTCTGAGATGAAGGCTGAAGACCAGGAGAATATGTTTGATCAAAGACGGCTGAGTTCTGAGATCCAGTAGTTGGGCCAGGCCCTAAAATCCCTTGTTGACTACTGAAGCCTTTATCACCAAAAATTCGTCTATCAGGACTATCAGCAGAATTTCCCCCAAATTGCGAAACCCTAGTTCCACAATACTCAGCCACCATTCCTGAATGATTACCTCGGTGACCATTGTAACCACCACGTTGACCATTGTAACCACCACGTGAGCCTGAACGACCACCACGCGACCTCCATCTGCCGCCATTGAAACGTCCGCCATTGCCAGACTGACTCACCGGCGAGAAACGCTGATAACAATTGCTTGCTTTATGTCCGATTTTATCACAAATTTGACATATAACAGTTGAATTTGAGAAATTCGATACATGTGGAGCTTGATTAACATTCATGGCTGCCATGGCAGCAATTGGAATGGACGTGGAATAAGCAGTTTGCGATTGTTTAAGACGAACTTCGTGTGTTAATAGATTTGCTCGCAACTGACAATAGGTAGGTTTAATATCTTGATTTTCAATATTTGTCACAAACATCCGATAATCAGGATGCAAACCGTTTAAGATCTGTAACACCAGATTCTCTTCTGTGATTGGATCACCTATAGCTTGCAACGAATCGAACAAATTTTTCGCTGAATCACAAAATTCTAAAACTGTTTTATCATCTTGTTTTAAGGAATGAAATTTTGTTCGATACAAATTTTGATTTGCAAACGCTTGCTGATGAAATAGATCTTCAATTCTCTGCCACAGATCTGAAGAAGAAATTGTACCTCTTGCAATGTGTATGAGTGATGGTGATAGATTTGTTGTAATGAAAGCACTCACATATGCATCAGCTTTTTCCCAAGCAGCTCTCGCATCAAGATCAACCGGTGGTGTATGATTCTGGTTCAAGAACTGAAGCAATCCAAGCGTTTTTAAAATTGTAAGTGTCTGATGTTGCCAATTCAAGAAATTTGTGTCATCGAGTTTGATCGGCATTAGTTTTGTAATGTTCGGAAAATTATTGCTCGAATTTGAAATGGTTTCACTCACTGTAGATGTTGGTGATGACTGAGTAGCCATGAAATTGAAAATGAAATTGAGATTTGAGAAAAAATCTGAGAAGAACGAAATATGAGAAGGAATTTGAGAAGAATGAAACGGAGATGACGAAAAAGGGAAGAAAAAGAAGAATCTGAGAGAAATTTGGAAAAGATTCACCGGAAATTCACTGGAGAAGATGACCGGTGATGCAGCGGTTGCCGGAAATCTGACCGGAAAGGTAACAACCTTGCTTAGAGCATAGCTCTGATACCATAAAGAAGATATCAGACTACTATTCAATTATCATTAATCATAATGTTCAATACAATCAACTATATATAGAGAAGAGAGTTTATGAGCTAACTAACTAACCAATCTCAACCACCTAACTAACTCTCAACAAACTCTATATAACAGAAAATACATACTGTAGCTACTCTAATAACTGTTTTTCTTTTTTCATTTTTAACGGTAAATCTGGATTACTGGAGTATCGTCGTGTCATCAGCGGAACCATCCGATCATATCCATCTCTAGTAGGCTATAATGTCTATACACCAATTCAGGAGGAAATCCAATAAATATGGGAAAAACCCCATTTTATAAATCGGACTCGGGATCTATTGGTCTCAAAGTCTTATTCCACTCCGAAAATGCCACTAAGTTATAAAGCCATGGACAACTTTTACTATTATTTTCTTAAATATTTGAATAAAATGCCAAAACGGTTTCTTAAATATTTGAATAAAATGCCAAAATGGTCCCTAACTTTAAGTCAGTTTTACCACTTTAGTCTAAAAAATAAAATCTTTTGTATCTGGGCCCTGAGGTTTCATTTTTTGTTGACATTTTCATCCAATTGACAGACTGAGTTAGAATTTTCTATTAACTTCTCCACTTTTTGTCGGTTTCCTTATTTTAATGAAAGGTATAATCGTCATTGTATGCCAAAATATATTTTAATCAAATGAGAAAAAACGACAAAAAAGGGAAAAAGTTACGAAAAGTTCTAACACAGTTTTCAATTGGATGAAAATGACAATAAAAATGAAACCTCGGGGACCCAGATACCAAAAGTTTTAGGTTTCATTTTTGGATTAAAGTGACAAAAATAACCTAAACTTAGAGACCATTTTAACATTTCACTCAAAATATTTTGTTTTAAATTAGTATCGAAAATACTATTAGCAGTCCGTCCCTTCGAATGAAAATCGCAGCACATGATGCCATGATACATACATAAGTTTAATATTTATTTAAATAAAGGCGTGCCATATATATATGAAGATCACGGAAATGTTGCTTTTTATCAACAAAACTTGTGTTATGCGTTGCCCGTGTTGCGGGGCGCTAAACCGAATATTTCTTAGTTTAATAACATATAAGTCTTTATTTCGGTCACTTATACATGCTACTTATAACACGATCTAAAAAAAAGATACATCGAGTGAACCAATTAAACCAAAACACTACTATAATTTTGCCAAAAAAATAACTAAAACGATGGCAAGCATGTAATTTAGAGTTGGGGGCAAAACAATAATTTGTTAAGATCAATTAGCGAGTGCTAGGCAGCTGTTTGACACGAATAAAAACTACACTGAGTCAACCAAGTAAAATAAAACACTACCATAGTTTTGTCCAAAAAAACGATGGTAAGATTGCAATTTTGAACTAGGGTAAAACCGTAATTTTGAAATGGAGGCAAAATCATATTTTGAACAGAGGCAAAACCATATTTTTATTTTGAACTGGAGACAAAATCATAATTTTTAACTGAGGGCAAAATCGTAATTTTAAGCTGCGGGCAAAAACAAAATTTTATTTTGAACTGGGACGAAATCGTAATTTTAAACTGGGGATAAAATCATAATTTGGCAGGACCGGGTAATGGGTAATGTCAGGATTTTTATAAAGTTATTGAAAGAATACATTATTTATGCATTTTTCACAAAATATAACATCAGTCTGTAAAATATGATACACGTACTTTCACAACCGTTTTTTCTAGTTCGGTAATAAAAACGTCTGTTTGTCAGTGGATGAGATTCTTGTGGGACTGTACTCTTTTGCGGAAGTGTGCAAAATTACAATATATATATATAGGGGAATGCTCCACAAAAAACCCTTTAAATTTAGAAAACTTTGGAAACCCATCACAAGGCCTACAATTTGCCACGTGTCCCAGCCATCTCCATCTTACCTTTTGCTTTTGAGGGTACATTTGTAAATTCATACCCAATTCAAAAAGATATTTGACCTTTTTTCTAATATGATCTGACATCATTTATTGCACAATTATAATCCCAATGTATCTTTTCTCTCTTAATTTCTCTATCATTTTCATTTACAATAAAGTCCTCCATTAAAGACCTGCATCTCTTCCTTGACCATATACTCCTTCATTTCTTCCTTTCTCCATGAATGTCCATGGAGATAAATCCACCAACGAACGAGTTAATGTCGTCGGGCCATCTGCTCCCCAACAGGTTCATTATCAGTGACGTCCATACTGACGATGAATTAAATGCTCATTGTCTTGCCGCCGAGGCTCCGCCGGAGACTCACGGAAACGAAGGCGTATCCGTCAAGTGTTGAAGAAATTGAAGCTAAGCTTCTGATGCAGATCTTCTTCGACAGGTTGTTGTTGTTGTTGTCATATATGATTAATTCGTTTGATTATCATTATTTTGGTTATTGTTTTGTATGTGATTTGTTTGAAATAATTTGTTGAAATTGTAAGGTGTTAAGAGTTGTTAAATCTGTGAGTTTTTTTTTACACTTAATATATCAAAAATTATTCATAAAACCTGGTTGTTAATAGATTTTTATGTAATGGCTGTTATAGAGATGAAACATGATTTTTTTTTTTTGTTAAAATGGTTCTTAAAAGGGGTAAATGTTTATGTAATTTGCAGGTTTTTATTTTTGTGTTAAAAAGTTATGCTTGGTTTGCATATGAACTGATTTTTGGCTGTGTTGTGATGTTATTTGAGAAAAAGATTGCAATTTAGCTAAAAACTTGTGATGTTGTTTGAGAAAAAGATTTTCTGGTTATGAATGTGTTAATAGTTATGTCTGGTTAACGACTTAACGGTTATCTTATCTTTTTGTTATTAGGATGGTGATGGATACAAGGGAAACAAGATCCAATTATCGGGACCGTTGGTTTCGTCAAACGTGGATCAGATGCTTAAGGATCATGACCATGTTTATGTTACAGCACAACACAACTAACACGTGTTATAGTTTGAACTTCAGGACATGCATGTGTTACATGTGACATGAAACCCATACAACGTAACACGTGTTAGTGCTATGTATTTTTGTTTACTAGTAATATGTAATGTGAGACTCTTCTTGTTTTCTCTAGTACACGATGTTAAAACGGTCTAGACTTAACACATTTTCTGTTGGAGGCGCCCATATTTGTACCTCTACTATTACAGTTACTATTGAAGTTTATGCATCCATTCTGGAAGTCTTAAGACATGTTATAATAGAGGCTTAACACACGATATATCAGGTTTACTCTGTTGTTATTAAGTTAGTATTGGAGTTTATTCATCCATTATGGAAGTCTTTACAAACGTTATAATAGATGCTTAACACACGTTATACATTTCAGTCACTTAACACATGTTACAGTATGTATATACACATCATGGTGTTTTGGAAACCAATAGCTTATACATGACACCATGTTAGGTTAAACCAAGATTATAACAGAGGGTTAACACACTTTATCCCAGGTATACGGTGTTACGATATTAACTTGTATGTTCCATATTAACTTGTTCACGTGTTACGATCAGTATATGCACATCATGATGTTTTGCAAACCACTTTCATATACATGAATACAAGTCGGGTTATAATGGATGCTTACATGTTATCATATGTATACAAGTGGGGTTACAACAAGATTACGATATTAACTAAGCTCCCCATTAAACTCATCGCCCCCGTCGACTGTTTTCACCCTTCTCACATGTTAAGCAATTACATGTTCCGAACAGACAAATTGTAACACATGTTAGATCAGTATATACACATCATGGTGTTTTGTAAACCACTAGCTTATACATGAATACATGTCAGGTTACAAAAAGATTATAACAGAGGCTTAACATATGTTATACATTCCAAAATGTGGAATGTTGGTGGCTCTTGTGTTAGTGGTTCATGTGTATAACGTGTGTTAACATGTACAGACAGCAGGAGGATGGCAGGTAACGTCAAATATGAATAGCGGACCATGTATGGTAACACATGTATAGGTAACTTGGGAATAAATAAAATGAAACGCAGTAATTTTTCCTTCGATGGACAATGACTTCCAGGGGATATTTGGTGGTTCATGTGTTACTGGTACGTGTGTATAAATTCTTAGGTGGTTCATGTGTTACTGGTACATGTTGTTGAATCCAAAAAATATCATTTTTGTTTCTCTAAGGCCGAATGGATCGCACGATGGAAAAATGACTGCCCCCAATAGTTGGTCAGATACTAACATGTGTTAGTGTACATGTAAGGTCACATTTGTTTTCATTAACATGTGTTACGTTTATGTCAGCGTTTGTTTTCACATTTGTTTTCATTAACATCTGGAACATATGATATATAACGTTTGTTAACATGTCAGCATGCGTCAAAAACGGGTGACTCCAACATAAAACATTTTTGTTGGTGAGTTTACAACAAAAATGGATGCATAGAGCCCAATAGTAACACAAATATCCTTTTTTGCTTGTTGGTGAGTCTCATGGCGGACTAAGAAGGGATGGAGCTTTCGTTGACGGTCTGTCTTTGCTGTTTATCTGCTAAATTTGCTGACTCGTCCTTTGCATGAAATTGGTAAGTCAACAGGAGTACCAATGACATTGTGATGACCCCATTTGAAGAGCACGGGACATTTATACGCAAATTCGTGTCCTATACGGGGTGTGCTCGGGTTGTGAACGAATTGATTGGTAGTGAATTACAACACGTGTGGCCACCGAAACATAAGAATATATAGGTTAGCATTAAATGTATAATTTGAAGCTGACCATTTATGTGCCGGTAATTTTGGAAAGTTACATTGCTTAGGAAAAGAAATCTTCGTTTAAATATAACATGTGTTAGAGAGTAATGTACTGGTAAATTTGTATGCAGAGATTTGGTTTTTCATGTTGTCAAAGAGCATTGTCTTAATTTCATTGCCTAAACAACGTGAGATAACCAATTCAACATGTGTTAATCCCTCATTAAGACGTGTGTTAAATACGCCATCCATGGATGCATAGAGGCCGAAAAGAAAAATTGTTCGTTTGCATATAACATGTGTTAAAGATTAATGTACTGGTAAATTTGTCAAAAGATAGATTGCCTAGAAGCAAGTTACTATATTACGTGAGATAACAAACGTGTGTTAAGGCCCTATTAACACCAATACTCATAGAATGGATGCATGTATGCCGAAAGAAAAAAGTTTCTTTTACACATAACATGTGTTAGAGATTAATGTACTGGTAAACTTGTAAAAAGCTACAGTGCCTACAAGCAAGTTACACACAAAATGGATGCATAGAGCCCAAAAGCAACCCAACTATGTTGAGGTCGACTTCAAGGCAGAAGTTCGGGAGGCCAGAACATTTTTAACAACACGTCCTAGATAAAATAATAAGAGTCTCACATTACATATTACTAGTAACCAAGGTTAACACACGTTATATATCATTCTAACAGTGGCTTAACACAAGTTATACATGAACAGATGTCAGGTTACATCATGGTGTTCTGTTACAGCATGAACCACTAACACATGTTATAAATGAACGAAGAGTTCCTTCCCAAAAAAATGTGACCTATTGAATATCTTTTTTTAACACATGTCCCCGCATTAACGTCGCCTACATCCATCCAGCTTGTCGATTGAATATCTTTATTGGTCTGTTTCTGTAAAGCAAGACACGTTATATATCATTCTAACAGGGGATTAACACATGTTATGGGTCTGTTTCTGTACTATAACACACAAAAACAGTTACTATTCAGATCAAAAGCCCAAAACAAAGCAACCTAACCAACAAAAAACAGTTACTATTCAGATCAAAAAGCACCAAACAAGGCAACCAAACCAACAAAAAAACAGTTACTGTTCAGATCAAAATCCCCAAACCACCAAACACATTTTTTTAACACAAAAATAACTAATCCATGGATCAAAATCAAATGAGTTTGAAACCAAAACAAGTAATCCATGAATCAAAATCAAAATTTATAAACACCAGAAGAATGAAAACCAAACTAAAATCAATAGTATTGAAATTTATTACCTATAAACGTCATTTTTTTTTTAAACAATAATCAATGATATTGAAAAATAATTAATCTTTTGGCAACATTCTTAATTCTGGAAAAAATAAAACCAATTGTGAAGAACGAAAATCAAAGTAAATGACAATTAAAAATCAAAGTGTGAAATGATATTTCAAGAACACTTACCGGATCTATACCCGTCCGATGAACATGAAGAAGATCTTCAAACCTTCTTCTCACACACACACTCGTGCGTGTGTCTTTGTGATAAATATTGTTGTTTCTCTATCTAAAACATCAACTTTCTCTCTCTAAAAACATTCATCTTGTCATCGCTCTTCTCACACACACACTCGTGCGTGTGTCTTTGTGATTTTTTCAGACCACATGATGCTGAAATTATCTTCAAATGAAGATCACCATTGAAGATCACCATTGAAGACCATGAAGTTTTCTTCTTTTCAAATGATGAAGAAAGATGAGAGAGATAATAGTTTATTGAAAGATTTGACTAGAAGAAAGAGGAGAGAGATTATGACACAAGTGGGTTTTGTCATTTTCAATGCCAAAAGGTGGGTTTTGTTCTACCGAAAATACCCTCCCAGACTTTCAAATTTGTATTATACTATTTCTTTTAATTATAATTCTTTCCAAAATAATAAGAGCCATTGATCAAGTTGGATGGTTGTTAATCAATGGATGACAATGGGTTTGCATAGTTTTCTAAAAAAGATGGGGTTTCCTATTAAGCCCAACCCTATATATATATATATATATATATATATATAAAATATGGGTTTTATATCCTTTATTGGTAAGTTTGTTATCTCGTAATGTTGCTGTATTCAAACAAAGTATTATGAGTAAATTTCTGTTTTCGTGTACGAGGTTTGTCAATTTTAACTACTTTAGTCCAAAAATCTAATTTATAACAAATCCAGCCCTGAAGTTTGCATTTCTTAACGCTTTTCATCCCTAAGGGTGCTTTTTCATTTAAGAGTAAATTACAAGTTTTGTCCTTTATGTTTGTCCCAAATTTCAGGCGTTGTCCTTTACCTTTAAAATTGATGAGTTTTGTCCTTAACGTTTCAAAATCTTGCATGTTTTGTCCTTTAAACCTAACCCAATTAATTTTAACAGTTAAATGAAGGGTAAACTGGTCTTTTTACTTATTTATTTAAAAAAACCATTTTAATGATTGAAACAAAGGTGGTGTTTGGGATTCCTTCTCAAAATGACTTATTCAGTTATATGAAGCTAAAAGTCCTTTTTGAGAAGGAGAAGCTTAGCCAAACAATATTGAGAAGTTAGGAAGATGAGAAAGCTTAGCCAAACACAAGCATGAAAAGGACTTTTCAATGTGGTTTTTTGTCTTTAAGAAGGAGAAAAGGAGAAGTCCTTCTGAGAAGGAGAAGTGAAAAAGCTTAGCCAAACACCCCCAAAATGAATTATGTATATTATATTTATATCTAAACACTCTTTTCCTCTGTATCTCTCTCCCTAAATCACTCTCTTTCTCACTCTCTAGGGCAAACTCCCACCACCCACTCCCACCCTTACCAGTTTACAACCTCTTCCAAGATCCATCAACAGACTCATCACTCCCACCTGTAACCGTTGCGATTTCCACTCGCCACCGTCACCGCCACCATGGATCCCGTCGCTGACCCCGACGGTCAAGACGGGGTGGTTTCTGGACTCACAATGGTGGAGACGGCGAAGCTCCGGTGAACAGATCTTGCTCTGCATATACTAGATCTATGAAGATCGGCCCTTAGTTATTGTTGTCAGAACCCAGATGAAGAAGATTCAAAAACGTAAGGAAATGTCACATTTTTTCACAATTTTGAAGAACAACCGGTCTTGATTCTTACACCCTTTTACACGGATTGTGGTTTTTTTTATGGTGGATATAGGTGGTGAAAGGAGAAATTTTTTTGCTTCAATGAAGATCGGCCCAATTTTTTTTTTTTTTTTTTATGAGTTGATCTGTTGTTGATTTGGGATATTAGGCTGGACGGTGGAGGGCTGATGAAGGAGAGACGTTTTTTTAAATAAATAAGTAAAAAGACCAATTTACCCTTCATTTAACTCTTAAAATTAACTGGGTTTGCCTTAAAGGACAAAACATGCAGGATTTTGAAACGTTAAGGACAAAACTCATCAATTTTAAAGGTAAAGGACAGCGCCTGAAATTTGAGACAAACATAAAGGACAAAACTTGTAATTTACTCTTCATTTAATTCTCAAGGATGAAAAGCGTTAAGAAATGCAAACCTTAGGGATGAAAAGCGTTAAGAAATGCAAACCTTAGGGATGGTTTTGTTATAAATTAGATTTTTGGACTAAACTAGTTAGAATGGACAAACCTCAGGGACGAAAACAGAAATTTACTCTAAAATTTATTTTTCTCTACTTAAATGTAGGGGTGAGCAATAGGACTTTAAATGAACCGAACGAACACGAACATAGGCACGTTCGTGTTTGTTCATTTAACTTTAACCGAACACGAACGCGAACACGAACATATAATTGAACACATTTTTTTGTTCGTGTTCGTTCATTAAGAAATCGGGCATTTTCATGTTCGTTCGTTTAAAGATTAAACGAACAGTTCACGAACATTAACGAACACAAACGAACATAAACAAAAAAAGTGAACATATTTGAATAAACATAAACAAACATAAATTAACATGATTGAACAAACAAGTCTAATATATTAAAATTCATCCGAAAACACATCTAAATTAGAGTTCATAAATATACTAATTAGTCATATTAATATAAGTAGTTAGAAAACCTAAATGAACGTTCATGAACATAAATGAACGAACATAAACGAACGTTCACGAAAATAAATGAACGAACACAAGGTGTGTTCATGTTCGTTCATTTAATTAAACGAACAATTTTTTTGTTCGTGTTCGTTCGTTTATTAAATAAACGAACATAAACCAACTTCCCGCCGAACAAGTTCATGAACAGTTCATGAACGTTCAGTTCGTTTACAGGCCTAGTGAGCAAAATTGGGGTCAACCCGAAAATACCTGAGAACCGAACCGAAAATTTCCCGAAACCGAACCAAGATTATATATAATACTAGCTCGTCGGTTCTTTTTTTAGCCAAAAATCGGGTTCAGGTCGGTTCTCGGTTCTAGACCGAAGGTAACCAAATTGTTTAAAACCGAACCGAAGTTATTATAATTGAATGCATTAGACTGTGGGGTGTGGGGCGTGGGTGGCGGTTTGGCTTTAACGCTGGCTACACCACACCGAGCAAGCGTTGGGCATGGCGTTGCCCCTTTGGCGTGAGGATTGAGCCTGGTGTGGGGCGGGGCGGGGGGGGGGGGGGGAGGGGGTGGGTGACATGGCTTCTTTTGGTTGGCGGATTCGATCTAGCCGTTGCAAAACCAAAAAAAATCCACATGGCTAGCCACGCCACACCACACCCCTAGTTTTTTAGTATTACCTTGTGGATCCCACCCTCGTCACGTGTCGAGCAATGCCCCCAACCCAAGCCCCTCCTCCACACCCCATAGTACCTGGCCATGCCCAATTTTGACTAAATCTTTTGCGCATTAACTAATCCAATAAAGCATTTTATTAGCCCTGCAAATGTGACTAATCCAATAAAGCATTTTATTAGCCCAACATTGAATCATGATCAGCACAGCCACACAAAAATCTTTAATTTAATGTGGGTGATGACAACAATCAACACAATACCATCACTTTATAAACATTCGATACAAGCAGCTTCTGATAGAATCCAGCAAATATGGCATATAATATGAAGCGACCCTTTATACAATCAACACAATACCATCACTATATAAACATTTGATACAAGTGGATTGGGTATAAATCAATACCAGGGAACTTTTATACAAGCGACCCTTTATACAGTTGCAGGTTTAACCTACCTTGAAATCTTGATGATGATAGCAGCAACAACGAAGTTATCTTGAACAAATATGAAGTAATCTGGAACGTATTTGCAGGTTTAGAATACCTTGAAAATCTGTCTCCGGTATTGATTGAAGACCGAAGACCCGATTCCGTCTATAACCGACAGGGCCAGCCATAAGAATTCTTGTACCCTGTTCGAGCTCGAAAAAACCTGCCCCGCTGAGTATTGGGCTCACTAAAGATTTAAACCTAATGTTAATGGGCTAATAACTAATATAAACCATAAAAATAGTTTTGTAAGTGGGCCGTGTTTGTATGACTATACCCTATTAATTTATTTATGAGTAAACTTCCGTTTTGCTCCCTGTGGTTTGGTCACTTTAACGGTTTTACCCCAAACCTTTCAAAATAGCCATTTTACTCCCTAATCTTTGAAGGCCTTCATGATTTTGCTCCTCGCCCCTTAACGTCATCCATTTAAGCAGTTAAAGCATGTCACGTGCAAACACCTAAGGGGCAATTATGTCTTTTCCCAACCCTGATTAATGAGTCACATTTAAAACCCTAACAACCCATTATCTGCTTCCCCGTTTCATCTTCTTCACCATCACATTCAAAACCCTAACTTCGAATAATAGATCAAAGTAACAGAACAACAAACCCTAACATATCATCTCTATCATTCGCAAACCCTAGAAACGAACACGCAGCATCCACAAACTCCATTGATAAACTCTCATTCGGCACAAATTCATCGTTTATATTCCTATCTGTTTCAAACTGATCGGAGCTTGACGCATATCCAAGCAATTCCGACCACTCCGGCCACGGATGCGACGACATAACTACCTCCGCATCGGCGGAAACATCACCGTTGTTTTCCGGTGTGTTACCGGTGGATCTGGAACGAAACTGTTGACCTGTAGTTTAATGGAGACAGTGGGCCGTCGGAGAGGGGGAAGAGTTTTGACGGAACGGTGAACATTTGATCGGAAAAGGGGGTGGAGTGTTCGACGGTGAAGATGTGGTGTTAAACCCAACACATAACTTCCATTAGCTACATTTTAGAGCAAGATCAAGTTTCCAACTGAATCGATTTGTTTCGGATCAAGATTTGACAACTTGGAACAGATTTACATTGATTTCGATTTGGTTGAACAAGATCAAGTAAGTTGTAAACAAATTTTTTTATTCATATACATTCAAAACTGTTAAAAAATTACAACTGAATAACATCAGAAACAGAAAAACTGGAATAAAAAATGCATCATCAGTTCTTATTATACGCACATATCAATCACTCATGGGAAAGTTAGGGTTTTGAATGTGATTGGGAAGAGGATGGAATGGGGAAGCAGATAATGGGTTGTTAGGGTTTTAAATGTGTTGGTGCATTGAATGTCTGTTGATTACATCTTAATCAAGTCTTGTGTCTAGATAGGTTGAATGAACACACAATAGGGTTTAAATTAGGGTTTTTACATGTTTATCTTGTAGATTTCGCTTGAAAGGGTCTATGTGTGTTTCAAGCTAAATCAACACAGGAGATTTAGCTTGAAATGGTTCAAGCGAAATCAACACTGAAGATTTCGCTTGAATTGGGTTCAAGCGAAATCAACATGGCTATATATAGGTTAGTGTGTTGTTCATTTGGTAAGACTTGGTCATTGTGTGTGAGACGAAGTGCTGACGGTTTTGTATCAGAATACATTGTACAAGCACGTAAATCAATCAGAAAAGAAAGATTAAAAGGAAACTAGCTATTATGACTTTGTTTACGTTGATTCCGCCTTCGTACTCAAAGATGAACTGCCTTAACTGACGTTTCAAGGTCGTAGAACGGTCCAACAAAATGTGACTCATTAATTAGGGTTGGGAAAAGAAATAATTGCCCCTCAGGTGTTTTGCACGTGACTTGCTTTAACTGCTTAAATGGATGACGTTAAGGGACGGGGAGCAAAATCATGAAGGCCTTCAAAGATCAGGGAGTAAAATGGCTATTTTGAAAGGTTTGGGGTAAAACCGTTAAAGTGACCAAACCATAGGGAGCAAAACAGAAGTTTACTCTTTATTTATTTTTACATATGCATATCGGGTTTTTTTAGAATAACGTGCCCTTCGAAATATCGGACCCTGGCCGGTGGTTCTCCCCACCCTCGGGGCCGGCCATGATAACTGATACCCGACATTCTCTATAGGGTCCAATCTTCGGTCCTTGATATTACATAAAATCAGTTATTGGTTCGGGTCGGGTATTGTGCGGGTCAGTCGGTTAATGCAAAACGCTCAGCCCTACTTAAATGACAATTTAATATGATATTGTTACTGGTGGTCCACATTGTATTAATTAGGAGTTAATTAATTTTGAAACAAATCAATTAACGGTGACTTGCGAAAAATGAATTAACAATGGGTAGAGTTCAATAATTTCTTGACCTAGTGGTTAAGGGAGAGGTGGGAAATTTTGTTTCTCTTGGAAGTCCTGGGTTCAACCTTAAGCAATGGGAATTTTAATATTAACTACTAATCTGATTAACGACATCCTAACCGTACGCCGTTAAAAAACAATGGGTAGAGTTCAGAGAAGGATATGATGTTGCATGTATACTTAATCAATTAGAGAAGGAACATGATGCTCTATACTTAATCTATATCTATACTATATTATAATGCATGAGGGATGTGCATTTTAAGATACCAAAAAAATAAGAAATTTTTTTATCTTAATTTATAAATACACCCCTATAATGGGGTAAATTGGTCTTTTAAACAATAATTATATTTTAGCCCATCATCTTATTACACTTAAATCCCTAAGTTTTAACATAATTATGGGTAATTAGTTACACTTTCTCCATCCACAAACTTATAATTCTTTTATGTATTTTTGTTATATCTTATAAACTATAATGTTTTAAAAAAATCCAAAAGTATCGTGACGACCTACTCATTTTTGTCGACGTTTCGATAGTTGTCTTGGTCAGTATGATGTGTAAATTAAAACGTACAAGTAGATGATGTCTTAGTGTATAAGTGATTAAAGCTCAACATACTTAGTCATTAATAGCTACAAAATCTATCATCTTTAACAAAATTCTAGATAGTTAGTTGTTAGTTACACTTTATCCCCTTATAAAAAACTAATACACCTACGATTTCTAAACGGTCATAACTTTTTGACACGTTAATATATATTTTTTTAAATTACATTATATAAACGGGTATTTTGTTCTATTAAACTTGAGTATAGTATTGCTATAGTTTTTTTATTTAAAATAATTGATATGTTACGTGATTAACAATGTCTAAGGGTTTGAAGAAACCTAACCGAAATCAACAAAAAACTGAATACTGAAAACTAATTAACCGAAACTAGGGGTGTGCACGGTTCGGTTCGTTTCGGTTTGGATTTTGGGCAAAATCAATGTAACGCCTCACGTTTTGATTCTTCTTATTCCTGGCAAGTCTCAACGTACTTTTTACCTACTGACACTTGTACTCTCGTTGTATTCTACTTTCGATTCTATTGAAACTCGAGACGACTGATCGTAATGAAAATAAAGCTGTTTAATCATAATCGTGTTAAACTACGAGCTAACGGTTGACTCAAAATGAAACTTTTTAAACGAGAACGACACGTTCATTCTAGATTCTTGATTCTTGACTTTTTGTTACGTTCTGATTCTTGACGCGAACTCGAAACGCGACGAACGAACCAAAGTTAGAAAACTAACAAACGCGAACCTAGCCGTCCGATGGCCATTCGTCAGAATGGCCATCCGCCTGGATGACTGTCACAACCCCCGCCCCCTTATCTGTCCCGGGAACGGGCGCCCGCAAACATTCGTTTGTGGTGGTATCTGTTATTAATTTGGCAGCGGAAATTTCATCAGGACCGTAGTTAGGAAATATTTTATCAGAGTAAAACCACCTTATTTGATATTAATAATTACTGTTGGGTAATCTTGATGTCACGGGTTGTTTACTGGTCGGATACGGGTCAGCAGAACTATTATATTAGTCACATGTTTTCGTATTTTTAATGAGTCACGTGTTAGTTTATTTAGTCAAGATATTATGGGTTAGTGGGTGAGTTTCCTTTTCTTTAGGAGCAAGTAGTTTTATTTTCCTATTTAATGTAAGTTATTTATTGAATGAATACAAGTGGGTTTTGAAGCAGTAAAATAATTTTCTTATTCGTGAGTTTATCTTTGTGTATTATCTGTGTTGAAGCTTTGAAACCCAACAATTGGTATCAGAGCCCTAGGCTTATACCTGATTTGTAGCAAGAAATAGAGGGTCGGTTTGAGAGTCGTTTCCGAGTAAGAGAGCAGCCCTTGGCTGCAGGGCAGAAGAAGAACGACTGATTGAAATCAACAAAGAAAGAAGAAAGTCGCGACCGACCGGTTTGAGAAAGAAAGAATCGTCGCCAATCGGAAAGGAGAAAGAGTGAATGTGAAAGAAATAAAGAAAGAATCAGAAAGAAACTTAAAAGAAAGATCGAAGAACCTGCCGGTGACTAGGAAGAAGGTCGGCAGAAGAGGCGTTGTTTTGTGGCGATGACTATCGCTGAGAGGAGAAAGAAAGCAGCAAGCAAGGTTGATCACATTCAGTGACCAGAAGAAAAAAGTAGCGGAGGTTGATCCGATGTGATCAAGTGGAGAAAGATAAGGTTTTTTTTAAGGAGGAATTAAATTTGTTATTGAAATAATGGAAAGCAAGCAAGTATGGTGTAATAACCAATAGCAAGTGTCGAGAAACAATAAGCAACAACAAGTATTTGCATAATTGTGAACTGGCCGATAGCAAGAAGAAGCAAGAACGTGAGAGGATTAAGCAAGTATAAAGCAAGACAGCAAGAAGCACGAAACGGAACCAAGAAAGAAAGTGAGAGTGAAGGTTCGAATGCATGAAAATCAGGTAGCAAGTAGCCTTTGATTTATTGAAGCAAGTCAGCAAGCAAGAGGAGCAAGATGATTCGATGTAAGCAAGCAAGAATGGATCGAATCAAGCATGAAAACCGATTCCGGTTATAGCATGATAGCAAGTAATGGAAGCAAGTCGTTTAGCAAGAATGAAAGAGACCGGTACTGCAAGAAAGAAAGAAAGAAAGTAGCAGGCCGCAAGAAAGAAAGAAATCGGAACCGTGTGGTTCGTTTAGCAAGAGCAAGATCTGAGCCATGTGTGGTTCGAATAAAAAGTTAGCAAGGAGATTCGAAGCAAGCAAGCGAGAGAGTTCGAATCAGAAAGAATCAAGCAAGTAGCAAGGAGAAAAAACCCACATCAAGATTACGGGGGTGAATGTTGGGTAGTCTTGATGTCACGGGTTGTTTACTGGTCGGATACGGGTCAGCAGAACTATTATATTAGTCACATGTTTTCGTATTTTAAATGAGTCACGTGTTAGTTTATTTAGTCAAGATATTATGGGTTAGTGGGTGAGTTTCCTTTTCTTTAGGAGTAAGTAGTTTTATTTTCCTATTTAATGTAAGTTATTTGTTGAATGAATACAAGTGGGTTTTGAAGCAGTAAAATAATTTTCTTATTCGTGAGTTTATCTTTGTGTATTATCTGTGTTGAAGCTTTGAAACCCAACAATTACATGGGTAAAACCCAAGTTTCTTATTACAACATAGGGTTAAACCCTCTTTTATTGAGTTTAAAACATCGTATTTTAGATAACTTTTATAGCCACATTTTTCCAAGCCGTCAGTGCTCTCGAGCTGGCTTTTTACTAATTGGCTTTCACATTGTGTTACCTGACACACGTGTTTAAAAACATTTGTCAGTGGGAAATACTGGTGAGTGAATCCCAGTTTAATCAAGAAACATTTTATTAATGAAAACAATATTGAGAGCGATCACATTGTTTATTTCTACACAATTACTCATTCAGTACTGTCAATCCTGACTTGTGGGTCATATTACACATTGGCTAACTCATTGTCCAATGGTAACGTACTGTCATCCCGACTTACTACTCGCAGTAGTACATTTTGTATACAAAACCCCAACATACCGGCAGTAATTGAAGAACTACAAAGACTCAATCACCGCTTAATCATAGTGTAAAGCATTAAGGTTTTGTAAAATATTACAAAAAGGTTAACAAAAATTGGATAAACTCACATTGTTATTTTAGACTTCGTGTAAGGGTTTCCTGGGAATAATCTATAATTTACACAAATGTACATAGGTTAGTATCATAACCCTTTGAAAATATTAATGATACCCTCCCTGAGACGGTATTCCAACAACTACGTCGGGCAGAACCACGACAGTTGTTACGGAACCCTAAATCAATCGGGCAGCGTATCTATTATAAAACTGGGGTTATAATACTTAAAACGGAGCAGAACTTCGCTATTTAGGGGGGTATAATACCCGAGTATTATGCCTTCTATTCAGAAATTTGCTTAAGAAAGAAAGAAATGAACGAATTCAACTGAGATCCGATGCGTTCTATTTATAGGTGCTGAGTTTGGATTTGTCGCGGCCCGCGTAACATAGAGGCATGGCTTACGCGGTCCGCGTTGACCTCCAGTCAACGTATAGCTGGGCTGGGTCAGCTTATAGACTTGCTGGGTGTTGGGCCACGTGGCCGCACCGGGCTGCGCCACCTTTTTAGCTTCTCGCGGCCCGCGTAAGGGTTATGGGGTACCTTACGCGGCCCGCCTCAACTTAAATTTTCTTGTTTTTCATTTATTTTTAATGCTATATTGTATTTCGGGCTCGGTTTTCACATACGGGGTGTATTTAAAAATATATAGGGGTATTCTAAATATATTAGGGGTGTCAGAAATATTTTGGAGGGTTGATATATCTTGGTACAACTCCTGGATTATTTAATAGAATATATAGTGCACTCACACTTAAATATAGTAACCGAATTCCACTTTATCCCTATGTCACGAGACAAAACCCCAACGAATTTAGGCAGAGCCTTGACATACGTTACGGGGCCCTACGTCAATCGGACACGGCATCAGTGATCAGGGTTAAAACACTTAAAATGGGGTAGGGTTTTGTTATTATTATTATGGAGTGTTTTACTTAAAAAAATAGGATATAAATGAATTGAGTGAGAGCGACAAGGAGAAATGAAAGGAAAGAATTTAGCAGTTTTTGAATGTTCATACCTTCTATCTATTTATAATTGATATATGAAGCTTGTTGGCTTAGTTTATTTTGATTCCATCTTATCCTTTAGTCATACACACGGAACTCATATGTAAACAACAATTCATTTGTAAGTTTTATTATTATTTTATTTATTATAATTTAATGTATACGTACACATGCAAATGTTTTTACTTTCATTTTACAATTTATATTATTAATAAATATATTATAATTAATTTAACAGCTTCACTCATTTGGCGCGTATAACTTATAAAATATGACGTTTTATAAAATGCTGAATATGCCATTAGAACGAAAATAATTTTATCTATATTTTGAACCAAGTTTCATTAAAAACAGAGTAGGTTTAAATATAATGTATTTTTATAATTTAATAATTAAATGGTTCCTACGCTTGCCCAAAATACCTCATATTTCCATTGGTCAACTTACTCATGATGCATCCTTTTAATAACATAAGTTGTTATATACTTTATTTTAAAATAAATTTTATAAATAAAAATTTTGGGAATGTTACATCCTCCCCACCTTGTTTTAAATCTCGTCCTCGAGATTCCCTGAATTATGGATGAATATTTAGTTAGTTTAGTTTCTTGGTATATTCTGGTCTTTATTTTGAATTTCACTTTACTTTGACCATAACTATTCTCTATGAGATTCTTATTCTTGACTGAAATATGTTTTGTATTTTAACACCTCTTTTAGTTACAGATTTCCCAATGTGTCAATAATCTAAGGTATTGTAAGGGGAATTCTTATATTTTCGATGGCGTCCCAACTTATAGGTTCCTGTCGTTCATCTTAGTCACACGAATTTACAAGACGGATGATCAATTGAAATAGTGTTTGATACCGGAATTATAGACGTATACGAGAGTTTCCTAATAAATCTAAAATTATCAGTGACACACATGTTCGTGGTTTATTCCTGAATGTCAATCATTATGGTTTTTGAATTTCCTCATAGATATACATATCTATAAAATCATATATTTCACATACTGTAATATACACACCATTCATAAGGTCAATGTATTTAACAGATTCATATTTCTAAAAATAAATCAGATATCAGGTCATGGTACTATTTAGGGAATTTCATAACACATACCCCATCTTATCCGGTCTTGCCGGAGAGGTAACCCCATCTCACCCGGACAAGCTGGAGAGTCTACCGCACCATACCCAGTTTTGCCGGAGAGGTAACCACATCTTACCCGGACAAGCTGGAGAGTCTACCGCACCATGCCCAGTTTTACCGGAGAGGTAATTATCATAATATTTCCCATAAATAGACTTCTCTCAAATCAGGATTTTGAAAGTACATTGTTTATTATGGTTTGCATCTAGAAACAAGGAAATCAGTATTCTCATGTTGGATAATATTCTAGAACCGAGTAGTATCAATAAACAAGAAATAACAGTGGCCAAGTGTTATTGCTTATTTATCATACTGGCACTGTTCTAGTCATCATCCTCACGGGATGCCAATAACCATCACACTTTTATCTACTCAAGTAATTGGCTTATCTCAAAGCTTTATACTAAGGCATTTTTCTTAAGTTCAAGTCTAAATACTATTCCAGGTGTTACCAGTAATTATCAATATTCTAATCTTTTTGTTTAAGCATAGGTATTATTATGGTTGTGAATTTGGAAAATATAATTGTCTCTATTGATACTATAGCTAGGTTCAATGTGAAGAGTATGCTTATAGCTAACTCTATTTATGTATATATAACCTTAGATTCCGTTACAAGGAATATTTCATTGAGACAGATGGTATTTTTAAAACATAGTAGGTTTAATGGTTTATTCTTATAATAACTTCATGTTTTCATATGAATTACCAATGATATTTTCTCTTATGTTTATCTTAAAGAAGATATTATATTGGGTATATGCGTATAATTGTATAAAATTTCAAATCTCTAGTTAATATTAAACTTATGTAATATTTACACACATATATATAATATTAAATTATTTTGTAATAAATTAATAACTATACATCCGATGGTACCAATTATCAAGATTATTTCCATGACTTTATTTTATCTTTTTATAAAAGTAGTATATTGAAATAAACTTCCGTCAAATATAATATTTTGGAATTAAAAGTTTAGGGAAATAAATTACTCAAAATATAAATTTTCTGGACTCATAAGAACAGTTTCATTTTTATCTAATGGGTTAAACTATACAAGACTTCACTATTTATATCACATTAATAATTTCTCCTTAAGTAATCATCTATATATCTACTCCAATTATCATATTCCTACCTTTTCCTTTTTGAATCAATCATAATATATATTTAAGATTGAGAGGCATTTATTTAGAAGGATATGTGCATAGGGAGAAGATCATGCGAGAACCACCTCTTATTGCGAGAACCGCGAGAACCAATGTGAACACACCTAAAATGCCTAAAAATAGCTAAAAATCACACAAAAATTTTTTTTTTGATTTTTTTAATATTTTTTAGGTTAAAATCGCTACTTTTCGAACCCAAAAAAAAAAAAATTTTTTTTTTTTTAATTTTTTTTTTAAATTTTTTTTGCTTCGAAAAGTAGCGATTTTAACCTAAAAAATATTAAAAAAATCAAAAAATAATTTTTGGATTTTTTTTTTGATTTTTTTTAGATTTTTTAGGTTTTTTTGGGGGTTTAGTTTTTAGCATTTTAGCTTGGGGGGGGGGTGGGGGGGGGGGGGGTTTAGGTTTTTGGGGGGTGGGGGAGGGGGGTTTAGGCTTTTTTTTGGGGGGGGGGGGGTGGGGTTAGGTTTTTTTTAGGTTTTTTTAGGTTTTTTTTAGCTTGGGGGGGGGGGGGGGGGTTAGGTTTTTTGGGGGGGTTAGGTTTTTTTTTTTTTTGGGGGGGGGGGGGTGGGGGGTTTAGGTTTTTGGGTGGGGGGGGGGGGTGGGGGTTAGGTTTTTTAGGGTTTTTTTAGGTTTTTTTAGCTATTTTAGGTTGTGTTCACATTGGTTCTCATGGTTCTCACAATAAGGGTGGTTCTCGCATGAGCCCCTCCCTATGTGCATATGTGACCCATGACATTGTATTTATGGGTTATCAGGAGATATATATACTATACATAAATTACTTTCTGTAATTGAAAACTTTAGTTATAACAATATAGCGGATATATATAAGATTAAATATTAATATATAATATAAACTTTTCTAACCATAACTATCTAAAACATATAAGAAGCGTATCAACATTATCGTATTCAATTGTCAATATCATTCATACTTTGTAGCAACGAGTAATTCTTAAAAAAATATATAAATGTGAAGTAGTATATATATATATATATATATTGTTAACTTCTTTGTTTCGACGCTTAACGGTTTTAATTCTTTTGCCTCACTAGTTTAAAAGTGATCAAAATATTCTCTAATGTTATTATTTTCCTTTCCACTTTTAACTCCGTCCAAAAGATATAAAAAATATGAGTATTTTGGTAATTTTATAAATAAAAGTAAAAACATTTAGTTTTCTTCATGTTTATTTATAATACCTATATCTATATGTATTTGAAAAATCATTCACTCTTTCTTTCTTACCCCTCTCTACTTTTTTTTTCTGTATGAGAACTTCGAAACTACTTAAGGTAAGTTTAACATTCAATTTATCAACTCAACTCATTTACTAATATTGTATTATTTAACTATTATACATCAGCCAGCTGACTCGAATATTTTTCTTTATAATTTAGGATACACAATCCAATAACTATTATGACTGGTTAATCTTATAATCCTATTCTGGACATACTTTAATATTAAAGATTTGTAGAAATGCTTTCAACGTTTAGTTAGGCCTTTCTACGTAGTCCAACCAACCCAAATCTCTAAAAAAAATCTAAATGATTTTATTTAATCATGAATAACCATCCTATTCATTTAGCCATCTATTTTATTAGTAAGTATTTTAATAGAAATCTTTACAAGTAATCCCAACATCAGTTATTTCATAAAACTATGAAAGTATGAAGTTTTATGGTCAACTAGTTATAAACCAGAAAGGATAAAATGGAGTGGTAAATTGGTACACCTGGGTTTCAAAACTTGCTTTCGCTAGATCCACTAAAGAAATATTTTAAAATTTTACTATTTCTTAAAATCCTTTTGGTTAATTCAATAGCTTTGGTTTTATTTATTTAAATATAAATTATTTTGAAACAATATTATTAAAACCACAAAGTTTTAAAGTTTTATACCATATATTTCCATATGTATTTTAAATCAAAGTAAATGATTGGTTCCAAAAGAGAATCATAAACATGACTGCTTTGTTAATAACTAACTTAGTTTGATGTATATTATGATATTATTTGAGTAGGTGGTATTAATTATCACACACAAATTTCTAGTACAAACATTTGGGTACAATCATAAAAATATATTGATTAAAAAATGGTGAACATTGCGACTTATATATATATATATATTTATTACAAACTACAACTGGAATTCAAAATATACTAGTGATTATGCATCCGTAACTTATTTTAGTCCATCTAGGTTATAGGAGTATTAGGCTCAACATGCTTTTATATAAGGTTTATTCTATCTCCTGTCTCTACTAAGTTGTTATTTAATGGGCGAAGTTCCTTTAAAGTTTCTAGCTCATAGGTGGCATGGGTGCTGGTACTGGTTTGGTGGTTCAACTATTTAATATAAGTTAGCATTTACTGTTGTAGTGGCTAACATATGGAGATTTACCCATTGTTCATCTAATTCATCTTTCCCTAGTAAGTTATTGTCTGTTTCATGAGTTTGTGTATTTATTTCCTTATTGATTATCGCTCCTTTTGGTTGTGATTTCTTTATTTTCTCTTGACTTTTTCTAATAATCCAACTTCTCTTCTTAGTGGTAAATGGTTTCTCAGACTGTGCCTTATGAATAAATATTCCTTCCTTAGTATCTGCTGAGTATCCTGAGGGATTTGGTTGAAATGAGGTTCTCTTATCTTTTGGTGAACTATCTAGTTGACGATAGATGTCCGAAATTCTTTGCTTACCCATACTGTAGACTAACAATTAGTCAAATAATATAAAACACATAATCACATAAGTTATTTCTTAACACAGAATTTAAAAGTTAAGTGTAAGCAGAACACTTCTTTGGCTTGAACCAGTGGCTAGGCTCTGATACCACCTTCTGTCACAACCCCCGCCCCCTTATCTGTCCCGGGAACGGGCGGCCGCGAACTTTCATTTATGGTGGTATCAGTTATTAATTTGGCAGCGGAAATTTCATCAGGATCGTAGTTAGGAAATATTTTATCAGAGTAAAACCACCTTATTTGATATTAATAATTACATGGGTAAAACCCAAGTTTCTTATTACAACATAGGGTTAAACCCTCTTTTATTGAGTTTAAAACATCGTATTTTAGATAACTTTTATAGCCACATTTTTCCAAGCCGCCAGTGCTCTCGAGCTGGCTTTTTACTAATTGGCTTTCACATTGTGTTACCTAAAACACATGTTTAAAAACATTTGTCAGTGGGAAATACTGGTGAGTGAATCCCAGTTTAATCAAGAAACATTTTATTAATTAAAACAGTATTGAGAGCGATCACATTGTTTATTTCTACACAATTACTCGTTCAGTACTGTCAATCCTGACTTGTGGGTCATATTACACATTGGCTAACTCATTGTCCAATGGTAACGTACTGTCATCCCGACTTACTACTCGCAGTAGTACATTTTGTATACAAAACCCCAACATACTGGCAGTAATTGAAGAACTACAAAGACTCAATCACCGCTTAATCATAGTGTAAAGCATTAAGGTTTTGTAAAATATTACAAAAAGGTTAACAAAAATTGGATAAACTCACATTGCTATTTTAGATTTCGTGTAAGGGTTTCCTGGGAATAATCTATAAATTACACAAATGTACATAGGTTAGTATCATAACCCTTTGAAAATATTAATGATACCCTCCCTGAGACGGTATTCCAACAACTACGTCGGGCAGAACCACGACAGTTGTTACGGAACCCTAAATCAATCGGGCAACGTATCTATTACAAAACTGGGGTTATAATACTTAAAACGGAGCAGAACTTCGCTATTTAGGGGGGTATAATACCCGAGTATTATGCCTTCTATTCAGAGATTTGCTTAAGAAAGAAAGAAATGAACGAATTCAACTGAGATCCGATGCGTTCTATTTATAGGTGCTGAGTTTGGATTTGTCGCGGCCCGCGTAACATAGAGGCAGGGCTTACGCGGCCCGCGTTGACCTCCAGTCAACGTATAGCTGGGCTGGGTCAGCTTATAGACTTGCCGGGTGTTGGGCCACGTGGCCGCACCGGGTTGCGCCACCTTTTTAGCTTATCGCGGCCCGCGTAAGGATTATGGGGTACCTTACGCGGCCCGCCTCAACTTAAATTTTCTTGTTTTTCATTTATTTTTAATGCTATATTGTATTTCGGGCTCGGTTTTCACATACGGGGTGTATTTAAAAATAAATAGGGGTATTCTAAATATATTAGGGGTGTCAGAAATATTTTGGAGGGTTGATATATCTTGGCACAACTCCTGGATTATTTAATAGAATATATAGTGCACTCACACTTAAATATAGTAACCCAATTCTACTTTATCCCTACGTCATGAGACAGAACCCCAACGAATTTAGGCAGAGCCTTGACATACGTTACGGGGCCCTACGTCAATCGGACAGGGCATCGATGATCAGGGTTAAAACACTTAAAATGGGGTAGGGTTTTGTTATTATTATTATGGAGTGTTTTACTTAAAAAAATAGGATATAAATGAATTGAGTGAGAGCGACAAGGAGAAATGAAAGGAAAGAATTTAGCAGTTTTTGAATGTTCATACCTTCTATCTATTTATAGTTGATATATGAAGCTTGTTGGCTTAGTTTATTTTGATTCCATCTTATCCTTTAGTCATACACACGGAACTATGTAAACAACAATTCATTTGTAAGTTTTATTATTATTTTATTTATTATAATTTAATGTATACGTACACATGCAAATGTTTTTACTTTCATTTTACAATTTATATTATTAATATATATATATTATAATTAATTTAACAGCTTCACTCATTTGGCGCGTATAACTTATAAAATATGACGTTTTATAAAATGCTGAATATGCCATTAGAACGAAAATAATTTTATCTATATTTTGAACCAAGTTTCATTAAAAACAGAGTAGGTTTAAATACAATGTATTTTTATAATTTAATAATTAAATGGTTCATACGCTTGCCCAAAATACCTCATATTTCCATTGGTCAACTTACTCATGATGCATCCTTTTAATAACATAAGTTGTTATATACTTTATTTTAAAATAAATTTTATAAATAAAAATTTTGGGAATGTTACAATGACCATCCGTCTGAATGACCATCCGGACACTGCCACTCGCCATCGCCTTAACTCTTAGCCATCCGAACGTAACCAGTCGGATAGACCTGTCGCTGTCACCTATAAATAGTAGACTTGAACCTTCATTTTCGCCTTTCACCTCTGCCCATTCGCTCTCAAGTTCCAAACGAGATTTAAGGCCATTTTGTAAGCTTTTTCACCCAAATCTTCTCCAATCTTCATCTCTAATCACTTCTACTCTATCTTCTTCATCAAAATCACACACACACCTTAACTTTTTCTGAAAAACACTGATTTTAGACCTTCCAAAGGTGGTTTTCATTCGTTTTGCTTAGGCAAACTGTTGCAGAGAACCATTAAATCGAGATTGGTCTAAGATCTAAAGGATTTTCACGCTTTCCAACTTAGTTATGAAAGATTTCAACATTTTCTGACTTATTCATGAAACTTCTCTTCGATTATACGAAACACTGGTGGAATCAGACTCAATCAGACTCTCGACTCGTTCCTTAGTCGAAAGCCGACTTGAAAACTGATTTCCACAAAAGAGATGGACCGATTAACGGGTCAAACATGAATGTTCATCAGGAACAGCTCGTTTGTCCGAAGGGGCTGGGCCCATCCGGCCGAATGAACTGGATTTGCTATATTCCGTTGTTTGACACGTCATCACACCGTCTCCGTTAACTCGAAACTTTTACTTAGAAAATTTTACAAAACTTAGAACACGAACCATCCAACCGAATGGCCATCCGTCCGGATGATCTGGCCATGATAATAATAGTTGTTTACTTTTGTTAGAACACTTTGATCAAAACTTCGAAAATTTTAACAGTTCACAAACAACCACGGATTAACCGAATGGCCATCTGTTCGAATGGCCATCCGTCCGAATGACCATCCGTCCGGATGGAACTCATCCGCTCGGATAGTCTATTGAACACCTAACTAGTTTTTTTGCACTATTCGAGACTATGTTCCCGACCGGATCAGCACTTAGAGGACTTATACTATGTTCCCGCACGCAGGCTGATCCAGCGCTCCCTTCGATCCAACCAGACTGTGTTTAGGTTCTAAGCACCCACTGTGAGTATACTCGATCCCCTTTTGTTTTTAAACACTTTGGGATGCAACATGTATTCAGTATAAACACACGACACTTGAAACTTGTTTGTAAACAGGCTCTATCCACTATTATACATGAAAACATGATACTTGTAAGTCTTATACGCTATGTGAACGTTGAATCGTATGTTTAGCCTACCTTGACAATTATAGCGCTATAGGGGTAACGCACCGCCCTTGAGTCTTGGGGTATTGTCGAGTCAAACATGTTAACCTCCCGCTACTCTTTTGGGACATGCAAAATTAACGCGTTGGAAACTTGGGTTAACATATTGATTACGTTAGCTTAGCATGTTTGAAACTTGTAATATGTTATTCATGTCGGATACGAGCAAATGCGCATTTTAAACTATTTATGCTATGTATTAAACTTGTATACTCGCCAACATTTTTGTTGATTTTATTTTAATACATGTTGCAGGTTGATAGATAAAGGAAAACAGGAAATCAAGCTAGGATGAACTTAGAAACTCATCTTAGAAAATAAACAATGTTTTGAACAATTTTGATACAGTTTTGTTTTGGTTGATCTGTGTATGACATTTTGGTACTCTTTATGAAATTTGATTAAACTATATTGCCACAATTAGTGTTATGATGCTTTGAGCGATTTGTTCGTCCCACCCCCGATGTTTCCGACATCGGTTGGGATCTGACAATCACAACCGAAACCAAAACCGAAATGTCGGTTTTCGGGTTTTTTAAAACTGCTCGGTTTCGGTTTTTGTCGGTTTCAGTTTTTTCGATTTTATCACCGGTTCGGTTCGGTTTTTCGGTTATTTCGGTTTTTGAAACAAAATTATGTAAGATTTAAAAAAATAAAAAGTATAATTTAAAATTTAAGAATCTTTCTTATAAGTTTACATTTAAGTTACTATATTTAACCTGTCTAATTAATAATGTTCACATAAACCTAACCTTCTAATCTATTTATTTGTTTCTCGAAAGTTTTTTTAAGACATTTTCTTTTATAATACCTTGAAGATTATGTAATTTATATAATAAATTTTGTTATTTGTTGTAGGGAATAAATAAATCATCTCTTATTAAAAATAAACATGTTAATTTTTATTATATATACTTAATATTTAAGAATAAAATTATTAATTTCCAATAGTATGGGTTAAACACTTAAACTTAAAATAAAAATATATGTTTTTTTCATTTCGGTTCGGTTTTTTCGGTTATTGAAAATGGTTATCCGAAAACCAAAACGAAATTTTCGGTTATTAAAAATCCGAAACCGAACCGTCGGCTTTTATTTCGGTTCGGTTTTGTCGATTATTTCGGTTACGGTTCGGTTATTTCGGTTTTCTGCTCACCCCTAACCGAAACTCAAATTAACAAAACACGGTTATCGATTTTTTTGTTCCCTGATTTAACAAAAATTAACTGAACCGAATCATTCATATTTTCATATAGTTCTGGCCTTTATACCTTCAGTTCATGTATTTCATATTGATACCCTCATTTTATGTATTTATATCTTCATTTCATGTATATATAACTAAATTTCATGTATTTCTAATCAAAAGTTTTAGCCTAAGTCTGGCTTTGACGATTAATCGAAATTAAATGAATCAAACCAAAAAACCGTCAATATACCTGAATAAACCAAACCGATTAACTGAAAAATAATTGGTTAATAAAATGGACTAATCGATGACCTCGATTCGGTTAAGGATAATAATCTAACCAACTGAATAATGCTCCGTGGCAATGTCTGTGTTTCCCACCGCATCGCACGCACACCTATCGGTTATTAACCAAACTGGTTATCGGTGAGCAATAACTAAATCGTTAACCTGAACCAAACCGAGAACATACGAAACCGAACGAAATCCACCAAAAACCAAAATAACTGAAAACCGAATTAACCAAAAACCGGTTATCAATTTTTTGTACTCTCGTTTAACCAAAATTAGCTGAACCGAACCGAAGCATTCATATTTTCATGTATTTCTAACTTTTATACCTATAGTTCATATACTTCATATTTTATATCTCTATCTTATATGTTTATACTTTAATTTCATGTATTTATATCTCAATTTCATATATTTCTAAGCAAAACGTTTTAGCCCAAGTTTGGTTTTTTCTATTAATTGAAATTAAATGAACCAAACCAAAAACGTCAATCTAACCGAATAAAACGAAGTGATTAACCGAAAACTGATTGTTTAATAAAATAGACTAACCGATTACTTTGGTTTCGGCTTCGGTTGAGGATAATAACCGAACCATGCACAACACAATGAAAGGGATTACCCAATTACTTTGCTTTTGATGTATATAAATAAGAAAACTACAAAAACCGAGTATCGCAATGCGATGTGTCGCTCCCGCCGCATCGCGCGGGCATCTTGCTAGTTATATTATAATGCATGAGGGAGGAGCATGTTAACATACCAAAAAAAATAAGAACTTTTTCTCTCTTAATTTATAAATACATCCCTAAATTTAGGGTAAATTAGTCTTTTAAACAATAATTATTTTTTAGCCCCCCATCTTATTACACTTAAATCCTTAAGTTTTAACATAATTATGGGTAATTAGTTACACTTTTCTCCCTCCAGAACAAATTTATAATTCTTTACGTATTCTTATCATATCTTATAAACTATAATGTTATAAAAAATCCAAAAGTACCGTGACGGCCTACTCATTTTTGTTGACGTTTCGGTAGTTGTCTTGGTCAGTATTGACGTGTGGATTAAAAAGGTACAAGTAGATGATGCCTTAGTGTACAAGTGATTAAAGCCCAACGTACTTAGTCATTATCCCATAATGTTTAATAGCTACAAAATGTCAAGTGATTAAACCCTCATCTTTAACAAAATTATAGATAATTAGTTAGTAGTTATTACACTTTATCCTCTTATAAAATCCTACCCCCCCCCCACACATTTTTAAACGGTCATCACTTTTTGGTATGCTGATATATATATATATATATATATATATATATATATATATATATATATATTTTAAATTACACCATAGGTATTTTATTCTCTTTAATTTGAGTATGGTATTGCTATAGTTTAATTTTAATAAAAAACACTGATATATTAACAGTGTCTAAGGGTGAGTAATAACTGAATCATTTACCGAAACCGAACCGAAATCAACAAAAAATGGAGTTAACTGAAAACTGATTAACCGAAACCTGAATTAACGAAAAATTGTTATCGATTTTTTTGTACCCTCATTTAACCAAAATTAACTGGACCTAACAATTCATATTTTTATATATTTCTAGTTTTACACCTTCAGTTCATTTATTTCATATTTATACCCCCATTTATATATTTATACCTCCATTTCATGTACCTACACATCCATTTCATGTATTTATAACTAAATTTCATGTAAATCTAATCAAAAGTTTTAGCCAAAGTTTGGTTTTGATTATTAACCGAAATTAAGTGAATCAAACCAAAAACCGTCAATCTAACTGAATTAACCAAACCGATTAATTGAAAACGGATTAGTTAATAAAATAGACAAATCTATGACCTTGATTTAGGTTAAGGATAATAATCTAACCAATCGAACAATGCACACTGTGGCAATGTCTGCGTTTCGCACTGCATCGCGCTCGAATCTAATGGTTATTAACCAAAACCGATTACCGGTGAGTAATAACTAAATCATTAACCTAAACCAAATTGAAAACAGACGAAACCTAACCAAAATCAACCAAAAACTGAATTAACTGAAAACCGAATTAACCAAAAACTGGTTATCAATTTTTTATACTCTCGTTTAACCAAAATTAGTTGAACCGAATCGAATCATTCATATTTTCATTTATTTCTAACTTTTATACATTCAGTTCATATATTTCATATTTTATATCTCCATTGCATATATTTATACTTTCATTTCATGTATTTATACCTCAATTTCATATATTTCTAAGCCAAAGTTTTAGCCCAAGTTTAGTTTTTGCTATTAACTGAAATTAAATGAACCAAACCGAAAACCGTCAATCTAACCAAATAAACCGAAGTGATTAACCGAAAACCGATTGGTTAATAAAATAGACTAATCGATGACTTTGGTTTCGGCTTCGGTCGAGGATAATATCCGAACCGATAGAACCATGCAAAGCACAATGAAATGGATTACCCGATTACGTCGCTTTTGATGTACATCTATAACAATAATCCTACAATAAATATTATATGAATAAGAAAAACTACAAAAAACGAGTATCGCAATGCGATGTGTCGCTATCGCCGCATCGCGCGGGCATCATGCTAGTCAATAGAATACATAAAAGTCTATAGTAAAAGAAAATTATTAATACTAAAAATTAAGCATGCAACTTTACAAACTAACATGGCCGGCCCTCAGGGTGGGTGGGGAGGACCACCAGCCAGGGCCCGATACTTCGAAGAGCACGTTATTTTAAAAAAAATCTGATATGTAAATGTAAAAATAAACAAATTAATAGGGTATACTCATACAAACACCAACATTGGCTCACTTACAAAACTATTTTTATAGTTTAGATTAGTTATAGCTCATTGCCATTAGGTTTAAACCTTTAATGAGCCCAATACTCAATTTCATTAGGGCCTAAGGTCACGTTACATGAATTCTCAGAGCCGGCCCTACAAACTAAGACATTAAAAGTGTGACGACTAAACTAAACCACATAGACTATTTGTGTAATTAACTCATATATTAACTTAGGAGAGTTTAAAAGTCAAACATTTCATAGTTACATTATGTTGATATAACATATCCATTGCATGGGTAGTAGATAAACTTTATGAATAATTGATTCATTAATCCGGATAGGGTGGTCTCTGTAACCATGAGAATATATGGTATAGCTTCTAAGATGCATGAAAATGATCAAAGCATACTCTAATGATGAAGGTGCAATCATGACAAGTTTCGTGAACAAATGGGATACTACTTATTGGGTTGCCCCGTTATCAAATAATACATAAATATCACTCTCATGTACAGTGCCTCGAGCATGGCCATCTGTGAGAATACTCATCTTCTAGCTGTCGGATGAGTAACATTTCCTCTTACGTTAAGTTTAGTGTAATGACTGATCAAGTGTTTGGTTTAGCTAAAATTGGAACAAGATCCAAGGATTGACGTGTAAGATTAAATATATTATGGTATAATATTTAATCTAGTAGCCATTATAATCATTTACATTATATGGATCAAAATATATAACAACCTATTAAATAATTAGTTGGTAATTGTTGATGGGCCTAATTACCCTTATTAACTAATTAGGGTTTCCTCCTGGGTGCATATATAAGGAGAATAATGTGGAGGTTAAAGGGTTAGACAATTACACAAACCCTAATAACACATAACATCAATCTTGCCTCTCTCTCTCAACCGAACACCCTATTCGGTTTCTTCATCACCATCATTAGATTGCACCCTAAGGAGGAACCAGATCAAGCTAACAATCATGTCAAACACTACTGCTGGCCTGTCTGATGCAATCAAAGGTATGCTATTTATATGTTTTCCATTATGTATAAACAGAACTGATCAACATGTGGTATCAGAGAATATATTGATTAGTCGGTTCTGTTTTGTATCCATAAATCTGGAATAACACTGGAAAACAGTTTTGAAAACCTTAATAAAATCCCGTTTTGCCATCCGAAATCATCATTACGGATCATTACGGATGGTTACGGATGATTACGGATCTGGGTTTTGTCATCTCGAATGCATCTCGGATCATTATAGATCTGGGTTTTGTCATCTTGAATGCATCTCGGATCATTACGGATCATTTCGGATCATTACGGATCTGGGGTTTCATTATTACGGATGCATTACGGATGAAAGTTCATTAAATTTTTACTGTTCCGAAATCGATATGCTTAAAATGTGTTATAAAATTTCCAGATTTCGGATGAATGTTTATTTTTTTAGGGTTCATCACTTATTCATCAGAAAATTCAAAAAATTCCCTTAGTTTTGGAATGAATTCGGATTATTGGGTGTTTTTGTTCCTGTTTGATCCATTTTATCTACTTAAATTTTTCGAAATATGTTATTATTATTAATGGATATAATTTTCGAAATAAACAGATAAATATAATTAATATCTAAACAGAAACTTAATCCCATAATCCCTACGATTTTGGATTTAAATGTTATCAATTAATAACTGCTTAAATTAAGGATTTTTTGTGGCTTGAAGAACACATCTCGGATGAATCCGAAATCATCAAGGACTGATCATTACGGATGAACTTATGCTCGTCCATCACGGATCAATAACTGCTTGAACATTTCGGACTTAGCATCACGGATCATTTCGGACTAAGCATCACCATTTCGGATGAATCTCGGACTAAGCATCATCATCCGAAATCCTCCGAAATGTATCCAAAATCATCCGAAATGACTCGACTTAGGCGTCTTGGACACATCCGAGATCATTCGAAATGGTCCATTTCGGATAGTCCGAGATGATTCGAAATCATCATCTCGGATGAATCCAAGACATTCATGATTCATCCGAAATCATGAGTGTTCATAAAATTTCAAGACTTATTCGAAATCCTGTTACTTTATTGAGGTGGTTTGCTACTAAATAATTGGTTTTTGTAATTACTTAGTTAATTAATAAGGATCACATAATGTTTTACAAAACCAAAATGGCTTTACTTGAATGAGCTTCTGATGTATCATTTCTGGCCAAGGCTGACTTGATACATCTACTTATCATCCAAGTATTACGAAAGCTATGTTAAGTGTGTATCATAAACATGAATGTCTTAATATCTGGCCAAAGCTGATTTAATTCCTTCATAGATGGTATACTTAACAAGTGCATAACTAAAGTGATTGTCTCAATTTCTGGCCAAAGCTGATTTGTTACAACCACTTTGCACACATGCTTAAATGATTACACTTCTGGCCAAAGCTGATTTGTCTTCGTTTAAGTAGAACTTTAAATAGTCTATTATTTTGATGTTAGTAATAGACATATCACAACCTCTTCACACAATGATCCTTATATTAATGATCCTTAATTAATTTTTTATGATCATTTCGTCTGCCTTATTCTTAGTACCCATAATTTTTACTCACTATAATTTTCTTCTATAAATCTATATCTCATCCACTCTAATTCCTAAATCTAATATGTTTTGCTTAAAGTTTCTATAAGAATTAGCTCTTAAATTAAATCCTTGATTATCTCTTAAGACACGATAATCCTATTGCTCTCTTCTGATATAAGTACTACAGAAGAAAATTAGAGCATGATGAATAGGATAAATCGAACATGATGTCTCTTATGATAATCAAGATCCCTCTAACATAATTGCTATCACTAAAGTTATTCCAGATTAAGTCTTTCCTAAGACTAATCTATTATATATGGAATAATCACAAGAATTCCTAATATGCATGCCTTCATTTAAAATTCTAAACTATAAGCTAAGTGGTCTATGTGAATACATAATAATGTACAATACCATGACCCATAAAGTTAAGGGCTTACGCATGGAAATAAGTACATTTTTCCAGTACATTACATACTAAGATTTTCACTTGTACAATTTGATGCCTTATAAATCAACTATAACACTCAAAAGTACCAAAGTATAATGAGTGTGTTGATAAGCAACATATATACAAAGAAATAAATGTTTGAAGCTGGAAAATAAGTTGTTACTCACCTTAGAACCATTTAAACTTTAAAAGAGATTGTTCTAAGGTCGATAGACAAATTACAAGTAAAAATTCCAACTTTAAAGTTCTTCAAGGGAAAATCTCAGTGCATAATTATGCCATTAGACTAGACATAAGCAACGAGACTATCCATTATTCTAGAGAACAGTTGGATAAATTAATTAGATAGTCACTTACTAATGATATTTAAGTCTGCTAATTTTAATATTCCAATTAACACATGATTAGTTGACTCTAGTTCCATAGGTTTCCTTACCAGAAGTCAACAAACAACTAACATGAGAGTTAGTGACAAAATTAAATGTTAAGACTATAAGAACCATAATAAGCAGTCTTCTAACAACGCTATTCGATACCTTATATATTATGAAGATTAATCAGAATATAGTATCATAATTAAGCAATGTTATGAAGGTTGTGAGGTTTGCATAGTCAACATAAAGCCACACACTTATCTTAAACTCTCATCTTATTTGTTCTAAATATCTGGATTGAAACATTACTAAGATAAAACTAGATGATACCTTACATTTTTCACAACTTTTGTCATCATGTAAATGAGAATTTAACAAAAGGAAAATGAGACTTATAAATTTCATCCATTACAACCAAAATTCATGAGAAATCATGACATGGTTATGAGGATGATTTTTTCATCTAATCTCATTCTAAGTGATTTTAAATCATGACGTTACAGCCCTAAATATTACTTGGCTTAAGGAATAAGTATGGGTCCATCATAAGTCATTCATTGATATTTGTGGAACTTATTCCAAATGGAATATTCAGACATAATTCATTTATCATTTAAAAGACTATCAACTTGTATCTAAATTTTGTCACATATGGCCCACGTTCTTAGAAGAAATCTATTCATGTATGTACTTAATAAGATTTCTATTAAATATGTCCCTAAAGTTTCTTAAGATATCTGGACATTAAAGAAATCAAATAAAGTCTAACGTATATATGATAGGTTCCCACGTCACGTAGCTCCTTGAAACTTCTCTTGTAGCACTCTAGAGATATTAAAGATCACTGGGAGGATTAAGTATCTTAATAATAAATTGCAATAGTTGCAAGAGGTGGGGGAGTGAAAACTTCATATTACTTCAATTTACACCTCTTGTACAAGACACTGCTCCATCTTGACACTGTTCTATCATAACTTGTCTCCTTAAAATCTAATGCTACTTTTATAAAAGTTTCATTGTTGCTTAATTGTGGGCACACTTAGATTTCTTACCTAAACTAGCATAATCCTCAACAAGAGAAATCACGACTAACGTCATTAACTTGTTTCTCTATTAGAATTTGTTGGTCGTTACATATTGACCCTAAGCATGCTGAGTTCCTAAAGTTTTCTAAGGTCAGTGGGAGCAGTCAAGGTCCTTATCATGACTTGCAATGAATACAAGAGGCGGGGGGAAGAGTGTCATTAAATTTCACTCTGAATTTAACTCCGATTACACCTCTTGTACACCATACTGCACCAACTCTTACAAACTTAGAATGAAAATGATAGCAACCTAACCAAGAGCTAATCCATAAAACTGAAACTTCTAATGAACCCAATAATCAACTCAGGAGGTCATCTAGGTTTAAAAACCTACTAACTTTGATGATTACATAACCTCCCTAATGAAGTTGAAATGGACTTTGGAAAAGTTTACCGATCCTATCTCTTCAAATTAAGCCATTAGTGCCAATCAATCTTCTAAATGGAATAAAATAGTTTTCTAGTAAAACTGATTTTATGTGTTCGTATAACGTTTGGGATTTGATTGAATTACCTAAGAGTGTTCATAACTAAATCAAATCATAATATAAGCATTAAGACACAAAGAGGCATGATTGATTGTCAAAGGTTATACTTAGAAAGAGATAAATTATCAAAGATTTCTTTGAGGATCATCACTGTTCTAGTAGCTTATAATAGTTTAAAGCTACATTAGATGAACATTAAAAACAATTTTCCTTAACAAATGGCTGACATATTTACATGTTCATAAAACAACCTTAAAGTTCTAAACTGAAGGTTAAAGAACACTTTATTTGTAAGCCAATAAAATCCATGTATGGGTTAATGCAAACATCATAATGTGATGAAAAGCTAACGTAATTATTTTCATCAAGAATCAAGTGGATTAATGTACCTACCTCAAGATGAGTGGGAGCAACTAAAATAAACTTGTCTATATAGATGACATTCTTTTGACAAGTATATGTTACATAAGTCAAAGCATTCTTAACACAAACTTTGATATAATAAATCTCAGAGATATCTCTTACGTGATTGATATCATAACATACTGAGATAGACCCAATGGGATATTAGTTCCGTTCCATAAGTTTAACATTAAATGGGTCCTTACATATGTAACAATCAATACTGCTCTCCTTCAGACGATAATATGGTAAATGAGATTATTTTTTACGCTTCATCAATTGGAAGCCTTATGTAAGTTTAAGTCTATACTCGTTTAGATATTACTCACATTGCTTGAGTATTACACTAGATATGTCTAGATTAATGTGAAGCATCTAATGGAGTATTACAATATCTTTAAAAGAAACGAGAAGCTATAATTTGAAGAAGAAGTGAGAATTAAAACCGGTTTATTACTCTAACTTTGAGATATTCAAAGATGACAAAATGTAATTTCGGGTATATCTTTATGTCAGCAAACAAAACCTATTTCATGGAGGAGTCATAATGCACTGATATTAACAACCTAAGTTATAACGACATAATATAGTCACTAAATGTTGTTGGAAATTTATCAGTGGACTCATAAGTTTATTAACTCCATATAATTAATGTTTTGAAGACTTAGTGTGATAAAGTCAGCTACCATGACTCCCTGAACAGTAACAGTTCAAGATGTGTTGCATTAAATTTCGATACGCAATTAATTATTCGTTTATGAACGAATAGAGGAAACTAAGTTTTGTATCGAATACATTCATGATATGCTTAAGGATCCTATAACTGAAGGGCTATTACCCATAAGTCTTATTAAGAGAGCTCTTAGACGGGTATTAATTAATGGCCATGCGCAATTGCATATCGTACTATGAATGACTAAGTATTAGTTAATTTTCCTCATCAGTTTGATTTTGTATGTCTCTAAGAATATGTCAAGTCGACATAATGGCATATAGACAAATAAAGTTACAAATCAAACAAAGGGCTTATGCATATTTTGATCATGACGATTAGGTTTTAAATTAAGGCTATAGTATGACTAATGGGGGTCCTGAGTCGCATAATGATTCAACGGCTGTATTTCTCTGCTATAGTACTTGTTTAAGGCTAAAATGAGTGTTAACTCCTGATCAGGCTTATCTAATACTCACAGTAAATGATTACTCGGCTAAGTGGGAGAATGTAAGATTAAATATATTATGGTATAATATTTAATCTAGTAGCCATTATAATCATTTACATTATATGGATCAAAATATATAACAACCTATTAAATAATTAGTTGGTAATTGTTGATGGGCCTAATTACCCTTATTAACTAATTAGGGTTTCCTCCTGGGTGCACATATAAGGAGAATAATGTGGAGGTTAAAGGGTTAGACAATTACACAAACCCTAATAACACATAACATCAATCTTGCCTCTCTCTCCCAACCAAACACCCTATTCGGTTTCTTCATCACCATCATTAGATTGCACCCTAAGGAGGAACCAGATCAAGCTGACAATCATGTCAAACACTACTGCTGGCCTGTCTGATGCAATCAAAGGTATGTTATTTATATGTTTTCCATTATGTATAAACAGAACTGATCAACATGACGATATACATATCAATGTTTTTGTTTTAGCAAAAAGGCTTGTAAATGAACCGATGGTTCAACAAACTGTGTGACAGGAAGTTCTGTATGTATTTTTAATAAATAAATGAACGGACATGAAGAAATCTTTTTTGCCCTTTTAGTTTAACAAACCAATGATCACATATCTCGTTTTTTCATTTATCCCCGTTCATTTATGTGTGTTAGTTTACGTTTGCTTAAGTTTGTTCGTTTACGTTGTTTGCATATTCATTTAATATATTTAGACCCATTACAATCTGAGCCGAGCCGAGCCAGCTCGGTTTATAATCGAGTGGAGCCCGAGCTTGCCCTAGCTCGGCTCCGCTCGGCTCATGAACAGCCCTAACATGGTACCCATCTTAGATTATTTTCCAACTATCGCTTAATGTGGCTCAGGACTTTTTCCTTCAATTTCTCCAAGGTTTTAAGTGCATCAAAAACTTCTATGGTGTCATTGAACATCATTATAACCAACAACTCATTTGCATTCGCATGTACCACACAAAAACTTAATTGGATAATTATATACAAAAGAAAACTAGCATGTGGATAACTCAATAAGACATCTCCCAAAGTAATTTAAAAAAAATATAAAGAAAGTACAGAATGTGGGGGTAAGAAAACACACCTAAAATCCTCCAACAAAAGCCTTTGTATATAGTGCTTGAATGGCCGGTTGGAAACCCATAGGCCATATCTTCAAACATGGTCTGCACATCAGACTTGGCCCAAGAGTTTGACCGTTGATTTTGCCTTAATTTCCCGTTCCTTTGTTAATTAATTGATTTTCCTAAAAATGTGATACCGATACGACCCAACATATAGATTTAAAAAAAAAACAGGATAGGGGGCTAAGCTCTTGCTTTACCCAATATCTCTATTAGGTCGGCCATGTCAATGTTATCTTGAATTGATCTTCAATGCTAAGGACTTTGGAACTCACTCTATAATGTAATCACATTCGTCTATTCTATTGATGTATCTACCAAGCTGAATGCCTCCGAATCCTATTTAAAAAAAATATTCAATATTAGAATATTAACTATTAACGACACATTAATAGCGTTAGTTATGTAAAACAAGGTCTAGAAAGCCAATATTTGTCAAGTAATCACTACAAGGTAGGCTGCCGAGGCGATTTTATTCAACTCCACCTAATTACTCATAATCGATCAAACATGGTCAACCACGACCAAAATCGGATCTAGTTGGTCAATTCGAGCCGAGTTTGATTTAAAAAATAATAAAACATAATTCGAGGCCTATCATATTAGAGACCGGATATTATGTTTCAAGAGAATGATATGAATTTTTGAAATACTTTACTATTTAAACATATGTTTTTTTATTTATATTGATATTCACGTATTTTGGTATAAATATTAGTAAACTTATGATATTTGACATATATATAACTTCCCAAAAAGTTATATCTTTATAATTTAACATGTCCGAGTAGTTCTCGAGTACTCTCCACCTAGGGTGAGTACTCGCAACTCCCTAGTCGACCGACCTGGGAGTGCCTAGCGACTTCTGCGACAATGGTTGTTAGTGATAGAAACTAGTAAAACAAAAAAAATAAAAAATAAATTTGAATAATACTTACTGCTGACTTAATGTAACTTTGTGTAACCTAATATGACTCACTAAAACATGACCAAAATAATTAAGGCCCATTGATGGTCTATGAGTGTCCAAATCATCTACACATTTCATTAGCACTAAAACGACTTGCCATCTGGGTGATCATGGATTGTTTCACCAAATCAACTCACTTCCTCGCAATCAAAGAAATAGACAGTAGGATAAACTTGCTAGTATTTATCTGAAGGAAGTAATCTTTCGGCACAGAGTGCCAATTTCCATTATCTCCGATCAAGACCCCCGTTTTGCTTCCCACCTTCGACGATCAATGCATAAATCTTTAGGCTCACACTTGAATATGAGCATCACGTACCATCCCCAAACTGATGGTCAGAGTGAGTGTACCATCCAGACTCTTGAAGAGATGCTTTGGGTAAGTGTTATCGACTTCGGTAACAATTGGGAAAGACACCTACCCCTTGTGGAATTCCCCTACAATAATAGTTACCATTCTAGTATTCAGGAAACATCATTCGAAGCGTTGTACGGAGCTCATGCTTAAAACTTATTAGAAGATTGTTCAGATAAAAAATCGCATGGCGACAACTCATGACCGTCTGAAAACTTATGCTGATAAATACAAAAAACCATCGGAATTCCAAGTGGGTGAAAACGTTTTGTGGAAAGTCTTACCTTGGAAAGGTGTGGTCCGTTTTGGGAAATGGGGAAAATTAAATCCATGCTACGTTGGACCGTTCCAAATTGTGGAAAAAATTAGTACTGTTGTCTACAAGTTAGATCTACTCGAAGAACTCAGTGGAGTACACAATGTTTTCCATGTCCCTAATCTAAAGAAGTGTCTATCGGATGAGATACTCGTTGTTCCACTCAAAGATCTAAAAATAGACGAGCAGTTGTGTTTCATCGAAGAACCTATTGAATTTATGGACAGGGAAGTCAAAACCCTAAAACATAACAAAATCCCTATAGTACGAGTTCGTTCGAACTCAAAGCATGGACGAGCGTTCACATGAGAACGTGAGTATTAGATGATGCACAAATATCCTCAGTTATTCAAACAATCGTCGCAAACACAAAAGGTACTAGATAAATTTTGGGGCTGAATTTCTTTCAACGAGGGGATGATGTGACAACCAAAAATTTTTTCCCTTCTTTTAGTTACATCAATCAATTTTCAGGACGGGAATTCTTTCAACAAGGGAATGATGTGACATCCGACATTTTCAGGTCAACTCCGTTATATGTGACGCTATCACGAATATTCATTATTGCATTACACTTAATTAGGGTTAATTTAATTGTGTCAGTTAGTACACGAACACCCACATAACGGAAATTCCGTGAATTAACCGGATTACCGAACCACACACGAGTCTGTCCCCGAACATTAGTGATTAAGTGAAATAATAATTCCGAAAAAAATTAATAAATATATATCATGTGAATTTATATGTTTTTCGTATTTATGTGCATTGCATCTATTTGTGCGAACGTTCGTGAAATCACTTGCTTTTATGCGTAATTACTTGGTTTCGTGTTTTATTACATTGTGAGAATTTTTAAAAAAATGTAACTTTGGGGAATTCTAACTAAAAATGTATTTTATTAGAAAAGGGGCTCATGGGGGTCCAAAAAGCCCATCTTGAAACCCATGGCGCCCATAGGGGAGTTTTTAACAAATAAAAAAATTGTGCCATCAAACCCTATATCATCTTGTTTTCTTTCCTAAATCTTGAAATTGGTTGTGTTCTTGATCGTTTCCAATACCATTTATCGCTAACAAGTAAGTTTTATGATTAATTTCGTTTGTTTGTATGATTTTCAAGAACCAGTAAAAAACCCTAGTTTATCCAAACTCAATTCTAATCAAACTAATGGATGTATATTGTTTGTATGGATGTACTGAATGGTTTTGTTTTGATTGAAAACCCTAGAAACTTGTTTAGAACACTAGTTTACAACATCAAAATGTTACTGCAAAATTTTTGGGTTTTGTTTTGATCATAACTCGAAAATAAATATACAAAATAATGTCATTCTTGAGTCTAGGATCATATACTGGATGTGTATATGATCCAAAAAAAATTTCATAATTTTTCATGAACCTTAGCTATGTTTTTTTGTAAATTTTTAATGATGAGGTGTCAACCTGAGTTTTCTTATCAGAAAATAGGGTCCATTACGAGGACTATAACTTGATCAATTTTGGGAGTCAGGACATGATTTTTTTTACAGTGGGTACTCCTAAGAGTTGGTGAGACACTCTTGTGTCAATTGGAGGAACATAGATTTTTTTATAAATTTAATGGTAAACTGTCACCGGAAAACATCGTTTTTGACCTTTCCATAATGTAGAATTTTTCATGAATTTTCTATAAATATTCAGACCTCAAGGAAGTTACACAAGGTCAAATAGACTATTTGGCACATCTCATAAAAATTTATAATTATTCTATATCGTTTACTATTTCAAATAAAATACACAAACTGACTCAAAAACTGAAGTTGAACTGTAATTGTTGTAACTTTTTGTTAACACTAGAGTTTACATCTATTTAGCTATGCAAGGTGTCTTGAGGATGTAAAACTGAAATAAATTCCATCAAACATGTTATGTGATGTGTGCCATAACTTTACTTTATTTGCATGAACATGAATTAACATGAAGTCACTAACTTAGTCACCAACGGGTCAACTTGTTCTAAGTTAGTCAAACATGTGAGTCTTTTCTAAAACATTAAAAAACAGGGTTGTTTGGATTACTTGGGTTTTGTGAAACTACACGAACATAAACTCATAGACATTGCATGTAATAGGTAGCGGTTAGCTGGACACCTATTCCTTGTCCTTGCATTTCTCAGATTCTTCGCAAACAGTGAGTTTCACTACTACTTTTACTTATACATTTTCTAGGAGAAAACACGAACACTACTTAGATAATGTATTTCTTTAATATCACTTGTGTACTAAACACACTCATTATCATGAAAGCCCTTACACACAGTACTGTGAGCTGGGCGTGAAACATTGACCTAACTCAAGTACCATGTTCGTGATAGACGTGGTGGAAGGCACCAAAACATAACAATTAGCTTCGGTTCATTTGTTTAGTAACTTGTAAACATGCTAGCTACCTATTGATATAACTGAAATATGCATTTTCTAAAAACATTACTTGAGATTTGAAACTTGTGAACTCACCAATCTTGTATTGACACACTTCAGTATGTTTTTCCACAGGTCGCTAAGGCATGTTACTTGGATCATCGCATTGCATGCACGTTGGAGTGCCGTTTTTGTTAATAAACTATTTTTCTTTAATATCCTGATAACTGTTTGTTTTGCTATGTCTGGCATTTGATACTTTTTGCTCCCGCTGTTAAACCTAAACTTTCGTCGCTTTCATTTTAGAACAATTAAAGCACTATAACTATTCGTGTTGAATGTGGTATTTTTCATTTATTATGAATGGTTCAACATGACTAGTGGTTAGATCCTGGTTTGTCACACGCCTCGTGGTAAATCCTCGCAAATGAAATTTGAGGGTGTGACAATTATATTATGAGTTGTTAGAGCATAATATGACATTTTGTAACCTAAAACAAGTAACATACTCAGAATAATGCCACACAGGTAAATGAGTGTACTAACCAACATTCTTGAATCATTAACACCAAAGTTGCTTGTTATGAGTTAATTGTATGTTTGTCTAACCTAAAACAACTCATAAAAATGACATGGCTCATTTTTGACTTTTTTAGAGCACTGATCACTATATACATGCCATCAACACCAAAATGATTTGCTATGACCTAGTTTGATATTAAGTAAACTAAAACAACTCACTTACACATGATATTACACATGATATGGGTCATTAGCAGCCTATTAGTGTACTAAGTATCACGCATATGATATTAATACAAAATGGCTTATTAGGATTTAATATGACTTTGTGTAACATAAAATAACTTACCAACACATATCATGGCCAATTAGGGCCCATTAACGACCTATTAATGTTCCAATTATCATTAATACTAAAATGACTTGCTATAACATAATATAACTTCATGTATTCTAAAACAAGTCACTTACGTACACACGATTAAGTTATGTTGGTGCACTACATCTGTCGACTTCGTCTTGTATCGAGTCTTAGTCTTAGATTGTTAGATTAGGGCATTTTGTACGGGTTTTCCTTAAAAGTGATTTCACATATATGGTCATGTCCGTATATGTGAAACCCCTAATTAGCCTTAAAAGTGATTTCACATATATGGACATGTCCGTATATGTGAAACCCCTATGTACACATATGTGAAACCCCTATGTACACATATGTGAAATCCCTATGTACACATATGTGAAACCCCTATGCTGAGAGGGAGGGTTTCGCTTTTATGGCAAGAAGGGGTTTCGCTTTTATGGACATCTTGTCCATATGAGCGAAATCACAAGGTCTATATATACCTCAAGCACGAAATCATTTGTAACGTATTCTTGAAACTCGTACCGAAGTGCTGCCGGATCGAGATTTGAATGTACAAGCTGTTAAATCAATCAAATCAGTGAATTAAGTGAATTGCTAGCTGTTTCTACGTTAATTACTTGTTTTCCGCACCTGTAATTGACGAAAACTCCTCTGAACGACTCGTTCGGGTCAGAACACGATCCTACAAGTTAGTAACGACTAATTGGAGTACTAATTATTAAACATGCGTTATTAACACCCAAAAAGGATTTGTTATGACCGAATGTAACTTTGGTAACTTGAAATGACTTATTATAACACATGACGTGGCCCATTAAGTTACATTAGCAACTTATTAGTTTACTAATCGTGATGCATATATCATTAACGTCAAAAAAACTTGTTAAAACCTAATGTGTCTTTAAGTAACCTTAATTAACTCACTTACATATGATAAGCTTGTTAACGTCCTATTATTGTGCTATTCCTCATACAAAACACTATCAACATTGAAATGACTTTGTCGTGACCTAATACGGATTTTTTAATCTAAAACAATTCACTAAGACCTAACATGGCCCACTAATAGCCGATTAGTCTAGTATCATCATATACACATTATTAACACCAAAGTAACTTGCTATGATTAGTCTAGTAAATTGGTTTATAATGTTTTTATAAGCTATTTTTGTTATGTCAACCTTTTTAGTTCATAGTAAGATTTTTAAAAGTGATAGATTTCATAAGGATTGTTTTGGTCAAAATCAGTTTAAGGATAATGTAACCAAAGTTTGTTTGTGAGGTAGAGTGTGTATATGTTTGAACAGTAATGTAAATGATTTCAAAGTGTAAATGACAATGAACATCGAGATTTATACGAGGAAAAAGCCATTTATCTTTATGAGATCCCGACACAAAAAACCTTGGGTGATGGAAACTACCGATCACCAACTATATTGAACAAATAACCAAGAATTCAATACAATTTCGGAAGATAATGAGTTTGATACAATGGAATTCTAGTGTAAGTGTTGAGAGCATTTTGAATGTTGCGAGAAAGTGTGTAAGTGTTGTGTGTGTTCTAATTGAGATTCATTATCCCCTAATTATATTTAGAAATATCAAATAACTAACTGAACGATAATTCGGGGAGCTCCCACGATCGCCCACAATGGTTATTTCCTCTTTTGCACGTGTTTAACTCAAAGCATATTCCACAATATTCCAGTTTGACCAAGTCCACCTAGTTACCTGCATAAAATTATAACAACATATCGAAGACAATTATTAGAAACCGTTATATGAACTAAGGATCCTTGATCCTTCCAGTACCCGCTGCATATTTTAAGGATCACAAATCCTGAACACACAGAAGGATCACATTAATTATTTATGTTAAATTCAATGGTTTTCTAACAAAAATTATTATGTAATGCGAAAGTATAAACAAATATTGTTTAAAGCTGTAATCCAAATTTGTAAATTCTTGGAGTTTTAAATTAGGGTTGTTTTCGAACTACTTCATATGAGCTCAACAAAAAATAATAAAATTCGATGTCACGTTCTTTGGATGTACGATGCTTTGTCAAGAGTTAATACCACAAAAACCAACATAATTTATTATCTTCATTGGAAAAAATAATTAAAGCCAAAGTTTATCTTTGATTTTACGAGTCCATGCATTTTAAACAAATTCAAATATTTTAACTTACTAAAACTGGCTTGTAAAATGTTGAAACATCAAGTATAAGGTCAGGAGAAGGTATGAATGCTCCTCGGGTCAGTCTCGTCACCTCCTAGCTTGTACCTATAACACGAAAGAACCCGTTAGAAGGGGCCAAAGACCGGGGTCTCTGGACCACCCTCCAACGCTCAACATTAGTAATCTACCCAAGAAGAATATATAAACATAGAACATAGATGTACGAGTAAGTATAAGAGAAATGGAGAATGCTTAGGGAGGTTATGGTCGAGATCCAGGTTGCATAGCTCGTGACTAGAAGCTGCTGGTATAGCCCCTCAGGAGCTCGTGACTTTAGCAGCTGTAACACCCTTAATATTATTTAAGGATTTTTATACAACAATCGACAATTGACAATGTATTTAAGTTTACACATCACATATAAAAATACGGTTTATTAAAAACTTTACTTCTTAGAATAAAAACCCTCATAATAAATTAAACACGTCGTTTAAAATAACAACGATACACGTGCGGAAGCTTCTTTTTCATGTGTTCGGTTCTTTCACGGCGCTTGATCTTCCTCCGGGTACTCCTGATAATCACCTACGATCAAAACCAACTTAAAAGTTAGTCTTGATAACTTAAATACTGGTTTAAACAAGTTCTAGGCATCATACAACGAAACAAACCAATTTTTCCAGAAGTTACAGTTCTCGCGGGCCGCGAGAACTTACTTAATAACTTACGCGGGCCGCGACAATCTGTCACGTGGCGCGAAGACAACATGGTGTCCCTTCGCGTGTCGCGAAGGTGCACGTTTTCCAGCAGAATCAGACCTGTGTCCTGCATTTTCCAGCAACATAAGATTTTACGGAAACGGTCATAACTTATTCGTTATTGATCCGATTTACGCGATTCTTTTTCCTACGCGTCCGTAATTTAATTCTCCATCTTATGGAGTTAAAATCTAACATCCTACATAATAAAATTTCAGACTTTTAAGTCTTCGGCTTATCGCCCTTTTACCCAATTTTGACCCATTCTTGTATTTGTCAAACAATCATATTTACTTGACTCCGATTTCTCATAAATTCCATAAATTCAATGTTGTTTATCATAAGAGGTTCAAAATCCCGATTTACATACATTCTTGAACCCGTTTTTACTCAAATGTTTATTTTGACCCGTTAAGGGTATTTATGTCCTTTTTGGCATAAATCTCGCTCATTCATTTTTAGCACCATATTTTCACATTAGTTCTCAAATGGTCTTCCACCACAATTATATTTGTGGTGGATTTGATATAGTAAACTATTTATGTCGCGTTTTACTTCTCGGTTTGTCATATTACGTAAAAGACCTATTTCTAGGCAATTGACCCACAAAGGTTTATGCCTATCACCTTGATGCTTATCTAAGGATTACATGATTATAATACGTGTTTCCCAAACCACCCATAAGAGCCGTTTGCCTGATTTACCCATCAAAGATATATTTATCAACATTAGTCCTTCATTTACGATGAAGGACTTTCACTACAATTATGATCAAAATCGCACATTTAAAATGTAATCTCATTGATGCGTACCTGGCTCGGGTCAACAAATTGACCCGATTTATACCTCGCTTTTATTATCACATATTCTATGGACGCAACTAACCAAATCGCTAATCGCTCCTGTTAACACAAGACTTGACAACCATATTAATCGATATTGTCAAATGGTGTTATCACACCATTTGACCCGTTTGGCCTATAAGACCAAACATTTTCATAAGTAGCAAAACATGGTTATTATTTACCAATTTGTTCATCCGACCCATTTCGGATTTTTTTTGCCACTAGATCCCTTTTCCTCTTAAACTCTTTTCTTATATTTTTACCCATTCGGCTTACGCCACGGGTGCCCCTTTTGAACTTTAATTTACTTTAGTCGATACTTGACTAAATTTCCATTTTTACCCAATTTCCCATTACTAGTTACGCTATAAGGTAACCTTAAGAAAAACTCTTAAACTCTTAACCAATTCATGACTAGTTTACCATTTTGCCTTTTTCACCATTAATCATGGTTTAAAATGTTTCTATTCGTTCCGACCCAATTCGTTTCGTGTCGGAACCCATAATTCAAACCAAATCCTTTGTCGTATTTATCGCCTATAAAATAAACACGTATACTACAAGTAGGTGTAAGTTTTACTTACTTTGCATCCGAAACACGCTTTTACTTCACACTTGATTCGTTTGACCCGCTCACTCATCAAGCTTCCACCTAGCTCGTTAGGCGTCAAACTATCATCATAATTCATAAGATGGTTAGATTAGTCATTATCAATTATGACTACTCCATCTAATGGGTCTTATGTCGACTTTATCACTTGATTAAATCATTGGTTAGTTTGACTTCCTAGAAGTCAATTGATCTATCAACATACTCAAATGCACACTTCACATGGAATTTCAACATTTTAGCTTCATTTAGGCATTTTAACAAACACCTAGTGGGCATAATTTTACATTTTTACTAACTAGTTCATAACTAGTTATTTTTTACCAAGATTTACACCACAAATCAACCTCTATGTCTAGTGTTCATGAACTACACATCATATTTTCAGAAATCAGTTTCTATGCATCAATTTACACTAGATTAGCATTCTACATCCTAGTGTTTATCATTTTCTCACAAAACCCATGAATCACCTTCAATGTGTTCATGAAATTTTTCAGAATTTAGCCATGATTTCACATGTTATTGTCTAGGTTTTACTCCTAGACACCATATCAACCCTATTCTACCCAAATAGCAAACATGCAACATCAATTTTCAGATTTCCCAATTTCATGAGAATTTTAAACAGAGAATTAACACCAAATTTTACATACCTTGTAACCCCCTTGTGATGAGGATCACTAATCTATGCTCAATTTTCGATTTGGGACAGGAATTAGCCTTCAATTGATCAAATTTGTGGAGTTAGGGTTTGGTGAGAACTCCTGGTCACTCCCCTGCGATTTTGATCGACCAAGCACACTAATTTGTGTGTTTGGTTTTTATTTAATTTGTTTTAACAAATTCTAGTTTCAAGTTTTACAACTTAGGTCCCTCCACTTTAGTTTCTCTAATAACTTTGGCTAATTTTAACCTTATTATAAGTTATTTCTAAACTATTAGCTAACTAGGTTAAAATTCCTAGTTAGCAAATTCTTGTTTATTTAAGAATCCTAATATTCACCGGGTTTCTTTTACCACTAAAGGTAAATTACCCGTCTTTTAGTATAAACGTGGTTTGATTACCAAACCCGTTTTCGGGGTGTTACAAGTCTACCCCCCTTAAAGAGGTTTCGTCCTCGAAACCTTTTCTTACATAATTTATTGAGTTTAACTCAATGTATTCGACCCGCGAAATCTTTTACACATTACTTATACTTTTATCCACTAGTTAGTATTACCAGAAAAGTATGGTAACATCTTTTTGGTTACTAATTGTCTACTTAACTCATACGACATAGTGCAACTTGAAATAACGTAATCTCGTCATTTTCACTAGTTTAGTTAACTTAGCGATATCCATTGCTTTCATATAATATCGAATTCTTTATGAATCCGTCACTTTGACCCGTTTAAAGGTCTTTAGTGAAATATTTCACTTTTAGTAATAATTTCTTTTGTTTTCAGATTTATTCATTCGGTTTAGTTATACCGAATCCACCGCTTACAGGCAAGCCAAATTTTTATTGATTTGAATTACTGGCCTTAACCGGTCTCACTAACTAGACTTATTAGTCCCGTTACTTTTTACCGCTCGCCTGGTTATAATGTGATTTTACTTCACATTACATTTCCTAACCGTGATCGTGTCACATAATGTTTAGTTTGTATCAACCTTTCATTTTCGAAAATATCACTTTTCGAATGTATTGTCTTGCGCCTATCAGTGTCGAGACTTGAACCTTTTGTCACACCCTGGCTTTGCGGAAGCGTGGTAAATTTGGTGTGACTTCTTAATACCATAGCTTAACCATAACAAAGCTATATGAGATAAAACAATGCAAGATCATCCATTTGATTAAGTTTTAAAAACCAAATACAATAACATTGTCTTAACGGAAACACATCCTAACGACATAAACATTGTTCAACAAACACAACATAACATAAGCATAGTTTAAGGACTGTGACTTGTCCAGGAAAGAGTCACATTCCCTAAACCCGGATGACCTCGTAACTAGTGCAGCGGGAAAACGTGTCATACCGCGCCAGATCCTTTAATTCCCTGAAATACATGTAAGTTGAAAAATCAACAATAATGTTGAGCGAGTTCATGTGTAAGTGAGTAAATAAACCTTTGTAAGTATAAAAATCTTGGGATGTAGCACATAAGGGAATTGAGATCACCAATGGTTTGCAAGGCCACTGATATGTGTGAAGTGCAAGTAGGGAGACTCAAACCTAGCAGATTTATGCGTCGGGCACAAAGTCACCCCGAGGTCCGTTTCTAGTTTGGCCTGGGGCTGGGCTCGCTACACCCAGATAGATCTACCGCTCCTGTCCCTCGGTCCTACCATGAGGACTAATGGCCTCATGTTGCTCCTACCCACTCACATGATCTAAGTAGTAAACCTCCTTACGCTAACCATACCATGTATAAAGTACTTGTAATCAAAGTAACATGTATTTCACCCCCGTAGTTTAGAAAACTGAAAACAATTAAGAGAAAAGGGGGACATGAACTCACAGTGGTGCGTCTCTACCAAGTATGTCTCCTGATCAAGCAGCTGTGTGACGACCTACACGTACTAATTCTATTAGACGGACGGCCGTGCCTTAGCTTTATGGTTTAAGTTTTTGGGAAATAGTTAGACAACTATTTCGTGTTTACATTTAGTAAATACTTGGTAATCATTTTCCTTCCCAAGGATGGGGGATTTAATACATGTGTGTTCGAAATATATTATTAAGTCTCACTTAAAATATATTTTATTTCTAATCCCAAATATAACTATTCTTCTCAAAAATATTATATTTTCCATTACACATAATTTTCCCCAAAATAATACTTTAACAAAAATACGCGTTCATGAATATTTCCTTAAAATGTGTGAGTTACGTTTTAACGATCGAGTGGTAATAATAATTACCGGTGTAACTTATATATTTATCGTAGAGACGTTCGTATTATTTTGGATCCATTAACATTCGATAGTATTATTTTTACCCTAAAAATAATACTAGTATTTTCACAAAATAATCATAAACACATATCAAGTGACTTTATGAAAAATATATACTAAATATATATTTACCAAGTTTTATTTTGTGAAGTTCCACCTCCGATGTTTTGTAAACAAAGTCGTGGCGAAATCTATAGTTTGAAAACAAGTCGAAAAGTATCTCTAACACTTATAGTGAAAATATTTCTAAGTGTTAGGTTTTTGGAAAAATTTCGCCAGAGTTTCCCCTGTAACTGGAGGTGGCCACGCTTTTAAGCGTATCATTTTCTTTTATAAATCAAACCAACATTCTTTTCATTCAATCACAACAATGTCCAAAACAACAAACTAGTAAATAAATATATATATATCGCATAAGTTACCTGAACTTGCGTTTTATCCAAGAGTATAAAGTAAATTCCATTACTTTTAGTGGATCTTTATATAAATCAATCCGGTTTCGTAAAAACCCCGTTTTTAAAGAAATTCCATCTTTACAACTTCTTATCAATTTTTACAAAGATAGTTATTTTGTCGAAAGTGTGTGCTACACAAGTGTTTACACACTTGTGTGTTCTAAAAATCATTCGTGTTAGTGTAAGATCCGTCTTTAGAAAACATGATTTCTTTGATACTTGGTTCTTTGAAAATACCGCTTGTAGATACGTAGATCTACTAGTTTTAAACACTATTTCACAAGCAAAATCGCTTTTACACAAGTTCATGATTCGTGTGTGGTAGAGTTTCATCCTTTAACCCTTGTTACTTCCAAAACAACCTTATGTCATGATCCAAGATCATGACCAATCCGGGTTAAACGATGATCCGAGCTACCACAACATAGATCGGGTCCAAATAACTACACAAATCAAATACTACAAGTTTTACACAACAAACAAGCTTTTAACCATCACTTTTAGTGTTTTTAGTAGACTTTCATGTTTCAACTTGCATGTTTACGAGTTTTAACCGTTACAAATCATTTTAACCACTTCAAAATAGTTCGAGAGGGTGATTATAGCAACTTACTACTAGCTCGAGGCTAGGGAAGAATCTAGACGCAAAATGAGAGGATAAAAGCAATAGAGTGAGGTCCTTCGTCTTCCGAATGCACCAAGCCTCCTTATACGTGATCCTTAACGCTTGTGTAAGCTTGGAATGGCAAGATCAAAATCGAAAGATGGATGGATGGTAGAGGGGTGTTCGGCCGAGAGTTTATAGAGAGGAGAGGGAGAGTGTTTTGTTGATTTGTGAAATGTGAATGATCAAATGTGTAATCTCTAGTTCTTATAGGCAAAAGTTTAGGTTAATATCCAATGGTTTCCATGTCCACTAGATATGGGACAAATGAGAATTGTTTAATCAAAATGGTACATGTGTGGGTCACATTGTGACCGAAATCGGCCAAGGGGGGGGGGGGGTAGCTAGTTCATTTCTAACCAATTAGTTAGATAATAGTTAGGTTAATTTAGGTTAGTTAAGTGATTAACCCGGTTAGTAGTGTGTTGTGCTTTATTGCGGGTGTTAGGGTATTCAGGGACCCTAACTGGCTCAGAAAAAGATAAGTAATGTTATTAACAATATTTTCATGTTCCGGGTATAGTCCGGTTGTTCGGTTGGATAGTAATCCGTTAAAGCGTTAAACAAAGCTTTAAAGTGTCGTTATTATTATTTTTAGTGACACAACTTATTCCTCCAAAGTGTCGGGAATATTTTCCTCATGTCTTGGCACTTTATTAGTTAGCCAAAAGCTGGATTGTTTATTAAAGTGCTGAGTTTTTTTTTTGGTGCTTAGAGTACGTTTTAGGCACATCCGGTCACTGTAATTTATTCCTAGTGACGCAGTTCTACAACCCTTATATCCCTACACTCACCACTAGTGTAGCAAACTATCTCAGGCTCTTACAGGCCTTAGAGGCAGTACCTGCCTAGTGCTAGTTATGACCGCACGTTTAATAGGTTATCCGTTCATTGTGCTACCGTGCTTTTGGTGCATCAAGGTTGTCACAAAAGTGCTGTAAGCAAAACATGGAGTGACAGCAAGTAAAGTATGATGCAAGTAAGTACATGTATCAGTATTCAAGTAGCAGTTTATTCACAAGTTCAAGCAAGCACAGTAATTAAGCAGTAATTAATTATTAATTAAGTCGTACGGATACCTGGTTTAGTGAGGGTTTTCACATTCTCCCCCCGTTAGAAAAATTTCGTCCTGAAATTTTAAGTTCTGCTTGTAGGTGCAGGGTTCTTAGGAAATAAGTGGGGGTATTTCTCTTTCATCCGGTCCTCACGCTCCCAGGTGTATTCAGGACCATGTCTGGCATTCCAACGAACCTTGACGAGCTTGACACTGCTCCGGCGGGTCTTGTTTACTTTCCAATCCGTAATCTCAACCGGTTCTTCAACGAAATGGAGCGTGTCGTCAACATGAATCTCGTCGATGGGAATGGCAATGGTATCTTGAGTTGGACTTTTCTTCAGGTTGGATACATGAAATGTATCGTGAACTGAATGGAGTTCGGCAGGCAAGTCCAGCTTGTATGCTACTAGTCCTATTCTTTCCAAAACTCTGAAAGGACCAATGTAGCGCGGATTTAACTTTCCACGCTTTCCGAAGCGTGCCACACCCTTCCAGGGTGAAACTTTCAATAAAACCATATCTCCAACTTGGAATTCCAAGTGTTTCCGGTTTGGATCTGCATAGGCTTTCTGTCTTTCACGAGCTGCTTCGATGCGTTTTCGGATCTTCGCAATCTTGTCTGTCGTCTCTTGGACGATTTCGGGACCAACAAGCTGTCTATCACCTGCGTCAGCCCAACATAGAGGTGATCGACACTTGCGTCCGTAAAGAGCTTCGAATGGTGCGGCACCAATACTGGTGTGGTAGCTGTTGTTGTATGAAAATTCAACCAAAGGCAAATGCTTGTCCCAGCTACCGCCCAAATCCATTACACATGCTCTCAGCATATCTTCTAACGTCTGAATCGTTCGCTCGCTTTGCCCGTCGGTCTGCGGGTGAAATGCGGTGCTCATATTCAATTGCGAGCCAAAAGCTTCTTGGAAGGATTGCCAAATCCTTGATATGAACCTTCCGTCTCTATCAGAGATGATCGAGAGAGGCACTCCATGACGTGCGACGATCTCTCTCATGTAAATTTCGGCCAACTTGCTCGTATTATCCTTCTCTCTGATAGGTAAGAAGTGTGCTGACTTCGTTAATCGATCCACTATTACCCATATAGTGTCATGGCCTCTTGGCGTTCTTGGCAACTTTGTAATAAAATCCATGGAGATTTGTTCCCATTTCCACTTGGGAATCTCGGGTTGTTGCAGAAGTCCTGAAGGCTTCTGATATTCGGCTTTAACCTTAGCGCATGTTAAACATTTGCTCACATAAACAGCAACATCGCCTTTCATCCTAGGCCACCAATAATAATCTTTGAGATCCTGGTACATCTTATCCGCTCCAGGGTGGATAGAGTACCGCGACTTGTGAGCTTCATCGAAAATAACCTTCCTTAAACCTTCAAACCAAGGAACCCAAATCCTTTTCTCAAAACATAATGTTCCTTCCTCGTTTGGTACCAGTAGCTTCTCCATCCCACGGAGATATTCTTCTTCAAGGTTTCCTTCCTTGAGAGCTTCTTTCTGCGCGGCACGAATGCGCAAGGAAAGATCGGTTCGGATAATCATTTCTAAAGCCTTAACCCTTATGGGCTTGATCCTCTCCTTTCGACTTAGGGCATCGGCGACCACATTCGCCTTCCCTGGATGATACTTTATCTTGCAGTCGTAATCGTTCAGCAACTCAACCCAACGTCTTTGCCTCATATTCAGCTCCTTCTGGTTGAATATGTGTTGTAGGCTCTTGTGATCTGTAAAAATTGTACACTTTGTACCATAAAGGTAGTGTCTCCAGATCTTCAATGCAAATACCACTGCGCCAAGTTCCAAATCATGTGTGGTATAGTTCTTTTCGTGCACTTTCAATTGACGTGATGCGTAAGCAATAACCTTTTGGCGTTGCATCAACACGCAACCCAATCCTTGACGCGAAGCGTCGCAGTATACCACAAAATCATCTGTACCTTCCGGTAGTGCTAAGATTGGCGCATTGCAGAGCTTATCCTTCAATATCTGGAACGCTTCTTCCTGCTTGATTCCCCAATCAAACTTCTTATCTTTCTGCGTGAGGAGCGTCAATGGTTGAGCGATTTTTGAAAAATCCTCAATGAATCTTCGATAGTAGCCAGCCAAACCCAAGAATTGTCGAATCTCGGTTGGCGTCTTTGGCGTTTCCCAATTCTTAATCGCTTCGATCTTGGTTGGATCCACATGGATTCCATCTCCATTTACCACATGTCCAAGAAATTGGACTTCACGTAGCCAAAATTCGCACTTAGAGAATTTGGCATACAGCTGTTCCTTCTTCAGCAGCTCCAAAATAGCTCTTAGATGTTGTTTGTGCTCAGCCTTTGTCCTTGAATAAATCAAGATGTCGTCGATGAGCACTATCACGAACTTATCCAAGTACAGCTTGCAAACTCTATTCATCAAATCCATGAACACTGCAGGTGCGTTTGTTAACCCAAACGGCATAACTAGGAACTCGTAGTGCCCATAACGAGTTCTGAAGGCTGTCTTTGGGATACTCTCCTCTTGTATCCTTAACTGATGGTATCCAGATCGAAGATCGACCTTTGAATAAAAGCTTGAGCCTTGCAGTTGGTCAAACAGATCATCAATCCTTGGCAGAGGGTATCTATTCTTGATCGTCAGCTTGTTCAACTCCCGGTAGTCAATACACATACGAAAACTACCGTCCTTCTTCTTGACAAACAAAACTGGAGCTCCCCAAGGCGAGAAGCTTGGTCGGATAAATCCCTTGTCTAACAACTCTTGAAGTTATGTCGACAGTTCCTGCATCTCAGACGGAGCAAGTCTATAAGGTGCCTTAGCCACAGGTGCGGCGCCTAGAACTAAGTCAATGCGGAACTCTACTTGTCTCTGAGGTGGCAGTCCAGGTAAGTCCTCTGGGAAGACTTCTGGATATTCCCTCACGACAGGGATGTCTTCTATTCTCGGCTCAGCAGCCTTCTTATCCACAATGTGTGCCAGGAAGGCAACACATCCCTTCTGCAAACACTTTCGCGCTTTCAGGCAGCTGATAATTCTTAACGGCGTATCACGCTTCTCCCCGTGAACCACAATTGTTTCGCCATCTTCGGTTGGGATACGAACGACCTTTTCATGACAAACTATTTCAGCCTTGTTTCCTGATAACCAATCCATTCCTACCACCACGTCGAAGCTTCCCAACTGGACTGGTAGTAGATCCAAAGCAAACTCACGCTCTCCCAATTCGATCACACAACCCCTGATAACTTCATTGGCTTCTACTATCTTTCCATTAGCCAATTCGATTGAGTACGGAATATCTAATTTACTAGCGGCTAAACCAAGCATATTCTTAAACTCTAACGACACGAAGCTATAATCGGCGCCAGTATCAAATAAAACGGATGCATAGCGTTGGTTTACAGGGAGCGTACCAGTGACAACATTGGGATCCTGGCGCGCCTCCCTCGCTTCAATATTAAACACTCTTCCACGGGCTTGGTTTAACTTTGGGCAGTTCCTCTTGTAATGCCCAAGATCACCACAGTTGAAGCATCCGGGTCTCTGCCCGTTTCCACCAGCTTGATTATTCCTCTGGTTACGATTCACGGCGCCCGCTTGATTAGCATTGTTGCCTCGATTCCCATTACCTCATTGTTTCCTTGTAGGCGATTTCCATTCCCACCCCGGTTGTTATTTCTGTTTCCGAATCCTCCCTGGCCAGCAGTGGCCCAACAAGTGTCCTTCAAGTGGCCCGGCTTTCCACATGCTTCGCATACTTTCACACTACAATGGCCAGAATGGTGGCGTTGGCAGGTATTACACTTGGGCTGGGTGCCCATATATCCTTTTCCTTTCTTTCCACTACCAGCTGTAACCTGAGCTGGCGTGTCTGATCCTCCTTTCTTAACCACCACACTGGCGCCCTGCTTGAAGTTCGAGAACTTCCGTTTGTTACCTCCTGATGACTCGACGTGAGTCTCTTTCTTCTTAGGCTCAGCATCATCGAACTTGTTCAGGCGAATAGCCTCCTCTGTGAGAGCCACGCTCAGATCAATTGCCTCAGTAATTGTCGCAGGCTTGGATGAGGTCACCATGCTTATGATTTGAGGAGCTAATCCCCAAATGAAACGTTCAATCCGCTTGAACTCCGGAGTGACCATGTAGGGTACCACATGCGATAAGTCATGGAACCTCTGAACGTATTCTGCGATCTTTGGACCTTCCATTTTCAAATGCCAGAACTCAGTTTCCAATCTTTGGATTTCCGCGCGAGAGCAGTACTTTTTGTGCATAAGTTCCTTCAGTTCGGTCCAGGTTAGCGCGTAGGCAGCAGCTTCACCAAGTGTCTGTACTTGCAAATTCCACCAAGAGAGGGCTCCATCCAAGAATAGCCCCGAGATATAGGTGACTTGCTGATCTAGTGCGCATTTGCTCATGCGAAGAACAGATTCAGTTTTCTCAGCCCAACGAACAAAGGCGACAGCACCTCCTGTGCCATCAAAGTTGACTGGTTTGCAGTCTAGAAACTGCTTGTAGGTGCACCCTGCACACACATTGTAACATGTGAACGGTATTAGCATCTTTGCTATAGATATCCAATTAGGTCATGGTATGTCTAAATGACTTAGTATTACCATGAGGTGGATTGTTGTTGCCATTGTTGTTTGAGCTGCTTCCGCTGGGTCCTCCTTGCGAGGCGGCGTATTGCGCGATGGCAGCAGCGATGACTTGTTGGAGTTCTGCCTCATTGGTAGGCATCGGCGTTGGACGTTTCGGCGGCATCTTCTAAAAGATGTGTTTACGTTGGTCAGGCCATAGTAAAGATTTCCCGTTATATTTGGGGATTGATTTCCGAAATCCGTAATATCGTCAAGGCTGCGAAACCTCGCACGATTGATGATGCAGTAGAATTAGCCAATACTCTGACTGACGAGCTAGTACGGACAAGAGAAGAAAATAGAAGAAAGGAAGTAGCCCAAAAGATTACCCAAGAATTCTGTTCGGGTAACCATAACAATTTCAAGAAAGGAGGGAATGGGCAATCTTCTACTAGTCCATTTTGCAATTCTTGCAAAAGAAAGCATTTTGGAAGATGCAAAGGATATTGCAATTTTTGCAAAATTCCGGGGCATCAAGAAGAAGATTGTAGGAGGAAGAAATTTTCAGTTTGCTACAACTGTAGAGAAACTGGACATCTTAGGCCAGATTGTCCAAAACTGAACAAAACATCTGACAATAAAGCCAAACCAGTAGAAGGAGCAAAAAGGAATGTAAGAGCCTTCCAGCTGACTACTCAAGAAGCCGAGATGATTCCAGATGTGATAGCCGGTACGTTCTTAGTTCACAACGTGTACACAAAAGTATTATTTGACTCTGGTGTAAACCAAAGTTTTATAAATACTTTATTGTTCCAAACTTTTAACTTACCTTTAACCAGCAGTAAGCAAATTTTTACAATAGAAACGGCAGATGGGAATTCAGTTAAAATAAATAAGGTTCTGCAACACGTAGAAATAGAACTTTTAAGTCATAAATTTTCTGCAACCCTATTATTTATGAAATTAGTTGAAATCAAGGTTGTGCTAAGAATGGATTGATTAGTAAAACAATTATGCTCGAATTATCTGTGATAAGAATTCTATAGAAGTTTGAGCAATCACTGGAGAAGTAATAATGATTACAGGAGATAAGCTATGTAGACCCATAAAGTTCATATCAGTAAAGAAAGTTCCTAATTATGAACAAAAACAAGGAATAGTATATATGATTTCAGTAATCATTAATACTAAAGATAAAGAATTTAAGGAAATTTCTGTAGTTTCAGAATACCCAGATGTATTTCCAGAAGACTTACCTGGATTACCACCAAATAGGGAGATAGAATTTAGGATTCATCTAAATTCCAAGAATTTTACCGATAAGCCAGGGAACCTTATCGGTTAGCACAATAATGGTTGTTAAGAAAAAGTATGGTTCGATGAGAAAGTGTATTGATTATAAGGAATTGAATAAGGTTACAATTAAGAATCAATACCTAGAATTGATGATTTATTCAATCAAATTCCAGGGAAATAGATATTTTCCTAAGATCGACTTATGTTCCAGATATCATCAATTGAAAGTACAAGAGGAAGACATACCTAAAACTGCTTACAGAACTAGGTATGGTCATTACGAAATTACAGTCATGCCCTTTGGGTTAACAAATGCACCTGCAGTATTCATGGACATGATAAATAGGATCTGTACACCATATTTGGATAAATTGGTAATAATCTTCATCGACGATATACTTATGTATTCCAAAAGTTAGGAAGAACATTATCAGCACTTGCATGTACTCTTAACTTTGTTAAGAAAAGAAAAGCTTTATGCCAAATTTTCGAAGAATGAATTTTGGCTGCTAGAAGTGCAATTTTAGGTCATATGGTGAATCCCGAAGGTATTCACGTAAATCCTGATAAGATATTACCAAATGAAAGGTTCCCTAATCCGCAATGGAAATTAGAAGTTTAGTCGGATATTACAGACAATTTATTAAGGATTTTTCTAAGATAGTTATACCATTAACTAAGTTAACCTGTAAAATAGCTAAGTTTGAATGAGGATCTTAAAGCAGAAATTAACCAAACTGCTCCAATCTTAGCCTTATGAACAGAAGATTTTGAAGTATAAGGTAATGCTTCAAAGCTAGGATTTGGATATATGTTAATGCAACGCAAAAAGGTAATTGCGTATACATCAAGACAATTGAAAAAGCCAAAGAAAACTATACCACGCATAACTTATAATTTGGAGCCATAATTTTTGCTTTAAGATTTAGAGACATTATCGGTATGGAAGCAAGTTTACTGTCTATACGGATCATAAGAATTTAAGATATATAGTTGGCCAAAAAGAATTAAACATGAGGCAAAGGAGATGTATGAAAATCTTAAGCGACTACGACTGTGATATTTAGTATCACGAAGAAAAGGCTGAAGACGACTAAGGATCGTCAGAAGAGTTATATAGATAATAGATAAAAGCCGTTGGAGTTCGAGTTGGAGACAAAATGTAATTGGAAGTATCTCCTTGGAAAGGAGTTGTTAGATTTGGTAAGAAAGGAGAAACTAAGTCCAAGATACGTAGGACCATTTGCAGTGATCCAACGTATAAGACCAGTTGCTTATTATTTACAACTACCAGGAAAGTTAGCTGGAGTACATGATATATTTTATATATCCAATCTCAAGAGATTCCTATTAAACGAATCTTTGATAGTACCTTTTCAAGATATAAAGGTAAACAAATAGTGTTAGTTTAAGTAAAGTGGGATTCAAAGATAGGACCCTAATATACTTGGGAACTGGAATCCAAAATGAAGAGAAAATATCCTCAATTATTCCAGTAAATCTCGAGGACGAGATTTTTATTAAGGTGGGGAGAATGTAACAACTCTCATCAAAAGTCATAATTATTAAATTAATTTGACTAATAGGAAACCCTAATTGAGCCACTCAAGTGATTCTGAACAAACCCTAAAATTTTCAGAACAATCAGAATCAGGATTAGGGCCCCTAAAACTCAGGGGGGGGGGGGGGTATTTCCTAGTTTACGATTATCCAAATAATTCGTTGGCAGAAATGAATTTAAGAAATCTGTTGATTCAGCTGAGCTAGTCCCACACGTGGCTACTCTATAAAAATTAGGTGTCCCTTACGGACCGTAAGGGTTATTTGTTACGGTCCGTAAGGGGTGGCAAAATTTGGGTATAAATAGCAAACATTGGCACTTGATTCTGGGAGTTGAAACGACGCTCAAATTCACTTTATGCGCTGAGATAACTTTTGTATATTCCAATTAACACACACAGGCACTAAATCAACGCCGCAACCAGGGTATTAGCACAATCGCTGCTACGATTCATTTTCCGATGATCAATATATCCAATGGATGTTTAAGTGCCGCCCACATTAGGGTTATACTTTGTCGTTCGTCGTTAATTCGATGGATGAAGTATCGCACTTTGTCGTTCGTTGTGAGAATTTGATCTCGTGAGTTATCGTAAATGCTGGATTGATTACTAACCCCGAATTGTGTGCCTGTTATTAAATTTAGGATAAAAGGCTAAATCAGTAGGCCAAACTCTGCTCGTATAAATCTGCAATGTGAGTCATTCTCTTTTTATCAATTATTTTACAATACCTCAAATTATTTTCAAGGTTATAATTACAGGGACTAAGTCATGGATATCTTAAATTACTGGTTAGTGGGGTATTGTGCACATTACTAATTTTCTCCCAGTTAGGTTCATTGACCTACTCGGGATAATCACTGTTAGGTTCATTGACCTACAGGGATAATCGTCACTATTTAGGTTCATTGATCTAAATAGTGGTATGACCATCGTCACCATTGTGACATGTCACCATTGTGACATAGAGCCAGATAAAGATAAGATAGAAGCCATTGTAATCGCTCTTATGCTGTAATTGATAACTATGCATCATTATGCAAAATTAGAATGATTCACTCAGTATTTCCCGCTGACAAAACCTTTTTCAAACATGTTTCAGGTGATTTGTTAGGATCCAGGAAAAGTGCCATATAGCACTACAAGCTCAAAGAAGTGGCTCAGTATAAAATAAAGAAACATGTTTTGTAAAATAAAAGATTTCTTCGTGAAATCTCTAGATTGTAAATTACCGGGGTTTTATCCCGCGTTGTGAAATAAAATAAGCGGGAAATATTTACCTTTTTAAAAGATCCTGATGAAAACTTCAAACTCAATTAAATAAATACCGCAAGATTTCTGTCCCGCGGCTCCTGAAACGGGTCAAACCGGGTCGGGGGCCGTGACAGAAAAAGGTGGTATCAGAGCCACTTATCGAGCCACTGATTTAAGCCAATTAAGTATTTAGAAAATACTTAATTTATATTAATTGCTATTTTGTGATTATATGTTTTATTATCTGACTAATTTTTTTGAACAGTATGGGCAGATTTTTAGCTACTGTAGTAGTAAATATAAATCTTTAAATATTCTGACTCAAAATTTTAGCACCTCTATTATCTACAGTCTATAAACTGTATTTACAAATAAAACCTAGTGTGTTTTAATTTTTTTGTTATTTTGGTAGTTACCCAGTATGAAATACTATTTAAAAAGTTGTTCTATACAATTTGTTTATAACTTAGTAATGGTGTGTATTTTACTAAACAGCATGAGTGATCTGTCGGAAGCCCTTCAGAATTTAAATCTCTATCCAGTAAAAATCGAAGTTTCCAGAGATTTCAATAGGTATATTTCAGACATAGAAGAACCTATAGAATTCAACGCTTTACCTCTTGAGAAACCTAAGCCTAAGAAAATGGAAATTGGGGAAAGTTCTAGGCAAATTGATGGATTACCATCTCAAGAAGAACTAGAGTTTATAATGGCAACCGATGATACTATTGAGCCTGTTAATGAAAATGATTTTATTCATTCTCTTGAAACACAACTACCAATGAATTTAGAACCAGCTATTCCAAACCCTTCAATCCACTGGAAAATAGACGAATGGGTGACTAATGAAATACTGTTACAAAACCATCCCTATAAGCTTTTTCCTAAGTTCAATCCAGAACCTTTATCAAATTCACCAATAAGTAACGAGAATATGGCTAAACTCCATCATTTTGACGAAATGGATGCTGGGAATAGGATCCAAGAGATTTTGGGGCAGATCTCCTGGAAATACGATGAGAAGGAACGCCGTTACTAGAACATCACCTGACAAAGGATAGGGGATTATGAAACTATGATTGTGTAATAGTAAAATCAATTTGTGTAAAGTAAATAATAAAACAGTTGTATATAGAAGTATGATATAATCTATACAACAAACGAAATATTAGAAAAAAATTACAATTCTGGTTGTATATTTGTTTACATGATTCTGTGCAAATAATTGTAACATTGGATTATTTCTTTTATACTAATTATTTATCTATAAATTAGATATCAGATGGAAAACACTAATAATGAACCAGTTAATGAGGTTAATCAATCTGAGCAACAACCGGGGGATCAATATGTAACTAGGCAAGATATAGAAAATATCGTTGCTCAAGGGATAGCCAACGCTATTCCAGGAATAGTTGCTCAAGGGATAGCCAATGCTATTCCAGCAATTATTGCTGCTGTTAAAAATCCAATCGAACCGCAACAAGTTGTTCCTAGTAAACGTATTTCTGAAGATAACTTCAGTAATAGCGTAAATGGAGGCAATAATCATGTTAATCATGATAATGAGCCACGGCAAGCTCCGCTCCCTAAGAAAAGGAAAGTTGCAACACCTGGTTGCACTTACAAAGAATTTCTTGCTTGTAAACCCACTGAGTTTGCAGGCAATGAAGGAGCGACTGCAGCATTGCGTTGGTTAGAGAAAACCGAGGCAGTAATTGCCATAAGTAAATGTGCTCAGGATGATCAGGTCATGTATGCGTTAAATCTTTTCAAAGAAGGGGCACTAGAATGGTGGAACACAGTGTTACAGGCTAAAGGAAGAAATAGGGCTTATGCCATGAAATGGGAAGAATTTAAGAGTCTTGTAGAAAGAAAATTCTGTCCTGAATATGAAAAAGATCAAATGGCAAATAAGTTTCTAAACCATCGGATGGTGGATGTAGATTGTCGAGGGTATACTACGACATTCTTCGAATATGCTCGAGTGGTACCAACCCTGGCTTCGCCAGAGCCGGTACTTATTTCCCGTTATATTTGGGGATTGATTTCCGAAATCCGTAATATCGTAAAGGCTGCGAAACCTCGCACGATTGATGATGCAGTAGAATTAGCCAATACTCTGACTGACGAGCTAGTACGGACAAGAGAAGAAAATAGAAGAAAGGAAGTAGCCCAAAAGATTACCCAAGAATTCTGTTCGGGTAACCATAACAATTTCAAGAAAGGAGGGAATGGGCAATCTTCTACTAGTCCATTTTGCAATTCTTGCAAAAGAAAACATTTTGGAAGATGCAAAGGATATTGCAATTTTTGCAAAATTCCGGGGCATCAAGAAGAAGATTGTAGGAGGAAGAAATTTTCAGTTTGCTACAACTGTAGAGAAACTGGACATCTTAGGCCAGATTGTCCAAAACTGAACAAAACATCTGACAATAAAGCCAAACCAGTAGAAGGAGCAAAAAGGAATGTAAGAGCCTTCCAGCTGACTACTCAAGAAGCCGAGATGATTCCAGATGTGATAGCCGGTACGTTCTTAGTTCACAACGTGTACACAAAAGTATTATTTGACTCTGGTGTAAACCAAAGTTTTATAAATACTTTATTGTTCCAAACTTTTAACTTACCTTTAACCAGCAGTAAGCAAATTTTTACAATAGAAACGGCAGATGGGAATTCAGTTAAAATAAATAAGGTTCTGCAACACGTAGAAATAGAACTTTTAAGTCATAAATTTTCTGCAACCCTATTATTTATGAAATTAGTTGAAATCAAGGTTGTGCTAAGAATGGATTGATTAGTAAAACAATTATGCTCGAATTATCTGTGATAAGAATTCTATAGAAGTTTGAGCAATCACTGGAGAAGTAATAATGATTACAGGAGATAAGCTATGTAGACCCATAAAGTTCATATCAGTAAAGAAAGTTCCTAATTATGAACAAAAACAAGGAATAGTATATATGATTTCAGTAATCATTAATACTAAAGATAAAGAATTTAAGGAAATTTCTGTAGTTTCAGAATACCCAGATGTATTTCCAGAAGACTTACCTGGATTACCACCAAATAGGGAGATAGAATTTAGGATTCATCTAAATTCCAGGAATTTTACCGATAAGCCAGGGAACCTTATCGGTTAGCACAATAATGGTTGTTAAGAAAAAGTATGGTTCGATGAGAAAGTGTATTGATTATAAGGAATTGAATAAGGTTACAATTAAGAATCAATACCTAGAATTGATGATTTATTCAATCAAATTCCAGGGAAATAGATATTTTCCTAAGATCGACTTATGTTCCAGATATCATCAATTGAAAGTACAAGAGGAAGACATACCTAAAACTGCTTACAGAACTAGGTATGGTCATTACGAAATTACAGTCATGCCCTTTGGGTTAACAAATGCACCTGCAGTATTCATGGACATGATAAATAGGATCTGTACACCATATTTGGATAAATTGGTAATAATCTTCATCGACGATATACTTATGTATTCCAAAAGTTAGGAAGAACATTATCAGCACTTGCATGTACTCTTAACTTTGTTAAGAAAAGAAAAGCTTTATGCCAAATTTTCGAAGAATGAATTTTGGCTGCTAGAAGTGCAATTTTAGGTCATATGGTGAATCCCGAAGGTATTCACGTAAATCCTGATAAGATATTACCAAATGAAAGGTTCCCTAATCCGCAATGGAAATTAGAAGTTTAGTCGGATATTACAGACAATTTATTAAGGATTTTTCTAAGATAGTTATACCATTAACTAAGTTAACCTGTAAAATAGCTAAGTTTGAATGAGGATCTTAAAGCAGAAATTAACCAAACTGCTCCAATCTTAGCCTTATGAACAGAAGATTTTGAAGTATAAGGTAATGCTTCAAAGCTAGGATTTGGATATATGTTAATGCAACGCAAAAAGGTAATTGCGTATACATCAAGACAATTGAAAAAGCCAAAGAAAACTATACCACGCATAACTTATAATTTGGAGCCATAATTTTTGCTTTAAGATTTAGAGACATTATCGGTATGGAAGCAAGTTTACTGTCTATACGGATCATAAGAATTTAAGATATATAGTTGGGCAAAAAGAATTAAACATGAGGCAAAGGAGATGTATCAAAATCTTAAGCGACTACGACTGTGATATTTAGTATCACGAAGAAAAGGCTGAAGACGACTAAGGATCGTCAGAAGAGTTATACAGATAATAGATAAAAGCCGTTGGAGTTCGAGTTGGAGACAAAATGTAATTGGAAGTATCTCCTTGGAAAGGAGTTGTTAGATTCGGTAAGAAAGGAGAAACTAAGTCCAAGATACGTAGGACCATTTGCAGTGATCCAACGTATAAGACCAGTTGCTTATCATTTACAACTACCAGGAAAGTTAGCTGGAGTACATGATATATTTTATATATCCAATCTCAAGAGATGCCTATTAAACGAATCTTTGATAGTACCTTTTCAAGATATAAAGGTAAACAAATAGTGTTAGTTTAAGTAAAGTGGGATTCAAAGATAGGACCCTAATATACTTGGGAACTGGAATCCAAAATGAAGAGAAAATATCCTCAATTATTCCAGTAAATCTCGAGGACGAGATTTTTATTAAGGTGGGGAGAATGTAACAACTCTCATCAAAAGTCATAATTATTAAATTAATTTGACTAATAGGAAACCCTAATTGAGACACTCAAGTGATTCTGAACAAACCCTAAAATTTTCAGAACAATCAGAATCAGGATTAGGGCCCCTAAAACTCAGGGGGGGGGGGGTATTTCCTAGTTTACGATTATCCAAATAATTCGTTGGCAGAAATGAATTTAAGAAATCTATTGATTCAGCTGAGCTAGTCCCACACGTGGCTACTCTATAAAAATTAGGTGTCCCTTACGGACCGTAAGGGTTATTTGTTACGGTCCGTAAGGGGTGGCAAAATTTGGGTATAAATAGCAAACATTGGCACTTGATTCTGGGAGTTGAAACGACGCTCAAATTCACTTTATGCGCTGAGATAACTTCTGTATATTCCAATTAACACACACAGGCACTAAATCAACGCCGCAACCAGGGTATTAGCACAATCGCTGCTACGATTCATTTTCCGATGATCAATATATCCAATGGATGTTTAAGTGCCGCCCACATTAGGGTTATACTTTGTCGTTCGTCGTTAATTCGATGGATGAAGTATCGCACTTTGTCGTTCGTTGTGAGAATTTGATCTCGTGAGTTATCGTAAATGCTGGATTGATTACTAACCCCGAATTGTGTGCCTGTTATTAAATTTAGGATAAAAGGCTAAATCAGTAGGCCAAACTCTGCTCGTATAAATCTGCAATGTGAGTCATTCTCTTTTTATCAATGATTTTACAATACCTCAAATTATTTTCAAGGTTATAATTACAGGGACTAAGTCATGGATATCTTGAATTACTGGTTAGTGGGGTATTGTGCACATTACTAATTTTCTCCCAGTTAGGTTCATTGACCTACTCGGGATAATCACTGTTAGGTTCATTCACCTACAGGGATAATCGTCACTATTTAGGTTCATTGATCTAAATAGTGGTATGACCATCGTCACCATTGTGACATGTCACCATTGTGACATAGAGCCAGATAAAGATAAGATAGAAGCCATTGTAATCGCTCTTATGCTGTAATTGATAACTATGCATCATTATGCAAAATTAGAATGATTCACTCAGTATTTCCCGCTGACAAAACCTTTTTCAAACATGTTTCAGGTGATTTGTTAGGATCCAGGAAAAGTGCCAAAACAACAAACTAGTAAATAAATATGTATATCGCATAAGTTACCTGAACTTGCGTTTTATCCAAGAGTATAAAGTAAATTCCATTACTTTTAGTGGATCATTATATAAATCAATCCGGTTTCGTAAAAACCCCGTTTTTAAAGAAATTCCATCTTTACAACCTCTTATCAATTTTTACAAAGATAGTTATTTTGTCGAAAGTGTGTGCTACACAAGTGTTTACACACTTGTGTGTTCTAAAAATCATTCGTGTTAGTGTAAGATCCGTCTTTAGAAAACATGATTTCTTTGATACTTGGTTCTTTGAAAATACCGCTTGTAGATACGTAGATCTACTAGTTTTAAACACTATTTCACAAGCAAAATCGCTTTTACACAAGTTCATGATTCGTGTGTGGTAGAGTTTCATCCTTTAACCCTTGTTACTTCCAAAACAACCTTATGTCATGATCCAAGATCATGACCAATCCGGGTTAAACGATGATCCGAGCTACCACAACATAGATCGGGTCCAAATAACTACACAAATCAAATACTACAAGTTTTACACAACAAACAAGCTTTTAACCATCACTTTTAGTGTTTTTAGTAGACTTTCATGTTTCAACTTGCATGTTTACGAGTTTTAACCGTTACAAATCATTTTAACCACTTCAAAATAGTTCGAGAGGGTGATTATAGCAACTTACTACTAGCTCGAGGCTAGGGAAGAATCTAGATGCAAAATGAGAGGATAAAAGCAATAGAGTGAGGTCCTTCGTCTTCCGAATTCACCAAGCCTCCTTATACGTGATCCTTAACGCTTGTGTAAGCTTGGAATGGCAAGATCAAAATCGAAAGATGGATGGATGGTAGAGGGGTGTTCGGCCGAGAGTTTATAGAGAGGAGAGGGAGAGTGTTTTGTTGATTTGTGAAATGTGAATGATCAAATGTGTAATCTCTAGTTCTTATAGGCAAAAGTTTAGGTTAATATCCAATGGTTTCCATGTCCACTAGATATGGGACAAATGAGAATTGTTTAATTAAAATGGTACATGTGTGGGTCACATTGTGACCGAAATCGGCCAAGGGGGGGGGGGGGGGGAGCTAGTTCATTTCTAACCAATTAGTTAGATAATAGTTAGGTTAATCTAGGTTAGTTAAGTGATTAACCCGGTTAGTAGTGTGTTGTGCTTTATTGCGGGTGTTAGGGTATTCAGGGACCCTAACTGGCTCAGAAAAAGATAAGTAATGTTATTAACAATATTTTCATGTTCCGGGTATAGTCCGGTTGTTCGGTTGGATAGTAATCCGTTAAAGCGTTAAACAAAGCTTTAAAGTGTCGTTATTATTATTTTTAGTGACACAACTTATTCCTCCAAAGTGTCGGGAATATTTTCCTCATGTCTTGGCACTTTATTAGTTAGCCAAAAGCTGGATTGTTTATTAAAGTGCTGAGTTTTTTTTTTTTTTTTTTTGTGCTTAGAGTACGTTTTAGGCACATCCGGTCACTGTAATTTATTCCTAGTGACGCAGTTCTACAACCCTTATATCCCTACACTCACCACTAGTGTAGCAAACTATCTCAGGCTCTTACAGGCCTTAGAGGCAGTACCTGCCTAGTGCTAGTTATGACCGCACGTTTAATAGGTTATCCGTTCATTGTGCTACTGTGCTTTTGGTGCATCAAGGTTGTCACAAAAGTGCTGTAAGCAAAACATGGAGTGACAGCAAGTAAAGTATGATGCAAGTAAGTACATGTATCAGTATTCAAGTAGCAGTTTATTCACAAGTTCAAGCAAGCACAGTAATTAAGCAGTAATTAATTATTAATTAAGTCGTACGGATACCTGGTTTAGTGAGGGTTGTCACACCTTTCATGCTTACTATTCAAATTCCTAACAGAATTTATATTTGTAGAAACGTTATTTCTTACTAAAATCGAAGTTTTAGTTTTAGGATCTTTCCTTTATCTTTTGTCAATTATCCATACCATGATATTGACAGTCCATAATTTATTCTTTTACAATCTTAGTTTTATACGGGGAATCGTAACAAGTTCCCTTACCTCACACTATCGACCCGTAGGTTCCTCCACTTAACCTCGTAGGCTATTTACTTAGGCTTTCACCTCTTTGAGGCGAGGCCCTTATAATCTATTTCTTTGTAGTCGTGACCCGTGGGTCGTTTTAGTCTCGTAGACCTTTCCATTGTTTAAAACCCCAAAGATTATGTTGATCCCATGGATCATTCTTTACGCTTGTCTATATTCAAATGTACATATACATATATAGCTTCAAAGCATCTCTCATTATGTTTGGAATCGTTTATTTTTGCTTTTGAACTTTAGTTAGCCTTGACCGTAGACTAAAGCTTTGTTCGTTTACTCTTGGACTAATCCTCCGACTTTATGACTTCTGATGTTATTTACACGTCAGTTTGTTCTACGCTTACCGTTTCCCGGTTCATACTTATACTTCTATACAACCCGTTACCCGGGTTCTTTTATCTTAACGTTCTTAACGCCCATAACCCTTTATATAGGTTAGTTAACATCTCACACTTTTACTTATTCAGTCCGCGCCTACTTACATTAGCAAGCGTCATCATTTATTTAATTCGTTTGACTTGTTCGTGTGAAATTTCATCACTGGTGAACGTCAAATTTCATTCTTTGTTCGACCCGTTCAACTTTAAATTAGTTGAGCGTAGTTATTAACATTTCTGTTTGCAAGTTCTCATTGTCTTTTAGTCATGACTCATATCCCGAGTCTTTTGACTTTCTATTTCGCGTTCCCGTCTCTTGGTTTACGCATTCACCCACAATCCTACCCGTCCATCGGGTATCTTTAGCAACGTCATCATCAAGTAACCATTCTTATATGGTTTTAGACATCATCTTAATTTATTTGATCGTCTTAGCGAGATTTATCGCTTTTATTCAAATTAATTCTTTATTCTTTATTCAATTCGTTTGACTTGTCCATGTGAATTTCATCACTTGTGATAGTCAAACTTTTATCCCTTTGCCTTAGCATTCCTATTGGTCGTTCTGTATTTTCTTTTTACTTGATCCTTGTCCCTTCTCTCGGGCTCGTTATTCTTACGTAATACGCTTTCGTCATCCGACTTACGTTTACGTTTACTATCAAACATCTTACTTATTTGATTCATTTGGGTACCATTTAAGTTAGTCCCATTCACCCCGCCCTTACTACATCGGATGTAAACGCGTCCGCCATAAGAAGTTCATGGTATCATATGCCACTACTTACTTGGCCAGAGTAAGCGATTAACACATGACACACATGACTCTTTTATAGTTTTCACATCACGCCCTATGTAAGTAACGCCTCATTTGTTTCTGTTGGAAACAATATCCCGAATACATTTTCTATTCGGGGTTTTCCAAGTTTTTAATCTACATATGCAACTTTAAATTTCTACTTATTTGTTGCATATTACTATTTGTGCGATTATTTAAAATGTGCACCTGGAAATGTTTGCCCCGACGGGCGTTCCTTGCCATTAACCTTGTTCGCAGTCGTTACGCGATTTAGTCCTCGGTGAGCATGCTCCTCTTGTCATACTTCGGACCGTTCCATCATCATATCCACAATTCGTTTGACTCTCGTCGTCTTCAAACACGAGTGTCCTTCAATTAAAACATTCACAAAAGTTAGTAACGTCGACTTCAATAATCGCCCGTATTATAATACAAGGCTTTTTCTACTATACGCGTCAACGCGCGTATTTTCGTCAACTATATCTATCATTTTAATTGGGGTAACGTGTATCACACGATAGCCCTAGGTGTTGTTTACAACACTTTAGCATGCTAAACTATTAACATACATGTACTTACCGGATTTGCGATCAAGCCTCGAACCGAACACATTTGTCAACAACCTTGAGCTCTGATTACCAACTTGTAACACCCTTAATATTATTTAAGGATTTTTATACAACAATCGAAAATCGACAATGTATTTAAATTTACACATCACATATAAAAATACGGTTTATTAAAAACTTTACTTCTTAGAATAAAAACCCTCATAATAAATTAAACACGTCGTTTAAAATAACAACGATACACGTGCGGAAGCTTCTTTTTCATGTGTTCGGTTCTTTCACGGCGCTTGATCTTCCTCCGGGTACTCCTGATAATCACCTACGATCAAAACCAACTTAAAAGTTAGTCTTGATAACTTAAATACTGGTTTAAACAAGTTCTAGGCATCATACAACGAAACAAACCAATTTTTCCAGAAGTTACAGTTCTCGCGGGCCGCGAGAACTTACTTAATAACTTACGCGGGCCGCGACAATCTGTCGCGTGGCGCGAAGACAACATGGTGTCCCTTCGCGTGTCGCGAAGGTGCACGTTTTCCAGCAGAATCAGACCTGTGTCCTGCATTTTCCAGCAACATAAGATTTTACGGAAACGGTCATAACTTATTCGTTATTGATCCGATTTACGCGATTCTTTTTCCTACGCATCCGTGATTTAATTCTCCATCTTATGGAGTTAAAATCTAACATCCTACATAATAAAATTTCAGACTTTTAAGTCTTCGGCTTATCGCCCTTTTACCCAATTTTGACCCATTCTTGTATTTGTCAAACAATCATATTTATTTGACTCTGATTTCTCATAAATTCCATAAATTCATTGTTGTTTATCATAAGAGGTTCAAAATCCCGGTTTACATACATTCTTGAACCCGTTTTTACTCAAATGTTTATTTTGACCCGTTATGGGTATTTATGTCCTTTTTGGCATAAATCTCGCTCATTCATTTTTAGCACCATATTTTCACATTAGTTCTCAAATGGTCTTCCACCACAATTATATTTGTGGTGGATTTGATATAGTAAACTATTTATGTCGCGTTTTACTTCTCGGTTTGTCATATTACGTAAAAGACCTATTTCTAGGCAATTGACCCACAAAGGTTTATGCCTATCACCTTGATGCTTATCTAAGGATTACATGATTATAATACGTGATTCCCAAACCACCCATAAGAGCCGTTTGCCTGATTTACCCATCAAAGATATATTTATCAACATTAGTCCTTCATTTACAACTTCTTATCAATTTTTACAAAGATAGTTGTAGAACAAGCGACACAAATGGAGCCAGTCCTCCTCCATGGCTCTCTGGGTACGCAAGAAAGAAGCAACCTGCTGCTCTAGGGCAAAAAGGCGTGCAGCATAGTCAGGTAACAATGGTCGAGAGTGCTGTGAAGAAACAGGGTGGTTCTGACCCTGACACTGGCACGGCGGTGGCTGAACTCTCTCGAGCTCCTGAATACGCCGTGTGAGCGCCTCCTGCTGGACAACAAACGACATCAGAACGTCCTCAATAGAATACCCCATATGGAAAGGATGGTAGGGGTCGGTCGATGGTATAACAGAAGGTGACATCCAGAGAAACGGCTCGCTGGCTGGATCAAAAGGTGTCACACGAAATGGAGGAACAGGGGGTAAAACAGGTGAAAACTGTGGCATAACGGGAATAGACGTCGGTACATGCCCAAAGGGATGGGCCGAAGAACCCTCCCCAGGTCGTACTGGAGGTGTAAACTGAGGGAAAGTAAAAGAGGTATCAACGTGACGGGTATCAGTGATCTGAGGGGGAATAGGTGGAACCTCATCATCAGCAGGAATCCACCCATGCTGGGCGTGCTCATCTCGTGGGTCAATCTGTGCATCAAAAAGTGCTCGATCAACTGTACAGGCATAGGGTCAAGGTGGGGTGCAACAAAAGGGTCAGCAGGTACATCATCAATAAGTGGGGGATCAACATGATCAGCAGCAATAACATGGTCACCCTCCAGTAGTGGTGCATCAGCAGGGTGATCATCAATGGGTAGGTCAGCAATCACAGGATGAATAGGCATGCCAGCATGAGCAGGGTCATGCTCAAGCACTGGGTCAGGAGCAGGGTCCAGTGGCTGCTCGGGATCCTCAAAGGCCATCTCAAAATCAAACTCAGGGTCGATGGGATCAACTGGGTCAACTGGGTCGACCGGATCCTCCATAGACTGATCCATGGGTATAAACTCTATATCCTCATCTGGGTCGAATCCTGGGGGAAAGACAGGATCGGAGTCCTCCTCAACATCGTGGTCGAAAGCAAAGCTAGAAACAGGGGCAACAGAGGATGCTCTATCTGGATCTGAACCGTGAGAAAAGTGCTGCGCACTCTGAGTGTGTGAAGGTGCGGAGGCCACAGACTCGAAAGAGTCTGGGACCAGAGAGTGAGCGGGTGACTCCTCGGCGGGGAGCATCTGCGATCATCAAGAGATCACCAGCAGCAAGAAGGGCCTCGCCCTAAACCTCATCCTCTAAGGGCTCGTCATCAAAAAGATCGACGTCGGGAAGCAAATCGTAAGCAGGATATGAAGCAAGTGGTATGGGTGCAGGGATCTCTACAAGTGGTAGGGCCCCGGCCAAAGGGCCATCAGCGCGCTCATCAGCACCATCAGGTAAAGCAAAGGGCTGAAAGTCGTCCTCGTCCGTGCTAGTAACGTCGGATGTGTGGACCTCGTGCTCTGAAGACTCTAGGTCATCTGATACTATAGGTCTAGGTCCTGTGGTGTCTGAGTCACATGTGCCAGAGGTGTCCATGGTGTCTATAACATAAACACAAACATGCACAAACAGTCAATCATACAATCAAATAATCACATAAGTCACCAAGTATGCATTCAAATAATTCTCCTAGTCCCACTAGCCTCCCAGCCTCTCAGACTGCTCTTCCTAGTCCCACTAGCCAATTCTCCTAGTCCCACTAGCCAATTCTCCCAGCCTCTCAGACTGCTCTTCCTAGTCCCACTAGCCAATTCTCCTAGTCCCACTAGCCCACTACCTCGGCCTCTTAGACCGAGCCTCAGCCTCCCAGACTGAGCCTATAAATAATAAATAAAATGTGCTCATCATTTGTTTATAAAAAGTTTTGGATCTGGACTTAAGTGGTATGCAGTGTAAAAATGTTTTCGTGAGAGCCCTAGTGATCATAGTCTAGACTCGAGAAAGAATCCTAGTTCGCTATGATCAGAGCTCTGATACCAAGCTGTCACACCCTGGCTTTACGGAAGCGTGGTAAATTTGGTGTGACTTCTTAATACCATAGCTTAACCATAACAAAGCTATATGAGATAAAACCATGCAAGATCATCCATTTGATTAAGTTTTAAAAACCAAATACAATAACATTGTCTTAACGGAAACACATCCTAACGACATAAACATTGTTCAACAAACACAACATAACATAAGCATAGTTTAAGGACTGTGACTTGTCCAGGAAAGAGTCACATTCCCTAAACCCGGATGACCTCGTAACTAGTGCAGCGGGAAAATGTGTCATACCGCGCCAGATCCTTTAATTCCCTAAAATACATGTAAGTTGAAAAATCAACAATAATGTTGAGCGAGTTCATGTGTAAGTGAGTAAATAAACCTTTGTAAGTATAAAAATCCTGGTATGTAGCACATAAGGGAATTGAGATCACCAATGGTTTGCAAGGCCACTGATATGTGTGAAGTGCAAGTAGGGAGACTCAAACCTAGCAGATTTATGCGTCGGGCACAAAGTCACCCCGAGGTCCGTTTCTAGTTTGGCCTGGGGCTAGGCTCGCTACACCCAGATAGATCTACCGCTCCTGTCCCTCGGTCCTACCATGAGGACTAATGGCCTCATGTTGCTCCTACCCACTCACATGATCTAAGTAGTAAACCTCCTTACGCTAACCATACCATGTATAAAGTACTTGTAATTAAAGTAACATGTATTTCACCCCCGTAGTTTAGAAAACTGAAAACAGTTAAGAGAAAAGGGGGACATGAACTCACAGTGGTGCGTCTCTACCAAGTATGTCTCCTGATCAAGCAGCTGTGTGACGACCTACACGTACTAATTCTATTAGACGGACGACCGTGCCTTAGCTTTATGGTTTAAGTTTTTGGGAAATAGTTAGACAACTATTTTGTGTTTACATTTAGTAAATACTTGGTAATCATTTTCCTTCCCAAGGATGGGGGATTTAATACATGTATGTTCGAAATATATTATTAAGTCTCACTTAAAATATATTTTATTTCTAATCCCAAATATAAATATTCTTCTCAAAAATATTATATTTTCCATTACACATAATTTTCCCCAAAATAATACTTTAACAAAAATACGCGTTCATGAATATTTCCTTAAAATGTGTGAGTTACGTTTTAACGATCGAGTGGTAATAATAATTACCGGTGTAACTTATATATTTATCGTAGAGACGTTCGTATTATTTTGGATCCATTAACATTCGATAGTATTATTTTTACCCTAAAAATAATACTAGTATTTTCACAAAATAATCATAAACACATATCAAGTGACTTTATGAAAAATATATACTAAATATATATTTACCAAGTTTTATTTTGTGAAGTTCCACCTCCGATGTTTTGTAAACAAAGTCGTGGCGAAATCTATAGTTTGAAAACAAGTCGAAAAGTATCTCTAACACTTATAGTGAAAATATTTCTAAGTGTTAGGTTTTTGGAAAAATTTCGCCAGAGTTTCCCCTGTAACTGGAGGTGGCCACGCTTTTAAGCGTATCATTTTCTTTTATAAATCAAACCAACATTCTTTTCATTCAATCACAACAATGTCCAAAACAACAAACTAGTAAATAAATATGTATATCACATAAGTTACCTGAACTTGCGTTTTATCCAAGAGTATAAAGTAAATTCCATTACTTTTAGTGGATCATTATATAAATCAATCCGGTTTCGTAAAAACCCCGTTTTTAAAGAAATTCCATCTTTACAACTTCTTATCAATTTTTACAAAGATAGTTATTTTGTCGAAAGTGTGTGCTACACAAGTGTTTACACACTTGTGTGTTCTAAAAATCATTCGTGTTAGTGTAAGATCCGTCTTTAGAAAACATGATTTCTTTGATACTTGGTTCTTTGAAAATACCGCTTGTAGATACGTAGATCTACTAGTTTTAAACACTATTTCACAAGCAAAATCGCTTTTACACAAGTTCATGATTCGTGTGTGGTAGAGTTTCATCCTTTAACCCTTGTTACTTCCAAAACAACCTTATGTCATGATCCAAGATCATGACCAATCCGGGTTAAACGATGATCCGAGCTACCACAACATAGATCGGGTCCAAATAACTACACAAATCAAATACTACAAGTTTTACACAACAAACAAGCTTTTAACCATCACTTTTAGTGTTTTTAGTAGACTTTCATGTTTCAACTTGCATGTTTACGAGTTTTAACCGTTACAAATCATTTTAACCACTTCAAAATAGTTCGAGAGGGTGATTATAGCAACTTACTACTAGCTCGAGGCTAGGGAAGAATCTAGATGCAAAATGAGAGGATAAAAGCAATAGAGTGAGGTCCTTCGTCTTCCGAATTCACCAAGCCTCCTTATACGTGATCCTTAACGCTTGTGTAAGCTTGGAATGGCAAGATCAAAATCGAAAGATGGATGGATGGTAGAGGGGTGTTCGGCCGAGAGTTTATAGAGAGGAGAGGGAGAGTGTTTTGTTGATTTGTGAAATGTGAATGATCAAATGTGTAATCTCTAGTTCTTATAGGCAAAAGTTTAGGTTAATATCCAATGGTTTCCATGTCCACTAGATATGGGACAAATGAGAATTGTTTAATTAAAATGGTACATGTGTGGGTCACATTGTGACCGAAATCGGCCAAGGGGGGGGGGGGGAGCTAGTTCATTTCTAACCAATTAGTTAGATAATAGTTAGGTTAATCTAGGTTAGTTAAGTGATTAACCCGGTTAGTAGTGTGTTGTGCTTTATTGCGGGTGTTAGGGTATTCAGGGACCCTAACTGGCTCAGAAAAAGATAAGTAATGTTATTAACAATATTTTCATGTTCCGGGTATAGTCCGGTTGTTCGGTTGGATAGTAATCCGTTAAAGCGTTAAACAAAGCTTTAAAGTGTCGTTATTATTATTTTTAGTGACACAACTTATTCCTCCAAAGTGTCGGGAATATTTTCCTCATGTCTTGGCACTTTATTAGTTAGCCAAAAGCTGGATTGTTTATTAAAGTGCTGAGTTTTTTTTTTTTTTTTTTTTGTGCTTAGAGTACGTTTTAGGCACATCCGGTCACTGTAATTTATTCCTAGTGACGCAGTTCTACAACCCTTATATCCCTACACTCACCACTAGTGTAGCAAACTATCTCAGGCTCTTACAGGCCTTAGAGGCAGTACCTGCCTAGTGCTAGTTATGACCGCACGTTTAATAGGTTATCCGTTCATTGTGCTACTGTGCTTTTGGTGCATCAAGGTTGTCACAAAAGTGCTGTAAGCAAAACATGGAGTGACAGCAAGTAAAGTATGATGCAAGTAAGTACATGTATCAGTATTCAAGTAGCAGTTTATTCACAAGTTCAAGCAAGCACAGTAATTAAGCAGTAATTAATTATTAATTAAGTCGTACGGATACCTGGTTTAGTGAGGGTTGTCACACCTTTCATGCTTACTATTCAAATTCCTAACAGAATTTATATTTGTAGAAACGTTATTTCTTACTAAAATCGAAGTTTTAGTTTTAGGATCTTTCCTTTATCTTTTGTCAATTATCCATACCATGATATTGACAGTCCATAATTTATTCTTTTACAATCTTAGTTTTATACGGGGAATCGTAACAAGTTCCCTTACCTCACACTATCGACCCGTAGGTTCCTCCACTTAACCTCGTAGGCTATTTACTTAGGCTTTCACCTCTTTGAGGCGAGGCCCTTATAATCTATTTCTTTGTAGTCGTGACCCGTGGGTCGTTTTAGTCTCGTAGACCTTTCCATTGTTTAAAACCCCAAAGATTATGTTGATCCCATGGATCATTCTTTACGCTTGTCTATATTCAAATGTACATATACATATATAGCTTCAAAGCATCTCTCATTATGTTTGGAATCGTTTATTTTTGCTTTTGAACTTTAGTTAGCCTTGACCGTAGACTAAAGCTTTGTTCGTTTACTCTTGGACTAATCCTCCGACTTTATGACTTCTGATGTTATTTACACGTCAGTTTGTTCTACGCTTACCGTTTCCCGGTTCATACTTATACTTCTATACAACCCGTTACCCGGGTTCTTTTATCTTAACGTTCTTAACGCCCATAACCCTTTATATAGGTTAGTTAACATCTCACACTTTTACTTATTCAGTCCGCGCCTACTTACATTAGCAAGCGTCATCATTTATTTAATTCGTTTGACTTGTTCGTGTGAAATTTCATCACTGGTGAACGTCAAATTTCATTCTTTGTTCGACCCGTTCAACTTTAAATTAGTTGAGCGTAGTTATTAACATTTCTGTTTGCAAGTTCTCATTGTCTTTTAGTCATGACTCATATCCCGAGTCTTTTGACTTTCTATTTCGCGTTCCCGTCTCTTGGTTTACGCATTCACCCACAATCCTACCCGTCCATCGGGTATCTTTAGCAACGTCATCATCAAGTAACCATTCTTATATGGTTTTAGACATCATCTTAATTTATTTGATCGTCTTAGCGAGATTTATCGCTTTTATTCAAATTAATTCTTTATTCTTTATTCAATTCGTTTGACTTGTCCATGTGAATTTCATCACTTGTGATAGTCAAACTTTTATCCCTTTGCCTTAGCATTCCTATTGGTCGTTCTGTATTTTCTTTTTACTTGATCCTTGTCCCTTCTCTCGGGCTCGTTATTCTTACGTAATACGCTTTCGTCATCCGACTTACGTTTACGTTTACTATCAAACATCTTACTTATTTGATTCATTTGGGTACCATTTAAGTTAGTCCCATTCACCCCGCCCTTACTACATCGGATGTAAACGCGTCCGCCATAAGAAGTTCATGGTATCATATGCCACTACTTACTTGGCCAGAGTAAGCGATTAACACATGACACACATGACTCTTTTATAGTTTTCACATCACGCCCTATGTAAGTAACGCCTCATTTGTTTCTGTTGGAAACAATATCCCGAATACATTTTCTATTCGGGGTTTTCCAAGTTTTTAATCTACATATGCAACTTTAAATTTCTACTTATTTGTTGCATATTACTATTTGTGCGATTATTTAAAATGTGCACCTGGAAATGTTTGCCCCGACGGGCGTTCCTTGCCATTAACCTTGTTCGCGGTCGTTACGCGATTTAGTCCTCGGTGAGCATGCTCCTCTTGTCATACTTCGGACCGTTCCATCATCATATCCACAATTCGTTTGACTCTCGTCGTCTTCAAACACGAGTGTCCTTCAATTAAAACATTCACAAAAGTTAGTAACGTCGACTTCAATAATCGCCCGTATTATAATACAAGGCTTTTTCTACTATACGCGTCAACGCGCGTATTTTCGTCAACTATATCTATCATTTTAATTGGGGTAACGTGTATCACACGATAGCCCTAGGTGTTGTTTACAACACTTTAGCATGCTAAACTATTAACATACATGTACTTACCGGATTTGCGATCAAGCCTCGAACCGAACACATTTGTCAACAACCTTGAGCTCTGATTACCAACTTGTAACACCCTTAATATTATTTAAGGATTTTTATACAACAATCGAAAATCGACAATGTATTTAAATTTACACATCACATATAAAAATACGGTTTATTAAAAACTTTACTTCTTAGAATAAAAACCCTCATAATAAATTAAACACGTCGTTTAAAATAACAACGATACACGTGCGGAAGCTTCTTTTTCATGTGTTCGGTTCTTTCACGGCGCTTGATCTTCCTCCGGGTACTCCTGATAATCACCTACGATCAAAACCAACTTAAAAGTTAGTCTTGATAACTTAAATACTGGTTTAAACAAGTTCTAGGCATCATACAACGAAACAAACCAATTTTTCCAGAAGTTACAGTTCTCGCGGGCCGCGAGAACTTACTTAATAACTTACGCGGGCCGCGACAATCTGTCGCGTGGCGCGAAGACAACATGGTGTCCCTTCGCGTGTCGCGAAGGTGCACGTTTTCCAGCAGAATCAGACCTGTGTCCTGCATTTTCCAGCAACATAAGATTTTACGGAAACGGTCATAACTTATTCGTTATTGATCCGATTTACGCGATTCTTTTTCCTACGCATCCGTAATTTAATTCTCCATCTTATGGAGTTAAAATCTAACATCCTACATAATAAAATTTCAGACTTTTAAGTCTTCGGCTTATCGCCCTTTTACCCAATTTTGACCCATTCTTGTATTTGTCAAACAATCATATTTATTTGACTCCGATTTCTCATAAATTCCATAAATTCATTGTTGTTTATCATAAGAGGTTCAAAATCCCGGTTTACATACATTCTTGAACCCGTTTTTACTCAAATGTTTATTTTGACCCGTTATGGGTATTTATGTCCTTTTTGGCATAAATCTCGCTCATTCATTTTTAGCACCATATTTTCACATTAGTTCTCAAATGGTCTTCCACCACAATTATATTTGTGGTGGATTTGATATAGTAAACTATTTATGTCGCGTTTTACTTCTCGGTTTGTCATATTACGTAAAAGACCTATTTCTAGGCAATTGACCCACAAAGGTTTATGCCTATCACCTTGATGCTTATCTAAGGATTACATGATTATAATACGTGATTCCCAAACCACCCATAAGAGCCGTTTGCCTGATTTACCCATCAAAGATATATTTATCAACATTAGTCCTTCATTTACAACTTCTTATCAATTTTTACAAAGATAGTTGTAGAACAAGCGACGCAAATGGAGCCAGTCCTCCTCCATGGCTCTCTGGGTACGCAAGAAAGAAGCAACCTGCTGCTCTAGGGCAAAAAGGCGTGCAGCATAGTCAGGTAACAATGGTCGAGAGTGATGTGAAGAAACAGGGTGGGTCTGACCCTGACACTGGCACGGCGGTGGCTGAACTCTCTCGAGCTCCTGAATACGCCGTGTGAGCGCCTCCTGCTGGACAACAAATGACATCAGAACGTCCTCAATAGAATACCCCATATGGAAAGGATGGTAGGGGTCGGTCGATGGCATAACAGAAGGTGACATCCAGAGAAACGGCTCGCTGGCTGGATCAAAAGGTGTCACACGAAATGGAGGAACAGGGGGTAAAACACGTATACTACAAGTAGGTGTAAGTTTTACTTACTTTGCATCCGAAACACGCTTTTACTTCACACTTGATTCGTTTGACCCGCTCACTCATCAAGCTTCCACCTAGCTCGTTAGACATCAAACTATCATCATAATTCATAAGATGGTTAGATTAGTCATTATCAATTATGACTACTCCATCTAACGGGTCTTATGTCGACTTTATCACTTGATTAAATCATTGGTTAGTTTGACTTCCTAGAAGTCAATTGATCTATCAACATACTCAAATGCACACTTCACATGGAATTTCAACATTTTAGCAACAAACACTTAGTGGGCATAATTTTACATTTTTACTAACTAGTTCATAACTAGTTATTTTTACCAAGATTTACACCACAAATCAACCTCTATGTCTAGTGTTCATGAACTACACATCATATTTTCAGAAAATCAGTTTCTATGCATCAATTTACACTAGATTAGCATTCTACATCCTAGTGTTTATCATTTTCTCACAAAACCCATGAATCACCTTCAATGTGTTCATGAAATTTTTCAGAATTTAGCCATGATTTCACATGTTATTGTCTAGGTTTTACTCCTAGACACCATATCAACCCTATTCTACCCAAATAGCAAACATGCAACATCAATTTTCAGATTTCCCAATTTCATGAGAATTTCAAACAGAGAATTAACACCAAATTTTACATACCTTGTAACCCCCTTGTGATGAGGATCACTAATCTATGCTCAATTTTCGATTTGGGACAGGAATTAGCCTTCAATTGATCAAATTTGTGGAGTTAGGGTTTGGTGAGAACTCCTGGTCGCTCCCCTGCGTTTTTGATCGACCAAGCACACTAATTTGTGTGTTTGGTTTTTATTTAATTTGTTTTAACAAATTCTAGTTTCAAGTTTTACAACTTAGGTCCCTCCACTTTAGTTTCTCTAATAACTTTGGGTAATTTTAACGCTATTATAAGTTATTTCTAAACTATTAGCTAACTAGGTTAAAATTCCTAGTTAGCAAATTCTTGTTTATTTAAGAATCCTAATATTCACCGGGTTTCTTTTACCACTAAAGGTAAATTACCCGTCTTTTAGTATAAACGTGGTTTGATTACCAAACCCGTTTTCGGGGTGTGTTACAGCAGCTCAGAAGGGAAACAACTCAGCCTAGTAGCTTATGTTCTTGTGAGAGAGAATGTTATTCTTGTGAGAGAGAGTTAATGGCTGGAATGTCCAAGCCAAAGTGGGATGAATGAAATAGAGGGTGGATCCTCTATTTATAGGCATGTTACATCTAACCCTAATGGGCTTGGTTGTGATGGGCCGAGCTGGCCCACTAGGCTTATTCTCCTGTTTGGGCTGTTAAGCTCCCAGCAAGAAGCTCCTAGCTTCCTGCTTTCCCCACTTTGCTGAGTGGGAGCCTCCGGGCACCTACGTCATCAGCCCCCAGTCATAAGTAGTTATGAAGTAGTAATGGGTGCTTGTGACTCATAAGTTATCTGGTCAAGGATGAAGCTTCCAATGGTAAGTTGTGTAGGCATAAAGCTCATTAAAAGAAGCTGATGTCTGAAGTTGTTAGTGACCAGCTTTGAAGTTATTGTGAGAAGCGATCATATGTGAAGCTTATCTGGAGAAGCTATCATGCGTGAAGCTTTTTTGAGATAAGCTATCATATGCAAAGCTTATTGGGAGAAGCTATTATATGTGAAGCTTATTTGGAGAAACTATCATATGTGAAGTTTATTAGGAGAAGCTATCATATGTGAAGCTTATTTGGAGAAGCTATCATATGTGAAGCTTATTGGAAGAAGCTATCATATATGAAGCTTATTTGGAGAAGCTATCATATGTGAAGCTTATTGGAAGAAGCTATCATATGTGAAGGTTATTTGGAAAAGCTATCATATGTGAAGCTTATTGAAAGAAGCTATCATATGTGAAGCTTATTTGGAGAAGCTATCATATATGAAGCTTATTGGAAGAAGCTATAATTTATGGAGCTTATTTGGAGAAGCTATCAACTACGAATCTTTTTTGTCCTGTATGAAGCTTCTATGCTTCTTTTTGGGCTTATTTGCTTCTAAGCTTTTAAGCTTGATGTGAAGCTTTTGAGCTTTTAAGATCTTTGGCTTTTTTTGGTGTTTTAAAGATTCTAAGCTTCTGTCTTTTGGTTTCCGCACAAGTTTCTTTAGTTGTCTTAACAAATCTGGTCTGGTAGCTTGCTTGATTTTGTCATGATGGGACAACATAGTAGGGAAGCTACACTCTCTTTGAGGTAGCGTGTGAGTTTTGTTTCATAGAGGGGGCATTCCAAGCTTACAAGGAATGGTTATATATACTTCAAAAGTTGCCCTTCCTTGTTGAATGATGTCTAAACGTTCATGCATAAATGAAATTATCACGTTAGTGAACTTTACTATATGCAAGTAATGGCCTTGAACATAAGTTCTAATAGTTCACTATGTGCCTTGTATGTTGTTGATTCCATAATCCCAATGTTCATGGTAAGCCATATCTTTGTGGGCATCTTGGTCGCGTATCCCAATAACCTTTGGAGTTTTGTTCTAGCCTTTTTCTTTTTGCTAGACAAGAGCTCCTGGATTTTGGTTATAAAATGATGCAGGTTACCTTCCCCAAAATCTTTGGGTATTTGAAGTGTTGTGATGCTGACAGAAGCAATGTGCCGAGCAGGTGGAAGTGAAGCGTGTATAAGAAGGAGCTTCTAGGGTGTGCATGGTGCATGTTGGTGATCTTTTTTTTTCAGTTTTGAGCTTCTTATTTTCAATAAAAGGACATTTTTACACCTTTTTATCCTATGAATATATCTACTATCATGTACTAGTTTAAACATAGTGCAAGTATAGATATATGTTGGACCTTTTCATAAAGTCACTTTTCAAAGAGTGTCAGACCTAGACTTAACCTATGGAAAGTTGTAGAGTAGTACACAAATCAAACCTAGCTCTTAGCTATTGTTTCTTCTTCACAAAGAAAGACATCAGCCTTGTTTGCAACATCTTTGCACACTTTGGTTATAAGAATGCAAGAAACTTTATAAAACAAATCTTACTGGTGATACAAAAGAAAAAAGGTGTTTTTCCATGTGGCCGCCCAAAACAAAGGCATGACTAAAACTTTTCTTGATATGCAAAAAGTCATGATGGTGATACAGATCCATTTTCTCAATAAAGGTGACAGTTAGTGCTAGCTTTTGACTAAAAGGTGAACAAATAGGTTATATAAATCTTTACTATTATCTTCTAGTAAGTCTTTCATAGTAAAAAAAATCTTTAATATCTTTACATATGGACATGACAAATGCATGTGCTTTCATAAAGTGACACCTTGTCACTATTCACATCAATCATGACATCATAGTTGTCACTTTAAGCAGCTTTTACAGCTGTAAAGGTAGACCAGGCAGCTTCTCCCTAGAAGCTGAAATAAGTGGAGAAGCTAGAAGCACGATAGCTTAAGACCAGAAGCACTTACATCCTCACCATAAACACCTCTAATTGAGGACTGATAGTGAAAGTAGGTACGCGGACCCGACTAAAACACATGAATAATACAACATAACAGCTTCTTGCATAGTCCTATAGTCAAGAAGCTAAGAAGGCAACAAGCAATAAGTTATAAGCTCAGGCTCGGAAGCGATAAGCTTCAAGCCACAAGCTTAAATATATAGGCTGAGAAGCTATAAACTTAGGCTCGGAAGCTATAAGCTCAGAAAAGAAGTCAGAAGCTATAAGCTCATGCTCGGAAGCTATAAGCTCAGAAGCCAGAAGTCGGAAGCTATAAGCTCAGGCTCAAAAACTATAAGCTTAAGCTCGAAAGCTACATGCCATGAAGCTTGAAGCCTATAAGCCCGGAAGCTACTACACTAAAGAAGATAAACACGTACCTAGAGTAGACATGGAACATGTGACCAAGCCATACTCGGGCAAAGATATGTCCTTTTATAAAAATGTCCAATTCAATAGTTTACTTGAAATAAGTGTAAATCCTTTTGAACACCTTATTAGTAGATTCTTAGATAACAATGGAAGCTCATAAACTTGGAAACTTCAAAGGAAGTGTCACAACTTCATAAACAAAAAATGGAGCTTGGAAGCTCAAAAAATTTATAAGCTTATAAAGTTCCAATAAGAATCTCATAAACAAGATGTTCAAAATTGAAGGGAAAGGTACTAAGTCACAAGCACCCATAACTACGTCATCACTGCTTATGAATGGGGGCTGACATAGGTACCTAAACTCCCATTTTCTAAGAAATCTAGAAGCTAAAAAGACGAGAAGGTGAGCAACCACACATGTCAAGGTTACTGCTAACACAGTCACAAGCATATTGGCTTGGACATTCCAACAATTAACTTTCTTTTATGCAAAATGAAAAATCATAACATTTAGCTACTCATACCAACTAATATTATTCGTTTTGTTCACTAGAATCTCATGGATTTGTTTGTTATTTTTAGAGTAGAAACTTCCTACAAAGGTCATCCATTATAAGTGGTTCCCACTTAATAATGGAGTTCTTTTCTCATCCACAACAATTGCTCCCAAAACACGTTAATGATGCGGGACATCATTCATAGTCACTGCGTCCAAAACATGTTGACATTTGAGGCGAGGCATGCCCAATATCTCTTATGTGGACAATTTAAAGTTATGTGTGATTTACCTAAAATGTTAAACAAAAGATACGTTTTTTTAATGGTATTAGCCCCTTTTAAAATTATAAATGTAGGTCCGGCTAGGGGAGGATCTAGTCGCCTAATCCTTGTGTACAAACCAACCCGGTTGTGCGGAATCCAACCGAGATAGCAAACCGAGATAGAACACGCAATAACACGACACGCAAAGTTCACCGATTAACACCTCTGTATTAATACGTATGAATGGTCCAGTTACAAGCACAAGGTTTACAGATCAGCTCTATAAACTCTCTCTAACAGTATGTGTGTGTTCTCTGTTTTCCCTATCTGTCCAACTGTCGAAATGAACACAACACACGGGTATTTATACCCAACACAGCAGGTCTGGTCGAAGGATCATGCAGACTAGTCGAAAGATCATCTTTCGACCACAAACAGCTCGAATGATCAACATGAATCACGAAAGATGGGATCTTTCGTGGTCCATCTATCGAAAGCTATCTATCGAGCTCATCATCGAAGGATATAAGGGATCCTTCGATGACACATCCTTCGACCAAAACAACTTACAAACATAATGTTGACTGTTTGGCCAAGTCAAACCGGAGGATGGTTGACTTGGTCAAACTTACAGACTAACAAAGACATCGTTCAGTAACAAGACAAAATACAGACAAAGTACAGACACAAGTGCACCAACAAACTCCCCCTTGGCTGTAGCTTTGTCTCGATCTTCGAGATAGTTTTGTCTTGATCTTCATTCTTGTAGGTCCTTCGTGTCTTCAAGTCTTTGACGTCTCTTCACGTCTTCAATGTCGGAGGATCTTTAATGTCTTCACGTCTTGAAAGCAGAAAGTGTATCAACAAACTCCCCGTTTCATGTAGGAAGTGTGTTGACAAACTCCCCCTTAACATAAGCTCCCCCTTGGGTTATGCTCGTGAAAGACTTGTTCTTTATGAAGTGAGATCCTTGTGGTGTTGATGATGGTCAGCGGCAACTCGATCATCTTCATCATTTGAGTGCCTTCACGTCGTGTCTTCATTCCGAAGCTTGTCATCGACCATGTTCTCCTAGCCTTTAGAATCTGCACATGCAAGAAATCTAAACGCGTAATGAGAACAACCGCCTGGAATATCATAAGCAAACGACACACATGTGACCATTGTTTAATCAAACACCGTCCGACAGTTTGAAAGTTTAACAAAGTTTATCAATTTCAATTTTAACTTTCAACGCTTGCAAATTTCGACCGTTTATGAAGATTTAGTCGTTTTCGGTTTTCGTTCAGGTTTCAGGTAACGAAGACTCGAGCTCCAACATCGTACGATCGAAAATAAGATAGAAATAAAATCTTTTTGGTATTTATAAAGTTTATATTAAAACACGCCTAAAATCTTTTTGGTATTTTTGAATATTTCAAATGTAAAGACTGAAAGCAGTAAATAAATATTTACAGACATTCTTTTTGCGAGTTTCGAGGGTAAGAGAATCATATCAGTGTACGGTCATGCCAAAACGCTCTCTTTGTTCAATTAGTTAACATTAAGATAAGCATCCTATAACAATTATCGGTATTGTTGTCCACTTAAGCTCAACTTATCAGATGTAATCATGGCGAGGGGATACGTTAAGGTATGATTTATACTTACCGACCGGTGTTCATCCACATCACGACACATTCCCGTATCAAGGTATGCACGAGGGTTCATCTTACCGGTGAGTATACCGATTATCATCTGTTTGACCGTATATGATGTGAGAAACTCACTTATTTTGAATTTGAAAACAAGCCCTATGTGATATAATCACTTATTGATGAGGAACTTGGTTTTCATATGCATGAGGGCACAGGAGCAAGTCCGTGAACAGGTCAGTACTTTCGTACAGCAGAGAGACGAACTTGACACCCGGAAAGAATTTGTGATAATTTATCACTTATTTGTTGGACATGTGATTGTTGATCACTTATTGAGGTCGTATGCAGTATGTACACCTATGTATAGTATCATGGAAGATCTAGACTTGCGTCCCCGTTATTTTTTCGGTAAAAGATACAACCATGATACCCAGATGATAAGCAGCATAAAGACCGAATATCTCAGAAACTCGGCAATCTCTCAAACGAAATTTCGGTACTAAGACCATATGCCAATGAATGGTTCCCACCCAGTCCTCAGTCGATTTAAAGTTTATATCACCCTGCACACTTTAAAATGATTGTGAGCCTACCGATACATCTTATATAGAGCTGCTTATCGTTTTTCATTTAAGGTTTAAAGAGGTTTAGACAGACCACTGATGTACTATCACTTTCTCTTTTGCTCGCCAGGAAACTCATTTTTGTTTTTCTATTGTTTTTGTGTTTTTGAAATTTTTCAATGTTTTTGGATTTTTAAATTTTGGATTTACTCCCCCTAAAATCAATAAACTAAGACAAATTTAAAACACAAAGGTATTTACAAAAATGATTTTCCGATGTTGGTTTTACTCTTGCTTGACCTTAATGCCATTTACCAATAATAAATAGTCAAATCTTGATTTGTCAAATGCTTTGGTAAAAAGGTCGGCACGTTGGTCATCGGTGTGGACGTAAGCAACATCGATTAGCCTTTTCTCAAAGCAATCACGTATGAAGTGATATTTGATTTCGATGTGCTTAGTCTTTGAATGCTGCACAGGATTTTTGGTGATCTGTAATGCAGCAGAATTATCAACGTAAATAGGAGTAGTTAGGAATTCAAAACCGTAGTCACGCATTTGCTGTTGTATCCACAGGACTTGGGAGCAACAACTCGAGGCAGCAATGTATTCAGCTTCGCATGTTGACGTAGCGACGCACGTCTACTTCTTGCACTGCCATGTGACTAGGCGATTTCCCAAAAACTGACATCCAGCCGTTGTGGATTTGCCGTCGATTTTGCATCCGCCAAAATCAGAATCACTGAATGCGATCAAGTCAAAGTTATTATCCCTAGGGTACCACAGACCGGTGTCAGGGTAACCCTTCAAATAACGAAAAATCCTTTTTACAGCTGCAAGATGTGAGGCCTTCGGGTTCACTTGATATCTGGCAAGCAGGCACGTTGGGTACATTATATCTGGTCTTGATGCTGTGAGGTACATAAGAGATCCGATCATCGCGCGGTAGTATGAGGGGCTAACATCTTGACCCTTCAAGTCTGGAGTAATTCCGTGATTTTGTGGCAATGGGGTACCAATGGGCGTTGCATCAGACATCTGGAACCGGCTCAAGATGTCACCAACATATTTAGTCTGATGGATGAATATCCCAGACTCTGTTTGTTGTACTTGTAGGCCCAAAAAGAAGGTCATTTCCCCCATAGCACTCATCTCGAATTTATCCTGCATAACACGCTCGAAATCCCTACACAAAGCATTGTTAGTAGAACCAAATATAATATCATCAACGTATACCTGTACCAGTAGAAGATCTCCATCTTGTTCTTTGATGAAAAGAGTGCAGTCGATAAGACCTCTGCGAAAACCGTTCTCCAGCAGATAATTAGATAAGGTTGCGTACCAAGCTCGCGGTGCTTGATGTAGACCATATAGAGCTTTGTTGAGCAACCAAACCCGATCGGGATGGATAGGATCTTCAAAACCTGGAGGCTGTTCGACGTACACCTCTTCTTCCACCACACCATGTAAGAAAGCACTCTTCACGTCCATCTGGTATACCTTGAAACCTTTGAATGAGGCATAGGCCAGAAAGATCCGAATGGCTTCTAGACGCGCAACAGGTGCATACACTTCGTTGTAGTCGATCCCTTCAATCTGACGAAAACCTTGAACGACTAGCCTTGCTTTGTTCCGGATAACGATCCCACGGTCATCCTTTTTGCATTTAAACACCCAACGGGTACCAATCTTCTTGTAACCAGCAGGTTTCTCTACGAGTTTCCAGACACCAAGCTTCTGGAATTGTTGCAGTTCTTCCTGCATCGCTTCAACCCATGAGCTATCTTTCAAAGCATCTTTCCAAGTTCTTGGCTCTTCCTGTGAGACATAACACGCGAAAGACCAATCATTCTGTTGACCAGATTCTCGGATAGTTGCATACAAGCCTGCATTGTTGTTGTTCCGCAACATGTTTCTTGTTTGAACGCCACTTTGTACATTCCCGATGATGTTTTGTTGAGGATGGGTATTATGAATCCTTGTTTCTGGATTATCTTGAACTGGAATATTTGTACCCAGATTGTTGAGATTGAGATCAACAATCAATTCAAGGCCCGGAATTGACGAAGAGGATGATGCAGAAGTTTCAGCTGTTCTAGGAACATCCACTGGAGGTGTACCCTCTGAAATACCATGAACTGCTGTTGGAGCTTCTTGATCTGCATCGAGAAATTCATCATCCTCTGAAGATTCGTTCAATTCGGTAGCATCTTGAAAATCCTCATTGTCGAGAGCATTATTGTTCACTGAAGATGGTTCTTGATTGACTATAATGGGACGAACCAACGGTGAATCTGTTGCATTGTCGCTCTTGAAAAACATCCTTGCCGCAGCACTTTCTTCAACGGCTTCAACATTGATCGAATTGAAAAAGTCATCGTACTCAAACATCCAAGGCTGACCAGGATTTCTAACTGGTAAAGTGTGCCTTTGTACTCTGACTTCAGACCATTCCTCGACCCTTTTAGTCTCTAGATTCCAGACTCTTAAGTTTGGGGTGGAATACCCAAGAAAGTATCCTTCAATTGCTCTTGCCCCAAACTTTCCATTAGGATCGATAATTGTGCAAGGAGCTCCAAACGGTTCAAGATAAGACAAGTCTGGTTTCCGTTTGTTGATAAGCTCAAAGCAGGTCTTGTTGTGCCTTTTGACTGTAAGGACTCGGTTCAACGTATAGCATGCAGAAGACACAGCTTCAGTCCAGAATGGAATGGGTAGCTGCGACTCTACCAACATAGTCCTAGCAGTCTCGATCAATGTGCGGTTTTTACGTTCAGCGACGCCATTCTGTTGAGGAGTATAAGCTGCACTAAATTCGTGAAGAATACCTTTTGAAGTGCAAAACTCCGCCATGGCATGATTTTTGAATTCAGTACCATTGTCGCTACGTATCCGCCTAACCTTCAAGTTGTAAAGATTCTCAATCTGAATGATCAAGTTTTTGATAATACCGAAGGTTTCACTCTTGTGTGCCATGAACGCCACCCAAGAAAATCTTGAATAATCATCAGTTATCACGAGGCAGTATTGATCATTCCTAATGCTTTTGTGCTTGACAGGACCGAACAAATCCATGTGCAAACGTTCAAGAGGAACAGCCACCGTGTTGACTTTCTTTGTAGGGTGTCGCTTCTTCGTTTGTTTTCCTTTCTGGCACGAAACACAGACGTCTTGAAGATGGAAATTTTTAAGAGGAACACCATTCACCAATTCATTTGACACCAAATGATTCATTTTGCGTAAGTGAATGTGGCCCATTCGTCTGTGCCAAGAGATTGTGTCTTTTTCTGTGGCTTTAGAAACGAAACATGTTGCTTGTGCAGACGTTGTGATAGCTTGGCTCATATCAAGGACATACAGATCATTTATCCTTGGAGCCGACAAGAGAATCCATTCTTTTGGAATTTTGAAGCCGGGTTTCAGCACATAACATCCATTAGCATCAAAGTGTACTGAGAACTGCTTGTCACAAATTTGAGAAACACTAAGAAGATTGTGATCAAGTTGTTGCACAAAGTTGATCTTGTCAAAGCTAACAACCCCGTTGGAAATCATTCCTTCACCCGTTATATATCCGCCCTTATCTCCAGCAAAAGCAACATAACCTCCTCTAATAGATTTGACATCGTAGAGAAGCTTCATGTCGCCTGTCATGTGCCTGGATGCCCCACTATCAACAATCCAATGACTACTGATAGTTCCTCCTGGAACACCCTGCACATAAACTTAATCAATTAGTTGGAGATGGGGACCCAAGCCATTGTGGTCTTGGGTCTTCCATTTTTATCAACAACAATAACTTCCACTTTTTGATGATTCGGAAATTGTGATGGTCCCCCTGATTCAATAACAGATTTTGGTTTCCAGGTCTGTTGAGTTTTACCAGTTTGATTGTTTGAAAATTTAACTTCGTGATTGTTTGAAGTTTTTGAACTTTCTGGTTTAACTGAAACAGATTGTTTTTGAACCACATCACTTTTAATCGCCTTTTCAATTTTCTTGACCTGTTGGTGTTTCTGTTTCTTTTCCCTTTCTCTTATGAGTCGAGGATCTTGCTTTACAGAAACAGATTGCTTGCGGTCAGTTGGGCCACGGGGATCATCAACTATGCCTTTTTGTTTATGAAGATACGGGCAATTTCGAACAATATGCCCGATTGTTCCACATTCAAAACATGATCTTCGTTCAACAAACCCCGAAGTATCATGTGGTCGTCTTGCTGATGATGAACTTTGTGATCCCGAGGTACTAGGTTTTGAACAACTTGGTTCATTCCTTTTCATCACTGTTACTTTCTGGACAAAATCTAAGTTAGATTGATTTGCAAATTTTTCAATTTTGTCCGTTCCCTTCGATTTCACAAAGTTCACATTCTTCTTCTTCTTCTGATTCGGCTTCTTTTGATTTTGAGTCGGTGCCTTACCATTTGTTTTGGTATGGTTTTGCTGTTTTGGCACTGTTGGTAATTTCCTGTTCCCAAATTGTTTTCTAACTTCAGCCTTTGGGATAGGAGGACACTGTGTGACTTTAACATGTGGTCCTGTCTTTCCCAAAAACTTACTTGTAGAATTTTCAAAGACTTTACTGATTAAAGATTGATTAACATTTTTAATAGGAAAATCTTTGTCTGAATAGATCTTATCATCACCAACAAGAGTGTACAGCAAATCCACACTCTCCGACTCTTTTGCTGATGTGGACTCGGTTGGAACAGTCTTAGCAGGTTTAGTGGGAGGATCACATAGGATATGATTCTCAAGAGGTATGTCCTCTTCTTTGATCACTGCATCAGACTTTTCCGAATCAGTATCATCAGACTCATCATCAGAAGAATCAACATCCTCAACCACAACTGGAGGATCCTGATTCTGTTCAGCAGTTACAAATGTATCTGCTGACACATCTGAATCTGACGATACTTCTTTCTTATATCCGAGCCCTGCTGCAAATTCCTCAACGTCCAAAGGAACAGATGGCTCAAAGTGAGTCCTATACTCCTCATCAGGCAAAGCATCAAAATTGTTTCTCACTGGTGGTGGACATTTCTTGTAACCTATGCATGTGACATCCTTTTTCTCTTTCTGAACATCAATGATGTGATCCAACACATAGCTAGAACTCAAATAACTGTCTAACTTGAGTCGGATCGCCTCACTTTCAGTTTTAACACAAGCCATTTCTTTTTGCATTACCTCAAGACGAGTGATATACAAATTAATGTCCGTTTGTTTTCTGGAAACCATTTTAGTTAACTCTGTTTTATCTTTCTTCAATGTTTCAATCATTGATTTATATCCCTTTTCATGGTTTTCATAAAACATATTGGCTTCAGTGCACTTTGAAATATCAACTGTCAATTTCTGATTATGAATAAATGTCACATCATATTTCTCTTGCAAAGCCTCGTGTTTGCTTTGCAATTCACACCACCTATCATTCACAGAAACATGTTTGTCTTGCAATTCAAACAAACTAGCTTGTAAAGCATCGTGTTTGCCTTGCAACTCAGACATGTTTTCTTCCAACTCAGCACATCTAACATGCAAACTATCACAGTTATTACAACTAACAGAAGTGGGCTCGTTGACACATACCTGACTTGATGAACTGTCGACATTCGCCATAAAGGCTGAATGGAGAGAAGACGAAGAATAAGCAGCTTGATCCACCAAAATAGATCTTCTTTGAATTCCTGCTGCAGCTTCCTCCAAAAGCTCATCAAAATCAGCAGCATCGACTGACGCACTTGTTGTGTCATCCACCTGATCATTGCCTGAAGTTGAGGATTCTTCATCCGAGCTTCCACTATAACCGGAAGAGTCTTCATCCTCAGAAGATACATCACCATTGGTGGAAGATTCTCCACCACTGGCGTGTTTAAGATCATTAACCACTTCATCAAAACAAGCGGTTCCATCTGGTGCATCGTTTCCCAACTGGATTGACCAATCACAACCTTCGTCTACCTGAACCACTAGTGCCTGATTGGCATTTGATGGTCCTGCCTGAGTCTGATTATTGACAGGCACCAATGTGCGAACATTGTTCCTGTTCTGGTTCTGCTGGTTGCCTTGACCTCTGAAGGGATTCTGGTTCCCATGTTGAGATGGCCTTGTACATTCACGCTTGAAATGGCCACGTTCACCACAGTTGAAGCATTTAACAGCTTGTTTATCGAACCCATACTTTGTGTCTTTCTTGCTTTCCAAGCTGGTTCGCCCCGTTCTTTCCATGAAATCCTTTGCTCGCCTAACAGCACTGGCGAAGGCCCACTTAATATCCATCATCTCCATCTCTTCCTTGTCTATCTGCTGATAGTCTTCTTGAGTCAGATTAATGTTGCCAATCTGACCTTCTACTAAACCACAGTATGCGCTCACCAAAGTGTTTAGCAGCTCCATGTGTTCCTTAGCTACTTCCACACTAACTTTTGAGAAGCTTGAAGTGTCGAGCCGTACTGTATTTGGCTTAGATTGCTGACTAGCAGATGATGTACTTCCATAACAAGCTTGCTGCTGTGGAGGATGAAGTGGATTCCCGTACATGTCTGTTGGTACGGTAGATTGAACAGGAGGAGGAGGAAGTGGATTCCCATACATGTCGGTTGCTCTGATAATTTGTTGGCTTTGCTGTTGTGGTGCTGGTTGAGGAACTGGATCAAGCGGATTCCCATACATATCTGTTCGTGCAGGCTTGACTGGAACTTGGATAGTATTTCCAAACATGTCTGTGGTAGACACAAACGCTGTTTGAATTGGAGCGTGTGAAGCAGGTTTTGCAGAAGTGCTTGAAGTTCCATAATACATCTCTGGATTTTGTGGCACAGCAACTCTTTTCGCCTTCAGAGTTTCTTCCTGATTCTTGTTCTCCAGAATTTGAACAAAGTCATTGAAACTTGTTGTAGCTAACGTGCCATTATACTTCATGATTTCTAAGAATGTATTCCACTGAGGTGGCAATGCATCTGCAAACTTCTTTACAATCTCTGCTGGAGTTACAACAACCTCAAAGTTTGACAATTCAGTCAGTAGATGATTAAATCTACTCGTCAAGTCTCCTAAAGACTCATTCTCCATACAGATAAAGCCATCAAACTCTTTCTTCAACAGTTCTTTTCTCAATTGGCGTGTCGCTTCATTTCCTACGCCCCTTGTCTTCAACGCGTCCCACAACCTCTTAGTTGTCTTGTAACTGACAAACTGATGATAAATGTCTTTACTCAATGCTTGAGTAAGAATGGCATACGCCTTCTTTTCCAAGTCATAGATCTTCTTTTGATCTTCTGTGAGGTCTGCAAATGTAGCAGCAGATGATGCAGCAACCTCTATTGTTTGATCAAAATCTGTAATAAACCGCAACCACAACTCTGTATTCTGACCAAGAACGTATGTATGAAATCTATCAATCCATCCTGGATATTCATATAAATGCATCAACTTGGGAGGCCGATTTAAACTTCCCGTTTCACTCTCACTTAAGAGAATGCTTTGAATACTTGGAGTTTGATTTGATACAAATGCCCATTGACCGGTAGACATGGCATTAGCTTGAGAAGATACTGATGCGGAAGATGACGGAGCACCAAAATACATATCCGTATTTACCATAGTACCCCATCTTGGATTCATTTTTGATCAGCCGAAAGATACCTGTCGAAAGACACTTTGAAAACCACAAACTGTTAAACACAAACAGACTAATGATCGAAAGATCAACACCTGTTCGAAGGATCAACAGGGTTCGAAAGATCTCTGTTGAATTTCGAACAATGTTTTTCGAAAGATTCTCCAAACGAAGGATCCTTATCTTTCGAAAAAGTACTGTACACCGAAAGATGATTTCGAAAGATGACTTCGAAAGACTCCCCAATCGAAGGATCCTTGTCTTTCGAAAATGAACAGTAGACCGAAAGATGAATGTTTCGAAATGATTCCTTGGTTCGAAGGATGATGATCTATCGAACCTCCACTGATCGAAAGATGGTCTTTCGAGTTCGAAGGATATCTTTCGAACGGTTCTGACACAGTTGACAAACGGTGACAAGTTGGTGAAAAAGTTGACGGGTTGGTGAGAACTTTCGGCAGAAAGTATGTTCAGACCATATCTTCTGAACATGCAGGTTTCACCAATCAAGTAATGTCCAATATTTTAATCAGTTTACTCTTCCCAACACACAAACACTTAGAAATTTAAAATTTTAAGATCAAAGGTGTAGTTTTTATGAAGAACACAATGAAGATAGCAAGAACACTTATAAATTTTCGGTGAAATTTAAACTACCAAACACAAAATTTTGCTAAAATGTTTAATGAAAACCATAAACTAACATGAGAACATGATGAACAACAAGGTTTTCAACAAAACACAAAGCAAAAACAGCCCGGTTTTCCAGAAAACATAAACTTCAAATACCCGGAAAAACACCCGAAAACACTCGGTTTTAACAAGGAGAAGAGCCAAGGCTCTGATACCACTTGTAGGTCCGGCTAGGGGAGGATCTAGTCGCCTAATCCTTGTGTACAAACCAACCCGGTTGTGCGGAATCCAACCGAGATAGCAAACCGAGATAGAACACGCAATAACACGACACGCAAAGTTCACCGATTAACACCTCTGTATTAATACGTATGAATGGTCCAGTTACAAGCACAAGGTTTACAGATCAGCTCTATAAACTCTCTCTAACAGTATGTGTGTGTTCTCTGTTTTCCCTATCTGTCCAACTGTCGAAATGAACACAACACACGGGTATTTATACCCAACACAGCAGGTCTGGTCGAAGGATCATGCAGACTGGTCGAAAGATCATCTTTCGACCACAAACAGCTCGAATGATCAACATGAATCACGAAAGATGGGATCTTTCGTGGTCCATCTATCGAAAGCTATCTATCGAGCTCATCATCGAAGGATATAAGGGATCCTTCGATGACACATCCTTCGACCAAAACAACTTACAAACATAATGTTGACTGTTTGGCCAAGTCAAACCGGAGGATGGTTGACTTGGTCAAACTTACAGACTAACAAAGACATCGTTCAGTAACAAGACAAAATACAGACAAAGTACAGACACAAGTGCACCAACAATAAAACTATTATGCATTTAGTTATCTAGTATGTTTGTGTCTCAATTGATAGTCAGTTTGTAGAAATTCAATATATTAACCAAATCAGCTAGGTTTGGATTTCTATTAAATCTAAAATTTTACTTAAGCTCTATTTTGGCTTAACCATAAATGATATTAGATTGGGTTTTATAAACAAAAAAAAAAGCTTAAGACTGTGGGGTGTGGGAGGCTTGGGTTTGGGGCATTGATCGACAAGTGGCAGCTGTGGGATCTACAAGGTGTGGTGTGGCGTGGTGGGGTTGCGGCTGGGTGTGGGTTGGCGTAGCTTCGGATGGCGTGGCCAGCCATGTGTATTTTTTTTAGTTTTTTTAACTATTTAAAATTTAATTTAACTAAAATAGAAGACTACATATAATTTTTTAAAAACTACAAATAAAATTAAGAAAAAACTACATAAAAGTAAAAAAAGCTACATAAAAGTTAAAAAAAAGATTAAATACTTCATGATTTATGAATATCATATTTTTTCAAGATTTCTTGTTTCATTTGCAACGTCAATTCCAATTCTGGGCCGCTAAGGTGATCGACGGGCATGACGAGAAATTTCATATCCTCACGTTTTTCTTTTAGAGATGTTTTTTATCGTACGCTGCTTAGATATTTTTCCTCATCTCGATCCTTTGTTGTTTGATGAAATTGAATGTGTCGATTTTCGTCCAAATTTCTTCCAACTGGTCGATGTACAATCCTTTACCCGAGGCCGAGCTAGGGGCCGAACCCGAGGCCGAACCCGATGGCGAACACGATCCCTCTCTTTGAAGCCGCTTTTTTGATGTCACACCCCAACCGATGGCGGAAACATCGGTGTGAAACGAAAATGAGATTGCTCAAGACTTCATAACACTAAATGTGACAAGTATTTAATAAATAATTTCATTTCATTACTAACATCAAGTACATTGCTTGAAATTGCAACACAACAAGTTTGAAACGAACAAATTACAACAATTATCGAATGACTAAACTAATAAACACAAATTTAAATTTGATGCGTTTCTAGGCATCCTACTAAGTTTCGTGCATCATCATCATCAAATCCTGCAACACGTTTTAAAGTATAGTTCAATACAAAAGTATTGACGAGTATACAAGTTTTGAGTTCTAGCATAAGTATATAAACTAAACTATCCACATGACAAACTTAGTTAACAAGATTAACGCATTACTGCCATGTGAATAAACAAGTTAACCCAAAGATTACCGTAAGTATGAATGAATGACTTAACATGACCTCAAGAATACGGGCGGTGCGTTACTCATATAGCGCTATACATATTAAGGGTAGGCTCGTACGAAGTTAATGACAAATTTATCACAAAAAGAATAACCCCAGAATAACAAATCAAGTATAACGTATTAGCATGCATGTATTGGATTGTTGTGTAATTGCATAAAGTATGTGTGTTTATGTAAGTTTGTATAAGGTAAACATGTTGCACCCAAAAGTGTAAACGAAAAAGGGTGTCGAGTATACTCACAATTTTGCAAAGCTTTTCGATTATCCGTGAGTGACGAGTTGTTTGAGAATGGGGAATCGAAGGTAACGTTATACGGTGTTTATCTTAGATTCAGGATTTAGAATTCAAGTACAAAAGTATGTTATGCATAAAAGTATATCTAGTCTAAGTACTCGTTTTGACAGTAAGTTGTATGTGATTTCATGGGTCCTAGTTTGCTCATTAGAATCAACAACGATAGACTTAGAATCATAGATAAAGTAGCCTAAGTTCATGACAAATAATCATAACCCGATTATCATCATGAGTTCAGCCATGTTTGTGTGTGTGTGTATATATATATATATATAACTATATAATAATCCTAAAACTAAGTCCATCATAGATTGTCATATAAGTCAAGCATGGAGGATTAACCTCATTGTATGATTCACCACTATAAAAATCATCACAAGGATGATTCGGAGGGTCATGAATGAAAGAAATAACAACTAACTAATATATTATCAAGTAGCCAAGTAAGACCTAACCCGGGTGAACCACCACAACATGGAAAGAGTTAACTAAGTGTTGGAGGCTAGGCGGGGTTATGTTACTTTGATACTAGGAAGCTACTTGAGTGTTCATACACAAAGTTCACAAGTGAGGTAGTGGAACTAGGTTAGAAAGCTAAAGCTCCCACGGTTCACACTTTTACAAGACACAAGTTCAACCATATGGAAGATGGTGAATCATGTATGTTTTCAACACTTGAATATAACATGTATAAACTTAAAGTAAAGAGTTTTGAACTCATAACTTGATGGAAATCAACCTCAACACAAACCCACAACTATAGACTAAGTTGTGAGCTTGGTGGGTACATGTAACACCCCAAAACCCGAATGCTTATGTTCGTTAAATATTATGATATGGTACATCAAGAAATAAATAATTAGGTTATTTAACCTAGTTAAAATTATGGTAGGGACAATCGAAGAATGAAAGTTATGCCTTATAATTAACTAAGTGAAACTTTAAGGGCTAAATGTGTAAATTAAGCAAATAAAGCATATGAAAAATAAAACCCAGTGATTTGGGTGGGAGTGTGGTCACGAGAAAAGCAGGAGAAGGAGAAACTCTTCTCCTTCAACCTAGCACAAGAAATTCCTTCAATTGAGGGTGTTGCAAGCCAAGAATCATATGCATGAATCTGAATGTGCAACCATTTAAGCCTACTAATCAAGTGGTAAGTTGTAGATTTTCGATTTGATGATCATTGATGAGATGGGTTATGTTTAATCCTTGAGTCTATGTGAAATTAGAATGGTAATGGACTAGAACCATCTCATGTAACATGAAGTGTGTTCGAATTTCTGATTATATTGATGATTTAATGAAAACCCACTTGTAGAAGTAATGTTATGAAGATGATGTTGCATGTGCTAAATCAAGTATAGTTTTGATATATAGGGAAAAGATCAAATAGGAAGATTAATTTCGCTAGGAAGGATATGAAGCAATAAGAGGATGACATGTGGCAAAGATGAAAAACATAAGGAGGGGCATTTTGGTCAAAACTCACCATCTTAAAAAAAAACCCAGCATCTGCAATTCATTTCTCTTACCCGTATACTCAAATCCACCATTTTCAAAACTATAAACTACCTTGAATCGGATTTTGCAATCCGTCGATATAACATCTTGCCAAAGCGTTTTCTTCTTGAGGCGTCCACTTTATTTGTGTTCGTTGACTGACCGCTAGTGCTTTCTCTTCATCCGTTTTTTTCTTGTGACTTCTTTTTTTGGCCGGTTTGGATGACGAACCACCAACGTCTTGCGGTTGTGTTTCGTGTATGGAATCGGGTTGGGAAAGGTTAACGGGAATAGATTAATCGTCATATGGAAAGTTCGTGAATACACGGTTTCCTATATATGACGTGATTCCCGCTAGTTCGGGACATGGTGAGTAGACTAAACCTTGAGGATGGACGCGGTTTGTTGGCTGGCGGTTTTGTGGTGGGCTAGGGTTCCGGTTCTCTTGGTAACCAAAGGGGTTGGTTGGGTCGTAGTTTCGGTTAAATGGATGCATTGTCGAGGATTAAGTGGGTTAATTTATAAAAAAAAAACATAGAGATAGAAGATAGAGATGTAGAGAAGTGGTAAAAAATTATAAAAAAGGGGTGAGTATTTATAAGGTATAAAAAAGAAATAATTTTTGTTTTAAATAAACTAGCCGTTGGCCAACGACTTCCCCAAACGGTCCAATTTCACCAACCAATCCTAGCCAGCTACCTCAGACCCTCCCTCCACCTAACGTCGGGCTTTAAAGTCACGCAAGCGGGGCAACGCCGTGACCAACGCTGGCACGGTGTGGGTTATCCAGCATTGCTTGGCATCCCCCGCCCCAACCAACGCCCCACACCGCTAGTCTAAGGTTAACCTAAACTAAAACTTAGTATGATTGGTAAAAGCCACAAGCATTATACCTAATTATAAAATGTTTGCTAAAAGTATTATATTATACGTAAATGTAATTCAAAAGAAAAGAATATGGAATTACTTTACACAATTAAAAGAGGTTTCCTACGTATGAAATGGTGGAAGCCATAAATGGATGTGGAATCCTAGTGGATTGTGTGTGTTGGATTGCATTCCAAACCACCAATGATTTTTTCACTTTCATCAAAAAAGTGAAACAATTTTAGTTTAAAATGTGTACTTCAATCGGTATTCATCTTTAGAGTAATAACTTTTTGTTAACATGATTGTTAATATGAATATTTTAACTCATGAAACATTTTTTTCCATTTAGTCTTTATTTATATAAAACTAAACGGGGACTTAATTATCAAAAAAAGTAATTACATAATAGATCTATAATCAGTAATTATTTATACTAAAATATGACAAATGTATATGCTCTTGATGAGTAGAGTAGGTGAACAATTGAACATGATAAATTAGACTTATAGTACGTGTTGCACTCGTTGGGGACTGGGGGGCCAACATGCATGTGTTAAATTCTGTGTGTGGTGTTTTTAAAAGAGTGAACTTCTGTTTTGCTTTCTGTGGTTTGGTCATTTTAACAGTTTTGCTTCAAACCTTTAAAAATAGCAATTTTCCTCCAATAGTTTGCTATGGTTTTTCCATTTTGCTCTCCGCGGGGAGCAAAATGGAAAAACATACAATTTGGATGGAGTTAGAGGCGGGGAGTAAAATGGAAAAACCGTAGCAAACTATTGGAGGAAAATGGCTATTTTTAAAGGTTTGGGGCAAAACCGTTAAAGTGACCAAACCACATGGAGCAAAACGGAAGTTTACTCGTTTTTAAAATATAAAGGGTATAGAAAGTGGTTGTGAGTGTAGGAGAGAGAAAATGTTATTGTTCATCTGTATATTTGGGGGAATACTCTTCACCCCCTATAATTTTTTAATATATTTTGAAAGTGCTTGTGAGTGGAAGAGAGATAAAAGGTAATGATAAAGGTATAAAAAAATATTATTTAATTGAAAAGAAGAGAGAAACTGTAGTATTTTTTAGTGTAATTTAGGGTGAAAATATAGTGAGATGGATGTGAAAGCTCTTAAACAATCCTGCAAACATATGACACCTTAGTTAGCAGAACTTATATAATCAATGTTTCAATTTTCAGAATTTCATAGCTAATTGGTTTCTGTTATAAATTTTTCAGTTAATTCGATTATTGAGAAAATATTTCGGTTAAACCGGTTAAACAATGACTTTTTAGCTGGGTAAATTCAACCTAATATTTAATATTGATTAATTTGTAACTAATTATATCTCAGACCAGTTAAATTATTAGCAATCATTTAATTCATAAAGAAGAATAAGAGACAACTAATACGTTTCATATAAACAAATATAGCAAAACTTTTGCGATAAATAATATATTATTCGAAAAAATAAAAAAGTATAAAATGTGGTTATAGTGTTAGTTTGGTTGGTTAATATGGTCATTTATACAGACCTAAACACAATTGAACCAAACAAATCAGTTAGAAGAAAATCATTGGGCTTGTTTGGCTAAGCTTATTTAACTTAAAAAGGACTTTTTGTGAAAATGATTTTTGAAAATGAGTTTTTAAAAAAATGTTTGGATTAGCTTATGGGGTGGGAAAAGCCAATAAATCAATAAGTTGTTTTTTAATGCGTAGGGCAGAGTTATAAGTTCCACAGGGGTAATTTGGTAATTTCATTTTTTCAAAGTTATAAGCTGCTAAAAAAGTCACAATTCTGACTTCTCAAAAATGATTTTTTCTCCTATATAAAAAGTCATTTTGAAAAGTTCTTTTGGGTTTGCCAAATACCAATTCTCCTTATTAGCTTTTTGTAAAAGTCAATAAGTTATAAGTTGGGGTGGAAAAGCTTAGCCAAACATGCCCATAATCGAACATCAATTTCTCAAGTGATACAACTATTTCAGTTTGGTTTTTTTAGTTAGTTTGGTTATGATTCATTTATTTGATTTTTATCAACACCCTATATGTGGGATGCCATAATGTCATATGAATTTGTTCCAACTCTACATCCATTCTTTTTTTTTTATTTAAAAAAAATAGATTTTACGATTCCCACTCAACAAATTAGTCATGATCACAGTTTCAAGTTATTTTCTAGAATTCATAAGGTGATGTGAGATGTTTAACTAGTTTTCTTGACATGCCTTTTTTTTTTTGTTTTTGTGGTTTGTATCATTCCCCTTAATTGTTCATTTTCACAATTAAATTTTGTTTGAATGTTTCAAGAATGAATCATATATATATATATATATATATATATATATATATATAGTGGAGGGTTCAAATGAGAAGAAATTCTTTGTAAGAAGAAAAAAGAATAAATTTCAACCAATAGAAATGCTTCATTAGACTTCATTTAATATTTGTACTTAATGTAACTATAAGGGTATATTAGTAAACTTACATACATCATTAATTGGTAGTTTCATCTTTAATAACTAACTATATTAAATTTGTAACTTATTTTTAAGATATATATTTTTCACAAAAAATAAAAATTCATTTAAAGTGTAGGATAAAATGAGGCGTGTAGGATAAATTACGAGTTGTGTAGGATAAATTTCAATATGTGTAGGATAACTTTTGATGTGTGTAGGCAAAAATATTTAGTGTGGAGGATTATAGTCTTAATGACTAATTAATTAGTCAAACATAATAATAAATGAGATGAGAAAAAAAAACTATTTAATGTTTTACAATTATACCCTTTTATTCTTTTTCTTCTCAATAAAATTTTCTTCTCAAATGAACCTTCCCATATATATATATATATATATATATATATATATATATATATATATATATATATATTAAAATTAGTCTTTATAACCTACACTTGTTGGTGTGTATATAGGGTTAGGTTCATTTGTGAATAACCCCCTTGATAGTGAACACTAGTGAACTATATTAGCTCTTGATTATCAATACACAAGTGTATACACAACTGTAAATCAATGGTCAGGATTTGATAATGAAAATACACTAGTGTATGTTACGATTTGATTATGTAAATTAATGGGCAGGATTTGTTCACTCAGTTCACACATACACTAGTGTTCATTCTAGAACCCCACCCTATACATATATGAGATGGTTCATTGGGGAACACTAAAAAGTGAGGAATCGAGGAACCATACATTTAACATGTTAAATTAACTTAACATGTTAAAAATTAATGTTTTCTAAAAAAATTCGGAGCTTGATGTGTCTGAAAGACAACATGTTTTCATAGTGTTTAAACCCGCATTTTGATAGTTGTTTGTTGTAAATATTGCTTGGAATAGATTAAATGTTTGTTTCTAAGTGTTTTACAGGTTCCTAAGTGAACTGAAGGATTTCGGGCCAGAATTAGAGATTACTAAAGTTGTGCAGAAGGCAGGCCCAATCCACTAGCTTACGGGCCGTGAACAAGAGTGCAAGCTATGAGTTTTGGGCCCCAAGTTAGTGCACCGACCTAAAGATTTGAAACCCTAGAGCCAAAAGAGAACACGTGGTAAGTTTAAGAGTCATGACTCGGGTCTTGTTTACGGGTCGTAACTCGCCCAAAACTACACATGAACTGTATTGAAGGAATAAGATGTCGTTGAAACCTTAAGGAGTGATGCACTTAGAAGAGAATTGCAAAAAAAGGGTTGTTGAAGAACAAAGATTCAAGATCGGATCATTCGGAGGAAGATTCAAGGAAGAATACCGTATAGGAAGTCGAGAGATCGATCCTTACTAAGTTAGACCCTTCGTATTATCATTTTCCTTTTGATTTCAACCATGTATTCATTAAATTCAATAGTTGTGTTTGTTACTATGAGTAGCTAATCGTGCCATAGCCAGTTAGGGTAAGATGATTCTTAATACTTTGCATTGAATTGGTTGATTATTTTTATAAATGTGTGTTTTTAGTAAGGTTTGCTTATGATCTTGTGATAGTGTAATATGTATGTTGAGTATTGATGTTCAAATGAGTTTCTGTGGATGATTTAGATCTTTCTATGAGGTTATGCATGTTAGATCTGCTTTTTTATCCTTAGGCTATATATCAATCGTTAGTCTAGGGCTGGAAGCTTAGTAAGCAAAGGACAAACTTGTTTGGGTATTGGTAATTCATATGGGTCACCTATAGAAAGAATCTGATTAAAAAGATTTAGAAACTAGATAAAGGCTTGCTTTAAATTGAGTAACCTAGATACTAATTCGTCAAGTTCGTTAATCTATGGTTACTAAAACAATATAAGAGACTCTTAGATCACAATAAATGACTTAGTTACCTAAAACCGGATATTCGGGTGTCTATAGCCTGATTATTTAGGAACATGGGGCTAACATACGAGGGCTCTAGCTTTTTAACACTACACCCTTATCACTAGTGTCAACTATGATGAGTTTTTCATAAGAACCATAATCAATTGTTTTGCAAATGTATTAAGATGATTTTGAACCTAATTGGTTATCTTTCTTATATACGTTTTCATAAACTTAATGAGCAGTTTGTTTTAGTATTTTCTTGATCATAAAAAGTTACTCAGATTAAATATAACGAAAGAGGATAGGTTAATAGATTTCGTGTCCACGAATTGATACTTGGGTACTTACCTTAGCTATACTATATTCTGATAGGTACACTTGCCTAGAACGTGTGTAGACAGTAGTTGTGGTTTTTACCTTAAAATTGATCTGTATTTGTGTGCAATTTATTTGTTACTTTCTAAGCATGTCAAGTTTTTGGCGTCATTTTCGGGGACACGTCACTCTTTTATATCTATCTTTATAGTAGTAGTTTAGCCACTTAGTGAGGTTTATTAGTTTTCTTTGTTTAGAGTTCTCTATGTGCTTTGTTTTCTGCTTTCTTTCGTGTGCCTTAGTGCTTTTAGTGTCTTAGAATTCACTTAGGAATAGCGGCAGAACGAACCATTTCGGAACATGTATGTCCGTCTGCGGATGCGATTAGGAACAACATCATTAGACCACGAGTTGGAGCGAACAACTTCACAATACTGACTTAGATCATCTCAATGATTCAGCGCTTGTGTCAATATCATGGACTTGCAGACGAAGACCCAAACAATCATATTAATAAATTTCTTGAACTCTACGATACCTTCAAAATCGAAGAAGTATCCGATGATACAATGAGATTCCGTCTTTTTCCATTCTCACTGGTAGGAAAAGCCCTCTCATGGATTAGTTCTTTAGCCCTGGTTCTGTCACCACTTGGACAGACATGGCTGAAGAATTCCTACAAAAATTCTTTTCTCCCTCTAAAACAAATCGCTTACGTAGCATGATTTATGGCTTCGAGCAAGAGGGATACGGAAATTTCTTATATTTCATGGGATCGATACAAAGAGCTGCAAAGGAATTGCCCTCATCATGGTATGGAGCCATTGGTCGTTATGGATACTTTTTATAATGCTCTTTGCACTCCATCTAACAAAACCTGGATACAGTAGCTGGAGGTGTTTACTCTGACTTAACTCCTACTGTTGCTCGTGCTCTTATAAAAAAGATCTCTGCAAATGATTATCCATCTAGGAGAGATTCTAGATCTTCAAGAAAGGCCGATGTTTGAAGTGTAGATTCAAATGCAAAGCTTACAACCTAAGTTGAAGCACTCACTACGTAGATTGAAAAGCATATAATGAAACAAGGGATGGCAGTACCTATGGAGCCACTTATGCGACTGAAGATTGTCCTATAGCTATGCAATCGGGGGAAGTTTACTTCATAGGTGACCGTTCAGGTATCCATTCAATGCTAATAAAGGGAAGCCTAGGGTTATCAGGAGAGATAATAGGAATTCATTCCCAGCCTCTTACACACAAAGTAGTGGATCTAGAGATAGGAAGCCTAGTCTACAGGAAGTCCTCGTGTATTTTATCCAAGAGAATGGGGATATGATGAGCAAGTATGACCAAGAGCTAGTAGGACACATAACTGCCATTTAAAATATAGAGAAGGTCCTGACTCAACTAGCCGCTAAGGATTCAAGATTGAACTCCCAATCTCTACTAACAAGGAAAAGCTGACAATTACGCAAATGAGTGAATTGAAGAAAAAGAAGGATAAGGTGGAAGAGCGTGAAGTTGACCTTCCTTACCTAAGCGCCAATTGAAGGATAAACTCGAAAAGCAATATGGTAAGTTCCTAGCAATGTCTACAAAGTTGCATATTAACCTTCCATTCATGGAAGCATTGGCCCAAATGCCAAAATATGCAAAATTTATAAAGGACTTACTATCTAACAAGAAAAAGCTAGAAGATATATCTACTGTGACCCTAAATGAAGAATGTTCAGCAGTCTTGCAGAACATATTACCACAAAAAAGTAGTAGATCCTGGCAGTTTTACTATCCTATGTTTAATAGGGGATATATCAGTCAACTAAGCTTTAGTTGATCTAGGAGCAAGCATAAATCTAATGCCTTATTCAGTATTTGCTAAGCTTAACCTAAGGGAACCAACTCCGACTCAAAGGAGTATCCAACTAGTTGACCGTTCGATCAAATATCCAAGAAAGATAGTAGAAAACATGCTTGTAAAAGTAGATAATTTTGTTTTCCCAGCCGACTTCGTCATCCTTGATATGGACGAAGATAAGCATGTACCCCTAGTTTTGGGATGACCGTTCTTGGCCACCAATAGAGCTTTGGTGGATGTGGTTGAAGGAAGACTAATTTTAAGAGTAGGAAATGAAAAAGTAGTGTACGAGTTGGAGGAGCTAATGAATCAAGCCTATGACAACTCGTTGATCTACAAAGAACGAATGCAGAAAATCCATGTGTGACAACTCAGAAATCTTTCTTAGCTCAAAACTCTTGCTCACTCAATTTCCGGGACGAAAATTCCTTAAAGTTGGGGATAATGTGACATCCTAGAAAAATCAGGTATCATTTCTGATTCGGTTCTTTATATTGAATATTTTATTTTATAAAATATAATTAAAACACTCTCGGCCACTAGTGGTTTATAAATTATGCGACGTTTAAAACACGAACCTAACCCGAACAAAACCCAACCCGCCACCCAACCCATTTCGGTTAACAAGCCCAACCCGCCACCCATCCCCTCTCGGCCCAAACTAACCAAACCGCCCTACCCCCTTTTGTTTTATAATATGTATGTATGCATGAGAGTTGAGAGATTAAAAAAAATAGCAAACCCTAATTCCTTCCTTCCCCCCTGGTGCGACGGCAGCAGGAACATACCCCCTTCAATCGATTGTTACTCTCTCTCCCTCTCTAGTCCTCTCATACTTTGATCAATGTTAGCGTGTTTATCATTGTTTTGATTTGAGTTTCTTCGATGTACTTGGCTTTGTTTTTGCATGATGATTGATACTTGGTGTTTATGAGAATAATTATGATCTAGGGTTTGCTAGAAATCATGTTTTAGTATGTTTTGGTGTGACAACTGTCAAAAATCCAGGTATCCGTACAATTAATTAATTGTGATTAGTGCCTAATGACTGTGCTGAATTTCAATTAATTGCTTTCTGATTTCTGCTATATACATGCATGTGCATCATACATTATTTAATGTCATGCTAGTATTGCATGAAATCTATATTGCCTGGAAAGGTGCATTAAGTATAGTTAGCATGGTTATCTGATAGATCGGGAAAGTGCTCAAAGAAGTCAGCACATAGATAAACAGTGCATTAAGATACAGAATGAGCCAGGAACTAAGTATGAAACTAGTATAGTGTATAGGAAAGTAAGGATCACAAAACTGCCTTTATAGTGATAGTTTAAGTGCCAGAAAGTGCCTAAAACTCACCCTAAGTGCTGAATTCAGCAAAATTCAGCAAAAATTCAGCAATTTAACACACTAATGTAATGCAAAAAAATGATTAAATGGTCCTGAATTCTTTCCTAAGTGTCGGGAATCAATAGTGTCACAAAAAGATACATAAAGCACCTTAAACTGCGTAGTTTAGCACTTTAACGAATCAGTAACCAACCGAACAACCGGACACTACCCGAAACACCAAATTTACACTAGAAGCACTGTTTTAACATTACTAAGCTAGTTATGGTCCCCGAACATCATAACACCTCCTAAAAATATCTAATAACCAAAACATGTAACTAACACTTGAAAATGAACTAGATTGTAACTAATTAAGTTGAAACCTAATCTAAGACCCCCCCCCCCCCACCTATTTACGGCCAACACATGGCCCACCAAATAGATTTTATTTCATTATAAAACTTGATCTTGTTTCCTACATAATGACACATTACACAATAGTTAGAAGATGAAAATGGTTTATAAAAAGACATGAAAGATCAAGACATTCATTCTCACACACACTCAAAAACACACATCTTCCTCCTCTCCTCTCTTGTGTTCTCGGCCAACCTCTCACCCACACACATCCACCATTTTCATCCAACCTTCAACCATTCGAAGTGCATACAAGGGTGCTAGAAGCAAGACAAGGAAGCTTGGTGGCTTGAGATCTTGAAGAACCTCTCTTGTTTTCTTTTATCCTCTAATTTTCTACTCTTGAATCATCCCTAGCCTTGTGCTAGTAGTAAGAGTCTTGATCTATCCATTTTACTTTCATTTTTAGAGGTTAAAGAAGAATCATAAACAAAAACATGAAGAACACTAAAGAACATAAGATGTAAACATGAACATAAGCTTGTTTAATGAAGTAATCTTGATGAATATGAGTTGTTATGCTTGTTGATCATTGATTGTTTGTAGGAATGATGTTGATCATCATAAGCTCTTGCTAGATCATGATTAAAAACATAATCTAGCAAGATGTGAAAGTAGAAATGTTGTAGGATGATTGATCATCCACATAAAGATCATGAACTTGAAAGAATACTTTGTTTTCTTGAAAAATAATGAACAAAGTAAGTTGTTAATCATGTGGATCTAGAGATTTATGAATGATATTTCAAAGAAACCAAGTTAAAATATGAGTTTTATTAAATCTTGGTTCTTACAAAAACAAACTCTATTTTTAATGGTTAAACAAGTGTAGAAACACTTGTGTAACAAGAAGATTTCATAAAGAAACATTTTTAGAAAATGAGACAAGAAGTTGTGAACATCTAACTTCTTTAAAAATAAAGTTTTTAAAGAACTAATCACATTTTAAAGGGTAACAAGACTTACTAAGAACCCTAGTAAGTTACTACAATTTTTTACAACTAATCAAGTTCATGAAGTAGTAGAAAATGCATGATTTTTGGCAAATTGGTAAGTTAAGGTTGTTCATTGTTGATTATGAATTGATTGTATTGATTTTTACAAAAGAAAATGATATGTTTGAAAGCATGGAAACCTCCATTTTTAGGGGAAACTATGGCAAAATTTTCTAAAAATATAAACACTTAGAAAAATATTTTCAAACAAATATTTACAAGTATATTTTAAACCATGAGTTTGCTACAAAAGCTTTGCCATAATTTTTTATTACAAAAATACAAATATTGGAGGTTGATTTTCATAAATAAAAGTGACTAAATATGTATTTAGGAAATATATATTTAGAAGACACCATGTGTGTGATTATTTGTATACTTTGTGTATTAGTTATATTATTTTAGGACTTGAAATAATATAACACACAAAAATACCAAGAATATCCATCCAAAATATTACCAAAATTCCAACAAATGAATATACACATTTACACAAAATATTGAAGAAACCGAACTATGGAATAAGACTTACAAAATATTCCGGAATTTATTCACAAAGTATATTTTGGTAAATAATATTTTGGACACCAAGGAAGTAAAAATACGATTTTACAATACTACAAAAATATATCATATTTTGACAAGGAAAAATATATTATTTTTGGCAAATATGAAATATATATTTTTCTTAAAGTTTTTAGAAGATATATTATTTTTTAAGAAATATATATTTTCTTGCACAAACATGAAATACAATATTTATGGATAAATGATACATTTTCTCAAATAAATATGAAGTATGCCATTTTTGGGAAAAATGAGTTTAAGTATATTTTCTAAACTGGACTTGAAAATATATTAATTTTTGAAACTTATGAGAAGTTACAAATATTTCTGCCCAAAGAAAAATTATAAATAACCTTTCTAAGTAATATCCCTTAAACATATATTTGAAACATATATATTTAATCCCTATTAAAGATAATATTCCGGGATAATCAATATGAGGTTAAGTATAAAGAATACTTAATGAATTCAATAAAAATACGTATTCTCGTACGTATAAATACACACCGGAATACGACGCCGATGTAAGGCAAAAATATGCAAGTGAAAGATACTCCCATCCTTGGGAAGAATATACATGTTTAAATACCCGAAGTGTATCAAGCCAAAAATATAACATTATTCCAAAAATTTAATAAATACAATTTAAGTTAAAATATTAATTATTTTAACAAATGATTATAAAATTTGGAATAATATCGAAGACACTAAAAGAATCGTAACTCGAAGACATTAATACTAAGTCAAGGCACATCCTGTTCGTCTAATAGACATTAGTACGTTGTGGGTAGTCGTGTTTATCCGAAGAGCTAGAGTTACGGTGATTGAAGACACAAATCTGTGAGTTCATGACTCCCTTTTTCTTTTAATTGTTTTCGGTTTTATAACGTCGGGGGTGAAATACATGTTACAAACGGTTTACAAACATTTTGATATGGTATGGTTAGCTAAGGAAGGGTACTGCTTGATCATGTGAGTGGTGGGTACAACGCTTAAGACCATTAATCCTCGTAGTAGGACCGTGGGACATGAGTGATAGATCTATTTAGGTGTAGCGAGCCCACACCCATGCGGACCAGGGTGGCCCATGTGGTGACTATGTCTTCTTCCTGGAGACAAATCTGCTAGGTTTGAGTTTTCCTGCATCACGTCACAAATATTAATGTATTAGCTACACATTAATTGATCTGTTTTCCTTGTTGCTTTCATACCAGGAGTTTTCAAACATACTTTCAATGATTTCAAAGGTTTATTCACAAACACACACATGAACTCGCTCAACTTTTGTTGATGTTTTTCAAAATACATGTATTTCAGGGAATTAGTAGTGGATCTGGCAGGCGTTGGACGTTTCAAGCTGCGTTAAGAAGAAAAGATGTCATCCATGGCCTTAGGGTTTGGTCAGTGTGTCTTATTCCTAGACGAGACACGTCTTCCAAATCCTGGTTTTATTTAATGTTATTGGTCGAGTCTTTGTGAACTTTTAAACAAGTTGCATGGGTTGTACTCGTATTTGAATTTCTACGCTTTAAGACAATGTTGTCATATTTTTAAACTTAATTTATGGATGAGCATCTATGGTTTTAATCATTTAGTTGTTGTTTTGATTGAATGCAATGGTATTAAGAAAGTCACACCATAATCACGCTTCCGCAAAAGTCAGGGTGTGACAGCTTGGTATCAGAGCTTCGATTGTAGCGAACTAGGATTCCTTCTCGAGTCTAGACTACAATAATTTGGGCTCTCACGAAAATGCTTTTACAACATGTTTTCATTGCATACACGGAATGCCCAGATCCAGGAAAATAAATAAATGTTTTTACAAAAGACACGAAACACATTTTCAAAGTTTATGGTTATGATTCAGTCTGGGAGACTGGGTGGTTCAGTCTGGGAGACTGGGTGGTTCAGTCTGAGAGACTGGGAGGTCTAGTCTGGGAGGCTAGGTAGTTCAGTCTGGGAGACTGGGAGGTCTAGTCTGGGAGGCTAGGTAGTTCAGTCTGGTAGACTGTGTAGATTAGTCTGGGAGACTAGGTAGTTTAGTCTGAGAGACTAGGTGGCTTAGTCTGGGAGACTAAGAAAGATACGTGATTACATTGTTATTGATTGCATTTTTTATGTTAGATTGTTGATATATGTGCATATGTTGTGATTGTTTTGTTACAGACACTATGTCATCATCCGAGAGTGGTTTGTCTGATACTGATGACACCATGGCTGTAGTCTCAGATGATGAGATTGCGCCAGAGCCAGAGATCTTTACTTCTGACACCGAGAGTGACCCAGAGATGATGTCCGACGATGACGATGACTTTCAGCCCTTTGCGCTGCCCGATTCGGAGTTGATTTACCGATTGCTGATGGTATCCCAGACAAGGATCCTTTCGTTATTCCTAATCCAGTTCACGATAATCTTATCATCAGTCATCCCGATGGTGAGCATGTCGTGGCACCGATCCTCGCTCTCGTTCCCCTCATGGTCATTCCCCCCGAGGATTGGCCTTTTGATGATCTTTTGACGATGATGTTGACGTGTTTGTCGATGGTCCTCCCGATGGCGCTCAAGGCGATGGAGAGCTCGATGAGGACGTTGTTGCTGTTCCACTTCTAGGGATTCCTGTTATTGAGATGGCAGATGAGGACCCTACTGCCCCACTTCTTGAGATCCCTATTACTGAGATTTCTTCTGATTCTAGCTTTCACTCTGTCTCAGACTCTTTTTCGTCTGTGACTTCTTCTGCCTTACAGGCAGTTGGTTTGCGATGTTACGCCACTGATTCCGATGACGATACAGCTATGTCAGCTGCACCGTTACCTCCACATGATGTTGAGCCTGATTTTGTTCCTCATGACCAGCCTGTTGATGCACCTGCTGATCCTGTGCCGGTACCAACACCTGAGCCGGTGCCAGCGCCTGAGCCTTTGCCTGACCTTGATCCTATCCCCTTTGGCATCCCCGACATTGCACCAGTTATAACAGATCCAGTTCATGCACCCGCTGACCCTCCTATCATTGAGTCAGTCACTCCCCCACTTGCACCTTCACCTGTTGATGTTGCTCCTTTCCATCCAGGGACTCGATCGGGAGAGGCACCTCGAGAGTCTGATGTTCACCACACTGACTTACCTATCACTTTCTTGTAGGACATCCTTCCACCCCGTCCTGGGGAGGGCACTTCCAGCCAGCAGCCTAGCCATGACCCACATGTGTCAGCAGCTTTCCCTCGCATGCCTCAGTATACACCTACTGCTCATTTTACTTCTTCACCACTCAATGAGCCATTCCGATGGTTCCCACCTTACACCATGCCAATATCTGATCCCTACCATCCCTTGCCCTTTACTGTTATGAGTTACTTCTTTCATTGCAGCTTTAGTTCAAGATCATGAGTCGCAGGATCCTAGAGCTTGAGATGACACCGTGACCTTTGCCATGTCCGCGTCAGCCATCTTTTGTTCCCCCTTGTTCATCACCATCCCCATTTTTGCATCCTCCTGCACCACTTACTCCATTTCTCGAGTTTGACACTCGTTTTCTTACCGTTGAGCAGCAGGTCAGCTATCTGTTGCGTCATGTTTATGAGCTTGAGGAGGAGCTTGCGCATGTGCACAGCTTACTTTTTGTTCCTCCACCTCCTCCCCCACCACCATCAGCATAGACGGTTTTTGGTCTTATGTAGGTAGCTTACTTTTGGTGAGAGAATCGCTATTGAGCCTAGCTAATGAAGCCTTTTGGAGACCACCTTTTAACTGTATGATTTATGGTAGATTGGTAGACATTGTGGACAAGGGTAGTGTGACCCTGTGCTCCCTTTTGATGCTATACATTTGTAAAACATGTAACTGTATTTGTGGTTAATGTTTAATGAAAGCTCAATCGTAATGTTCTCATAATATACATTGTTAACTTACTTGTTTATGCCACGATTGCATGCTTACTTGTTATAACATACGCTATTATATACGTAATACTTATTATATACCTAAGACCTGACCTATACAATCTTCCCTTAGAAGATGCCCCCTCGAAGGAACAATCAGTTGCCCACAACAGAGGCTGAACTGCAAGAACGGATTTCACAAGCAATCGCACAACATAAGGCCTTGCGCTCCAAACACAGCGGAGGTGCCTCAGGAAATAACCCACCTCACGGTAATGTTTAAGTCATTTAAGACACATTACGATACGTTTGGACATTCCATGTGCGTTTGCTAATGCTTTCTGTGAATGACGTTGCTTGTACAGGTTGTACTTACAAGCAGTTTCTTGATTGTAAACCTCTAAATTTTGACGGCACTGGAGGTGCTGTAGCTTTCGTTAGATGGGTCGAGAAGACCAATTCTGTGCTGCGGATGAGCAAGTGTGCGCTAGAGCACCAAGTCACCTACATTTTTGGACTTTTCCTAGATGGAGCTGTATCCTGGTGGAACCTACAAGTTTAGACTCTTGGAGAGGAAGCAGCATACGCTATGACTTGGGATGAGATGAAAGAACTGATGCGCATGAAGTACTGCTCGAGAGCTGAGATTCAGAAGCTGGAAACCGAGTTCTGGAATCTGAAGATGGATGGTCCGAAGATTGCTGAGTATGTGCAAAGATTCCATGACCTGTCCCGCGTTGTCCCCTACATGGTAGAGCCAGAGTTCAAGCGAATTGAGCGTTTCATTTGGGGATTGGCACCCCAAATCATGAGCATGGTGACTACATCCAAGCCCCCAACGATCACTGAAGCCATTGATCTGAGTGTGGCATTGACTGAAGAAGCGATTAGGCTGAACAAGTTTTCGGTCTCTGAAGGAAAGAAGAAGGAGACTCATGTCGAGTCGTCAGGAGAGAACAAGAGGAAGTTATCGAACTTCAAGAAAGGTACCCAAGGAAGCAGTAGTGGTACTAATAAGAAGATAGATGCGAACCCACCAGCCGAGGTTAGGACTGGTGCTGCAAGTTCAGAGAATAAGGGAAAATGTTATATGGGCACTCTGCCTAAGTGCGATGTGTGCCAGTTCCATCATGCCGGCCAGTGTAGGTTGCGAAAGTGTGAAAACTGCAGAAAGAATGGTCATTCGAAGGAGACATGCTGGGCTAGTACTGGTCGTGGAAATGGTGGTCAAAGAGGTTGTGGTAATGGTAATGGCAGTGGAAACGGTTATGGAAACCGCAACCAAGGAGGAAATGGTGGTAATGGTAATCGTGGTGGTTCTAGAAACCAAGCCGGTAATGGGAACCGCAGTTAAAACAACAGCCAGGATGCTACTGGAAACAAGCAAGGATGCTTTAGCTGTGGTGATATTGGGCATTTCAAGTGTGATTGCCCGAAGAATAATCAAACCCAAGGAAGAGTTTTCAACATAGGAGCTAGGGAAGCTCTCCAGGATCCGAACGTAGTTACGGGTACGTTCCCTATCAACCAACACTTTGCATCTGTATTGTTTGATACTGGTGCCGATTATAGCTTTGTATCCTTAGAATTTAAGAATATACTTGGGTTAGTAGCCAGTAAGCTAGATATCCCATACTCGATAGAACTAGCTAATGGAAAGCTAGTAGAAGTAAATGAAGTGATTAGAGGTTGTGTAATACAGCTTAGAGAGCATGAGTTTACGCTCGACCTCCTACCAGTTGAGTTGGGAAGCTTTGACGTGGTAGTTGGAATGGATTGGTTGTCGAGCAACCGAGCTGAGGTCGTATGTCACGAGAAGATCATTCGCATCCTGATGGCGAATGGAGAGATGATTGTAGTACATGGAGAGAAGCATGATACTCCACTAAGGATTATCAGCTGTTTGAAGGCCCGAAAGTCCATGCAGAAGGGATGTGTTGCCTTTTTGGCTCACATTATTGGTAAGGAAGCTGAAGAGCCGAAGCTGGAAGATATCCCTGTGGTAAGGGAATAACCTGAAGTCTTTCCAGATGTCACACCCCAACCGATGGCGGAATCATCGGGGCGCGACACTAGGCGAATCAGATTGCTTAGGAGAATCCAGAACAACTATTTTGCGACAATAATTAATGCGTTCATTATCCCATACTAATAAACAATCATAATCACATACGTCGTCACAGATTACATGTTCTCTCGAACAATACAAATCCGACAACCTAGATTTTAGTTGAGTTTCTAGACTTCCTAGCTTGGTTTGAAATAGCCTGTAATCTAACCTGCAACATACGTTAAAATAATGTCAATACAAAAGTATTGGCGAGTATACAGGTTTGATATGTAATAGCATAATAGATTAAAAGTGCTGCGAATTCCTACATACATAAACGGGATACACAACATATATACTCACAAAACCGATACTACCAGCTAAGTCCTCAGTGCTCGAATACGCGATGGCAAACCCCGTCGGGCGCAATAGTACTATACTAGTCATGGTGGGACGTCGCGAGTATAAGTCCTAGCACATATGTAACTAGCATCACGTATAAATATGCAAATAAGTCATTCGCAAGTGATAAATAGTTTAAGCATTTGATATGATTTGATTCGATAGCAACGTATGTTACACCCAAAAGTGCAAAAGCAAAAAGGGTTCAAGTATACTCACAGTGCGTGTTCAGCAAGTAAACACAACTTGATTGGATGGATTGAGAGCGCGTCTGATATTAGCCTGAGTATAAATTGATAGCGTAAGCGTTGAACAGTGCGTTAAGCGGTGGCGGTTGAACCAAGTGTCGGGTGGTAATCCGATCGGGTGGCAATCCGATCGAATGGTCACTCGATCGGATGTCAATCCGTTCGGGTGGTAATCCGGTCGGATGGCCACTCGATCGGATTGACACTCGTTGAGAATGATGTGTTTGTGTATGATGGCTTGCCCTTTGAAGTTTCCGTTGTAGCATTTTGAAAACAGGGAGGTATCTCTACCCTTCAGGTCGTTCGATCGAACGGCGGTTCGATCGGGCGGAGATCCGATCAGTAGCACACCAAGTGGGGGACAAGTAGGATTGTCACTCGATCGGGTGGCAATCCGATAGGGTGGTAATCCATTAGAAATTGAACATGTTGAAAATTTTTTAAGTGTTGAAGTTCCAAACATCACATGGTCGGGTGGTCGCTCGATCGGATGGCAATCCGATCGGGCGGCAATCCGTTCGATGTTCAAACTCTTGAAAGATTGAAATAAAATTTAAGTGTGGGGCCAAGTGCAAGACTATCGTGCGGTTGTCCGATCGGGCGGCAATCCGATCGGGTGGTAGCCCGATCGGATGACAGTCTGTTCCGATGGCCTGATTGTAACACCTCGAAAATTCACGTCCTATAATGTGTAGACACGTGTCAAATGTTTAAATGTGTGAAAGAAATATTATAGAAGGACTAAAGTTGACAATCATGGAAAGTATGTGAATATACGTATTCTAAGTGTCAACTGTGAATAAATATAATGTACATTAACCCTACATGGTGCTCATACCTTCAAACGAATAAATCATGGATCATACGGAGCTAAAAGTGAGAGATTACAAACTACAGGGGCTAAATGTGTCAACATGTTTAATTTATACCTCGGAGTGACCTTTTGTCAAACCCGAAGCTTTGTAACGGTAAATTATGATCACTAGAATGCACGATTAAAATTTCATAAAGTTTCGTTAACGTATGAGCAAGTTGTGATCAAATTCGTGTGCGAGGGGTTAAAGCGTCAACATTGAAAATTAGGCCTTTTCGGGTAACAATAAAGTTAACCGAGGACTAATCAAAGTAGGTAAATGTCTTGAAGCCCTTATACGTCAATTACGAGGGCTCAAAATGCAAGAAAATAAGGTCTTTTCGAAGTTTGAAGAGCCAGGGACCAAAACTGCAATTTTTAAAAAGTTTGTTGGGTGACCCCAAGGGCTCGCGTAGCGCGAGCACTAACTGCCTAGGCAGTCGCGCTACGCCACTGCCACACCTGAACAGATTTCCTTGTTTCTTGGATGTGTGTCTGCTAGGTGCATTTGTGAGCGATTCTAACTCGATTCTCCTCATCACTTGACCCCTAAAGCACCCCCTAAGCATTAGTAACAAGTGTTGATCAGTTGTGGGGAGTTGTAGACCCAAGTGTCAACTCCTTATGGTGGAAATTTCACTATAAAAGGAGCATGAACTTGCAAATATTCTGACACCAATTTCTTCAACATTCTGATCTTTCCTGGAGCTCCAACCTGCTTTCAAGTGGTCTCTAATCAAGCTTAGGATCTTTGTAAGTTGCCTAACCTTCTCTAATTACTTTTAGCTTAGTTAATTAGCTAAAAGTCAAACCGTCGTAATTACGGTTTGACTTCGAGATTAGTCAATAATGGCTCAGTCATATCTCGAGTTAAAAGTAGTTATATGTTGGTATTTATGTGGGTAATAAAACCTCAAAAGGGTTTCCCCTGATCACCACTCTAACCAGGTCAAAAGTCGGGTCAAACTTATATTTAAAAAGTCAACAGGAAGTCTAAAATGCCATTTATGCATAATTAACATTGTAGATCATATACAACCTGTTGGATCATTGTTATAACTTAGTAATAAGTGTAAGAACATGTCTAAACATGTTCAACCCGACAATTTCCTGTTTAGACCCGGTTCGGAACCGAAAGTCACATAGTTTGACTTTCACTTTGACTTTCAGTTCTGACCCGTTTAGGCATGTTTTAGAAATGCCTCAGAGCTTTAATTGGATTAGGTTACATGTTAGAACAACCCTCTGTGATTATACACCTTGGTTCATTAGTTATCCAATTAATATGCATGTTTCCGTTAATTGCTCATATGTTGACCGTTATGCCCTTATTACCTTAAAACGTGATTTATGAAAATGTAAAAGAGTAGAAACTTTAATTACTGATATATAAACTTGTATGCAAAGTTTGACATCAGTTTGACTTGTAGATTAAGAGTTATGCTCATTATCGCAAAATTAATGCTTTGTGTTAATAAAATGGCGTAATTAGCGTATAGCCTACTTAAACATACTTTTTGATATCAAATATTTTACCCACGGATGTAATATATTATTTTGGGATTTTTAAAGATTTTTAATTAATTTTAGGCTGAGCATAACTAGTAGTCGTAGGCTTAATCCGGTAATTGTCGGTTTTGCCTTACGGGCCATAAAATGAGTTTTACATATCTAAACGACTCCAAACCTTTTGCTACTGATCACATATGATAAATATATTATTTTAAGCTTTTTGGAAATATAAAAATATCAGATTTAAGTATCGAACCCGGGAATGGCCTTTAATCGCCTTATTTAGCGTTTTTAAAGCATAGTATGTATTAAAATTATATTGGACATACCCGGGTTGATACCTACTGATATAAGAGGAAAATTATAATATTTTAACAGTAAGCAAAGGTTGATAAACTCAGACTTCAGTTTTGAGCTTTTCGGCTTATGTGAAATTACCAAAATACCCCTACGGGGCATAGTTTGGTTAAAAATGATAAATTTCACATATATGCTTTATCTTACTGTTATAACTCATTAATTTGAGTATATTTACTGATTACATCAGACCTGTAACTCAGTTAAACACTTAAACCCTTTTACAACCTTTAAAATGACCAAACTACCCCTACGGGGCCTAGTTTGTGTTTAAACACGTTTCGGGCATAATGAAAGACACCTTACTGACGTCACAAAATATTTGAGACATAATTAACTTAGGAAACCTGGATATAGCTCTCATGAATACCCGTCACGCTTATTACGCGTACGGTTCGGTTTATGTAACAAGTTTACATAGATTAGCCGAAACGGGTTAACCTTAACGGTTTTATCTCAAAATCCAGAATGTGAATAATAAACCCATATTAAACAAGTCTTCAAACTTGTCGGGTCTGAATCACATTCTATCCGGTCTTCGCTTAATCGTGCGTACGAACCGTATCTTGAAACTAGCCGGTCTAAGCTTAAGCTTAATAAAAGACCCGTTAGAATTCTAATAGGTTATTATAAACCTTCGTTCCAGATTAGGAGGACCAGTAAAAGCTACGTGCATTTTGCTTATTGTGATTAATACTTACTCAGGTAAATACTTTTAACTTATTTTCCCTATACGGGCTTGGGTTACGGTATATAGCATACCGCTTGATCGAGCATCAAATCTCCACAGTTAAGTGGGTAGTTGACTAATTTGATCGGCTCGTTTAAACAGTCTTGATTACTTAAAGCCTTTGGGGGGTTAATGACCATGTCCCGGATATCCTAGGCATCATCTTACGAGATGGCCACGACCTGAGCACGGGGTGTAGGCGTACACCTGTCAGTGTATAACTCTATGATGTGGTGTGTCTATTGATCTTTAACCCGGACAAGATCCGGGCTACTGAACGCACAAGTAACATGTAATTCGTTCACAAGATTATAATATTAAATAATTCTCCCAAGTTAAATAAAATGTTTATGCCAAGTGCATCCAAACCAATTTTCAATCATTTTCCAAAATGAGTCAGTTGAATGTATTTACCAGTGTAAACTGACGTATTTTCCCAAAAAGACTGAATGCAGGTACTAAACGAAATTGGCTGGATTGTCCCCTTAGCATCAATAAAAGTCTCGCAAGCTTAGGATGCCTGAAGTCTGTTGAACTATTGTTTCTATTTTATTTCGATCCGTTCTGTGGATAAACATCGAACATTGTGATACTTGATATTACAATAATTAAATTCGATGGTATTATATTTTAAAATTGCTTCCGCTGTGCATATTAAATATTGTGTTGTTTGACTATTACGTTGCCAACCACGCCACGATACTCCCCCACCGGGCCCACCGGTGACACGTGGAAATTCGGGGTGTGACAGGTTGGTATCAGAGCCAACACTGAGTGAATTAAACACTAGCCTTTTGTGTTTAATCTCAGTTACACAATTGCACATTTCTAAACCTTCGAGTCTAGACATATAACATAGGACAAATTCCACCGTATTCGGGTTTTTGTTTTGTCCTTTAAAATTTTATATTTGTTATTGTTATCTCATGCTATATTGACAGGAATATCAAAATGCCTCCAAGATTTTTCCGTAGACGAGGACGAGGAAAGGGGCCAATCACCGCCCCCAACGACAATGAAGCGGGACCGTCCAATGTACGAGCTCCATCTGCTACGGAGAGCGCCGATCCACGTCAGAACAGGAGGAACCGTTTCGAGCCGGCGAGACGATCCATTTCGCACAGCTCTACACCTCCGGTCCAAAATTCATACGGACCGCATTCGGAAGACGAACCCAACAACCCTCTGCCTTCCTTCATACCGCTGCAGAGGTCTTTGTCCCATCATTCCTATGGAGACCCTACACCTGTTTTTCGGGGACAGTTTAACCCGGTAGGATTCATACCAGAACCCGTGGGTTTCAACCCACTAGGGCCAGACGATCACTTTTCCGGTGATAATGCGGATGACATGGACGAGGATACGGGACCCCGTCATGCCGGCAAGTGGTACTCCGAACCACCCGATAGAGATCTCCGACGGATCTTCATTCCACGGATCGCCCTATGTTGGTCCGGATAGCTTCCAAGCCTTGTTCACTCAGCACGAGTGGTATTATACACCCTCTCACCACTCGTCGCCTCATGAGCAGCAGCAGTCTCAGCAGCAGCAGCCACAGCAGCAGCAGCATCTTCAAGATTCCTCTGAGAATCACCGATTTGTGGCAGTTACGCCACCACCTCCACCGCCACCAGTTCAGCCGGCACCTCCTCAACCACCGAGGCATAGGAGGTCAGGTGCACGTATGTCATCACGTGCGGGAGACTTTCATTTCAGCTCCCCACGTCAGTCAAGTGCCAGCCACTACCCGCCACATCAGGAGGACCCACAAATGGGTGGACCTTCCAACCCCGTGATGCCACAGCCGCCGCCAATGGGTTTTGACAACCCAATCCCAGCTTATACAGGTTCCATGGCTTATAACCCGTTCGAGCCGCCAGTCCTCAACAACTACGGGTATGCAGAGGCCGACCCCTAGTTGGTGGCAGCTAACTACAATGCCCTGCACCCAGAAGGACCATACGGAGCTCCATGGGGAGTTGGGTACCCAACACAAGGGTACCAGATACCACCTAGGCCTATCATACGGACTCAATCGCAGCTGCCTAGGTTCTCCCCACCTGAGCATGAGGAACTCCTTCAGAGGCTGGATCAGGTGGAACGGGAAGTGCACAGAGACCGTAGGGAGAGACAGACTTTCTTCCAAGGATTAGTAGGATTGATCAAAGGGAAGAACAACAAGGATTATTGAACCCTTCCATTTTCTGTAAAAGCCCCTGCGTGGGTGTATTTGGTTGTTAAGCCCCTATGTGGGTATGTGTGTTGGTATGTTTGCTTTGAGCCCCTGCGTGGGCCTATTTTTCCATAAACCCCTACGAGGGTATATTGTTTGTGTAAGTCCCTGTGTGGACAATTATGTTATTAAGCCCCTGCGTGGGCATGTGTGTTATTAAGCCCCTGCGTGGGTAAGTACTTGTTTGACCCCTGCGAGGGTAAGTTTGTTATTTGAAAAGACCCGTTTAGGGCAGTGTATAATATTTTGAATAAATCAATGGAATGGTTGTTTCTAAATTTCATATTTTCCATTTTGCGCATAAATAATTTATATATGAAATAAATAAATCAAAATCATTCCTTTTGAAAATAATCTGCCTATGTAAATTTTTAAAATAAGAATCTTAAAGTGTGAAACCTAGTCTGAGTGTCCTTATAAAGACCTGACCATGATGGTAGGACCTGTTTAAAAGATTCAAATCCCTGTTAACATCTGAAAACATGTTAACGCTCCCGGCAGATGTGAGGCATTTAAAAATCACACGCATTATTATTATGTAAGGATCTTTCTAAAGATTCCAAACCCAAATTAATGATCTCTGAATCATGGGTTAAATCATCAATTAAGATGCTCATATTTTACCATACGTGGTAATATGATGCCTACGGGCCCTGCTCACTCCCATATGAGCCAAAAGACAGTGGTAGCTATGACTCCCTGTCTGATAAGGGTAATGAACTAGGTTCAAACCTTAAAAGTCTTGGTTCTCTGAAATCATAGCTTATAATTTAAATTGTCCATGTGACTAAGCCTTATGTGCTAATATATATTGTTATTGTTTATAATTAGGATGAATTTTAATTGAAATCCTAAATTAATACGATTAATAAGTTAACCAAATATGGTCTCTGTTTACCATGGTTAACAAGTTACCCTAAGGGGTAATTCCATGATAAACTCCCAAATAAAATATTGTCCTTGTTTTCTGCAACAGTTCAATTCAAATGGCTGACTCAAATGAAATAAATAGCCATCCAGTGGAGCAAAATGAGAACGCCCAGATTACATTAACGGGTGCTGAATTATAAGCGATCATAGACGGCGCTGTTACACAGGCTCTGGAGCGGCAGTATGATGATTATAGTGGTACTCGAAGTAGGACCCAATCTACACCGCATTCAAAGCCTAAGACACATTCTGAGGCTCATAGCAAGCCTCCTCCCAAAAAGAATGGACCCAAGAAAGATGGTGATGACCGTCAGTCCACCAACCATCAAAGTGTCCCATCTCAGCCATTAGTACTGCATCAAGAACCCCGTAACAAGGGTTGCTCCTATAAGTACTTCGTGTCTTGTAAGCCCAGCGATTTTAATGGGGAGAAGGGAGCCGTCGATTGTATGACATGGCTTGACGAGATGGAGACGGTGGTAGATATCAGTGGGTGTGCTGAAAAGGATGTGGTTAAGTTTGTGTCACAATCCTTTAAGGGCGAAGCATTAGCATGGTGGAGATCTTTAGTTCAAGCCACCGGGAAAATCCCATTGTACAATATGTCATGGGATCAATTTGTCGCCCTGATCAAGGAAAATTTCTGCCCTCAACATGAAGTGGAAAAGATAGAATCTGACTTTCTATCGTTGGTGATGACGAACCTCGACTGCCAAGCTTATCTGACAAGCTTCAATACGCTGTCCCGGTTGGTACCTTTTCTGGTAACCCCGGAGCCAAAAAGAAACGTTCGCTTTATTGGTGGTTTAGCCCCGGAAATCAAGGAAAGCGTAAAAGCTTCTCGGCCAGCTACCTTCAGGTCTGTAGCTGACATTTCCTTATCCCTCACTCTGGATGCGGTCAGGCAGAGATCGCTGAGGAATAAGGATGCCGAGAAGAGGAAGCGTGAAGATGATGGTTCACGAAAGTCGAACAAGAAGCACCGTGGGAGCGGTGACAACAAGAAAGGGTCGGAGTCGAGGAAGGATGGGCATAATTCTGGAGAAAAGCCCAAGTGTAAAATTTGCAAGAAGCAGCACTATGGAAAGTGCAGACTCGAGTCTAACTCTCATACTCAGTCAAAACCCTTTGCTTGTGGAATTTGCAAGTCCACGAATCACAAAACCCTGGATTGCAAGAAGATAAAAGACGCAACGTGCTACCGTTGCAATGAAAAGGGGCACATCAAGACCAACTGCCCAAAGTACAACAAGAAGCCTGAAGAGGCTAAGAAGACTAATGCCAGAGTCTTCAGAATGGACGCGAAAGAGGCTGTGCAAGACGATAATGACATAACAGGTACTTTCCTTGTAAATGATGTCTTTGCAAGAGTACTTTTTGATTCAGGCGCAGATAAGTCTTTCGTAGATCATAAGTTTTGTAAATTGTTGAAGTTACCCGTCAAAACCTTAGGCGCAAACTATGAGGTAGAGTTAGCAGATGGTACCATAGAAACCGTCTCTACTGTGTTAGATGGATGTGTTATATCCATTAAGAACCATTCTTTTCCTCTGTCTCTACTTCCCTTTAAGTTGGCCGGTTTTGACATAGTTCTGGGTATGGACTGGTTATCTCATAACCAGGCCCAAATTGTCTGTAACCAGAAACAAGTGGTAATAAAAACTCCGTCTGGTGAATCACTTACCATTCGGGGAGATACCCAGTATGGGCTGCCTGAGCAGGTGACTATGCTCAAGGCTTCCAAGTGTTTGAAGAAGGGGTGTGTCATCTACATGGCGCAAGTGATTATTGATGAGCCTAAACCGAAGATAGAAGACATCCCTGTCATTTCTGAATACCCAGAAGTGTTTCCTAAAGATCTACCTGGTTTACCACCAGATAGACAAGTAGAATTCAGGATTGATATCATCCCCGGAGCCGCACCTGTTGCTAGAGCACCATACAGATTGGCACCCACAGAAATGAAGGAGTTGCAGACGCAGCTAGATGAATTACTGGCAAAAGGTTTCATTAGACCTAGTTCATCTCCTTGGGGAGCGCCAATCTTGTTTGTCAAGAAGAAAGATGGGTCGATGCGTCTGTGCATCGACTATCGCGAGCTTAATAAAGTCACGATCAAAAATAGGTATCCTTTGCCCAGGATCGACGATTTGTTCGATCAGCTTCAAGGGGCAAGCTACTTCTCGAAGATTGATTTAAGGTCAGGCTACCATCAGTTGAAGGTTAAAGATGAAGACGTTCACAAGACTGCATTTAGGACTCGTTACGGTCACTACGAGTTCCTAGTGATGCCTTTTGGGCTCACTAATGCACCAGCCGCGTTCATGGATCTCATGAATCGCGTATGCAAACCTTACTTGGATAAATTCGTCATCGTTTTCATCGACGACATCCTTATTTATTCAAAGAATAAAGCTGACCATGAGAAACACCTTCGTTGTATTCTCAAACTTCTACATCAGGAGAAGCTCTATGCCAAATTCTCTAAATGTGAATTTTGGCTATGAGAAGTCCAATTCCTTGGACACGTGGTCAGTGAGCGTGGTATCCAGGTGGATCCCGCTAAAGTTGAAGCCGTAATGAACTGGCAAGAGCCAAAGACGCCTACTGAAATTCGTAGCTTCCTGGGATTGGCAGGATATTACAGGCGTTTCATTGAAAATTTTTCAAGGATTGCTGCACCCCTAACCTCCTTAACTAAGAAGAAGGTTAAGTTTGTTTGGGGCCCTAAGCAGCAAGAATCCTTTGATATCTTGAAGCAAAAGTTGAGCAACGCCCCAGTACTGACACTACCAGACGGAATTGAAGACTTTGTGGTTTATTGTGATGCTTCGCACACTGGCATGGGGTGTGTGCTTATGCAGAAAGGCAAGGTTATTGCCTACGCTTCAAGACAATTGAAAGTGCATGAAAAGAATTACACCACCCATGACTTGGAGCTGTGTGCCGTTGTATTCGCACTAAAGATTTGGAGGCACTATCTTTATGGTGTTAAATGTGTGATTTATTCTGATCACAAGAGCCTCCAACATCTGTTTAATCAGAAGGAATTAAACATGAGGCAACGCCGTTGGATGGAAACTTTAAATGATTATGATTGTGAAATCAAATACCATCCCGGCAAGGCGAATGTAGTCGCCGATGCCTTGAGTCGGAAGGAAAGGGTTAAACCCATCCGAATTAACGCCAAGCGTATGGAGATAAAGAATAATTTGATTGAAAGGTTGTTAGCTGCACAGAAAGAAGCTGGGTTGGAAGCTAACTATCCTAATGAAAAGTTAGGAGTAACTGAGGAGCAGTTAACTCTTAGCAAGGACGGAATTTTACGTTTAAACAGACGAATATGGGTTCCAATTTATGGAGGACTTCGAGATGTCATCCTCCAGGAAGCCCATAGTTCCAAATACTCCGTTCATCCTGGAGCTGATAAGATGTACCAGGATTTAAAGGCAAATTATTGGTGGATAGGCTTGAAAAAGTCTGTAGCCGCCCATGTAGCAAAATGCTTGACATGTGCGCAAGTCAAAGCCGAGCACCAGAAACCGTCAGGTTTGCTACAACAGCCTGAACTCCCTACGTGGAAGTGGGAAATGGTAACTTTGGATTTTATTACCAAGTTACCAAGACAAGGAAAGGAAATGATACGATATGGGTTATAGTTGACCGACTGACTAAGTCAGCTCATTTCTTACCCATCAAGGAGACTTATAGCTCCGATATGCTAGCCCAGTTATACGTTGATAAGATTGTAGCCTTACATGGCATACCTGTAGCTATTATCTCTGATAGAGATACTAGGTACACGCCACATTTTTGGAAGAGTTTCCAGCAATCTTTGGGCACACGTTTGAACTTTAGTACGGCTTACCATCCTCAGACAGACGGTCAGAGTGAGCGTACTATTCAAACGTTGGAAGACATGCTACGAGCATGTGCGATCGATTTGGGTGGTAGTTGGGATAAGAACCTACCGTTAATCGAATTCTCCTACAACAATAACTACCACACCAGCATCAAGGCTGCGCCTTTTGAGGCATTATACGGTAGAAAGTGTAGATCGCCTATTTGTTGGGCGGAAGTTGGAGATGTCCAGTTATCAGGACCAGAGATCGTGTTCGAAACAACGGACAAGATTGTCCAGATTCGAGACCATCTCAAAGCTGTCCGGGATAGGCAGAAAAGTTACGCTGATCCTAAGCGTAAGGATTTTCACTTCGAAGTAGGTGACAAAGTCCTACTTAAAGCGTCACCCTGGAAGGGAGTGATGCGGTTTGGTAAGAAAGGCAAGCTAAGCCCGAGATACATAGGACCTTTCGAGGTTATCGAACGTGTCGGGTCAGTTGCCTATAAGTTAAACTTACCAGAAGAGCTCAGTGGAATTCACAATGTGTTCCACATCTGCAATCTGAAAAAGTGTTTCGCTGACGAATCACTGGTTATACCACACACAGATGTGCATATAGACGAGAGCTTGAAGTTTGTGGAAAAACCTTTGTCGATTGAAGATCGACAGGTAAAGAAGCTTCGAAGGAAGCATGTACCTATTGTAAAGGTCAAATGGGACGCCCGTAGAGGTCCCGAATACACGTGGGAAGTTGAATCCACCATGAAAGAAAAGTACCCTTATTTGTTTCAGAAAATCTCGGGTCGAGATTTATTTTAAGGGGTGAGGATGTAACACCTCGAAAATTCACGTCCTATAATGTGTAGACACGTGTCAAATGTTTAAATGTGTGAAAGAAATATTATAGAAGGACTAAAGTTGACAATCATGGAAAGTATGTGAATATACGTATTCTAAGTGTCAACTGTGAATAAATATAATGTACATTAACCCTACATGGTGCTCATACCTTCAAACGAATAAATCATGGATCATACGGAGCTAAAACTGAGAGATTACAAACTACATGGGCTAAATGTGTCAACATGTTTAATTTATACCTCTGAGTGACCTTTTGACAAACCCGAAGCTTTGTAATGGTAAATTATGATCACTAGAATGCACGATTAAAATTTCATAAAGTTTCGTTAACGTATGAGCAAGTTGTGATCAAATTCGTGTGCGAGGGGTTAAAGCGTCAACATTGAAAATTAGGCCTTTTCGGGTAACAATAAAGTTAACCGAGGACTAATCAAAGTAGGTAAATGTCTTGAAGCCCTTATACGTCAATTACGAGGGCTCAAAATGCAAGAAAATAAGGTCTTTTCGAAGTTTGAAGAGCCAGGGACCAAAACTGCAATTTTTAAAAAGTTTGTTGGGTGACCCCAAGGGCTCGCGTAGCGCGAGCACTAACTGCCTAGGCAGTCGCGCTACGCCACTGCCACACCTGAACAGATTTCCTTGTTTCTTGGATGTGTGTCTGCTAGGTGCGTTTGTGAGCGATTCTAACTCGATTCTCCTCATCACTTGACCCCTAAAGCACCCCCTAAGCATTAGTAACAAGTGTTGATCAGTTGTGGGGAGTTGTAGACCCAAGTGTCAACTCCTTATGGTGGAAATTTCACTATAAAAGGAGCATGAACTTGCAAACATTCTCACACCAATTCCTTCAACATTCTGATCTTTCCTGGAGCTCCAACCTGCTTTCAAGTGTTCTCTAATCAAGCTTAGGACCTTTGTAAGTTGCCTAACCTTCTCTAATTACTTTTAGCTTAGTTAATTAGCTAAAAGTCAAACCGTCGTAATTACGGTTTGACTTCGAGATTAGTCAATAATGGCTCAGTCATATCTCGAGTTAAAAGTAGTTATATGTTGGTATTTATGTGGGTAATAAAACCTCAAAAGGGTTTCCCCTGATCACCACTCTAACCAGGTCAAAAGTCGGGTCAAACTTATATTTAAAAAGTCAACAGGAAGTCTAAAATGCCATTTATGCATAATTAACATTGTAGATCATATACAACCTGTTGGATCATTGTTATAACTTAGTAATAAGTGTAAGAACATGTCTAAACATGTTCAACCCGACAATTTCCTGTTTAGACCCGGTTCGGAACCGAAAGTCACATAGTTTGACTTTCACTTTGACTTTCAGTTCTGACCCGTTTAGGCATGTTTTAGAAATGCCTCAGAGCTTTAATTGGATTAGGTTACATGTTAGAACAACCCTCTGTGATTATACACCTTGGTTCATTAGTTATCCAATTAATATGCATGTTTCCGTTAATTGCTCATATGTTGACCGTTATGCCCTTATTACCTTAAAACGTGATTTATGAAAATGTAAAAGAGTAGAAACTTTAATTACTGATATATAAACTTGTATGCAAAGTTTGACATCAGTTTGACTTGTAGATTAAGAGTTATGCTCATTATCGCAAAATTAATGCTTTGTGTTAATAAAATGGCGTAATTAGCGTATAGCCTACTTAAACATACTTTTTGATATCAAATATTTTACCCACTGATGTAATATATTATTTTGGGATTTTTAAAGATTTTTAATTAATTTTAGGCTGAGCATAACTAGTAGTCGTAGGCTTAATCCGGTAATTGTCGGTTTTGCCTTACGGGCCATAAAATGAGTTTTACATATCTAAACGACTCCAAACCTTTTGCTACTGATCACATATGATAAATATATTATTTTAAGCTTTTTGGAAATATAAAAATATCAGATTTAAGTATCGAACCCGGAAATGGCCTTTAATCGCCTTATTTAGCGTTTTTAAAGCATAGTATGTATTAAAATTATATTGGACATACCCGGGTTGATACCTACTGATATAAGAGGCAAATTATAATATTTTAACAGTAAGCAAAGGTTGATAAACTCAGACTTCAGTTTTGAGCTTTTCGGCTTATGTGAAATTACCAAAATACCCCTACGGGGCATAGTTTGGTTAAAAATGATAAATTTCACATATATGCTTTATCTTACTGTTATAACTCATTAATTTGAGTATATTTACTGATTACATCAGACCTGTAACTCAGTTAAACACTTAAACCCTTTTACAACCTTTAAAATGACCAAACTACCCCTACGGGGCCTAGTTTGTTTTTAAACACGTTTCGGGCATAATGAAAGACACCTTACTGATGTCACAACATATTTGAGACATAATTAACTTAGGAAACCTGTATATAGCTCTCATGAATACCCGTCACGCTTATTACGCGTACGGTTCGGTTTATGTAACAAGTTTACATAGATTAGCCGAAACGGGTTAAACCTTAACGGTTTTATCTCAAAATCCAGAATGTGAATAATAAACCCATATTAAACAAGTCTTCAAACTTGTCGGGTCTGAATCACATTCTATCCAGTCTTCGCTTAATCGTGCGTACGAACCGTATCTTGAAACTAGCCGGTCTAAGCTTAAGCTTAATAAAAGACCCGTTAGAATTCTAATAGGTTATTATAAACCTTCGTTCCAGATTAGGAGGACCAGTAAAAGCTACGTGCATTTTGCTTATTGTGATTAATACTTACTCAGGTAAATACTCTTAACTTATTTTCCCTATACGGGCTTGGGTTACGGTATATAGCATACCGCTTGATCGAGCATCAAATCTCCACAGTTAAGTGGGTAGTTGACTAATTTGATCAGCTCGTTTAAACAGTCTTGATTACTTAAAGCCTTTAGGGGGGGGTTAATGACCATGTCCCGGATATCCTAGGCATCATCTTACGAGATGGCCACGACCTGAGCACGGGGTGTAGGCGTACACCTGTCAGTGTATAACTCTATGATGAGGTGTGTCTATTGATCTTTAACCCGGACAAGATCCGTGCTACTGAACGCACAAGTAACATGTAATTCGTTCACAAGATTATAATATTAAATAATTCTCCCAAGTTAAATAAAATGTTTATGCCAAGTGCATCCAAACCAATTTTCAATCATTTTCCAAAATGAGTCAGTTGAATGTATTTACCAGTGTAAACTGACGTGTTTTCCCAAAAAGACTGAATGCATGTACTAAACGAAATTGGTTGGATTGTCTCCTTAGCATCAATAAAATTCTCGCAAGCTTAGGATGCCTGAAGTCTGTTGAACTATTGTTTCTATTTTATTTCGATCCGTTCTGTGGATAAACATCCGAACATTGTGATACTTGATATTACAATAATTAAATTCGGTGGTATTATATTTTAAATTTGCTTCCGCTGTGCATATTAAATATTGTGTTGTTTGACTATTACGTTGCCAACCACGCCACGATACTCCCCCACCGGGCCCACCGGTGACACGTGGAAATTCGGGGTGTGACACTGATCGTCTTGATACTTGGTAGTTTTGATAGATATGCGGTGTTGATCGAGATGAGGTGATAACGTGCTAACCAACAGAGACCCCATCTTGACCCAAGTGACCCGTTCGGACAGGAATCACCCTGGCCCGACCAATTAACCTGTTCGAGACGGTTGTCCATGTTTAACTCAAAATCAGTAGTCTCTCTGATAGAAACCAGATATTGAACCGACATGTCACTAGAAGGAGTAGAAGGTCAAAACGAGCTCCGATTCTATCGGTTTCGAGTACATTGAGTGTAAAAGAGTTGAAAGAAGGTTGGAAAACCATCTTTCAATCCTTTTAACCATGAAAATGTTTAGATTTGTGTGAAAAATTTGTTTAATCTTATGGAAATCCTTCAAATATGAGTTATTCATGGTGGAATGATGCCAAAACTTGAAGTTCATATGAACTTCATGATGACATCACCCTAGAACACCTCAAATCCGTTGATTTCATGGTTAAAAGTTGAGATTCAAAAGAGAGAAAGGTGGAGGAGTGCGTGTAGATCAAAGAAGTACAAGATTTAGGTTGAAAACTTACAAGAATCGCGAGAAATTGAGAGAAAAGAGCCCCAAAGCGTGCTGGTCGAGTGGGAGCTGTCACATCACTATACAAGTGATGTGACAAGGGCTATTTATAGGTGAAGAGGAGAGGTGGCAATAGAGTGTCACGGATCGGGTGGGTCACCGATCGGGTGATTGTCCGATCGGGTGGCAACCCGATCGGGTGACCATCCGATCGAGCTGTCACTCGATCGAGTGGTTCCGATGGTCAACGTTTCGGGGTTTCGTTTCGATCGTTAGGCGTTGCGATAGTTTGGTTACACATTTTCATATATATATTTATTATAATTAATCACAGAAGGTCATACGTATCCACACTTTCAAATGTACGGTACGATAATCGAGTTGCGCGTGATTGCGGGTGCGCTTTCGAGTTTGCAATGCGTTGTGCCACAATGACTGACGGGGTACCACTCGCTCGTATTGTCATCATCGTCACGATGACCGGTGGGGTAGTACTCACGCGAAAAGTCATCGTTAGCATTAATGTTTGCATCGTGACACATCACGGCTATCGAGGAGGGTAGAATAGGTCCTCACTCAATGACATCATGAGTGTTAGTGTATGCGATTTAATGTGTTATAGCGATAAAATATGCGAAATATGCGAATATACTGCGAAATAGTGATGTATGCGATATAGTTACATTATGATCCGAATCTCTGGTGCTAGGTGTAACGAGTGTAGTGAGTAGTAACAACGCATGAACGTGCAGGTTGTTACAGTCTCCCCTGCTTTAGGAAATTTCGTCCCGAAATTAATCCATCAGGTAGACTTTGTGAGGGTTGTACCACATAAGTAGCGATACGGCGAGTTAGTTGACTGGAAGTTGTCAAGTGTGAGCGTCTCGAGTAAGAGAGAGTTTAATTGCGATAGCGAAAAGGCGACGTAATGACAAGAGTAGTATCCCACGAGTTGGCGTTTCAAAAGTATCTCGATCCCCGAAGAATTAGTAAGGTCGTAGGGTTAAGCTGCGTATGTTAACCAACGTTGTAAGAAAATTTAGGTTTAAACATTTTAAAAGAATTTGGAAATGAAAACTGGAGTTAAGAAAACTCTCCTATGACATGGGTTCAAGCTGAACTCGATGTCGAACCAATGTCTTAAGAAAGGTTTCGTTTTGATGTTGCAAAATTTTTGAGGAAAACTAGACTTATGAAACTTCCCTCGGGCATGGAGTTAAGCTGATTCGATGTTACCTACACGTTGTAAAGAAATTTCACTTGTCCAACGGCTTTAATAAATTTTTTATAAAAATCAGTTTTTAACGGTTCGAAAAGACAATTAACATCGAGCCCCACGTGGCACTTTCCCACGGAAGTTTGTTAGTATGGTTAAAACACTTATATATAGGAAGTACCAGCGGCGTATCCACCATGTTTCGCCCTTATTACTTCCGTTTCATGAGGCGGTGTCACGTGCGCCGATAGGACATAGATAGAATTTCGTCTCCTCAGTCCAAGCGATAGAAAGTTAGACCGAGTTGAAGGTAGAATCGAAGATATTTAGCAGCGAGATTGATTGCAAACATAGCGATGACAGCGCGTGCGAGTAGCTTGATGACACAGAACGTCAAATAGCGTGTCTTGGTAGGCTACGACTGACAAGCGATAAGCGAATGATGCGATTCGATTAGATTCCACATTAAATTCCACATGGCATGTTTCCACGAGAGTTTGCTAACATGGCGAAACACCATGTTTGACCAGGTTAGTTTTGTCCCGTGAAGCGATGTCATGCATATCGATACAACACAAATTGCGATGAGTATCAGGCGATGTGCGATGAGCAATAAGCGGTACACGATAAGCGACAAGCGAGTAAGCGATACGCGATCAGCGAGAAGCGACGCGCGATTGCGATAAGCGAGTAGTGTGATTTGGTTAGACTCCATAGTTTCACAAATTAACCAACAGGAAGCCCCACATGGAATCTTTCCACAAAAGTTTGCTAGTATGGCTAAAACACTTATATATAGGAAGTACCAGCGGCGTATCCACCATGTTTTGACCATACTAGATCCGTTTCGTGAATCGACGTCATGCGTGCTCACATAACACAAGTAGCAATAAGCGATGTGAGTATCAAAGCGATGCGATTAATCGAGTTTTGCTTCGAATATGCGTTGCGTTGCAACGCATCACGACTATCGAGGAGGGTAGAATAGGTCCTCACTCAACGGCATCATGAGCGTTAGTGTGCGTGATGCGATTAATTGCGACAGACTTACGACCAGTCTTGCGTTGATGCGATCGCCTTGCGGGGTAGACTCACCAAGGTCTATCGATGAGGCAATTGCATTGCGTTTGCAGACTTACGAAAAAGTCTTAAGGTGATGCGATTTGGATGTTACGCCTTGCGGATTAGTTTAGCGTGTCGAAAATAACCATAATAGTATAGGTCTAAATAACGTTCAACTGCACATGGCACTTTCTACACGAAACATCGGTAGTACGATAAAGCACACCTTGCTTTACCCCTACTACTTGTGCCTCGCGAATAGATGTCACACTTGGTCGACATGGTCAAGACGCTTATATATAGGAAGTACCAGCGGCGTATCCACCATGCTTGACCATGCTTTTAACGTTATGGCACCATTAGAATTTACTACGATCTCCGTGCACTGACCCAAATAATCCCGTGTGCACCCGTGATTAGTCGTTCCTTGCACGTTTATCATACCTTATTCTAAGAGTGTAGTGAGGTTAAAACACATTATATCATGATATAGTATATAGTTCATGTGTGAAGCTTGTCTAAGTGCGACGACTAAAGAGTGAAAGCGAAAACGAATTCGAGAGTTAACGTTACACATAGTGGCAACGTCGAGTAATAGAGTAGGTTAAATACTTAGAAATTAACGTCGAAAATCGTATCACTACAACATTATCCTATTCTTGCTAGATGCTTGGTGTTGAAGACTTTTGCTGGAGCTGTTGTTGTTGTACTCAAGTTCGCGGTTCGGTGCGGCAGTTGCGGGTGAAGTGACAGTAACAGTCGCAATTGTTGCAATAGCGACAATCAGCTTCAACTGGATGATGATAGGTGTACGTGTAACACTGAGGATGAGTTCCAGTGTAGGCACGTTTTGGAAGTAGTGGAACTGATTGAAGAGGTTCTGGTTGTAGCAGTTCGGTTGTTGATGAGTTCGAGCTTGAGATCTTTCGTTTACGGCTGGGTTTGTCGATGTCTTGTGATGAGATGTCTTCTTTGAAGGATTTGTCTGAGGACTCACTTGGAGAATCGATGACAGAATCGTCGGAAGAATCGTCAGCAGAATCGTCAGAAGAATCGCCGGTAGAATCGTCAGAAGAATTGATGATGATTGCTTGATGAGCTTGTTTGACAGGATTCTTGGAAAAGAACCCGTCCAAGACTCTTTTGTCGTTGATTTCTGCGGATAAGCGGTAGGTCTCTTCGATGGTAGTAGGCCTTGCAGCTTCGACAAAATCGCCCACACATTCAGGCAAGCCGTGAATGTACTTCGTGATGGCTTTTTCTGAAGTGTTGGCTTGACTTGGGTAGATTGTGCTAAGCTATTTGAACCTTGCGGTGTAGCCAGTATTATCACCTTTGACTTGTTTGATCTCCCAAAATTCGTTTTCCAACTTCTGGACTTCATGGGGAGGGCAGTACTCTTCCTTCATGAGCTCTTTCAACTCATTCCAGGAGAGAGCATCGGCTGCGTGAATCCCACGTTTGTTGCGTTCGGCGGTCCACCAGTCGAGTGCACGCGATTGAAATACTCCGGTAGCGCAAGTGGTTTGAAAATGCTCGGGGCACCCACTCTGACGAAGGGTCACCTCGACAGAATCGAACCACTGGAGTAGCTGAGAGACACCTCCTTCACCCGTGAAGACCATCGGGTCACAGGCTTTGAAGTGTTTGTATAGGAGAGTAGATTGCGGCACTGCTGTCTTAGCGTCTTCCGAAGTTCGAGAGTTTCTAAGAGAGTACACTTGAGTGACAATCTAAGGAATGACTTTGGCCACTTCCCTGACCATAAGTGAAGCAATCCTCTTTTCGTCCCTTCGTTTGGCTCGTCTCCTGGCTGACATTCTCGTAGCAGATTTGTTGAAAGGAATCTAGACAGAGATAGAGAGAGACTTGGAGTGAGATTCGATCATAATGATTTTGAGTTTTTTTGCGATGCGATTTGAGCGCGTTTAAAACTTGTTGCAGGTAGTATAGTAATACGTATTCACATAGGAGCCATATAGGAGACACACGATTCCTAAGTTCTCACACAAGTGTTTCGTTTGTATATATATAAATAGTTGTAGTTTATACTTATACACATACATGTTGGTGTAGAATGTTTGAGGACGCGTTGAAGAAAGGAAGCGAGGGCGAGAAATTAGACATTAGTTTTGTTGCGATAATTTGGTTTTCGTTCTAGATTGCGATGGCCATGCGAGCTGTGCATTCATAAAGCGGGGAGCGAAAATCGGTAAATCGAGAAATCGTTAAAGCATAAAAATTCAATTTGTAAACACGTAAGCGTAAATAAGTTTAACAAGCGTAAAACCGGCGAACTGTAGGCTAGAAAATTCGATAGGATGCCCTGGGTGTTTAGGCGTCGATTACCCAAAGTCATCTAACTATACCTTACGAGTTCATGCACGCGCGTTGACCTAGTAGACTATGCTTCCACTGGGATGCAGCTCATGGCATTCGTCCTTCTATTCATCACATGGCTTGAGTCATTTGGTATAGCCGAGTCTTTGATGGGAGCTTTTCGAAAACCATTCAGGGAGTGAAATGGGTTATTAAGGTATGGGTCTCACCCCTGACTTAACAACTTCGTTCCCGACTGTGGTTGTGCTCATCGAAATAAATTCGAGAGTTCCACTAGATTGAAAGGAGATTTCCGTCGAGATATGGATGTCACTCCTGGCTCGACAGAAGTTTCTCGTGCTAGAATAATGCGCTGAGTGAGCGACCTATCGAGAGTTCCTGGTTTTCACACCTCATCTCGACACGATCACTCGTTGATGTAATGCGAGTATCGTAAAACATGTGTATTGTGTTAGCCTTAGGAAAGGCAAATAGTATTAAGCCTTAGGAAAGGCTTTGCTTGTGCGAAGTTGTAGTACGCGATGTTCGCACAAGGATGTAGTTTTAGCGAGTTCGAATGAGAGCAGCAAATAGGCCCGTTCAAATCCCACTGGGTTCGCACGAAGTCAGCCCGTTGGTACTTAGACTATAGACTAGGTCATTGCTAAGACTTCAACCCGGACTAGGTCGAATGTCTTACCTAATTCCCTATAGTTATGGCTCTGATACCAATCTGTCACACTCCAACCGATGGTGGAATCATCGGGGCGCGGCACTAGGCGAATCAGATTGCTCAGGAGAATCCATAACAACTATTTTGCGACAATAATTAATGCGTTCATTATCCCATACTAATAAACAATCATAATCACATACGTCGTCACAGATTACATGTTCTCTCGAACAATACAAATCCGACAACCAAGATTTTAGTTGAGTTTCTAGACTTCCTAGCTTGGTTTGAAATAGCCTGCGATCTAACCTGCAACATACGTTAAAATAATGTCAATACAAAAGTATTGGTGAGTATACAGGTTTGATATGTAATAGCATAATAGATTAAAAGTGCCGCGAATTCCTACATACATAAACGGGATACACGACATATATACTCACAAAACCGATACTACCAGCTAAGTCCTAGATGCTCGAATACGCGATGGCAAACTAGACCCCGTCGGGCGCAATAGTACTATTCTAGTCATGGTGGGACGTCGCGAGTATAAGTCCTAGCACATATGTAACTAGCATCACGTATAACTATGCAAGTAAGTCATTCGCAAGTGATAAATAGTTTAAGCATTTAATATGATTTGATTCGATAGCAACGTATGTTACACCTAAAAGTGCAAAAGCAAAAAGGGTTCAACTATACTCACAGTGCGTGTTTAGCAAGTAAACACAGCTTGATTGGATTGAGAGCGTGTCTGATATTAGCCTGAGTACAAATTTGTAGAATCGTTTTCAGACCCGAACGAGTCGTTCAGAAGAGTTTTTCACCAATACAAAAGGCCGAAACAGATGTATCAGTGTTATTTCAGCTAAATTGCACGAGAAATCACTTTAAACTGTCTTTTGATTGATATCAGATCGATTACAATGCTGTAGACACTTCGGCAGAGCTTCGCTACCGGAAGTAATTTCGTTCCAAATGACAAGGCACAACATGTATTTATAGGCCTCCTAATTTTGCACGGAATCAACACAAACGGAATTAGATTTCATGCGAAATCTAATTTCGTGCGAAATTACCTACAAACACATTTTTCCCGTTTTGCGTGCCCTGATCTATCTATTACAATACAAGACTCGATACAAGACGAAGTCGACAGACGTATGCACCAACAGACTCCCCCTCGGATGTTGACGAAGTCTTCAGTGTCGAGTCTTCGGTTGTCAAACCTTCAGCCTTTATCAGTCTTCACGCTCTCTCCAAATATTCTCCATTATAAGCATCCTTAATCAATCTCTTTCTCTTTCTCTTATCATCTCAACCTGGCTCTATACTCCTCTTGATCAGGTCTCTTGATTCCTTAAGTTCATCAGCATCAGCAGCTTGCGTGAACATTAGAATCTGAACTTGGCTCTACAATCTTCTATCTCCCTCTTGATGTCTTCAGACTCCCCCTTTCAATAAGCTAGGATCGCAGTCTGGAATTCTACAGATTCAAGATCAAGACCTGGCTAACCTGCACAATCTCTACCTCACAATAAATTTTTAAAATTTAAAATTTGTCAAATGTATATCACTAGCAGGTACCAATCAATCAATAAATGATTTTATAATGTTGATCTCAGATGAATCACTTATAAAAATATCATTTTTCATTTCAAATATCTTTTTCATTTTAAACATTTCAAACAAACTCTCCCAAACCTTTTGTTCATCATGTTTAGCACTTGGAATTTTGAAAATCAGCTCTCCAACATCAGTTGTCAAAAATCTTTTTGGATTTTTCAAAAATTTTATGCTAAAACACACTAAAATATTTTTGGAATTTTGATTTTAACCAAATGCAGTAAAGAAATATTTACAGACAATATTTTTGTGAGTATGCGTAAGAGAATCATATCAGTTTTTGAGACAAATCACCAACACCGTTAAGCTTAATACATTTTCAGTTCTAAACGATTCACGTAGATTGTCAGCATACTGATCCATTTAAATTCTCACACAAAGTTCAACTGTTTCGAGATATGAGATTAGTGTCTTAAGCACTTAAACCTATTCGCGTGTCCCACCTCAGAATATACTCCCGTATCCAAATCCCAATATTCAGTCTTACAGGTGAGTATACCTAGATGATATCTGTAAAGGGTTAATTGTGAGGGCCGTGAGAGCTCAGGCTATTGCTTCCGCAAAATCAGAGAGATGACGGCTTCGACTTTTGGTGTGTTCCCTTTAGAGAATCTTTTCTTCAACAGCACATGATTAGCATTTTGCAATGTTTCATCATTTTTTGTACGGAGGCCGGTGCTATATTTCAAGCAAGCAGAAAGTATTATACGGGGACTAGGCCATTGCTTCCGCAAAATCAGAAGTCCCGGGATAATACCCCAGATATCACGAAGCATAAAGACCTAGTATCTCAGAAAGAGGGACCTTTCACACAAGATTTCGGGGGTTACCCATATATCCGAGAGATATTCCCCACGAAATAAGTAAGCTTGAAATTTAGGTTTATATCTCGTCATAATCTACTAAATGTGTAAAAACCTACTGGCACATCATCAGTGAGACCGTTTATCACATATTGACTTTTCAATTCTTTAGCATGCTGTGATCGTCCACTGATGTACTATCATTTCCTCTTGTTCACAACAAAACTCATTTTTGATTTTATCATGTTTTTTACTTTTTTCAAAATTTTCAAATGTTTTTGGATTTTCTGAAAATTCTTACTCCCCCTAAAATTCAAAATCATTTAAAAGAAATTTGAAAACAAACTATACAAGGTAAAGTGACAACTGTTGTGAATTACTTCAATTCGCCATCCACTTGGCATAAACAATCAGAACTCCCCCTTACAACAAACTATTTTCCCATTATGATTTCAAAACACTTAAGTTTGTTTTAATCAACATGGTTTTTCCGGAAAATAAGTTTTGTTGAATTCATAAAACCACTTGTAGGTTAGGGGATTCATTCATCACTTTGTATTTCAATCTTTTGAATTATAGTTAAAACAAGTTCAACTTAATGACCTTGATTAACCACTTGTAAGAATAACTACCAACAACTTGTAAGTAAAACCTCTCTTTCAACCACTTGACGGTTTGCTTACCAACAAAAACCTCTTGTAGGTTGAAATCTCAGAATGCCGATTCCTACTCCACACTACCAATCTGGGAGTTCCGGCAAGTCACACTTAAACATATTCAAAAACATATCAAGAATGATGCCGATTCATGCTCCGCGATTACCAACTTGGGAGCTCCGGCAAGTCAGGATTTTAAGTAAAGAACACAGACACCCAAGCCTGACTAGCATTGGGTGTAATCACATCATCTTCACTTGGGGTGTAAGTTGCCTTCTTAGATTTATAAAAATCTTTAACCCCTTTACCCTTCCCCTCGACCATTTTACCAAAAATCTTTTTAACTTTTGAGTTAAAAGCCTTTTCAACATAAAGTTTTTCTTTTCAGAAAAAAAATTGGTTTGAAATCTCAACTTTTCCAACTTTTTGCTTAAAATTCTCAGCTCGCAATGGTGGAAATTTTTCATCATCCATTGGCGGGACTGACTTCTCATCTTTTACTTCAATTTGTGGCTCCTCTGATTTTGTGGAATCAGATTCATCACCAGAACCATCACTTGATTTCTTAACAACCCATTTTTGATTGTTAAGATTTTCTTTTCTTTTGTACACAGCTTTCGAACGTTCACCAACTTCAAAAATTGAGTTTTCAAAAACTTTAAACTTGTTGGTTGGTGGTTCAACTTTTTCAACAATCTTTTCTTTCAGTTTACCAGAGACTCCCTGTTTTGTCTGTATTGCCTTTGGACAATTCCTGGCAATGTGACCAACTGTTTTACATTGAAAACAGGTTCTTGTCTCTATCTTCTTCTGAAAAACATTTTTCTTCATTTCTTCTTGCTTCTTGGCAAGGAATTCTTTGTTCGTCTGCTTCCAGAATGAACTCTTTTCTTCTCTCTCAGCATAAGTACCTGACACAAATACAGTTTTTGGTTTATAAGTTTTCTCATTTTTATAATTTTTTGGTGGAATAAAACCAAGACCTTTCTTTTTGAAATTACCGTTATGATTTGGTTTCTTTTAATAACCAGAACCAGAACTGTAATCCCTTTTCTTATTTAACCTTTGTTTTTAACTCTTGAGGTGTAAGGTTTAGATTTTTCAGAAAGATTTCCATCTTTTATTTCAGAAATTTTAATTTCTGTTAGTTTGAAAACCTTTTTTATCATTTCTGGTTTAACACCTCTTATTGGAAAAACCTCATCAGAATATAATTTGTCAGAATCTTTCAAAGTATATGCTACTTTGATCGGTTCGTCATTCAAATAAGAATTTGATAACAAAAATTCTTTATTATAAACCCTTTTCCCTGTTTGTCTTTTTGATTTGACGTGTCGAACTTTGATTTTGACTCTGATTTTGACTCCGACTTTGACTCCTCTGTTTCATCTTTATCCAACACTTGATCGACCACTTTCTTTATTAACTCAGACTCATGATCAGTGTCAGACGACGTGAACGTGACATCAATATTTTCTGGCAAGTTATCTGAACACTCAGACTCCCACTGTAAGTTTGTTGCCTTTTTTACTCTTTCTGAATTTGGATTTCGAGGAGAATATCCATTTTTGACCGGGGGTGGACATTTGTTATAGACAACACTTGGTTTCTTACCAGAAATCTTTACTTCATCATCTTCTTTTGTTTCAGAAATCTTCTCTTCAGAAGTCTTCTCTTCTTCAAACGTCTTCAATCCTTCCACTATTGGGTAAATCCTGTCAACCACAAAAGTAGAACATGAGTAACTTTTTAATAATTCGTTACCTCTCTTGGTTTCAATTCTCTGTGTTTCCAACTTCAATTCAGGCTCATCACACTTCTCGGTGTAATAGTTGACATTGTCAAGTTGTCTCATGTATGCTCCTTTGAGTGTATTCATTGCTATAGCTTGTTCACTGCTCGACTCATTGTATTTGTTCATGGCTTTGTTCAAGACATCATATGATTCTTTCAGCCTTTTTATGTTGTGTAGCAATTCATTGTTTTGCTTTATCAGAGATTCACAATTCATACACTTCTCAGAAACCTTGACTGCATCAGCATTTGTTTTAATTTCAAATTCTGGAATTTCTTTGACTACTCTCACTTGAACTTCTTCTTCAACTTCCTTCTTTTTCTCAGTTTCACCATTTAGACGTTTTCTGACTTTTTCTGCCCAATAGTCATCAGTATAATCATTAATAACCTGAGCAACAACAGCTTTAGCTTTTAAAATCTCTTTGTCAGGACAAAACTTGTCCCAGCTAAAGTTTTCCCAGCTAAAACCTTCTGGTAATCTCTCATCATCTTGATTTATCAAACAAGCTTTATTATCAGCTGGAATATATTTATCCCAACTGAAATCCTTTGAAGAACTTCCATCATTTTTATTGACCAGACACGCTCTCTTTGAATCTTCAATCTCTTTTCTAGCATGTGCAGTTTGTGGTTGTTGTTGTTGATATGGCTGTTGAGCAACTTGATGACAAATCGCCTTTCGATAGTAGTCGTTGTTTCCAAAAGGGTTTTGAGCTCCGCTTGCTTCGCGATTTGTACACTCCCTCTTGAAATGCCCCTTTTCCCTGCAACGAAAACAAGTGACTTTAGATTTATCAAAACCTAAAGTAGAAACATTTGCATCATGGAAATCATCTCTTCCAGTATTTTGTTTAAACTTTTCGTCTCTTCTCAACACACTTGCCAAGCACCACTTTATATCCATCAACTCCATTTCTTCAGCATCTACTTGATCGTAATCCTCTTTTGTAAGCATTGGATTCCCGATTCTCCATGCAACCAAACTACCATAAGATTCAAGTACAGTTACCAACAAAGACATATGACTTTTAGCTACTTCCTCTGAATAGTTTTGATCATTTTCAAGATTTAATGCAATATTGGATTGAAGTACTTTGCCACTCTTTGTTGCTGTAAAATGTGGATCAAATGATGGAAATGAAGTAAATCCTGTTTTGCTGCTTGATCCTTGAGATGAACTTTCAGAAGAACTTTTTGCATTGAAGGCTGTTTCAATCTTTGGTGAAATGTTAGTCTTCTCATTAACTCCACCTTTGTAATATAACCCAATGTCTTGTTCTCCATCATAGTTTTTCATTCTGGCAATTTTGCTTTGTTCCATCTCTTGAGCTTCAAGATGTTTAATAAACTCACTTAGCGTGATATTGTTAAAATCTGGTTTATTTTTCAACATCATCAAATATGTTCCCCAAACATCATGTGGCAATGCATCAGCCAATTTCTCAATCAACTCATCTTTATCTTTGTTGATGCCCAATCTGTTCATGTTTTTCACCAAGTTGCAATATCTTTCGATAATCTGCTTGGTGTTCTCTGTTCTCAAACCACGAAATAGATCAAACTCTTTTTTCAAAAGTGACTTTTTGTTCTTTAGCATATCATCACTTCCAAGAAACTTTGATTCTAATTCATTCCATATCGAACATGCACTTCCATTGTGTTGAAGTAAGATCAAGATGTCTTCTTTAATCGCTTGCTGTAACAAACTAACCATCAACTTCTCATCTTTGTATTTCTTTTTCTCCTCAGCACTCAATTCTCTAATTGGTATTTTCACATTGTTGTTCCCGACTGGTCTAGTATATTGAACTTCAGTATGTTCCCATGCATCTAAGTGATAAGCTTCAACCCAGTTACCAAAACGTTCAGCCCATCCACTAAAATCATCAATGTCCAAAAGCTTAGGCGGTTTTTGTGTTGTTCCCGTTTCATTTTCAAGCATCGTATTCTGAGTAATTGTCATCAGACTAGCAAAAGCATTATAAAACTCGTTATCCATGATTCGATTTTCAAAAATTCATAAACAGTCAGTTTCAAGCGAAATACCAATATGGTGCGAAATCACCTGCAATAAATCTTCAAACGAAATATCAACACAAACGAAATCAGAAGTTTCACACGAAATAGTGTATTCAAGTGAAATTATGAAGTGAAATATAATTTCGTGGGAAATCAACTTAGATTCAAACGAAATCAAGCCAATTTAGTGTGAAATAGTAATTTCGTATGAAATCTTCAAACGAAATTTGATTTCGTGTGAAATTACCCTCAATTTCAAGCGAAATCAACCACAGAATGTAATTTCGTACGAAATAAAGATGCTATTTCATGCAAAATTATGCTGATGTCATCATAATCGATCTGATTTTCAAACGAAATAACCAATTTTTACCAGTTTTAGATCGAATTAATGTCCAATTCTTTCAAGGATGTGTTAAAACACTGTTTCGCTTATTATATGTGAAATTCAAGTCATTTTGACCGTGAAAAGTTGTTTAATTTTGAAAAGAAGGTGTAGAAATCAGAAAGTGCAGCTGAAATGGTAAGAACTCTTCCTCCTGAGCTCTGATACCACTTGTAGAATCATTTTCAGACCCGAACGAGTTGTTCAGAAGAGTTTTCCACCAATACAAAAGGAAAAAACAGATGTATCGGTGTTATTTCAGCTAAATTGCATGAGAAATCACTTTAAACTGTCTTTTGATTGGTATCAGATCGATTACAATGCTGTAGACACTTCGGCAGAGCTTCGCTACCGGAAGTAATTTCGTTCCAAATGACAAGGCACAACATGTATTTATAGGCCTCCTAATTTCGCACGGAATCAACACAAACGGAATTAGATTTCATGCGAAATCTAATTTCGTGTGAAATTACCAACTAATTTCGTACGAAATTACTCATGTGTAATTTCGTGCGAAATTACCTACAAACACATTTTTCCCGTTTTGCGTGCCCTGATCTATCTATTACAATACAAGACTCGATACAAGACGAAGTCGACAGACGTATGCACCAACAAAATTGATAGCGTAAGCGTTGAACAGTGCGTTAAGCGATGGCGGTTGAACCAAGTGTCGGGTGGTAATCCGATCGGGTGGCAATCCAATCGGATGGTCACTCGATCGGATGTCAATCCGTTCGGGTGGTAATCCAGTCGGATGGCCACTCGGTCGGATTGACAATCGTTGAGAATGATGTGTTTGTGTATGATGGTTTGTCCTTTGAAGTTTTCATTGTAGCATTTTGAAAACAGGGAGGTATCTCTACCCTTCAGGTCGTTCGATTGAACGGCGGTTCGATCGGGCGGCGATCCGATCAGTAGGACACCAAGTGGGGGACAAGTAGGATTGTCACTCGATCGGGTGGAAATCCGATCGGGTGGTAATCCGTTAGAAATTGAACATGTTGAAAATTGTTTAAGTGTTGAAGTTCCAAACATCACATGGTAGGGTGGTCGCTCAATCGGATGGCAATCCGATCGGGCGGCAATCCGTTCGATGTTCAAACTCTTGAAAGTTTGAAATAAAATTTAAGTGTGGGGCCAAGTGCAAGCCGATCGAGCGGCTGTCCGATCGGGCGACAATCCGATCGGGTGGTAGCCCGATCAGACGGCAGTCCGTTCCGATGGCTTGATCATCTTGACACTTGGTAAATTTGATAGGTTTGCGGTGTTGATCGAGACGGGGTGATAATGTGCTAACCAACAGAGACCCCATCTTGACCCAAGTGACCTGTTCGGACAGGAATCACCCTGGCCCAACCAGTTAACCTGTTCGAGACGGTTGTCCATGTTTAACCCGAAATTCGTAGTCTCTCTGATAGAAACCAGATCTTGAATCGACATGTCACTAGAAGGAGTAGAAGGTCAGAACGAGCTCCGATTCTATCGGGTTCGAGTACATTGAGTGTAAAAGAGTTGAAAGAAGGTTGGAAAACCATCTTTCAATCCTTTTAACCATGAAAATGTTTAGATTTGTGCGTAAACTTTGTTTAATCTTATGGAAATCCTTCAGATCTGAGTTATTCATGGTGGAATGATGCCAAAACTTGAAGTTCATATGAACTTCATGATGGCATCACCCTAGAACACCTCAAATCCATTGATTTCACGGTTAAAAGTTGAGATTCAAAAGAGAGAAAGGTGGAGGAGTGCGTGTAGATCATAGAAGTACAAGATTTAGGTTGAAAACTTACAAGAATCGCGAGAAATCGAGAGAAAAGAGCCCCAAAGCATGCTGGTTGAGTGGGAGCTGTCACATCACTGTTCAAGTGATGTGACAAGGGCTATTTATAGGTGAAGAGGAGAGGAGGCGATAGAGTGTCATGGATCGGGTGGGTCACCGATCGGGTAACTGTCTGATCGGGTGGCAACCCGATCGGGTGACCATCTGATCAAGATGTCACTCGATCGAGTGGTTCCGATGGTCAACGTTTCGGCGTTTCGTTTCGATCGTTAAGCGTTGTGATAGTTTGGTTACACATTTTCATATATATATTTATTATAATTAATCATAGAAGGTCGTATATACGTATCCACACTTTCAAATGTACGGTGCGCTTTCGAGTTTGTGATGCGTTGTGCTACAATGACTGACGGGGTACCACTCGCTCGTATTGTCATCATCGTCATGATGACCGATGGGGTAGTACTCAAGCGAAAAGTCATCGTTAGCATTAATGTTTGCGTCGTGACACATCACGGCTATCGAGAAGGGTAGAATAGGTCCTCACTCAATGACATAATGAGTGTTAGTGTATGCGATGTGATGCGTTATAGCGATAAAATATGCGAAATATGTGAATATACTGCGAAATAGCGATGTATGCGATATAGTTACATTATGATCCGAATCTCTGGTGCTAGGCGTAACGAGTGTAGCGAGTAGTAACAACGCACGAACGTGCGGTTGTTACACCAGAAGACTTGCCGGGATTGCCGCCACAACGACAAGTTGAGTTCCATATTGACTTGGTTCCAGGCGCCGCGCCTGTAGCCAAGGTACCTTATCGACTTGCGCCTTCTGAGATGCAAGAGCTGTCGACGCAACTCCAAGAACTTTTGGACAAGGGATTTATTAGACCAAGCTTCTCGCCTTGGGGAGCTCCAGTACTGTTTGTCAAGAAGAAGGACGGTAGTTTTCACATGTGCATTGACTACCGAGAACTGAACAAGTTGACTATCAAGAATCGGTACCCCTTACCGAGGATTGATGATCTCTTTGATCAACTTCAAGGTTCAAGTTATTACTCCAAGATTGATCTTCGATCAGGTTATCACCATCTGAGGATTCAAGAAGAGAGTATACCGAAAACTGCTTTTAGGACTCGTTATGGACATTATGAGTTCCTAGTAATGCCGTTTGGTCTGACAAACACGCCCGCAGTATTTATGGATTTGATGAACCGAGTCTGCAAGCCATATCTCGATAAATTCATTATTGTATTTATCAATGATATTTTGATCTATTCGCGAACGAAGGAAGAGCATGAGCAACACCTTAGAGCCATTTTAGAGCTGCTCAAGAAGGAGAAACTGTACGCTAAGTAGGGCTGAGCAGTATACGGTTCAGAACTGCCAGAACCGGGGAACCGAACCGGAACCGCTAGATCCAAACCGTATTTTTGTATATGGGGTCCGGTTCCGGTTCTTAAATTTGGGTAAAAACGGTTCCTGGTTTGGTTCTGGTTAAAGAACCGCTAGAACCAAATGGGATTATAAATATTTAAAACCCTATTTTATTAATGAGCTTTTCAACATCATACGACCATTCAAATTCTTATTCCCTCCCCTTATATTCATTCCATGATCTCATCTTTCGTCTTCTAATTCTTCTCCATCTCTCAACCCTAACCCTAATTGCTATCATACAAGTTCATTTCCATCAACACCCTTCAAATACATGTACGCTATTCTACATGACCTTTTTTATGATTGCATATATTTTCTTTCTAGATGTTTGCTTTATGATGCATATAGTTTTCTGTATGTGAAAATAAAAATTGAACAAAAATAATCAAATCAATGTTGATCAAATTGTAAATGTGTATATAAATAGTGTATCGCTTGGTAAATACAGTAGATGCATTACTAATCAATCTATTCACGTGAACCAAATACAGTAGATGCATTATTCGTTTATTTTTTTTAATTGCTAACACTAGGTTTCATTTAGATGTTTATGAGAAGATTAAGAGGATGAAGATTGAATGAAGTTTGAAGATGTTTGTTTTAATTGTTAACACGATGGTTGTAATAGTTTTATTTAGAGTTTGTTTTATGTCATGAAATTTTTTATTGTTGCTTTGCTACTTTTATTTTGGTTGGTTTGAAATTTGAATGTTGCAACTCTTAGTTAATGTTTTAAATGGTATGATTCGTTTTTATTGAATTGTTAATTTTACGATTTAATTGTCAACCGGTTTCCGTGAGAACCGTTTACACGAGAACTGTTTAACCGTTTCAGAACCAAACTGGAACCATTATAATACGGTTCAGTTACGGTTCTTAAATTTAGCAATTAATGGTTCTGGTTCGGTTCCAGTTCAGTTCGGTTCGGTCCGGTTCTGAACCGTTGCACAGCTCTAACGCTAAGTTCTCGAAGTGTGAATTCTGTGTGACACCTGTGTCACTGCGACCATCAAACAAATACCAAACCAATGAAATATGGTATTTCATACTTGGGATCTATATAAATATGTGTATCTTTTGCACATATCAATTCTTGTTCGATTTCAAGCTCTAAATCACTTTCTGGAAGGTTATACGCGCGCTGATGCGTAAATATAATCAGTTTAATGCAACAAACACTCCAGAATAGTGACATATACTTAACATACCTTAAATAACCTTTACATAACTTAGAAATAAGTTTTGAAGGCTTTGGTATGGCAAAAACAAGTTAATTCGCTTACAAGGACTAAACTTGACAAACTGCGAAAGTATGCCAATTTGAACTGTAACGAACATTCCGGAACATGAACATAAGTTAAACATACCATAAATATCCTTTACATAGCTTAGAAATAGGCTTGGAAGGGTTCGGTGTGCTAAAATAAACTTTTGGGTCATTCAGGGACTAAAAGCGTCAAAAAGTGCACAAGTTTGCATTTTCGCGCATAACTTACGTTCTGAATACATCTGGACATCCAAAATTTTATGTAAGCACTAAAATATTTTATTTTAGTGTTTGGCATGAGAAAAATCCATTCGCCGCGTCATTTGGATCGTTTTTCGCGCTTATGCGCATTCCGTCGTAATTAAGCGAACATCGCGTTCGTACGACCAAACGAACTGACATCCGACATATTTTTGAGCATGTTTCATGTCCACAATGTTTAGGCATCATTTTAGGGCCTTAAAGTTGGCTTGACGGGCCTTAGAAGTGCCGGAAATAAGCTTAAACACCAACAGGGACTGAAACTGTCATTTAACAAACATGGTTCTGATTAGACATGGCCATGCGGCCCGCGTAAGGTTTGTGTGCATCTTTACGCGGTCCGTGTCAGGGTCTCAGATCAGATAAGATCGATTTGTCAGCAGATTACAGCTGTTTAACTCACAACCACAAACTCACACTTGCCCTTTCAGCTCATTAGGGGTCATTTTTAGTTACCACAACTTTCCAACAAGTGTACGCACGAGATTCGATCACGTTTTACAAGAAACGATCCTAACGGTTCGGGAAATCCTATAAATACCCAACCCACTTAACTTCAAAACCCACTAGAATTTGATCTAATGTGCTCTAAGTTGAAACCTTTGTTTCATACCTGAGCTATTTTGATCTAGATTAGCATTCGGGGACCCTTCGTAAGTATTCCTTCGTTCTTTTATTGCTTTTCGAGTCCGAAAGTCAAACTTTGTTTGACTTTCTGCGTTGACCAGTTTATGGTCAATGCGAAGTTCGTTTGAACTTCGCAACGTGATTGTAATCACGATGGTTATAGTCCTTTGTGACTATGCCTACTGATTACCACGTTGTCTAGGGTCGTAAGGGTAAGCGATCTGATAAATCGCTTATACCTTCGAACCCGACCCATTTGGTCGATCATTAGGATCCGACCAAACAAATTAGGTGACCATAGTATATAGGGAATAACCTTTCGAGGTTATACCTTATGGTCACGACGTTTAGCTAGTTGTATGATAGGTAGTTTATATGCCTTAGGTAAATTACCAAAATACCCCTTTGATGCCAAAATTCATTTTAAACATATGTAACATAACTCTTGACATCTAAACTGATTTGACAACAATATTAGACATGTTAAGGCATATGTTACTTGTCATAGGACTAGTTAGGCGGTCCGAACGCGTTTTACGCAATGGGTCGTAAACACTTATGTTAGGTTTCATTTAGCATGTAGGCTTTGTTAAACCATATGACACGAGTCTCCATACTCGTTTGGTTTATGAACCCTCATTCTATCTAAATCCTCCGATTTAGGTCCGGTTTATTAACATAGTTACCTATATTAGGTGCCGTTTGATATCCGTGATCTCTAGCATTGCTTGGTGGTTATCTTAGGACTTCTGAGCAATCTCAAGTGAGTACATAGACCCCTCTTTTACTATTTTTTACAAACTGTTTTGGGGTGAAACACATGTGCCTACTTGTTACTTTCATGCTTTCCATGCTTTCACATCATATACCTGCTATGTTCGTTAGTACATTATAGTACATGATTTCATTGCATTTCATGCTATGTATGCCCATTGTGTGGGTACTTAGTACATCGTTTTACATTACATGCTATGTATGCCCATTGTGTGCGTACTTAGTACATCGTTCTACATTACATTTCATGCTATGTATGTCCATTGCGTGCATACTTAGTACATTGTTTTACATTGCATTTCTGTTGCATATGCTCATCCAGCATATGAACACATTATACTACATTTTGAACCGTTGTAACTATTTGACTATGTGAACCGTCGTAACCCTTTGATTATATGAACCGTTTGTAACTGTTGAACCGTGTGAACCATTTGTATCTGTTGACATGATTTACATTTGACAATAGACATTTGACTATACATAAACATTTCTACAATCGTTAAACATTACATCTTGGTGGTTTGGTTGGAGTAAGTGATTTAAGTAACGAGGCGTGTGTAATATGATACAAGCATGGTGGATACGCCGCTGGTACTTCCTATATATAAGTGTTTGTATGGTATCACATATTGTAGCGTTATTTGAATCATTTCAATTTGAGACATATAACATTGTAAACAAATAACATACTTTTCACAAGACATTGATTTACAAACAACTTATCTTATACAAACTCATTTTACATGGTTATTCATTTAACCATACATTATTCTCTTATCTATACATATCATCTGATCTTATTGTTTTTCACACGATTTACAAAACAAAGCAAATTACAAGGTTCATGACTAAACATTTTCTCAAACATAAGTCATGAATTCTGTTTTCACAAAACCTATGTATCTCACAGGCATTTTTATGCTGACGTACCTATTTTCACATGTGTTTTCAGGAGATGATGCATAGGACTTATCAAGACATACTTAGGCGGACCTGTGCCTTAGTGACTTAAAACGAGACAAGAACTAGTTAATTTTTGTTATATATTCTTTGTTTCTTGTTTAAAAAAATGTAACTCTCTTGTTTGATTAATAAAACGAAACTTTAATTGCCATGGATTTGAAACAATTAATTCTGTTACAACACTCCCCGACGTTTCCGCCACGTTTTGTATGTTCTACGTGGTCGGGGTGTGACATTCTGGTTGCGTGAGGTACAGTTCCTCGGTCATGTAGTAAACGAAGATGGGATTCATGTGGACCCCACCAAGATCAAGGCGATCAAGAATTGGGAAACTCCGAAGACGCCAACCGAGATCCGTCAGTTTCTACATTTAGCTGGGTATTATCGCCGATTCATTGAGGATTTTTCTAAAATCGCTCAACCGCTGACCTCCCTTACTCAAAAGGATAAGAAGTATGAATGTGGAGATAAGCAAGAGGAAGCTTTCCAGTAGCTGAAGAATAAGCTTTGCGATGCACCTATTTTATCCCTACCCGAAGGCACCGATGACTTTGTGCTATACTGTGACGCCTCGCTTCAAGGATTGGGCTGCGTGCTGATGCAGCGACAGAAGGTGATCGCTTATGCTTCGCGCCAGTTGAAAGTTCATGAGAAGAACTACACCACACATGATTTGGAATTAGGCGTAGTGGTGTTTGCATTGAAGATTTGGCGACATTATCTGTATGGTACGTGCTATACGATCTTTATAGATCACAAGAGCTTACATCACATATTCGACCAGAAGGAGCTTAATATGAGACAACGACGATGGGTTGAGCTGTTAAACGATTATGATTTCGAAATCAAATATCACCCAGGTAAGGCGAATGTGGTGGCAGACGCCTTAAGTCGAAAAGAGAGGATTAAGCCCATAAGGGTTAGGGCTTTGTAGATGATTATACAAACGAACCTCTCGTTGCGCATTTGTGCTGCGTAGAGAGAAGCCCTCAAGGAAGAAAACCTTAAGGATGAGTATGTCCGTGGGATGGAGAAGAAGTTGATACCCAATGAGGAAGGAACCTTGTGTTTCATGGGACGAATTTGGGTTCCCCTCCTTGGTGGTCTTAGAGATGTTATTTTCGACGAAGCTCATAAATCGAGGTACTCGATCCACCCAGGATCGGATAAGATGTACCAAGATTTGAAAGATTTCTACTGGTGGCCAAGATTGAAAGGTGATGTTGCAACTTATGTTGGAAAATGTTTGACTTGTGCCAAAGTGAAGGCCGAGTATCAGAAGCCTTCAGGTCTCCTACAACAACCCGAGATACCTATGTGGAAGTGGGAGCAGATCTCGATGGACTTCATAACCAAGTTGCCAAAGACACCCAGAGGTCATGATACGATTTGGGTAATCGTAGACCGTCTGACAAAATCTGCGCACTTTTTGCCAATCAAAGAGAAGGATAACACATGTAAGCTAGCTAAGCTGTACCTAAGGGAGATAGTAGCACAGCATGGAGTGCCTATCTCGATTATATCTGACAGAGATGGAAGATTTATGTCAAGGATTTGGCAATCTTTCCAAGAAGCATTTGGTTCACAGTTGAACTTAAGCACCGCATTTCACCCACAGACGGACGGCCAAAGTGAGAGGACGATTCAGACATTAGAAGATATGTTATGAGCTTGCGTAATGGACTTGGGTGGCAGTTGGGACACTCACCTACGTTTGGTTGAGTTCTCCTATAACAACAGCTACCATACAAGCATTCAAGCTGCACCGTTTGAAGCTCTCTACGGACGAAAGTGTCGATCGCCGTTATGCTGGGCAGATGCAGGCGATAGACAGCTAGTTGGTCCTTAATTGTTTCAAGAGACGACAGATAAGATCATGCAGATCCGAGAGCGCATCAAGGCGGTTCGCGATCGACAAAAGAGCTATGCGGACCAAAGAAGGAAACCTTTGGAGTTTGAAGTGGGAGATATGGTTTTGTTAAAAGTCTCACATTGGAAAGGTGTGGCACGCTTTGGGAAGCGTGGAAAGTTAAACCCACGATTCATTGGACCGTTCAAAATCCTGGAAAGGATTGGTCCTGTGGCTTATAAATTGGATCTACCTGCGGAACTGAATGGTGTTCATGATACATTCCATGTGTCTAACCTGAAGAAGAGTCCAACTCAAGAAACGGTGGCCATTCCTGCTGACGAAGTTCATATTGACGACACACTCCACTTCACCGAAGAACCTGTTGAGGTTACTGATTGGAAGGTAAACAAGACTCGGAGGAGTAGTGTTAAGCTTGTTAAGGTTAGATGGAATGCGCGTCACGGCCCAGAGTTTACTTGGGAGCGTGAGGACCACATGAAAGCCAAGTACCCGCAATTGTTCCCTAACTCCCCTGCAGCTAGTAGTTAAGCTTAAAATTTCAGGACGAATTTTTCTTAACAGGGGGAGAATGTGACAACTGTAAAAAATCCAGGTATCCGTACAATTAATTAATTGTGATTAGTGCCTAATGACTGTGCTGAATTTCAATTAATTGCTTTCTGATTTCTGCTTTATACATGCATGTGCATCATACATTATTTAATGTCATACCAGTATTGCATGAAAGCTATATTACCTTGAATGATGCATTAAGTATAGTTAGCATGGTTATCTGATAGATCAGGAAAGTGCTGAAAGAACTCAGCACATAGATAGACAGTGCTTAAGATACAGAATGAGCCGAAAACTAAGTATGACACTACTATAGTGTATAGGAAAGTAAGGATCACAAAACTGCCTTTATAGTGATAGTTTAAGTGCCGAAAAGTGCCTAAAACTCACCCTAAGTACTGAATTCAGCAAAATTCAGCAAAAATTCAGCAATTTAACACACTAATGTAATGCAAAAAAATGATTAAATGGTCCTGAATGCTTTCCTAAGTGTCGGGAATCAATACTGTCACAAAAAGATACATAAAGCACCTTAAACTGCGTAGTTTAGCACTTTAACGAATCAGTAACCAACCGAACAACCGGACACTACCCGAAACACCAAATTTACACTAGAAGCACTGTTTTAACATTACTAAGCTAGTTATGGTCCCCGAACATCATAACTCCTCCTAAAAATATCTAATCACCAAAACATGGAACTAACACTTGAAAATGAACTAGATTGTAACTAATTAAGTTGAAACCTAATCTAAGACCCCCCCCCCCACCTATTTACGGCCAACACATGGCCCACCAAATAGATTTTATTTCATTATAAAATTTAATCTTGTTCCCTACATAATGACACATTACACAATAGTTAGAAGATGAAAATGGTTTATAAAAAGACATGAAAGATCAAGACATTCATTCTCACACACACACTCAAAAACACACATCTTCCTCCTCTCCTCTCTTGTGTTCTCAGTCGACCCCTCACCCACACACATCCACCATTTTCATCCAACCTTCAACCATTCGAAGTGCATACAAGGGTGCTAGAAGCAAGACAAGGAAGCTTGGTGGCTTTAGATCTTGAAGAACCTCTCTTGTTTTTTTTATCCTCTCATTTTCTACTCTTGAATCATCCCTAGCCTTGTGCTAGTGGTAAGAGTCTTGATCTATCCATTTTACTTTCATTTTTAGAGGTTAAAGAAGAATCATAAACAAAAACATGAAGAACACTAAAGAACATAAGATGTAAACATGAACATAAGCTTGTTTAATGAAGTAATCTTGATGAATATGAGTTGTTATGCTTGTTGATCATTGATTGTTTGTAGGAATGATGTTGATCATCATAAGCTCTTGCAAGATCATGATTAAAAACATAATCTAGCAAGATGTGAAAGTAGAAATGTTGTAGGATGATAGATCATCCACATAAAGATCATGAAATTGAAAGAATACTTTGTTTTCTTGAAAAATAATGAACAAAGTAAGTTGTTAATCATGTGGATCTAGAGATTCATGAATGATCTTTCAAAGAAACCAAGTTAAAATATGAGTTTTATTAAATCTTGGTTCTTACAAAAACAAACTCTATTTTTAATGGTTAAACAAGTGTAGAAACACTTGTGTAACAAGAAGATTTCATAAAGAAACATTTATAGAAAATGAGACAAGAAGTTGTGAACATCTAACTTCTTTAAAAATAAAGTTTTTAAAGAACTAATCACATTTTAAAGGGTAACAAGACTTACTAAGAACCCTAGTAAGTTACTACAAATTTTTACAAATAATCAAGTTCATGAAGTAGTAGAAAATGCATGATTTTTGGCAAATTGGTAAGTTAAGGTTGTTCATTGTTGATTATGAATTGATTGTATAGATTTTTACAAAAGAAAATGATATGCTTGAAAGCATGGAAATCTCCATTTTTAGGGGAAGCTATGGCAAAAATTTCTAAAAATATAAACACTTAGAAAAATATTTTTAAACAAATATTTACAAGTATATTTTAAACCATGAGTTTGCTACAAAAGCTTTGCCATAATTTTTTATTACAAAAATACAAATATTGGAGGTTGATTTTCATAAATAAAAGTGACTAAATATGTATTTAGGAAATATATATTTAGAAGACACCATGTGTGTGATTATTTGTATACTTTGTGTATTAGTTATATTATTTTAGGACTTGAAATAATATAACACACAAAAATACCAAGAATATCCATCCAGAATATTACCAAAATTCCAACAAATGAATATACACATTTACACAAAATATTGATGAAACCGAACTATGGAATAAGACTTACAAAATATTCCGGAATTTATTCACAAAGTATATTTTGGAAAATAATATTTTGGACACCAAGGAAGTAAAAATATGATTTTTACAATACTACAAAAATATATCATATTTTGACAAGAAAAAATATATTATTTTTGGGAAATATGAAATATATATTTTTCTTAAAGTTTTTAGAAGATATATTATTTTTAAGAAATATATATTTTCTTGTACAAACATGAAATAGAATATTTATGGATAAAGGATACATTTTCTCAAATAAATATGAAGTATGTCATTTTTGGGAAAAATGAGTTTAAGTATATTTTCTAAATTGGACTTGAAAATATAGTAATTTTTGAAACTTATGAGAAGTTACAAATATTTTTTCCCAAAGAAAAAATTATAAATAACCTTTCTAAGTAATATCCCTTAAACATATATTTAATCCCTATTAAAGATAATATTCCGGGATAATCAATATGAGGTTAAGTATAAAGAATACTTAATGAATTCAATAAAAATACGTATTCTCGTACGTATAAATACACACCGGAATACGACCCCGATGTAAGGCAAAAATATGCAAGTGAAAGATACTCCCATCCTTGGGAAGGATATACATGTGTAAATACCCGAAGTGTATCAAGCCAAAAATATAACATTATTCCAAAAATTTAATAAATACAATTTAAGTTAAAATATTAATTATTTTAACAAATTATTATAAAATTTGGAATAATGTCTAAGACACTAAAAGAATCGTAACTCGAAGACATTAATACTAAGTCAAGGCACGACTCGTTCGTCTAATAGACATTAGTACGTTGTAGGTAGTCGTGTTTATCCGAAGAGCTAGAGTTACGGTGATTGAAGACGCAAATTTGTGAGTTCATGACCCTCTTTTTCTTTTAACTGTTTTCGGTTTTATAACGTCGGGGGTGAAATACATGTTACAAACGGTTTACAAACATTTTGATTTGGTATGGTTAGCTAAGGAAGGGTACTGCTTGATCATGTGAGTGGTGGGTACAACGCTTAAGACCATTAATCCTCGTAGTAGGACCGTGGGACATGAGTGATAGATCTATTTGGGTGTAGCAAGCCCACACCTATGCGGACTAGGGTGGCCCATGTGGTGACTATGTCTTTTTCCCGGAGACAAATCTGCTAGGTTTGAGTTTTCCTGCATCACGTCACAAATATTAATGTATAGCTACACATTAATTGATCTGTTTTCCTTGTTGCTTTCATACCAGGAGTTTTCAAACATACTTTCAATGATTTCAAAGGTTTATTCACAAACACACACATGAAATCGCTCAACTTTTGTTGATGTTTTTCAAAATACATGTATTTCAGGGAATTAGTAGTGGATCTGGTGGGCGTTAGACGTTTCAAGTTGCGTTAAGAATAAAAGATATCATCCATGGTCTTAGGGTGTGGTCTATGTGTCTTATTCCTGGATGAGACACGTCTTCCAAATCCTGGTTTTATTTAATGTCATTGGTCGAGTCTTTGTGAACTTTTAAACAAGTTGCATGGGTTGTACTCGTATTTGAATTTCTACGCTTTAAGACAATGTTGTCATATTTTTAAACTTAATTTATGGATGAGCATCTATGGTTTTAATCATTTAGTTGTTGTTATGATTGAATGCAATGGTATTAAGAAAGTCACACCATAATCACACTTCTGCAAAAGTCAGGGTGTGACATTTGGATCGTATGAATAATGATTTAGTAACTAGGGTTTTGTAGGATTATAAGGTTATGATGATTTCTTGTGAATTTGAATTGCAAGATCTGATTTGGCTATTGAGTATGATGTTGATCATGATAAATATGTTATAAAAAATTATAAACCTGTTGTGAATCATGTTTTTGGGTCTCGGGTACATTAGTTAATCGTTTATAGGAGCGGGTAATTGAAAACAACTTCTGTTCGAAATTTGCAGCCAACTTCCATTGGGTGTAACCAGGTCATAACATATATAAAACTGAGTTCTCCAACTGGAATCACCTCGTTTGGAGACTCGGTGATTTTTAAATAAAATAAATGGTGGGCAAGGGTAGGAATCGTAACGATTCAGACCACTGTCCATTGCTCGATTTTTTAACGTAAAATCTGTAAAGAATTAGACTTTGTAAATTTTACAGAAACACACTGAGACCTTTTCACATGTCGTGTATTTTTTTTGGGAAATTATCGTGACCAGTAACTATTTTATAAAAATACCCGAAAACAACCCAGTTTTGGGTATTAAAGCTGAAACATAATAAGTCGCAATGTGTGCATCTAATTGTTAGTTATGCTATCTGAGAATGATCGAACAAGTTTAATGTCAACATTAAATGGTGTTTAAGTTGTTGTGTGCTATGACCATCTATATATATACATATGCCATTTGAATGAAATATATGTGTGGAATATATATGTAAGTTGTCAACGTGATTGCATGATACGTGTTAGATACGTGTAGGGATTTCGTGTCTTTCATGAGCACACTAATAAACTAGATGGTAATCATATTAGGACGTGATTGACCAACCTCAACTCATAATCACTTTAAAGTCTAACCGAGCTATCAAAGGTGACTTCACGGCCCCTACTCTTTTAAATGTTTTTAAAACACAGGGGGAGAAAGCATGCGTTACATTAAGATAAAGTAATGTCACATTATGGTAAAGTAATGTCATGATGTTACGATAAGGTAACATCACAACTATTAGGGTTTTTGTTATATTAGTTATGGTCACCAATAAGCATTGTATCACATGTCAGTCCCCTTAAAACTTACGATGCCGTTAGTATTGGATTATAGCAAGGGAATTTTTGGTAGTACTACTGGGCCCAACAAGCCCCACTCGTGCTGGTTGCGTCAGTTAGAACGAACGTTGATGGTCACGGGTGTATAATTTGTCTAACACTTAGCCATGGTTAGTGATAGACCTGGCACAACAGGGACAGCAACATCAGCTTCGGATCGAACACTTTGTTGACATGACTTAGGTTAGTTACCTACAATATAACAAGTAACTTCTAGAGACTTCAACTTACTGTTTTGGGTTTGACACAGTGGAAAACTCTTGAGAAACAACTTGCTTTATAACTGTAACCTAAAACTTGTGAACTCACTCATCATTATGTGTTGACACTTGTTCTTGCATGTCTTTCTTAGGTTGCTAAGGTAGCACACATCAGGACTAAGATGCATTTTGGAGTCACATTGTTTTCATCAAATATGTAGACACAACTTCAAAATACATTAGCTATTATGATTTTGTAATTGTTTACACTTCCGCAACAAATTTGTATAAACAGTATTTTCTCATGAATGAGCAAACAGGAAAATATATTTTTTTTTAAAACTCATATAGTGGTCGTTCAATATGACTAATGACTATGATCCTGGTTTGTCACATGCCTCGCGGTAGAACTCTGCAAGTGGAATTTGAGGGTGTGACACCATAACCACCACTTGATCGGTAACAAACATTTTAGGTGTGGGGATCGTGTTCTTCTATATAATTCAAGATTGAGACTTTTTCTTGGTAAGCTAAAATCAAGATGCATGGGACCGTTTATAGTTAAAGAAGCATATCCATGTGGAGAAGTTGACGTGATGAATAAAGAAGGTGAAACATTTAGGGTTAACGTGCATAGAATGAAACGGTATATTTAAGGCCCTATAGAACTAACGAGGGTGAAGAGTTTGATTCCCACCCTGTGCCTTAAGAAAGATCAACCTTGGTTTACGTCTAGCTAAAGCCGCTTAAACTTAGCGCATTTCGGGAGGTAACCCGAGGGTCCAAAAATCTCTACATTCTGAACAGAAAGCAATCTAATAATCACATTTAGAGGCCTACTGGCCTACAAAGCTTACGACCCGTACCCAAGTCTTACGGATCGTACCTTAGCGGGCTGGGCCCACCTCGATAACTGAGCTAGTGACGGTTTGTATGCTAAAACCTTAGCTTACGACCCGTATGCTTCAAAACCGCCTCTACCCTACCAATATATATATGATGTCCTAAAACCCTAATTATCGCATTCATCCTACTTGCATTCGAGAGATATCAGACATTCAAAGGATTTTGAGTGTGGACAACATGAAGGTTAGTATTCCTGTTCATTCATCCATTGTTTATCTTCTATTAAGTCAATTGTGATCTTGCGGCATTTTTAGAAAAAAGGTTTTTTTTGTTAATACACTGTTTTATTAGAAACTGAAAACCCTAAAATTCGAAAGTTTTAAGCCGATGACCTTACGACTCGTATAACGTGTATGGCTCGTACCCCAGTTTTTAGACTGGGGGTTGACTTATCTCTTCCAGAAAAAGAATACTTTTGAATCATTAGTGTTTTTACGACTCGTACCCTGGTTACTATGTGTGGCTCGTACTGTGTTTTTATCAGCATCTTCTATTATATTTACTGATTACAGCTGGAAGGACATGAACTGTACAAGGTGCCGCAGAAGTGTAGAAGGGGAAGACCAAGAAAGAACCTTGCTGAACCATACCCTGCTAACCCGAAGGTTTAGGTGTACAGTCATGACATGAGTTACGTGAGGGGTGAATTGAGGAATATGCAAAAGCAGCTTGCTTACTATCCCATGCATGTCATATGGAGGATTATTGATGTTAAGAGAAGTCTTAAAGATTTGACAGGTAACATCTCAAGGATGTTAATTGGCATTCCACCCCCTGAGCCTATTAAACCATTGAATCCTAGGGCTCTTGAGCCTACTTTTGTGCGTATGGGGTATGTAAGGTAGCCTTACAAGCCTCGCCCTCCAACTACACCACCCTTTGTGCCCCAACACCACCTGCTGATAGGTTCTACAAGCCTTACCAAAGCTTGCCTAATTATATGAAAGCTACTTCAGTTTGTGAAGTAGGCGAGTAGTCTAAGAAGCTACGCTCACCTCTGCTTACTCACCAGCGCATTGGAGCCTTCTATAAAGAAAGGGAAGTAATTGGCATTGATGTTGTGTCTGTGAGATAGGGGGTGGATCATGATGATGATCTAAAGGAAGATCCCTATGCACCCAATGATCAATAAGAAGAAGAAGACCCAAATGAAGGACATAGTTACACTAATTGACTGGATGATGATTTGATTTCTAGTATTTTATTGGGCATGGACCCTTAGTTATTTTTTTATGTTTTATTTCGTTGTTTGGTTTGTTTGTTTTGTTTGAATCATTGAACTATCGTTTGGATGAATAAAATTTATTGGGATAACCCTTTTTGTTGAATCTTGTGTATGCAAAGATATCTCGTTTGATTTGTGTTAGTAATCAAGGTCGGTTGAAAATCCAAGAAGCGGGATGCACAACTTAGTGCATAAATTGTTACAATGCAGCTTTCATTTCATGAAATCAGAGAAGTTTCCAATTCCTTTTACCTTTTGCGTTTCTTTTGTTTTGTATATTGAGGGCAATGTACATCTTAAGTGTGGGGATTGGGAATTTATCGTGACTTGTACATCATAATTTTCTAACACCATTTACTATTTTAAATGGATTTTTTCATTACAGTGCGTTGGGCTGTCCGTTTTCTGCAGAAATTGCAGGTCACGGTTTAAGTCATATCTAAGGGTATCATGGGAAATAAATTACCAAATTTAAACTGTAGAAAATATGTGAGTAAACTGAAGTTCGCCAACTGGAATCACCTCGTTTAGAGACTCGGTGATTTTTAAATAAAATAAACGGTGGGCAAGGGTAAGAATCGTAACGATTCAGACCACTGTCCATTGCTTGATTTTTTAACGTATAATATGTAAAGTACTAGACTTTGTAATTTTTATAGAAAAACACTCAAACATTTTCACATGTTGTATATTGTTTTGGGAATTTATCGTGACCTGTAACTATTTTATAAAAATACCAAAAAACAGCCCAGTTTTGGGTATTAAAGCTGAAACGTAATAAGTCGCAATGTGTGCTTCTAATTGTTAGTTGTGCTATCTGAGAATGATCGAACAGGTTTAACATCAACATTAAATGTTGTTTAAGTTGTTGTGTGCTATGACCATCTATATATATACATATGCCATTTGAATGAAAATATATGTGTGGAATATATATGTAAGTTGTCAACGTGATTGCATGATACGTGTTAGATACGTGTAGAGATTTCGTGTCTTTCATGTGCACACTAATAAACTAGATGGTAATCATATTAGGACGTGATTAACCAACCTCAACTCATAATCACTTTAAAGTCTAACCGAGCCATCAAAGGTGAGTTCACGGCCCCTACTCTTTTAAATGTTTTTAAAACACAGGGGGAGAAAGCATGCGCTACATTACGATAAAGTAATATCACATTACGGTAAAGTCATGATGTTACGACAAGGTAACGTCACAACTATTAGGGTTTTTGTTATATTAGTTATGGTCACAAATAAGCATTATATCACATGTCAGTCCCCTTATAACTTACGATGTCTTTAGTATTGGATTATAGCGAGGGAATTTTTGGTAGTACTACTGGGCCCGACAAGCCCCACTCATGTTGGTCGCGTCAGTTAGACCGAACGCTGATGGTCACGAGTGTAGAATTTGCCTAACACTTAGCCATGGTTGGTGATAGACCTGGCACAACAGGGCCAACAACGTCAGCTTTGGATTGAACACTTTGTTGACATGACTTGGGTTAGCTACCTACAATATAACAAGTAATCGCTAAAGACTTCAACTTACTGTTTTGGGTTTGAAACAGTGGAAAACTCTTGAGAAACAACTTGCTTTATAACTGTAACCTAAAACCTGTGAACTCATTCATCATTATGTGTTGACACTTGTTCTTGCAATTCTTTCTTAGGTTGCTAAGGTAGCACACATCAGGACTAAGATTCATTTTGGAGTCGCATTGTTTTCATCAAATATGTAGACACAACTTTAAAATACATTAGCTATTATGATTTTGTAATTGTTTACACTTCCGCAACTAATTTGTATAAACAGTATTTTCTCATGAATGAGCAAACAGGAAAATATATTTTTTTAAAACTCATATAGTGGTCGTTCAATATGACTAATGACTGTGATCCTGGTTTGTCACATGCCTCGCGGTAGAATTCTACAAGTGGAATTTGAGGGTGTGACACCATGACCACCACTTAATCGGTATCAAACATTTTAAGTGTGGGGATCGTGTTCTTCTATACAATTCGAGATTGCGACTTTTTTTTAAGCTAAAATCATGATGCATGGGACCGTTTATAGTTAAAGAAGCATATCCATGTGGAGAAGTTGACGTAATGAATAAAGAAGGTGAAACGTTTAGGGTTAACGAGCATAGAATGAAATGGTATATTGAAGGCCCTATAGAACTAACGAGGGTGAAGAGTTTGATTCCCATCATGTGCTTTAAGAAAGATCAACCTAGGTCTACGTCTGGCTAAAGCCGCTTAAACTTAGCGCATTTCGGGAGGTAACCCGAGGGTCCAAAAATCTCTATTACTGTAACCTAAAACGTGTGAACTCACTCATCATTATGTGTTGACACTTGTTCTTGCATGTCTTTCTTAGGTTGCTAAGGTGGCACACATCAGGACTAGGATGCATTTTGGAGTCGCATTGTTTTCATTAAATATGTAGACACAACTTTAAACTACATTAGCAATTATGATTTTGTAATTGTTTACGCTTCCGAAACTAATTTGTATAAACAGTATTTTCTCAGGAATGAGCAAACAGGAAAATATATTTTTTTAAACTCATTTAGTGGTCGTTCAATATGACTGGCTGTGATCCTGGTTTGTCACATGCCTCGCGGTAGAACTTCACAAACGGAGATTGAGGGTGTGACAGATTGGTATCAAAACATGACATAGACCCTGCATTAGTCATACACTAACACAGACCCTCATACATGACATAGAAGAACACTCATATGAAATATACATATACACATGACATCAAAACATACATGGGAATTGCAGGCATGTCGACATCATCCACTTCACTCTCTATTGACGAGGAACACATCAATCTCTTTGTATCTTCATTCCTAGTGGCAACGTCCGTAGAATCACCAACAACCAGTATCTTCTCCTGTCCGAGGGCCGCGATGTCACACCCCTATATTTCCACATAATCCGGTGGGCCCGGTGGGGAGTATCGTGACGTAGTTGATATCATCATAGTCAAATAAACACAATTATAGTACAGCAGAAGGCTTAGAAGTTAAATTACTATTACAGCCCAAATGTTCAAAGTACGAATGAAATAATATACAGGTGGTTGTAAAAGAGATCCACGGGCGGATCTTTAAATAAAAACATAAAACAAAGTTCAACAGACTTAAGGCATCTAGAGATTTGCAAGATCCTCTTATTTAATGCCAAGTAGTTCCAGCCTATTACGTGAGGTACCAGTCACTTAGTCTTTAGAAAATACGTCAGCTTACACTGGTAAATACAATTAACTAACTCATTTAAAAACTGTATGAAAATTGGTTTAAGTGCTTGAAGCATGAAAATTCTTTTATAACTTGGGATAATTTTATTTATAATCTTGTATACACTTTTACATGGTTGCCATATATTTGGGGCCGATTTAGAAACCGATCATGATTAACTGACTCACCACTTATAAAACCCACAAAGGAGTTATCCCCAACTTGTGGGTAATTTATGTTTTAGCATTTGCATCTGTCGGGTGTATGCCTACACCCAGTGCATTGCTCGTGGCCATTAATAACTTAAATGAGCAGAGGATATCCAGGATATGGTCGTTAACCACCAAAGTTTATGTTATCAAACAAAATACATTAAAACGGGTTATGTGGATTTACTAATCACAATCTGACTAAATGATCCCATGCCTGACCAAGCGGTAATAATTTACCGTATCCCAAGCTCGTATAAGGGAAAATAAGTTAAAAGTATTTACCTGAGTTTAAAATGCAAGAAATTCTACTCAGTCGTATGTTACTAAGACTTTATGAAGGTATCTTCTACCGAGGCTACCTAAACTGAAATGAACGTTTTATTGACCTATTAGGATCATTTAAGTCAAGGACTTAAACCGGTTAGTTTTAAGGACGCTTTCCGGTACGAATTGCTATGTTAAGCGGTGACCGGAATGGAATGGAATTTAGACCCAACAAGTATGAAGACTTGTACAATATGGGTAAACTAATTACATTCTAGATTTTGAAGTTTAGATGACAAGGTTAGACCCGTTTCAGTTAATTCATGCAAACTTGATACATAAACCGAACCGAACGCGTATAAGCATAAACGGGTAACCGAATGAGTCATATACAAGTTCCATATCTTATTATGCTTAAAATATGTTATGATATCAGTAGGATATCAAAAGGTATGCCCATAAAGGTTTTAAAACCGAATTATGCCCCATAAGGGCATTTTGGACATTTTAAGGTTTATAAAATGGGTTTATAGATAAACTAAAGTTCTGATAAAAAACATTCTGTGAAAATTTTATTTTATGATACTATAACAGTAGGATATCATACATATGTGTGGTTTTGATTTTTGGCCAAACTAAGCCCCGAAAGGGCATTTTGGTCATTTCACATATGGTTTTAGGGATTTATTTGGAATTCTGAGTTCATGAATTATACCTACTATAAAAATGTTTAAAATAGTTTATAATATCAGTAGGTAACAATTCTTGGGTGCTAAGTATGGTTTAAAACCATACTACGCACTTAATTAGCGTAAAAGTCGATATATGACGATAATTTCGAAGTTTAAGCGATTCTGAGATGTTGACCAGCTTTGAGTGGTCAAAATATTTTATTTTTCATAATATATCAGTAGCAATAGGTTTTGCATGTTAATTATATTTAAAACTCATTTTATTTGCAAAAAAAGGTATTATCGTCATTTATAGGCTTTATACGAGAACTCAAGGTTAAGGTCAGTAGATAATCTGACCCAACATCCTAATAAGTCCTAAATATGATATCACAATAGTAGGTAAAGAGTTTTATGCCAAAATTATGTTTAAAACTTGTTGTGCATACTAAAGGGCATTATAGTCCTTATAAAAGCATAGTTTTCGATTAATTATATAACTTCAGTTTATGACCAGAATGTAAGTGTCTAAATATTCTAAATATGTTTACTAACCAGTACCTAATCCGTTTTCATGTTCATTTATATTAAAAACCTCATTTTTAGACAAAAGGGCATACTAGTCAAAGCGGATTAGCGGCAACTTTGACTTTCGGCTTTTAAATGCATAAAAACCGAACTAGAGTGGCTAAGGACACTTGCAACAGGTCCTAGCTCGAAGATTAGACTAAGAGGGAGCTTCGTTTTGATCAGGAACCTCAGAGAATGAGAAGAGAAGTAATTTTGAAAGGTGCAAGTTCAAATGAAGGAGTAAGGCACCTATTTATACTAAATCAAGGTGTTCCAAGATCATTCCAGGTGTATTGAGGCTTCCTTTGATCATCAAAGGTGTCCTAGAGGTTTTTAAAAACCATTAACAAGTTCCATGTATCGAAATCAGGCTGCATGGTGGTTTGATTGGGGAACAAGGCTGCATTACCTGCAGCTGTCCTTATTTTTCACATCTGGGCATTTGCTCACGGCCCGTGAGAGAGTCAGGAGAGGGCTTCGCGGCCCGCAACTCTCCCCTATTCCGGTTACACATGTTTCGTTTAATGGCAGTTTCAGTCCCTGGTCCTTTTAACCCTCATATATGTTCTACTTTTAGCACTTTTGGTCCCCAAGGTTCGTTTTGGATGATCTTAGGAGTTGTAACAAACTTTGTTAGGATCCCGTTTAGTTATAAGATCACCCAAAAGCACTAGTTTCTGTCGTTGACACTTTTAACCCTTCTTCTTGCATTCTTGCACAACTTATCGTATACGGTACCGAAACCCATCGTAATTAATATTAAGTATTCCCAGAAGTTTTTATTGAACATTACGAAGTCTCAGGTTTGTTAAAAGGTCACTCAGACGTAAGAATTAACATGTTGACACGTTTAACCCCTTTGTCTTGTAAACTTTTGATTTCTTTCACAAATGGCTTCTCATGTCCAATTCTTGGCTCGTTTGAGTATACGAACATCGTGTAAGGTCAATTAGAGGCATAAGTTTAGCATGTTGACACTTTTAGTCCCTCCGCATACATCTTTTCACTGTTTGTCAACTTTAGTCCTTCAAAGTTAACTTCTTACATGTTTAGGGTTTAGGACACGTGTCTTCACATAATTGGTCACGTTTTTACGAGGTGTTACATCCTCACCCCTTTAAAAGAAATCTCGACCTTAAGATTTACTGAAATAAACGAGGGTACTTTTGTCGCATAGTGGACTCAACCTCCCATGTATACTGAGGGCCTCTACGGGCGTCCCATTTCACTTTCACAATTGGCACATGCTTTCTTTGGAGCTTTTTAACCTGTCGATCCTCGATCGATATAGGTCTTTCAACAAACCTCAGGCTTTCATCTATCTGCACATCTTCATGAGACATTGCTAGCGATTCACAGCTAGACATTTCTTTAAGTTGCAGATATGGAACACATTCTGAATTCCACTAAGCTCCTCGGGCAAGTTTAGCTTATAAGCTACACTCCCGACACATTCTATGATTTTGAATGGTCCAATGTTCCTTGGGCTTAGTTTGCCCTTCTTACCAAAATGCATCAACACCGAGATGAACGCAATGACCTACACAATAATCCTACCTCTTATTTTGATTGAGTCTTTATTTCATAAGTGAGTCTATTCACTACCCTTTGCACTGGTCGATGCTTTCCATTTAATGTGAGAACTAGTTGTTACTCTCGACTTAGACAAATCTATCATTCCATTAGCATCGTGACACTACATCTTTGATTCTCTATGTATAAACTCCCATTAAATTGTACTCCAATTTAAAAGAACTTAGTAAACTTGCCTTATTGATCCTTAATATCACTTTTTGAACTTTGAAGATAGTGATGTATTGTTATCATGACCATACCATTTTGAACCTATTTTTGCATCCTTGTAATGGAACATCTTGGTGACGTATGTGGTGCTCCTAATTCATGCACATGTTTTAGCTCAATCTTTCGAATTTGCTTGCATACATGTTCGACTATTACTTACAAGGATCTTAGAGAATCTATTCTTATTTGCATACGGGCAAGCTCAACGACTGTGGAGAACGCTCCGATCGAACCGGAGCCCTACGAATTCGACCAACCAACACTTTCCTACATAAATTTTATTGAGCCAATACCTTTAACATAGCGCTACTATCAACCGGTAGCATCACTTTATTTCTATTTGTATCACCTGCGTACGATCAACTACATCCTCATCATCAGATAGTTTTTTTAGTGATTCTAAAACAAGTATATATTTTACATTAAGTGGTAACACATCAATGTCAACAACGTTTTGGTATGTTGTTCACATCTTATCTCGTTGTTCTAGGATGAATATCATAGTTCTTGTCTAACCCCGTTATACGCAAATCCTCGTCTGGCTAAAATCACTCTCTACGAACGTTACACGAGGAGCCACAAGAAATACTTAAGTTCATCAAGTGTAGGAGCATAAAATAAACTTTCTACTTCTGTGAGGTATGCGGAGGTCAACCTCCCTTTCAGTGTGAAAGCACCATACTTATGTATAGCTCCATCGACCCCTTTATTCCATACTTATTCCTCGGATGCAAAACGTGGGTTTCGATCAAAAGTGATAGAAGTTGGCACTCCGTGCCCAACATCTACTTCTATCAAGTAGATGGTTGCAAATTTGAAAACTTCGCCGGTTTATTTGGTCGCGTGCCGTTACTAGCAGACATTTCATCAATGCCTTGGACATGATAGAATAAGATAGAAGCACCTCGTAGATTATATTCCAATTGCTGGAGTTACGGATTATTGTGCATCTCGCTAATGCCAGGTGATACTCCTTCGTGCCTAAATCGTGCGATCGAGAAAAGCGGGCTTTGCGACGTTAAAAGTCGCGCGTTGAAAACTTAACGTAGGCGGTTTGTGTTGTAGAAGTACCAGGGTGGAGCGGAGGATTCGTTCGGACTACCTCGGGTTTTCGGAGTAGGTTCAGATGTCGTCAAAAGAAACAATCGTTGAATTTTGACAGGATGGAATGAATTCGGGGGTCGTAACTAGGTGTTGATCGTATCGAGTTCGAAGAACAGTGCTTGCGATACCCTTTACCCCGGGGTATCTTTGGCTCGTTGCTCCAACGAGTAACATTCCTAGAAAGAAATTCGTCCAAACGAAGAATTGTGCAGAATAGAGTAGGATAAGAATCATGGAATTCGCAAAGCATAACACGAGTGGCGAGATAATGCAGGAAGGGCAGTCATAATTGATGCGTTTAACTTGAGACAAAACATAAAAGGATTTGGGATCGGCAATAAGGATTTATCTGATGTCGATGAGGTAGCTAGTCGTACACAAGTTGTCGTCGCTTGTCAATAAGGAGTGTTACGTCGATGTGGTTAGAACCATAATGAGTAGCTAGAGAGGGGGGATGGTCGTCGTGTGGGTTTGAATATGAAAATGCGAAAACAGGTTTTTAAGAAAGTACGATTGAAGTAAACGTTGCCAAATTTCAGGGTATATGAAGTTTGTCTACTAAAGGTCGAGCCCGCTGAATTCACTAAACTGGAGAGAAATCTGGTCAATGTTTCTATATGAAAACATGTGGACGTGGTGATAAAGAAACGGTAGTAGTGAGGATATCGTCTTGAGCATTAAGTGCTGATTCGTACGAAAGCTAGCGAAAGGATTCATGGAATCAGAAAAGTCGTCAAAGAACAACGGTTCTGGCAATGAAGGATAAGGTAAGCATCTAGGTCACCGTACTCGCTGGTGGGTTGACTGGTTTGTGTCTTTGTCTTGCCACGCCTTCAAATACGCCGGTTTGTAAGAAAGATATCATTTTGTTAGGTTTTGGGGCGTGCTAAGGTATAAGGTTGAACTTGAAAAGGATTAACCATGTAACGAGGAATTAGGGGGAAATAACTTCGTGGTCGATGGAAGGGTGATACGATTGGTGGCACTGCAATGAGAAGCATACACCGCGCATGCTTTTCGTGCTCGAGACGTGCAAATAGAAACCCGAAAAGTGTAGACTTACCAGAATGCTTCAAGAATCCAGGTGATCAGTCGAGTGAGGGAACAAGTCTCACCACTTAAGTCGGGAAAAGAAATACGCAGGTAAAAAGGATGCGAATGGCGTTGTCGTTCCTTCTAATATCCCATGATATAGGGGTGTCTCCCCTTCGTCGATTCGTTCTCGTAACTTCTCTATGTGGTCCGTAGCAGGCCTTTCCTGAGCAGGTCTATCGAGTAAACGTCCTTCGCGTCGATTCGCAGTCTAGGGATGATATCAGGAAATACGTGGACGAGGGCTCGAAATAACTGGTTCCTTGCTCTTAGCGTATCGTGCTTTCGAATCAGGTTTAGGAGGACTCACTCCTATTTTTAACGCGCATCATGTTCGTATGATTCACATAGTTGGATACTAAATATACGCATACGTACTAACACATATATGCTAATCATACAGATACACACATAAGTTATGCACAAGTAAATGCTGATAGCCTACCATTACCAGGTGAGCATCTGAGGTTGACGAACCTTGCAATCCGAAGTGTGGTGTTTTTATGGTTTTTGTTAAAGAACGGTTATAGTCTGGTTTTCATATAAAAATATTTTATGTCCAAAACATTTTATATTTTAAACCTAGTTCACTATAACCAATGGCTCTGATACCAATCTGTCACACCCTCAAAATCCACACGCGGAATACTACCACGAGGCGTGTGACTAACCAGGATCCAGCCACTAAATATCTTGAACCGTTTAGTTATTATTACAAATAATGGTATAATTAGCGACCAATTTTAAATTTTCCAAAACATAGTTTAAGTTTGCAGCGGAAAGGAGAGGAGAACACATCGTAATTTAAAATAACAAGTTTGTTAACATGAAACTTACGAACCACGCACTCCATCCGATTGCAACGTCCGTCCAAAGTTGTACCGAACAACCTGTAAAGCATGCAGTAGAGTGTCAACATAATGTTGGCGAGTTCATGTGTTTACAGTTTTTCCAGTTTTAATTCCAAAAACTTGTTTCAACAGTTAATTTACTCATTTATACCATGCCCTGGGGAGCTACCCCATAAGTAAGCTACTAAACTGTTTACAATACCGAATACTATGCGACCGTACGTTTTGGTAGAGTGCCCCGTTTGTCAATATCTATCATCATTGACGGTTTGCCAGAGTCTATTAGTTCACTCCAGATCCCATACGCGAGCACGGTGTGAGGTTGGTGAGACCTAAATAGCGCTATCAACTAATAACCCGTTCGCCAGGCCCCGGCGACTAATCGGTATTAAGTAGTAGGGACTTGAGTGATAAAGTTTCGTTTAGTATTGCTCGTTGCATCCAATATAAATAGTAATTAACTAAAGGTCCCGCATAAGGGGAGAAAAGTAGTTTGTATCCCTCACAAGGGGATAACGTTGTTACCCGTATCCCACACAAGGAGATAGAAATACCGTATCCCGCACAAGGAGATAGTAAGCAATCCCAAACCAGGAAAATGTGTTTCGTTCCGTTTCCCAACCACCGGGAACGCATGTTTTAAGTAAAAAGTAGTGAACTCATCTTTGCTTTGCTCGGTTGATAATTTACTTGTGTTATGTTGGTCAACCATACCCTATTATGGTTATTAATATTCGTTAGGTTCATATGCAAGCAATGTCACGTATAATCCTACGCGTATCTATCACATAGCATGCATGTTACACTAGCACCCTATACGTTATTGGGCCAGTCCTATCATATGAGCAGTTAAACAGTTAACAGTAACACACAGTCCAAAACATGACATCACATTGTGCGGCCCAATAACGAATTTAAGTAGCCTAGTCGAAACCGGATAGTCTCGACTCGAGATTATGAGGTCTCGAGTCGCAACCACTGGATTCTAAGTCGCAACAACTTGATCTCGGGTTATACATTTCTGAGTCGCAACATTGTGTGACATCTGTGCTTGTAATCATTGTAAACAGTTCAGTTATCAATGAAATAAAGTTATTTGATCCCAATGTTTGTTTATGTTTGACATTTTTCATGTTTTGATTTTTTATTCAATTTCAAACTCTATATCGCTTTCTGGAGAATTATACGCGAACTGGTGCGTAAACGTAGTCGGTTTAACGTGACAAATACTCCGTAACATCAACATATGATTAACATACCTTAGATAACCTTTACATAACTTAGAAATAAGTTTTAAAGGCTTTGGTATGGCAAAATCAAGTCTATTCGCTTACAGGGACTAAATTCGACAAACTGCGAAAGTATGCCGACTTGAACTGTAACGGACATTCCGGAACTTGATCATAAGTTAAAAACACCCTAAATATTCTTTACATAGCTTAGAAATAGGCTTTGAGGGGTTCGTTGTGCTAAAATAAACTTTATGCTAATTCAGGGACTAAAAGCGTCAAAAAGTGCATAAGTTTGCATTTTCGCGCATAACTTATGTTCTGAATACATCCGGACATCCAAAAAATTTATGTAAGCATTAAAATATTTTATTTTAGTGTTTGGCATAAGAAAAATCCATTCGTCGCGCAATTTGGGTCGTTTTTCGCGCTTGTGCGCATTTCGTCGTAAATAAGAGAACATCGTGTTCATACGACCAAACGAACCGACATTCGGCATTTTTTTGAGCATGTTTCATGTCCACAATGTTTAGGCATCATTTTAGGGCCTTATGGTTGGCTTAACGGGCCTTAAACATGTTGGAATGACTTTAAAACACAACAGGGACTGAAACTGACATTCTGCAAACGTGTTGCTGATCTGAGACACCCAGGCGGGCCGCGTAAACATCTGCAGGCCCCTTACGCGGGCCGTGTGAGCCTCCCAGATGTGCAGAATGTGTTTTACAGCCTGCTTCCAGCTGTTCCAGCTGTTTGTGAGTGTTTCAACTAGTATTTTGGAGTCTATGGGCATAATCTAGGGGCTCCAATGGTTTTATAAAACTATGGGCTCGAGGTGTACGGCTGTGATTGAATCTCGGATAACGAGGAACGATCTTAATGGTTCTACTACATCTATAAATACCCCCCCATGTTCTTGTTGCAACTCACTTGATTTCTGAGATTTTCTCTAAGTTGAAGTGTGAAACACTTCATACCTGAGAAATACTTGGAAAATCAAACTTGCGGGGACCTTCTGTAAGTATTCTTTCGTCCTTTTCATTCGTTTTTAGCGTTAAAGTCATACTTTGTTTGACTTTCTGAATTAACCAGTTTATGGTCAATGTGAAGTTCGTTTGAACTTCATAACGTGAGCGTAATCACGATGGTTTTAGTCCCTAGTGACTATACCTACTGATTACCACGTTATCTAGGCTCAGTGACGAGTCGTAGTTTCGGCCAAAATGCATTTTGTCACGTATTTTGTAACCAAACTACTTGTAGGTATCAAAACCGTTTGTCTTGATACCAAACCTGTTTTTAAACCTCGTTAAACATGTTTGGACATGTTTAGCTCGTCACTTTTAGATTTGTGCTTGTCTAGGGTCGTAAAGGTAAGCGATCTAATCAATCGCTTATGCTTTCTAACCCGACCCATTTGGTCGATCATTAGGATCCGACCAAATGCATTAGGTGACCATAGTTGTATAGGGAATAACCTTCCGAGGTTATACCTTATGGTTACATCGTTTAAGTAGTTGTATAATAGGTAAATTATATGCCATAGGAATATTACCAAAATGCCCTTTTGCGCCAAATTTCATTTTAAGCCTATGTGACCTGAATTTTGACATCTAAACTGATTTAACAACAATATTAAACATGTTAAGGCATATTTTACTTGTTATAGGACTAGTTAGGCGTTCCGAACGCGTTTTATGCGAACGGCGCGTTAAAGTAGCATAAGCTACCTAAACGGGTCGTAACGGGTCAAAAGCACTTAGGATAAGTTTCGTTTTAGTATGTAGGATTTGTTAAACCATAATACATGAGTTCTACCCGATCCTCCGAATAGGTCCGTTTATTAATGTAGTTACCTATATTAGGTGCCGTTTGATTCTGTGATCTTCTAGCTTTGCTTGGTGGTTATCTTAGGACTTCTGAGCAATCTCAAGTGAGTACATAGACCCCTCTTTTACTGTTTTTCAAACATTTTGGGGTGAAACACATGTGCCTACTTGTTACTTTTGTGCTTTCCATGTTTTCAAATCATATACTTGTTATGTTCATTAGTACACTATTAGTACATGATTTCATTTTGTTTCGCTATGTATGTTTACTTGGCATGATAGCACATTGTTTTACATTACATTTTCTGCTTTGTATGTTAACTTAGCATATTTAGCACATTGATTTACATGACTTTTCTGCTTTGTATGTTAACTTAGCATACTTAGTACATTACTTTCATTACATGTTTACGTTTGGTATGACATTTGGTTTGTTCAACGGGTCTAAATTACATTCGTTAACATTAGCTACGTCGCTCGGTAGTAAGTAATGGTACCATAGGACTTGACAAATCCCGTTCCTGACATCCTAGGTTTGTTTGGGTGTAAGGAATGACTGAATCCGAAAACATTTTTTTTTATAATCTTTACTCTAAGGTTATCCTGCTGTCTCAAGGCTTGAATGTATGCGTTAAGTTACCACATAAGTGTTTTTATCGGTAAAGCATGTATTTATTTAGTTATTTTACAAAACATAACTTTTGATTTATTCAAAATACTTTGTTTTGTACATTTTTACTTGTGGTTTAAGTAGTCTCATTTTTTACTTACCATACATAACTTTTGTTTACACATTACATGATTCATATTTAACTTGGGTTATACTATGACATTTGACTATTGGATTAAACATGGATATTTTACAATGTTGGTTGGTTTGAGTGACTTAAATAACGAGGCGTGTGTAATATGGTACAAGCATGGTGGATACGCTGTTGGTACTTCCTATATATAAGTGCTTGTATGATATTACATATCGTAGCGTCATTTAAACCACTTTAGTTTAGACATATTACATTTACAACACATTATCACTAAAACATTGTTTTACAAATAACTTGGTTTATGCAAACTCTTTTTACTTGGTTATTCTTTTAACCATACATTATTCTTTTATATATACATATCATCTGATTTTGCTAAAGTTTTTCAAATGATTTATAAAACAAAACAATTAACAAGGTTCTTGACTGAATTTTATTAAACATTTCTCTAAACTCAAATCATGAATCCTATTTTCATAAAACCTATGTATCTCACATGCATTTTTATGCTGATGTACCTATTTTCACATGTGTTTTCAGGAGCTGTTGCTTAGGATGTTCGTGACATACTAGGGAGGACCTGTACCTTAGAGACTTAAAAATGAAGCTAGAACTAGTTTAATTATGTGGTGTACTCCTTGTTTCAGTTATTTTAAGACAATGTAACTCTTTGTTTGATGAATAAAACATAACTTTTAAATGCCATGGTTGTGAAACAATAATTCTGTTGCAACACTCCCCGACGTTTCCGCCACGAATTGATGTTTTACGTAGTCGGGGTGTGACAGAAGAGTTGGTATCAGAACCAATGGTTATAGGGAATTAGGTTATTAGTAATGCTTTGACCTAGACTATAACCTTTCTAGGACCCCAACACAAGTTGTCTTGTGTTTAGATTTTAAAACATGCACTTCACCTATCCTTAGGTGATTACCAAAAAAGAACCCAATTTTCCAAAACGATTTTTGAAAATCAATCATCTGTTTTTAAATGATTTATTATATGGTTTTGAACTCTTTGATTTTTCATAATGATTTTGAAAATTTACCATCCATTTTGAATGATTCTTTTGGCCTTGTGCGTTCCAAGTTTTCAAAATCTCGTCAAAGTTTTGGGTTCTAAATACTGGGAACACGTGCAAACTGGAAGGGTGAATGCCTGTACCCTGGGTTTTCTGTCTAAGGCTAGAGTGTTCGTACAAATCCACATAATCGGACCAGTCACTCTTACCTGGGAACTCTTGGGGTGAGTGTTCACTTATAGGCGAGCATGTCTTCGCGATACATTATTTTTGACCCATTTACTTTGATTAGTCACTGTGTGTCGTTTGTTTGCTTTGTGATATGGACAAATGACCTCCATCTTTGCTTTTGTCAATTTTTGTTTCATCTCATTCTTTTCATCCAATCATCTCACTCGTTCCTTTCATGTTTCCTCTTTTAGAATGCCTCGTCGACGCGAAAATCCGCTACCAAATGCCGAACTGGCAGAAATCACCACGCAGCAAATGGCTGCTGCGTTCCCAAATCTTATTGCTCAATTGAACCAAGCCAACAACAACAATAATGCTCCTTGCAACTTCAAGAGTTTTAACTCGGCTAAACCACTCAAGTTCAGTGGTTCTGAAGGGACAATTGGGCTCCTTCAATTGTTCGAGAGCATTGAGAGTACATTCCGTCATGTCCTATGTCCTGAGAATCGAAAAGTTGAGTTTGCATCAAGCGTGTTTCAGAAGAGGGCTTTCACATGGTGGAACGGGGTTATGAGAGACCGTGGTGCTGAGGTTGCTTTAGCACAAACATGGGCTGAACTTAGGGCGCTTATGATGAGGGAGTGTTGTCCTCGTCATTAACTGCGAGCTTTAGAAAGGGAATTTGATGACCTGAAACAGGATAGTGGTGAGCACCGGGCGTATACTGATAGGTATGAGGAGCTGAGTTTGTTATGCCCAACAATGGTTACCCCACTCGAGAAGGCTATCGAGAGGTATATCGATGGCCTACCTGACTCCGTACAAGACATCGTTACTGGTAGTAACCCTACCACAGTCCGTCAGGCAATCGAACTATCAGCAACATTGACTGAGTCGCAAGTCCGAAAGGGTAAGCTGCATAGAAAAAGTAACAAGGGTAAGAAGCAGTCGTCTGACAAAGAGGATAGCAAGAAAGGTAAAAATAAAAAGGGTAAGGATTCTGGTTCCTCGAAGGGTTCTAGGAAGCGTAAGGCTTCCCAAAATTTCACCGTTACTGCACAAGCTGCACCAAATCAGCCTGCGCAACCACTTGCCAAGAAAACTTATCTTGGCAATGCACCTTTGTGCAACAGATGTAACGGTCATCATCAACCGCACCTCTAGTGCCGTCATTGCACCAACTGTGGAAGATCTGGTCATCTTGCTGACACATGCCTCATTCCTACTAATCAAAATCGGGCAATTCAGAACCCGGCTCAACAAGTTGCTCAGCCTCTAGCTCAGCAACAAGGTCAGGCTGCACGACCTCACTACCCACCAGGTTCTTGTTATAACTGTGGGGATCTGACCCACTACCGTAATCAATGTCCAAGATTGGTGAATGCGAATCCATCTCAGGCTCAGGCTCGAGGTCGAGTCTTCAACATGAATGCACAAGAGGCGCAAGCAGACAATGAAGTGGTTAACGGTACGTTCTTTGTTAATAATCAACCCGTATCTGTTCTTTTTTTATTCTGGTGCCGATAAGAGTTTTGTGTCATTATCTTTTGAGCCATTGCTTCGCATGTCTAGAACGAAACTAGGTAAGCCTTTAGCAGTAGAAGTTACTAGTGGTGATCCCGTTGTTCTTGATTCTGTTCTTCGCAATTGCCAATTGAACCTTAACAACCATCTTTTTCCTATCGACCTCACGCCAATGCAACTTGGGAGTTTCGACGTTATAGTGGGTATGGATTGGTTAGCCAAGCATCACGCAGATGTAGTTTGTTTCGAGAAGATTGTTCATGTTCCACTTTCGTCAGGTGAGATCCTACAGGTTCGTGGTGTGAAGCCTGCTAGTAGTCTCAATCCCATGTCTTGTTTTCAAGCTCGGAAGTATCTGCGAAAGAACTATGCGGCCTTCTTGGCACATGTTGTAGCAGATAATGGCAAATGTAAGTCTATTCAAGATATCCCTGCACTACAAGAAAACTGGGTTTTTAGTACGCTCAAAAGCGTCCTAAAATGCTATTTTATAGGACCTTTCATATAATAGGACCAACGGTAAAAGCGTTTCATGTAAAGGGGTCGCAATAAGTCCCGGAACTAAAAAAGCATCCTAACATCTCAAATAAGATTATGAAACCAATTTTATGGTCGCGTAATATGTCTTTGAACAACCAAAATAGTGTCCTAATAAAATATATTAGGACCCTTTTACGATGTTCTAACATGTGCTTACATACTTTTAATCTTTTGATACACTTACAAGCGTCCTTAGAAATTAATTGATAGGACCCTTATGATGTAACATTATAGCTAATTTAGGACCAAGAAAAGGGTCCTAATATATCAAATAAGATTATGAAACCAATTTTATGGTCGCATAATATGTCTATAGACAACTTAAATAGCGTTTTAAAAAGAACATTTTCGGACACTTTTACAATGTTCTAATATGTGATCACCTACTTTTAATCTTTTGATACACATACAGGCGTCCTTAAAAATTAATTTATAGGACCCTTATGATGTAACGTTATAACTACTATAATATCAAGAAAATGGTCCTAATATCCTAAATAAAGATTATCAAACCAATTTTATAAATAGACCATCAACATATAACATACTAATAGTTATTGTATAACATCAACATATAACATCCTAATAGTTATTGTATAACATCAACATATAACATCCTAATAGTTATTGTATAACATCAAGATATAACATCCTAATAATAAAGAGAATATTCTACTCGTCTTGATCTTCAAGTGATAGTTGTTTGATAGCTCTCCACATCAGAGCCTCCAAGCTTTGTTGATGTCTGTCAGGTGGTGTGATTCTGGTAAAGATACAAGTTCAGCGTTCCTCAAGAAAGGCACCGTTAAACATGTCTACCATCAAATGTTGGAACTATGGCCACCTCTTCTGACCATTTCTACTCATGGTTTTGGCTGGAAATTTACGTCACTTTGTAACTTAACCCATACAAAGCTGAAAAAAGAAGACCATTTTTTAACATCAGATAGATATTAGGTCTATGGTATTTTGTAAAAAAAATCATTAATAGTCACTTAACCGAGATATAGAATCTGCCAAAGATTGTAGCGCATGAAAGGAAGTTGCTAGAGCTGTCAAAGACTGTAAAAAAACACAAGAAAATTAGTAACTTGATAAGTTGCCACCACCATTATCTTCACCAAATAGATAGTGCATAATACTGTTTATAAATTTATAAAATCAAATTTGAATATCTTTTGGGAAGATAACGGGGGTGTTTGGGATTCCTTTTAAAAGTGACTTTTGGAGCTCATAAGGACTTTTGAGAAGGAAAAGGAAACTCAAACATCATCTTAGAAGAACTTTTGAAGCATAAGGAATTCCAAACACCATGAAAAAAATGACTTTCAGTACTAATTATGTCTTCAAAAAAGAGTTTTTAAGAAGTAAGGATTTCTCACTTCTGGATTTGAGAAGGACTTTTTGAGAAGAAGAAGTTGAAAAGGAATCCCAAACACCCCCAATATTGAACTAGATACAGACATGAATTATCACACATTCGTTTACACCTACAACACACAGATCTTGATTTGGTTTGTAATTTTCAACCGGTCAAAAGTCAAAGCCCAAATATATCAACATGGCTACTGTTTCTTTATTCAAATCAATAGATACAATCAATAAATCTCTAGATCCAGAACTTCACAAAATATGAAACAAAATTTAGACTTTTAACATCACAAAATGAAGCACAGTAAGTTAATCATAATTAACGCATACTGAACGAGTGATTTATGGGATGAACGGACACAAGCTGCCATGGCTAAGAGCCTGTACCGGAGCTCCGACGGTCCACCGCTGCCGTCGCAAGTGAGCCGCATCTGACATCGGCTTCCTTGTCGTCCCTTCACTACCTCCGCCGGTTGCGGCTTCACCGATCATCAGAAAGCGGCTGTTGTCACCATCCGCTACTGCCTCGGAACGTCGACTTTAGCCGTCGTTGTCGTACCTCCGTCACCGTCGCGGGGTTTATCTGGTCACCGGAAAACATGGAGGTCGCCGGAGATGGCCGGCTCCCTCAATAACTCCGTCAGCACTCTCACACATCGTCCTTTCTCTCTCTCTCTCTCTCTCTCTCTCTCTCTCTCTCTCTCTTTCTATGTTTTAGGGGTGTGAAGATACAAGAAGGAGGGGGTGTTTGGGGTGTCGCTGGCTTGCCGTAATCAGCTGTTGTGATCGGTCAGGAGGGAAAGAAGGGGAAGGGGGGGTGTCGTTTGGCCTGAGGTGTGATAAGGGTTTGTCGCCGGCCAGAGTGAGTTTCCGGTAACCGGCGTTTAGAGAGGAGAAGGGGAATGAAGGTGATGTGCAGCCGATAACTTCTATTTAGGGTTTTTTTTATGTTTTTGTGGTTTTTTTGGAAGGTGACTTTCTATGTACATGACCTATTTGTCACCGGGTTCATGTCGAAGACATTCCCCCGTCAGCCCCGCACTCTCGGACGCGATGTTCGATTGGGCCCCGGCCGCCGCGCAAGCTGACTTCCGCCCGGAAACCATACTGCCCCCACACGAGAGACTCGCTGGGGTAATAGCTGGGTAAAACCAGGTTGCCCTCAAGACCGCACCATGCATCGGTAGGATACGATCCATCATTGGGACGTCCCCCCCAAGACCACAGTGGGAGTCGAACAGGTGACCTCCCAAAGGAGGGGCCGGCCAACAAACCCAAGTGGGGATATCATTTTTTTAAAAGATGGGGGGTTTAAGTTAAATATGTAGGGTAGGGTTTAGGTGCAAGGGTTTTGGGTTGGATTTGGGCCCGTGCGTATGGATCCACCAAATGTTACGTGTCTCGCTTACTATTTGGTTAAATTAAATACGCGTAGTTTTGAGTGGTTAGTTAAACAGTCCGTTTCTCCCGTCGCAGGTCGTCATTATTTAATAAAAAAATAATAATGATAGTAATAATAATAGTAACATAATCGTACAATAATACCCTTCTCTCGATGATTAGGGTCGAGAGTGCGGGTTGTCACAAAATAGGTCATCGATTGAATGAATGATTGAATAGTTTGAGATCCTATTATGACAGGAATTCAAAGAATGAAAATGGGAGGGAGTTTTTAATTTTTTTAGTAGAAATTAGGAGGGAATAAAAATTCCACTGTGATTCAAATTTAGGACATTTTGTGTCAAAAAATAAGACAGTTTACATAAACGTCCTATAAAACTTATGTTTTACAACTCAGATATTAAGTGTCCTATTACGGTGTACTATAATAACACTATAATGATTAAGCGTCCTATAAAGGTTAAAGTTATAAGACCCTAGTGTCAAGTGTCCTATTAAGTTATGTTATAATAGAACTCTAGCGAATAATCATCCTATAAAACTGATGTTTTATGACTCAAATATCAGGTGTCCTATTACAGTGTATTATAATAACACCATAATGATTAAGTGTCCTATAAAGGTTAAATTTATAAGACCCAAGTGTCAAGTGTCTTTTTAAGTTATATTATAATAAAACTCTAGCGAATAAGCGTCCTATAAAACTAATGTTTTATGACTCAAATATCAAGTGTCTTATTATGGTGTATTATAATAACACCACAATGATTAAGCGTCCTATAAAGTTTAAAGTTATACGACATACGTGTCAAGTGTCCTATTAAGTTAAGTTCTAATATGACTTCGATTAGAAATGGTCCTATAACACTAAACATTTATGACTTAACTACAACGTGCCCTATTAAGTTATGTTATAATAGGACCCAGATGATCAAGTGTCCTAATACAGTACCACATAATGGGACACTAACAATTAAATGTGTTATAAAGTACTTTATTAGGATCTACATTTTAAGTGTCCTATTAAATTATATGATAATAGGACCCCAAAAAATCATCCATCCTATTAAATAGTTTTTTAGGACACCAGTTTAGTAGAGTATATTATAAAAGGACCCCAAAAGTTCATTAGTCCTATTAAATAGATTTTTAGGACCCTCTTTTAAAAGCGTCCCACATAAAAGGTCCTAAAAAGCCATTTTTGTTGTAGTGCTGTCGTTCGGGATTATCTGGAGCTATTTTCTTGAGGAGTTACCTGGGTTACCCCTAGCGCGCCAAGTCGAGTTCCGTATTGATCTTGTACCTGGTGCAAATCCTATTGCCAGATCTCCTTATCATCTTGCACCGTCTGAGATGCAAGAATTATCTAAGCAGCTTCAGGAGCTTTCAGATAAAGGTTTTATTCGTCCTAGTTTTTCACCTTAGGGTGCTCCCGTTCTTTTTGTCAAGAAGAAGGATGAATCTTTCAGGATGTGCATCGATTACCGTGAGCTTAACAAGCTTACCATCAAGAATCGATATCCCCTACCTCGCATTGATGATCTCTTTGATCAATTACAAGGTGGTTCTTATTTTTCAAAGATTGATCTGCGTTCTGGGTATCATCAGCTTTGTGTGCATGAAGAAGATATTCCCAAGACAACTTTCCGCACTCGTTATGGGCATTATGAGTTCACAGTTATGCCATTCGGTTTTACTAATGCTCCTGCTGTTTTCATGGACTTGATGAATAGGGTTTGCAAGCCTTATTTAGATAAGTTCATCATCATTTTTATTGATGACATTTTGATATATTCTATGACGCAAGCTGATCATGAGCAACATCTTCGTCTTACTCTAAAGAAAGAGCAACTTTTTGCCAAATTCTCCAAGTGCGAATTTTGGCATAAAGAAGTTCAATTTTTGGGTCATATCGTCAACGAACAAGGTATTCATGTAGATCCCTCCAAGATCAGTGTGATTAAGGATTGGGATACGCCTACTACTCCTACCGAAGTTCGTTCTTTTCTTGGTCTCGCGGGTTATTACCGCCGCTTCATCAAAAATTTCTCGAAGATTGCAGTTCCCCTAACTGCTCTAACTCAGAAGAATAAACCCTTTGAATGGGGTACTAAACAAGAAGAAGCGTTTCAGACCTTGAAGCAGAAGCTTTGTGATGCGCCTATCCTATCTTTGCCCGAAGGCAATGATGATTTTGTCGTGTACTGCGATGCATCCAATTTGGGACTTGGCTGTGTTCTGATGCAAAGGAACAAATTCATAGCATATGCATCGAGGCAGTTGAAGGTGCATGAGAAAAACTACACCACTCATGATCTTGAGTTGGGTGCAGTTGTGTTCGCTCTTAAGATATGGAGACACTATTTGTATGGTACAAAATGTGTGGTTTTCACTGACCACAAAAGTATTCAGCATATCTTCAATCAGAAAGAACTCAACATGAGGCAACTACGTTAGGTAGAACTTCTAAACGACTACGACTGCGAAATTCGCTTCCATCCTGGTAAGGCGAATGTCGTGGCTGACGCTTTGAGTCGTAAAGAACGTGTCAAGCTTCATTGTGTTCGTGTTCAATCTGATATTCAAGCTCGATCTGATATTCAAACCCGCATCTCTCTGGCTCAACATGCTTGTGTTTCACAAGACTTGATGGGTAAGGAATTACCCTATCACATTAAACCTGATCTTGAACTAAAGGACGATGGATCGTATTATTTCATGGACCGTTTGTGGGTCCCAAGCCTAGATGATCTCCGCACTTTGCTCATGGATGGAGCTTATAAGTCTCGTTATTCTATTCATCCTGGCTCAGATAAGATGTATAAGGATCTTCGTACTCAGTATTGGTGGCCTGGCATGAAGAAAGACATTGCCTTATACGTTTCAAAATGCCTTACTTGTCTTAAGGTAAAGGCTGAACACCAACATCCTTCTAGTCTTTTGGAGCAACCAGAAATTCCAGTTTGGAAATGGGAAAACATTGCTATGGATCTCATTACTAAACTTCCGCGCACTAAGAAAGGTCATGATGCCATATGGGTAGTTGTTGATCGTCTTACAAAATCAGCGCATTTCTTGCCTATCCGTGAGGATCTATCTGCTGAAAAGTTGGCTAAAATCTATGTGGATGAAATCGTATCTCGACATGGTGTTCCTTTGAACATTATTTCTGATAGAGATGCTCGCTTCTCTTCTCATTTTTGGAGAACCATGCAATCTACTATGGGGACCCAACTTAATCTGAGCACTGCTTATCATCTGCAATCTGATGGTCAATCTGAAAGAACAATCCAGACTTTGGAGGATATGCTTAGAGCTTGCGTGATCGATTTTGGTGGTAGTTGGGATTCACATCTTCCATTGATAGAATTCTCCTACAACAATAGTTATCACTCCAGCATCAACATGGCTCCTTTCGAAGCTCTCTATGGTCGAAAATGTCATTCACCAGTCTGCTGGAATGAGATAGGTGAGGCTCAACTTACTGGACCTGACCTCATTCTAGAGACAACTGATAAGGTTAAGAAAGTTCGTGATAACCTCCAGACAGCTCGAATCCGTCAAAAGAGTTACGCGGACCAACGACGCAAGCCCTTGGAATTTCAAGTCGGTGATCGTGTATTACTTAAGGTCTCACCTTGGAAAGGTGTGATCAGATTTGGAAAGATAGGAAAACTTGCACCTAGATATGTTGGACCATTCAAGATCGTCGAAAGAATCGGTAAGGTAGCCTACAGACTTAAATTACCTCCTGAACTTGGAAATGTTCATCCAACCTTCCACGTGTCCAATTTCAAGAAGTGTCTAGCTGATGAGAACCTCCACATACCACCTGATGAAATTCGTGTTGATAACACGATGCATTTTGTTGAGAAACCAGTGGAAATCATGGAACGTGAAGTCAAGTGGCTTAAACGCAAGCGCATTCCTTTGGTCAAAGTTTGCTGGGAATCTAAACGTGGACCCGGGTTTACTTGGGAACGTGAAGATCAAATGAAGGCGAAGTATCCGCATCTATTCTCACGAGTTTCCTCTAAATAAATTTCGGGACTAAATTTCCACAAGTAGGGGAGACTGTGACATATGTGCTTGTAATCATTGTAAACAGTTCAGTTATCAATGAAATAAAGTTATTTGATCCCAATGTTTGTTTATGTTTGACATTTTTCATGTTTTGATTTTTTATTCAATTTCGAACTCTATATCGCTTTCTGGAGAATTATACGCGAACTGGTGCGTAAACGTAGTCAGTTTAACGCGACAAATACTCCGGAACATCAAACTATGCTTAACATACCTTAAATAACCTTTACATAACTTAGAAATAGGTTTTAAAGGCTTTGGTATGGCAAAATCAAGTCTATTCGCTTACAGGGACTAAATTCGACAAACTGCGAAAGTATGCCGACTTGAACTGTAACAGACATTCCGGAACTTGATCATAAGTTAAACACACCCTAAATATACTTTACATAGCTTAGAAATAGGCTTTGAGGGGTTCGTTGTGCTAAAATAAACTTTATGCTCATTCAGGGACTAAAAGCGTCAAAAAGTGCATAAGTTTGCATTTTCACGCATAACTTACGTTCTGAATACATCCGGACATCCAAAAAATTTATGTAAGCATTAAAATATTTTATTTTAGTGTTTGGCATAAGACAAATCCATTCGTCGCGCAATTTGGATCGTTTTTCGCGCTTGTGCGCATTTCGTCGTAAATAAGAGAACATCGTGTTCATACGACCAAACGAACTGACATTCGGCATATTTTTTAGCATGTTTCATGTCCACAATGTTTAGGCATCATTTTAGGGCCTTAAGGTTGGCTTAACGGGCCTTAAATATGTTGGAATGACTTTAAAACACAACAGGGACTGAAACTGACATTCTGCAAACTTGTTGATGATCTGAGACACCCAGGCGGGCCGCGTAAACATCAGCAGTCCCCTTACGCGGGCCGTGTGAGCCTCCCAGATGTGCAGAATGTGTTTTACAGCCTGCTTCCAGCTGTTCCAGCTGTTTGTGAGTGTTGCAACTGGTATTTTGGAGTCTATGGGCTCGAGGTGTACGGCTGTGATTGAATCTCGGATAATGAGGAACGATCTTAACGGTTCTACTACATCTATAAATACCCCCCATGTTCTTGTTGCAACTCACTTGATTTCTGAGATTTTCTCTAAGTTGAAGTGTGAAACACTTCATGCCTGAGAAATACTTGGAAAATCAAACTTGCGGGGACCTTCTGTAAGTATTCTTTCGTACTTTTCATTCGTTTTTAGCGTTAAAGTCAAACTTTGTTTGACTTTCTGCATTAACCAGTTTATGGTCAATGTAAAGTTCGTTTGAACTTCATAACGTGAGCGTAATCACGATGGTTATAGTCCCTAGTGACTATACCTACTGATTACCACGTTATCTAGACGAGTCGTAGTTTCGGCCAAAATGCGTATTCTCACGTATTTTGTAACCAAACTACTTGTGGGTATCAAAACCGTTTATCTTGATACCAAACCTATTTTTAAACCTCGTTAAACATGTTTGGACATGTTTAGCTCGTCACTTTTAGATTTGTGCTTGTCTAGGGTCGTAAAGGTAAGCGATCTAATCAATCGCTTATGCTTTCGAACCCGACCCATTTGGTCGATCATTAGGATCCGACCAAACGCATTAGGTGACCATAGTTGTATAGGGAATAATCTTCCGAGGTTATACCTTATGGTCACATCGTTTAAGTAGTTGTATGATAGGTAAATTATATGCCTTAGGGAATATGCCTTAGGGAAATTACCAAAATGCCCTTTTTGCGCCAAATTTCAGTTTAAGCCTATGTAACCTGAATTTTGACATCTAAACTAATTTAACAACAATATTAAACATGTTAAGGCATATTTTACTTGTTATAGGACTAGTTAGGCGTTCCGAACGCGTTTTATGCGAACGACGCGTTAAAGTAGCATAAGCTACCTAAACGGGTCGTAACGGGTCAAAAGCACTTAGGATAAGTTTCTTTTTAGTATGTAGGCTTTGTTAAACCATACTACATGAGTTCTTACACTCATTTGGTTTACGAACCCTCATGCTACCCGATCCTCCGAATAGGTCCGTTTATTAATGTAGTTACCTATATTAGGTGCCGTTTGATTCCGTGATTTTCTAGCTTTGCTTGGTGGTTATCTTAGGACTTCTGAGCAATCTCAAGTGAGTACATAGACCCCTCTTTTACTGTTTTTCAAACATTTTGGGGTGAAACACATGTGCCTACTTGTTACTTTCGTGCTTTCCATGTTTTCAAATCATATACTTGTTATGTTCATTAGTACACTATTAGTACATGATTTCATTTTGTTTCGCTATGTATGTTTACTTGGCATGATAACACATTGTTTTACATTACATTTTCTGCTTTGTATGTTAACTTAGCATATTTAGCACATTGATTTACATGACTTTTCTGCTTTGTATGTTAACTTAGCATACTTAGTACATTACTTTCATTACATGTTTACGTTTGGTATGACATTTGGTTTGTTCAACGGGTCTAAATTACATTCATTAACATTAGCTACGCCGCTCGGTAGTAAGTAATGGTACCATAGGACTTGACAAATCTCGTTCCTGACATCTTAGGTTTGTTTGGGTGTAAGGAATGACTGAATCCGAAAACATTTTTTTTTATAATCTTTACTCTAAGGTTATCCTGCTGTCTCAAGGCTTGAATGTATGCGTTAACTTACAACATAAGTGTTTGTATCGGTAAAGCATGTATTTATTTAGTTATTTTACAAACATAACTTTTGATTTATTCAAAATACTTTGTTTTGTACATTTTTACTTGTGGTTTAAGTAGTCTCATTTTTACTTACCATACATAACTTTTGTTTACACATTACATAATTCATATTTAACTTGGGTTATACTATGACATTTGACTATTGGATTAAACATGGATATTTTACAATGTTGGTTGGTTTGAGTGACTTAAATAATGAGGCGTGTGTAATATGGTACAAGCATGGTGGATACGCCGCTGGTACTTCCTATATATAAGTGCTTGTATGATATTACATATCGTAGCGTCATTTAAACCACTTCAGTTTAGACATATTACATTTACAACACATTATCACTAAAACATTGTTTTACAAATAACTTGGTTTATACAAACTCTTTTTACTTGGTTATTCTTTTAACCATACATTATTCTTTTATATATACATATCATCTGATTTTGCTAAAGTTTTTCAAATGATTTATAAACAAAACAATTAACAAGGTTCATGACTGAATTTTATTAAACATTTCTCTAAACTCAAGTCATGAATCCTATTTTCATAAAACCTATGTATCTCACAGGCATTTTTATGTTGACGTGCCTATTTTCACATGTATTTTCAGGAGCTGTTGCTTAGGATGTTCGTGACATACTAGGGCGGACCTGTGCCTTAGAGACTTAAAAATGAAGCTAGAACTAGTTTAATTATGTAGTGTACTCCTTGTTTCAGTTATTTTAAGACAATGTAACTCTTTGTTTGATGAATAAAACATAACTTTTAAATGCCATGTTTGTGAAACAATAATTCTGTTGCAACACTCCCCGATGTTTCCGCCACGAATTGATGTTTTACGTGGTCGGGGTGTGACACATTGAGGTCTCGAGTTAGGCTTGGGTCAAGATCATGAGATCTCGAGTCGCAACCGTGCCGATCTCGAGTCCTTACATGTGAAGTGCTTGGTTTCGAGTTGTCAACATAACGGTCTCGAGTCGCAACCGTAAGGTCTCGACTCGCAAACTATGGAGATGCTTCTAGAATTTTCATATCAGTACTACCCATTCAGATTTCACAAGCATGTACTATCCAATCAAATTTCATTAACACGTTTTATTCTACCGTACACTACCAAATTGGATCAAAACAGCATAATTCAAATATTCATGGCATCTTCATGTAGTTCATCATTATGTAAGCAGTTTATAAAAATCAATCAGAGTATATATTTCTTTAGTGTATATAACTTGTTCAAAAGGGTTTAACAATTAAATATTCAACCACAAGAGATTAACATAGAGTTTTCATTAAATCTTTTTGTCTTTGTCAATCCATATCCTATCAAAACATGTTATATATATCATTCATACTTAATTTCCCAAATAAAATAGTTCACTCAAAATAGTTAGCACACATAAACATTTAGCCGAGACCTAACACAAACACCTATATACATCAAATACATATCAAAACTTATCTGTGCTTATCCTAAATCACATTTAAATCCTATTTTATTCAAAATCAAGAACTCACAGAACAACATGAGAATCATGATCCTTATTCTTACGGCTCTAAACCAGTATACACATTCAGACAATCAGACAGTTAACAAAAGCAACTTACCAATTTCATTTTGGTCATTATAAAAATCACGCTATACAGTTAGATACATGTTCACATATTTGTTCAGCTATACATATCAGTCCCTACGTTGACACAACAAGCAACTTCTACAAATTTGAATTGGACTCATAACCACTTTCATTTTTTTTTCAAATCAAACAACTAAAACAGATCTCAGACAACAGGATTTTCTATTACTGATTCATGACCACATCCTCTAACACTACACAGTTGACAAATATGTATTTCGATTCATATTTCAAATCACTAATCAACAAATGTGTACAAATCAGAATCACAAGACTATTATTAGACCAAGAACCACAAAAAGCATATAAACACAACCTGTGAATACTGACCAATCGATTCACGGGTCAAACGGGCTCTCTGCTGCCGTCACCGTTTCCGTCGCTGGCGTTACTGGTTCGTCGGAGGGCCACAACCGAACATCGTCATCACCTCAGCTGCTGCCCCCTTCATTTCTATCCCTTCAGTCCCGAGCCACCACCACCATTGCAGCCACCAAAATGTCTCCGACCCACCACCATGTCATGAAGTGTATGTGTCCGATGCAGGGTAATGGCGTGTAGATAGGTGGGTGTGGGGGTGTGAGAGGGTCGCCGGAGTCCTCTGATTGCACACGGGGTGTGCGGCTGTGAGAGAGTAAAAGGGCGAAGAGGAGTGGGTCGGGTTTTGTGTGTGAGCTCGCCAGAAAAGAAGGGAAGTGCTGGAGAGGAGCTGGTCGGAGAACAAAGGGCGTCGGAGATCGCCAGAATCCGGCTCCGATCGTCGGACTCGGGAGAGAAGATAGAGGGGTGTCTGGTGTTGTGCGGCTGCACATCTTTGTAGGGTTTTTGGTTTTGAGAGAAAATGAGAGGGGTGGGGGTTTAAGTGTATATTATAGTCTAGGGTTTTAGGTTTAAATAAGTTGGGTTGGGTCTAGCCCAAGTGCGAATCCATTTAAATAACTACGCGTCTGGTCAAACAACTGGCCGGTTTTTTTTAATAATACTATAACGGTAATCCAATTCATTATTTTAATAAATTATTATTATTATTATTATTATTATTATTATTATTATTATTATTATTATTATTATTATTATTAAACGCACGTTTTTACCAAACTACCCTTCTCTTGACAACGAGAGTACGGGTTGTCACACTGAATGCTGGTATGGTAGCTATTATTGTAGGAACTCAATCAGAGGGAGGTGGTCATCCCAACTACCACCTAGATCAATAACACATGCGCGGAGCATGTCTTCTAATGTTTGGATCGTACGCTCACTTTGCCCATCCGTTTGAGGATGGTAAGCAGTACTAAAATTCAAACGAGTGCCCAAGGATTGTTGGAAACTTTTCCAAAAATGAGAAGTGTATCTAGTATCTCTATCGAATACAATAGATACTGGCACTCCATGGAGGGACACAATCTCGTCCACATATATCTGAGCTAGTTTATCGAAGCTATGAGTCTCCTTGATGGGTAAGAAATGAGCTGACTTAGTTAATCTGTCAACTATGACCCATATTGTATCATTTCCATGTCTTGTTTTAGGTAACTTCGTGATAAAATCCATGGTTATCATCTCCCACTTCCATGTGGGAAGTTCTAATTGTTGTAGCAATCCTGACGGCTTTTGATGTTCGGCTTTAACTTGTGAGCACATCATTTAGCTACGTGTGTGGCTATGGATTTCTTCAAACCCATCCACCAATAGTTTGCCCTTAAATCTTGATACACCTTGTCACCTTCAGGATGAACTGAGTACTTGGAATTATGAGCTTCCTGGAGTATTATATCTCTAAGTCCTCCATGAAGAGGAACCCAGATCCGACCATTTAATCTGAGGATTCCATCATTCCCTGGTGACAACTGATCAATAGTTGCACCTAATTTCTATCCTGGAAAATTAGTTTCCAATACAGCTTCTTTCTGAGCGGCTAATAACCTTTAATTTAAGCTGTTCTTAAGTTTGATACTCTTGGCATTAATCTGTATAGGTTTAACTCTTTCCTTTCGGCTTAGTGCATCAGTGACTACATTCGCCTTGCCAGGATGGTAGCGAATCTCGCAATCGTAGTCATTTAAAGTTTCCATCCAACGACGTTGTCTCATATTGAGATCCTTCTGGTTAAACAAGTGTTGGAGACTTTTGTGATCTGAGTATATCACACATTTAGTTCCATATAAATAATGTCTCCATAACTTAAGTGCAAATACAACGGCACCCAATTCCAAGTCGTGGGTGGTGTAATTCTTTTCATGCACTTTTAGTTATCGTGATGCGTAGGCAATCACCTTGCCTCTTTGCATAAGCACACAGCCCATGCCAGTATGCGAAGTATCATTGTAGATAACAAACTTATCTATACCTTCAGGAAAGGTCAGAACTGGAGCGTTGCTCAATCTTTGTTTGAGGATCTCAATAGACTCCTGCTGTTTAGGACCCCCAATCAAATTTTACATTCTTGCAGGTCAAAGTAGTTAGAGGTGCGACTATCCTTGAGAAGTTCTTGATAAATCTTCTGTAATATCCTGCCAATCCCAAGAAGCTGCGAATTTCAGTAGGTATCTTAGGTGCTTCACAGTTCATAATTGATTCTATTTTAGTGGGATCCACTTGGATACCACGCTCACTCACAACGTGTCCAAGAAATTGGACTTCGCGAAGCCAGAATTCGCACTTCGAGAATTTAGTGTAAAGCTTCTCCTGATGAAGAAGTCCTAAAATGCACCGTAGGTGTTTCTCATGATTAACCTGATTCCGAGAGTAAATAAGTATGTCATCTATAAAGACGATGACAAACTTATCTAGATATGGTTTGCAGACTCGATTCATGAGGTCCATGAATGTTGCGGGTGCATTAGTGAGCCCAAAGGGCATCACTAAGAACTCATAGTGGCCATACCTCATTCTAAACGCGGTCTTAGGTACATCTTCAGTTCTAACTTTGAGTTAATGATACCCTGACCTTAGATCAATCTTTGAGAAGAAGCTTGCCCCTTGTAGCTGATCAAACATATCATCGATCATGGGCAATGGATAGCGGTTTTTGATTGTCACCTTATTTGATTCACAATAATTGATGCACAGATGCATTGAACCGTCCTTCTTTTTTACAAACAGTATGGGTGCTCCCCAAGATGATGAGATGGGTTGTATAAAACCTTTTTCCAGTAGTTCATCTAATTGGGTTCTCAGTTCTTTCATCTCGGTTGGTGCTAAGCGGTAAGGTGCTCGTGCAACTGGTGCTGCCCCATGCATGATGTTGATCCTGAATTCTACTTGCCTTTCGGGAGGCAATCTAGGTAGCTCATCAGGGAAGACATCTGGGTATTCAGAGATGACTGGAATGTCTTCTATCTTTGGTTTCGGCTCGTCCACTGTAACCTGTGCCATGTAGACGACACATCCACTTTTTAAGCACTTGGATGTCTTATGTATAGACACATTATCAGGCAATCCATAGTGCATATCTCCTTGAATGGTAATCGATTCACCAGATGGGGTATTGATATTGACTAGTTTCTTAACATAGGCGATTTGGGCTTGGTTTCAAGACAACCAATCCATGCCTAAAATTACATCAAACCCAGCCAATTTCATTGGCAGAAGAGATAATGGAATTGAATGATTCTTAATGGATATAAAGCATCCATCAAGAAGAGTCGAAGCAGTTTCTAAGGTACCGTCAGCGAGTTCTACCTCATATTTAATATCTAGAGTTTTAATAGGCAGATTCAACAGTTTACTAAACTTAAGGTCTACAAAAGACTTATCTGCACCTGAATCAAATAAAACTCTAGCATAAATATTGTTTATGAGGAAGATACCTGTTATAACTTTGTCATCCTTCACTGCCTCCTTGGCATTCATCTGGAATACCCTAGCATTTGTTTTCTTAGCCTCCTCAGGCTTCTTTGCGTTCTTTGGGCAGATTGTCTTTATATGCCCTTTTTCATTGCAACCATAACCGGTTGCATCCTTTAAATCCCGGCACTCCAAAGACTTGTGCCCCTTCTTCTTGCAGATCCCGCAGGGCTTGGCCTGTGGGTCTATTGTGCACTTCCCAAAGTGTTTTTTATCACAGTTCTTACACCGGGGTTTCTACCAAACTGATTAGAATTTTTCTTAAACCCAAAATTTCCTTTCTTCTTTTTGTTAGACTGGTGGGATTAATCATCTTCTCTTTTTCTTTTTCCTTCATCTGTGGCCCTCCTATATCTACTTCTTATCACGTCAGGTGTAAGAGATAAGGACAGGTCTACAACTGACCCGTAGGTGGTAGGCTTTGAAGCCTTAACATTTCCTTTGATTTCAAGGGCTAGACCACCTATGAAGCGTGCGATGCGCTTAGGTTTAGGAGTGACCAAGTATGGGACAAGTCTGGACATCGAATTGAAACTGGTAACATATGATCTGCAATCCAGATCCTTCATGACTAAGTTCAAGAAATCGGTTTCAACTTTCTCAACTTCGTGCTGTGGGCAGTATGTCTCTTTTACCAGCTCAACAAATTTAACCCAAGAGAGGTTGTACAGAGGAATCCTTCCTGTGGATTGGACCAGAGCCTTCCACCATGTCAGGGCATCGCCCTTAAATGATTGTGAAACATATTTAACCACATCCTCCTTAGTACAACCACTTATATCCACCACTATTTCCATTTCATCGAACCACTTCATGCAGTCAATGGCTCCTTTCTCTCCAGTGAAATCTCTTGGTTTGCAAGAGACATAATACTTGTAAGTACAACCCTTGTTATAACATGATGCCTGATTAAACACAATCTGCTTGTGTGGTTCTTTTTTCTGATTGGATGAATGCTTAGATTCATCTTTCTTTGATGTATGCGGTTTTGATAGGGATTTAGAATGAGTCTTCGAATGAGCATCACTTGACTCTTTAAGTACCTCGTTCACAGCTTTTGTAACGGTTGTGTTTATCATGGCTTGCAGTTCAGCGCCAGTGAGATTTAGTCTAGTAGTGTCATTCCCTTTCACTGGGTGATTGTGAGCTTCATCTGAGCCAGCCATGGTGAAGCTTTGAATCCTATAAATCAAGTAACAATGATTTGTTTAGTTGTCACCTAGTGAACCATCATATTTGATGATTAACTATCCATGGTATAAATGAACCATATAGGCCGACATATTAAATATTTTTGAGGAAAATGTATTTTAAATTTGTTTTATTATACTTAGCCTAGGTTACAATTGAACCATCAAAGGCATTTAAACAGGATATAATCCTTTACATATATTAGACAGGGGACATATGTCACAGCTGTCAATGTCGTATGGACACTTTTATATAGCACGAAAGCTCGTCTCGAAGGACATTTAGATGGTACGAAAGGCCTTGTTTCTATGTTAATTTAAATTATAAGTCAAGATCTTGTTAGATGCTGGGCTCTAAGGTTTGAACATAGTTCTTCACCTTTAGAAAGAGAGTCATTGACTACGACTGCCATTGTTATAAACGATATAGCTAGGCCCGAAGGCAAAACGAATAACATCTCTATTGGATGTTTTAGTATGTATGGACATCATATTTGATGATATTAGCCATGATTCACATTGATCATTTAGGCTATGTAAAGGCTTGGAAGAATCCAAGTACCTTGAAGACTGCTGTGGTTTCTCAAGCAACACTGCCAGGAGTGTTAACATGTTCTAGATGTTAACTAGGATTTATTTTCTTAAGAGGGTTGTACCATCATAGCCATGTTCATATTGATATATAGGCTAGGTTGTACCATTAAGAAGATCTTTTGGAATTACTTGGCAGATCAATTAAAATTGAAATGATTGTTTGCCCGTTGATGTAATGAAAGTACATATAAGTTCCAAAAGAAACTTTCCATTAATAATACTACAAATTACAAAACTGCCCTAAATGAGTCTTTCAAATATCATAAATTGTCCACGCAGGGACTAAAGAAGGACAAATCCTCGCAGGGATTGATACATAAAAATAGTGTCCACGTAGGGACTAATACTAAAAGGTAGTGTCCACGCAGGGACTAAATTTAAAATAACAAATACAAGGAAAAATAAAATCTTCAATCGTCATTCCTTTCCCCTTGATAAATTTTGCAAGACCCTTAAGAAACTTATGGGTCTTTCTCTCACCTCTATCCACCCTACGTTCAACATTTTGCACCCTTTGTAAGATTTCTTGTTGTTGTTGGGGTGGAGGTTGAGGTTGAGGTTGTGGCTGTGGTTGAGGTGGAGGGTAATGATACCCATAGACAGGATACCCAGTTGGGTATGCAGGTGGGAATGGTGAAGGATAAAGAGCATTATAATTGACTGCTTCAACGAATGGATCATAAGTAGGTGGTTGGTAGTTATAACCTGTAGGAGCTTGTGGCTCGAACGGGTTATACCAAGTCATATCTGGGTAAGTAGGAATTGGGTTTTCAAAACCCATCGGAGGTGGTTGTGGTGCAAAGGTGGCCGGTGTGACGTCAATTTCTGGCACAGCATGTGAAGGTCCACCGATTTGTGGATCTTCAGGAATGGGGGGATAGTTGCTTGAAGCTTGGGGGAGCTAAATTGTGGTCCCCCACGCACAGACATGCGTGCATTTCTTCTCCTCCTTGGCGGTTCTGGAGGTGGCAGAGGTTGTTCCTCTGCTGGTAGTGGTGGCGGTGTGACCGCCTAAAAGTGCAGCTCCTCATAAGGAGGTTGTTGCGGTGGGGTGTTGTGGTAGGAAGGAGTGAATTCAAATTTCCACTGCCCCCACCATTCGGCGTATTCATCGAGACCTTGGTAGGGAGATCCTACGAAGGAAGAACCACTAGAAATATCGATGGGATGCGTAAGCGTCCCGGAAGGTGGCATTGCTGGATCTGGATCTTCATCTATATCCATGTCCTTGGAGAAGTGATCTCCAGGACCCAACAAGTTATGACCTGCTGGTGAATTGATGTATCCATAAGGGTCAAAGTAACCATGTGAATAGGAGTGGTGAGAAGAATGATGAGAATGATGGGAAGAATGGTGGGAATGGTGTGAATGCAGCGAATGCTGAGAATGGTGAGAGTGTTGGGGCTCTTGTGGTTGTTGTGGCCCAAAGGAATGGTGGTAAGATGGCGAAGTGCTTAGTGAAACAGATCGCCTTGCGGGTTCCAGTGAATGTCTCCAATCGTTGTAAGGATCAGAGCTAAATGATGCCGAGGGCATGCGGCGGTGAGAAGGCCCTGACTGGCTAGATGGTCCTCCTCTCATAGGACCTTTCCTTTTTCCTCCTCTGACACGTGGTGGCATCTTCTATGTGAACCTGTCAAGAATAAGAAAACAACATATATAAACCAAGTAAAGATTAAGAGTAATCCTAGGTCATTGGCCTAGACTCGGAAGTCTAAGGAATGTGCTATTATGTCATTGAGATTAAACACAAAAGGCTAGTGTTTAATTCACTCAATGTTGGCTCTGATACCAACCTGTCACACCCCTATATTTCCACATAATCCGGTGGGCCCGGTGCGGAGTATCGTGTCATCATAGTCAATTAAACACAATTATAGCACAGCGGAAGGCTTGGAAGTTAAATTACTATTACAACCCAAATGTTCAAAGTACGAATGAAATAATATACATACGGTTGTAAAAGAGATCCATAGGCGGATGTTTAAATAAAAACATAAAACGAAGTTCAACAAACTTAAGGCATCTAGGGATTTGCAAGATCCTCTTATTTAATGCCAAGTAGCTCCAGCCTATTACGCGAGGTACCTGTCACTTAGTCTTTGGAAAATACGTCAGTTTACACTGGTAAATACAATTAACTGACTCATTTGAAAACAATTATGAAAATTGGTTTAAGTGCTTGAAGCACGAAAATTCTTTTATAACTTGGGACAATTATATTTATAATCTTGTATACAGTTTTACATGTTTGTCATACATTTGGGGCCAGTTTAGAAACCGGTCATGATTAACTTACTCACCACTTATAAAACCCACAAAGGAGTTATCCCCAACTTGTGGGTAATTTATGTTTTAGCATTTGCATCTGTCGGGTGTATGCCTACACCCCGTGCATTGGTCGTGGCCATTAATAACTTAAATGAGCCAAGGATATCCTGGACACGGTCGTTAACCCCCAAAGTTTATGTTATCAAACAAAATACATTAAAACGGGTTATGCGGATTTATTAATCACAATCTGACTAAATGACCCCATGCCCGACCAAGCACTAATAATTTACCGTATCCCAAGCCCGTATAAGGGAAAATAAGTTAAAAGTATTTACCTGAGTTTAAAATGCAAGAAATTCTAGCCAGCCGTATGTTACTAAGACTTTATAAAGATATCTTCTACCAAGGCTACCTAATCTGAAATGAAGGTTTTATTGACCTATTAGGATACTAACGGGTCTCATTTAAGTCAAGGACTTAGACCGATTAGTTTTAAGGACGCTTTCCGGTACGAAACGCTAGATTATGCGGTGACCGGAATGGAATGTAATTTAGACCCAACAAGTATGAAGACTTGTACAATATGGGTAAACTAATTACATTCTGGATTTTGAAGTTTAGATGACAAGGTTAGACCCGTTTCGGTTAATTCATGCAAACTAGTTACATAAACCGAACCGAACGCGTATAAGCATAAACGGGTAACCAAATGAGTCATATACAAGTTCCATATGTTATTATGCTTAAAATATGTTATGATATTAGTAGGATATCAAAATGTATGCCCATAAAGGTTTTAAAACCGAATTAGGCCCCATAAGGGCATTTTGGTCATTTTAAGGTTTATAAAAGAGGTTTATAGATAAACTAAAGTTCTGATCAAAAACATTCTATGAAAATTTTATTTTATGATATTATAACAGTAGGATATCATACATATGTGTGGTTTATGATTTTTGGCCAAACTATGCCCCGAAAGGGCATTTTGGTCATTTCACATATGGTTTTAGGGATTTATTTGGAATTATGAGTTCATGAATTATACCTACTGTAAAAATGTTTAAAATAGTTTATAATATCAGTAGGTAGCAAGTCTTGGGTGCTAAGTATGGTTTAAAACCATACTACGCACTTAATTAGCGTAAAAGTCGATATATGACGATAATTTCGAAGTTTAAGCGATTCTGAGATGTTGACCAGGTTTGAGTGGTCAAAATATTTTATTTTTCATAATATATCAGTAGCAACAGGTTTTGCATGTTATTATATTTAAAACTCATTTTATTTGCAAAAAAAGGTATTTTCGTCATTTATAGGCTTTATACGAGAACTCAAGGTTAAGGTCAGTAGATAATCTGACCCAACATCCCAATAAGTCCTAAATATGATATCACAACAGTAGGTAAAGAGTTTTATGCCAAAATTATGTTTAAAACTTGTTGTGCATGCTAAAGGGCATTATAGTCCTTATAAAAGCATAATTTTCGATTAGTTGTATAACTTCAGTTTATGACCAGAATGTAAGTGTCTAAATATTCTAAATATGTTTACTAATCAGTACCTAATCCATTTGTATGTTCATTTATATTAAAAACCTCATTTTTAGACAAAAGGGCATACTAGTCAACAATAAGCATAATTTCGGAAACATGCATATAAACTCAGATTACTAAGTGACCATGTAATATAACCTCAGAGGGTTATGCTACAACATAATATGGTCATAAAGGAACCTTAAGGCATAAAGGAAATAAGCTAATTCGGGTCAGAACTGAAAGTCAAAGCAAAAGTCAAGCTTTTACGACTTTCGGTTGCGAATCGAGCTTAAACTTAGAATTGTCGGGTTGAACATGTTTAGACATGTTCTAATAATGTTTACCAAGTTATTGAAGTGATAAAACATGTTCTATAACCTCTACATTATCAGATTTGATTTTATTTAAAATATGACTAGTTTGACTTTTTATTTTAATTACTTTGACCCGACAATTAACTAAGTAAACGTGGTAATTAGGGGGTGCCCTTTTAAGGGATTAACACCTACCTAATTACGATCACGTAGCCATATTTGCTTCGAACAATGGCTGGATCGTTTAGGTCTAAATCAGAAGTCAAAGCGGAATAGTGGCAACTTTGACTTTCGGCTTTTAAATGCATAAAAACCGAACTAGAGTGGCTAAGGACACTTGCAACAGGTCCTAGCTCGAAGATTAGACTAAGAGGCAGCTTCCTTTTGACCAGGAACCTCAGAGAATGGGAAGAGAAGTAATTTTGAAAGGTGCAAGTTTAAATGAAGGAGTAAGGCACCTATTTATACTAAATCAAGGCGTTCCAAGATCATTCCAGGTGTATTGAGGCTTCCTCTGATCATCACAGGTGTCATAGAGGTTTTTAAAAACCATTAACAAGCTCCATGTATCGAAATCAGGCTACATGGAGGTTTGATTGGGGAACAAGGCTGCATTACATGCAGCTATCCTTATTTTTCACATCTGGGCGTTTGCTCACGGCCCGTGAGAGAGTCAGGAGAGGGCTTCGTGGCCTGCGACTCTCCCCTATTCCGGTAACACGTGTTTCGTTTAATGGCAGTTTCAGTCCCTGGTCCTTTTAACCCTCATATATGTTCTATTTTTAGCACTTTTGGTCCCCAAGGTTATTTTTTGATGATCTTAGGAGTTTTAACAAACTTTTTTAGGATCCCGTTCAGTTATAAGATCACCTAAAAGCACTAGTTTCTGTCGTTGATGCTTTTAACCCTTCTTCTTGCATTCTTGCACAACTTATCGTATACGGTACCGAAACCCACCATAATTAATATCAAGTATTCTCAGAAGTTTTTATTGAACATTACGAAGTCTCGGGTTTGTTAAAAGGTCACTCAGGCGTGAGAATTAACATGTTGACACGTTTAACCCCTTTGTCTTGTAAACTTTTGATTTCTTTCACAAATGGCTTCCCATGTCCAATTCTTAACTCGTTTGAGAATACGAACATCGTGTAAGGTCAATTAGAGGCATAAGTTTAGCATGTTGACAATTTTAGTCCCTCCGCATACATCTTTTCACTGTTTGTCAACTTTAGTCCTTCAAAGTTAACTTCTTACATGTTTAGGGTTTAGGACAAGTGTCTTCACATAATTGGTCATGTTTTTATGAGGTGTTACATCCTCACCCCCTTAAATGAAATCTCGACCTTAAGATTTACTGAAATAGTGGACTCAACCTCCCATGTATACTGAGGGCCTCTACGGGCGTCCCATTTCACTTTCACAATTGGCACATGCTTTCTTTGGAGCTTTTTAACCTGTTGATCCTCGATCGATATAGGTATTTCAACAAACCTCAGGCTTTCATCTATCTGCACGTCTTCATGAGACATTGCTAGCAATTCATCAGCTAGACATTTCTTTAAGTTGCAGATATGGAACACATTCTGAATTCCACTAAGCTCCTCGGGCAAGTTTAGCTTATAAGCTACACTCCCAACACATTCTATGATTTTGAATGGTCCAATGTTCCTTGGGCTTAGTTTGCCCTTCTTACCAAAATGCATCAACACCCAGATGAACGCAATGACCTACACAATAATCCTACCTCTTATTTTGATGGAGTCTTTATTTCATAAGTGAGTCTATTCACTACCCTTTGCACTGGTCGATGCTTTTTGTTTAATGTGAGAACTAGTTGTTACTCTCGAGTTAGACAAATCTATCATTCCATTAGCATCGTGACACTACATCTTTGATTCTCTATGTATAAACTCCCATTAAATTGTACTCCAATTTAAAAGAACTTAGTAAACTTGCCCTCTTGATCCTTAATATCACTTTTTGAACTTTGAAGATAGTGATGTATTGTTATCATGACCATACCATTTTGAACCTATTTTTGCATCCTTGTAATGGAACATCTTAGCGACGTATGTGGTGCTCCTAATTCATGCACATGTTTTAGCTCAATCTTTCGAATTTGCTTGCATACGTGTTCGACTATTACTTACAGGGATCTTAGAGAATCTATTCTTATTCGCATACGGGCAAGCTCAACGACTGTGGAGAACGCTCCGATCGAACCGGAGCCCTACGAATTCGACCAACCAACACTTTCCTACATAAATTTTATTGATCCAATACCTTTAACATAGCGCTACTATCAACCGGTAGCATCACTTTATTTCTATTTGTATCACATGCGTACGATCAACTACATCCTCATCATCAGATAGTTTTTTTAGTGATTCTAAAACAAGTATATATTTTACATTAAGTGGTAACACATCAATGTCAACAACGTTTTGGTATGTTGTTCACATCTTATCTCGTTGTTCTACGATGAATATCATAGTTCTTGTCTAACCCCGTTATACGCAAATCCTCGTCTGGCTAAAATCACTCTCTACGAACGTTACACGAGGAGCCACAAGCAATACTTAAGTTCATCAAGTGTAGGAGCATAAAATAAACTTTCTACTTCTATGAGGTATGCCGAGGTCAACCTCCCTTTCAGTGTGAAAGCACCATACTTATGTATAGCTCCATCGACCCCTTTATTCCATGCTTATTCCTCTTTCACCGAAAGTTGGTCATCTACTACAACCAACTACAATCAAAATATCATTATCAATATCAACTAAAATTTTCCCTTTCCTCCGTATGAACGCATCAAGACACTAACATTCTGAAATAAAGGGCATAATGCCTGACTTGAGTTTTCACCCAGTCTCTTGATAAATTTACTTGAATCACCTGTTCCAAACAATTATTATAATTATTATTCCTCTCTTGAACCCTTGTATGAGGACATTATCACTGTTCTTTGGTAGTGGTGAATGCACCATTTCTGATCTCCGGTAGCAACATCACATAGAAACAAATATCTCTTACACTCACTTAATTACCTTCTCATCAGTTACATTGAGTAAATTCTCTGTGGTGCACCCAGCACACGTGATCTTAGGATTTGAGTATTATGGCCTTTACCAAACTACTTTAACACAATTCCAGTTTGGTTTTATTTCGTCGACATTTCGTTTATGACGAATGACATTCGTGTCCATTCGGGTAACCTCAAAATATACACCAGATACTTCTGCTTCGTGAAGTGTTGGCTACTTAATATTCAGATCACCCCATAATAACTAAATACTATTTTTTACAAGTCACTCAAATCCAAACGTGTAGAGATCGCCTAAACTATATTTTGCGCAACCCCCCGCCATACATGTTAATTACATTAGTCAATGTCATACCGATTATGACACACTGGTGTTCTAACTATTGTGAACATCGCCCGTGCTTAACATAACTTGTTACAACGTTCTTTATTATCGAGTTCCCATTAACTCAACGTATACGAATTCAATCCGATGTATCACATTCTCTACGAGCCATAGTAGCCTCGTCTACTAAATTCTCGACATTAACGCCACTTCAATGACGATAGTTATATCTGATTTTCAAGTAAGTTATAAACTTCATCTTACTCGTTAAAAAGGAAACTGAACCACCAAAAAATCAATACCATGGTACCATCTTGAAATTGTGCCATTCTTTACTTTTGTGTATACTTAGTCGCACTTTTGTTCACATACTCTTGCTGAAATTGATTTTTTGCTATAGCTATATATAATCCCTTGTAACTTGTTTGGATGAACAATGGAACCTCATATGTCATCAATGTTGGTGCATATGTCTGTCGACTTCGTCTTGTATCGAGTCTTGTAATAGATTAGATAGATCAGGGCTCGAAATACGAGAAAAATGTGAAATATATAGGATGTGACCATTTCGCACGAAATGAGATGTGTCCATTTCGTATGAAATGGCAATGGCCATTTCGTGTGAGGCCATCTCGTGCGAAATGGGTCTGCCTATAAATAGTAGCCTTGAGTCTTTCATTTGTAACGTTTGATTTCCGGTAGCGAAGCTCTGCCGAAGTGTCTCCAGCATTGTAAAACGATCTGATATCAATACAAGAGACAATTAAAATGATTCTTTGTGCAAATCAGCTGGAATAACTCCGATACGTCTAATTCCGCCTTTCGTATTGGACGAGATCTCTTCTGAACGACTCGTTTGGTCGTGCAAACGATCCTACAAGTGGTATCAGAGCTCAGGAGGAAGAGTTCTTACCATTTCAATTGTTTTTCATCTAAAATTATGATTTCTACTCACTTTCTTCACCATTTTTTCAAAATTAACTGAGATTTCACGGATAAAATGACTTGATTTTCACATATAACGCGCGAAACACTGTTTTAACAAATCCTTGAAAGAATCAGGCTTAAAATCGACCTATAACTTTATCAATTTTGATAAAAACTCATCAGATCGTTCGAGAATGCTTCAATTCGCGTGAATTGGTTTTCCCATTTCGCTTGAAAGACATCCATTTCGTGCGAATTGGCAACAGATCGTTTGAATTAGCTTCCATTTCGTACGAAGTGGGCTCCATTTCGCACCAAGTGTTTCCAATTCGTTTGAAAGTGCCAATTTGTTTGAACTTTGCTCCAGTTCGCTTGGAAATTATCCAATTCGCACGAATTGGGTCCATTTCGTTTGAGGAGGTTCAATTCTCTTGAAAGGTGATTAGTTAGTTTGAAAGACTCCAATTCGTGTGAGTCAGTTCGCTTGAAACAATCCCAGATTGTGTGAAACTTCACCAGTTCGTTTGAAAGTCTGTTTTTGTGAAATTTTTTAAACCGAATCATAGAAAATGAATTCTACAATGCCTTTGCTACCCTGATCACTGTTACTCAGAATACGATGCTAGAAAATGAAACGGGCACCACGCAAAAACCGCCTAAGCTTATGAATATTTAGGAGTATAGTGGGTGGGCAGAACGCTTTGAAAATTGGGTTCAAGCATATTACCTAGATGCATGGGAATGTACTGAATATCGATATGTTAGACCAGTTAAGGACAACGGAGAGAAGGTTGATATTAAAGATCTAGGTGTTGATGAGAAAAAGAAATACAAAAATGAAAAGATGATGGTTAGTCTCTTGCAGCAAGCTATTAAGGAAGAAATCTTGATTTTACTACAACACAACGAAAGTGCACATTCAATATGGAAAGAACTAAAATCGAAGTTTGTTGGAAGTAAAGAGATGATCAAGAACAAAATGTCACTTTTGAAGAAAGAATTTGATCTATTTCGTGGATTAAAAACTGAAAACACCAAGCAGATTATAGAAAGATATTGCAATTTGGTGATGAACATGAAGAGATTGAATATCAATAAAGATAAAGAAGAATTGATTGAAAAGTTGGTCGATGCGTTACCACAAGATGTTTGGGGCACGTATCTTATGATATTGAAAAATAAACCCGAATTTGACAATCTAACGCTGAGCTCGTTTATTGAACAACTCGAAGCTCAAGAGATGGAACACGAAAGATAGCGAGAATGAAGGACTTTGATGGTGAACAAGACATTGGTCTATATTACAAAGGTGGTACTAGTGATTGAACCAACACTGCACCGAAGATCGAAACAGCTTTTAATGCAAAAAATTCTTTTTGAGGTTCATCTCAAGGATCAAGTAGCAAAACTGGATTTTCTTCATATCCATCATTCGATCCAAATTTTTCAGTAACCAAGAATGGCAAAGTACTACAATGCAACATTGCGCTAAATCTTGAGAATGATCAAAATTACTCTGAAGAAGTAGCCAAAAGTCATATGTCTTTGTTGGTGACTGTGTTAGAGTCTTATGGGAGTTTAGTTGCAGGAAGGATCGGAAATCTAATGTTGACAAAAGAGGATTACGATCAAATTGATGCTGAGGAGACGGAGTTAATGGATATAAAGTGGTGTTTGGCTAGTGTGTTGAGAAGAGCTGAGAAGTTTAAACAAATTACGGGAAGAGATGATTTTCATGATGCAAATGTTTCTACTTTAGGATTTGATAAATCTAAAGTTACTTGTTTTCATTGCAGGGAAAATGGGCATTTCAAGAGAGAATGCACAAACCGCGAAACAAGTGGAGCTAAAAATCCATTCGGTAACAATGATTACTATCGAAAAGCGATTTATCATCAAGTTGCTCAATAGCCGTATCAACAACAACAGCCACAAACTGCTCATGCTAAGAAGGCGATCGAAGAGTCATCAAGAAAAGCTTGTTATGGTATAACAGATCAAGAGGATGAAAGATTGCCAGAAGGTTTTAGCTGGGACAAATATTGTCCGGATGAAGAGATCTTAAAGGCTAAAGCTTTTGTTGCTCAAATCATTGAAGACAGTGCTGATGATAATTCATATTGGGCAGATAGTATGAAAGAGCACTTAAAATATCTAGCCGAGAGAGATGCTGAAAATGCTCGAGTGGCAAAGAAGAAGGTTAAAAAACAAGATGATCGTGATGATGATAATTCGTATTATGCAGATAGTATGAAAGAGCATTTAAGATTTCTAGCCGAGAGAAATAAGAATGATGATGAAGATGTCCGAGTGATAAAGAAGCAGGACAAAGAAATTCCAGCTTTCGAAATTAAAAAGGAAGCTGATGCAGTAAAGGTGTCTGAGAATTGTGAAAACTGTGAGACTCTGAAAAAGCACAACAACGAGCTGATTCATAACATGAACAGATTGAAAGAATCGTATGATGTTTTAAACAAAGCCATGAATCAATTTAACGAGTCAAGCGGTGAACAAGCTATAGCTATGAAGACACTCAATGGAGCATACATGACAAAGCAGAAAATGGTCAATTATTACATTGATATGTGTGCTGAGCTTGAACATAAATTGGAAACTCAGAGGATAGAAACTGAAAGAATAAACAAGTTGTTGAAAAGTTACTCATGTTCTTCTTATGTGATTGACAGGATTTATCCTATAGTTGAAGGCATGAAGGCGTTTGAAGAAGAAACATCTGAAGAGAAGAATTCCGAAACAAAAGAGAAATCTGAAGAAAAGAATTCTGGTAAGAAACAAAGTGTTAGTTACAAAAAGTGTCCACCTCCGATTGAAAATGGATATTTTTCACGAAATCCTAATTCAGAAAGAGTCAAAAAGGCAACCAACTTACAGTGGGAATCTGAGCCTTCAGATAACTTGCCAGACAACAATGATGTCACTTTCACATCATCCGACACTGATCATGAGTCCGAGATAATTAAGAAAGTGGTCGATCAGGTGTTGGATAAAGATGACACGGAGGAGTCAAAATCAGAGTCAAAGTCTGAGTCCGACACTTCAAGTTCAACAGTCAAAAAGGGCAAACGGGTTTACAATAAAGATTTTCTGTTATCACAAAATAATTTGAATGATGAAACATTCAAAGTAGCATATACTTTGAATGATTCTGACAAATTATATTATGATGAAGAATTTCCAATAAGAGGTGTCAAATCTGAAATGATCAAAAAGGTTTTCAAACTAACAGAAATTAACATTTCTGAAATAAAAAATGTAAATTTTGCTGAAAAACCTAAACCCTACACCTCAAGAGTTCAACAAAGGTTAAACAAGAAAAAAGGTTACAGTTCTGGTTCAGGTTATCGAAAGAAACCAAACCATAACGCTAATTTCAAGAAGAAGGGATTGGGTTTTATTTCACCAGAAAATCATAAAAATGAGAAAACTTATAAACCAAAAATTGTATTTGTTTCAGGGTCAAGCTCGGAAGAAGAAGAAAAGAGCTCATTCTGGAAGCAGACAAACAAAGAATTCCTTGCTAAGAAGCAAGAAGAAATAAATAATGAAGCTGCTCAGAAGAAAGAGACAAGAACCTGTTATAAATGCAGAAAAGTTGGTCACATTGCCTTGAACTGTCAAAAGGCATCCAACACAAAACAGGAAGTTTCTATTAAACTCAAAGAAAAGATGGTTGAGAATGAACCACCAACCAAACAATTTATAGTGTTTAAAAATTCAAAGTTTGAGGTTGGTGAGTGTTCAAAAAGTTTTTATAAAAGAAAAGTGAAACTTAACAACCAGAAGTGGGTTGTTAAGAAATCAGATGATAGTTCAAGCAATGATTCTGATTCGTCAAAATCAGATGAGCTATTTTCTGGCGATGAATCTGACTCGTCAAAGTCAGAGGAGCAGCAAGTTGAGATAACAAGTGAAAATTCAGTTCTGCCATTGGATGATGCAAATTTTCCACGATTGCGGGCTGAAAATTTAAAATAAAAAATTGGAAAAGTTGAGATTTCAAACCAATTTTTTTCTGAAAAGAAAGAATTTGATGTTGAAAAAGCCTTTAACCCCACAGTTCAAGATATTTTTGGAAAAATGATTGAAGGGAAGGTCAAAGGGGTAAAAGAATTTTATGAAAAGAAAACGAGTAAACCAGATAAAGATGGTTCACCCCAGGTTAGTAACTGGGATAGAACCTATCATGACTAATAATCTGGACTTGCCGGAGCTCCCAAGTTGGTAATCGTGGAGCAGGAATCGGCATCTTTCTTGAAAAATTCAAAATTGTCATATTTCAACTTACAAATGGTATTGTTGACAAGTGAACCTACAAGTGGTTAATCAAGGTCATTAAGTTGAACTTGATTTAACTTTCATACAAGTGGTTTTTGGAGGACAAAGTGATGAACAAATCCCCGAATCTGTCACACCCCCAAAATCCACATGCGGAGTATCACCGCTTGAAGGCGTGACTGACCAGGATCAAGCCACCAATTATATTGAACATTGTAAGTAATAAATAAAGTTCAACCACACAATATGAAAGGTGTTCAAGTCAAAAACATAGTTAAAGTGTTCAGCGGAAGCATAAACGTAAAACCCAACATAAGTATTAAGTTCGAAATAATGTAAATGTTTTAACATGGCACACACTGTCCATGTCCCACAACGATCGCGCCTCCCTGTGCAAGCTCCATGAATACCTAATGACCTACAAGGCATGTAACAATGAGTCAACAACAAAGTTGAGCGAGTTCACAATTGATTGTTCAGTTATTGAGTTCGTTTCAGAAATCGTAAGTTTGTTTCATAACCAAGTGTTACCCAGTATCCTTGTTTCCCAAACCTTTACGATATTTAGTGGGGGCTTCCCATGTGCGTTACCAGACCGTACCATATCGACTACTATGAAAATAAGTTGTTCCCTAAGTCAATGTCTATCATCATTGACCCGTTGCCTTAGTCCATTAGTACACGCCCGTTCGAACGACACGGTGTGAGGTTTGTTAAACCTAATAGCGCTATTAACTAATAACCCGCTCGCCATCGGTCTCGGCAATTAGGTTGATATAAAATGAGGGACTTCATGAGAGAGTTTTGGTCCAGTGTGTTTAATATTGTTGTCCTACCCAAGGAGGACGAACGTACGTATTCTACCCAAGGAGAATACGCGACAAGTGGTTTCAACAAAACTAATTTTCTGGAAAAACCATTTGATTAAAACAAACTTAAGTGTTTTGAAATCATAATGGGAAAATAGTTTGTTGTCAGGGGGAGTTCTGATTGTTTATGCCTAGTGGATGGCGAATTGAAACATTTCACATCGGTTTGTCAAATTTTTCTTTAAATGGTTTTGAATTTTAGGGGGAGTAAGAATTTTCAGAAAATCCAAAAACATTAGAAATTTTGAAAAAGCCAAAAACATGATAAAATTCAAAAATGAGTTTTGTTGAGAAAAAGAGGAAATGATAGTACATCAGTAGACAATCACAGTACACTAAAGAATTGGAAAGTAAAAAGTGATAAACGGTCTCACTGATGATATGCCAGTAGGTTTTTACACGCTTAGTAGATTGTTTTCGAGATATAAACCTAAATATCATTACTTACTTATCTCGTGGGGAACATCTCTCAGATATATGGGCAACCCCCGAAATCTTGTTTGAAGGGCTTTCTATTTCTGACATACTAGGTCTTTGTGCGAGATGATATCTGGGGTATTATACCAAGACTTATGATTTTGTGGGAGCAATAGCCTAGTCCTCGTATAATACTTTGCATTGCTTTAATCTTAAAGCTCGCCCTCAGCATAAAAATGACGGATCATTGAAAAATGCTAATCATGTGTTGTTGAAAAAAAAGATTCTCTAAAGGGGACACACCTAAAGTCGAACCATCATCTCTCTGATTTTGCGGAAGCAATAGCCTGAGCTCTCATGGTCTCGCATTTAACCCCTTACAGATATCATTAGTGTACATTCACCTGTAAGACTGGATATAGGAGTCTGGATACAGGAGTATATTCTGAGGTGGTACACGCGAATAAGTTTAAGTGCTTAAAACACTAATTCTCGTATCTCGAAACAGTTGAACTTTGTGTGAAAATTTAAGTGGATCAGTATACTGACAATCTAAGTGAATCGTTTAGAACTTAAAGTGTTTAAAGCTCAATGGTGCTAGTGGTTTGTCAAAAACTGATATGATCCTCTTACACAAACTCACAAAAATATTGTCTGTAAATATTTCTTTACTGCTTTTCAAAATCCAAAAAGATTTTCGGAGTGTTTTAGCATAAAATTTTGAAAAATTCAAAAAGATTTTATTTCATCTTATTTTCGACAACTGATGTTGGAAACCCGATTTTCAAAATTCCGAGTGCTATACATGACGACAAAAGGGTTGGGAGAGTTTGTTTTGAAATGAAAATTGTTATAAATAAGTCTACCCAAAAGTAAATTTGAACTTGATATAAATTGTTGATGATAGAACGATATCTACAAGTGGTCTCTAAATTTGTAAAATTTTTAAATTTGTGAAATTTATTTTGAGGTAGAGCAGATAGTGAATTCCAGACTGCGATCCCAGCTTATCGAAAGGGGGAGTCTGAAGACATAAGAGCCAGTTTCTGATCCTGGAACTGTGTTCAAGACAGAAGCTGATGTAGCTGAAGAACTTAAAGAATCAAGAGAATTAGAGAGAGGATAGAATCAGGTTGTGATTCTGAAAGAAAAAGAGAGAAGAGAGAAGATTGAGGATGGTAACAATGTCAGATTCTTTGAAGAGAGCAAGAAGACTGATAAAGGCTGAAGATGTCACATACCAAAGACTCGACACTGAAGACTTCGTCAACATCCAAGGGGGAGTCTGTTGGTGCATATGTATGTCGACTTCGTCTTGTATCGAGTCTTGTAATAGATTAGATAGATCAGGGCTCGAAATACGAGAAAAATGTGAAATATATAGGATGTGACCATTTCGCACGAAATGAGATGTGTCCATTTCGTGTGAGGCCATCTCGTGCGAAATGGGTCTGCCTATAAATAGTAGCCTTGAGTCTTTCATTTGTAACGTTTGATTTCCGGTAGCGAAGCTCTGCCAAAGTGTCTCCAGCATTGTAAAACGATCTGATATCAATACAAGAGAGAATTAAAGTGATTCTTTGTGCAAATCAGCTGAAATAACTCCAATACGTCTGATTCCGCCTTTCATATTGGACGATATCTCTTCTGAATGACTCGTTTGGTTGTGCAAACAATCCTACAATCAACAGTCATCTTAATCATGCAGTCTGATTCCATCTCACCTCCTTGAATCGTCATATGCTTTCACGCTCTCTTTAGCAATGAACCTTCAACCATGGTTCTAAAAGTATCACAATCTAAATTTTCGGGACAAAAATTCTTTCAACAGGGGAATGATGTGACACCCGACATTTTCAAGTTAACACCATTAACACAAACTCCATTATCTCAAACAATTATTCATACATCACACTTGATTAGGGTAAATTAAGTGTCGGTTATTTCAAAAAACACTCATGTAAGGGAAATTTGGGGAATTTCGGTATCACACACGAGTTTGTACCTGAACGATGGTGAACAATGGATATCCTCAAACAAATAAATAAATATAAATTATTTGAATTTATATGTTATATGATTCTATATGCTATGTGACTTATATGTGATTTAGTGAAACTTCATGAAACCGCGTATGTTTAAGCGTAACAACGTGTTATCGACGAACTCATAACTTGAGCGTATGGTATATCCTAACCTAAATTTCGACGACGAAATTCCTTTAACTGGGGGAGAATATGACAACTCAGACATCTTTCTTACCCCAACACCTTCAAACTCTTGCTCACTTAATTTTCGGGATGAAAATTCCTTCAAGTTGGGGATAATGTGACATCCCAGAAAAATCAGGTATCATTTCTGATTCGGTTCTTTATATTGAATATTTTATTTTACAAAATATAATTAAAACACTCTCGGACACTAGTGTTTTATAAATTATACCACGTTTAAAACCCGAACCTAACCTGAACAAAACCCAACCGCCACCCAACCCATTTCGGTTAACAAGCCCAACCCACCACCCATCCCCTCTCGGCCCAAACTAACCAAACCGCCCCCACCCGCTTTTGTTTTATAATACGTATGTATGCATGATAGTTGAGAGATTCAAAAAAAAAAGTGAACCCTAATCCCTTTCTTCCCCCCTTGGGGCGACGGCAGCAAGAACACACCCCCCTTCAATTGATCGCTACTCTCTCTCTCCCTCTCTAGTCCTCTCATACTTTGATCAATGTTAGTGTGTTTATCATTGTTTTAATTTGAGTTTCTTCGATGTACTTGGCTGTGTTTTTGCATGATGATTGATACTTGGTGTTTATGAGAATAATTATGATCTAGGGTTTGCTAGAAATCATGTTTCAGTATGTTTTGGATCGTATGAATAATGATTTAGTAACTAGGGTTTTGTATGATTATAAGGTTATGATGATTTCTTGTGAATCTGAATTGCTAGATCTTATTTGGTTATTGAGTATGATGTTAAACATGATAAATATGTTATAAACAACTATAAACTTGCTGTGAATCATATTTTTGGGTCTCGGGTACATTAGTTAATCGTTTACAGGAGCAGGTAATTGAAAACAACTTTTGTATGAAATTTGCAGCCAACTTCCATTGGCTGTAACTGGGCCATAACATATCGAAAACTGAGGTTTCTTGAGTCCACAAGGTAGAGTTTTGAAATATGGTTCAAACGGCGCTGGAATCATAATTTTCTGACATCGTTTACTATTTTAAACGGATTTTTTCGTTACAGTGTGCTGGGCTGTCCATTTTCTGTAGAAATTGCAGTCACGGTTTAAGTCATATCTAAGGGTATATAGGAAATAAATTCCAAATTTAAACTGTATAAAATATGTGAGTAAACTGAATTTCTCCAACTGGAATCACCTCGTTTGGATATTCGGTGATTTTTAAATAAAATAAACGGTAGGCAGGGCTAAGAATCGTAACGATTCAGACCACTGTCCATTGCTCGATTTTTTAACATAAAATATGTAAAGAATTAGACTTTGTAAATTTTACAGAAACACACTGAGACCTTTTCATATATCGTGTATTTTTTTGGGAATTTATAGTGACCTGTAACTATTTTATAAAAATACCCGAAAACAGCCCAGTTTTGGGTATTAAAGCTGAAACATAATAAGTCGCAATGTGTGCATCTAATTGTTAGTTGTGCTACCTGAGAATGATCGAACAGGTTTAATGTCAACATTAAATGTTGTTTAAGTTGTTGTGTGCTATAACCATCTATATATATACAGATTCCATTTGAATGAAAATATATGTATGGAATATATATGTATGTTGTCAACGTGATTGCATGATACGTGTAGGGATTTCGCGTCTTTCATGAGCACACTAACAAAATAGATGGTAATCATATTAGGACATGATTAACCAAACTCAAATCATAATCACTTTAAATTCTAACTGAGCTATCAAAGGTGAGTTCACGGCCCCTACTCTTTTAAATGTTTTTAAAACACAGGGGGAGAAAGTGTGCTCTACATTACGATAAAGTAATGTCACATTACGGTAAAGTAATGTCATGATGTTACGATAAGGTAACGTCACAACTAGTAGGCTTTTGTTATATTAGTTATGGTCACAAATAAGCATTATATCACATGTCAGTCCCCTTAAAACTTACGATGCCGTCAGTTATACCGAACGTTGATGGTCACGAGTGTAGAATTTTCCTAACACTTAGACATGGTTGGTGATAGACCTGGCATAACAGGGGCAACAACGTCAGCTTCGGATCGAACACTTTGTTGACATGACTTAGGTTAGCTACCTACAATATAACAAGTAACTGCTAAATACTTCAACTTACTATTTTGGGTTTGAAACAGTGGAAAACTCTTGAGAAACAACTTACTTTATAGCTGTAACCTAAACCTGTGAACTCACTCATCATTATGTGTTGACAGTTGTTCTTGCATGTCTTTCTCAGGTTGCTAAGGTAGCACACATCAGGACTAGGATGCATTTTGGAGTCGTATTGTTTTCATCAAATATGTAGACACAACTTTAAACTACATTAGCTATTATGATTTTGTAATTGTTTACGCTTCCGCAACTAATTTGTATAAACAATATTTCCTCATGAATGAGCAAACAGGAAAATGTATTTTTTTAAAACTCATATAGTGGTCGTTCAATATGACTAATGACTGTGATCCTGGTTTGTCACATGCCTCGCGGTAGAACTCCGCAAGTGGAATTTGTGGGTGTGACACCATGAGCACCACTTGATCGGTAACAAACATTTTAAGTGTGGGGATCGTGTTCTTCTATATAATTCGAGATTGCAACCTTTTCTTGGTAAGCTAAAATCAAGATGCATGGGACCATTTATAGTTAAAGAAGCATATCCATGTGGAGAAGTTGACGTGGTGAATAAGGAAGGTGAAACATTTAGGGTTAACAGATATAGAATGAAACGGTATATTGAAGGCCCTATCTAACTAACGAGGGTGGAGAGTTCGATTCCCACCCTGTGCCAGAAGAAAGATCAATCTAGGTTTACGTCTGGCTGAAGCCGCTTAAACTTAGCGCATTTCGGGAGGCAACCCGAGGGTCCAAAAATCTCTACATTCTGAACAGAAAGAAATCTAATAATCACATTTAGAGGCCTACTGGCCTACAAAGCTTACGACCCGTACCTAAGTTTTACGGATCGTACCTTAGCGAACTGAGCCCACCTCGATAACTGAGCTAGTGACGGTTTGTATGCTAAAACCCTAGCTTATGGCTCGTACGCTTCACAACCGCCTCTACCTTACCAATATATATATATATATATATATATATATATATTTGATGTTCTAAAACCCTTATTATCTCATTCTTCCTACTTACATTCGAGAGATATCAGACATTCAAAGGATTTTGAGTATGGACAACATGAAGGTTAGTATTCGTGTTCATTCGTCCATTGTTTATCCTCTATTAAGTCAATTGTGATCTTGCAACATTTGTAGAAAAGGTTTTTTTTTTGTTAATACACCGTTTTATTAGAAATTGAAAACCCTAAAATTCAAAAGTTTTAAGCCGATCACCTTACGAATCGTATCCTGTTAACGTGTATGGCTCGTACCCCAGTTTTTAGACTGGGGGTTGACTTATCTCTTCCAGAAACATAATACTTTTAAATCATCAGTGTTTTTACGACTCGTACCCTGGTTACAGTGTGTGGCTCGTACTCGGTTTTTATCAGCATCTTCTATTATGTTTACTGATACCAGCAGGAAGGACATGAACTGTACGAGGTGCCGCAGAAGTGTGGAAGGGGTAGACCAAGAAAGAACCTTGTTGAATCATACCCTGCTAACCCTAAGGTTCAGGTGTACAGTCATGACTTGAATTACGTGAGGGGTGAATTGAAGAATATGAAAAAGCAGCTTGCTTACTATCCCATGCATGTCATATGGAGGATTATTGATGTTAAGAGAATTCTTAAAGATTTGACGGGTGACATCTCAAGGATGTTATTTGGCATTCCACCCCTTGAGACTATTAAACCATTGAATCCTAGGGCTCTTGAGCCTACTTTTGTGCCTATGGGGTATGTATGGTCGCCATACAAGCCTCGCCCTCCAACTACACCACCCTTTGCGCCCCAACACCACCTGCTGATAGGTTCTACAAGCCTTACCAAAGCTTGCCTAATTATATGAAAGCTACTTCAGTTTGTGAAGTAGGCGAGTAGTCTAAGAAGCTACGCTCACCTCTGCTTACTCACCAGCGCATTGGAGCCTTCTATAAAGAGATGGAAGTAATTGACATTGATGTTGTGTCTGTGAGATAGGGGTGGATGAAGATGAAGATCTAGAGGAAGATCCCTATGCACCCGATGATGAATAAGAAGAAGAAGACCCACATGAGGCCATAGTTACACTAATTGACTGGATGATGATTTGATTTCTAGTATTTTATTGGGCATGGACCCTTAGTTATTTTTTTATGTTTTGTTTCGTTGTTTGGTTTATTTTATTTTGTTTGGTGTGTTTAATTGTTTTGTTTGAATCATTGAACTATTTCGTTTGAATGAATAAAATTTATTGGGATAACCCTTTTTGTTGAATCTTGTGTATGCAAAGATATCTCGTTTGATTTGTGTTAGTAATCAAGGTCGGTTGAAAATCCAAGAAGCGGGATGCACAACTTAGTGCATAATTTGTTACAAATTTCGCTTTCATTTCATGAAATCAGAGAAGTTTCCAATTCCTTTTACCTTTTGCTTTTCTTTTGTTTTGTATATTGAGGGCAATGTACATCTTAAGTGTGGGGATGGGGAATTGTTACTTTGTAATGCTAAATTAGAAAAAAAAATGAAACTTCTATTCAACTTTTAACTATTGTAAGTCATGAAATGTAGGTATTGAGACAATGCGATGTTTTAGGTCATAAATTTCGAGTTCTAATTTCGATTGTAAGTTTTAGGATAGAGTTTTCCAATACAAGGCGAGTTCCAAAATGATGTAAAAGAAGTGCTTTAGTTAGTGAAGAAAGCTTAGTAGGTATTTGCATTAGTATGTATTGGTAACCCTAATTCCTTCCATTTTAGGTAAGAGATTGAGCCATTTGTTTCGTTTGTTGAGATATACTAGTATAGCTCTTCATTGCAGAACTGTGCATGTTATACAATTAGCTAGTAGATACGGTAATTACTTTACATACATCATTAAGGCAAAAGTAGGATAAAATGAGCCCTTGTTTACCTGTGTCATTTCATATTCCTACATGTTATTTACTATTTGAAGCCCTGTTGAGACTGAACCATTGTTCATTTGATTATCCAATTATTTGAGCCAAAGTATAACCTTTGTTAGCCTATTCATTTGATTACCCTTGATAGTATGATTCAATGAATGTGAAGAAAATGATGACAATTGAAAGAAAAGAAGAAAGAATAAAGAAAAAAAGAAGTTGAAAAACTGATAGAAAGAAAAAGATAAGTACGAGGATCAAAAATCCCGATGCTACCAAAGATCCTGATGCTATAAAAGAAAGAATAAAGAAAAGAAAAAGAAAGTTGAAGAATTGTCAGAGGTTGAAGAGCTTAAAGTGAAAAGTTGAATTATAGGGTTATTTAGCCACTTTGATACCAATTTCATTTGTTCATTTACCACCTTTTAACCCAGAACCAAAAACTAGATAAAGTCCTTATGATATGTTTAGTGTTATTTGTTAAAATAGGCGATTGATTTTTGTACAAGCCTATGAAAATAATAGTTATATCTAGGTTGTGAGGATAATTGATATTCCTAGCACATCTTATGCTAGTTTCAGAAACCGAAAGGAGTGAAAATTGTGAGGGGTATGTACTATGTAGGTATTCTATAAGAAGTGGACTGATCGAATCTTGGTACTTTCTTGTTTTTAAAATGCCACACCAAAATGACTTAAAGAGGATGTAAACCTCTTACCTTTGTTAGTCTTTGGAGTTGAACTAGGGTTTGTATTTAAAAATAACATTGGTCATGGTTAATGGTTTTGTGTAAATGGTTTATAAGTTGAAGTTTTTATGAAATGTATTGCTTAGGGACAAGCAATGTTCAAGTGTAAGGTTATTTGATATGTCTGTAAGACAACGTGTTTGTAATGTCTCAAACCTACATTTTTATAGTTGTTTAATGTAAATCTTGCTTGGAATAGATTATGTAAAGGCCCTATTCACGGATTGACCCAAAACGACGAAGCGGAAAATGAACCGTAAAATTTCTTTCTTTTAACTACTCTAACATACTTAAATACCGTTTAGGTCAACCCTTCTAACATAAATACATCATTCATCATTTATTTAATGTAACTATGTTAACAAATGATTACAAACAACGTGACCGCTTTCCCGTACAATCCATGATCTTCAACTTGATCCTCGTTCACATGTCTATCATGAATATCTTATTAACTTGCGGTCACCATATATAACCAACACGTTAGTATATGGTAACATCATATATAATTTAATACATATACGTAAAAGGCTATATCACATTCTAACTACGTAAGGTATTCCATTGAAACATCCTCTCAATTATATTTACTCGAGTCCGACATCAATTCCTCGAGAGTCCGGCGTTCCCATACCTGCACTCCATTTATTTCACTCTCAATAGTAACATGGTTAGGAGTACGTAATCTCAAACATATTGAAAACCCACATCTTCACATATACGTATACCAGTGATCTACAATCATTTGATTACAACACGTGTATACACTTTCATATATCTAAGTACATTCATACGTATCCCATTCATATGTACGTACATACAAGTTCACACTACTTACACACGCTACAGATCCGTATATACATACATACATACATACAAGTCACATTCACTTATTTGTAAGTTGAGTCTTATCTACAATCATATCAACACAAATCAATGCAATTACAAACAAACATAACCGACTAACTTCCTACAAACATGATGAACATTCCATTAACACGATGAACATTCAGCGACATAATGAACATTCCATTAACACGATGAACATTTAGCAACATAATGAACATTCCATTAACACGATGAATATTCAGCAACATAATGAATGTCACACCCCGACCACGTAGAACATACAAAACGTGGCGGAAATATCGGGGAGTGTTGTAACAGAATTAATTGTTTCAAATCCATGGCAATTGAAGTTTCGTTTTATTGATTAAAAGTGTTACAATGCCTTAACAAACAAAGAAATACAACATAATTAACTAGTCTTGCATTTTTTATTGTCACTAAAGCCCAAGTCTGTCTATGTGTATCTTGATCATCTTATGCAACAGCTCCTGAAAAACACATGTGAAAATAGGTACGTCAGCATAAAAATGCCTGTGAGATACATAGGTTTTGTGAAAATAAGATTCATGACTTATGTTTGAGAAAATGTTTAGTCATGAACCTTGTTATTTGCTTTGTCTTTTAAATCATTTGAAAAACGATAAGATCAGATGATAAGTATAAATAAATGTAAGGTTAAATGAATAACCAAGTAAAATATGTTTGCATAAGATAAGTTGTTTATGAATCAATGTCTTGTGAAAAGTATGTTATTTGTATGAAATGTTCTATGTCTCAAACTGAAATGATTCAAATAACGTTACGACATGTAATACCATACAAACACTTATATATAGGAAGTACCAGCGGCGTATCCACCATGCTTGTATCATATTACACACGCATCGTTACTTAATCACTTAATCAAACCAAACCAAACAATGTAAAATGTTCATGTCAAGATGTAAATCATGTCAAAATGTCTATGTCAATTATCCATGTCAAATGTCTATGTCAAATATCCATGTCAAATGTCTATGTCAAATATCCATGTCAAATGTCTATGTCAAATATCCATGTCAAATGTCTATGTCAAATATCCATGTCAAATGTCTATGTCAAATATCCATGTCAAATGTCTATAGTCCAAAAGTAGTCAAGTAATGTATAACCAAAATGATATGTATGGTAAGTAAAATTTAGACTACTTAAACCATAAGTAAAAATGTACAAAACAAAGTATTGAAGTAAAACTTGGTTTAAATCAAAGTTATGTTTTGTAAGATATATGCATGCTATACTGAATATGAACATTTATGCGGTATTGTGAAAATTCATACATCCAAGCCTTGAGACAGACGGATAACTATGTAAAAGTGAGTTATCAAGAGAATATGTATTCGGATTCGGTCATTCCTTTCATCCCCTTTCCCTGGGATGTCCGGAACGGGATTTGTCAAGTCTTATGGTACCACTACCTACTAACGAACGGCATGATCGGTGTTAATGAATGTATAGTATAGTTTAAACAAACCAAATGTCATACCAAAATGTAAGCATGTGATGAAGATAATGTACCTAGTATGCTAGAGTAAACATACAAGGTAGAGCTGTAAAACAATGTGTCCATATGTTACTGGAACATATGCAACAGAGATGCAATGTAAAATGATGTACTAAGTATGCTAAGTTAACATACAAAGTAGAAAAGTCATGTAAATCAATGTGCTAGGATGCTTTCAGTCAACATACCTAGCAGAAATGTAATGTAAATCATGTACTAATAGTGTACTAATGAACATAACAAGTATATGATGTGAAAACAGGAAAGCACGAAAGTAACAAGTAGGCACATGTGTTTCACCCCAAAACAGTTTGGAAAACAGTAAAAGAGGGGTCTATGTACTCACTTGAGATTGCTCAGAAGTCCTAGGATAACCACCAAGCAAAGCTAGAGATCACGGAAATCAAACGGCACCTACTATAGGTAACTACATTAATAAACCGGACCTAAATCGGAAGATCGGGTAGCATTAGGGTTTGTAAACCAAACGAGTGTAGAGACTCGTGTCATTTGGTTTAACAAAGCCTATATACTAAATGAAACTTAACCTAATTGTTTACGACCCATTACGACCCGTTTAGGTAGCTTATGCTACTTTAACGCGTCGTTCGCGTGAAACGCGTTCGGACCGCCTAACTAGCCCTATGACAAGTGTTATATGCCTAAACATGTTACATAATCAGTTATGTGACAAAGGTTTAGGTTACATATGCTTAATTACCAATTATTCATGAAAAGGGTATTCTGGTAATTTACCTAAGGCATATAAACTACCTATCATACAACTACTTAAACGATGTGACCATAGGGTATAACCTCGGAAGGTTATTCCCTACCTACTATGGTCACCTAATGTGTTTGGTCGGATACTAATGATCGACCAAACTGGGTCGGGTTCGAGGTATAAGCGATTTATCAGATCGCTTACCCTACGACCCTAGACAACGTGGTAATCAGTAGGCATAGTCCCAAGGGACTATAACCAACGTGATTACACTCACGTTGCGAAGTTCAAACGAACTTCGCATTGACCATTACTGGTCAACGCTGAAAGTCAAACAAAGTTTGACTTTCTGACTCGAAAAGCAGTAAAATAAGGAAAAGAACGAAAGAATACTTACGAAGGGTCCCCGAATGCTAATCCCGATCCAAGAACTCAGGTATGAAACAATGGTTTCAACTTAGAGCTCTCAAATCAGAATTCTAGTGATTTTAGCAATGGGGGGTATGGGGTATTTATAGGAATACCCGAACCGTTAAGATCGTTTCATGGAAAACGTGCCTTAATCCCATCCGTACATGTGTTGCAAAGTTATGGTGCTTAGGTGCTTAAATTCCATCCATACATGTGTTGCAAGGTTATGGTGCCTAAGTTCCATCCTTATCCGCTGACTAAGCAAGTTTAGAATGTGTGGTTGTGAATTAAACAACGGCTAATACATCGAATCTGGTCCCGAATGCGAAAAACTGAGTTTCTGCATGTTTTCTGCCCAGAATAGGCAGTCGCGTAGCGCGACTGGTAAAGCCTATAGGGCTCGCGCTACGCTAGCATGCACCAGCTTCAGAAAAGTTTCAAAATTGACAGTTTTGGTCCCTGTGGTGTTTTAAGGCCTTTTTCGATGCGTTTGAACCCCGTTAACCTCATTTCAAGGCTCTAAAATGAAGTTAAAGTATAGGGAACTCAAAACATGCTCAAAAATATCTCAGATGTCGGTTCGTTTGGCCGTACGATCACGATGTTCGCTTAATTACGACGGAATGCGCATAAGCGCGAAAAACGATCCAAATGACGCGACGAAAGGATTTTTCTTATGGCGAACACTAAAATAAAATATAGTCATGCTTACATAAATTTTTGGATGTCCAGATGTATTCAGAACGTAAGTTATGCGCGAAAATGCAAACTTGTGCACTTATTGACACTTTTAGTCCCTGAATGACCCAAAAGTTTATTTTAGCATACCGAACCCCTCAAAGCCTATTTCTAAGCTATGTAAAGGATATTTATGGTATGTTTAACTTATGGTCATGTTCCGGAATGTTCGTTACAGTTCAAATTGACATACTTTCGCAGTTTGTCATATTTAGTCCCTTTAAGCGAATTAACTCGATTTTGCCATACCAAAGCCTTCAAAACTTATTTCTAAGTTATGTAAAGGCTATTTAAGGTATGTTAAGCCTATTTCACTATTCCGGAGTGTTTGTTGCATTAAACTGGTTATATTTACGCATCGGTGCACGTATAACCTTCCAGAAAACGATTTAGAGTTTGGAATTGAACGAGAATTGATATGTGCAAATGATACACATATTTTTACAAATCCCAAGTATGAAATACAATATTTCATTGGTTCGGTATTTGTTTGATGGCCGTGAAGGCACAGGTGTTACAATGAACATTCCATTAACACGATGAACATTCAGCAACATAATGAACATTCCATTAACACGATGAACATTCAGCAACATAATGAACATTCCATTATCACGATGAACATTCAGCAACATAATGAACATTCCATTAACATGATGAACATTCGGCAACATAATGAACATTCCATTAACACGATGAACATTCAGCAACATAATGAACATTCCATTAACACGATGAACATTCAGCAACATAATGAACATTCCATTAACACGATAGACATTCATCAACATAATGAACATTCCATTAACACGATGAACAATCAGCAACATAATGAACATTCCATTAACACGATGGACATTCAGCTACATAATGAACATTCAGCAACATAATGAACATTCAACAACATAATGAACATTCCATTAACACGATGAACATTCAGCAACATAATGAACATTCCATTAACACGGTGGACATTCAGCAACATAATGAACATTCCACTAACACGATGAACATTCAGCAACATAATGAACATTCCATTAACACGATGAACATTCAGCAACATAATGAACATTCCATTAACACGATGAGACTATCATCTTAATTTACATTAATGATAGACGAAGTTCATAAGAACTTTCCTTGGTACTTACCATTACCCGTAAATTCTTACATGGTTCCCTATATACAACATACCAAACTTCATTTATAAATAAGAAGTGATTCCGGAAATCACTTACCTTAAGTGTCCGTATTCGAATCCGTTTCCTCGCCTCCTTTTGACCCGTTAGCCTTCCATGCTTCTGTCCATCTTGACATGATCCCTATACTTTCATGTCATCGCATTCATATTCTTGTTAGCATACATGATTGTACATATTAACGATCATATCAAATTCATGTTTCACATTTCACTTTCATTACTCAATTCCAACAAGCATAAGGCATATTTCCACAAGTCAATCTTTCAAACTCATATAATTCATCACGTCATCACATATAACACATATGGATATAACACGCATCATATGTCTTTCTATAATATTACAATTGTGACAAAAAGTCTAACAATGCTACTTATGCACAGTTGACTTTTAGAAAGAACGATTTATCATATGAACTTTAGACTTAACCTCATACATCTATGTCATTATAGTAGACTATACTAATGACACTATATACATTTCATACTCACGATGCAATAAGCATACAACCACATGATCATCTAGTTATATGCACACACCAAACATATTCAATTTCATTCATTCTAGTAACATAATTCTACAACTAACACCATGACCTATGCTTAACAACCCAACATCATTCTAACTTCATCCTGTTCTAACGATCTCATATACTTCACATTTAGAGTACTTTTACTTATCAATTTTGATTAAGCAATTATTCAAACATGTAGTAAACATCATACCACTCCAACATAGAGTACAATATTCTAATGCATACTTTTACCAAATAACATGGCCAACCAAATCCTACGAGAATTCCATCTAAAAATAGATTTCTCATGTTTATTTATCATCAAATACATCATATCCCCATATTATACGATTTCATCCATTACTTGCATACCATTTCATCTATTAATCTCACCTAGGCATTTCATCAAACACTTGGTGTGCATGCCACAATTTATGCATAATGTACAAGTATTTCATGCTTTACTTCCTACTTCATTCTTTCACTCATCAATTAACACAAAAATATCAACAAATTCATATCACATTCAATCTACCTAACAAGAACGCATTACATACAACATAGCACAACAAGATTTGAACAAGGATTGGACATGGGTGACACACCCATGTCGCCATCTTCACCACTAGAAGTGGGTTTCACCTCCAAACATCAAATTACCCCAAACCACGCATAATCCATGTCCTATATGATGATTCTAACATATACTCATACTCAATTTCATACAATTTCGTGATTTCTAACATAACCCACTTCGTGCATAATCACCAATCTAAATTTTAAGACATACCTTATGATCCCCTTGTAAAGGTGATCATTAATCCATGTTCGGTTGTGAATTTAAGCCTTGATTCACCCTTCAATTTGATGGTTATAGTTGAGTTAGGGTTTTGGCTCTTTGGAGCCCCTGAACGTTTAAGAACACACACGAAGTGTGTGTTTGTGTGTGGTGATATTTCATTTTAATAACCCAACTTCCATCTTGTTCCATTTAGCCCTCGTGTTTGTCACTTAACATAATTTGCACTACTTTCGTCATTTAATACTTTTAACCACACACTTAACTAGGTTAAATAGCCTAGTTATTTATTTCATGCTAAGTCATATAGGAACATACGACAAATATAAACATTCGAGTTTTGGGGTGTTACAGATTAAATGTTTATTTCTAAATGATTTGTATATTCCTAGGTGAAATGATGGATTTCTGGGATATAGAGCTTTACTTAAGACATAAAGAAGGCCGACCTAAAAGAAGACCGTACGGGCCATAAGCTAGTATTCAACCACAGGTCATGGGCCAAAAGTTTAGTATGTCGCCTTACTGATTTGAACCCTAATGAGATTATGATGACATGGCAAGATACTGGCCAAAAGTTTATAACTAATAAAAAATTAAATGTAAAGGGGTATCGTTACAAATTTGTTTCTTGCAATGACAGTGAAAGTAGCACTGACTTGATGATTTGCTGGAATAAGTTGATGATAACCTGCACAGGGTATTCATTAAAACAACTGACAATTAGTATATAATTAAAATTAATAGTAAGAATAAATAAAAATATATAAATGTAAAATGACATTATCATTGGACCATGAGCAGCGTTGGGATTTGGTTGTGGATGTGAAACAATGAGTTGAGTACCATCGTTCATGAAAAGAATCAACTTAAAGTTTTTTTTACCCATGTAATGAAAAAGAACAAATTTTGCAAATTTCATCCGGATTTGTTGAACAACCTTGACCCAGTCCCGACTGAATAAAAATTGATTGACAGACCTTCCAATCTTGATATTCTGTGTATATACTTCATCTACCAAAATATTGTAATCACCATTGTAGCAACTTGGTCCAAAGTGATCCCTGATAATTTCGGATTGTAAAAATTGTACAATAAGAAAAGAAAGTTAATGTTAAATATTTATACTACTAAAAGGAAATACTAAATTTAATAATACGTACAACACGACTGCTAGAATGATCTAGAATGATGTAGCTGAACGATCTATTTTTGTCACATGGATCATCCACAAGAAAAACGTCTGAAAGTCTCAATTTTTTTGCACACAACATCAAAATCCACATTAAACGCCGTTAAAAGGAAATCTGAGTACGGTTGGAAAAGAGTAAAAACCAACAAACAACTAATCTTCAATCCAAGTTGATCCACAACAATTTTCCATCCATTTGTAGTTGCTACTCCATCACCAACCCTCTTGTATGAAAGAACCCATGAACGCCTACCATCAAACCTGATTATCAACTTATTCTTCACAAACGGACTACTCATGTTCTTCTGAACATAAGCTTTAGGCATGACCTGAATTATTAAAGGTAATTACTTTTAAGGCAACACAAAATATATATAAACTTGATTACGAAATTAGAATTACCAATTGATCAAATTCAGGAAAGTGTAAGAATTTGAAGAAAGCCACTATAAAATCTCCAACAAAGCAACATGTACCACATTAAAAGGAATGTAACAACATATTAATAATATAGAAGGTTAAAGGCATTACTAACTTGTTTTGATTGAAGTGGACTCAAATTGGTAAGTGACAGAATCTGGTATGTTGAAAGTATTTGCTGCAAGCATGCAATACTTGGCATCAGTTGTGTTGTAAGCATTCACAAAATAATCTATGTATACCACCAAAGCAAGAAACTTTTAAGCATTACCCTAAATATTCACACTTGAGTCGGTCATTCAGAACCTAATCTGTAGCATTTGAAGCATCACACTACGTAAATGTATGATACGTAGGATTTTAGTCAAACACCTGGAGTGTAAAACACAATTACCAACTGAACACACTGCTTATATAATACAAAATCCAGATGAATATTTCTTCAGATCAATATGAACTAACGTTATTTGTAACAATAATCAAATAATGTTGAGATTATACGAAAACCAATAAAGTAACGAAGAAGAGACTGATCAAAACACCATTGATTATCTGGATATCTTTTTGAAAAAAACTACAAACCAAATATGAAATTAAAAAAAGGGTTTATTAATGCAATACCTCAAATGTTGTTAAAAAAAAAAGACCAACGATCCTAAAACAACAAACTGATCATCTAGAGATGAAACTGAAAACCCGAAATTTCACAAAATCCACTCCAATAATGTAGGAATTTCCAAGGTAAATCATTAGCTATTCCTTGGGCTATTAGATTTTCTATAGCAGTTTTATCCAAAGGATTTTCATTATTAGCATGAACTTCTGGATTATGTGATACTTCATTCGACATCTGAATGGCAAACATTTTCAATTATTAATATCACAGAATAATTAAAACAAAACAATACTTCCAGGAATCATATGTACATATCTACATATATATATTAATATATTTAAATCTAAAAAATAACACATATGTTACTTTGTATTAATTTCCTAACTTTATTGTTTCCTATTAGGTATTAAAAGAACACCTAAATAGCTTAAACAAGTGGCTCTTATACCACCTTCTGTCACAGCCCCCGACCCCACCCTGGGAGCGGGAGCCGCGAACCAGCTAGATGGTATCGGTGTTTATTAATTACGCAGCGGAAAAAAAAAATCATCATGATCGTAGTTAGGAAATCATTTCAGAGTTTGTAAAACACCGAACTTTTAATATTAAATAAATGAGCTCAAACTCATATTTAATTCAATTGTTTTTATAGGGATAAACTCAAATAAATAAAACATAATTTTTCTTCTTTTATTATAGCCACTTTATATAAGCCTTCAGTGCTCCATAGCTGGCTTCTACTATCTTTATAGCAAGTTACCTGAAACGTGTTTTGAAAACATTTTATCAGTAATAAATACTAAATACTGGCGAGTTCATTCCATTTTTTATAAAATATATTGTTATACTTTTATAGCAACAAGGTTTTTATATTTGTTTATATTTACCCAAAAACTCAATCAGTATTTGTCACATGGTGGCAGTTCCGATGTGACGGTGGTCATATTACTCGTTGGCTCACTTTCGTCCAATAGTGAATTTATCAAGTAATTATATTTTACTATTATTCAAAGTATCTGTCACTAGGCAATTCCTGTGACAGTGGTCAAATCACTGTTGATCATTCTTTCAACTAGTGACTCGGGTCATATTACTGTTGATCATTCTCTCAACTAGTAATGGTGGTCATATCACTGTTGATCATTCTTTCAACTAGTGACTCGGGTCATATTACTGTTGATCAATCTCTCAACTAGTAATGGTGGTCATATCACTGTTGATCATTCTTTTAACTAGTGACTCGGGTCATATTACTGTTGATCATTCTCTCAATTAGTAATGGTGGTCATATCACCGTTGATCATTCTCTCAACTAGTGACTCTGGACTTAGTAGTGTCCCGTGACATTACTTTGTCAAATATATTTTCTATGGCACAAAATCACTTAGCCCAGAAAAATGAAATATATCATTTTCTGTCAAACTACTATAACTTATCAAATATAATATATTAAATAAAAAAAATTGTAATATTATTATTTAATATATTAACGTGACTAAGACTAAAAATATAATCTTAATATAGTAGAATATATTATATTTGATTATTTTATTATGGTATACATTTATGGACTAAATATTATTTTATAATGTAAATAGTAATTTAGGGTTATTAAATATATTCCGATTTTTAACACATATTACAGGATAATTTATTAGATATAATATTATAACAGTTATATAATATTCGAATAATGATTAAATATACAACATTATGAATTGTTTAATAGTTTAATATAGTGATGTAAAAATAATATTAGTTATAGGCTATGGCTACTGGAGCACAATTTCCCCCATGCTTGTGGTCATGCTATTATTGGCTAACTTTTTGGCCAATAGTAACGAGGGTCAATTAATGTATAAAACCTTCCATACCGGCAGTTATCGCAGAATACAAAAATTTAATCACTGTAAGTATAACTTGTAAACATTTAAGATTTTGGAAAGCATTTTTAAATATAATTGTATCATAAAAAGGTGATAAAACTGTGAGAAAGGAGAATGGACTCACTTTGTAACTTTAGGGTTCAACTAGGAAGCCTCCTGGTAGAATCTTGGGTATAACTTCTGAGCTATTTTAAAAATATATAATGCACTCATGTTAAGTATAGTACCCCTAATTCAACCTTATCCCTATGTCACAAGACCGAACCCCAACGAACTTAGTCGGGCAGAGCCTTGCCATGCGTTATGGGGCTCCAGATCAATCGGAAAGGGTAGCGGTGATCGGGAGTTAAAACACTTAAAACGGGGCAGGGATTTATTATTATAGATTTAATATTTAAAGAAAAAGAAAAATAGAGATGGAGAAAGAGTCAAGATAACGAGAGGAAGAAAGAAAATGACTGAACAAATTTTGATTGTGTGCAATTTATACTGTTTCTCCAACAATGTTGGAGATCTCATATGCCTCCACGTACCATACACACACGTCCATCATTCAAAATTTGTAGAGTTTTTAAATTTTAATTATTATTTTATTATTATATATTTTGTTTTGATTCTTATCTGATTATCTCGACATGTGCACCCACAATTCAAAGAAATCTCAAATGTTAAATTTATTATTATTTTATTATATATATATATATATATATATATATATATATATATTTATTATAATTAATTTAACTGCTTTACTTATTTGGCGCTTATAACTTATAAAATATAACGTTTTATAAAACAATAAATATGTCATTGGAACGACAATATTTGTATCTACATTTTGAACCAAGTTTCATTAAAAGCGGAGTAGGTTCAAATATAATGTATTTTTATAATTTAATTATTAGACGGTCACTATGCCCGTCTAGGTACTTCATATTTCTAACAGTCAACTTACCCGTAATCTACCCGTCTAATAATATAAGCTTTATATACTTTATTTTATATACAAGCCAATTAATTAGTATAACCTTCCTACCAAAAATAGTTTTTTAAACTATATGGGTTGAATAATTGTTTTTAAAAATAAAACTAGTTACTAGTGGTTAATAAATTTAAACAACCTATAACTCTTATGTGATAAAAATGGATATGTTACATCATCCTCACCTTGTTTTAAATCTGGTCCTTGAGATTTGGGCTATGATGTCTCCTCTAGAGTTAGGTTATGTCTTATTTATTAAGAACATTATTAAGGTAAATGATATAGAATCAAAACATCAAATTTTGTGAATACAAGTTGTACAATAAATAGGACTCAATGGTTCAACTGAATTAGTTCAAGAAATCGATGTCAAATGAATGAGACGAAATGATATAATTTTCAAGGTGACTAGGTTCAAGCCAAAAGAGATATATGATCAATAGATGTCTAAGTTGAATGTTTACAGGTTGTGAATGACTTTTAGAATCAACAAAATTCATTGTCAAAGGAAAAATTAATTTGATTGTCAACTGAGGAAGACTCAGAATCAACAAGCTCAAATGAAATAGAAGCACAGAAATGATTTGTCAACTATCGAACCATGACATGAGAAAAATCAATGTGTTGACATTTATTGAATTGCAAGGATACACCGAAATACAATGGAGTTTAGTGTATCATTGTCTTCATACATAATTGTATCAAGACTACTTTTAATGATCAGTCAAATGAAAGATATATGTGGTTTTGAATGATTCGTATGATTATGATTATCCCTAAGCTTCAAGTGTATATCGACGTCGCAGGGTGTCGTAAGGATCGAAATAGTTCAATAATTACGGTGACCGAACAATTTTACTGTTTCGTAATTAACTGAAAGTTTTAATGAAGTAAATTTGGATATTCATTTCGAATATGATTTTCAATTGATGATGGAAGAACAAATGAATATCATTAAATTTTCGATTAATGATGAAAGAATCTTTAGAGGTACACCGGAATATAAGACGAATTCGTGTACTCTTATCTTAACACATAATTGTATTAAGACTGTTTTAAGATAACAAATCAACAGAAATTAAATAAATAAATCTGTAAATCAGGTGTGAGAATGGAATTAGCTCAAGTTTCAAGTTAATGAGAACGCCACCACAAGGTGTCGTAACCAAATAAATGATTCAATGAAGATGAAGACCAAACAAGTCTATTATGGTTCTGAATAGATAAAGTACTTGACATGATGCGTTTATTTATAAACTTTTAGTTGTACTAGAGTTAAATAATAACTTAACTTAGATATTACATATCAGCGATTACATCTGGAATCATTTCTGCTTCTTGCGTAGTAAGTACAAATACTCGCGCGTTCTTCTTAGCTCCGTCTGTTGTTTTTGCCTCGTTGTCGGGTGCTTTGGTCAGTTTCGGGCAATACGGTTTGATGTGTCCTGTTTCTCCGCAATTGTAACAGATATTAGTTTTCCTTCTACATTCTTCCTCTATATGCCCGGTCATCTTGCAGAAGTTACAGTAGGGCGTTCTCCTAAAACGACATCTTCCTAAATGCTTTTTGTTACAGCTTCTGCAGGTAGGTTGTTCAAATGACGGTTCAGTTCCTTTCTTCTTGAATTCTTGGGAAATTTTCTGGGCTAACTCTTTCTTCTTGTTTTCTTCTCTTGTGAGGATTAGTCCATCTGTCAAGATGTTAGCTAGTTCAACTGTTTCTTCAATAGTCTGTGGTCCGGCGGCCTTGACCATGTCTCAGATTTCACTCACTAATCCCCAAATATAACGAGAAATTAGTACGGGTTCTGGCGAAGCCAGAGTTGGTACCATTCTTGCATATTCGAAGAACGTTGTCGTATACTCACGGCAATTCACATCTATCATTTTATGATTTAGGAACTCGATAGCCATTCATTCTTTTTCATAAGGGGGACAAAATTTTCTTTCTGCCATTTCCTTGAATTTTTCCCAGTTCATGGCATAAGCCATGTCTAGGGCTGTTCATAAAGCTCGCGACTCGTAGCTCGCTCGAAAGAAGCTCGAGAAAAACTAGCTAAAAAAACTCAATTTCAGATGACGTGAACCAAACTGGCTCATTTTGTAACCAAGCCCAGCTCGAGCTAAGCTCGGCTCGGCCCATGGCTCGGCTCGTTGGCTCGTTGTTAGGCTCGTTTAACTCTGACGTAAAGCTCAAGCCAAGTTTAATCGCCTGAATTAATTTCGAGCTTGAGCTCGACCCCACCCTGGCTCGACTCGGCTCGACTCATTTACAACCCTAGCCATGTCACTTCCTTTTGCCTGAAGAATTGTATTCCACCATTCTAAGGCTTCTTCCTTAAAGAGGTTGGACGCATACATCACCTTATCTTCTTCGGCACATTTGCTGATTTTAAGAACAGCTTCCGTCTTTTCCAACCATCGCAGAGCAGTCGTGGCTCCTTCACTGCCTGCGAACTCAGTTGGTTTACAAGCTAGAAATTCTTTGTAGGTACACCCGAGAGTCCTCACCTTCATTTTCTTGGGATATGGGGTTTTGATAATATCATCATTGCCTCCGTTGACACTATGGCTAAAACAATCATCGCGAGTATGCTTGCTACTCACAACTTTGGTGGGTTATACGGGGTTTTTAACAGCTTTAATTATTAAAGGTAAAGCATTAGCTATTCCTTGGGCTATTAGATTTTCTATAGCATTTTTATCCAAAGGATTTTCATTATTATAATGAACTTTTGGATTATGTGATACTTCATTCGACATCTGAATGGCAAACATTTTCAATTATTAAAATCACAGAATAATTAAAACAAAACAATACTTCCAGGAATCATATGTGCATATCTACATATATATATTCATATATTTAAATCTACAAAATAACACATATGTTACTTTGTATTAATTTCCTAACTTTATTGTTTCCTATTAGGTATTAAAAGAACACCTAAATAGCTTAAACAAGTGGCTCTGATACCACCTTCTGTCACAGCCCCCGACCCCACCTTGGGAGCGGGAGCCGCGAACCAGCTAGATGGTATCGGTGTTTATTAATTACGCAGCGGAAAAAAAAATTCATCATGATCGTAGTTAGGAAATCATTTCAGAGTTTGTAAAACACCGAACTTTTAATATTAAATAAATGGGCTCAAACCCATATTTAATTCAATTGTTTTTATAGGGATAAACTCAAATAAATAAAACATAATTTTTTTTATTATAGCCACTTTATTTAAGCCTTCAGTGCTCCATAGCTGGCTTCTACTATCTTTATAGCAAGTTACCTGAAACGTGTTTTGAAAACATTTTATCAGTAATAAATACTGGCGAGTTCATTCCATTTTTTATAAAATATATTGTTATACTTTTACAGCAACAAGGTTTTTATATTTGTTTATATTTACCCAAAAACTCAATCAGTATTTGTCACATGGTGGCAGTTCCGATGTGACGGTGGTCATATTACTCGTTGGCTCACTTTCCTCCAATAGTGAATTTATCAAGTAATTATATTTTACTATTATTCAAAGTATCTGTCACTAGGCAATTCCTGTGACGGTGGTCAAATCACTGTTGATCATTCTTTCAACTAGTGACTCGGGTCATATTACTGTTGATCATTCTCTCAACTCGTAATGGTGATCATATCACTGTTGATCATTCTTTCAACTAGTAACTCGGGTCATATTACTGTTGATCAATCTCTCAACTAGTAATGGTGGTCATATCACTGTTGATCATTATTTCAACTAGTGACTCGGGTCATATTACTGTTGATCATTCTCTCAACTAATGACTCTGGACTTAGTAATGTCCCGTGACATTACTTTGTCAAATATATTTTCTATGGCACAAAATCACTTAGCCCAGAAAAATGAAATATATCATTTTCTGTCAACCTACTATAACTTATCAAATATAATATATTAAATAAAAAAATTGTAATATTATTATTTAATATATTAACGTGACTAAGACTAAAAAAATAATCTTAATATAGTAGAATATATTATATTTGACTATTTTATTATGGTATACATTTATGGACTAAACATTATTTTATAATGTAAATAGTAATTTAGGGTTATTAAATATGTTCCGATTTTTTTAACACATATTACAGGATAATTTATTAGATATAATATTATAACAGTTATATAATATTCGAATAATGATTAAATATACAACATTATGAATTGTTTAATAGTTTAATATAGTGATGTAAAGATAATATTAGTTATAGGCTATGGCTACTGGAGCACAATTTCCCCCGTGCTTGTGGTCATGCTATTATTGGCTAACTTTTTGGCCAATAGTAACGAGGGTCAATTAATGTATAAAACCTTCCATACCGGCAGTTATCACAGAATACAAAAATGTAATCACTGTAAGTATAACTGGTAAACATTTAAGATTTTGGAAAGCATTTTTAAATATAATTGTATCACAAAAAGGTGATAAAACTGTGAGAAAAGAGTATGGACTCACTTTGTAACTTTAGGGTTCAACAAGAAAGCCTCCTGGTAGAATCTTGGGTATAACTTCTGAGCTATTTTAAAAATATATAATGCACTCGTGTTAAGTATAGTACCCCTAATTCAACCTTATCCTTATGTCACGAGACCGAACCCCAACGAACTTAGTCGGGCAGAGCCTTGACATGCGGTATGGGGCTCCAGATCAATCGGAAAGTGTAGCGGTGATCGGGAGTTAAAACACTTAAAACGGGGCAGGGCTTTATTATTATAGATTTAATATTTAAAGAAAAAGAAAAATAGAGATGGAGAAAGAGTCGAGATAGCGAGAGGAAGAAAGAAAATGACTGAACAAATTTTGATTGTGTGCAATTTATACTATTTCTCCAACAATGTTGGAGATCTCATATGCCTCCACGTACCATACACACACGTCCATCATTCAAAATTTGTAGAGTTTTTAAATTTTAATTATTATTTTATTATTATATATTTTGTTTTGATTCTTATCTGATTATCTCGACATGTGCACCCACAATTCAAAGAAATCTCAAATGTTAAATTTATTATTAGTTTATTATATATATATATATATTATAATTAATTTAACTGCTTTACTTATTTGGCGCTTATAACTTATAAAATATAACGTTTTATAATACAATAAATATGTCATTAGAACGACAATATTTGTATCTACATTTTGAACCAAGTTTCATTAAAAACGGAGTAGGTTCAATTATAATGTATTTTTATAATTTAATTATTAGACGGTCACTATGCCTGTCTAGGTACTTCATATTTCTAACAGTTAACTTACCCGTAATCTATCCGTCTAATAATATAAGCTTTATATACTTTATTTTATATACAAGCCAATTAATTAGTATAACATTCCAACCAAAAATAGTTTTTTAAACTATATGGGTTGAATAATTGTTTTTAAAAATAAAACTAGTTACTAGTGGTTAATAAATTTAAACAACCTATAACTCTTATATGATAAAAATGGATATGTTACACTATCTGATCGGGTTGCCACTTGTTTTAAATTCCACAAATCGATGAGGGATCGGATGGCTGTCCGATCGGATGGTTGTCCGATCGGATGGCTGTCCGATCGGGTCGCCACTCGATCCAAAGAGCTTAGATCCGAGAGATTTCATGGTGAAAAGTGTGATTTCAAAGGTGAATCTCGTAGAAAATGAAGTGTAGATCAAGTGAGTACAAGAATCTAGCGTAAAATGTACCGAAATCGCCAAGAAAATGAAGAAAAGTGGTTTTCGTGTGTCTGAGCCGAGCAGGGCTGTCACATCAGTGAAGGACTGATGTGACAGCTCCTATTTATAGTGTGAAATGGGTGAGGAGTGACAGTGTGCACGGATCGGGGGGCTACTCGATCAAGTGGCCGTCCGATCGGATGGTCATCCGATCGGATGGCCATCCGATCGGGTGGCTATCTGATCGGACGGTCATCCGATCGGGTTGCCACTTGGTCGACCCCATCCTTTCCGCGTTCCCGTCTTTGATTCTTTTTACGATTTTGATTAAGCGTTGCGCATTATTTGGTAATAACATAACTAGATTACATCATAAACATCACAAGTTTTCCAAGATTAATAGATTCCGCCAGTGATAAGTCTCCAGTCTCTCGTTCCACCAAGAATCAAGTTTCACGAGTCTCAAGAGTCAAGCACCAAATAGATTTAAACATTCCATTAGGCATTCCAAACATAGATTTAGACATTTCAAGTATATAGATTTAGGCATTCTAAACATAGAGTTAGACATTCCAAGCATATAGATTTAGGCATTCCAAACATAGATTTATACATTCAAAGCATATAGATTTAGGCATTCCAAACATAGATTTAGACATTCCAAGCATATAGATTTACGAAGATATCATGTATCACACATCATATGGTTCAAGGCTAGACTTGCCAATAGCTAAGGTTCAGGGACTAAATCTGACAAAAGTCTAAAGTTTAGGGACGCTGGGCGTTACACCTCACCCCCATACTTTATTTTATCTCGAGTTTATCTTTCTTTTCTCCAAATGATTTCTGGTGTGGTGTCTTGGGAGTGGTCGAAATATCCAAATTCTTCACAAGAAGTTTCGGAGGTAATACAGTGCCAAAGATTGATATTGGAGGTGTGTCTTAATAATCAGGAGGATTCTTGGAAGTGGAATTCTGGATCGGATGGGTCGTTCTCGGTGGCGATAGTTAAGAAGTAGTTTATAAATGAGCTGATTAATAGTGACCCAAAGCTTTTTAGTTGGTGTACATGGATTCCTAAGAAGTGTAACATTTTCATGTTGAGAGCTCTTTTGGATCGAATTCCGACCAAAATGGCTCTTAGAAGGCGAAATATTGATGTGGGCAATACGTTGTGCGTCTTATGTGGTGATCAGGATGAGACAGTGGAGCACTTGATATCGGCTTGTGGGATTACAATGGGGGTTTGGTAGGGGATTGCGAGCTGGTGCGGTCTCCCTCGGTGATTTTGTTTGCCATGAAAGATGCAGTGGAGATGCACTAAGTATTATAATGGCTCCAAGGTCAAGAAAAAGGTGATGCAAGGTATTGCTATCATAAAGTGTCGAGATAGTGACAGATATCAAAACGTTGGGTTTTCTTTGGTTTAAAAGTAGATTTAAAATGGTTTCGGTTGATTGGTATCGTGGGTGTAACTTTGACTTGATGTTATTTTTGGCCTTGCTTTGGCGTTTCTTTCTTCGTCTTGGAGATAGTTTGTTCGGCTGGTGTTTAATTAAGTTTGCTTTTCAAAAAAAAAAAAAAAAAGCCTAGTCCTATGTTTTTATTGGAACTTCATTAAATTTCTATATATATCCTCTATAGAGAGATTTTCGACCAACTTCAATTCTCCACCAAAGAAACCGAGATACAATTAATCACTTGATTTTATTCACTTGCAATAAATCATTTTTTTATAAGAGTAAATTACAAGTTTTGTCCTTTATGTATGTCCAAAATTGCAGGCGCTGTCCTTTGTCTTTAAAATTGATGAGTTTTGTCCTTAATGTTTGCAAATCTTGCACGTTATGTCCTTTAGGCCAAACCCAGTTAGATTTTTTTGTTAAAGTTGGTCATGTGCCTTGCACATGAGGGCACTTTTGTCATTTTGCCTCCCTAGAGGTTATTTTGTAATAAATTATTATTTAGGGGACTATATGTAAAACATTGAAAAATAAAAAAAGAAATATAAAAAAACTCTCCCTTCTCTCTCTCTCTCTCTCATCACTTCTCCCCTAAATATTTACAGAAACTGCTACAAGCCCACCATCAATTGTCTGCAGAACCAAAATTAACAAGCTTGATTCATGTGGTCAAACTAATGAAATTGAAAAAAATAAGAACTTCATTGTTGTAAGAATAAATTCAAATTTTACAATCATAATTTTTTTTGCATATAATAAGCAATCAAAATTGTTCATCAGATGCTATTTTGTAATCCACATCAAATTCTCTACATACCAAAGTTCCGTACGAACAGATCATACCTAAATCCAACAAAAAATCACAAAAACTTGAGAAAAATGAACAATAATTGCATCTCAAATATCAAATTACAATACCTAAATTGAGATGTTAGATAGACAACAATCTGAATCGCGAATTCTCAAAAGAAAACCACTCTCTCTCCCTCTTTCTCTCTCTCTCTCTACCAGACTACCACCACCATCAACCCGCCACCGTCTCCGACATCACCACCCCCACCGGAACCCTAACCCCAACCTTGCAAACAACCAAAATCAACAACCACCACCGTTAAACCCACCACCGTCTCCGGCTAACACGCAGAGAATTCCGGCGAATCTTGTATTTTCTGGTGAGGTTCGAAGATAACACGCAGAGAATTCCGGTGAAGCAGTCTCCGGCCACCACCATTTGCAATTGCCCAACTCAACCTCAACTGGACCACCGCCTGCCGCACCCACCCCTTCAACCACCGCCGCTTCTAACCCACCACCGTACACCGTACACCTACCACCGCTAAACCCACCATCAACATCACACCCACCACCACCGCCGTACCTAACCCACCACCACCGCCGTGCCTTCACCACCGCACCTAACCCACCACCACCGCCGTGCCTTCACCCTGCACCTAACCCACCTCAACCACCTGCATCTTCTGTTGTTTGAGAGAGAGAGAGGAGATGAAATAGGGTTTCAGATGAATCAGATTAGAGATGAGAGAGAGAGAGAGAGTTTGTTTATATAATGTTTTGTTTTTAAGTTATACAACATGGCCCTTTAATAAAAGTTATTTACAAACTAGCCCCTGGAAAGGTCAAATGACAAGAATGCCCTCATGTGCAAGGCACATGATCAGATTTAACCAAAAAATCTAACTGGGTTTGGCCTAAAGGACATAACGTGCAAGATTTGCAAACATTAAGGACAGAACTCATCAATTTTAAAGACAAATGACAGCGCCTGCAATTTTGGACATACATAAAGGACAAAACTTGTAATTTACTCTTTTTATAAAGACGCGTAAGTATAATATTATTTCAAATTTGATTTACACTATATTAGTTTAAATTAACATTATAACTTTAGTGAGCAACCAACCAACCACCAGCATAATTCGATACCAACGTGCCAATGATCTCTAGATCAAGTGGTGGAGGGCTTGCATTTCTTTTGAGAGATGCAGGTTCGACTCTCACTTGGTGCAGAGTGAGGCACTGGTGGGCAATCATAGGAGACCCAGGGAAACCTGGGTTGGATCCTTGAGCCAAATGAGTTTTACCGGTAATTTCACCGTCGTGCCTACGGGCGGGTGCTTTACCGGGTTTTCCCCAGAATTGGTGGTGGACTCGGGTTACTCTCGGAGTACTCCGTTTGTCCAGTGGGTGCCCCGAGAGTGCTCGGGATTGATTTGTTGGCCGTTCAAAAAAAAAAAAAATCGATACCAACGTTATAACGTGCCGGCCTACCTGCCGTCCATGATTTCAGTTTCTAGTCAATCACAACCACCATAATTCCATTTCCATTATTATTCATTACACCCCAAATCACTTGTTTAATGCCCTTAATTAACCCCCTTTCTTCTTCATTCATTGCTGCTGCTGACATTGTCATTTCATACCACTTCAATCCCCCCAAAACCTCCACAAATCCTCCCTAATTTCTTATAAATTCTTCATCTTGCTGTTATTTCTCGACCGATCAGACATTCCAGTTGTGTTTTCCGGCTAATCATCTTCAGTTACTGTTTATTTACGCGTCGATTTGGGTTTTTTTTTCATTCAGACATTAGATCGAACACGTGGTGGGCAAATGGTTGTGTAAGTTTACAGATTTAATATGCGTTTTGATTGATGTAGATTTGCTTAAGATCATGACTTCCAATCGCCCAGATTTCAATTTCAAATCTTCATCATCTACATCCAGTAGGAACTCAGATAATATTAATACCCAGATTCGAAATGTTGATTTACAACCTTCGTCTTCTCAGTTAAGCATTCAGTCGAACAGTTGGCGACACTCTTCCAATTTTGGATCAAGGGGTGTACGCCATGGATCTCGAAGTGGGGTTGACTCAGAAGGGTTTAGTATGTCCCGAAAAGAAATCGAAATCGATGATGATGATGCAAGGTTGGTGTATGTAAACAATCCAGTGAAAACAAACGAGAGTTTTGAGTTTTCGGGGAATTCGATTCGAACAGGGAAGTACTCTGTGATCACATTCTTGCCTAGGAATTTGTTTGAACAGTTTCACAGAGTTGCTTATTTGTATTTCTTGATAATTGCTATTTTAAACCAGCTTCCCCAGCTGGCGGTGTTTGGGCGTGGTGCGTCTATTTTTCCGTTAGCTAGTGTGTTGTTTGTTACCGCGGTTAAAGATGGGTATGAGGATTGGAGACGGCATAAGTCTGATAAGATTGAGAACAACCGGATGTCGTATGTTCTTGTGAACGATCGGTTTCGTCAGAAGAAATGTAAGGATATTCAAGTTGGTGAAGTTGTTAAGGTTTCAGCTGATGAGACTATTCCTTGTGATATTGTGCTTCTTTCGACTAGTGATCCGACAGGTGTTGCTTACATCCAGACTATTAATTTAGATGGGGAGTCGAATCTGAAAACACGGTATGCAAAGCAAGAAACCCTTTCGAGAGTTCCTGAGAAGGATATTATTAGTGGGTTGATCAAGTGTGAGAAGCCCAACAGGAATATATACGGGTTCCAAGGGAATATGGAGATTGATGGGAAACGTGTCTCACTTGGCCCGTCGAACATTATTCTTCGTGGCTGTGTGATCAAGAATACTGATTGGGCAGTAGGGGTGGTGGTGTATGCAGGAAGGGAAACGAAAGCAATGCTTAATAACTCAGGGGCGCCATCTAAAAGGAGTCGTCTTGAAACTCATATGAATCAGGAAATTATGTTGTTATCTTTCTTTCTTGTTACTCTGTGTGTAGTTGTTTCGGCTTGTGCTGGTGTTTGGTTGAAGCGCCATCAAGATGAGCTTGATATAATGCCGTTTTATAGAAGGAAAGATTATTCTGAGGGACAAGTAGAGAACTACAATTATTACGGTTTGGGGATGGAGATATTCTTTACATTTCTGATGTCAGTGATTGTGTTTCAGATTATGATACCCATATCATTGTACATATCGATGGAGCTTGTGCGTGTTGGTCAAGCTTACTTTATGATCCGCGATGACAAGATGTATGATGCAACATCAAACACTAGATTCCAGTGTCGTGCATTGAATATAAACGAGGATTTAGGACAAATAAAGTATGTATTCTCTGATAAAACGGGTACATTAACTGAAAACAAGATGGAGTTTCAATTTGCAAGCATTTCAGGTGTAGATTACAGTGGGGAGAAAACAGAATTTTACGGTGAAGAAGGGGGATACAGCATTCAAGGTGTTATAAAGTTTCCCTTTTGGTTTATTGCATAGCTATTATACGCTCTTCATTTATTTTATACTCAAATACTAAAATCTTTTCATGGTTTTAGTGGATGGGCAGATATGGAAGCCAAAGATGAAGGTACAGGTTGACCCAAATCTTCTTAAACTATCAAAAAGCCGAAACGACACAAAATCCAGCAAAGACATATATGATTTCTTCCTTGCATTGGCTGCTTGCAATACAATTGTGCCTATTGTTGTTAATACATCTAATCCCAATGAGAAGTTAATAGATTATCAAGGGGAATCTCCTGATGAACAAGCACTTGTTTATGCTGCTGCTGCTTACGGATTTATGCTCATTGAGCGAACATCTGGTCACATTGTTATTGATATTCAAGGAGAAAGACAAAGGTATGATGTGTATTCCTTTTAGACTTCTTACATAAACATGCCACATGTGCTTTTATTGTTTTGTTTCTACTTTTAACTCTATTGATAGCTATTATACATGGCAAAATGGGCGGGGTCTAACAAGTTGGGTTGACAAGGACCACTTTTTGTGCAAAAAGGTCGACTTTTTCTCAACAATTAATGTGTGAAATATGTTCACAAAAGGTTAATATGTCGATAATAAATAAAATGATTTGGGTATGTATTAAGAACTACAATTTTGGTGACAATTTTTACATTATTTGAATCGACTAGTTAATAAATATAAAAGCCACCTCTAATATGGGGTCAACACTAATAATTAGGAAAGTCTTAATCTGTCTATTTTTTTTTTGTAATTTCTTTACAATTTGGCAGTGCAGATTTAACGTTCTTGGCATGCATGAGTTTGATAGCGACAGAAAAAGGATGTCTGTTATATTAGGATACCCGGACAGCACAGTAAAGGTGTTTGTCAAAGGTGCAGACACCGCAATGTTTAAGGTTATAGATGAATCCTTAAACTTGGATGTAGTAAGAGCCACTGAAACCCATCTTCATTCATATTCTTCCATCGGTTTAAGAACCCTAGTTGTGGGAACGCGTGCGCTGAGCGTTTCAGAATTTGACACGTGGCAGACATCGTATGAGATTGCAAGTACTGCTTTAATGGGTAGGGCAGGCTTACTTCGTAAAGTTGCAATCAATTTAGAGAATAATCTGAGTTTATTGGGTGCTTCTGCCATTGAAGATAGGCTGCAAAAAGGTGTTCCTGAAGCAATCGAGTCTCTGAGGAAAGCCAACATAAAAGTGTGGGTTTTGACTGGTGATAAACAAGAAACTGCCATTTCAATTGGGTATTCCTCGAAGCTTTTAACAAGCAAGATGACACAGATTGTAATCAATAACAACTCTAAAATGACGTGTCAAAGGAGTTTAGAAGATGCATTGATTATATCTAGAAAGACTATTAATGTTACGCATGCTTCTGAAGACGATGCAAGTTCTGTTGCCCTAATCATTGATGGAACAAGTCTTGTTTATATCCTTGACTCTGACCTTGAAGAGCAGGTGAATAATCTTTAAACCACATATTTCTTCTGCTTGTTTAATTTTGTGAATCGGTTGATTCGAGTTACCTTATATATCCAACACGGAAGATAAGAAAATAACTTAAAAGGAAACGGTTCAAGTGGTCAAACCGGTTATAAATCATTTTATTTAAAGCATTAGATTATTACTGAAATAAAATACCATTTGTAATCATATTTGACGGAATAATTATTATATATATATATAGTACTTTAAATTTTTTTGGACAAAAGCGTTTGGGTCAACCACAACAACAAAAAAATACGGTTTGACCCTTTTCCCGCATGCTCATTTTTCCATATCTAGATTTCATGTTCTGAATTTCTTTTTTACCCCGTCATCCAGCTGTTCGAGTTAGCCAGTAAATGTGCTGTGGTCTTGTGTTGTCGAGTCGCCCCACTACAAAAAGCTGGTATTGTAGCTCTAATAAAGAACAGGACAGACGACATGACCCTTGCCATTGGAGATGGTAAGCACCGTATCTTTTGAAATCAATATAGTTATAGATATGTTTACAGAATCAAAGCTAGTATTTTACTAAAACTTATGAGAATCATAACCAATTTGGTATTGGAAGTTGATCAGTCTGACTTAGAAAGTCAACCTTTTTTTTTCTAACAATGGCCACCCATATGATTGATGCAGGGGCAAATGATGTTTCAATGATCCAAATGGCTGACGTAGGAGTTGGCATTAGTGGCCAAGAGGGTCGCCAAGCTGTAATGGCATCAGATTTTGCGATGGGCCAGTTCAGATTCTTGGTTCCACTTTTGTTGGTCCATGGTCATTGGAATTACCATCGCATGGCCTACATGATCCTTTATAATTTCTACAGAAATGCGCTCTTCGTCCTTGTCTTGTTCTGGTCAGTTTTCTGTTAAAAGTTTGTCAAGTTTTGTAAAATTACTATTTTACCCTTTTGATAAACCATGGGGACTATATATGTAGCTTACTCAAAAAGAATAATAGAACTGTCATTTTAAAAGAATTAACAGAAGATAATGTTTGTATCCACACATGTTACAAACTGAAAACGCATGTCTCAAACATGCATTATTTTAAAGTTACACCCAGATGTGTTACTTCGCTAAACCTAATAAACTATTTGATAATTATCTCTAAAATAAAAACATTAAACTACCTTTCAAATTTCTCTAACTTGTTTTTCTTTTTTTCTTTCTTTTTTTTAATCTGGCTCCAGGTATGTGCTATACACGGGTTTCACATTAACCACAGCAATCACAGAATGGAGCAGTGTATTATATTCAATAATCTACACCGCCATACCGACAATTGTTATTGGGATACTGGACAAAGATTTAAGTAGAAAATCTCTAATGACATATCCTCAGCTTTATGGATCCGGACAGAGAAAAGAAAGCTATAATGTGAAACTATTTTGGGTTACAATGGCGGACACATTGTGGCAGAGTGTGGTTGCATTTTTTATTCCAGTATTGGCATATTGGAAAAGTGATATTGATAGTTCAAGCTTAGGAGATTTGTGGACACTTGCGGTGGTATTTATGGTAAATATTCACTTAGCTATGGATGTTATCAGATGGACTTGGATCAGTCATGCGTCAATTTGGGGATCTATTATTGCTACGTGCATTTGTGTTGTCATCATTGATGCTATTCCAGTGTTGCCTGGTTATTGGTACGTTTAATTTCTGACCCGATTCCCGTTTAAATTTATATTGGATTTTTCAGAAGTAGAAAGTCTGCGTTACCTCAAAAGGTCAAACTGCATCTCTCCTTGGGCACAACGAATATGTCGGTTGTCCGAAAGCTCATTTTTAATTCACGCACTTACATACATTCCTTGCATGACTTTAAACCTCTTAAGTCACAGTATAGAGTGACAATACATGCAATGGTTCCTACTTCCTAGCTTGTAACATGTCATAGGTATTCGGCACTGCATAGTCATTGCACTTTGAAAGTTAACTTTATGGTCAAATATGTTTAAACTCAAATATTGACCTCAATTTTTCTTGCAATCACTTATAATCTATACTATGTTCATTTTTATTATGGATATTGTTGCTAAAAATGAATGAAAATGAAGCAAAATTAAAATTAAGAATAGGTGGTTTGACCTTAAAAGTCAAACTAACTCTTTTTTAGGGGAAAGAGGGCTCTTGTTACTGGAAGCTAATCTCTGTCTTCTACCACTATAAGTTTCTATTTTGATTTTCTAAACTAAGACTTACATATTTATATTTGTAAACTAACACAAACATGTCATATTTGTATGATACAGTGTAATCTTGAAGCTCTTATTGAAAAAAATTGCCCCAATTTGGAGTAGAAAACTAATGGATTTGACTACAAAGTCAACTAACTCCTATTGGTCTTTTGCCTATGCGAATATAATCTTCTAATTTGTTTCATGAATTAACACCATGGTTTTCCAGTTTTATATCTCAATGAAAATTTGAAACAAACTACTGAATATTAAAAGAAAATATATATGAAAAGTGGTGGGTTTGACCCAAAACTCCAAAAGTCAAATTGCCTATTTTACTAATAAATTATCCTAAGTTTTGCAGGGCTATCTTTTATCTTGCAAGCAGCGGATTGTTTTGGGTTTGCCTAGTTGGGATTCTGATAGCATCCATGATTCCTCGATTCATCGTAAAGATGTTTATGCAGCACTGTAAGCCTTGTGATATTCAAATAGCAAGAGAAGCAGAAAAGTTTCGGAATTCAATGGAGATTACAAGAAGTGGAGAAATAGAAATGAACAGATGACACACTTCTTGTATGTCATATATATATTGTATTCGAAACTTCACATATTCTTCAAGTTGATGGAGCAATTCTCCGTTTGCTTGTGTTGTGTAGTTTTCTGTCCATTATAGAGTATTCATTTGAGTATGTATTTGTATCTTATTGTTGGGATCATTTGTGCTTCAATTTTTTAAATCACAAAGTATGATAATCCATGAGTGTTCTCAAAGGTTTATAAGTTATCCATGTTGAGACATTAACTATATTGTCCTTTTCAACAAGTAAGCTGGACTCCATAATGGACTAATCACTCCAGCTTCTTACATTTAGAGCTTACCAATGGTGTAGTTTAGGGATGAGATCGGTACTGGTAACGGACCAAACGGAACCAAGCCAAATATCTTGGGTGTTTTGGAGGAGAGAGTGTAAGGTGGTGGAAAGAGGGATGAGGTTGAGTTGGAACCCACTGATACTCCCCCTATTCATACACTTATCTTTGTTAAAGTATAAAAACTAGAAATGCAATAATTAAAACAGTTTTAAATAATATAATTGCACAAACGACCTGTTACATGAGTCGGCGATCAACCTTAGGGATGTCTATTCGATCTTAGGGACGTCCTTCCATTGAGCCAAAAGACCACAGAACAAGACCCTAAATGCCGAGGTGACATGACAAAGATTAGTGTATGAGTAGGGGTCTAAAAGGCCTGAAAATTCAGGCAAACTTAGTTACCCGTCATGCTATGAACCTAGCTAAGCTCCACCCGATCATGAGAATTACGAGGTGCCTACCCCGTACTATTAGGGCCACACTTTGACACCATAGCGTTGTGCTCAAAGCCAACAATATATGTTGCGTCAACCATAATCCCATCCAGACCCACACCCACACCCACTTAGTCATTAGCGTGTAGATCAGAGCTGTTGTACGTTGCCCCCTTCCCCAACCACCTCCAGGATTGCTACCTCATCCAAAATCGTGTCATTTTTATAAAGAAAAGTCAAACATTGGTCAATTAATCATAAATAGGTCAAATATGACAAATCATATGACGTACAATAGGTCAAACTTGATCAATAAATGTAGTGGGGGTGGTATATGGAATTCTATCACTACCAAACACCAATCAACTCATGCCATGTCATCACCCAATATTCTATTACTAGTGATATAAATGTAGTGGGGGTGGTATCACTAGTGATGGAATTCTATCACTCCCAATTTTTTTTAATTTTCATTTTAAAATTAGAAATTATAAAACACTAAATTATAAATTTCAATTAAATTATAAATTTAAAACAAAATGAAGGTTCGTCAAATGAGAGTTCCAAAAATATATTAAAACATGCTACTTCAAATGAGGGTAATTGAGGGTTCGTCGAAGAAGGGTTCGTCGTAACAATAAGGGTTCGTCGTAATTGAGGGTGTTCGTCGAAGAAGGGTTCGTTGAATAAACGGTCAAATACCAAGCCTTTGTAAAGTTTCAACGCGTGATTGATTCAACGTGTTTCAAATATAACGCGTGACCACAAGGGAGGCGGCGGTGTTCGTGGTTTTATAACGCGTGGCCGGGCGTCCATCACGGACCGCCCCGCCTGGCCTAATATAACATTAGGCCAAAAATGGTTACATAAGGTCAATCATAAAAAAACATGACCACATTAGGGGACTGGGGGTGGTCCGTGATGGCACCTCCATCACTCATGATGAACATGGGAACACCGCCGCCACCACAGTTTTCCACGCGTGGAACTTATAACGCGTGGAAAACTTCACGCGTTGTAAAAATTCGATTTTGTGTATGACTTGTACGTTGTGTATTAATACTTGTACGTTGTGACCCCAAAAGAATATAAAAATTTGTTGGCTTCGTCGGAATTTCGCCGGAAAACTCGGTCTGCAAGTCGAAGAAGATGGAGCTGATGTTTTTGAAAAGTTTGATTCCTTTTTAACACATTCAGTCCCTGTGGTTTATAGTTATTTACAAAACTTATTTAAATCTTATTCCTTTTAATTTCAACTTTTAAAACTGGCAGGTTTGGTCCTTGTTATAAAAAAAAAATTGTTTCTTTTATAAGGCCACTGGAGGCATTCACTTTTCAACGCGTGATAGAATATTTTAACGCGTGGAACAAACGTGAAGACTACCGCCACCTCTCAATTTAACGCGTGATGGCACCACGAATTCTGATTTCGTTATTTTCTTCACGGCCCGTGGTGGTTTTTTTGTGAGGGTAATTGTTGGGTGTGGTGGTGAGTGATGACCATTGCCACCAAAAAAGGTTGTAAGATTTTTTTTTATAAACTTTATAAAATCTTGAATCTTTTTAAAACTATGGGATATTATAAATGTTATAAATGTGAGTGATGAAATTCCATCATTAGTGATGACCACCGCCACTAAAAAATGGTTGTGAATGATGAAATAATGGTTGATGACATGGCGAAACTTGATTGGATGTTTGTGAGTGATGGAATTTTTGCAAGTGATACCACCCCCACTCCCCTTACTCACATTAGTCAAACATGATGAATCATGGCACATTACATGAACTGTGGCATTGTATCCAATTCCTAATGGTTCACTCTTTATCAATTTGAACAAATATTCAAACACCACAATATTTAGATAATATCTCCTACATACATAACACATGCATACCAATTTGACTAAATATCCAAATGTCTTCAAATTCAATTCGTAACAAACACTACAATATCTCATGCAAGTTTAACACTAAACACTGCAATATCTCACACATTGGTTGCGACGACTGAACACATGACGGTGGATGTGCTGTGCTATAGTGGCCAGTTTGGCAGCAAAACACGAGCAATGGAGATAGATTAAAGGTTGAAGCACGGGGGCTCGACCCAGGTCGGTGTCCATATTGTAAACATCCAGATGCTTTAAATTATTTTCGGTTGTACCCACTTCTTGCTAACCCACTTTTATTATTAATATTAAATAAACTCTCACATTTAGAAAAATTAGAAGGCCATCGGTAATCAATAAATCCATCATAATAACAATAATGTCGCAAAAACATCTCAATATCAATCCATCACACATTTGCCACAATCATTTCGTCATAAAACTGTTGCAAATGATCACATCGATCTCCATCACATAACATCTCAAAACTAACTAGCGACGAAACTATTGCAACAATTATTTCAGAGCGTTCTTTATTGATTTTAAATTACACACTATCTCAAAACTAACTAGCGACGAAACTATTGCAACAATTAACTCCAGACGTAGCATGCATGCATGAATGCATGCCTCAACCTAGGTGTCCTTTGCAAATCACACACAACCGCTGTTCTCACATCGTACATCACCAAATAACCTCAATTAACTATTAACCGTCACAACCATTAAAAAAATAAAAAAAACTATTAACCGCCATGCATGCAACCGTCGTACACTCTCCGAACAGGCACGTACCCATTCATACTTGTATATAAACAACTTACATGCACACTTTCAGACAAACAAGTGAGATACACATAATCGTTACTCTCAGCGGGCAGAAGAAACCAAGTTAACTGTCCGATCTAAACCAATTCGAGAAGAAGATATGGAAAACAACATGGAGTACGGCTGGGGCGTTGGATCGGTCGTGGCGATGCTTTTGGTGGTCGGATGCATGTTGTTTCTACCGCTAGGGATGGGACCAGTGGCACCACCGTCGATTCCGGTGATTGTTCTAGTTCCAGTGTTCTTGGCTGCGGTTATCATCTTTCTCTCCGTTGCCTCCAACCCGAATCGTTGATTTGTTTTGTTCTTCTCGAATGTATCTCGGATATGATATTATTATTAATATTATGATTATATGTCGGGATTGATTATTATTATCATATTATGCATGTTGTTTTTGTTATGTTAGTTGAATCTCATTTTGCTTTTGTTGATCCAAATTTTGATGTTATCAGAAATAATATAATGCGTTCGTTTTTTTATTAGTATGCCTGTAAGATTGGTGTTATGTTTTAAATGTCAAGTTCTTATGATTATGGTGTCTTTGATATTTGTATTTTTGAGATTCTGTACAATGCAATTCTCATCAATTTGTCCATTGATGATGAGCGTGGATATATTTTTGAGTTACTTATTTGGAACGCATCCTTTTTAATTCTGAATGAAAGATGTGCTCTAAAGCCATCCGTAGTCATAAAGCCCCTTTGTGGGCATTATGCAACACGTGTCGTGCCACGTTACACAGGGGCTTTATTATGGGGCGTCATGTCACTAGAGCCCGTAGTCATAAAGCCCCTACCCATCATTACCTAATTATACTTGGCAGAATCCTCCCAAATACTTGGCAGACTTCTCCCATATACTTGGCAAACTTCTCCCATTGTCTCGGCAGACTCCTCCCATATGCTCGGCTGACTCTTCCCAACGGCTTGGCGGACTCTTCCCATATCTATTTAAGTTATGTTGTAATGTTTTATGTTATATTTCTAATTTTTAAGTTATGTTGTAATGTTTTATGTTATAATGTTATATTAAATAGATATAAATATTTGATAGAATTAAAAAGAAATGTGAGGAGTCAACCGAGCAATGGGAGGAGTCGGCCAAAATATAAGGAGTCCGCCAAGCCGTTGGGATGGGAGGAGTCTGCCAAGTATATGAGAGGAGTCTGCCAAATATATGGGAGGAGTCTGCTGAGCCAATGGGAGGAGTCTGCCAAGTATATGGGAGGAGTCTGCCAAGTATATGGGAGGAGTCAGCCGTCGATGCATCAACTTTGTCGGACACGTGTAAGCTCCTCAATCATAGACTCTTCAAGTGTACAAACGGACACATCCCATGTTGCAGGAGTCCGTTCAAGGGCGCATGAGGGTGACATTTTGATAATATTGGTCGATCAAGTGACATTTTGGTAATTTTCCCTTCTTATTTTGTGTATATCACTTTCAACATTTATATAAAGAGTATATATACATTCACAATCAATATAACTGCCAAACAATTATTGGGAAAGAAGTTAGGAGATGCATATGTCATGTATATCTGATTTATAACACTCCCCCTCAGATATACATTACTGGTTCATGATGTTAAATCGATACTTCAGGACCTATGAGATAAACTGATACTGCAGGACCAGTTAGGTTGCCTCGTTAAAAACCTTACTAAGAAAACCCAATGGGACAAAACTTAGTCAAGGAAACGAGTACAGCGTGTATAATGCCCCCCCTCAATTTAACTAACGTCTTTTAACCTACGAAGCCCGATCTTATGTAATAACTGCTCGAAACTGCTCCCGGGTAAAGATTTTGTGAACAAGTCGGCTAAATTTTCACTTGACTTGATCTTGCGAACATCAATTTCCCCTTCTTTTTGCTAGTCATATGTTGAGAAAAACTTTGGTGAGATGTGCTTTGTTCGATCACCCTTGATGTAATCTTCTCTGATCTGAGCTATGCAAGCAGCATTGTCTTCATAAATACTCGCCGGCTCCTTCTTGATCTGTTCTAATCTGCATGCTTCTTGTATGTCATTAATCATTCATCTCAACCACACACATTCTCGACCAACATCATACAATGCTATCAGTTCGGCTTGATTTGATGATGTTGCTGTAAGTGTTTGCTTAGTCGCCTTCCAACAAATTGTTGTGCCACCATATGTGAATACATAACCTGTCTGAGATTTTGCTTTATGAGGATCTGATAGATATCCGACATCAACATACCCAACAAGGTAGGACTTTTGATCCTTTTGATTGAAAAGAACTAAGTTCCGCAAATATACCGGAATATATGTTTTACACCATTCCAGTGTCTACGTGTTGGATTCGAACTGTATCTCGCTAGTACATGAACTACAAATGCAATGTTAGGTCTTGTGTTATTTGCGAGATACATAAGAGCACCGATCGCGCTTAAGTACGGTACTTTCAGACCAAGTACTTCTTCGCCTTCTTCTTGAGGGAGATAAGGATCCTTGTGTGGATCTAGCGGTCGGACAACCATAGGTACACTAAACGGATGTGCTTTATCCATATTGAAATGTACTAACATCTTCTGGATGTAGTTTGATTGATGGACAAATGTGCCATTGCACAGACACTCAAATTGTAGTCTGATGCATAATTTTGTCATGCCAAGATCTTTCATTTCAAATTCTTTCTTTAACAACTGAGCAGCTTTCTCTATCTCTTCAGGAGATCCGATGATGTTGATATCATCAATATAGACTGTTAGTGAGATTTGAGAGTGATCTTTTTATAAAGACACATGGACTGATTACATCAGACTTGTATCCTTATTTTTCGAGATATTCACTAAGTCGATTGTACCACATACGACCAGATTGTTTGAGACCATATAAAGATCTCTGGAGTTTTATAGAACACATATCTCGAGGTGTTGATTTTAATGCTTCAAGCAATTTTAGTCCTTTAGGGATTTTCATGTAGATGTCATTTTCAAGTGTCCCGTATAAGTATGCGATGACGACATCCATTAGTCTCATATGAAGTCCTTCAGAGATTGTAAGGTCGATTAGGAACCTAAGGGTTATCGCAACCACTACAGGGGAATACTTTCCTCATAATCAACTCCTGGGATTTGGGAAAACCCTTGTGCTACAAGTCGAGCCTTATATCGTACAAATAAGAGTTTTTAAACTCCAGTTATATAAAACTAAAGATAAAAATTTTAGATGATTCAATTTGAAGCCTATGATTCTAATATTGAAACTTCATATAAGACTACATGCTTTAAGCCTTTAACAAATATTTGTGGTTTATTGTTAAAGATATTTTTATTACAAATTAAATATTATTTATAAAACTTCAAGATAACACATAAAGTTTTATAAAAAAAATATTTGATATCGTTTTGGTGTATGTGGTACACTCATTAATAATAAAAAAAATGATAATCAAGATATGCTTTAGGATGTAAAATTAAAATTATATTTGGATCCCATAATTGATATCTTTTTATTCAACCCATGACATACACGGGTCTTCACACTAGTGTGTTTATATATATACACACACACACTAACCGCAAAGGTCCCTAACGGTTATCAAATTCTCAGGGATGCCCTATGTAAAAGAAATTTTTAAGGGTCCTTTATATATACACACACACACACTAACCGCAAAGGTCCCTAAGGGTTCTCAAATTCTTAGGGATGACACTATGTAAAAGAAAATTTTAAAGGTCCTTTTACTAACCGCACATGTCCCCTTATAGGCCCTCAAATGATCAGAAACGGGTTTAAGTAAAATTTTTGGGATACCCCTAACTTTTTCTTCTAGTTCCGCCACTGTCCAGGATTGCTCCCTTCGATGCTACCCTTGTTGCTACACAAGGGCGTAGCTTTGTGGGGGCGGGAGGTGTGACAATCCATATTTCCAAGGTATTTTAACCGCGCATCGTTTTCTTTCACGCTCCGTCTTTCATTGTAACTATGTGTTCGTTATGTGGATTTAATAAACATGTTTGATTATACTTGATTGCGAGGTAATTAAATGGAAAATTTTTAAATGCTAAATGTTATGTTTTAGAGAATCTCGCCGCACACAATTTCTGGCCGCACACTCTATTACGGGCCGAACACCTTCCCACTCCACTTGTTGTTTTGGGCCCTTAACCCCAAGCCAAAACCGGAGCCCAAACTCCCCTAAATGGGACACACATATGCATATGAGGTTTCTATAATCTCACAAAAACACACAAGATAGTAAACCCTAGCCCTCTCATTCCCTCATTCACTTCGACGGCATCCTCTTCCTCTCGAAGCCTTCTCTCATTCCGAGCATCTTCGTCTTCATCACACAGTTTGGTTAGTATGATTTACCACTATTATGAATTGTGCTTTTGCTGTTCTTGTCTACGTGTATTGGTTGTTAAGTGTTATTAGTATATAAGAGATCGAAGCATGATGTAGGTTTTTTTATAGACTGTTTTGATGCTAATTGAACGATTAGAATGTTGATTCGGAAACTAGGGTTGCATGATAACAAGATTTTTATGATTTCGGGTGGAATAGGATATGCGGATTTGATTTAGATGTTGTGGTATTGATTAATTGATGTTTTAGGGTTCAAGCACATGACCGAATTTGATGATGATAAACTGTTACTCCATGGTGTTAGTGAAGTGACGATGTTCATAAATTGGTTTGAATGTTACTAATTAAATGATGATTAGGGTTTGTATGAAGATGAATAATGGTTGAAAAAATTGTGCTATTTGATCTGATTGGAATATGATTCAATTGTTAACTGTTGTTACGGAATAGCCGGTGATAAGGGTGATGTGACTTAAATGTTTACGAGGTTCCGACTGAGGTTGCGAGTCGAAATCCATTGGTTCCGACTTGAAATCTCTTTGGTTCTGACACAGAGCTTGACACCACACATCAAGGGACTCGAGACCTGCCGGTTGCGAGTCGAGACTAGTCCGGTTCCGACTCAAGGCCTGACTCGAAACCTTGAGGTTTCGACTGATGTTTTGTAACTCGAGATCCTTTGGTTCCAACTCGAGACCTCTAGAATTCGAGTCAAGATCTCTTGGTTTCGACTGATGTTCCACTCGCAACGTACTTTCACTTTGGGCCGTATACTGGTTACTGTTCCCACTTTGGGCTTTTTTGTTATAAGTATGGCCGACATGCTCTACATGTTACGTGATGGTTTAATTTGCATGCTACGTGTTAGATACGTGTAGGATATACGTGGATTATTTGTATACAACCCTAATAACCATGGTAACCATAATAGGACGTGGTTGACCATACTAGCTCAAGAGATTTAATCTACCGAGCTAAGCTAAGGTGAGTTCATACATTTTACTAAAAGCATGTATTCCCGGTGGTTGGGAACGAACAACACTTTCCCTGGTTTGGGATTGCCTAGTATTCCTAGTTTGGAATACTGTTAATTTACTATTTATATTATATGTCTTTAGCGGACGAAACGAAACTCTATCTGAAAGTCTCCACACATTTTATACCGATTAATCATCGGGGCCTGGCGAACATATACTAGTTAGTAGTGCTATTAGGTCTAACAAGCCTCACACCGTGCCGCAGAGTACAGGAGTGAACTATTATGCTTGGGCACAGGGTCAATGATGATAGACATTGACTCGGGGCACCAACAACTTTTACGTTAGTTTCAGTATGGCACGAGTTTAGTAGCTTAAAGATGGGGTAGCTCACCTTGGCATGTTTTATAAAATCGAGTAACTTAATAACTTACGTTTTTGAAACAACATTGATAAACTGTGAACTCGCCAACTTTATATTGACACACTACTGCATGTTTTGTAGGTCATTAGGTGCATTGCAGGAGCTTGCACGGTGGGAGTGTCGTTGGGGCGGAGAACCATTGTTGGGTTCTTATTAAACATTGATGAACTTTAAACTATTATTTATGTTGATGTTCTTAAAATACAACATATAAATTATATCAAATACTTCGTAAAATCAACCCATTTTCAGTACTAATGTTCGAAAAAGCTTGTTTTCTGTTCCTTTTTAATTTACAGGGTCAAAAGAGCTTAAATGTGCAAAAGGAGCAAAAAGACAGCAAAAACCAACATAAATACAAAGAAGGAGGAATTTACGCAACTCGCCAAGCCCCAATCAACATCCAAACCACAAGAATAGCAAAAACAGAAGACTTGACACAGGGCCGTGTCCGAAGGTGGATGCTATGCAGAAGAAAAGATAACAGCAAAGGACAAAACTGGCAGCCAACACGGGGCCGTGCTAAGCCAACACCGGGCGTGGTCAACTCAAAGATTTTCAGAATCTGTGATAGTACAGCAAGTACATTGGCCACGGGCCATACCATTGACACACGGGGCCGTGTTATACAAGACCTGACAAGCAGTTAATGAGGAAGAGAGAGAGAGAGATGACCACGGGGCCGTGCCAGGCGGGCACGGACCGTGGTGATGCTTCTGATTTAAGCTATAAATAGATGTGCTTGGTTCCTTTCCAAACTATCCCTTGGCAAACCACTTCTCTCTCACTTGCCACCACTCCACCACCACTACAACACCATCATCCACCACCATCATCCATTTTCCATCTTTTAGAGTGTGTGTAGTAGTCTCGGGATCCAAGATTGATAGTAAGAGTCTTTGTCAAACAAATGCCATGCTTGGCTAAACTCTTACATCACTTGGTGAAGATATATCTTTTATGTATTTTTTTTTATTTCCAATCTTTGGCAACTTTTTAATTGGGTATGTATTAATGACTTTAATAACTAGTTTTTTACATTGAAGGCAAATTTATCTAATCATTCTTCATATGTTGTTGATTCATATATTTGTGTCTTTACGGTCTATTTAAAGCGCGTTAATTGCCTGGAAGGGGGTTAGAAGGGTGGTTGTGTAAATTTTATGTCTTGTTCAGTGTATAGATCATGCGAGAACCTGGTTCAAGCTTAGTAACACCTCACGATTAGGAGCGGGCATTACCCACCACGGGAGAGGTGCAAAACGCTTGAATCCCTTATCTATAAACTACTATTAAAACTTTAAACCAACCCCGCGAGGACTGTATCCCTGCTGACTCAGACCAACGGGTTGAGGGTGACCGCTGCCTGGAAGGGGGCCCACCACTTTTTCCATTAATAACTTACTTAATTATCTTTCATAATCCGACCTAGTGGGATTGTATCCTTGCTGACTCAAACCAGTAGGTTGAGGGTAACGTCGCCTTCACGAGAGGGGCCTACTACTATAACTAAGATAATCTCTTAAAATGCCCAAAGTGCGGAAATCATCAAAAGGGTACATGAAAGATAAGTCGGAACCAAGTGATTATTTCTTGTCTATCTGTTTTTACTTTTATTTTATTTTCTGTTTTTCGTTTATCTTTTTATAGTTTTAAAATCTTTTCTCAAAGTTTGGTTCGATTAGACGTTGACAATAAGCTGGTACTAAAAGCTCTTGTGTCCTTTGATGAACTCGGTATCTTTCCATCACTATACTACGTCCGCGATGGGTGCACTTGCCCTAACGTGTATGTAGAGTGATAGTAGAATATCGTGTTTTATAAATTTAAAACTTGAATTGGCAAGTAAATAGAGCTAAAATATACACCCGCACACGTTAAGTTTTTGGCACCGTTGCCGGGTGTTAGGGATGGATTTTCTAAACCTAAGGATCACAGATCCTCAAGTGCAGCCAAGATCACGGATCCTAAGTTCGGTTTGAATTTAGGATCCTCAGAAGACGTTGCAGGACTAAGGACACATGATCCTCATTATGATCCTTACACTAACAATTGTTTCCATTATGTTTGAATTGGTTTTGCAGGAATATACGAATGGCACTTGGTCTTGCCGAGATTCCAGGGGAATATGCTCCATTATTCTGCACGTGCATGGCTTGTATGACCGTTATGGAAGTCGTGGGAAGCTAGCTTGATTTGCGGATTGTTAGTTAGCTAGATTATTTCCATTTTTATAAGGGGATAACAAGCTTGATTAGTTAGAACAATTAGCAAACACACACTACTCGAGAACTCTCTGCAAGTTATTGGAGATTTCATACTTTTTGCACACTAGTGATCCTTGTAACAAACTTGTTATCATCCCGATTTGTAACCTTTACTTGTTTAATAAAGTTGGTGATCGGTAGTTTCCATCACCCGAGGTTTTTTGTGCCGGAGATCATATCTTGATCAAGGGCTTTTTCCTCGTATAAATCCTTGTGTCCAACATTCATTTCATTCATATATTGTTCATACATTTGTCCATTTATTCAAGCATCACACCTCACAAAATCGGATTTGGTTGTATTATCCTTGTGTGATTTTTGACCAAAACAGTTTGGCGCCCACCGTGGGGCAATTGATGCTTCATTTCTGAGAAATTTTGTTCATTTCGATCATTTTGTTTCATTACCTTCAACCATATGGCTTCTCAAGCGAAGAACACTTCAAGCTCCATGCCGGCGGTCACTTCTTCACAGGGCATTCCACCTTTGCCTCCAGCACCTTTTGGATCCCAGAAGAATGCTGAGAATGCTGCGAAGAAACAAACCCTCGTTTTCCAAAAACCAACTTCTGCTGTTACTTCTGGCCCTACTAACAATGATCTTTATTCTTTGATTTTGCAAATGAGGGATTACATGCAGCAGCAGGACAAAACTAATGACAGGATCTTTCGAGAAATTGATGACATCAAGAAATTGAAGAGATCAGTGGAGGATCACTCTCCATTGGTGCCCAGATCACTGAATTTCAACACTCCGGTTATAACTACCCAGCTCTCTACAGCATCAGATATCCAATATCAGGGTGGAACATTGGGAATGCGCTATGGATCATTGGCAATGACTCAGGCTCAAGGATCCTACTTTTAACCTTATGGATCCTCTCAGCCTCAAGGATCCTCTCAGCATCAAGGATCCTTCTTCAGTTCTGGAGGATATGTGGGAGCACAGACAGTTCAGGGATCCCCTCAGGTTCAAGGATCCTCCTTTCAGGTTCAGGGATCCTCTCAGGTTCAAGGATCCTCTTTTCAGGTTCAGGGATCCTCATCTCAGGTTTACGGATCCATGGGTTATCCTCCAAGACCCCTAGTCACAACATACCAAGGATCCAACATCTTTCAGGATCAAGGATTCTTAAGGAGTGTACAACCCAGAAGTTCAGATGTTCATTTAGGAGACTTCATCACTATGCAGACTATTGCTTCATTTGGTCCCTCAATTATACCAGAATCTCGCCAATATGGATTCACATCTGGAATTCCAAACTTGAATCCTTCAGGAGGTAACACTTTGAATAATTCTTATAATGCTAACCATGGCTTTGTGAAGGATACAGGTATCAACCAAGCTATGGCTAGGGAATTACAGAAACTGAAGGATATGATATCCAGCGTTCCAGGAGTGGTTAAGCCCATTCCTGAAATTCCAGATGGAAGCCACAAGATATCTCGTTTTGCACCACCTATTTGTGATGTAGAAATTCCAAAGAGGTTTCAAATACCAACCATGAAGCTATATGATGGCTCAACGGATCCAGAAGAACATGTAGCTCAATACAGAGAAAGGATGGAGATCAATCCCATCCCGGAGAGGTTAAAAGAAGCATGTCTATGCAAGGGTTTCGGATCCACACTGACAGGATCAGCTCTTAAATGGCTACTAAGTATTCCCCCTTACTCTATTACTTCATTTGCTAATCTAGTTAACTTGTTTAATAGCCAATTCTCATGCAGTAGAAAATTTGAACGTTTAACTAGTGATCTATATAGGGTAACACAAGGTCAGAATGAATCACTTAGAGATTATATCACTAAATTCAGTAAAGAATCCTTAGATATTCCTAATTTGGATATTGCTACGGCTGTAGAAGCCTTCAAAATGGGTTTACTTAGGGATTCATTGTTCTATGATGATCTTGTCATGACCCCTTGCAGGAATCTTGATGAAGTGAGAATTAGGGCCCTTAGATTCACCCGATTAGAGGATGATAAAAGGATCCAAGAAAGACTGGCAGGATCCTCAAAGCAGGAAAAGCAAGGATCCTACTTCAGGAACAACAAGTCTAAATCTTACAACAAGTCTGATAATCAGAACGTGCATGCAGTAGAACAGGAAGAGGATGATGAGGATTATCCTCCCATTTCTGAATATTGTTTTTCTGTTGATAACAATGAACTAATCCTTGCAATGCAGAATCTAGGTGAAAAAGCAAGATGGCCCAGAAAGAGTGATAAGCCAGCTCTAACAAAAGATAAATCCAAATGGTGTGCATATCATGAAGATTTCGGTCATCTCACTGAAGAATGTATTGCACTAAAAAAAGAGATTGGTTACTTGTTAAGCAAGGGGCATTTGAAGGAGCTGTTGGGAAGAAAAAAAGTCAAGGATCCAGGATCCTGAAAAGGTTCTAGAAAGAGCTCATGCTCCTCCTGCTGATGCACAAATTATCAACTTCATATCTGGTGGATCAGACATATGTGGCACTTCCTTTTCAGCAGCCAAGAGGCATGCCAAAGAAACCAAGATGGATAATGGGGATAGACCCATTCGAACCTCGACCCTTACATAGGAGAAAGTTATAACCTTTGATGAGGATGATCGTGGGGATATTCAGGATCCTCATCATGACGGTCTTGTTATTACTTTGTTTATATCTAATCATTCTGTTCGTAGGATCTTGATAGATGGAGGAAGCTCGGTGAACATCATTCAACTTGATGTCCTAAAAAAGATGAATATCCCTGAATCAGAAATCATCCCAAGATCATCAGTTCTCGTGGGATTCAGTGGAGAAACTAAGAACACATTGGGGGACATTAAGCTTCCCATTTACATAGAGGGGCTTAGTTCTTTTCAAAAATTTTGTGTTATAGATTGCTTATCCTGTTGCAATGTTATCCTTGGCAGGCCATGGATACATGACATGAAAACAGTTCCATCTACATATCACCAATGTGTCAAGCTTCCTAGTCCATGGGGTGTAGTGAAGATTGAGAGTGACCAACAAGAAGCCAAGAATTGCTACACTTCATCGATGAAACTAGCCTCAAGACCCAGGGAGCAATAGCAATTAAAGCATCTTCCAAGAAATGTCATGGAGGCAAGAGAACAAGATGTTAAGGATATCCTGATAGATCCTCAAGATCCTGAAACCAAAGTTTTTATAGGATCCGGGATCCTCAACAATATTGAAGAGGATCTAGTATCCTTCCTAAAGAAGAGAAAAACTACCTTTGCCTGGATGCACGAAGACATGACAGGTATCTCTAAAGATATTTGTGACAACCCTCATGATTTCATGTATCCGTACGATTTATTAATGATAATTAAAGTGCTTGGTGACTGTGTTTAATTACTTAACTGTTTCCTGATTACTGTGTCATACTTACATGTGCTTGTTAACATACTAGTAATGTGCAGAAAAGTTACTAAATAGTCCTGTATGCTTTCCTGAGTGTTGGGAAATAAATTGTGTTACAAAAATATATATAAAAGACACTTTACGGAATAATTAAACACTTTAATGGAACAGTATCCGACCGAACAACCGGACATTACCCGGGACACCAAATATTTGTCAAACACATTGTGTTATTATTTCTTGGCTAGTTATGATCCCCGTTTACCATAACACCTGTTAAATATCAAGTAACTAGTATATGTAAGTTTATACTTGACAATTAACTAACATTTACCTTTTAGTTACAAAAACTTACATCAAGCCCCCCCCCCCCCAACCGATTTCGGTCCCCATGGACCCCACCATATTTTTCACACCATACTTCCAATCTCATTCCTAGATCACAATCAAATTTTATATTAGATATTGCTTGTTGAAATGGACATAATATATGAAGACATGTTATAAGTTTGGGAGCAATCTTACTTCATCACTTCTCATAATTCACCCTCACACCTCACTCTCCCTCTCCCTCCTCTCGGCCCTCCCTCAACCGCCACCATCACCACCACTAGTCCACCCTCTTCATCCATCTTTGAGTTCCATTCAAGCTTAAAGGTTGATACAAGGAAGCTTGCAACTTGTGGAAGCTTCAAAGGACCTTGTTTCTTGCTTGTTCATCATCATTTCTCATCATCTTCCTCACTAGATTCTACCCTAGCCTTGTGCTAGTAGTAAGCTCTTGTCAAACCCTTGTTCATCTTGTTTTTATGGCTAAAACTTGTAATATGATTCTTATGTTTAAAACACTAAAGAACAAGAACACAAAAAGGGGTTAAACAAGAAAATGAACATAAAGCTTTACATGAAGATTTACATGATGAAATGTTGTAGTAGAATGTTGTGGTGAACATGTTGTTGATTTCTTGATGATTTACTTGTTAATATTGATGTTAAAGGTGTTGTTGATCACTAAACATGTTAACGGAATCAATCGAACATGCGTTAGAAAGTAGGGAACTGAAAACAGAAAGCTGGTGGGTGTTTACAGCCAACTTCAGTTGGCTGTAATCAGATCATAACTTAACGAAAAACTGATATTTTTGAGTCTATAACGTGTTATTATGAAATACGGTTCTAATGGCACTGGAATCATAATTTTTGGACTCCGTTTGCTATTTTTAAAGGGGCGTTTTGTAACAGCAGCAAAAGCTGCATTTTTGCTGCTGAAAATATGTGTTATATTCTTCATCATAACTTGAAATCTGAGTTGAACTAGGTTATGAAATTTGTACTGGAAATGACCAGTGATGTATTTGTAATCCTGCCACTGGAATTTCGTAAATCGGACTTACGATGAATTTTAAATAAATTATTCCGTGGACTGCAGTCAGAAAAAGATGAATCTTATTGCAGTCCAGAAAATGATTTTTTATAAAATATTAGTGACGAATTGGATCCCGAGATTTTTACACAATAATATTTGGATCGTTTAAGACCTTCTGTAAAAAGTTGGGAATTTTTGGAACAAGTTAACTATTTTATTAAAATCCCCGAAAACAGCCCAGTTTTGAAGATAAAAGCTGAAACGACATGAGTAGTAATTTGCGTGTCTAAATGTCGGGTAGGTTATCTGAGAATGATCTAACATGTTATATGTCAATAAAAGTGTTATGTGCAATGTCGTATGTTTATTTATGAACGGGAATAGATGGGAAGTTTATATGGGCATGAACCGTTAAAGTGATGCATGTTATGTGGTAGATGCGTGTAGGAACTTTGTGCTTATTTGAAGTCACTAATAAACTAAGTGGTAATCATACTAGCATGTGATTGACCGACCTTGACTGTTAGCTATTTTTGAGAGTCAAACCGAGCAACCGAGGTGAGTTCACACTCTTTATAAGGCATGGGATTCCCGGTGGTTGGGAATGGGTTAAAGAATTAAAACGGAACCTACATATCCTCCTTGGGTAGGATATGTATGGCCATCTTCCATAGGTAGGATGCCAATATAAATCTTGCGTATTTTCCTTGGGTAGAATACGTACGTTCGTCCTCCTTGGGTAGGACAACAACCTTAAAACTTACTAGACAAAACTCTATCATCCAGTCCCTCCTTTTATATCAACTTAATCGCCGAGGCCGATGGCGAGCGGGTCATTAGTTAATAGCGCTATTAGGTTTAACAAACCTCACACCGTGTCGTCCGAACGGGCGTGTACTAATGGACTATGGCAAACTGTCAATGATGATAGAACATTGATGTAGGGCACAATTATTGTTCGTCAGTTGTCGATATCAGAACGGTCTAGTAGTTCACATGGGGAAGTCCCCACTGATTATGGATATGGTTTGGGTAATAAAAGGAACTGGTTAAACATACTTTCAACTATGGGGTAACCCCCATGGCAAATAAGCCAACGAAAGTCAAACCACGTTTTTCAAAAAACAACTTAAAACTAATCAACCAACCGTGAACTCACTCAACTTTGTTGTTGACTCGTTGTTACATACCTTACAGGTCGTTAGATGCATATGGAGCTTGCACAAGGAGGAGGTCGTTGTGGGATATGGACTGTCATGTCCCGTGCTTAATAAATAAACTTTATGAACTTATGGAACTTATGTTTTGGTCTATAAACTTATGAACTATGAACTTATGTTTGGACTTACGTTTTATGCTTCCGCTGTTAAATTAAAGTCGGTTACTCTCTTTTGGTCACCAATCGTATTTTGGTTGGTCTTATTTACTTAATTTCGTTGTTCAATATGATTGGTGGCTCGATCCTGGTCATGTCACGCCTCCAAGCGGTGATACTCCGCATGGTGGATTTTGGGGGTGTGACAGATTGGTATCAGAGCCATTGGTTATAGCGAACTTGGTTTAAAAAAAAAAGGGAAAAGCTTTTTGATAAAACCAGACTATAACCTGTACAGTGATCAACGATCCACAACGACGCTTCACTCCACGTGCAAGACTCAACACTATAGGTAATATGGTTTATGTTTGTATTGCTTAACTGCTAGTTTAAGCAGCACATTTGATCATGGTATGCATAATTAGCGTAACAACTATTGCTTGAAACCCTGTGTGTTTGTTCTCTTCTGTCACTCCACACTTACGCACTTTCGTGACACTTTTCTTACCTGTGTTTTCCCTCGATGTGAAGATCATGAGTGGGCGTCTCAACTTGATTCAGGATCAGCTGATGACCTTGATTAATGAACGGGTTGCTGAAGCCTTAGCAACCCAAACAGGGAGACAACCCATGCACCCTCAAACACGCATAGGCACCCTCAAGGCGTTCTTAGAATGCAAACCTCCCACTTTCGACGGCACTGGAGGGGCAATCGGCCTTCTACACTGGATCCGAAGAATCGAATATACATTCGAAGAAAGTGAAAGCCCTGCCAGCAAACGAGTAGAGTACGCTACAGGCATGTTGCAAGGGAAAGAGTATTCTTGGTGGAACGCATAAGTTTAGATGCTCGGGTTGGCAGACGCGAATGCCACCCTCTGGAGTGACTTCAAGGATTTTATTAAGGAAGAATTCTGCCACCTGGACGACATTCTGAAACTTGAAATAGAGTATTATGGATTGAAGATGGAAGGATCAGAGATAGAGGCGTACACAAAGAGGTCCAACGACTTGGCTGCCGTATGTCCTAACTTGTCACAACCCATATCTAGACAAATCAAGCTATATCTCAGAGGCTTAGTCCCGGAAATCCAAGGGTCTGTAATTGCGGCCAACCTTCCCACAATCCAGCAAGTCGTTCGTTTGGCGCACCAACTCACCGATCAGGCGGTGGAAGAGGGCAAGTTGCCCAAGCGTAACTTTTCTAATGCAAATGCCCTTATTAGTAACAAGTATATTTGGGGTGACCACCAAAGTAAGGGTCCTAGCTCTATACAACAGGAACCGCACCGGAAACTCGTACAGCAGGGGCTGAACTACCAAAATCAGGGGGGATACCTAGGCAATAAACCGAGATGCCGTAAGTGCCAATGGCACCACAACGGGTCATGTGCGGGATCGTGTTGTCAGCGGTGCAAGAAGATGGGACATATGGCTAGAGACTGCAGGAGCCCATATCCTACAAACCGGAACCAGTAGCAGCAGCAGGGTAGGAAAAAGGGGTGTTTTCGATGTGGAGCTGAAGACCACTTCAAGAGGCACTATCCACAGCTGAATAAGAATCAGAATCAAAACAATAACCAAGGAAATGGGAACAACAATAGAGGCAACAACGGGGGTAACAATAATGGCAATGGCACCCAAGGTCGTGTTTTCGTGCTTGGTCAGGGTGATGCAAGGAACGATCCCAACGTGGTGATGGGTAAGTTCTTCTGGATGATTTCTTTGTTACTGTTTTATTTGATTCGGGTGCCGATACTACTTATGTGTCCTTAAAAGTTAGTTAAATGCTTAAGCGCACCCCAACACTCTTGACCACCAAACACACGGCAGTGCTAGCAAACGGTAAAAGTCTCGAGGCCACATACATAGTTAAGGGTTGTAACCTCGTCTTAGCTGGTCAGACCCTCTCTATCGATCTCATTCCTATCATTCTGGGTAGCTTCGACGTTGTTATTGGGATGTATTGGTTATCTCATCAACAAGCGGAAATTCTTTGCAACGAGAAGATTGTCCGCATCCCTCGTCCTGGTGAAGAACCCCTCGTGATTCATGGCGACAAGAGTGGTGCTGTCATAGGCATTATCTCTTTCCTTAAGGCCCATAAGTGTTTGCGAAAGGGCCACACTGCCATTCTAGCACTCGACACAACAATGGAAGAGAGGAGAATTGAAGATATTCCTAGTGTGCGCGATTTTCCTGAGGTATTTCCTGAGGAATTACCTGGTCTTCCGCCTCATCAACAAGTCGAGTTTCAAATCGAGCTAGCTCCTAGAGCAGCACCAATAGCTCGTGCACCTTATCGACTAGTTCCGTTAGAACTTGAGGAACTGTCCACACAATTACAAGAACTCTTGGAAAAGGGTTTCATACGTCCTAGCTCTTCGCCCTGGGAAGCTCCAGTCTTGTTTGTGAAGAAGAAAGACGGTACTTTCAGAATGTGTATTGAGTATCGCGAACTCAACAAAGTGACGGTAAAGAATCGTTATCCTCTCCCACGTATAGACGACTTGTTCGACCAGTTGCAGGGGTCGAGCTTTTACTCTAAGATTGATTTGAGATCAGGATACCATCAGCTGAGAGTCCGAGATGAGGACGTCTCCAAAACAACATTCAGAACTCGTTACGGCCATTACGAGTTTCTGGTCATGCCATTCGGATTGACGAATGCACCAGCGGTCTTCATGGATCTCATGAACCGAGTATGCAAACCTTACCTGGATAAGTTCGTTATTGTTTTCATCGACGACATCCTGATTTATTCTAAGAGTCAGGAGGAACACGAGCAACATCTACGATTTATGCTGGAACTTCTTCGAGCAGAGCAACTGTATGCCAAATTTTTGAAATGTGACTTCTGGCTTCGCGAAGTCCACTTTCTAGGCCATGTGGTAAACAAGGATGGGATTCATGTGGATCCATCCAAGGTTGACTCGATACCCCGTACACCAACAGAAATCCGCCAATTCTTGGGTTTGGCAGGATATTACAGACGGTTTATCAAGGATTTCTCTAAGATTGCGCAACCTCTCACATCGCTGACTCAGAAAGGTGTCACCTATCGTTGGGGTGATGCACAAGAGTCCGCAATTCAGTACTTAAAGGAGAGACTTTGTAGCGCGTCTGTCCTCTCATTGCCAGAAGGCACAGATGTTTTTGTGGTTTATTGCGACGCTTCCATCCAAGGACTTGGTTGCGTGTTGATGCAACGTGACAAGGTCATAGCCTACGCATCGCGCCAACTTAAAGTTCACGAAAGGAACTACACTACGCACGACTTGGAATTGTGAGCAGTTGTTTTCGCACTTAAGATATGGAGACATTACCTGTACGGTACCAAGTGCACCATTTACACCGATCACAGGAGTCTCGAGCATATCTTCAAGCAAAAGGAGTTAAACATGCGACAACGCCGATGGGTCGAGCTCTTGAATGATTACGAATGTGCGATCAAGTACCATCTGGGCAAAGCCAATATTGTGGCCGACGCCCTCAGTCGAAAGGATACTATACCTAAGCGTGTACGTGCGTTACAACTTACCATCCAATCTAGTCTTCCTGCTCAAATTCGTGATGCTCAGGTCGAAGCATTAAAAGCAGAAAACATCAGGGCTGAGTCCTTACGAGGATCGAGGCAGCGGCTAGAAGAAAAGGAAGACGACGCTTACTATGTAACAGGGCGCATCTGGGTTCCACTTTATGGAAACTTACGCGAGCTTGTGATGGATGAAGCGCACAAGTCTCGTTATTCAGTACATCCTGGTTCGGATAAGATGTACCATGATCTCAAGGCTACGTATTAGTGGCCTGGTATGAAAGCTCACATAGCAACCTACATCAGCAAATGTTTGACTTGTGCGAGAGTCAAGACTGAATATCAGAAACCATCAGGCCTACTTCAACAACCAGAGATACCGTCCATGGATTTCGTTACTGGCCTGCCTAAATCTCAACGCGGAAATGACATTATTTGGGTGATAGTGGATCAATTGACTAAGTCTGCACACTTCTTGGCTATCAAGGAAACCGACAAGTTTTCTACTCTAGCAGACATCTACCTAAAGGAAGTAGTATCAAGGCACGGAGTACCAACCTCCATCATTTTTGATCGTGACTCACGTTTTACGCCTGAATTGTGGCAAGCTATGCACAAGTCCTTTGGCTCTCGATTAGACATGATCATGGCATATCATCCACAGACGGATAGGCAATCTGAACGCACCATCCAAACCCTTGAAGACATGCTTAGGGCATGTGTAATCGACTTTGGTAATGGCTGGGAAAAACACCTCCCGTTAGTGGAGTTTTCGTATAACAACAGTTACCACACCAGTATCCAAGCCGCTCCATTTGAGGCATTATACGGACGGAAGTGCCGATCACCTCTTTGTTGGGCAGAAGTGGGTGACAGCCAAATCACAGGCCCAGAACTGGTAGTAGATACGACCGAGAGAATTGCTCAGATACGACAGCGAATGGCGGCAGATCGTGACCGTCAGAAAAGCTATGCTGATAAGCGCAGAAAACCACTCGAGTTCCAGGTTGGGGATCGAGTGCTACTCAAAGTCTCACCTTGGAAAGGTGTAGTTCATTTTGGCAAACGAGGCAAACTCAATCCACGTTATGTCGGACCGTTCGAAATCATTGAGAAGATTGGCAAGGTCGCCTACAAGTTGAATCTACCTGAAGAACTCAGCGGAGTTCACAATGTTTTCCATGTGTCGAATCTGAAGAAGTGTCTGTCAGATGAGACCCTCATAGTTCCCTTAAAAGAGCTCACAATCGACGACCAGTTGCGATTCGTCGAGGAACCAGTAGAGATTACTGATCGAGATGTTAAGATTCTCAAGCGTACCAGGATACCTCTTGTCCGAGTTCGTTGGGATTCCCGTCGTGGCCCAGAGTATACATGGGAATAAGAACACCAAATGAAACTCAAGTATCCCCAATTGTTTAAGAAAAGTGCAACCACTACTGAGACTGAAGCTACTGCAGAATTTCGGGACGAAATTCCAAACCAACAGGGGGATGATGTGACACCCCAGGAAAAGCCAGTAAACACCGCAACTTAACTAGCTTCCTCAGTCCACGTGCTAAATTTCGGGATGAAATTTTCTTAACGGGGAGAGAATGTGACAACCCTCATGATTTCATGTATCCGTACGATTTATTAATGATAATTAAAGTGTTTGGTGATTGTGTTTAATTACTTCACTGTTTCCTGATTACTGTGTCATACTTACATATGCTTGTTAACATACTAGTAATGTGCAGAAAAGTTACTAAATAGTCCTGTATGCTTTCCTGAGTGTTGGGAAATAAATTGTGTTACAAAAATATATATAAAAGACACTTTACGGAATAACTAAACACTTTAACGGAACAGTATCCGACCGAACAACCGGACATTACCCGGGACACCGAATATTTGTCAAACACATTGTGTTATTATTTCTTGGCTAGTTATGATCTCCGTTTACCATAACACCTGTTAAATATCAAGTAACTAGTATATGTAAGTTTATACTTGACAATTAACTAATATTTACCTTTTAGTTACAAAAACTTACATCAAGCCCCCCCCCCCCCCCCAACCGATTTCGATCCCCATGGACCCCACCATATTTTTCACACCATACTTCCAATCTCATTCCTAGATCACAATCTAATTTTATATTAGATATTGCTTGTTGAAATGGACATAATATATGAAGACATGTTATAAGTATGGGAGCAATCTTACTTTATCACCTCTCATAATTCACCCTCACTCCTCACTCTCCCTCTCCCTCCTCTCAGCCCTCCCTTAACCGCCACCATCACCACCACTAGTCCACCATCTTCATCCATCTTTGAGTTCCATTCAAGCTTAAAGGTTGATACAAGGAAGCTTGCAACTTGTGGAAGCTTCAAAGGACCTTGTTTCTTGCTTGTTCATCATCATTTCTCATCATCTTCCTCACTAGATTCTACCCTAGCCTTGTGCTAGTAGTAAGCTCTTGTCAAACCCTTGTTCATCTTGTTTTTATGGCTAAAACTTGTAGTATGATGCTTATGTTTAAAACACTAAAGAACAAGAACAGAAAAAGGGGTTAAACAAGAAAATGAACATAAAGCTTTACATGAAGATTTACATGATGAAATGTTGTAGTAGAATGTTGTGGTGAACATGTTGTTGATTTCTTGATGATTTACTTGTTAATATTGATGTTAAAGGTCGTTGTTGATCACTAAACATGTTAACGGAATCAATCAAACATGCGTTAGAAAGTAGGGAAATGAAAACAGAAAGCTGGTTGGTGTAATCAGATCATAACTTAACGAAAAACTGATATTTTTGAGTCTATAACGTGTTATTATGAAATACGGTTCTAATGGCACTGAAATCATAATTTTTGGACTTCGTTTGCTATTTTTAAAGGGGCGTTTTGTAACAGCAGCAAAAGCTGCATTTTTGCTGCTGAAAATATGTGTTATATTCTTCATCATAACTTGAAACCTGAGTAGAACTAGGTCATGAAATTTGTACTGGAAATGACCACTGATGTATTTGTAATCCTCCCACTGTAATTTCGTAAATCAGACTTACGATGAATTTTAAATAAATTATTCCGTGGACTGCAGTCAGAAAAAGATGAATCTGATTGCAGTCCGGAAAATGATTTTTTATAAAATATTGGTGATGAATTGGATCCCGAGATTTTTAGACAATAATATTTTGATCGTTTAAGACCTTCTGTAAAAATTTGGGAATTTTTGGAACAAGTTAACTATTTTATTAAAATCCCCGAAAACAGCCCAGTTTTGAAGATATAGCTGAAACGACATGAGTAGTAATTTGCGTGTCTAAATGTCGGGTAGGTTATCTGAGAATGATCTAACATGTTATATGTCAATAAAAGTGTTATGTGCAATGTCGTATGTTTTCTTATGAACGGGAATAGATGGGAAGTTTATATGGGCATGAACCGTTAAAGTGATGCATGTTATGTGGTAGATGCGTGTAGGAACTTTGTGCTTATTTGAAGTCACTAATAAACTAAGTGGTAATCATACTAGGATGTGATTGACCGACCTTGACTGTTAGCTATTTTTGAGAGACAAACCGAGCAACCGAGGTGAGTTCACACTCTTTATAAGGCATTGGATTCCCGATGGTTGGGAATGGGTTAAAGAATTAAAACGGAACCTACATATCCTCCTTGGGTAGGATATGTACGGCCATCCTCCATAGGTAGGATGCCAATATAAATCTTGCGTATTCTCCTTGGGTAGAATAAGTGCGTTCGTCCTCCTTGGGTAGGACAACAACCTTAAAACTTACTAGACAAAACTCTATCATTCAGTCCCTCCTTTTATATCGACTTAACCACCGAGGCCGATGGTGAGCGGGTCATTAGTTAATAGCGCTATTAGGTTTAACAAACCTCACACCGTGTCGTCCGAACGGGCGTGTACTAATGGACTATGGCAAACTGTCAATGATGATAGAACATTGATGTAGGGCACAATTATTGTTCGTCAGTTGTCGATATCAGAACGGTCTAGTAGTTCACATGGGGAAGCCCCCACTGATTATGGATATGGTTTGGGTAATAAAAGGAACTAGTTAAACATACTTTCAACTATGGGGTAACCCCCACGGCAAATAAGCCAACGAAAGTCAAACCACGTTTTTCAGAAAACAACTTAAAACTAATCAACCAACCGTGAACTCACTCAACTTTGTTGTTGACTCGTTGTTACATGCCTTACAGGTCGTTAGATGCATATGGAGCTTGCACAAGGAGGAGGTCGTTGTGGGATATGGACTGTCATGTCCCGTGCTTAATAAATAAACTTTATGAACTTATGGAACTTATGTTTTGGTCTATAAACTTATGAACTATGAACTTATGTTTGGACTTACGTTTTATGCTTCCGCTGTTAACTTAAAGTCGGTTACTCTCTTTTGGTCACCAATCGTATTGTGGTTGGTCTTATTTACTTAATTTCGTTGTTCAATATGATTGGTGGCTCGATCCTGGTCATGTCACGCCTCCAAGCGGTGATACTCCGCATGGTGGATTTTCGGGGTGTGACAATATTATAACTCATAAGCTTGGTATTGACAGGTCATTCAAACCCATACATCAAAAGAGGTGAAAGTTTGCACCTGAGAGGAATGCCATTATCCAGGAGGAGGTAGACAAGCTGCTCAGAGCAGGTATGATTAGAGAGGTTAAGTATCCAAGGTGGTTAGCCAATGTGGTTGTTGTTCAAAAGAAAAATGGAAAGTGGAGGGTATGTGTCAATTTTACTGATTTAAACAAGGCATTCCCCAAGGATCCTTTCCCGTTACCCCACATTGACTCCATGGTGGATGCTACCGCGGGTCATGAGTTGTTAACTTTCATGGATGCTTCATATGGATTTCAACAAATTCAGATGGAACCATCTGATCAAGAGGATACAGCCTTTATGACCCCAACTGGTATCTATTGTTATATTGCTATGCCATTTGGACTAAGAAATGCAGGTGCTACATACCAAAGGCTAGTCAATATGATGTTTAAAGAAAAAATTGGACACACCATGGAAGTCTATATAGATGACATGGTGGTTAAGTCCAAGAGAGCTGAGGATCACCTAAGAGATTTGGAGGAAGAATTTGATATACTTGATAAATTCAATATGAAATTAAATCCTTCCAAGTGTCATTTTGGTGTCAAAGCAGGCAAATTCCTAGGTTACATGGTGACTAAAAGAGGCATAGAGGTAAGTCCAGAGCAAATCAAGGCGATTGTGAATATTAAATCTCCTGCCAATGCCAAGGATGTGCAAAGGTTGACAGGAACGATCGCAGCCTTGAACAAGTTCATCTCAAAGTCATCAGAGAAATGCAAGGAATTCTATGACATCCTGAGAAAAAAACAAGAAATTTGAGTGGACTGAAAAGCATTAGAATGCTCTCAAAGCCCTTAAGGATTACCTATCCTCAGCTCCAGCCTTGATGAAACCAAAAAAGGGGATATATTATCCTTATATTTGGCAGTCTCTTCTAAGGCAGTAAGTGCAGTCCTTGTTAAGGATCACGAAGGTACACAACATCCTGTATATTATGTAAGTAAAAGTTTGCTTGATGCTGAATCCAGGTATTCACATTTAGAAAAACTTATCCTTGCTTTGATTATGGCATCAACTAAATTGCGTCATTATTTTGAAACACATGCTATTATTGTTAGAACTAACTTTCCAATTAAGAATGTTCTCAGGAAACCTGAGATGTAAGGAAGGATGGCTAAATGGGCAGTGAAGCTTAGTGCTTATGATATAAGATATGAGCCAAGAACTGCCATTAAATCCCAAGCCTTAGCTGACTTTGTGGCAGATTTCAGTAGTGGTCTACAGAGGGAAGCTGAGTTAGAAGTTCAACAGCTTGAAGAAACCAAGGATCCTTGGATACTCTTCACAGATGGAGCCTCTAACATCAAGGGAGCTGGACTAGGATTACTACTAAAATCACCACAGGGGGACATAATACCCCACTCAATAGCTTGTGAGTTTCAAACTACTAATAATGAGGCTGAATATGAGGCCTTGATAGCTGGTTTGCAAATTGCCAAGCACATGAGGATCAGGTGTCTTGAGGTACATGTAGATCCATTGTTAATTACTAATCACTTTAATGGATCCTATGCTGTTAAAGGTGAAAGACTAATCAAATATTTAGAGATAGTCAAGAAATTGGCAGACTATTTTGCTTCTTTTAGTTTGACACAGGTACCCAGGGAAGAAAATGCAGAGGCAGATGCATTGGCCAATCTTGGATCATCATTGAAGATTCCAGAGGATATTAAAATTCCCATCATCCACATTTTGGCTCCTGCTATTGAGGATCACACAGCTATGGAAATCATAGAGGATGTTGCAATCATACCTAGTGATGATGCACAATCTCATTCAGGATCCTGGATCCTCCCAATCATGAGATATATACAACATGGAGAGATTCCTACAGGAGAAAACCCCAAAGCTTTCAAAGCCAAGGTATCTCAATTTACAATATTAAATAACATGTTATATAAACGATCTCTTGCAGGTCCATATCTAAGGTGCATCGAGGATCCTGAAATTCAAGAAGTCCTGAAGGATTTTCATGAGGGAGATTGTGGAAACCACACTAGGGGCAGAGCACTGTTCTCAAGGATCCTTAGGACAGGATACTATTGGCCTACTATGAAGAAGGATGCTGTGAATTATGCCAAGAAATGTGATGCTTGTCAGAGACATAGCAATATCCTTCATCAACCAGCGGAGCTCCTGCATCCTATATCCTCTTCTTGGCCATTCATGAGATGGGGAATGGATATAGTTGGTAAACTTCCCAAGGCACCAGGAGGAAAAGTGTTCATGCTTGCTATGACTGATTACTTCTCCAAGTGGATAGAAGCTGAAGCCTTTGCTCAAGTCAGAGAAAAAGAAGTGATATCTTTTATTAAAAGAAACATTATTACCAGATTTGGTATTTCTTCTGAAATTTTTTGTGATAATGGATCCCAATTTATTGGGAGTAGAACTACTAACTTTTGTGACAGCTGAGGGATTAAGATGATAACATCAACACCAGTCCACCCACAAGCTAATGGTCAAGCAGAATCATCCAACAAGATCATCATCAACAACTTGAAGAAGAAGCTTGGATCCAAGAAAGGAAAATGGGCAGAAGAGCTACCTTATGTGTTATGGGCTGACAGGACAACTCCCAAGAATGCTACTGGTCAGACTCCATTTTCTTTAGTGTTTGGAGCAGAATCAGTGATCCCTACAGAGATGGTGGTTCCTACCGCTAGAACAAGCATCCGTGATCCTGAAGGAAATACTGAAAACTTGGTTCAAGACTTGGATACCATAGAAGAACTCAGGGATTTGGCAAGGATAAGATTGGCCAGTTATCAACAAAGGATGGCTGGAGCGTATAACAAGAATGTCAAGATCAGAAAGTTTCGAGTTGGTGATATGGTGTTGAGGAAAGCATTTCAAAATACCACAAATCCTACTGATGGCAAGTTAGCACCAAAGTGGGAAGGCCCCTATCTTATTGAAGCTGAAGCAGGAAAGGGGGCATATCGATTATTAACAATGGGAGGTGATTTGCTACCAAGAGCTTGGAATGCTGTCCATTTGAAGAGATATTTCATGTAAGAAGGATTTAGGATCCTTGGCTGTCTTTATATCCGATATCCATGAAGGATCCTCAGAGGATAGATGATCCTCATTCTGGTAATGATCTGATTCTAATTTATCTAGTTCTTTAACTTATTTTATTACAAGGAGAAGGATCCTGGATCCTTTATCCTTTTTTCACTAAGTTTTGAGTTTTGTAGAAGATTGATGTATCCTTGTCAAAGGATCAAGTATCCACAGAAGTCTCCTAAGTTTTATGGGCTTGTCCCCAGTTTATGGGCTTGTCCCTAGTTTTTGGGTTTATCCCTAGTTTTTGGGCTTTTCGCCAGTTTAAGGTAACTACTACCTTCGCCAGTAGCGCACGATGATCCTGGTTCAGTTAAAGGCAATGGGACCAGTACCCGCTTTAGGGGCTGACAATTTCATTGTACTGGCTGTATTCAGGATCCTACGTATAATGGTAGACGTACCATACATCCATTCCTAAGGTTTCTAACGTTTTCACGTTAGCTAAGGTTTTGACATTTCCATGTCACTAAGTTTGGATAGTCGCCAGTGAGGGCCATACTCCAGTTTACACAAGATCCTTTGGGCTTGTCCCCAGTATTTTGGGCTTGTCCCCAGTTTATTGGGCTTGTCCCCAGATTGTTGGGCTTGTCCCCAGTTACTAACTCTTCTTTTATATTGGCTTAGTCCCAAGTTATGTCTCATTTCAGGTTTCTAAAGCTAAACTGTTAAGGATCCTGGATCCTAACTTTTCACAAGGGTTTTTCTTATAACTGTCACAATAGTATGCATTAAGGATATAGGATCCTAACTTGGATTCTCTGGTATGACCTTTATATACTTTAACTTTATTCTTGGTTTATTTATATTACCCTTATTCTTTGACAACAGGATATGTGATCCTAAAATTGTCTAACTTTTCGATTATAGGATATTTGATCCTTGATCATATCCTAAATTTTTTAACACAAGCTAATTCTTACATTATTGATTTGAAAATTCAAAAGTAATATATAATGATCATTAAAAGGTAAATAAATTCAGAATGAACAATACAAGATAAGCCAAAGGATTAAAGTTTTATTTATTTATCAAAAGGTTAACCCTTCAAAGGTTGTCAAAATTACCTACCCCAAGCATCTACCAGCAACACGTGGCCCATCCGCTGGGGTAGGTAAAGGGTGTCCATGTTAATAAGTTCCAAGTAGTGCAGGAATTTAAAGGGGAGGGGTACCAAACGCTTCATCCTCCACAAACAGAAGGACCCATCCACCTTTGTCACCCCTTATTGTTCAAAGGATCAGTGATCCTTAACCCTAATACTATTTTTTAAGTACAAACCATTGTTCAAAAACGTCAACAACCAAAAAACATTAAACCATAAAAAATGGGCTCCGGCCACGTCTAGAAATATCCATCATCACCCATTGTTGCAGCTTACACCATCGCTGCATCGTCATCACCACCAGCTGCTCCCTCTGCCTGATCCTTCAGCCCACTGCCACCAGCCTCAATTGCCAGAACCTCCTCAGCCTCCTCTTCATCATCCAGCTCTGCCAGCTTCAGCTTCCAAGCCTCCTGATCCCAGGCAGACCTGTCAAAAGAAGGATCCTCAGCCTCCTTTGCCATTTGAAGCTTGATTTTGAGCATGGCTATTGTAGCAGAGAGTTTGGCTCCTTCCATCACTTCCTCCTTCTCCTGCTGAGCTGTAGCTTGGGTCAGGACTAGCTCCATCTTCACCAGGTTGATCACATTCTCGAGAGAGGAGATTTTCTGGTCCTTTTCCAGGAACATCTTCTAGAAGTCTAGGTGCTTTTGCTCAGCCTCTTCAGCATCTGAATCCAGGAGCATCTGGATCTCAGCAAATTTCTACAAAAAAGAAGCATATGTCAGGATCCGTTATCCTCAGTATGGGAAGATAAGACTTAAGAATCCGGGATCCTTACCTCAGAGACGTACTCCTCGAACTGGTGTTGGATGAGAGGCAGGCCTTCAAGAGCTTCAACAGCCTTCCTTTTCTTGCCACCTTTGCCCTTTGTGCTGGTACCCCTAGGATTTGGGATGCTGGGACTGGCAGCAAGTTGTTTCTTGATGGACTTGGAGGAGGCAAATGCGTCAAGGTCACTGAAGCTGAACTTGGAAGCTGATCTTGAGGATTTTCCAGTGCCTACAAATGTCAAACAACAGATAAGTGTTCATATTTTTCATTCATTTTAACATTTATTCATTTGTACATATATTCAAGTACTTACTAGACATGGTGAAGGAACCGGAAGATGCTTCTTGTGAATCCTTTGCTTTGGCTTGAAATGTCCTTACAGCATGATCAAGCTTCCAGAAAGCAACAACTCTTTCTTTTGTTGCAGGTGTTTCTTGGATGTGAGAAAGTGAGATAGCTGTACAAACAATAAAAAGGTTCAGTTATCCTTAACAGTAAAAGAGTCCTGCTATGATCCTTGTGTAAGGATCCCATATCCTACCCTGGGTGATCCACTTTTTAGGGAGATCCTTCCCGTCTGGGATTGAGTCCCTCCTCACAAAGAAGAAATGGCTCTTCCAGTGGGTGTCGTTTTTGGTGGTTTTGAGGATTGGGTGAGGCTGACCAGGTTTATGCTTAAACAAGAAACGGTGTGAACCATGGCTAGCAAGGTTGTACAGTTGACTAAACTCGGACATCCCTATTTCTACACCCTCCTGCTCGATGATGTTCTCTAAGGTATAAAGGACTCTCCACATCATTGGCATGGCCTGTATATAGCACATGCCTGTGAGTGTGAAGAAGGATTGTGTGAAGGTAGGAAAAGGATAAGAAAATCCTATCAAAAAGGGGGTAGCCGGAAAAGTGACCCAAGTGTCAGAAATACAGTCACTCTTCATCGAAGAGTCAAAGAATCGAAAAACAGCTTCAGCCAGAAAGCAATGACGAATCCGATCAATTTCAGGATCGGTAAATCGGCAGAGTTCCAGCGAAGGGTTTTTGGTAACGTCTTGGCTTTTCAAAGGACTATCCTTTTTAGGATCCTTAGCAGGTGAGGATCGAAGAACCATTTTCGCCATGGATGCTCGAGAACAGAGGATCAGAATAAGAAGATTTAGAGAGAAGGAAGAAGAGAGATACCTGTTTGATCTCCGGATGAGGATTTAAAGGGATGGAATGCTCGAATTTAAATGCCTCTTGATCCTTATCTCTAACTCTGAATTTATAATGATGAATTTGCAGGTAGTCATGTCGCTGACGTCAGGTTTGCAACGGCTAGTTCGAATATAACGGCTATATTTACGATAATTAGTTCATTGGAGATAAGGCAGAAAATATGACTCATCAAGTTGTATTTTATTCCTCATATTTTGGGGGCAATTGTTAGGGATGGATTTTCTAAACCTAAGGATCACAGATCCTCAAGTGCAGCAAAGATCACAGATCCTCAGTTCGGTTTGAATTAAGGATCCTCAGAAGACGTTGTAGGACTAAGGACACAGGATCCTCATTATGATCCTTACACTAACAATTGTTTCCATTATGTTTGAATTGGTTTTGCAGGAATATACGAATGGGACTTGGTCTTGCCGAGATTCCAGGGGAATATGCTCCATTATTCTGCACGTGCATGGCTTGTATGACCGTTATGGAAGTCGTGGGAAGCTAGCTTGATTTGCGGATTGTTAGTTAGCTAGATTATTTCCATTTTTATAAGGGGATAACAAGCTTGATTAGTTAGAACAATTAGCAAACACACACTACTCGAGAACTCTCTGCAACTTATTGGCGATTTCATACTTTTTGCACACTAGTGATCCTTGTAACAAGCTTGTTATCATCCCGATGTGTAACCTTTACTTGTTTAATATAGTTGGTGATCGGTAGTTTCCATCACCCGAGTTTTTTTGTGCCGGAGATCATATCTTGATCAAGGGCTTTTTCCTCGTATAAATCCTTGTGTCCAACATTCATTTCATTCATATATTGTTCATACATTTGTCCATTTATTCAAGCATCACACCTCACAAAATCGGATTTGGTTGTATTATCCTTGTGTGATTTTTGACCAAAACACCGGGGACACAAGAATTTTAAGAAAGCTTAAAATTAACGGAATAATCATTTTCTGTCTTTTTTTTTAATTTTCCTCTTAAAAATCTACTTTCTGCAGAATTAACACGGGGTCGTGTGGGATCAACACGGGCCGTGTTAAATCTGCAGTAACTGGGAGAATCTGTTTTCTTGTTAATGGAACATACCGTGTTACAGGAGCAAGGGGCCGTGTTGAATTTCCAGTATCTGGGAACTTGAAAACAGAAAATTTTCCTGAACAGCATGGGCTGTGCCAGCCACAGCACAGGGCCGTGTAACCTTCTGATCAGGCTTTCTTTTTGTTTTTGTTCACAGAAAATCACACAATTCTGTATAATTCGCAGGAATACAGTTTGGTGCATGACCTCTACCTCCGACAAAGACATAAAAGTACCGCTTGACGAACCCGAGCGCTTTTTGAGAAAAAGACTTAAAGCTAAAAACCAACAAAAAGCCTTGAGCCAAAACCCCCCTATGGCGGATCAACGCACTCTCATGGATTACCTGCGGCCGATGGTTGGTAATCTTGGAGCCGCTATTAACCCTCATAATGTCGATGCTAATAACTTTGAGCTTCGACCACACCTTATCTAAATGCTCCAAAATTCCGCCACTTTCCATGGCCTATCCGATGAAGATCCCCATTTACATATTACCAACTTTTTGGAAATATGTGACACCTTCTGGATCAACGGAGCCTCTAGCGATGCCGTTCGGCTCCGTATGTTCCCTTTTTCCCTCAAAGACCGAGCGAAAGCTTGGTTAAACACCCTCCCAAGTGGATCTGTACACACTTGGGATGAACTTGCCCAAAAATCTCTCTACAAATTTTTCCCTCCCGCTAAAACCGCCAAACTCATGACCGAGATTAACACCTACTCTCAAGAAGACAGGGAATCCTTGTACGAGACATGGGAAAAGTTCAAGGAGCTATTAAGGAAGTGCCCACAACACGGATTTGAACGTTGGCAACAAATGTCTACCTTCTATAACGGACTCTTGCCGCACACAAGGCAAATCCTTGATTCCTGCTCCAGGATACTCCTTGGGAATTGGCGACTCGGGGAAATCTATAATCAAATTGAAGAACTTGCTCAAAACAGTTTTCAATGGCACACTCCTACGGGCTCAAAATCTATAGCCCCGGGCACCCACAAAGTGGATGAATCCACTTCCTTGCAAGCCCAAATCGAAGCCTTAACTAATAAAATAAAGAAACTTGAAATGAACAAAATGGCTTCAGTTATGGCTTGCAAAGGATGTGACAGCCCCCATGAAATCTGGAGTTGTATGAAAGATTTAGAAAATCAAACGAAAGTGGTAAATTACCTAAATAACCAGCCACGACCATCGGGAATTCAAAGTAACACTTTCACTCCCGAATGGCGTAATCATCCCAACTTTAGTTGGATTGAAGCGGGGGGGGGGGGGGGGTAATAACCAACAAAATCAAAATCAATGATCTAACTTTCAACAACAACCACGAAATGAGCAACAAGTTTTTCAACCACAACAACAAGGAGGAAGAGAAAGGCTTGAGGATATTATAACTCGCCTCTTCTCTGAATCCGATAAAAGATATTTGGAAAGGTTCTCACAAACTGAAGCAGAAATTAGAAACCAAAGGGCTAGTATCCAAAATATAGAAAAACAATTTAGTCAAATAGCCCAACATTTCGCTGAAAACCCACAAGGACCCTTACCGAGTAACACCGAAACAAACCCAAAAGCCCAAGTGAATGTAATCAACTTAAGAAGCCGGAAGGTAGGACCCGAGCGTGAACCTACACCACAACAAACCGATCCAATCCACACTAAAATGCCCACCGAAAATAACCAAGAAAATACTCAACCCCAAAATACCGACACAACCAAACCACCCACGGTCCCTTACCCGGTCGTTTACTTCGGCAAAAGACCGACGAGCAATTCACTAAGTTTGTGGAAGTCCTCACTCAAATGCCAAAATATTCCAAGTTCATGAGAGACTTCGTCACTCACAAAAGAAAGATTGAAACCATTCAACAAGTCACAATTAGTGAAGAATGCTCGGAGACACTCCTTAACAAGCTACCTCAAAAGAAGATTGATCATGGAAGCTTCACCATTCCTTACTCTATTGGTGGATCACCAATAAGCAATGCACTGGCCGACTTAGGGGCTAGCATTAATTTAATGCCGGCCTCTATGTTCAACCGACTAGGATTGGGTAAGCCACATCCTACAAAGATGAGCATACAACTTGCAGATAGGTCGGTAAAATACCCTCAAGGTGTCATAGAGAACTTATTGGTAAAGGTAGGAGAATTTGTTTTTCAGGTCGAATTTGTTATCCTAGACATGGAAGAAGACACCGAAATCCCACTCATACTAGGATGGCCCTTCCTTGCCACCGCACGAGCTATGGTGGACATGAGTGACGGAACACTAACATTGAGGGTTAGTGAAAAAGATATCAAGTTTGAAGTTGGACAACGAGCGGAGGATGATCCGGTCAAATACCTCAACGCGATTGACTCAAGCTTAGACGATGCATTACAACGATACAACTCGGGGTGTGAGTCATCCCGCACGGGTAACATTTGACCGGCTTTGGGTCTAGCCAAGAACCCTTATAAACGTGGCACACCATGGATGCATTCCATGGACTAGCCATTAGCTTAGTAGTTTAATCTTAGTTTAATTTTAGTTTAATCTTAGTTTAATATTTAGTTTAATGTTTTCTTTGAGTATTTAGCTTTGTAGGAGTAAGGCACGCTCAACAGAGGATGATGGATGATGAAAAATGGAACCTGTGCACGTAAATCAGAGACCTCCCGACTCATAAACTGCAAAACAGTGGCTGGAGCACGGGACCGTGCTCACCGAGACGCCCCCATGCCCAACTTACTGTTGTCAAAATTTTCCTGTCCAGAAGGTGGCAGGGGCCGTGCTCACCCAGCATGCCCCCATGGCCACCCCACTGTAAGTCTTCTGATTTCAATTTGTTACTGGCACTTTGGACACGAGACCGTGTTCCCATAGCACGCCCCCGTGCTACAAGTGCCAGTAACCAATTTTTTATTTTTTTTTGTTGCTATTTTCACACTTTTTACACATTTTACCAAAATAAATTATATTTGGGACACATTGAGGGCAATGTGTAATTTAAGTGTGTGTGTGTGTGTGGGGGGGGGGGAATAAAAACCTTGAATCGTGTGTCCTAAATCAAGCCTTACACAAACTCACCTTGGAACCGCTAATCACCCCAAACTATTTTTTTAATTTTTTTTATTTTCTTTTACTTATCTTGGTTTAGTTGGGTAAAATAAGTTCTAAAAATTATGTTTTTACGAATTTACAACTAATAGCGTCGTGATAAAAAGAAACAATTTAGAAAATTACGAAAACGAGCATGATAAATCTTTGTAAAATTTGATTATATATACATTTTTACACTATAACCCTTTTTCCCATAAAAGTGAGTTTTGAGCCATTACCGAGCATACAAATATATATCTATACTAATTGCTCAATTTTCGTTTCTTGTGTGAATAGCCCGTTTGGTTCTCACAAGTCTAGAACTTGACAATGCGATACGTTCCAAGTCCTTACCGACAAAAATCCAAGTAAGTAAATGATGGATGCATTAGGATCAACCAATTTTTTTACAAAACTTTTATTTTTCTATGCTTTATTCAAAAACACCCCCCTAGTTAAACCCTTTGAACCTTATAAAAAAACAACCTTTTCATTTCCAAACCCACAAAAACAAACCTTTTCATTTTTCATCTTTTATTTTTGTAACTCTCTCGGTTATGAAATTACGATTATGGCTCAGTTTCAACTTTGGCAACCAAAAAACAAATCAGAAAAATGTGCCAAAGTATTTTTTGCTAAGCCACAAAGCAATAGAAAAACCGATATTTTACGCTTTTCACCCTTTTCAATAAAACATACCAAACACGAACCACCACCTACCCTTCAAAAGCCCTCTTGATATTAATAAGGATTTAACGTTAAAAGGAGGATGTTTGATCGATTGTCAAGCCTATGGTAGGAGTATGGTTCAAAAATGGGCACGAGCGTTTCACTTAATACATAATCGGCCGAGTGTTGAGTGACCACTTGTGAGGAGTGTAAATTTGTATATAACTTAATGGAATTTTATAAAGGCATGTTATGCCCAAAGTAAATAATTTTTCTTAACTTGTGTTTTAAATAAATCATGACGAATAAGATTGTAAATAAAATAAAAACAAAATAACCTTAGAACTTGGATTCCCGACACTCTAAAGATGAGACCAAAACCTTCTCTTCTACCTATTCCGTTTGGGTGTGTAAGTCACGTAATAGAGTTTTGCTTAAGGATAAACAAAGATTCAAGTGTGGGGGTATTTGATGTGCTTAAAATACAACATATAAATTATATCAAATATGACGTAAAATCAACCCTTTTTCAGTACTAATGTTGGAAAAAGCTTGTTTTCTGTTCCTTTTTAATTTACAGGGTCAAAAGAGTTTAAATGTGCAAAAGGAGCAAAAAGACAGCAAAAACCAACATAAATAAAAAGAAGGAGGAATTGACACAACTCGCCAAGCCCCAATCCACATCCAAACCACAAGAATAGCAAAAACAGAAGACTTGACACTGGGTCGTGTCCACCAGACACGGGCCGTGTCCGAAGGTGGATGCTGTGCAGAAGAAAAGACAACAGCAAAGGACAAAAATGGTAGCCAACACGGGGCCGTGCTAAGCCAACACGGGGAGTGGTCAACTCAAAGATTTTCAGAATCTGCGATAGTACAGCAAGTACATTGGCCACTGGCTGTGCCATTGACACACGGGGCCGTGTTATACAAGACCTGACAAGCAGTTAGTGAGGAAGAGAGAGAGATGACCACGGGGCAGTGCTAGGCGGGCACGGGCCGTGGTGAAGCTTATGATTTCAGCTATAAATAGATGTGATTGGTTCCATTCCAAACCATCCCTTGGCAAACCACTTCTCTCTCACTTGCCACCACTGCACCACCACTACAACACCATCATCCACCACCATCATCCATTTTCCATCTTTTAGAGTGTGTGTAGTAGTCTCGAGATCTAAGATTGATAGTAAGAGTCTTTGTCAAGCAGAGGCCATGCTTGGCTAAACTCTTACATCACTTGGTGAAGACATATCTTTTATGTATTTTCTTTTATGATTTCCAATCTTTGTCAACTTTTTAAGTAGGTATGTATTAATGACTTTAATAACTAGTTTTTTATATTGAATCCAAATTTATCTTAATCATTCTTCATATGTCATAGATTCACATATTCGTGTATTTACGGTCTATATAAAGCGCGTTAATTGCCTGGAAGGGGGTTAGAAGGGTGGTTGGGTAAATTTATGGCTCGTTCAGTGTATAGATCATGCGAGAACCTGGTTCAAGCTTAGTAATACCTCACGAGTCGGAGCGGGCATTACCCACCACGGGAGAGGTGCAAAACGCTTGAATCCATTATCTAAAAACTACTATTAAAATTTTAAACCAACCTCGCGAGGACTGTATCCCAGCTGACTCAGACCAACGGGTTGAGGGTGACCGCTGCCTGGAAGGGGGCCCACCACTTTTTGCATTAATAACTTACTTAATTATCTTTCAATAATCCGACCTAGTGGGATTGTATTCTTGCTGATTCAAATCACTAGGTTGAGGGTAACGTCGCCTTCACAAGAGGGGCTAGGGGTGTGCATGGTTCGGTTTTTGGTTTTTAAAAACCGTTCGGTTTTGGTTTTTTCGGTTTTAGCAACGGTTCAGTTCAGTTTTTTGGTTTTTTTGGTTTTTTGTTAGGATCGGAGGCTCTCATGATTGTGTTTGTTTGTATAATTTGAACAAATTAATAGAAATGAACAGAGTTTAAGTGCAGCGGAAATGAACAACAAACTTTGTAAACACAATCAAAGAGAAAGATAGTTTTGATAAACATTTGCTTTTCATTAAGTCGAAAGTTTACAATTCAAAGCAAAAGATTACAATGCAAGCTTACAAACTAAACTCCCCCTCAGCCTGATACTCCATGGTTGGGTGCACAACATGAAAGGATTGAATTGAGGAGAAGAACTCACTCAAAACGACCAAATGTAACAGTACAGAGTACTGCTCCATTTATAGGCAAACCAAAACCACTGAGGCATCTCAGCTGACGTCACCATGAAAGCGACGTCTAACAGCCTAACAACCTGTAACAACTGTTCCTATACAAACACTGCTAATCTTAACCACTGATTCTACATAAGACAAGTAATACACTAAACTACTGCTATCTTCTTCCATCAGTGCTTTCCTCAAAGTTGATCAGTCCTTGAGTGGGCAGTGCTTTGTCATTAGTAGATAGAACCAGCAGTGTTTACTTCTTCAGGGATTTGTCAGTAGTTTAAAGGGTAGCAGCAGTTGTATACGGACAGTGGATAGAGAACCATCAGTTGTTATAATCACTTTCAAGGGGAAAGCCTAATGTAAACAACTGCTTATTGTGAATCCACTGTTGTGATCCGGTTTTGGCTTTAATTATCTGTTCATCTGGTAGGGTTTAATCCCAACAATCTCCCCCTGGAACAGATAATGCCAAAACCCTTCATTATTCTGGATCTTTATTTTCTCATCAGAAGTTCCTTAGCTTGTCTTTTAAATTCTGCTTCAAAGTCCTTGGAACTTGAGTCCTCCTCATCCCTGCACAGTGTAAGTTCAAGGAGATCTTGTAGATCTTCAACACCAAGGCTTAGTGCTTGTTTCCTTGATATGTACTTCACTTCACCATTGGATCTGATCATAGTCAATACATGGGTCTTTTGATCAGACGTCCACTTTAGTATTTTTGAACCCAATGGGTTTCTTGGGAGAGGTTTATTTACTGATGAGTTGGGAGATTTTGGCCTTGTGAAAAGTTGTGAACTTTCAGCAGACATTTGTTTGAAGGCCATTTTGATGACATCATTTGCTGCAGCTATATCTTCTGCAGTCTCTTTTTCAATCTGCTCTTGTCTCTTCTTTTGATCTAGCTCAATGGTTGTCATGTCTGCTGAATTGTTTGGTGATGTAGGTTTGGTTAATACCTTTTTGACAAGGTTTTGAAGTTTCACTGAGCTATCTTCTTGTAGATCCATTTTCTTGATGCCTTTTGTAAAGTACTCAGCTTCATTTTCTTTTTCTTCTTCACTGGTCAACAGTTTTCCTTTTTCTTGGTTTATCACAAGGATATGGGTATCTGCTGATGTGATCAGTGGTTTAGAAGCACTAATCTACTGTTCTGGATTTTTGTAGTCAGGCTTCTTTGGAGTGTCAGAATCTATCATCCTCCTTTTCTTCAGCCTTTCATAAGCCTCATCGGTATACTGCTTTGTCCATTTTGCTGTGGCTGTAGCAGTATCCACCTTTGCATCCACCAGCTCCTGCTTCTTTCTTTTATACTCAGATGTAAGGTCAGCAATGAGCTTTTTGTATTTGTTCCAGTTTGGAGCTGTCATCTTCTTGCTTGGATCATTTTTGATTCTTTCAATTCTGTTTGCCTCATGCTTTAATGCAACTATTGGCCATTCTTCAAACTGTTTTTCTTCAGCTGGATAGAATTTTTCTTTCATGATGTATGCAAGATATTCTTTTCTCATTTCTTTTCATAGATCTGCTTTGGGTGGTAAATTTGACATTTCTTTGCTCAGATCTCTTGCATAATCTTCCATCTGTTTGACTTTAGTGAGCAAGAATTCCATTTTTTCTGAAATGGCTTCGTCACTTTGGTCTTTGCACTCAAGTTTAGCTCTTATCTGAGCTTGCCTTGCTTTGAGCTCGAGATATTCATCCATATTTTTCTGGGACTATGAAGCCTATGAGAGAAGAAAATCTTCTTTTTGAAGGATCATCCTCAGTGTAGAATTGTCTCATCTCATTTTTTACAGCTTCAGGTTCTAGTGGATATTTTGCAGCCATAGGATCATATTTGTCATCACCTGCCTGAGTTGTTTTTCTTTTTCTGGTGTAAAGATTTATGGGTGATTTGTTGATTGTAGTGAAGATGGTTTGAAGTGAAGTGAGGGTAGTGGTGGATGGTGACTGACTAACAGTTGTTGAAGCAACTGGTGTTTCAACTGCTGTTGTCATTACAACAGATGTTGTAACATCTGATGTCTTCTGCTTTTTTGCAGGAGGTGATGGTGGTGATGTGACATTGATGAGAGCAGTGGTGGATGACTGGCAAACAGCTGTTGAAACAACTGGTGTTTCAACCTCTGTTGTCATTACAACTACTGATGTGTCAGTAGATGTCTTCTGCTTTTGAGCAGGTGGTAATTTGGTGGGTGGTGGTGTAGTTTTAGGTTGTGATGATAGGGCAGTGGTTGTAGTGTGTGTTGTAGTGGTGTGTGTTGAAGAAATGGCAGCTGTTTGGCTAGCAGTTTTTGAAACCACTGACATATCAACTGTTTGGATGGAAGTTTGAGATTTTGTGGTTTGAGGTTTGGAGCCTTTGGGAGATGGTTTAGATGTCTGTTTTTCTTTTTCTGGTTCAATATAAACACCATCCTCAATTCCCTTCTTCTTCAACTGCTTGATTTTCTCCCCCTTTTTGGCATTATCTGGAAGGGGTTATCCATGAAGAGGATAGTGGGAGGAACTTTTCCAGTGGTGCTTTTGATATGAGCCTTGATAGCTTTGATGTCTGCTTTAGTATCTTTAAATCTTGACTCCACCATGTTTGTCAGCATTTTTACATGTATTGCATGCTGCTGATCAGCCATTTGTTTTTGTTTTTCATATAGGGGTTGAAATACATTCCATAGCTCATTTGCAGCAGGTGCAGGTTGTGCAGGTGCTTGAGCTGGAACAGCAGTGGATTGTGCTTTTTGAGCTTTTAACAACTGCTGCACCATATCCTTTATTTCAGCAACTGATGTTTCAAGATTTTCAACTCTGCCCGTCAATTCCTGATATTTTAAATCATCACCCAAGTTAATGGGATCATCTGATTCCCCACCAGCAGTGGTTGTACCAATGTGTGACTTAGGAACTGAGTCCCAAAAATCACCCATTGATGCCACTTGTTCTTGGTTCTGTGGTCTTCTCTCTTCAACACTTGATAACCTTTTGAGGGTACCAGTGGTTAAAACAAACTCACTGGTGGTTACCAGAGGTGCTATAGAAGAAATTGCCTTCAAGGGAATCTTACTAATGAAACAACTATCCAAATGTAGATATGTTGATCCATCACTTGTAGTTGCTGCTCCACTTGAACTACCACCAAGAGTTACTTGTAACTCAAGGGGTGTAACCTCCTCAGTTGTTGCTGGGATAGCAGGGGTAGTAGCATCAGACCCAGTCACTTGTGGGAGTGTACTCTCAGTGATAGGTGATAGAGAGGAACTGGTTTGTGTCTGAGCTATAGCAACTGCATGCAACAAGGGTATTATCGATTGTGGTAATGTGATTGGTGAGGGTATGGGTGTTGATAGAGACATGTCCTTGGGATCAGGACTGAGGAAGATGGATCCAATTGAATCCAGAGCTTCATAATGTAGGGTCCCTGTGCTTACAACCTGATCCTTTTGTGAGGATGCAGGAGGAGTTTGAGGCAATGGTGGAGATCTTTCTTCCAACTGTTGTGAGGAAGTAGCAGCAGTGGTTGTAAGTGACATTTGTTTTGTCACTGGCAGTGGCTCTAGGATCTCATCTTCCAGAGTTGCCTTTGTTTTGGGTTTGGAGTCTTTCTGGAAGTTTTCTTTTTGGTCTTTTTGGTAATGGCAGGTGTGGGTTTCAAAGCAGTGGTTGTGCTGCTATGATCACCTGGAGCAGTGGGCTCAGCAGCAGATGCCTGAGGAGCAGTGGTATTTGCTAAATTCTGCTCAGGCACCTCTGCTTTTGTTTTTATTGGTGTCAACATTCTAGTGAATGTTTCAGGTGTTAAACCTTTTATTTGAAAATAAACACCTTGTTTGAGCAAATTTTCATTTTCTTTTCCAATTTTTTGTTTAAAATTGTAGCTTAGAAACCTTGGAAAAAGTAGAAATGCTTTGCTATCAACATTTTTCACCAAATCATCAAAGATCTCATGGGAATAGTTAAAATTTTCATTGTTTAAAATAGCATAACCCAGGCATTGAATCTTTGAAGGTATTTCGTTAAAAGCAGTTGTTTTATTTGAGACACACATTAGGAGGGTATGGAATAAAAATCTTGTTGCAGAAGGGAAGAAACCTTTTTGTAAGGTGTCCCTTTTCATCATTGTGTCTGCATCCTCTCTCAATAAAGTCAATTTTTAACTCGTTTTTAGGGAAAGATGTTTTACCTTGTTGATCATCGAGCTGAAAGACTTCCGAGATAAATTGCGGTGTGATTTTGACAGCTTTACCCTTTAGAGAAGAGTTAATGGCTATTACAGCTTCTCCTTGTTTTTCAAGGGTTGCATTCTTCCAAAACTCTCTTTGGGTTGCCAAGTAAATTGGTGCATCTGCTGTTAACAAAGTTTTGTACTTTGATGCAGATATGATACCAAGGATAGAGTCGAAAGCATCTATAGTGCCGGGTTTTGTGAGGAGACCCAGAAGGTTGTGAGATGGTTTGTGTGGAATTTCAGTGGGTTTAGCCTTTTGAGAGGCTTCTTTGGAAGATGATTTGGAAGTGGGTTTTGCAGATGACTTCGATTTTGTCATTTTGGAGATGATGATCGAAGAAGGTTGTGAAGGAATTTGAGGAAAAACTGCTTTGAGAAGAGAATTTTTATGAATTCAATTCGACAGTAAAACCCTGTTTGGGGTTTTGAAAGGGGTTTTATAGAGAAAAAGCGAATGCTGACGTGGCAGCGGTTACAAAAGGACTGACCACTATGTACGGCCCACATGCCAACCCCTGATGAAATGAAGGACAATACTTTTATGAAAGTTACTGATGAAGACAGTGGTTACAACGGTAACAAATGGAAGCAGTGGGTGATTTTTACTATCAGTGGATAGCATATCAGTGGATAAAACACTGATTTTGAGCATCAGTGCTTATCAAGAAAATGAGAGAACAGGGGTTGACTTTCAGCAGTTGACAGACTTTGAAGTAGAGCAGACTTTTGAACAAGCAGTGGTTATGGCAGACTTTTAAGGATTTTAATGAAAACTACATTTTTAGCTATTTTTAAGGATGGATTTTTGATTTTCTGAAAACATTTTAATGCTTTTATTCATAGAAAAACAAGATGTTGCTTGTTATTCCATGTTTAGCATGTCAATCCTAGAGACCAAGCTTTCAAAAGTGGCTGTATCTAATGCTTTTGTGAGCACATCTGCCAGCTGGTCTTTAGTTGGAACATGATGCAGAGAAATCAAACATTTTTCATAGCAATCCCTCACAAAGTGAAGTCTGATATCGATGTGCTTGGTGGTTGAATGGGAAACTGGATTTTTGATGATATTTTCTGCTGCCTGGCTATCCAACATGAGTGGTGTCTTTAAGGCAGTGATACCAAAATCCATCAACTGATTTTGAAGCCACAGGAGTTGGGTTGTACATCTTGCAGCAGCAATGTATTCAGCTTCAGCAGTGGATGTTGAAACAGCTGCTTGCTTTTTGCTTTGCTAAGAGACCAAGCAATCGCCTAGAAACTGGCACCCTCCTGAAGTGGACTTCCTTGTGGTGTTACATCCAGCAACGTCACTGTCTGAAAAGCCTGAAAGCTTGATATTCCCATTAGCTGGATACCAGATACCAAGTGTGGGAGCACCTTTTATGTATCTGAAGATCCTTTTTACAGCAATGAGGTTTGATTTTCTGGGAGCTGATTGACTTCTTGCACAGACACATGTTGCAAACATGATGTCTGGTCTAGATGCAGTAAGGTACAGTAAAGACCCAATCATGCTTCTATAAATTGTTTGGTCAATCAGCTCATCCTTTTCATCAGACATGACAAGCTTATTTATTGCCATGGGTGTGCTGCATGGTTTACAATCATTCATGTCAAATTTATTTAAAAGTTCTTTAGCATACTTGCTTTGATGAATGAAAGTTCCATTTTGCATTTGCTGAACTTGGAGACCAAGAAAGCATTGCAGCTCACCGATTGCACTCATTTCAAACTCAGCTGTCATGAGTTCCCTAAACTCTTCACACATTTTATTACATGTGCTTCCAAAAATAATGTCATCCACATAAATTTGGACAATCATTAAATCCTTTCCTCTCCATTTTAGAAACAGTGTTTTATCAATGGTACCTCTTTTGAAACCATTTGAGAGTAGAAAGGTGGAAAGAGTTTCATACCAGGCTCTAGGTGCTTGTTTCAGGCCATACAAGGCTTTGTTTAGCCTGTAGACATGATCTGGATAAAATGGATCCTCAAAACCTGGAGGTTGACAGATATACACCTCTTCTTGAATTGTACCATAGAGGAAAGCACTTTTGATATCCATTTGGAACACCTTCATGTTGTGGTTGACAGCAAAGGCCAGGAACAATCTTATAGCTTCCAATCTTGCTACAGGGGCGAATGTTTCATCATAATCAATCCCCTCTTCCTGTCTGTAACCTTGAACCACAAGCCTGGCTTTATTCTTGACAACAATGCCCCTTTCATCAGTTTTGTTTTTGAAGACCCACTTTGTGCCGATGGGACTTACATCTTTTGGCAGTGGTACAAGCTCCCATACTTGTTGTCTTTTAAACTGTTGGAGCTCCTCTTGCATGGCTTCTACCCAGCTGTTGTCTTTCAGTTCCTCTTGGTATTTGACTGGCTGATGGAGTGATAGAAAACCAGCAAAGAGACAAATGTTTTGGGTTTGGCTTCTTCTGAGCACCCACCATATATCTATACTAATTTCTTAAATTAGTATATCTTGAAACAAATTATGTAAGATTCAAAACTTAAAAGTGTAATTCTTAGTTTAAGAATATTTCTTAAATGTTTTGCATTTAAGTTAATATATCTAGTCTTTTAAATTAATATTATTCACATAAACCTAACCTTCTAATCTATTTTAATGTTTCTCCAATGTTTTTGTTAAGACGTTTTCTTTTATAATACTTTGAAAACCGTTTAATTTTTATATTTAACTTTGTTAGTTCTTGTAAACGATGGATAATTTTAATGATAAATAAACATGGTAATGTTCTTATTATAAATATTTAACAAACAAGAATAAAATTAATAATTCTTAGTAGCATGGGTAGACACTTAAATAACTTAAACATAATAATATATAGATTTGGTATACTATTAAAACTTATCGGTTTGGTTCGGTTATTTTCGGTTATTGAAAATGATTATCCGAAAACCGAACCGAAATTTTCGGTTATTAAAAATCTGAAAATCGAACCGTCGGTTTTTGTTTCGGTTCAGTTTTTTCGGTCCGAATTTTTCGGTTATTTCGGTTACAGTTCGGTTATTTCGGTTTTCTGCTCACCCCTAAGAGGGACCCACTACTATAACTAAGATAATCTCTTAAAATGACCAAAGTGCGGAAATCATGAAAAGGGTACATGAAAGATAAGTCGGAACCAAGTGATTATTTCTTGTCTATCTGTTTTTACTTTTATTTTATTTTATGTTTTTAGTTTATCTTTTTACAGTTTTAAAATCTTTTCTCAAAGTTTAGTTCGATTAGACGTTAACGATAAGTCGGTACTAAAAGCTCTTGTGTCCTTGGACGACCTCGGTATCTTGCCATCACTATATTCGTCCGTGATGGGTGCACTTGCCCTAACGTGTGTGTAGAGTGATAGTAGAATATCGTGTTTTATAAATTTAAACTTGAGTTGACGAGTAAAAAGAGCTAAAAATTATACTAAAAAATATATACACACCCGCACACGTCTTGTGTTTTCAAACTTAATGCTTCCGCTGTTAGCTGAGACTTTGTTTTGAACACTTAGTCACTAATCTTTTTGATGGTGATGGGTTTTTGTTTACTTTAATTAATTGTTTAATATGATTGGTGGCATAACCCTGGTCAGTCACACGCTTCGCGACAATACTCCGCATGTGGAATTTGAGGTTGTGACAAAAGGGGGCGGCCGACCCCCTGAACTTTTTGCTTGTTAGTGGAGAGTATTTAATTTTCGTATAGAAATTTTTGGGTATATATACGATTTTGACCCCCTCCCCCTCCCCCCCCCCCCGGTTTTATAGAAACTTTTGGTATATACGTTTTCGACCACCCGGTCGGAAATCTCAAGCTTCGCCACTGATGCTATATCATCCAAAATCGTGTCATTTATATAAAGATGGTTACATTATATACCAATTTGACTACCAATATCCAAATCGTCTTGACTAAATATCCAAATGTATTCAAATTCAATTCCTAACCAACACTACAATATCTCATACAAGTTTAACACAAAACACTACAATATCTCACACATTGGTTGGGACGACTGAACACATGACAGTGGATGTGTTGTGCTAAAGTGGCCGGTTTGGCAGCAAAACACGAGCAATGGAGATAGATTAAAGGTTGAAGCACAGCAAAAGGCAACGAACGATCAATAACTAGCGATGAGGGCTCGACCCAGCTGTGATTGGTGCATGGTCGGTGTCCATATTGTAAACATCTAGATGCTTTAAATTATTTTCGGTTGTACCCGGTGTTCTCTATCTTCTTGCTACCCCACTTTTATTATTAATATTATATAAACTCTCACATTTAGAAAAAAACTTAAAAAAAATTACAAGGCCATCGGTAATCAATAAATCCGTCATAATAATAATGCCGCAAAAACATCTCAAAATCAATCCATCACACATTTGCCACAATCATTTCGTCATAAACTTGTTGCAAATGATCGCATCGATCTCCATCACATAACACACTCAGATCTCAACAGGGGCGCAACATAGTGGGGGTGGGAGGGGACGGCCGACCCCCCGATTTTTTCGCTCGGAAGTGATATGTAATTTTCGTATATAAATTTTTGGGTATATACGTTTTCGACCCCTTGTATCATAGAAATTTTTTGGTATATACGTTTTCGACTCCCGGTCGAAAATCTCAAGCTTCGTCACTGAATCTCAAAACTAACTAGCGACGAAACTATTGCAACAATTATTTCCGAGCGTAGTGTTTTAGTATCATTCTTTATTGATTTTAAATTACACATTATTAAAGTTACACGTCCTAATTTTAATATCAAACTCTCCAGAGAACGTAGCATGCATGCATGCATGCCTAAACCTACGTGTCCTTTGCAAATCACACACAACCGCTGTTCTCACATCGTACGTCACCAAATTACCTCAATTAACTATTAACCGTCACAACCATTCAAAAAAAAAAAACAAAACAAACAAAAACTAATAACCGTCACATCCATTCAAAAATAAGAAAAAATGAGAAAACTATATTAACCGCCATGCAACCGTACGTCGTACACTCTCCGAACAGGCACGTACCCCTTCATACTTGTATATAAACAACTTACATGCACACTTTCAGACAAACAAGTGAGATACACATAATCGTTACTCTCAGCGGGCAGAAGAAACCAAGTTAACTGTCCGATCTAAGCCAATTCGAGAAGAAGATATGGAAAACAACATGGAGTACGGCTGGGGCGTTGGATCGGTCGTGGCGATGCTTTTGGTGGTCGGATGCATGTTGTTTCTGCCGCTAGGGATGGGACCAGTGGCACCACCGTCGATTCCGGTGATTGTTCTAGTTCCAGTGTTCTTGGCTGCGGTTATCATCTTTCTCTCCGTTGCCTCCAACCCGAATCGTTGATTTGTTTTGTTCTTCTCGAATGTATCTCGGATATGATATTATTATTAATATTATGATTCTATGTTCGGATTGATTATTATTATCATATTATGCATGTTGTTTTTGTTATGTTAGTTTGATCTCGTTGTTCTTTTGTTGATCCAAATTTTGATGTTATCAGAAATAATATAATTATCCGTTCGTTTTTTTTTATTAGTATGCCTGTAAGATTGGTGTGTTATGTTTTTAAATGTCAAGTTCTTATGATTATGGTGTCTTTGATATTTGTATTTTTGAGATTCTGTACAATGCAATTGTCATCAATTTGTCCATTGATGATGAGTGTGGATATATTTTTGAGTTAAGTACAAAACCATTTTTTTGGTGGTGTAAAATTCAATTTTTGGTGGTGTTTTAGAATACAAAGCACCAAATCACAAGATTACCACACTAATAAATAAACACACCACCAAAAAAAATAGATTACAAAGTACCATAAATGTTTAGAAGTTATACAACACCATTAAATTGATTTTTTGAGAGTGAAGTTGTTAATAGCACTATTAAATTGATTTTTTGAGGGTGAGTTGTTAATAGCACCAACAAAGTGAACCAATCAAAATATTTTGTTAGGCATCATATGGATCATAATCCTACGGTTTTCAATTGCTCTCGTCCTATTCAATCAATGGATCAAATCAAGCCTCCTAAAACACAACATTTATACCCACATATATAGGTACGGGATCATGAGAGAACAGTGAAAAGTGTGAGAACGGATCCTGGCCCAACACGTGACAGGGGGCGCTAATTGATATGCAGGGGTACGATTGTCCTTTTATACGTTCCCTCCTTATTCACGTTATAAATCTCTTTCAAATTAAAACTCCAAAGATTTCTTGTTAGCTGTTACCTCCTTTGCAAGCTTTCTCAGATCTATGGTGTCTAACGTGGATTTTGTTCGACAAAGTAAAATTCGATGACGTTTCCTATTTTTGTTCCAGCAAATCATGCAACAGATATGGCGTTTTGCTCTTTTTGCTTGTTTCATTGTTTTTTTTAGTTAGTATTTCATAATGTGCTGTATGATTTCAATCGCGTTGTCCAATTATCCAATTTAATTGTGTTTTATGGAGTTTTCAATATTAATTTTAATTGTCGTTTAGGATCTAGTGTATTTCTTATGTTTTTACGATCATTGGCATTTTACATCTCTTTGATTAGCTTTGAATATTATTTAGTAGTATTTGTAAACATCAGTTATTACTATTTGTTAATTTTTGTAAATATCAGTTTTGTTAACTATGGCGTTTTCATTATGATGTTATATTTTTGTTAATTATTTATGTTGTTAAGTGTTTTTAATTATTCATGTCATGGTGTTTTCATTATCAAGTCGCATTAGTATTTTTGTTAATCAATAAAGTTATGGTGTGCGTATTTTGGCGTTTTCATCATGGCGTTTTCAAATTATGTGTTTATTATGTCTTGTTTATTATTCAATTAATGGTGTTTTAATCTATAATGTTATTACGAGACATTTTCTATTTTTAATGGCGTTTTTCTGATTTTTCTGTTCCTCATCGTGTTTTCTCAGACGAAGTTGCTTCCTCGAGTCAAAGGTTTTGCCCCAAAACTGGATTACCATTTATCATTCATGACGTTAGTGAAGAAATAAAGCCCACAATGAACATGGTATTCACAAGCCTCGATGATTGTTATTCAATGTATGTTAAGTATGCCAAGGAGTGTGGGTTTTCAGTTAGGAAAGGGACTACAAAGACAAAGTCTAAAGGTGTATTACATATTAAGTATTACTTGTGTACGAGATCTGGGTTATATAAGGACAAGAAGGTTGATAGTTGGACCCCAATCAAAAGGAGCGATTAGTGCGAACCAACTTTTCAAAGAGAGCTGATTGTGGTGCACTGTTAGGTGTAATTTTTGAGGCTGGATCATAAAACTGTTGCAAATGATCACATCGATCTCCATCACATAACATCTCAAAACTAACTAGCGACGAAACTATTGCAACAATTATTTCAGAGCGTTCTTTATTGATTTTAAATTACACACTATCTCAAAACTAACTAGCGACGAAACTATTGCAACAATTAACTCCAGACGTAGCATGCATGCATGAATGCATGCCTCAACCTAGGTGTCCTTTGCAAATCACACACAACCGCTGTTCTCACATCGTACATCACCAAATAACCTCAATTAACTATTAACCGTCACAACCATTAAAAAAATAAAAAAAACTATTAACCGCCATGCATGCAACCGTCGTACACTCTCCGAACAGGCACGTACCCATTCATACTTGTATATAAACAACTTACATGCACACTTTCAGACAAACAAGTGAGATACACATAATCGTTACTCTCAGCGGGCAGAAGAAACCAAGTTAACTGTCCGATCTAAACCAATTCGAGAAGAAGATATGGAAAACAACATGGAGTACGGCTGGGGCGTTGGATCGGTCATGGCGATGCTTTTGGTGGTCGGATGCATGTTGTTTCTACCGCTAGGGATGGGACCAGTGGCACCACCGTCGATTCCGGTGATTGTTCTAGTTCCAGTGTTCTTGGCTGCGGTTATCATCTCTCTCCGTTGCCTCCAACCCGAATCGTTTGTTGGTTCAGGTCCCTCACTAATTACACACTCAAACTTACTCTCGTATGTATGTAGTATTAATGTGTAAAAGAAAAGTGAACAAGAAACAGTTGTTCGCTAATCACAGAAAAGGGTTTTAACTATATTCAATAAAACAAATGTCTTTAAATAGACTTACAAGTAACAAGCACGTGAGTAATGAACATGTCAAAGAAATTCCCACAGAATAGGAATATACCCACAACCAACTAACCTATGACTTATTCTCCTAAACTCTCTCCACACGTGAAAGAACACGTAATTATAAACTTAATTTAATACTAAATATTAAATATAAAGTAGCTCCATGCATTAACCACGTTTGCATCTGATTTACTTGCTCAAAACTCTTGACCACGTCCAACCAAAACCTGTTGAACATTTGACTCGTGAACCAATAATCAGCTAACCGTTTGAACCGTGATCCGATAACGTGCTAGCCGTGTGACCCGTGAACCGTAACTAACCGATTAATCCAACAATCACCCCCTTAATCGGTTTGTTTACACCCGTCACTTACAGCACCGAACCACCATTTTTTTCATCCTGAACCATCTCGACTTCTACCGGACACTTGACCTCAACCGCGGACACGCCCAAAGCCTTCTCGGTTCAACCCGAATACAAACTCGCTACACTTGTAACATGTCACATGGCATCACGCTGGAAACGTTCACTAACATCTTGACTCATCACAGATCAACGACCTCTACCCGGTCACATCCGAGTCACCCGATTTGAACTCCAACGCCATTATCTTGACACCCATACCTTTTCCTGATCAAACTTGTTCCAAGAGGCTTCCCCACCGACCAAGAAAACAAAGCCATCCGCTTATTACGTTTTCTTTCAACTGCTAAACGAAGCAAATCCAAAGCCACCTGCTTTGACGGATCTTTTACGCCCGTTTATCACGCAACACGCCGGTCTCCTCTTATCACGAAACAACACGATCAAGGCACCTGCGAAACCTGCTGTTGTCACCGGATATATACCAATTGCTCAAACCCGCAACTAATAACCGAACAGCCGTGAATCATCTTTCTTTCATTACCGCTAACAGCTACGAACACCGATGTTCATCACGGTCACCCCCGTCATCTCAACCTGTTCTTACCCGAAACAACGGCTAACCCGAACACCATAACGTCTTCGTCTTCCGCTGTTAAACAGCCCCGAAACAACACCGAAAACTGATGTCGATCACCCCGTTGTCTAAACCGGTACGTCTACCACAACAACGGTTGACCCGAAACATCTTTCTGTTTCCGTCTAACGATGCAACAAGTTTCGAACAGCCACCTGCTGTCCAGAACAACCTGTTTTCCTGCTGCGTTTGCCCCGCAACAACGTGCTACACCCTTTTCACGAAACCGACTCTCAAACCGGCCTTCTACGTCTTCACGAGCCCTAGGCTCTGATACCAAATGTTGGTTCAGGTCCCTCACTAATTACACACTCAAACTTACTCTCGTATGTATGTAGTATTAATGTGTAAAAGAAAAGTGAACAAGAAACAGTTGTTCGATAATCACAGAAAAGGGTTTTAACTATATTCAATAAAACAAATGTCTTTAAATAGACTTACAAGTAACAAGCACGTGAATAATGAACATGTCAAAGAAATTCCCACAGAATAGGAATATACCCACAACCAACTAACCTATGACTTATTCTCCTAAACTCTCTCCACACGTGAAAGAACACGTAATTATAAACTTAATTTAATACTAAATATTAAATATAAAGTAGCTCCATGCATTAACCACGTTTGCATCTGATTTACTTGCTCAAAACTCTTGACCACGTCCAACCAAAACCTGTTGAACATTTGACTCGTGAACCAATAATCAGCTAACCGTTTGAACCGTGATCCGATAACGTGCTAGCCGTGTGACCCGTGAACCGTAACTAACCGATTAATCCAACATCGTTGATTTGTTTTGTTCTTCTCGAATGTATCTCGGATATGATATTATTATTAATATTATGATTCTATGTTCGGATTGATTATTATTATCATATTATGCATGTTGTTTTTGTTATGTTAGTTCGATCTCATTGTTCTTTTGTTGATCTAAATTTTGATGTTATCAGAAAATATATAATCCGTTCGTTGATAATGAGCGTGGATATATTTTTGAGTTACTTATTTGGAACGCATCCTTTTTAATTCTGAATGAAAGGTGTGCTCTAAGAACATAAAAATTAGATGATTTAGATAAAACAATCTCATTTTTACGTTTATTCAAACTTTTAATCTAAACATCCTATTTATATTTAGCCTGTTTTTTTAATGTAATTGGTTAAGTCAAATTTTTGTTAAAGTGAATGTCTGCAATTGTTGGTACAGCGTTTAATTTATCATATTTATATACTATTAATTTGTAACATGTGTATGCATATTTGGTTGTAAATTATGCTTGTTGTACCTTGATCAAATACAATTTGTAACATGTGTATGCATCTTTGGTTGTAAATCATGCTTAAATGTGTGTACCTTGATCAAATACAATTTGTAACTTGTGTATGCATCTTTGGTTGTAAATTATGCTTAAATGTTTGTACCTTAATCAAATAATTTGTATATATGTTTGGTTGTAAATTGTGTTTATGTGGTTGTACCTTAATCAAATAATTCTTTCATTACCTAACAAAATTCAATTAGTTTTGTATGCATGTATGGTTGTAAATTGTGCTTAAGTGGTTGTGCCCTAATCAAATAATGGTTTCATTATCTTACCATGTTCAATCGGTTTGATCCATTCAAATTTGTGTTGTTTTATTTGTAAATTATTATTATTTATAATAATCTAATTAATTTAGCCAAAATCTTATATAAATATAAATTGCAACATATTGATGTAATGGTTGTTGTAATATATGCATTATGGTTTGTATAGTGTTAATGATATATATTATATACATATTACGATGAACCTGTCAAACGGGAAAAATAGACGCGGGTTCATCGTAACGCACGAGTCCTAGATCAACTTATTTATTTTATTCTATGTTTTACGATTGCCTTAACTTCAGTTTCGGTGGTCGCTGGCAGTAGTGTGGCATTAGTACTCGCCTCGCCGCAACGCGGGGGTGCTTAATACTAGTTATTATTAAATAGGAAAAAAATAGAAAAACATGTTCGATCGATGTAAAATGGGTATAAGGAAACAACATAATTCTTGGAGCAATATCCTCTTCTCCATCAAGTCTTTTATGTACAATTATTTAGTCAATAGTAGCCATGTTTAGAGGAGCAATTATCTCCTTAGTCGTTGTCATTGTTTTGTATATAAAGAGGTTGTACAGGAATGTAAAAATCAAGTTGAACCATTGCAATCTAATATGGTATCAGCCTAAAACAAAACAAAGATCCTTTCTTCCTAGCTTTTCCCCTTTCCTTCTTCCTGTTCCTGTTTCGGTCGCATCCTTCTTCCCTTTCATGGCTGCCGAAACTCAATCCATTCCCCTCCATTCCCTTAGTCACCTTATTAACATCAAATTAACCTCCTCAAACTATCTCACATGGGAGAAACAAATTACTCCGGTCCTTTCGTATCTCAAACTTTCCGACCATATTACCGGCAACAACTCTCCTCCTTCCCAAACCATAACCTCTGATAACAAAACTGTCCTGAATCCTGACTTCATTGCTTGGCAACTTGCCGATCAAAAAGTCCTTCTTCTCATTAACTCTACCCTAACCGAAGAAGCCATGGCCGAAACTATAGGTCATACCACGGCCAAAGCCGTTTGGAAAGCCCTCGCCGATGCCTATAGCAACTCCTCTATTAAACAAATCCACACCCTCAAAGACTCCCTCGAACCCTTAAAAAAGGAACAACTTCGGTTTCGGAATTTGGTCGAAAATTTAAAGCCTTGGCCAACCAACTTGCGGCTATTGGACACCCCATAAGCGACGAAGACAAACATCATTGGTTCCTATGTGGACTCGGCCCTTCGTTTGAAAATTTTTCAACCTCTCAACGAACCATTCGTCCGGCCCCATCATTTCGTGATCTCTTGGCTAACGCCGAGAATCAAGAAATGTTTGTCCAACAATTACATGGTTCTCAATCCCCTCAAGCCGCCTTCTATGCCCACCCGAACAAACCTTCTCACAACCGTTCTTCTTCCTCTCGTGGAAGAGGTCGCGCCTCTGCCTCACGAGGTCGATCCTCTTCCTACACCAAACGGCCTCCTCATTGCCAACTTTGTCGCGAAACCGGTCATTATGCGAGTAATTGTCCTCAACTCGCCTCCTTTGCCCAAAAATCGGTCCCTATTGATGCAAATCTCGCCAAGGCATTTCATGCCCAATGCAATATAGCATCCGATTCTCCGGACTGGACCACTGATTTAGGTGCTACAACACATATGTTACCCTCCACTCATGGTTTAAATAATTCAAAATCTCACAATGGTAGCCTTCGTGTTACCTTTGGAAATGGAAAATCATAACCCATTACTCATATTGGGAACACTAAATTAAAGAAATCCATAACTTTACAAAATGTCTTAGTTGTTCCTAATTTAACAAAAAATCTACTCTCAATTAGTAGGTTAACAAATGATTCTCCGGTTGATGTTTTGTTTTCTAACGATTTTTTCCAAATTCAGGACCGAAAAACAGCGGAGGTTCTAGCTAAAGGCACGTGCGAAAATGGTCTTTGTGTTCTCACCCAAGGTCACAAGTCTCTCGTTGCTGCACTTTCTGCATCCCACTTGCGCGCACCATTCAATAAATGGCATAGTCGATTAGGACATGTTTCTTTTGATACAATTTCCACTTTAAATAAACTTGGTCGTGTTTTTGTTACCTCTATATTACCCAAACCAGGATTATGTGAATCTTGTGAATTATCAAAAGCAAAACACCTATCATTTATTGAATATCCAAAACACGCATAACATGTTCTAGGCTTAGTCCATTGTGACCTTTGGGGACCCACACCCGTGCCTTCCAAGGATGGTTATCGGAACTATGTTATTTTTATCGATGACTATTCCCGTTTCATTTAGTTCTATCCATTAAAAGAAAAATCTGAATTTTTTTACCATACTCACCATTTTCTTAACTTTTGTTCAAAACCAATTTTCAACAAATGTTAAAGTTTTTCAAAGTGATGGTGGCACCGAATTCACCAATCATCAGGTTCAAACATGTTTTCAACAACAAGGCATACATCATAGATTGTCATGCCCTCACACACCCGAACAAAATGGTAGCGCCGAACGGAAGCACCGCCACATCACCGAAACGGGTCTTGCCATGATGTTCAATGCCAATGCCCCACCCACCTTTTGGTTTGATGCTTTGACTTCCGCTACCTACATTATCAATCGTCTACCCACAAAACTTCTAGACGACAAATCACCAATTGAAATCCTGTTCAATTAACCACCCACTTACTCAAACATACGTATTTTTGGTTGTAATGTTTTTCCCTACCTTAGAGACTATACAAAAAATAAACTTCAACCAAGAAGCACCCCTTGCATATTCATTGGTTATAGTCCTAAGTATAAAGGTTTTCGATGTCTTGAACCATCATCGGGTCATGTCTACACAACTCGCCATGCAAAATTTGATGAAGATGTTCTACCTTTTCACAAAAATCCTACAGCTACTAATACTACCGATTTACCTATCACCAATTTTGAGGAACAAATACCCACTCCTACCACTCATCCCACTCCCTCACTAACCACCACAACATCATCAAACCCCCCCCCCACTTCGTGCCTACCTATCTGTGACATTTCTCTCAACCCAACACCCCAACCATTACCCATTAATCTCAACACCCCAATCCAAAGCCCACCAAATTCACCCGCTTCCAGTCCATCCACCTCCACACATTCCAGCCCACAATCCAATAACCCCCCTTCGGCTCCCACACCTACCGCTCCCTCCAGCCCATTTACAGCCCAATTGCCTCCCACTCCATCATCCGCCCCAACCCCATTAACAGACTCCCTCATTCCACCTCCTTCAAAACAAGCCCATCAACAACCACCTCAACACTCACCAACCGCACCCTCTACATCTACCCAAACCATCAACTCCCATCCCATGATCACTCGTGCAAAGGATGGCATTTTCAAACCAAAACATTTTCCACACCTTGCTCAACTCACCACTCATCCTCTACATCACTCTCTATTTTTCTTCTCATATTCCAAAAGGCATCAAAACCGCTCTCAAAAATCCCAAATGGATTCAAGCAATGCATGACGAACTCAAAGCCCTTCATGCTAATCAAACTTGGAATCTTGTTGCTCGCCCTACTAGCACCAACATCATTGGCTCCAAATGGATTTATATAATCAAATACAAATCCAACGAATCTATTGATCGCTACAAAGCACGACTTGTAGCTCAAGGGTTCACACAAATATCGGGGCTCAATTTCTCTCACACCTTTAGTCTCGTTGTCAAATCTTCCACCATCCGGGTGGTTCTTAGTCTCGCCACCATCAACAATTGGACTCTTCGTTAATTAGACATCAATAATTCATTCCTAAATGGTCACCTCACCGAAACCATTTTCATGGAACAACCTCCGGGTTTTGAAGACTCTAACCGACCCAACCATGTGTGTAAACTAAACCGTGCTCTATATGGTTTAAAACAAGCACCTCGTGCTTGGTTCCAACAATTAAGTTCTTTCCTTCTTAATCGTGGTTTTCAAAACAGTCGAACCGACACATCTTTGTTCATTTACAATCACCAAGGTATCTTAATTTATCTTCTTGTTTATGTTGACGACATCATTCTCACCGGGAACAATGAAAAGTTCATCCACAACTTCACATCTTGCCTAAACAAGGAATTCAAAATAAAGGACCTTGGCTCACTAAATTTTTTTCTTGGTCTCGAAGTTCATCACACAAAATCGGGTCTTTTTCTAAATCACTCCAAATATGCTCATGACATACTCACCCGAGCCGGTTTAATTGACTCCAAACCTGTTTCCACTCCTTTAACATCCAAAGACATTTTCACCTCCGAAGGCAAACCATTTCATGACCCCACTTTTTTATCGCTCCCTTGTAGGTGCTCTGCAATATCTCACCATCACTCGTCCTGATCTCTCTTATGCCGTAAATCAAGCTAGCCAATTCCTTCAAACTCCCACAACCACTCACATCCAGCTAGTTAAAAGGATTCTTCGTTATGTTAAGGGCACTTTAGCACATGGTTTAACATTTGATCGTCCACCTAACACTACTTTATTAGGTTTTTCAGATGCAGATTGGGCTCGATGTATTGACATAAGAAAATCCACTTATGGCTATTGCATCTACTTAGGAGGAAACTTGGTCTCTTGGAGCGCCAAAAAGCAACCAACAGTGTCAAGATCCAGCTGTGAGTCTGAATATAGAGCAATGGCAAATACGGCAGCAGAAATTATTTCGTTAACTAATCTTCTTCGGGAAATTCATGCTCTTCCACCAGGTCGCCCGACACTCTTATGTGACAATAAAAGTGCTTTGTTCTTAAGTCAAAATCCAATTTCTCACAAACGAGCAAAGCATATTGACATCGACTATCATTTTGTCCGTGAATTAGTAACCGAGGGAAGCTTCACACTAAATTCATCTCGATAGACAAACAAGTCACCGATATATTCACCAAGAGTTTACCAAAACCGTCATTTGAAAGATTTCGCACAATGCTTCGTCTTGGACCTCCACCAACTTGCATTGACGGGGGGTATAAGGAAACAACATAATTCTTGGAGCAATATCCTCTTCTCCATCAAGTCTTTTATGTACAATTATTTAGTCAATAGTAGCCATGTTTAGAGGAGCAATTATCTCCTTAGTTGTCATCATTGTTTTGTATATAAAGAGGTTGTACAGGAATGTAAAAATCAAGTTGAACCATTGCAATATAATAATAGGGAACTAATTAATATGTACGTGCTTAGTATTAAGGATAATTTTATATTTAAAATCAAGAGTATTTTAATTCTTTTTAAGATTCTTTTCAATCTTATTATTTGGTTCACAGAGAACAAAAATTTCCAAATATTGCTTCAAATTTGTTTGTGGATTATTATGGTCTATCGCGTATTTATAATCATTGGCGGATTACCACAGCCGATCTACTGCGTTTAATAAACAATCAACAAGCGTTCACAGATTACCGTGGTCTACAGAGATTAATACATCGTTTACAACCATTCGCGGATTACAACTGTCGAGGATGATTAATATACATTTTTTATGCGTGTTGAGTGCGATATATTTTTATTGATATTTTAAGCTCATTTTACACATTAGTCAAGTTTTAAATTTATAAAACACGATATTCTACTAACACTAAACACACACTTGGGCAAGTGCACCCATCGTGAACGTAGTATAGCATTGGTAAGATACCGAGGTCGTCCAAGGACACAAGAGCTTTTAATACCGGTTTATCCTCAACGTCTAATCAAACTAAAATTTTTGAGAAAAGGTTTTAAACATGAACATTAAAAACTAAAAATGCAGAAATAAAAATAAAATAAAAACAGATAGACAAGATGAATCCTTTTAAGTATCCTTTGATGATTTTTGCACTTTCGGACTTTTTAAGAGATTATCTTAGTTATAGTAGTAGGCCCCTCTTTTGAAGGTGGCGTTACCCTCAACCCAGTGGTTTGAGTCAGCAAGGATACAATCCCAAAGGGTCGGAATATTGAAAGATAATTAATTAAGTTATTAATGCGAAAAGTGGTAGGCCCCTCTTTTGAATGTGACGTTACCCTCGGCTAAGTGGTTTGAGTCAGCAGGGATACAATCCCAAGTAGTCGGGTTAATGTATTAATAGTAGTTTACATATGAGGGGGTCAAGCCATTCGCACCCCCGTCATCCAATACCATTGGGTATTGAAGGAGGTCCTAGTAAGCTTGACCCAGGTCCTTGTAGGATCTATACACTGAACAAGGCAAGAACCTTACTAAACCATTCCCTTAACCCCCGACCAGGTAGCCAACATACCTCTATATAGACCGTAGAGATATGAATGGTGTAAATCTTTTACTTTATATAGACAGTAAAGTAATGCCAAGACACCACGGACAAATGATAAAGAAAATTCACCTTCAACATAAGAAACTAGTTATTATAGTCATTAATACAAAACCAAATAAAAAGTGCCGAAAGATTAAAAATCAAAAGTAATACATCCCTTTCTCTTCCTTCATAAATTGCATTTGTCAGCACAGGGCTCCACACGGCTCGTGATCGCTGGGCACGGCCCCGTGGGCAGAAGTGTATCTATACTACCAATATTTTGTAAGATTCTGCGTATCTTAGCGTTGACCACGCCCCGTGCTGAGCTGGGCATGCCCCCATGGTGGGCGTAGAAGCTTCCACATCTTTGTCCTTTCCACATACACCTGACCACGCCCTCGTGTCCAGTGGGCACGACCCGTGGTCAGTTTTCTGTTTCTTATTTTTCCTTTTGGGGATGCTGTCGAGGGGTCGGGCATGTCACGTTTATTCCTTTTCTTTGTATTTATGTTGGTTTTTGCTGCATATTTGTTCCTTTTGCTCGTTTAAGCTCATTTGGTCCTGTAAATTCAAAAAGAAGACAAAAACACACTTTTTCCAACATTAGTACTAAAAAGGGGTTAGTTTTATGTCTCATTTGATGTAATTTATATGTTGCGTTTTGCACACATCAAATACCCCCACACTTGAATCTTTGCTTGTCCTCAAGCAAAACTCTTTATTATGTGGCTTACACACCCAAATGGAATGGGTAGAAGAGAAGTTTTGGGCTTGTGTTGAGTGTCGGGAATCCAAGATCTTTATTGGGTTTTATTTTTATTCTATTTACAATCCTATTCGTTATGATTTATTTAGAACGTTTCATAAGAGAAATTACTTATTTGGGCATAACATGCCTCTTTAAAATTCCATTTATTTACACGTTCACATACCTCACGGGAGATCACTTGACACTCGGCCGAAGATGTATTTTTGTGAAACACTCGAGACCGGCATGAAACTTACTTCTACCATATGCTTGCCAAGCAATCAATCCTCCTCCTTTTTAACTATGAACCTTCGTAAATATCAAGAGGACTTTGGGAAAGGGTTAGGCTTGGGCTAAGGGTAGATGGTTTTGGTTAGTGGTTAGTAAAAAGGGCTAAATGCGTAAAAAGCGTTGGTCGTCGTAAAAAAATTTGTTTTTGTGACTTTTACTCAAACTAAGCATGTCACACCCCAACTGATGGCGGAAACATCGGGGTGCGGCACTAAGCGTTCAGATTGCTCATGAGTTTCCATAACACTAATAGTTTCAATAGTAATTAAATTGATTCAATGCAAAATTGTCTAAACATCATAAATCCACAATCACATAACATCAAAACATCATCATAGTTTCAAGAGTTTCTATATTAGCTAAGTGTAGTTTCTAAGCTTCATCCTAGCTTGTTTCAAGAATCCTAGCATCCCGTCAGCCTGCAACATGTATTAAAATAGAGTCAGTACAAAAATGTACCGGCGAGTATACAAGTTTGAGTATATAGCATAATAGATTCAAAAGACTCATATCCACAATGTAAATGATAACAAATAGTTTCAGCCGTGCTAGTGTTCGCAGTCCAAGTGATAGCCCAAGTGTCCAAATGCTTTGGTGTTTTCCCAAGAATCAAGGAAAACTAGAATCCTCCTAACAATACCCCCGAGAATAATGGGGAGGTGCATCTTCCTATAGCGCTACTATTGTTAAGGCGGAACTACACACTCTGGATTAAATGTTCACATAGCACAAAGAATCAATAATCACAAGTTTCACAAGTTTCACATACACATAGGATAGAGTTTAGATTCCAAAAGTTTCAAGTATCATAGTTTATTAGAATACATGTTGCATCCCAAAGTTTAAAACAAAAAGGGATCAAGTATACTCACAGTGATTGCTTAACAGATTAACTGTTATTGGCTCAAAGGGAGCTCTTTATGTTTAGCCTAATTAGATTACAACAGGTAAGTGTCTGATAAACAACGAGATTGCGCAAAGTGTCGGATCACAACGGATAGGATGGCTGTTGGATCGGACGGCAGTCCGATCGGATTGCCATTCGATCAGAGTGACTTAGGTATGTGGGGGACGGATTGCCATCTGATCGGATGGTCATCCGAACGGATGGCCATTCGATCGAATGGTCATTCGATCCAAGTATTGAGATTCCAAAAGTTTTGCCAAGTGTTCAACTCAAGTTCCCTCGATCGGATGGTTATTCGATCGGACGATAGTTCGATCGGATTGCCATTCGACCACTGAGGTTTCCAAAGTTTCAAGTTTCTGAAAAAGTTTCTAAGTGTTGAAAGGTTTCAAGGCTCTTGTCACTTCGATCGGATGGCAGTTCGATCGGACGGCAGTCCGATCGGAGTGCCATTCGATCCAAAGTTCCAAGGTTTTAAAGATTCAAAGTTTCAAAGTGACTAATGTTACGAGGCAAGTGTCACCTGATCGGATGGCAGTTCGATCGGATGGCTATCCGATCGGATTGCCATTCGATTGAGTTGTCCTTGTCCCGTTCATAACCTTGTAAAGCTTCTAAGTTTCTGATTTGACGGTGACGACACGGTACGTCTTGAGACAACGGTAAACACATCATTGTTCAGCCGGTCTGATCGGATGGGAATCACCCCAATCCGATCAGTCGTCTGTTCATGACGGTGCTTATGTCGGAATCCGTACTCCGGTCATCTTCTCCAGCAACAATCCATTTCCAAGCCAACTTCAGACTAATCATCAAGTCTATAGTCCGTTTGGGTCCGGATTCCACCGTTTTAAGTAAAAGTTTTAAGAACAAGATGAAGGAAAAGTATAAGTTTTAGCTGAAAAGTCCAGTTTTAGTAAAGATTCAGCGTAGAAACCCATGAAATTCCTTAGATCTGAGCTAGAATGACATCACACAACAGTTTGTACAAACCGCCATGATGACCTCATCCTCGAGGCTCAAATCTCAGAGATTTCACGGTGAAAAGTGAGATTTCAAAGGAGAATCTTGTAGAGAATAGCGTGTAGATCAAATATGTACAAGAATCTAGTGTAAAACGTACCGAAATCGCCGAGAAATGGAAGAAAAGAGGGAGTGCGTGCGTCTGGTTTGAAGGAGGCTGTCACATCAGTGAGAAATGATGTGACAGGTCCTATTTATAATGTGTGAGAGGGGTGAAGGTGGTGTGGTTGTGGATCGGATGGCACTTCGATCGAATGGCCCTCCGATCGGATGGTCATCTGATCGGATTGCCATTCGGCCAATCCCATCCTTTCCACTTCACCGTTTTTGATTCGTTTTGCGAGTTAGATCAAGCGTTGCATTGCGTATTGTAGTATAATAGTATCACATAACTAGATTATATCATTAACACATTAGTTTCCAAGTTTCATAGTTTTCGCCAGTGACAAGTCTCCAGCCTCTCGTTCAACAAAGTCTCAAGTCTCACGAGTCTCAAGAGTCAAGCACCAAAGTATCAAGAGTCAAGAATCTAGATTCCAAGTATCAAAAATCATAGCTTCCAAGTATCAAGTATCAAGAATCATAGTTTCCAAGTATCAAGTATCAAGAATCATAGCTTCCAAGTATCAAGTATCAAGAATCATAGTTTCCAAGTATCAAGTATCAAGAATCATAGCTTCCAAGTATTAAGTATCAAGAATCCTAGTTTCCAAGTATCAAGTATCTAGAATCATAGTTTCCAAGTATCAAGTATCAAGAATCAGAGTGTTAAATACCAAGAATCAAGATTCAAGTATCAAGAATCTAGTATTTAAGAATCAAGTCTCATAGCATAAGATTCACCAAGTAACAAAAGTATCAAGAATCACATAGTTTAGGGACTAAAAGTGTCAAATAGATAAAAGTCTAGGGATGCAGGCGTTACAGTCTCCCCTCCTTTAGGAGATTTTGTCCCCAAAATCTAGGAAGAAGACTACTCGAAGAGCTGCGGATACTTGGTCTTCATCTCACTTTTCAATTCCCAAGTGAATTCGGCGCCACGCTTTCCTTTCCATCGAACCTTGACTATGGGAATTTTGCTGCGTCTCAGTCGCTTGACACCTTGATCCATGATTTCGACCGGTTTCTCCACAAAGTGTACAGCTTCATTTATTTGCAAGTCTTCAAGGGGAACCTGTAATTCCTTGTCGGCTAAGCATTTACGTAGGTTATATACGTGGAACACTGGATGCACATTGTTTAATTCTTGTGGCAGGTCGAGTCTGTACGCCACCTTGCCAATCCTTTCGAGTATCGTGAAAGGACCCACATAGCGAGGAGTGAGCTTTCCCTTCTTACCAAAATGAACTACTCCCTTCCAGGGAGATACCTTGAGAAGAACTCGGTCACCAACATCAAATTCCAGAGGCTTGCGCCTTTTATCAGCATAGGTCTTTTGTCTGCTCCTAGCCTTGATCAAGTTATCACGGATCTGAAGAATCTTATCCGTTGTCTCTTGAATGATTTCAGGGCCAGTAAATTGCTTGTCACCAACCTCATGCCAACTGAGAGGAGATCGGCACTTGCGACCATATAAGGCTTCTAAAGGAGCCATCTGAATACTGGAATGATAGCTGTTGTTGTACGAGAACTCAATCAATGGTAAATGTACATCCCAGTTACCACCAAAGTCGATGACACAAGAATGGAGCATATCCTCTAGGGTCTGAATGGTTCGCTCGGTCTGCCCATCCGCTGGGGATGAAAGGCCGTGCTAAGATTCAAATGAGAACCCAGAGCGGATTGAAAGGTTTGCCAAGGACGTGAAGTAAAACGACCATCACGGTCCGAGATTATGTCAAGAGGTATGCCATGACGACATATAATCTCATCGGTGTAGATTCGAGCAAGTTTCTCCACTTTATAATCTTCACGAATAGGAAGAAAGTGGGCTGATTTGGTTAAACCATCAACAATCACCCAGATACTATCATGACCAGTAGGTGTACGGGGTAGTTTAGTAATAAAGTCCATAGTGATGCTATCCCATTTCCAAACTAGGATTTCGGGTTGCTCTAAGAGTCCAGAAGGACGTTGATGTTCAGCCTTAACCTTCGTACAAGTAAGGCATTTAGAAACATATGTAGCAAAGTCCTTCTTCATACCGGGCCACCAATAAGTCATACGCAAGTCATGGTACATCTTATCGGCGCCTGGATGAATAGAGTATCGAGACTTGTGAGCCTCATTCATAATGAGCTCACGGAGGTTAACGCGATCTGGCACCCATATGCGATTGAGGTAGTATTGAAGTCCATCAGACTTGGTTTCGAGTTGATCCATACTAGCACCACGTATTTCCACAAATAGATTCCCTTCATTAGCTGACGAATACCGAGCTTCACGAATACACGCAGGGAGATCACTAGAGACACGAATAGCCTTGACATGAGTTTTACGACTAAGAGCGTCGGCCACTACATTCGCTTTGCCAGGATGATAGCGAATGTCGCAGTCGTAGTCGTTAAGCAATTCCACCCAATGCCTCTGTCACATGTTCAGTTCCTTTTGGTTAAAGATATGTTGAAGGCTCATGTGCTCGGTGAAAATGTGACACCCATGACGAAACCAGGTACACCCTAAACGGTCCAAAACTGTAAAGCACACTTAACACTTTAACTGCGCGAAAACCCTAAAAACATGTGTGACTTATATGCTTGATTAAATGATATCTGTTATGTCTCGGAGGAATACGAGAACACGTTATAAGTGACATGACACTAATAAGGGCCCATGGTGTGAAGTCGGTGTCCTTAGACTTTAAACACGTGTTAAACCGGAGCTTTCCGTTTAACAGTGCACTAAACCTTTGACGTTGATTATTAGGTTATCTGTTGGGATTGAACCCTATCAGAGGAACAGATAATTAGAGCCAAAAATGATTCACAACAGTGGATCCATCATAAGCAGTAGTTTACACCAGGCTTTCCCCTTGAAAGTGTTTATAACATCTGATGTCCTCAATCCACTGACCATATACAACAGCTGCTGTCCTTCAAACTGTTGATGAAGCCCTGAAGACTGTTAAGGATTAAACACTGCTGTTCAATCTACTGCTATGAGACAAGCACTGCTGGATATATCAAGTCACATCAGTGGAAGGATTCAGCAGTAGTTCAGTTTGTCTTTATGTAATGTATTGTAATAACAGTTGTTAGCATAACAGTACTTGTATAGATCAGATGTTAGAGGTTGTTAGGTTGTTAGATGTCACTTTCATGGTGACGTCAGCTAAGATGCTTCAATGGTTTGATTTGCCTATAAATGGAACAGTACACTGTACTGTTACATTTGATTGACTGAGTGAGTCTATCTCCTCCAATCCTTTCATCTTGTGCGATCAACCAGGGAGCATCAGGCTGAGGGGGAGTTTTGTTGTAAGCATGCATTGTAATCTTTTGATTTGATTTGAAATCTTTCGACCTAATGAAAAGCATGTGTTTATCAGAACTATTCTCCCTTTTGATTGTGTTTATAAAGTTTGTTTCCATTTCCGCTGCACTTTACATTATTTCATATTCTTTCATTGTTCAAATTATACAAACAAACACAATCATGAGAGCCACTGATCCTAACAGTTGGTATCAGAGCTTGGACAGTCAAATTCGATCTAACAATCAATTTGACATAACAGTTCAGCTCAAAATTCATTGATGCTAAGGTTAATCGTATTTACTTGAAAAACAGAGTAACGAGTGATCACGATCAAAGTGTTATTAAAAAACTCTGTAAAACAACCAAGATGTCATAAGACACACAAACTTCACATAACAAGTGATGTCATACATAAAACACCTATAGTTTTCAGATCTGAAAATATGTCTGATAACTATGGTATAATTATTTTCTTTATAAAATTGATTTCAATTGTTGTTATGAAATTTTGTGCTGTATCCATCATGTTTGCCGCTAAAGTATGTACCTCAAGTCGACAAAAACCTATGTTCGTAAAAACATTAGTGTTTTTGTTAACATAAAAAGAGGGAAATTAAAACTTTAGTTATTAGATCTTATGTGTTGAAAAACAGGTTGGGAATCCTGTTAAAAAGGACCAAATCAACTTTGTTAAAAATACATTAAGAAAATCAGGTGTTAAAATAGTCCAAATCATATGTAATGTTAGATTTGACATAAGCATGAACAAATATGACCAGATCTCTCAAAACATTGCTGCAAAATGATTCTGGAATAAGTATTCCTTCAATAAAACCTCCCAGTGAGTATTTCAGTACTTATGAATGGGAAGGGTAAAAAGGGAAGAAGAAAAATCACAAAAACTCAAAAGTGTGTTTATCTCAAAACTTTTGAAGTCAAAGGAAAAGAACATAAATGTAAAACACTTAAGAGTCCAAAATTGGGTGAACAATGGTCATCAAGCAACTGTGTGCATTCATTAATTCAGGAAAGTTCAGGTAACAATAGTATCACCAGTGATTAAACTTACAAGAGGACTAGACAAGTTTTTCAGAGCCATCACATGGTAACAAAGTCTATAACCGGACTTTCAAAACTTATGTGAACATGCCTCCTCATTTTTGCAATCAATTAACAAGAAAATGGTCTCAAACAAGTGGTTATTACAATTTCAAATCACTGACCATTTTCATATAACTTCAGAGTGATGTGATTATGAGTTTAATTAGAAAATTTACCAGATCCTGTTTGATGCTGTTTTCAGAAAAAAAAACTTTTAATTATTTTTCTTGAAAAAGTTTTTCTCAAATAAAACATGATATATTATTCTTTATTTTTCTTCAAGAGTGATATATTTTGTACTTTTACTTGTTTTTTATAGCAAAAGTTTCAAACACCTGTCAGGATATAGAACCCTTATTTTTGGTTATATTATCCTTGAAAATAGGTCAAAAGGAAATGGTACAAGTGTCAAGGTCATGTCAAACTCAAGTTTGTTTTAACACAGATCAGAGATTGATTGCTAACAGACCTTAAAATACTTGGTATTCATGTTCTAATTTAAATATTATGACACAAAATGAGTAGCCATAGTAAAAAGGTTTCCATCATCTGGGGTACTAAACCACTGTCAGTAATCTATAAAAGCTTCAAAACTTGTAATAGACATGTGGCAAAACCTTGAATGCAAATTCCTGTAAAAACTGCTGACATTTTAAACTTGACAATTTGCATCTAAAACGTATTTTGTTGAAGATAGCAATCTTGCAGATATTTCATAATCACCATCAACAGATGTTGAACTTGATATTGTGGTTTCACAAGTCAAAGTCATTTCTTTCATCAAAGCAGCAGATGTTCAAAACAGTTGTCGAAAGCCTATCCACTGTTGCACTAACAGTTGCTGACATATTAGCCCTCAAATCCTTACCATTACCTTACTTCTAATCACTGTTCTGTTCAAACATCTGTTTCCTAAATGCTGTCCACTGCTGAAAGTCAACCCCTGTTCTTTCATTTCTTGGTAATCACTGTTGTTCAAAATCAGTGTTTTATTCACTGATAGTTAAAATCATCCACTGTCTTCACTTTGACCGTTGATATTTGCTTCATCAGTGGTCAGTTCTTATCCATCAGATCTTTGTAACCGCTACCATGTCAGCATTCACTTTTTCTCTTATAAACCCTGATCAAAACCCCCAAACAGGGTTTTACACTGTCGAATTGAATTCCAAAATTCTTTTCTCAAAAGCAGTTTCCATCCTTCCGTCTCAAATCATTCTTCGTTCTTCTTTATCAAAATGACAAAATCAAAATCAAAATCATCCTCATCTTCCAAAAAGGTCACTCAAAAGGCCGCTGAACCCATTGAAATCCCATACAAAGCACCTCACAACTACTTGGGTCTACTGACAAAACCCACTACCACCAGAATCTTCGATTCCATCATTGACACCCTTGTAGCTTCAAAGTACAAAACATTGTTGACTGCTGATGCTCCTATTTACGAACAAACCCAGAGAGAATTTTGGAAAAATGCCACACTTGAGTATCAAGGTGACACAGTTATAGCCATTCATTCTTCCATAAAGGGCAAAAAGATCCAAATCACTCCACAATCCATCTCGGAGGTCTTTGAACTCAATGATCAGCAAGGTAAAACTTCTTTTCCTAAAAATGAGTTAAAAACTGATTTTCTGGAAAGAGGGTATGGTGCGGAAATGAAAAGGGACACCTTACAAAAAGGCTTCTTCCCTTCTGCACCAAGGTTTTTATTCCATACCCTTTTGATGTGTGTCTCAAATAAAATAACTGCTTTTAATGAAATACCATCAAAGATCCAAAACCTGGGCTTTGCTATCTTACACAATGAAAATTTTAACTATTCCCAGGAGATCTTTGATGATTTGGTAAAAAAATGTTGATAGCAAATCATTTCTACTTTTTCCAAGGTTTTTAAGCTACTATTTTAAACAAAAATTCGGAAAGGAGAATGAAAATTTACTCATCCAAGGTGAATCCTTTCAAATACATGGTTTAACATCTGAAACATTCACTAGAATGTTAACACCTGCAAAAACACAAGCAAAGGTGCCTGAGCAGACTTTAGCTGCTACCACTGCTCCTCAGGTATCTGCTGCTGAGCCCACTGCTCCAGGTGATCATAGTAGCACACCCACTGCTATGAAACCCACACCTGCCATTACCAAAAAGCCTAAAAAGAAATCATCTAAAAAGCTCCCCAAACCTACTAAAAAGGCAACTATGGAAGATGAGATCCTAGAGCCACTTCCAGTGATAACACAAATGTCACCAAAAGCCACTGCTGCTACTTCCTCACAGTAGATGGAAGAAAGATCTCCACCCTTGCCTCAAACTCCTCCTGCATCCTCACAAAAGGATCAGGTTGTAAGCACCGAGACCCCAGATTATGAAGCTCTGGATCCAATTGGATCCATCTTCCTCAGTCCTGATCCCAAGGACATGTCTCTTTCAACACCCATATCTTCACCCCTCTCATTACCACAATCCATACTACCCTTGTTGCATCCAGTTGCTATAGCTCAGACACAAACCAGTTCCTCTCAATCACCTATCACTGAGAGTACACTCCCACAAGTGACTGGGTCTGATGTTTATACTTCTGCTACCCCAGCAACAATTGAGGAGGTTACACTGCAGGAGTTACAAGTAATTCATGTCAGTAGTTCAAGTGGAGCAGCAACTACAAGTGTTGGATCAACAGATCTACATTTTTCCAGTTGTTTCATCAATCAGACTCCCTTGAAGGCAATTCCTTCTATAGCACCTCTGATAACCACTAATGAGTTTGTTTTGACCACTGGTACCATCAAAAAGTTATCAAGTGTTGAAGGAAGAAGACCCCAGTACCGAGAACAAGGGGCATCAATGGATGATTTTTGGGATTCGTTTCCTAAGTCACACATTGATACAACCACTGCTGGTGGGGAATCAGATGATCCCATTAACTTGGGTGATGATTTGAAATATCAGGAATTGACGGAGAGGGTAGACAGAATTGACTCATCTGTTACAGTCATCAAGAAAATGCTGCAACAGTTGTTAAATTCACAAAAGTCCACACCCACTGCTGCACCACCACATGTTCCATCTACATCCATTGCCCCATCCCCTGATGCTCTTTGGAAGCTGTTTCAACCACTGCTCATCCATCAAAACCAACTAGCTGATCAGAAACTTGAAATACAGGTTCAAAAGATCAGAAATACTATGGAAGCAAGATTTAGAGATACTCTGGCAGATATCAAGGCAATAAAAGCCCATTTGAAAAACACCACTGGCACTGCTCCTCCCACTATTCTCTTCATTGATAACCCCCCTCCAGATAATGCCAAAAAGGGGGAGAAAATCAAGCGGTGGAAGATGAAGGGAATAGAAGATGGCCTCTATATTGAACCACTAAAAGATGCTATGACTAAAGATATTCCCTTGCCAGATAGTAGTAAAAAGATTGATGTTACCACAAATGCACTTGCCAAAGCAAAAGAAAGTGTAAAAGGGGACATAGAGGCAAAGGATATGTCCAGGTGGAATGAGGAGAAAAGAGCTTATATGGAGCTGAATGCGCAGGGTTGTTCTGAGCCAAAGGATGTTAAAAATCCTGAGCCTAAAAGAAAGAATCCCACTAGAAAAGTGAGGGAACCCAAATCCACACCATCTAGACTCACAAAGCATACTCCCAAACCACCTTCCAAAAGCCCCCAACATCAATCTTCCACCCAAACAGTTGCTGCAACATCTGTTGTACCAACAACTGCTGATACTTCAGTAGTTTCAGCAACTGTTAGCCAAACACCTGTCACCACTACAACACACACCACAACCACTGCCCTACCACCACCACCTAAAATCACTTCACCACCAAAAACCATCACTTCAACTACATTACCACCCACCAAATCACCACCTGCTGAAAAGAAGAAGACATCTACTGACACATCAGTAGTTGTAATGAAAACAGAGGTTGAAACACCAGTTGTTTCAACAGCTGTTTGCCAGCCATCTACCACTGACCTCGCCATTTCAACCAAAACCCCCTTCACCCAAAAAGCTTTACACAAGGAAAAGGAAATTTCAGGAGGGTAATGATGATATACCAGCACCTATTCCTTTATCCTCCACACCTTACATTGCCATCAAATCACAACAATCCATTCCATAAACTTTTGTCAAACCAATAAACCCTGCTAATATTGTATCCACTGCTGCAAGTTATCCATTGGAATTGGAAGCTGTAAAGGATGAGATGAGACAATTCTATACAGTGGATGATCCTTCACAAAGAAAATTTCCTTCTCTCATAGGCTTCAGGAATCCAGCAAATATGGATGAGTATCTAAAACTTAAAGCCAGGCAAGCTGATATAAGGGCTAGACTTGAATGTAAAGATCAAGGTGATAAAGCCATTTCTGAAAAAATGGAATTTCTGCTCACTAAGGTCAAACATATGGAAGATTATGCAAGAGACCTGAGCAAAGATATGTCAAATCTGCCACTTGAAGCTGTCCTGCAAAAGGAGATGAGAAAGGATTATCTTGCATTCATCATGAAAGAAAAATTTTATTCAGCAAATGAAGAACAATTCAGTGAATGGCCACTCATTGCTTTAAAGCATGAGGTGAATAGAATTGAGAAAATCAAGAACAATCCAGGAATGAAAAGGTCAACTCCAAACTGGAGCAAATACAAAAAGGCCATTGATGATCTCACCATGGAGTACAAAAAGAAGAAACAAGAGCTGGTGAATGCAAAGGTTGGAACTGCTAAAGCCATATCAAAATGGACAAAGCAATATACAGATGAGGCTTATGAAAGGCTAAGGAAAACAAGGATGACAGATTCTAACATTCCAAAGAGGCCTGACAACAAAAAGACAGAACAGCAGAGCAATACTTCTGAACCACTGTTCACATCAGCAGATGTCTCAGTCATTGAGCTAGATCAAAGAAAGAGACAAGAGCAGATTGAAAATGAAACTGCAGAAGACATAGCTGCAGCAAATGATATCATAAAATTGGCTTTCAAACAAATGTCTGCTGAAAATTCTGAACTAGCAAAAGCTCAGGGTACTGCTCAACAAATCTTCACAAGGCCACAATCTCCCAACTCATCAGTAAATAAACCTCTCCCAAGAAACCCATTGGGATCAAAAATACTAAAATGGATGTCTGATCAAAAGACCCATGTATTGACACTGTTCAGATCCAATGGAGAAGTAAAGAACATATCAAGGGAACAAGCACTGGGCCTGGGTCTTGAAGATCTACAAGATCTCCTTGAGCTTATACTTTGTAGGGATGAGGATGATACAAGTTCTATGGATTTTGAACTTCAATTTAAAGGACAAGTTAGGGAACTTCTGAAGAGACAATAAAGATCCAGAATAATGAAGGGTTTTGGCATTATCTGTTCCAGGGGGAGATTGTTGGGATTGAACCCTATCAGAGGAACAGATAATTAGAGCCAAAACTGATTCACAACAGTGGTTCCATCATAAGCAGTAGTTTACACCAGGCTTTCCCCTTGAAAGTGTTTATAACATCTGATGTTCTCTATCCACTGACCATATACAATAGCTGTTGTCCTTCAAACTGCTGATGAAGCCCTGAAGACTGTTAAGGATTAAACACTGCTGTTCAATCTACTGCTATGAGACAAGCACTGCTGGATATATCAAGTGCTGCTGGGTTCACATCAGTGGAAGGATTCAGCAGTAGTTCAGTTTGTCTTTATGTAATGTATTGTAATAACAGTTGTTAGCATAATAGTACTTGTATAGATCAGATGTTAGAGGTTGTTAGGTTGTTAGATGTCACTTTCATGGTGACGTCAGCTAAGATGCTTCAGTGGTTTGATTTGCCTATAAATGGAACAGTACCTTGTACTGTTACATTTGATTGACTGAGTGAGTCTATCTCCTCCAATCCTTTCATCTTGTGCAATCAACCAGAGAGCATCAGGCTGAGGGGGAGTTATGTTGTAAGCATGCATTGTAATGTTTTGATTTGATTTGAAATCTTTTGACCTAATGAAAAGCATGTGTTTATCAAAACTATTCTCCCTTTTGATTGTGTTTATAAAGTTTGTTTCCATTTCCGCTGCACTTTACATTATTTCATATTCTTTCATTGTTCAAATTATACAAACAAACACAATCATGAGAGCCACTGATCCTAACATTATCCGTAGCATTATTTAAGATTCCGAGTTCCAGGAACATCTTAATTTTGTGCCATAGACTGTGACATAAGTTTGAGGCCGGTCAGAGATCGGGCACGCAAATCGAAGCAGTTGCCCGGTTAGGGAAACGCCTTCGTTTCAGGCATAACATAAGGCAATCAAACATGCAAGGAACGACCGATCAAGCTTAAAAACATTTAAACCACTCTAATGCGAGTCTTTTATGATAAAAACGGAGTCCGTCACGCAAATTACGCGTGAAACGGAGTCCGTCACGCAAATTGAGAACGCACGCGGGACCCGTAAACGAACCTAACCACTCAACGGAGGATAAACATCATCTTTAAGCACTCAAAGCGAAGCACGAGGTGTCCCTTGTGGGACCCATACCCAAACAGCCCCCCCTTTATTTAATTAAACAAAAAATCATTTTTTCCTTTTCTTATTTCATTTTAACACAAAATTCTTCTAAAAAATCTGGTTCTCTCAAGAACAAACAGACGAATCCACAAGAAACTTCAACAAATCAAAGGTATTAACTCAAATCCATAAGGTTTTAAGCATGGTTTCTTGATTAAACATGGTTTAGGCCATGAAAACCCTTTTTAATCCATGATTTTTGGAAGTTTAAACATGTTTCTGGGATGAATATAAACACCATATGGATTCACTGTTGTTATATGGCAGCCATGGTTACAAATCTTTGGGTTTTGATACCCTAATCAACACCTATTCGACAAAAATCGCATAACTATTCGATTAACCGAAAAGCAATAAAACAAAGCTTGATTGATCTAAGTTCTAGAATATTTGGATTGTACTTGATGTTTAAGTACTGAATATAGCCCACACATACTTCTGGACTCACAAGGAACGCTCGGAATCGAAGGAATCGCTAGGTATATGACCCGAAACTTGAATCTAGACTAGGCAAAATATTGTTCGGACTATAACTTGGTCCGTCATACTTGGATTGAACTGAAATTTGGTGTGGTGATGAAGGGTAGTTTCTGGAAGGTCCACGAAAAATTTTAGAATTTTTGGAAATTGTTACGAGTTTTGGTGAATTTTTGACTATTTTACAAAAAGAATTATGGAAAAAAATACCAAACGGATTCAATAAATCACCAAATTTTACAGAGACACTAAGGAATATATGAGGAATGTTCTGGGAAAATTCGGAGTCCATTGGTTGTGTTTTTATTTGGGTTAAAAATCCGCGTTTTTGCGAATTTTCGGTAGCCAGAAACACACCAAAACCAAATTGGAAAAATCTTAAAATTTTTGGAGATGTTTCTGGAAACATAAGGGATGTCCAGGAATTTTTCGGGAATTTTTGGATCAATTATGGTAATTAATGTTAATAATGTGGTTAAATATGGTTTTATAAATAATTTGTTTAGACAAGTAAAATGCCAAACTAAATTCCCAGAAATTTTTCCCCTATTATAAAGATTTTTACTGAGTTATATAAAATTTTTCATAATTTTATTCAAATTATAGATAAAATGGGAATTTTTGGGACTAAAAATGGGTTATTTTAAATCAATTTCGGCAGTTTACCGTGTAACGAACCTGCCGGAACTGGGAACTGACCCAACCCGAGAAATACTATAATTGAAACACAGGGAGTAATCCGGGAGATTCCAGGGCGGATTGGACACTCGGGGTGTGTCCAATACTAGTTCGGGAAATCCCCGACGGTGGAAACGGAAACTCAAAATTGGGCAACCTGGACTCCCCAAACACCCAAACTCCCTTAATGAAAAGTTAATCATTATTAAATAACAACATGTTGGCACTATTGGTATTCCCGTACAATTGTCCGAACATGTTAAACTACTGACTTTGACTGACACGCGAACCGGTGCCCGGAAGCCAAACTAAAAACTAATACTACCCTGACCTCCATCACCATACCCGTGTCCTATACACTCAATCCGGGGTGAAAACTCCTGACCAAATCCAAGTTATAACCATTACCGACGTAGATACTGATTTGAGTCCTTACTTGCATGTGTGTAATTAAAGCTGATTTCGTTGATTAAACACTTTTTAGCCGAGACTACTATTTGCACTGTGAGTTCCCTTCCCCCACTTTTAAACTGTTTTCCTCTTTTCTGGGGTGAAGTGCATGTACAAACTGTGTTAATTGCACTAACTTATGATGATGTGAAATTGCCCAACCCACGAACTACCTCGGCTGATTGTAACACAGACCGGCGAACTGTAGGTGTCCGTTGTGACACGGTCCGGCAAGCTGAAGGTGTTGATTCTAATACAGGTCGGCGAGCTGAAGGTGTCTGGTGTGACACGGTCCTGTGCGCTGAAGGTGTTTGTGACCTCGTGAAATTCCATTTGTGATTGTGACACTCGTGTAATTCCATCTATGAACCGTAATATGTGCAATTAAACATGTTGATACATTTTGAAACGAAACAACCAAACCAGTGGAACTCACCAGCAGCGTTTAGCTGACCCTTTTTAAAACTAACATGCATTTCAGGTAACTTGAGACTGATGTGATCCGTGTATGTTGTTCAAGACGTGTTTATTCGCAAATATTGAAATAGACGCATGCGACTTATAAGACTTATGTGGTTCATGGGAACACGCAGTTGTAACATACATGTAGTATGTAATAAACATTTTTTAATTAATAAAATGTAGTGTCTTTATAAACAATGTGCATGTACCAGAGGTGTCTGTTGCATCCCACGTTTTTTCTTCCGCTGCAAATCGGGGTATGACAGAAAACCACACACTTAGTACCATACAGGAAGTGTCGTCAGATCTTTAACGCAAACACAACTGCACCAAGCTCCAGATCGTGAGTAGTGTAGTTTTTCTCATGTATCTTGAGTTGATAAGAGGCCTAAGCAATAACCTTGTCCCGCTGCATGGGCACACAACCCAAGCCACGGTTCGAGGCATCACATTATACCACGAAATCGTCATTCCCATCGGGGAGAGTAAGAACAGGAGCGTTACACAAAAGGGTCTTAAGAGTCTGAAAAGATTCCTCTTGCTTGGGACCCCAAGCAAAAGGTTTCTCTTTTTGAGTCAACAAAGTGAGAGGAACAGCAATCTTAGAAAAGTCCGAGATGAATCGGCGGTAATAACCCGCCAATCCTAGAAAAGAACGAATCTCAGATGCAGATTTAGGTGTACTCTAATTCTTCACCGCTTCGATTTTAGACGGGTCAACATGAATTCCTTGCTGACTAACGACATGACCAAGAAATTGTACTTCATCAATCCAAAACTCACACTTAGAAAATTTAGCATACAAGCGTTCACCACGTAGAAGTTCAAGCTTAAGACGTAAATGACGAGCATGATCAGCTTTAGATTTCGAGTAAATGAGGATATCATCGATAAAGACTATCACAAAACGATCCAAATAGGGTTTACACACACGATTCATAAGATCCATGAACACGGCGGGTGCGTTGGTCAATCCAAAAGGCATGGCCATGAACTCGTAGTGTCCATAACGCGTACGAAAAGCAGTTTTAGGTACATTATCCTAGAGTACACGAAGCTGATGATAACCAGAACGAAGGTCAATCTTCGAGAAACAGGACGCGCCTTGTAGTTGGTCAAATAGGTCATCAATACGAGGAAGAGGATAACGATTCTTAACGGTAAGCTTATTAAGTTCACGGTAGTCGATACACATACTAAATGAACCATCTTTCTTCTTGACGAATAGCACAGGAGCACCCCATGGAGAGGTACTTGGACGAATGAATCCCTTGTTGAGCAATTCTTGCAGTTGGCTAGATAATTCTTGCATCTTGGAAGGTGCAAGTCGATATGGAGCCTTGGCGACAGGAGTCGCACCAGGTACGAGATCAATACGAAAATCAACGGATCTAGGTGGAGGAAGACCAGGAAGATCTTCGAGAAAGACATCAGGGAAATCACACACTACTGGAACGTCACTTATGTTCTTCCCTTTGCCCTTTTGTTCCACCACGTGGGCCAAGAAGGCAAAGTTATGTTTACGTAAGCATCTGTTCGCTTGAGTGCATGACATCAACTTCAGTCCTTTCGAAGGTCGGTCTCGATAGACATGCAAAATATCACCGGACGGCAGAGGTAGACGAACAAAGTTCTCGTGACAAGCAATCTCGGCATGATTCTTACACAACCAATCCATACCGATAATGACATCAAAATTACCCAATTGCATGGGTATTAGATCAATAGTAAACAGGTGGTTGTTAAGAGTCAAGGAACAACCACATAGAATAGAATCAACTAGAATAGACTTCCCATCGACAATCTCCACCGAAAATGACTTAGGTAACATAGAGCGTGTACAGTTTAACAAATATTCAAATTCAACGGACACAAAGCTTCTGTCGGCACCAATATCAAATAGAATCGAAGCGTAAAGGTTATTCACAAGAAACATACCATTAACGACATCATTGTCGTTACGAGCCTGATTAGCATTAAGATTGAACGCTTGTCTACGAGCGGCTGGCTGTTGGTCCTGGTTCAGCTGAGGACACTGGTTATGGAGGTGAGTAGTATCTTCACACTTGTAGCATGCACGGACAGCATTGACTGGCCTCGGGTTCTGCTGAGGAGCTAGAAGAGCTGGTAGGGCTGCCTGAGCTGGGGCTTGCTGAGCTGGTTGGGCAGGATTAGCTTGACGATAATAGGGAGTCGTGTGAACATAGCGATTGCAATTGGTACATAAACGACATGTAGAGGCTGCAGGATGATGAAAGTTAGAAGTGGTACACTTGGGGTGAGGCCCAGTGTAATGCCTCTTGACTTCGGGAGCAGCAGGGTTCTGAACAGCAGGAGCAGGTTTAGCAGCAGGGTTTGCAGCAGGAACAATAGCATTGCATCCTGAACCCTGAGACTTCCTCTTCTAGTTCTTGTTGCCACTAGGCTGCTAGGTAACTTGATGTGCAGACTTAGAAGGGGCAGGAGTAGCAAACTGCTTATCACGAACGCGGTTGTTGTTGAGACTAGCTGCAAGGCGGTAGACTTCCTCAATAGTTTCGAGCTGAGCTGCTTCAATAGAATCACGCATAGCAGGAGGTAGCCAATTGATGTACTTGGTTATCATATGCTTAGGAGTAGAAACCAAGTGAGGAACAATCAAGCTGAGCTACTTGAATCAAGTTGTATAAGCCAGATTATCATCACCAATCTACTTCAAGTGCCAGAACTCTTCTTCAAGCTTCAGTTGTTCATGGGGAGGGCAGAACTCAAGCATCATTAGTTCACGCACCTCAGCCCATGGAGGAGCATAGGCCTCTTCATTCGAATGAATGTTTCTCTCATTAGACCACCACTCCAACGCTCTGCCTTGAAACATTCTCGTTGCACTCCTTGTCTTTAGATGATCTGGGCACTCACTGTTAATGAAGGTAACCTCGATGCTGTCAAACCACTCGAGCATTGCGGTCACCCCATCACTGCCCGTGAAAGGCTTGGGGTTGCAAGAGAAGCAATATTTGTAGTTGAACTTTGTAGGCTTTAGCTTCTCGGCCTTCGAGTCTACAGAGGATGGAGGAGTGTTTGATCCTTGGATCTCAGAGACGATCTTTGGCACGACTCGAGCAATCTGGTCGGCCATGAAGGACATCATCTTTTTCTAAGACTTTTCCCTGGATCTCTTGAGTGTGTCGGATAGCTTACGAGAAGACATCTAAAGATCCAACAAGAGGATCGTGTAAGTATAGATTCACAAAGTCTCACAGTATAGGTTCACACGAAGGATTAAAGACTCGAGATTCAACAAGATTCACATAGATTACGGATTTAGAATTTCAACAAGTTTCACATAGATTCCGATAGATTAGACACCGCTAAACCTACGACCTTCGCATGGCACGTTGTATGAAGTTTGGCAACATGTCAAAAACGCTTATATATAGGAAGTACCAGCGGCGTATCCACCACGCTTCGGGCACATCGTTTCTGCCTCGTACTCGGTGTCATGTTACATGTCACAATTTCCAAACATAACAACACACTCATCATCATCATCATACACACGTAGATTAACCCGATAGATTTCAATAGATTAACCCAATAGTCTCACATAGATTCCAATAAATCCCGATAGATTCACATAGATTCCAATAGATTCACATAGATTCCAATAGATTCACAGAGATTAGAGTTAACAACCTCATCGCAGAACAACGAAATCCCGCATGGCACGTGCTACGAAAGTTCGGCAACATGACGGAAGCACTTATATATAGGAAGTACCAGCGGCGTATCCACCATGCTTCAATCATGCCACGTCCGTCTCGTCATTGGTGTCATGCTTTGTTAACCAAAACATTAGATTCCATCACATCTCACATGGATTTCTCATTGATTAACCAAGTAAATTCAACAGCATAGATTAACCCAGTAGATTCAACAACTTCAACCCGAGTCCACAAAACTACGAACTTCACTTAGCGCGTGATACGAAGGTTCGGCAACATGCCAGAAACACTTATATATAGGAAGTACCAGCGGCGTATCCACCATGTTTCGGACATGCACCTTCCTCCTCGTCTTCGGCGCTAGCTACATTTCGTATTTTGTTCCTCAAAACAACACATATATAGATTACACATAGATTATGATAGAGTGCACATAGATTACACGTAGATTCCACATAGATTACACAAGTAGTTTCCCATAGCTTAGATTTCAACAATCTCATTACCGGTCTGCAAAACACTAAGTTTCGCATGGCACGTGGTACGAAAGTTGGTAACATGCCTGAAACACTTATATATAGGAAGTACCAGCGGCGTATCCACCATGTTTCGGACATGCCACTTCTGTCTCGTATTCCTATGCCATGTTCCGTTTAGTGTTTCACAACCACAATAACACATAGATTCATCAAATAGCTTCACATAGTATCATAGTCGATCAAGATTCCACATAGATTAACATCAAGAACAAAGCTTCATAAATTTAGTTTGATTCTGAGATTAGAATTAGAGTTTTAGGTTGCGGACATGCGTGTATTCGTGTAAAAAGCCTCAAAATGAACGAAGAATCGAGTTTAAAACCACAAAAATCGAGATAACACAAAAGATAGGCTCATAAAACATAGGATTGTTACGGGTAGAGGAACGGTGACTAACCAAAGTGATTCGAACCCTTTTCGAATTGAGGCAACGTGTCTTGACTTACTTAGACAAATACGTCATCGATGTTAGGCCTACGATATTCGTCCTTTTGGTTATTTCACGTTCCTAATTGATTGGAAGTTTCGAGACTTTAGCGAGACATAAAATCAAAGAGTGGGACTAGTTATCAAGGTCTGAGTTTCACCTCTATCTTGACAACATCGTACCCTAATAGCGTCGATGCTTATCAACGGATAAGACCTACTAGAATATAATAAGGAAATTTTCCATCAAGGTTCGGATGTCACTCCTGACTTGAGGACAAATTCGTGCAAAATACAAACACTGATTAGCAGTGTTTTCAAAGTATCAAGTGTATATTGTGTTAGCCTTAGGAAAGGCATGTAAGTTTAGCAAGAAAAAGTGCTGCTAGGAAGCAGATACGGTAGAATGCATAAGTCTTAAACAACAGATAAGAATCAAGGTTCCTAGAACTATAGACTAGGGAAAGTATTCCTACTTATCCTAATTCCCTATAGTTATGGCTCTGATACCAATCTGTCACACCCCAACCGATGGCGAAAACATCAGGGTGCGGCACTAAACGTTCAGATTGCTCATGAGTTTCCATAACACTAATAGTTTCAATAGTAATTAAATTGATTCAATGCAAAATTGTCTAAACATCATAAATCCACAATCACATAACATCAAAACATCATCATAGTTTCAAGAGTTTCTAGATTAGCTAAGTGTAGTTTCTAAGCTTCATCCTAGCTTGTTTCAAGAATCCTAGCATCTCGTCAGCCTGCAACATGTATTAAAATAGAGTCAGTACAAAAATGTACCGGCGAGTATACAAGTTTGAGTATATAGCATAATAGATTCAAAAGACTCATATCCACAATGTGAATGATAACAAATAGTTTCAGCCGTGCTAGTGTTCGCAGTCCAAGTGATAGCCCAAGTGTCCCGATGCTTTGGTGTTTTCCCAAGAATCAAGGAAAACTAGAATCCTCCTAACAATACCCCCGAGAATAATGGGGAGGTGCATCTTCCTATAGCGCTACTATTGTTAAGGCGGAACTACACACTCTGGATTAAACGTTCACATAGCACAAAGAATCAAGAATCAAGAATCACAAGTTTCACATACACATAGGATAGAGTTTAGATTCCAAAAGTTTTAAGTATCATAGTTTATTAGAATACATGTTGCATCCCAAAGTTTAAAACAAAAAGGGATCAAGTATACTCACAGTGATTTCGTAACAGATTAACTGTTATTGGCTCAAAGGGAGCTCTTTAGGTTTAGCCTGATTAGATTACAACAGGTAAGTGTCGGACAAACAACGAGATTCCGCAAAGTGTCAGATCAGTCACCGGATCGGATGGCTGTTCGATCGGACGGTAGTCCGATCAGATTGCCATTCGATCGGAGTGACTTAGGTGTATGTGGGACGGATTGCCATCCGATCGGATGGTCATCCGAACGGATGGCCATTCGATCGAATGGTCATTCGATCCAAGTGTTGAGATTCCAAAAGTTTTGCCAAGTGTTCAACTCAAGTTCCCTCGATCGGATGGTCATTCGATAGGACGACAGTTCGATCGGATTGCCATTCGACCACTGAGGTTTCCAAAGTTTCAATTTTCTGAAAAAGTTTCTAAGTGTTGAAAGGTTTCAAGGCTCTTGTCACTTCGATCGGATGGCAGTTCGATCGGACGGCAGTTCGATCGGACGTCAGTCCGATCGGATTGCCATTCGATCCAAAGTTCCAAGGTTTCAAAGATTCAAAGTTTCAAAGTGATTAAGGTTACGAGGCAAGTGTCACCTGATCGGATGGCAGTTCGATCGGATGGCTATCCAATCGGATTGCCATTCGATTGAGTTGTCCTTGTCCCGTTCATAACCTTGTAAAGCTTCTAAGTTTCTGATTTGACGGTGATGACACGGTACGTCTTGAGACAACGGTAAACACATCATTGTTCAGCCGGTGTGATCGGATGGGAATCACCCCAGTCCGATCAGTCGTCTGTTCGTGACGGTGCTTATGTCGGAATCCGTACTCCGGTCATCTTCTCCAGCACCAATCCATTTCCAAGCCAACTTCAGACTAATCATCAAGTCTATAGTCCGTTTGGGTCCAGATTCCACCGTTTTAAGTAAAAGTTTTAAGAACAAGATGAAGGAAAAGTATAAGTTTTAGCTGAAAAGTCCAGTTTTAGTAAAGATTCAGCGTAGAAACACATGAAATTCCTTAGATCTGAGCTAGATCTAGGCTAGAATGACATCACACAACAGTTTGTACAAACCGCCATGATGACGTCATACTCGAGGCTCAAATCTCAGAGATTTCAGGGTGAAAAGTGAGATTTCAAAGGAGAATCTTGTAGAGAATAGCGTGTAGATCAAAGATGTACAAGAATCTAGTGTAAAACGTACCGAAATCGCCGAGAAATGGAGGATAAGAGGGAGTGCGTGCGTCTGGTTCGAAGGAGGCTGTCACATCAGTGAGAAATGATGTGACAGGTCCTATTTATAGTGTGTGTGAGGGGTGAAGGCGGTGTGGCTGTGGATCGGATGGCACTTCGATCGGATGGCACTTCGATCGGATGGCCCTCCGATCGGATGGTCATCCGATCAGATTGCCATTCGGCCAATCCCATCCTTTCCACTTCACCGTTTTTGATTCGTTTTGCAAGTTAGATCAAGTGTTGCGTTGGGTATTGTAGTATAATAGTATCACATGACTAGATTATATCATTAACACATTAGTTTCCAAGTTTCATAGTTTCCGCCAATGACAAGTCTCCAGTCTCTCGTTCAACAAAGTCTCAAGTCTCACGAGTCTCAAGAGTCAAGCATCAAAGTATCAAGAGTCAAGAATCTAGATTCCAAGTATCAAGAATAATAGCTTCCAAGTATCAAGTATCAAGAATCATAGTTTCCAAGTATCAAGAATCATAGCTTTCAAGTATCAAGTATCGAGAATCATAGTTTCCAAGTATCAAGTATCAAGAATCATAGCTTCCAAGAATCAAGTATCAAGAATCCTAGTTTCCAAGTATCAAGAATCATAGTTTCCAAGTATCAAGTATCAAGAATCATAGTGTTAAATACCAAGAATCAAGATTCAAGTATCAAGAATCTAGTATTTAAGAATCAAGTTTTATAGCATAAGATTCACCAAGTAACAAAAGTATCAAGAATCACATAGTTTAGGGACTAAAAGTGTCAAATAGATAAAAGTCTAGGGACGCAGGCATTACAAAGCATCTTCAAACAAAGTTTCTTTGAGGAACTTGTTTGTTTATTGCTAGACTTTCAATTTTTTTTTATGATAAAGAAACGTCACAAGAAAACCGAGCTTTTTACTAAAACAAAGGGTTGAAAAGAAAAAGGGGTTTTGGTGGGTAAAAGGGTGGTTGTTTTGTGGGTTTAGAAATGAAAAGGTTTAGGCTCAAAGGGGTTAACTAGGGGGATTTTTGGGTAGGTGATAAAAATTGAAAATAGTGGTGTTGAAAGGAAAATGGGTTAGTCCTAATGCCTCCATCATTTACTTACTTGGGTTTAAGTTGGTAAGGACCGGGAATGTATCGTCGTGGCAAGTTCTAGAGTCGTAAGAACCAAGCGGCTATTCACACAAGAAATGAAAAATGAGCATTTAGTTTAAAGATATATGCTTGTATGTTCAATAAAGGCTCAAAACTCACTTGTTGTGGGAATGGGTTTATAATGTGATCAAGTATATATAATCAAATTTTAATTAGATTTGTCATGCCTTTTCATAATTTTCTTATGTTGGTTCTTTTTATCACGATGCTATCGGTTGTAAATTTGTAAAAATATAAGCTTTTTAGAACTTGTTATTCCCAAATTAAACCAAGACAAGTAAAAAAAATGAAAAAAAAATTTTTGGGGTGATTAGCGGTTCCTATAGAGTTTTGTGTAAGGCTTGTTATTAGGACTTGCAAAATTCAAGGTTTTAGCATTCCCCCACACTTAAATTACACATTGTCCTGAATGTGTCCCAAAAATAAGTTTTTCGGTTGATTAAAATGTGTAAAAGTGGATTGAAAACAAGATTTTATGTTACTGGGAAGCTGAACACGGGGTGTAGTGGGCTGAGCACGGCCCCGTGGTCAGACTACCAGTAACAAAAAGTTACAGAAGGTTGACCACGGGGCATGCTCAGTGAACACGGCTCGTGGTCAGATACCTGTTAGAAATTTTTTCTACAGAACCCTGGGCACGGGGGCGTGTTGGGTGGCCACGGCCCCGTGCTGCACATGCTGAAATGATGGAAAAGTTGACGGAAGGCTCTGTTTTTATGCATGGGGTGCGGTTTTAACATCCCTTTGGAAATATCCACCTTTTCGAGTGTGATTTATTCCTGAAAAGTAAGACTAAACTAGCAAACATAAAAGTTAAACTAATCTAAAACTAAGGATAGTTTCGCGGAATGCCTCCATGGTGCGCCACGTTTATAAGGGTCCTTGGCTAGACCCACCTTATCGGGTGGTTCTGGCTCATCTTCAATTAGGGGGTCGTCATTGCCAATTGGATATTTCATTGATTGTTCAAGATCGACATACCTTTTATAGGCCCCTAATTGAATGGGTAGGTTGTTTTGCTTCCGATTGATCAAGGCGTGATGGGTTTTTACAAAAGGTTGTCCCAACACAAGTGGAACATCATCAAGAATGACGAAGTCGGTTGGGACTACCGTTTGATTTGTTTCCACTAACACATCTTCAACTACTCCCATTGATTTTATTATTTTCCGATTAAAAAGAAAAATGGGTATTTGAAGTGGAGAAAAATCACTAATACTTAATTTTTCGAAAATGTAGTTTGCCATTATATTAACATAAAGATCTTTATCGATTGCAATATTACTAATAAAGGAGTTTTGAAAGAAACATGGAACCGGTGTAATGTTAATTTCAAATGGGTCATCTTTTATTAGCGTAGTTTGATCGTTTGTTAATTTAACGCTTACTATTTTGTCAATTTTAGTGTTAGTGTTTAACTCTTTTAAAAACTTAGCATGAGTAGGTACCAAACAATGGTTTTCGAAATAAGGTGTTAAGAGATTAATTTCTTGAAAATTAGACTCTTTTTGAAGATTAGCATTTTCGGACTTACCATTTTCGTTATTTGGTTCATGTGTCGGTTCTCCACTTACTTGTTCTTCCATTTTTACCTCTTCTACTATTAGCTCTTTAGTAGAAACCACCTCTTCCCTCGCGCGGGATTCCTCTTCTCTTGTGCGGGATTCTTTTATATAGCGTTCGATAGTTTAGAGGTGTTCTATTATTCTTTCGGCTACGGGTAGGATAGTTGGTGGTTCTTCAAAGTGAGCGGGATAAGTATCCCAAAAGCTTGAGTGCGGAAGTTCGATCCTTGGTCCTTCATAATACTCATATGAGGTGGGTGGTTCACACCATTGTTCCTCATAGTAAGTATATGATGGAGAGGATTCATACCTTCGTTCTTCATAATACCCATACGAGGTAGGTAGTTCGCACCATTGTTCCTCAAGATATGAGTATGATGGAGAAGGATCTTACCTTGGTTCTTCAAGATATGAGTATGGGGGAGAAGGTTCATACATTGGCTCTTCATAGTCTGTGTATGAAGTGGTTGGCTCGTACCTAGGTTCCTCATGGTATGTGTACGAAGTGGATGGTTTGAAGAGGTCACAATATTGTACCGAATGAGGATTACCGCAAATGGTACAATACTCTTCTTCATAATCATCCTCTTCATAGTGGTAGTTGTAACCTCCTAAGTATTGATCCATAAGAATCACTCGGGAGACCACAAAAGAGTCTCGGAACCAGAAAACAAAAATAAAAACGGAAACAGAGGTTCACCACGGCCCCGTGTTCAGCGAGCACGTCCCGTGGTCAGATCCTGTATCTGGGCGTTTTAAAAAATGCAACTGGTTTGGTTGAGCACGGGGGCGTGTTCAGTGAGCACGACCCCGTGTTCAGACTCTGTATCTGGGTGTTTTGTTAATTTTATGCAGCAGGGGGGCGTGTTCACTGAGCACGGCCCCGTGTCCAGACTACTGTAATGCAAAAATTTCCTAAAAATGTAAAAATGTGCGCGCAGTTTTAAAAAGCTTTTTGAAAAATGATTAGGCCGTCGTTTTTAAGCTTTCTTAAAATTCTTGTGTCCCCGGAAACGGCGCCAAAAACTTGATGCGTGTCGAGTGATATATTTTTATTGATATTTTAAGCCCATTTTACACATTAGTCAAGTTTTAAATTTAAAAAACACGATATTCTACTAACACTAAACACACACTTGGGCAAGTGCACCCATCGTGAATGTAGTATAGCGTTGGTAAGATACCGAGGTCGTCCAAGGACACAAGAGCTTTTAATACTGGTTTATCCTCAACGTCTAATCAAACTAAAATTTCTGAGAAAATGTTTTAAACATGAAAATTAAAAACTAAAAATGCAGAATAAAAATAAAATAAAAACAGATAGACAAGATGAATCACTTGGATCCGACTCGCCTTTTAAGTATCCTTTGATGATTTTTGCACTTTCGGACTTTTTAATAGATTATCTTAGTTATAGTAGTAGGCCCCTCTTTTGAAGGTGACGTTACCCTCAACCCAGTGGTTTGAGTCAGCAAGGATACAATCCCAAAGAGTCAGGATATTGAAAGATAATTAATTAAGTTATTAATGCGAAAAGGGGTAGGCCCCTCTTTGGAAGGTGACGTTACCCTCGGCTAAGTGGTTTGACTCAGCAGGGATACAATCCCAAGTAGCCGGGTTAATGTATTAATAGTAGTTTACATATGTATAACAACCCTTCAAAATATTTTTCGACACCCCTAATATATTTAAAATGTCCCTATATGTCCTAAAATACACCCCATATACGAAAACGGGCCCCGAATACCTTTATTTTATTAAATTTAATTAAAAATCAAAATTTTAATGCCTGTGGCGGGCCGCGAAGACCCAGCCTTGGTCTTACGCAGGCCGTGAACACTCATCGACGAGGCAGCACCCTGAGCTACCACGTGGCAGTGTCGTGTCAAGCCTATACGTGTGACCAGTCAAGGCTAGGGCCTACTCGACCTAAGTCGCGGGCCGCGAAGGACCCCTCCTTCTCTTACGCGGGGCACGACGAAGCTCGAATCACGCCCTATATATAGAGGGCATCGGCTGTTCAGTCGAATTCGCTCACACACTTTCTTCTCTCTCGAATTTCTGCATAATTAAAGTAATTTCCGGGCATAATACCCCCCTAAATAATGAAGTTCCGCCTTGTTGTAAGTATCATAACCCCGGTTACGTATTAGATACGCTGCTCGATTGATCCAAGGTTCCGTAACGGCTGTCGTGGTTCTGCCCGATGTAGTCGTTGGAATGCCGTCTCGGGGAGGGTATTACTAATGTAAATATTGGGTTATTATACTAACGCGTATGCATTTGTGTATTTAATAGATAATCACTAGGAAATCCTTAAGGAAAACCCTAAGACAGCAATGTGAGTAATCTCCTTTTTGCAAACTGTTTTTACAAAACCTCACATAATTAATAATATATTAAACAGTTATTGAGTATTTGTATTCTACAATTATCGTCGGTATGTTGGGGTTTTGTATACAAAATTTGTTACTACATTGTGAGTAGTAACATGACCACAAGTCGGGTTGACAGTAACGTGGGTGGTAATTAAAGTAGATGGAAAAAAATGTAATTGCACGACCGCCCTCAATACTGTACAATGGTTTTACTTAACTTGATTAAACTGAGATTCGCTCACCAGTATTTCCCACTGACAAAATATTTTTAAACGCGTTTCAGGTAACAAAATGTGAAAGCCAAATAGAAGCCAGCTGGACAGCACTGAAAGCTTGGAAAAGGGGCTATAAAGTTACCTAAAATGAAGAAATGTTTTTATTAAATAAAATAGGGCTTTATCCCTATGAAAATGTGTGTACTTAAAACTTGGGATTTTCCCACGTGTTTAATATTATAAAAGTGTGGTATTTTACTCTTGTTATGGGTGGTTTTCTGCTCATATATCCTGAATAATATACTGGCTGTGTTAATTTTGATTGTGATCAGGATGCTGGATCAGGATATTGGTAACATCCTGACATAGTATCCTAGTAATAACTAATTAATTCACGTGCAGATTAACATGGCAGGCTTATAACGTTCGAGTGGACCTGTTCTCCCAAAGACTCGGGCTAATCAGTTGAAATAGGGACGTTGAAGCCAGAAGAAGTGGTCTACAACGTTCACAAAGGGAATATTTGGCGTATCCCGGATTTATAGGCTAGTTTGTTAATTTCATTTTACTATAAATAGGATTGATCGGATCAGATAGAACACACACAATTTTTTGTACACTCTTGCTCTCTACTAGCTGCAATCACTCACGAACACTTACACTTGTACTCGAATCTCATTGTAACACTTAGTTGATCCGCATAATATCCTGCACTGTATCCTGATATTTGAAGCAATAAGAAGAACAAGGCAGCTGCGATTGTCAGCTCCCGAGGTTTTGTGCCGGCGATCTAGATTGATCAATGGCTTTCCTCGTACATCCCGTGTCACCCCTTTACCTTTTTTTGCTCATTGTTTGATTGTAGATATAGCTCGGTATCCTGAGCTATATCCTGAAAACTATTTTTATTAACAACTTAATCAGCATATTTACCACGAATACTTCTAGAACATTACCTCACTAAACTAATTTGATCACTTAATTACTTAGGTAATTTTTGACCAAAACAATTTGGCGCCCACTGTGGGGCAAGTAGTGCTATTTCTACTAAAAGCTTTTGCAAAATCATTACTTGGTTTTCTGTTTTCAAAACTTTTTGCTACACTATTTTCAATGGCCTCAAGATCAAACGTGAGCTCTTCTATCGTGTCTGCCACAACCTTTGCAACAATTGGTTCGGTGCTTCTACCACCTCCGAGGATGCAAGCCTCTTCACAGCCTCAGGATCTTCCAAGAAGGACTGAAACTTACGTGGCTCGGGATGTTATCCCCTATCAGAATGTTCAAGGATCTGCTGTCTCAGGGGGAGCTCCTATTTTGGCTTCTAATGATGAAATTCTAACTTTGTTTGGTAGTATACAGGATCAGATAAAGCAACAGCAGGAGACCAGCCAAATGCTGATGAGAGAGATACAACTCTTGAAATCCAGCTCGAGCAGACCTGCTGAGGAAACCGTCACTCCCTTGCAGCCCAGGGCTTTGAACTTCAGTTCGGCAGTGTATACCGAGGATAATAGGGGAAATATTGTGCCTAGTCATACTCAGAATCATACTCCTGAGATACCCTCTTCGGTCAGGGTGTCAACTGTGAAAAGCTCAGGATATGCTTCAAGATATGGCTAGAATCCTCATACTGGTAACGTGTCTAATAACACTAATACTCTTGTTACTAATGGTATTGGATCTTTGCCGGATGCAGGTATGACATCAGCATTTCTATGGAGCTTCAGAAAATGAAGGACATGATATCCAGTGTACCTGGGGTGGTCCAGCCAATTCCAGAAGTGTCCCATGATAGCCACAGGATATCCCGGTTTGCATATCCTATTTGTGATGTTGAAATCCCAAAAAGATTTCAAACCCCCAACATGAAGCTCTATGACAGAACTACGGATCCTGAAGAGCATATTGCTTAGTATAGGGAAAGGATGGAAATTAACTCTATCCCTCCGGATCTCAAGGAAGCATGCCTCTACAAGGGTTTTGGTTCTACTTTAACAGGATCAGCCTTAAAATGGTTCTTAAATGTTCCACCCCATTCAATTACATCGTTTGCTCATTTAGTTAATTTGTTTAATAGTCAATTTTCTTGCAGTAGAAGTTTTGAGAAACTAACCAGTGATCTCTACAGGATAACTCAAGGTCCATAGGAATCCTTAAGGGATTATGTGAACAAGTTTAGCAGGGAATCTCTGGATATCCCACATCTTGATGTTGCAACAGCCGTGCAGGCATTCAAAATGGGTTTGCAAAAGGATTCATAATTTTACCAAGATCTTGTAATGAATCCTTGCAGGAACCTGGATGAGGCTCGAAACAGGGCTTTAAGATATATTCGACTGGAGGTTGATAAAAAGATGCAAGAGAGGATGAATTCATCCTCAACCTATGAATCAACTAACAGGAAGTCAGAATCCTCGTATAAACCATATCGCTCTAAGCCATATGGCAGGAATGACAGCAAGAAAGTGAATGCTGTTGAAGACGAGGATCCTGAGGAGTATCCTGAGTTGTCAGAATATTGTTTTTCTGTTAATATACCAGAACTGATGTATGCTATGCAGGGTTTGAGAGACAAAGCAAGGTGGCCTAGAAAGAACCAACAAAAAGCTGATTGGAAGGATAAATCCAAGTGGTGTGCCTTCCATGAGGATTTTGGACATGTTACAGAAGATTGCATTGCTCTGAGTGTAACATCCGTCAAAAACGGATCCTCGAAACCCGACTTGGAAACCGGATCCTAAACAAATAAATAGAATAGCGAATTTATCTTTTCTAATTTTAATTTTTTGTAATGAACTGTATGTAGTTAAAATGGTGGAACTTTTAATATATATCATTTGGCATTTCATTTTACTTGAACAACAACAGCAGTCGTCTTCTTTAAAGAAAAGGAACCATACTAAGGGTGATCGGGGCACTCGCGGGGAGGGGGATCGGTGACCCTATTCCCCGATCGGGAACACCGCCGCCATCACCGCGGGGACCCTAATCGGGGAGGGGTTTCGGGGTTGGTTCACCGCGTTGAAATGGCACAAAGATTGAGGAACGGTCATTTTTTTAAACGGTCAAATTTAAAAAAAAAATCAAATTTTAAACAAATATAAATAACCACACCCACCACTAATTTTTTATACTCTTAAACCACACCCACTTCACTAATTTTTTACAACACCCACCACTCTCAAACTTTTACCACTTCACTAATTTTTATTAATATTTTTTTAATTTATAAACATGCATAATTACAACAAATAAAAAAACAAAAAAAAATAAATAAAAAGTCACCTAAGAGGGGAGTGCCGCCATCAAATTGGGATGTGATGGGAGTTTAAGAGAGGAGTTGACGTGGCATAACCTGATTGGGTGTGCGTAAGAGAGGGGACTCCCCTAAGAGGGGAGTGCCCCTCTCACCCTAACTGTTTGATATAAAAAAAAAACTCGAAGTTATAAATTGTTTGAATGACAAAAACCTTAGAATTGACTTCATAACAACAGTAAGCGTAAAAACAAATGGAATGCAAGAAAGATATCATGAGTTTTAATAAAATGTTATCATGAGTTTTAATTAGATTGCAAGAAAGATAAAAGTTTAGGGGCCTTTATTGCCAAAACAACCAAACTTCATTTTAAACTCAATTAAAAGGCCAAACCTGCGTTTCTTTTGTTCGCCGACGTCCGAACTGGAATTTACGGCAAATTCCTTTCAGTTTCATTTGGACTAATTAATCCCTTTTTAATACCTTTAAGCAGCTTTTACACCATATAATTGGCCCAACAATTCTAAATTTAAGAACACTATAAAACCTAAGCTATCATCTCTGTTCTACTCCCTCACACACACTCAATCAAATCCTTACATCCTCCCATTCGAAGAAGAAAAGGCCTGCAACAGACGTTGCACATACACCGGAGATACGAGGACGTCACCGAAACCTTTCCGGAACACGAAGAGCATAGTCTACGCATTCGCCGCAGTCACCGGAACATGTGTCTTCTCCGATTGCCGCCGGAGTCGCGAGACGTCGCCGAAGAGCTTAAACAAGATCACGTTCACTCGTTCGGTATATCTTCACATTCCTTTTGTTCACTCGTTTAAATCTCTGTGAGGGATTATGTTTTGACGTTAATAATTAATCAAGTCAATTGAAACTATGAAAAATATATATAACAGTCATGTTCGTTGGGTTTTATAATGAAAAAATGCTCCAAGTTGATGGTAAACATGGTTAAATATGGTTAAATATGTTGGATGATAAAAATAAAACTATAATCAGTATGTTGTTGTAAGTGAAGAAAATGATGTCAAAATGTTTAAACAAGAATCCAAAATCCTTTCAGTATGTTTGGTTCGAATGGTCACATTTCTTATATAAAGAAAATAAAAGAAGAAACATTATGGTTTTACTCTTTTATATCATGAAGAGGATGACGATTCCTTTTCCATTTGTTAAAAAACCCATAAAACACTTTTATTATATTTAGTTATTTAACTTTTCCTTTTATTTAGTAAAACAATTCTTTATAAAAATTAAATTTCTTTTCCTTTTAACAGCTTCTATATGTTTCTAAAATTGAATTTTCCTTTTTAAATAAAAACTAATAATCACATTAATCCTAATAATTGTGATAATTCTTTTATAACCTTTGCTAATATCTAATTAATTAAATGATAAACCTTAAATACTAGGAATATTATTTAACAAGATCGTATGTTGTATTTCACATCTAGGATAATCGCTCTTGTTCGTTCTCTTCTCAATCTTACTCGTGCGTTACTTACAAGAAATCGCAAACGCAACCAATGTGAGTATACTCGATCCCATTTTTATTTTAACACTTTTAGGTGCAACATGTATTCTATACAAACACACGCAACGCTTGAATATTGTTTTTATCACACTCTATCCACATTTAAACATGAAACAATTTGATGCTTGTTAATCTCATATGCTATGCAAGTTGAACGTGTTAGTCTCAATGCCCTTGAGTCTTGGGGTATTGTTAAGTTGAACGATATTGAACGATGTTGAACGAGTTAACCTCCCGCTAGTCTATTGGGAAAGGCAAAGTAGTAACTTGGATCATGTTATTCGTGTTGGATATGAGTATTTAAACTTTTATTCTACTTATGCTATGTATTAAACTTGTATACTCGCCAAAATTTTATTGATGTTATTTTAATACATGTTGCAGGTTGATAGATGAAGTGATCAAGAAAACAAGCTAGGATGAACCTAGAAACCCATCTAGAATAATCAATGTTTGGAACTATTTTTAATACAATGTTTGAAACTTGTATGACATTTTAGCATTTATGAAATTCACTACTAGAAAATCTGAAATTTCTTACACCAGTTTTCGTAGGAAATGCGTTACAAAACAGACTTTCCCACACATTTGTGACAAATACATGATGTAGGAAAATGCCTCGTAGGAAACCTGTTTCCAACGCATTTCCTACGCAATTTCCTACCCATTTCCTACAAAATCACCGTGTCACAAACTGCTACAGATCTCCTACAACAATTCATAGTTATTTTTAATATATTATTTATGATAAATATTAATTATTATATTTTCGGAATTTTTTTAGCTACACATTTCCGACAAAAAAAATTAAAAAATTTCATTCAGCATTATTCGTGACAAATTTCTGACAGAAAAATAAAAATAGTTGTTACAAATTTCTGACAAAAGCATTATTCGTGACAAATTTCCGACAGAAATATAAAAATAGTTGTTACAAATTTCCGACAAAAGCATTATTCGTGACAAATTTCCGACAAAAGCATTATTCGTGACAAATTTCCGACAAAATTTTTTTTAGAAACTACAGGGACTACTTTTGTAAAAACTGAAACTTCAGGGACCAAAGTGTAAATATTTCAAAAATCTGTCAAAAAGAGGGTTCTTCCTTAAAGAACTGGCCCTTTGCAAGGATCGAACTCCTGACCTATCGTTTAGAACCGCAATGCCTTAACCAGTTTATCCTCCTACTAGGAGCTGTTAGAATATGAAACTTAATTCCTTTTATACACTAACTAGATTTAAACTGTTTGTCGGAAATGTGTCACAAGTTGTGACACTATTCTGACGGAACGATTAAATCAACTAAAAAATAAACTGTTTGTCGGAAATGTGTCACAAGTTGTGACACAATTCTGACGGAACGATTAAATCAGCTAAAAAATAAATATTTTGTCACAAATGTGTAGGCAATATAATAATTTTTAATTATTATACTAATTTTACTATTATATATAAATATAGAAGTGTATATCCTTGTATTTATTTTTAATAAAATTAAGTAATATGACTTAGTTGTCGGAAATGTGTCACAGGTTGTGACACAATTCTGACGGAACGATTAAATCAACTAAAAAATAAACTGTTTGTCTGAAATGTGTCACAAGTTGTGACATAATTCTGACGGAACGATTAAATCAGCTAAAAAATAAATATTTTGTCACAAATGTGTAGGAAATATAATAATTTTTAATTATTATACTAATTTTACTATTATATATAAATATAGAAGTGTATATCCTTGTATTTATTTTTAATAAAATTAAGTAATATGACTTAGTTGTCGGAAATGTGTCACAGATTGTGACACAATTCTGACGGAACGATTAAATCAACTAAAAAATAAACTGTTTGTCGGAAATGTGTCACAAGTTGTGACACAATTCTGATGGAACGATTAAATCAGCTAAAAAATAAATATTTTGTCACAAATGTGTAGGAAATATAATAATTTTTAATTATTATACTAATTTTACTATTATATATAAATATAGAAGTGTATATCCTTGTATTTATTTTTAATAAAATTAAGTAATATGACTTAGTTGTCGGAAATGTGTCACAGGTTGTGACACAATTCTGACGGAACGATTAAATCAACTAAAAAATAAACTGTTTGTCGCAAATGTGTCACAAGTTGTGACACAATTCTGACGGAACGATTAAATCAGCTAAAAAATAAATATTTTGTCACAAATGTGTAGGAAATATAATAATTTTTAATTATTATACTAATTTTACTATTATATATAAATATAGAAGTGTATATCCTTGTATTTATTTTTAATAAAATTAAGTAATATGACTTAGTTGTCGGAAATGTGTCGCAACTTGTGACGCAGTTCCGACGGAATGTTTAATTAAACTAAAGAATAAATATCTTGTCACAAACTTGAAGGAAATGATTTAATAATCAACCTTTTGTATATTATTTCTAACAGATCTGTGACGCAACTATCAATTAATTAGGGTTTTTTATTTTCTGTCATTGTTGCGTCAAAAATTTGACATAGAATTTTGGAAAAAAAAATCGTAGGAAATTTGTCACAAATGTGTTTAAATCTGTGACAAAAATAATTGTGTAGGAAATTTCCGTAGGAAATTATGCACTTTTCTAGTAGTGATTTGATTTAATCTATACTGTCACAATTAGTGTTATGATGCTTTTGAGCGATTTATTCGTCTCATCCCGATGTTTCCGCCATCGGTTGGAGTGTGACACTGAGGAAGGAAATAAGCTATCACCTGAGAAAAGGATATCTGAAGGATCTCCTAGGAAGAAAGAAGAATAAGGGTCAGGATACTGAGAAGGATCCTGAACGAGCAGCATCGCCTCATGCGGATGCCAAGATAATTAACTTTATTTCAGGAGGATCCGATATCTGTGGAACTTCTTATTCTGCGGCAAAAAGACATGCAAAGGAGGCTAAGGCAGAACGGGGAGACAAGCCGACCATGATGACAACCCTCACGACCGATAAAGTGATAACGTTTGACAGTGATGACATGGATACTGTCCAGGATCCCCATCATGACGGTTTGGTAATAACTTTATATGTTGCTAATCACTTTGTGCGCAGGATACTGGTGGATAATGGCAGCTCTGTCAACATTATTCAGCTAGAAACGCTGAAAAGGATGAATGTTTCCCCAATGGATATCACTTCAAAATCTACTGTACTTGTCGGGTTCAGTGGAGAGGCCAGGAATACTGTGGAAGAAATAAAGTTGCAGTATATGTTGAAGGAGTCAACTCAATGCAACGCTTCTGAGTCATGGACTCCTTATCCTGCTACAATATTATATTGGGTAGGCCATGGATCCATGATATGAAAGTTGTGCCATCAACCTATCATCAGTGTATCAAGATCCCTGCCCCTTGGGGGGTTGTCAAGGTTGTCACACCCCGACCACGTGTATCATACAAAACGTGGCGGAAAACGTCGGGGAGTGTTGTAACAGAATTAATTGTTTCATAACCATGGCATACAAAGTTGTATTTTTATTTATCAACACAAGAGTTTCATTGTTTTAAACAGAAATACAGAGTTTATAACATAATTAAACATAGTCTATCTTCTTTTAAAGTCTCTAAGGCACAGGTCCGCCCTAGTATCATGATCAACATCCTATGGAAAAGCTCCTGAAAACACATGTGAAAATAGGTACGTTAGCATAAAAATGCCTGTGAGATACATAGGTTTTGTGAAAATAGGATTCATGACTTATGTGTAAGAAAAATGTTTAGTCATGAACCTTATAATTTGCTTTGTCTTGTAAATCATTTGAAAACGATAAGATCAGATGATATGTATAAGTAAATGTAAGGTTAAATGATTTACCATGTAAAAATGAGTTTGTATGAAGTAAGATGTTTGTTAACAATGTCTTGTGAAAAGTATGCTATTTGTATAAAATGTTCTATGTCTCAATATTGAAATGATTCAAATAACGTTACGACATGTAATACCATACAAACACTTATATATAGGAAGTACCAGCGGCGTATCCACCATGCTTGTATCATATTACACACGCATCGTTACTTAATCACTTAATCAAACCAAACCAAACAATGTAAGATGTCTATGTCTAAACCAATTATCAAATGTATTGGATAATATGTCAAAGTGTTTATGTCAAGATATAAATCATGTAGTGTAAAACAAATGTCAATCATGTTTATGTGTCAAAGGTAAATCATGTCAAAATGTCTATGTCAAATATCCATGTCAAATGTCTTTGTCAAATGTCTTTGTGTAAAATGTCTATGTCAAAATGTCATGTATGGCAAGTGAAATGTCTCAACTAAACCATATGCACGAAAACAAAGTATTGAAGTAAAACATGGTTTAAATCAATATTATGTCTTGTGGAAAATGCATGCTAATACTGAATATGAACATTTATGTGGTATTGTGAAAATGCATACATCCAAGCCTTGTGACTGTGGTGATAAACCCTTTAAACAAATTAAATGTCTATCTGTATTTTATCATCGAATTCGGTCATTCCTTTCTGTCCCCTTTCCCTGGGATGTCCGGAACGGGAGTTGTCAATTCCTATGGTACCACTACCTACTAACGAACGGCGTGATCATTGTTAATGAATGTATTGTCCCATGTAAACAAACCAAATGTCATACCAAAATGTAAGCATGTGAAAACAATGCACTAAGTATGTAATCAAATGAACATACATAGCGTGAAATGTCATGTAAAACGATGTACTAAGTAATGCACACAATGGGCACACCTAGCATGAAATGTCATGTAAAACGATGTACTAAGTAATGCACACAATGGGCACACCTAGCATGAAATGTCATGAAATCATGTACTATAGTGTACTAACGAACATAGCAGGTATATGATGTGAAAACAGGAAAGCATGAAAGTAACAAGTAGGCACATGTGTTCCACCCCAAAACAGTTTGGAAAACAGTAAAAGAGGGGTCTATGTACTCACTTGATATTGCTCAGTTGGCTAAAGATAACCACCAAATAATGCTATAGATCTCGGAATCAAACGGCACCTAATATAGGTAACTATGTTAATAAACCAGACCTAAATCGGAAGATCGGGTAGTATGAGGGTTTGTAAACCAAACGAGTATTGAGACTCGTGTAGTATGGTTCAACAAAGCCTACATACTAATTGAAACCTAACATAATTGTTTACGACCCATTACGACCCGTTTAGGTAGCTTATGCTACTTTAACGCGTCGTTCGCGTGAAACGCGTTCGGACCGCCTAACTAGCCCTATGACAAGTGTTATATGCCTAAACATGTTACATAATCAGTTATGTGACAAAGGTTTAGGTTACATATGCTTAATTACCAATTATACATGAAAAGGGTATTCTGGTAATTTACCTAAGGCATATAAACTACCTATCATACAACTACTTAAACGATGTGACCATAGGGTATAACCTCGGAAGGTTATTCCCTACCTACTATGGTCACCTAATGTATTTGGTCGGATCCTAATGATCGACCAAATGGGTCGGGTTCGAGGTATAAGCGATTTATTAGATCGCTTACCCTACGACCCTAGACAACGTGGTAATCAGTAGGCATAGTCCCAAGGGACTATAACCATCGTGATTACAATCATGTTGCGAAGTTCAAACGAACTTCGCATTGACCATTACTGGTCAACGCTGAAAGTCAAACAAAGTTTGACTTTCTGACTCGAAAAGCAATAAAATAAGGAAAAGAACGAAAGAATACTTACGAAGGGTCCCCGAATGCTAACTTTGATTCAAAAATCTCAGGTATGAAACAATAGTTTCAACTTAGAGTTTCTCAAATCAAAGTTCTTGTGATTTTGAAGCATGGGGGGTGGGGTATTTATAGATTTCGGGTAACCGTTAAGATCGTTTCTTGAATAACGTGATTTAATCTAGTGCGTACACTTGTCAAAATGTTGTGGTAACTAATTTTGGCCACCACAAGTGATTAACATGTGGCACTTGACCTTTGGGAGAGTGTAAGGGGTGTTAAAAACGAGTTTATGCATTTATTATTTTTTTGTATATTTTTTTGCAGTTTTGCAGTTTTGGTTCCTGTGCGCGTATCGTCGTGTTTTGGCACTTCTAACACCCGTCAAGCCCATTTTTAAGCTTCACAAGGATGTTAAAGTATAGGGAACATGAAACATGCTCAAAAATATGCCGGATGTCGGTTCGTTTGTCCGTACGATCGCGATGTTCGGTTAATTTCGACGGTATGCGCATAAGCGCGAGAAATGATCTAAATTGCGTGACGAATGGATTTTTCTCAAGCCAAACACTAGAATAAAATATTTTAGTGCTTACATAAATTTTTTTTAGATGTCCGGATGTATTCAGAACGTAAGTTATGCGCGAAAATGCAAACTTGTGCACTTTTTGACACTTTTAGTCCCTGAATGACCCAAAAGTTTATTTTAGCACACCGAACCCCTCAAAGCCTATTTCTAAGCTATGTAAAGGATATTTAAGGTGTGTTTAACTTATGGTTATGTTCCGGAATGTCTGTTCCAGTACGAATCGTCATACTTTCGCAGTTTGTCAAGTTTAGTCCCTGTAAGCGAATTAACTTGTTTTTGCCATACCAAAGCCTTCAAAACTTATTTCTAAGTTATGTAAAGGTTATTTAAGGTATGTTAAGTATATGTTGATGTTCCGGAGTATTTTTCGCATTAAACTGGTTACGTTTTCGCACCAGTTTGCGTATAACTCTCCAGAAAGCGATATAGAGTTTGAAATTGGATAAAAGTCAAAACATGAAAAATGTAAAACACAACCAAACAAACATTGGGATTAAATAACATTGTTTTATTGATAATAGAACTGTTCATAATGATTACAAGCACAGATGTTACAGTCTCCCCTACTTGTGGAAATTTCGTCCCGAAATTTATTTAGAGGAAACTCGTGGGAAAAGATGCGGATATTTCGCCTTCATTTGATCTTCGCGTTCCCAAGTAAACTCGGGTCAACGTTTAGCTTCCCAGCGAACTTTGACCAAAGGAATGCGCTTGCGTTTAAGCCATTTGACTTCACGTTCCATAATTTCCACTGGCTTTTCAACGAATTTCAGTGTTTTGCCAACACGAATTTCGTCAAGCGGTATGTGGAGGTTCTCATCAGCTGAACACCTCTTGAGATTGGACACGTGAAAAGTTGGATGAACATTTCCCAGTTCAGGAGGTAACTCAAGTCTGTAGGCTACCTTTCCGATTCTTTCGACGATCTTGAATGGTCCAACGTATCTAGGTGCAAGTTTTCCTTTCTTTCCAAATCTGATCACACCTTTCCAAGGTGAGACCTTAAGTAATACTCGATCACCGACTTGAAATTCCAAGGCTTTGCGTTTTGGGTCCGCGTAAATCTTCTGACGGCTCTGAGCTGCATGAAGGTTATCGCGAACTTTCTTGACCTTATCTGTTGTCTCTAAAATGAGGACAGGTCCAGTAAGTTGAGCCTCGCCGATCTCATTCCAGCAGACTGGTGAACGACATTTTCGACCATAGAGAGCCTCGAAAGGAGCCATTTTGATGCTGGTGTGATAACTGTTGTTGTAGGAGAATTCAATCAACTTAAGATGTGAATCCCAACTACCACCAAAATCGATCACACAAGCTCTAAGCATATCCTCCAGTGTCTGGATTGTTCTCTCAGATTGACCATCTGTTTGTGGATGATAAGCTGTGCTCAGATTAAGTTGGGTCCCCATAGCAGATTGCATGGTTCTCCAAAAATGAGAAGTGAAACGAGCATCCCTGTCAGAAATGATGTTCAAAGGAACACCATGTCGTGCTACTATTTCATCCACATAGATTTGAGCAAGTCTGTCAGCAGGAAAATCCTCACGGATTGGCAAGAAATGTGCTGACTTTGTAAGACGATCAACGACTACCCAGATGGCATCATGACCTTTCTTAGTGCGTGGAAGTTTGGTAACAAGATCCATAGTAATGTTTTCCCATTTCCAAACTGGGATCTCTGGTTGTACCAATAAACCAGAAGGACGCTGATGTTCAGCCTTAACCTTAAGACAAGTAAGGCATTTTGATACGTATAAGGCAATGTCTTTCTTCATACCAGGCCACCAATACTGAATACGAAGATCCTTATACATCTTATCTGAGCCCGGATGAATAGAATAACGAGACTTATGGGCTTCATCCATAAGCAAGGTACGAAGGTCATCCTGGCTTGGGACCCACAAACGGTCCATGAAGTAATATGATCCATTGTCCTTCAGTTCCAAAGCAGGTGTTATGTGGTAAGGAAATTCCTTATCCATCAAACCTTGTAAAACACAAGATTGTTGAGCTTGAGAAATGCGTGCTTGAATATCGGATCGAGCTTGAATAACAGATTGAACACGTACACAATGAAGCTTAGTACGTTCCTTACGACTCAATGCATCAGCTACGACATTCGCCTTACCGGGATGGTAGCGAATTTCGCAGTCATAGTCGTTTAAAAGCTCAACCCAACGTCGTTGCCTCATGTTGAGTTCTTTCTGATTGAAGATATGCTGAAGACTTTTGTGGTCAGTGAAAACCACACACTTTGTACCGTACAAATAGTGTCTCCAGATCTTTAGAGCGAAAACAACTGCACCCAACTCAAGATCATGAGTGGTGTAGTTCTTCTCATGAATCTTCAACTGCCTCGATGCATAGGCTATAACTTTGTTCCTTTGCATCAGAACACAACCAAGACCCAATTTCGATGCATCACAATACACGACAAAATCATCATCACCTTCAGGCAATGATAGAACAGGCGCATCGCAAAGCTTCTGCTTCAAGTGTTGAAAAGCTTCCTCTTGTTTGTATCCCCAATAAAAGGGCATTTTCTTCTGAGTTAGAGCAGTTAGAGGAACTGCAATCTTCGAGAAGTTTTCTATGAAGCGGCGATAATAACCCGCTAGACCAAGAAAAGAACGAACTTCAGTAGGAGTAGAGGGTGTATCCCAATCCTTAATCGCACTGATCTTGGAGGGATCTACATGAATACCCCGTTCGTTGATAACATGCCCCAAAAATTGAACTTCTTTAAGCCAAAATTCGCACTTGGAGAATTTGGCGAAAAGTTGCTCTTTCTTTAGGAGTTCTAGGGTAAGACGAAGATGTTGCTCGTGATCAGCTCGCGTCTTAGAGTATATCAAGATGTCATCAATAAAAACAATGACGAACTGATCCAAATAAGGTTTGCAGACCCTATTCATTAAGTCCATGAAAACAGCAGGAGCATTAGTCACACCGAATGGCATGACTGTGAACTCATAATGCCCATAGCGAGTACGGAACGCTGTCTTGGGAATATCTTCTTCATGCACCCGAAGTTGATGATATCCAGATCGCAGATCAATCTTCGAAAAATAAGAAGCGCCTTGTAACTGATCAAAGAGATCATCGATGCGAGGTAGGAGATATCGATTCTTGATGGTAAGCTTGTTAAGCTCACGATAATCGATACACATCCTAAAGGATCCATCCTTCTTCTTGACAAAAAGAACGGGAGCACCCTAGGGTGAAAAGCTAGGACGGATAAAACCTTTATCTGAAAGTTCCTGAAGTTGTTTGGACAACTCTTGCATCTCGGATGGTGCAAGACGATATGGAGCTCTGGCAATGGGATTTGCACCAGGTACGAGATCAATGCGGAACTCGACTTGGCGTGCTGGAGGTAGACCAGGTAAATCTTCAGGGAATACTTCAGAATAATCCCGAACGACAGGAATATCTGAGATAGACTTACCCTTGCCTTTATCTTCTGTAACATGTGCTAAGAAAGCCACATAGTTCTTCCGCAGATATTTCCGAGCTTTAAAACAAGACATGAGTTTGAGACCAACGGTAGGCTTCTCACTTTGAACCTGCAGGATCTCGCCTGACGAAAGCGGCACACGAACAATCTTCTCAGAACAAACTATCTCTGCGCGATGCTTGGATAACCAATCCATTCCAACAATAACGTCGAAGCTTCCAAGTTGCATAGGCGTAAGATCGATTGGAAAAAGATGATCGTTAAGGTTCAACTGGCAGTTGTGAAGAACAGAATCAAGAATAATGGGTTCACCACTAGCAACCTCTACTGTCAAAGATTTACTTAGTTTTGTTCTAGACACGCGAAGCATCGGCTCAAAAGACAAAGACATAAAACTCTTGTCGGCACCCGAATCAAAGAGAACAGATGCAGGCTGATTATTAATAAAGAACGTACCGTTCACCACATTATCGTCTGCCTGCGCCTCTTGGGCATTCATGTTAAAAACTCGGCCTCGAGCCGGAGCCTGATTCTGATTCTGGTTCTGGTTTGCTAGCCTTGGGCATCGGTTTCTGTAGTGGGTCAGATCCCCACAGTTATAACAAGCACCAGGTGGGTATTGTGGACGTCCAGCTTGACCCTGTTGCTGAGCAAGAGGCTGAGCAACTTGTTGAGCCGGGTTCTGAACCGCGGGATTCTGAGCAGACCGACAAAAATTGGCAAGATGGCCTGACTTCCCACAGTTAGTACAGAAACGGCATGGAAGTTGCGGCTGGTGGTGACTGTTGCATCTATTGCATAAAGGTGCATTCCCTGAATAGGGTTTCTTCGCTGGAGGCTGTGCGGGTTGGTTGGGAGCTGCCTGGTTAGCTTGGGCAGTGACAACATAGTTTTGGGAAGCCTTACGCTTCTTTGCCCTCTTCGATGAACCAGAAACCTTTCCATTCCCGTTTTGACCTTTCTTGCTATCTTCCTTCTCAGCCAACTGTTTCTTGCCCTTGTCACCCTTCCTGTGTAACTTTCCCTTTCTAATCTGCGACTCAGTCAATGTCGCTGATAACTCGATCGCCTGACGGAGTGTGGCAGGTTCACTACCAGTAAGAATGTCTTGTACCGAGTCAGGTAGGCCGTCGATGTATCTTTCGATAGCCTTGTCAAGTGGGGTAACCATTGTCGGGCAAAGCAAACTCAACTCTTCAAACCGATCAGTATAAGCCCTGTGCTCACCACTATCTTGCTTCAAAACATCAAACTCCTTTTCCAACGCCCGCTGTTCATGGCGAGGACAGAATTCCCTCATCATAAGGGCTCTAAGTTCAGCCCATGTCTGTGCGAGAGCAACTTCTGCACCTCGGTCTCTCATTACCCCATTCCACCATGTAAGAGCCCTCTTCTGAAACACGCTCGAAGAAAACTCGACCTTGCGATTATCCGGGCACTGCACGTGGCGAAAAGTATTCTCAATGCTCTCAAACCACTGAAGAAGCCCAGTTGCTCCTTCAGAACCACTAAACTTGAGTGGTTTAGCCGAGTTAAAATCCTTGTATTTGCATGGAACATTGTTGTTGTTGTTGGCCTGGTTCCATTGAGCAAAGAGATTTGGAAATTGAGCAGCCATCTGCTGCGCAATGATTTCTGCCAATTCAGCAGTTGCTATCTGGTTCTCGCGTCGAGGAGGCATTCTAAAAGAGGAAAACATGAAAGGAAATGAGTGAGATGTTTGGATGAAGAGAATGAGATGAAACAAAATCAACAAAAGCAAAGATGGTGATCATTCGTCCGCATTACCAAGCAAACAAACGAATCACAGTGACTAATCAAAGTAAATGGGTCAAAAATAATGTATAATGAAGACATGCTCGCCTATAAGTGAACACTCATCCCAAGAATTCCCAGGTAAGCACAACTGGTCTCGCGTCTGATGAGATGTATACGAAGTGCTTGCCTAGACAGAAAACCCAGAATACAGGCATTCACCCTTCCAGTTTGCACGTGTTCACATTATTTAAAACTCAAAACCTTGACGGGATTTTAAAAATTTGAAGGCACAAGGCCAAGAATTTTAGTTAAACCGAAAGGGTTCAAAACCTTACAAAAGAGGGTTCAAAACCTTGTAATAAATTATCCAAAAACAAATGATTGTTTTTCAAAAATCGTTTCGGAAAAATTTGGTTCTTGTTTTGATAATCACCTAAGGATAGGTGATGTGCATGTTTTAAGATCTAAACACAAGATAACTTGTGTTAGGGTCCTAGAAAAGTTATAGTCTAGGTCAAAGCATTACTAATAACCTAATTCCCTATAACCATTGGCTCTGATACCAACTCTTCTGTCACACCCCGACCACGTGTATCATACAAAACGTGGCGGAAAACGTCGGGGAGTGTTGTAACAGAATTAATTGTTTCATAACCATGGCATACAAAGTTGTATTTTTATTTATCAACACAAGAGTTTCATTGTTTTAAACAGAAATACAGAGTTTATAACATAATTAAACATAGTCTATCTTCTTTTAAAGTCTCTAAGGCACAGGTCCGCCCTAGTATCATGATCAACATCCTATGGAAAAGCTCCTGAAAACACATGTGAAAATAGGTACGTCAGCATAAAAATGCCCGTGAGATACATAGGTTTTGTGAAAATAGGATTCATGACTTATGTTTAAGAAAAATGTTTAGTCATGAACCTTATAATTTGCTTTGTCTTGTAAATCATTTGAAAACGATAAGATCAGATGATATGTATAAGTAAATGTAAGGTTAAATGATTTACCATGTAAAAATGAGTTTGTATGAAGTAAGATGTTTGTTAACAATGTCTTGTGAAAAGTATGCTATTTGTATAAAATGTTCTATGTCTCAATATTGAAATGATTCAAATAACGTTACGACATGTAATACCATACAAACACTTATATATAGGAAGTACCAGCGGCGTATCCACCATGCTTGTATCATATTACACATGCATCGTTACTTAATCACTTAATCAAACCAAACCAAACAATGTAAGATGTCTATGTCTAAACCAATTATCAAATGTATTGGATAATATGTCAAAGTGTTTATGTCAAGATATAAATCATGTAGTGTAAAACAAATGTCAATCATGTTTATGTGTCAAAGGTAAATCATGTCAAAATGTCTATGTCAAATATCCATGTCAAATGTCTTTGTCAAGTGTCTTTGTGTAAAATGTCTATGTCAAAATGTCATGTATGGCAAGTGAAATGTCTCAACTAAACCATATGCACGAAAACAAAGTATTGAAGTAAAACATGGTTTAAATCAATATTATGTCTTGTGGAAAATGCATGCTAATACTGAATATGAACATTTATGTGGTATTGTGAAAATGCATACATCCAAGCCTTGTGACTGTGGTGATAAACCCTTTAAACAAATTAAATGTCTATCTGTATTTTATCATCGAATTCGGTCATTCCTTTCTGTCCCCTTTCCCTGGGATGTCCGGAACGGGAGTTGTCAATTCCTATGGTACCACTACCTACTAACGAACGGCGTGATCATTGTTAATGAATGTATTGTCCCATGTAAACAAACCAAATGTCATACCAAAATGCAAGCATGTGAAAACAATGCACTAAGTAATGCACACAATGGGCACACCTAGCATGAAATGTCATGTAAAACGATGTACTAAGTAATGCACACAATGGGCACACCTAGCATGAAATGTCATGAAATCATGTACTATAGTGTACTAACGAACATAGCAGGTATATGATGTGAAAACAGGAAAGCATGAAAGTAACAAGTAGGCACATGTGTTCCACCCCAAAACAGTTTGGAAAACAGTAAAAGAGGGGTCTATGTACTCACTTGATATTGCTCAGTTGGCTAAAGATAACCACCAAATAATGCTATAGATCTCGGAATCAAACGGCACCTAATATAGGTAACTATGTTAATAAACCGGACCTAAATCGGAAGATCGGGTAGTATGAGGGTTTGTAAACCAAACGAGTATTGAGACTCGTGTAGTATGGTTCAACAAAGCCTACATACTAATTGAAACCTAACATAATTGTTTACGACCCATTACGACCCGTTTAGGTAGCTTATGCTACTTTAACGCGTCGTTCGCGTGAAACGCGTTCGGACCGCCTAACTAGCCCTATGACAAGTGTTATATGCCTAAACATGTTACATAATCAGTTATGTGACAAAGGTTTAGGTTACATATGCTTAATTACCAATTATACATGAAAAGGGTATTCTGGTAATTTACCTAAGGCATATAAACTACCTATCATACAACTACTTAAACGATGTGACCATAGGGTATAACCTCGGAAGGTTATTCCCTACCTACTATGGTCACCTAATGTATTTGGTCGGATCCTAATGATCGACCAAATGGGTCGGGTTCGAGGTATAAGCGATTTATTAGATCGCTTACCCTACGACCCTAGACAACGTGGTAATCAGTAGGCATAGTCCCAAGGGACTATAACCATCGTGATTACAATCATGTTGCGAAGTTCAAACGAACTTCGCATTGACCATTACTGGTCAACGCTGAAAGTCAAACAAAGTTTGACTTTCTGACTCGAAAAGCAATAAAATAAGGAAAAGAACGAAAGAATACTTACGAAGGGTCCCCGAATGCTAACTTTGATTCAAAAATCTCAGGTATGAAACAATAGTTTCAACTTAGAGTTTCTCAAATCAAAGTTCTTGTGATTTTGAAGCATGGGGGGTGGGGTATTTATAGATTTCGGGTAACCGTTAAGATCGTTTCTTGAATAACGTGATTTAATCTAGTGCGTACACTTGTCAAAATGTTGTGGTAACTAATTTTGGCCACCACAAGTGATTAACATGTGGCACTTGACCTTTGGGAGAGTGTAAGGGGTGTTAAAAACGAGTTTATGCATTTATTATTTTTTTGTATATTTTTTTGCAGTTTTGCAGTTTTGGTTCCTGTGCGCGTATCGTCGTGTTTTGGCACTTCTAACACCCGTCAAGCCCATTTTTAAGCTTCACAAGGATGTTAAAGTATAGGGAACATGAAACATGCTCAAAAATATGCCGGATGTCGGTTCGTTTGTCCGTACGATCGCGATGTTCGGTTAATTTCGACGGTATGCGCATAAGCGCGAGAAATGATCTAAATTGCGTGACGAATGGATTTTTCTCAAGCCAAACACTAGAATAAAATATTTTAGTGCTTACATAAATTTTTTTTAGATGTCCGGATGTATTCAGAACGTAAGTTATGCGCGAAAATGCAAACTTGTGCACTTTTTGACACTTTTAGTCCCTGAATGACCCAAAAGTTTATTTTAGCACACCGAACCCCTCAAAGCCTATTTCTAAGCTATGTAAAGGATATTTAAGGTGTGTTTAACTTATGGTTATGTTCCGGAATGTCTGTTCCAGTACGAATCGTCATACTTTCGCAGTTTGTCAAGTTTAGTCCCTGTAAGCGAATTAACTTGTTTTTGCCATACCAAAGCCTTCAAAACTTATTTCTAAGTTATGTAAAGGTTATTTAAGGTATGTTAAGTATATGTTGATGTTCCGGAGTATTTTTCGCATTAAACTGGTTACGTTTTCGCACCAGTTTGCGTATAACTCTCCAGAAAGCGATATAGAGTTTGAAATTGGATAAAAGTCAAAACATGAAAAATGTAAAACACAACCAAACAAACATTGGGATTAAATAACATTGTTTTATTGATAATAGAACTGTTCATAATGATTACAAGCACAGATGTTACAGTCTCCCCTACTTGTGGAAATTTCGTCCCGAAATTTATTTAGAGGAAACTCGTGGGAAAAGATGCGGATATTTCGCCTTCATTTGATCTTCGCGTTCCCAAGTAAACTCGGGTCAACGTTTAGCTTCCCAGCGAACTTTGACCAAAGGAATGCGCTTGCGTTTAAGCCATTTGACTTCACGTTCCATAATTTCCACTGGCTTTTCAACGAATTTCAGTGTTTTGCCAACACGAATTTCGTCAAGCGGTATGTGGAGGTTCTCATCAGCTGAACACCTCTTGAGATTGGACACGTGAAAAGTTGGATGAACATTTCCCAGTTCAGGAGGTAACTCAAGTCTGTAGGCTACCTTTCCGATTCTTTCGACGATCTTGAATGGTCCAACGTATCTAGGTGCAAGTTTTCCTTTCTTTCCAAATCTGATCACACCTTTCCAAGGTGAGACCTTAAGTAATACTCGATCACCGACTTGAAATTCCAAGGCTTTGCGTTTTGGGTCCGCGTAAATCTTCTGACGGCTCTGAGCTGCATGAAGGTTATCGCGAACTTTCTTGACCTTATCTGTTGTCTCTAAAATGAGGACAGGTCCAGTAAGTTGAGCCTCGCCGATCTCATTCCAGCAGACTGGTGAACGACATTTTCGACCATAGAGAGCCTCGAAAGGAGCCATTTTGATGCTGGTGTGATAACTGTTGTTGTAGGAGAATTCAATCAACTTAAGATGTGAATCCCAACTACCACCAAAATCGATCACACAAGCTCTAAGCATATCCTCCAGTGTCTGGATTGTTCTCTCAGATTGACCATCTGTTTGTGGATGATAAGCTGTGCTCAGATTAAGTTGGGTCCCCATAGCAGATTGCATGGTTCTCCAAAAATGAGAAGTGAAACGAGCATCCCTGTCAGAAATGATGTTCAAAGGAACACCATGTCGTGCTACTATTTCATCCACATAGATTTGAGCAAGTCTGTCAGCAGGAAAATCCTCACGGATTGGCAAGAAATGTGCTGACTTTGTAAGACGATCAACGACTACCCAGATGGCATCATGACCTTTCTTAGTGCGTGGAAGTTTGGTAACAAGATCCATAGTAATGTTTTCCCATTTCCAAACTGGGATCTCTGGTTGTACCAATAAACCAGAAGGACGCTGATGTTCAGCCTTAACCTTAAGACAAGTAAGGCATTTTGATACGTATAAGGCAATGTCTTTCTTCATACCAGGCCACCAATACTGAATACGAAGATCCTTATACATCTTATCTGAGCCCGGATGAATAGAATAACGAGACTTATGGGCTTTATCCATAAGCAAGGTACGAAGGTCATCCTGGCTTGGGACCCACAAACGGTCCATGAAGTAATATGATCCATTGTCCTTCAGTTCCAAAGCAGGTGTTATGTGGTAAGGAAATTCCTTATCCATCAAACCTTGTGAAACACAAGATTGTTGAGCTTGAGAAATGCGTGCTTGAATATCGGATCGAGCTTGAATAACAGATTGAACACGTACACAATGAAGCTTAGTACGTTCCTTACGACTCAATGCATCAGCTACGACATTCGCCTTACCGGGATGGTAGCGAATTTCGCAGTCATAGTCGTTTAAAAGCTCAACCCAACGTCGTTGCCTCATGTTGAGTTCTTTCTGATTGAAGATATGCTGAATACTTTTGTGGTCAGTGAAAACCACACACTTTGTACCGTACAAATAGTGTCTCCAGATCTTTAGAGCGAAAACAACTGCACCCAACTCAAGATCATGAGTGGTGTAGTTCTTCTCATGAATCTTCAACTGCCTCGATGCATAGGCTATAACTTTGTTCCTTTGCATCAGAACACAACCAAGACCCAATTTCGATGCATCACAATACACGACAAAATCATCATCACCTTCAGGCAATGATAGAACAGGCGCATCGCAAAGCTTCTGCTTCAAGTGTTGAAAAGCTTCCTCTTGTTTGTATCCCCAATAAAAGGGCATTTTCTTCTGAGTTAGAGCAGTTAGAGGAACTGCAATCTTCGAGAAGTTTTCTATGAAGCGGCGATAATAACCCGCTAGACCAAGAAAAGAACGAACTTCAGTAGGAGTAGAGGGTGTATCCCAATCCTTAATCGCACTGATCTTGGAGGGATCTACATGAATACCCCGTTCGTTGATAACATGCCCCAAAAATTGAACTTCTTTAAGCCAAAATTCGCACTTGGAGAATTTGGCGAAAAGTTGCTCTTTCTTTAGGAGTTCTAGGGTAAGACGAAGATGTTGCTCGTGATCAGCTCGCGTCTTAGAGTATATCAAGATGTCATCAATAAAAACAATGACGAACTGATCCAAATAAGGTTTGCAGACCCTATTCATTAAGTCCATGAAAACAGCAGGAGCATTAGTCACACCGAATGGCATGACTGTGAACTCATAATGCCCATAGCGAGTACGGAACGCTGTCTTGGGAATATCTTCTTCATGCACCCAAAGTTGATGATATCCAGATCGCAGATCAATCTTCGAAAAATAAGAAGCGCCTTGTAACTGATCAAAGAGATCATCGATGCGAGGTAGGGGATATCGATTCTTGATGGTAAGCTTGTTAAGCTCACGATAATCGATACACATCCTAAAGGATCCATCCTTCTTCTTGACAAAAAGAACGGGAGCACCCCAGGGTGAAAAGCTAGGACGGATAAAACCTTTATCTGAAAGTTCCTGAAGTTGTTTGGACAACTCTTGCATCTCGGATGGTGCAAGACGATATGGAGCTCTGGCAATGGGATTTGCACCAGGTACGAGATCAATGCGGAACTCGACTTGGCGTGCTGGAGGTAGACCAGGTAAATCTTCAGGGAATACTTCAGAATAATCCCGAACGACAGGAATATCTGAGATAGACTTACCCTTGCCTTTATCTTCTGTAACATGTGCTAAGAAAGCCACATAGTTCTTCCGCAGATATTTCCGAGCTTTAAAACAAGACATGAGTTTGAGACCAACGGTAGGCTTCTCACTTTGAACCTGCAGGATCTCGCCTGACGAAAGCGGCACACGAACAATCTTCTCAGAACAAACTATCTCTGCGCGATGCTTGGATAACCAATCCATTCCAACAATAACGTCGAAGCTTCCAAGTTGCATAGGCGTAAGATCGATTGGAAAAAGATGATCGTTAAGGTTCAACTGGCAGTTGTGAAGAACAGAATCAAGAATAATGGGTTCACCACTAGCAACCTCTACTGTCAAAGATTTACTTAGTTTTGTTCTAGACACGCGAAGCATCGGCTCAAAAGACAAAGACATAAAACTCTTGTCGGCACCCGAATCAAAGAGAACAGATGCAGGCTGATTATTAATAAAGAACGTACCGTTCACCACATTATCGTCTGCCTGCGCCTCTTGGGCATTCATGTTAAAAACTCGGCCTCGAGCCGGAGCCTGATTCTGATTCTGGTTCTGGTTTGCTAGCCTTGGGCATCGGTTTCTGTAGTGGGTCAGATCCCCACAGTTATAACAAGCACCAGGTGGGTATTGTGGACGTGCAGCTTGACCCTGTTGCTGAGCAAGAGGCTGAGCAACTTGTTGAGCCGGGTTCTGAACCGCGGGATTCTGAGCAGACCGACAAAAATTGGCAAGATGGCCTGACTTCCCACAGTTAGTACAGAAACGGCATGGAAGTTGCGGCTGGTGGTGACTGTTGCATCTATTGCACAAAGGTGCATTCCCTGAATAGGGTTTCTTCGCTGGAGGCTGTGCGGGTTGGTTGGGAGCTGCCTGGTTAGCTTGGGCAGTGACAGCATAGTTTTGGGAAGCCTTACGCTTCTTTGCCCTCTTCGATGAACCAGAAACCTTTCCATTCCCGTTTTGACCTTTCTTGCTATCTTCCTTCTCAGCCAACTGTTTCTTGCCCTTGTCACCCTTCCTGTGTAACTTTCCCTTTCTAATCTGCGACTCAGTCAATGTCGCTGATAACTCGATCGCCTGACGGAGTGTGGCAGGTTCACTACCAGTAAGAATGTCTTGTACCGAGTCAGGTAGGCCGTCGATGTATCTTTCGATAGCCTTGTCAAGTGGGGTAACCATTGTCGGGCAAAGCAAACTCAACTCTTCAAACCGATCAGTATAAGCCCTGTGCTCACCACTATCTTGCTTCAAAACATCAAACTCCTTTTCCAACGCCCGCTGTTCATGGCGAGGACAGAATTCCCTCATCATAAGGGCTCTAAGTTCAGCCCATGTCTGTGCGAGAGCAACTTCTGCACCTCGGTCTCTCATTACCCCATTCCACCATGTAAGAGCCCTCTTCTGAAACACGCTCGAAGAAAACTCGACCTTGCGATTATCCGGGCACTGCACGTGGCGAAAAGTATTCTCAATGCTCTCAAACCACTGAAGAAGCCCAGTTGCTCCTTCAGAACCACTAAACTTGAGTGGTTTAGCCGAGTTAAAATCCTTGTATTTGCATGGAACATTGTTGTTGTTGTTGGCCTGGTTCCATTGAGCAAAGAGATTTGGAAATTGAGCAGCCATCTGCTGCGCAATGATTTCTGCCAATTCAGCAGTTGCTATCTGGTTCTCGCGTCGAGGAGGCATTCTAAAAGAGGAAAACATGAAAGGAAATGAGTGAGATGTTTGGATGAAGAGAATGAGATGAAACAAAATCAACAAAAGCAAAGATGGTGATCATTCGTCCGCATTACCAAGCAAACAAACGAATCACAGTGACTAATCAAAGTAAATGGGTCAAAAATAATGTATAATGAAGACATGCTCGCCTATAAGTGAACACTCATCCCAAGAATTCCCAGGTAAGCACAACTGGTCTCGCGTCTGATGAGATGTATACGAAGTGCTTGCCTAGACAGAAAACCCAGAATACAGGCATTCACCCTTCCAGTTTGCACGTGTTCACATTATTTAAAACTCAAAACCTTGACGGGATTTTAAAAATTTGAAGGCACAAGGCCAAGAATTTTAGTTAAACCGAAAGGGTTCAAAACCTTACAAAAGAGGGTTCAAAACCTTGTAATAAATTATCCAAAAACAAATGATTGTTTTTCAAAAATCGTTTCGGAAAAATTTGGTTCTTGTTTTGATAATCACCTAAGGATAGGTGATGTGCATGTTTTAAGATCTAAACACAAGATAACTTGTGTTAGGGTCCTAGAAAAGTTATAGTCTAGGTCAAAGCATTACTAATAACCTAATTCCCTATAACCATTGGCTCTGATACCAACTCTTCTGTCACACCCCGACCACGTGTATCATACAAAACGTGGCGGAAAACGTCGGGGAGTGTTGTAACAGAATTAATTGTTTCATAACCATGGCATACAAAGTTGTATTTTTATTTATCAACACAAGAGTTTCATTGTTTTAAACAGAAATACAGAGTTTATAACATAATTAAACATAGTCTATCTTCTTTTAAAGTCTCTAAGGCACAGGTCCGCCCTAGTATCATGATCAACATCCTATGGAAAAGCTCCTGAAAACACATGTGAAAATAGGTACGTCAGCATAAAAATGCCTGTGAGATACATAGGTTTTGTGAAAATAGGATTCATGACTTATGTTTAAGAAAAATGTTTAGTCATGAACCTTATAATTTGCTTTGTCTTGTAAATCATTTGAAAACGATAAGATCAGATGATATGTATAAGTAAATGTAAGGTTAAATGATTTACCATGTAAAAATGAGTTTGTATGAAGTAAGATGTTTGTTAACAATGTCTTGTGAAAAGTATGCTATTTGTATAAAATGTTCTATGTCTCAATATTGAAATGATTCAAATAACGTTACGACATGTAATACCATACAAACACTTATATATAGGAAGTACCAGCGGCGTATCCACCATGCTTGTATCATATTACACACGCATCGTTACTTAATCACTTAATCAAACCAAACCAAACAATGTAAGATGTCTATGTCTAAACCAATTATCAAATGTATTGGATAATATGTCAAAGTGTTTATGTCAAGATATAAATCATGTAGTGTAAAACAAATGTCAATCATGTTTATGTGTCAAAGGTAAATCATGTCAAAATGTCTATGTCAAATATCCATGTCAAATGTCTTTGTCAAATGTCTTTGTGTAAAATGTCTATGTCAAAATGTCATGTATGGCAAGTGAAATGTCTCAACTAAACCATATGCACGAAAACAAAGTATTGAAGTAAAACATGGTTTAAATCAATATTATGTCTTGTGGAAAATGCATGCTAATACTGAATATGAACATTTATGTGGTATTGTGAAAATGCATACATCCAAGCCTTGTGACTGTGGTGATAAACCCTTTAAACAAATTAAATGTCTATCTGTATTTTATCATCGAATTCGGTCATTCCTTTCTGTCCCCTTTCCCTGGGATGTCCGGAACGGGAGTTGTCAATTCCTATGGTACCACTACCTACTAACGAACGGCGTGATCATTGTTAATGAATGTATTGTCCCATGTAAACAAACCAAATGTCATACCAAAATGTAAGCATGTGAAAACAATGCACTAAGTATGTAATCAAATGAACATACATAGCGTGAAATGTCATGTAAAACGATGTACTAAGTAATGCACACAATGGGCACACCTAGCATGAAATGTCATGTAAAACGATGTACTAAGTAATGCACACAATGGGCACACCTAGCATGAAATGTCATGAAATCATGTACTATAGTGTACTAACGAACATAGCAGGTATATGATGTGAAAACAGGAAAGCATGAAAGTAACAAGTAGGCACATGTGTTCCACCCCAAAACAGTTTGGAAAACAGTAAAAGAGGGGTCTATGTACTCACTTGATATTGCTCAGTTGGCTAAAGATAACCACCAAATAATGCTATAGATCTCGGAATCAAACGGCACCTAATATAGGTAACTATGTTAATAAACCGGACCTAAATCGGAAGATCGGGTAGTATGAGGGTTTGTAAACCAAACGAGTATTGAGACTCGTGTAGTATGGTTCAACAAAGCCTACATACTAATTGAAACCTAACATAATTGTTTACGACCCATTACGACCCGTTTAGGTAGCTTATGCTACTTTAACGCGTCGTTCGCGTGAAACGCGTTCGGACCGCCTAACTAGCCCTATGACAAGTGTTATATGCCTAAACATGTTACATAATCAGTTATGTGACAAAGGTTTAGGTTACATATGCTTAATTACCAATTATACATGAAAAGGGTATTCTGGTAATTTACCTAAGGCATATAAACTACCTATCATACAACTACTTAAACGATGTGACCATAGGGTATAACCTCGAAAGGTTATTCCCTACCTACTATGGTCACCTAATGTATTTGGTCGGATCCTAATGATCGACCAAATGGGTCGGGTTCGAGGTATAAGCGATTTATTAGATCGCTTACCCTACGACCCTAGACAACGTGGTAATCAGTAGGCATAGTCCCAAGGGACTATAACCATCGTGATTACAATCACGTTGCGAAGTTCAAACGAACTTCGCATTGACCATTACTGGTCAACGCTGAAAGTCAAACAAAGTTTGACTTTCTGACTCGAAAAGCAATAAAATAAGGAAAAGAACGAAAGAATACTTACGAAGGGTCCCCGAATGCTAACTTTGATTCAAAAATCTCAGGTATGAAACAATAGTTTCAACTTAGAGTTTCTCAAATCAAAGTTCTTGTGATTTTGAAGCATGGGGGGTGGGGTATTTATAGATTTCGGGTAACCGTTAAGATCGTTTCTTGAATAACGTGATTTAATCTAGTGCGTACACTTGTCAAAATGTTGTGGTAACTAATTTTGGCCACCACAAGTGATTAACATGTGGCACTTGACCTTTGGGAGAGTGTAAGGGGTGTTAAAAACGAGTTTATGCATTTATTATTTTTTTGTATATTTTTTTGCAGTTTTGCAGTTTTGGTTCCTGTGCGCGTATCGTCGTGTTTTGGCACTTCTAACACCCGTCAAGCCCATTTTTAAGCTTCACAAGGATGTTAAAGTATAGGGAACATGAAACATGCTCAAAAATATGCCGGATGTCGGTTCGTTTGTCCGTACGATCGCGATGTTCGGTTAATTTCGACGGTATGCGCATAAGCGCGAGAAATGATCTAAATTGCGTGACGAATGGATTTTTCTCAAGCCAAACACTAGAATAAAATATTTTAGTGCTTACATAAATTTTTTTTAGATGTCCGGATGTATTCAGAACGTAAGTTATGCGCGAAAATGCAAACTTGTGCACTTTTTGACACTTTTAGTCCCTGAATGACCCAAAAGTTTATTTTAGCACACCGAACCCCTCAAAGCCTATTTCTAAGCTATGTAAAGGATATTTAAGGTGTGTTTAACTTATGGTTATATTCCGGAATGTCTGTTCCAGTACGAATCGTCATACTTTCGCAGTTTGTCAAGTTTAGTCCCTGTAAGCGAATTAACTTGTTTTTGCCATACCAAAGCCTTCAAAACTTATTTCTAAGTTATGTAAAGGTTATTTAAGGTATGTTAAGTATATGTTGATGTTCCGGAGTATTTTTCGCATTAAACTGGTTACGTTTTCGCACCAGTTTGCGTATAACTCTCCAAAAAGCGATATAGAGTTTGAAATTGGATAAAAGTCAAAACATGAAAAATGTAAAACACAACCAAACAAACATTGGGATTAAATAACATTGTTTTATTGATAATAGAACTGTTCATAATGATTACAAGCACAGATGTTACAAAGGTGGAAAGTGATCAATAAGAGGCAAAGGAATGTTATTCTTCCTCGACGAAGCCCAAAGCAAGATAGCAATTAAAGATGTGAGCCCATGATATCGTGGAGGCTTCAGAGCAGGATGTTAAGAAAATTATCCTGGATCAGGATAATCCGGATATCTCGGTGCTCGTAGGAACCAATATCCCTCAGGATATTGAAAATCAATTTACTAACTTTTTGAAATGCAGGATGTCAACATTCGCTTGGAAACATGAGGATATGACAGGTATTTCCAAGGATATTATAACTCACAAGCTCGGAATTAACAGGTCTTTCAAACCTATCCAACAGAACGAAGGAAGTTTGCTACTGAACGGAACACAATAATTCAGGAAGAAGTTGAAAGATTATTAAAGAGCAAGATGATTAGGGAAGTCAAATTTCCCAAATGGCTAGCAAATGTAGTTGTGGTTCAAAAGAAAAATGGGAAATGGAGAGTTTGTGTAGATTACACAGACTTGAACAAAGCGTGTCCTAAGGACCCATTCCCTCTGTCTCAAATCGACTCAATGGTGGACGCTACTGCCGGTCATGAAATGTTAACCTTCATGGATGCATCCCCAGGATTCTAACAAATACAAATGGAACCTTCGGACCAGGAGGATACTGCTTTCATGAAATCAACAGGTATTTATATGTTATACTGCTATGCCTTTTGGTTTGAAAAATGCAGGTGCAACGTATCAAAGACTGGCCAATATGATGTTTAAAGACAAACTGGGGGACACCATGGAGGTATACATTGATGATATGGTGGTAAAATCCAAGAAGGCTGATGATCATCTCCGGGATATTGAAGAAACATTCGATATCCTGGACCACTACAACATGAAGCTAAATCCTGCCAAATGCCATTTTGGAGCGGGGGCAGGAAAGTTTCTAGGATACATGGTGGCTAAAAGGGGTATAGAAGCAAGCCCGGAACAGATCAAACCTATCCTGGATATAAAGTCACCTTCCAACATGAAAGATGTACAAAGATTAACAGGACTAGTAGCAGCATTAAACAAGTTTATATCAAGATCCTCGGAGAAATGCAAGGAATTCTACAATATCCTGAAGAAGAATAAGAAATTCGAATGGGGAGAGAAGCATGAAGCAGCCTTGCAGGAATTGAAGCAGTATCTTTCAACTGCACCTCTATTGATGAAGCCCGAGGATGGTGAACCATTATCCCTGTATCTTGCAGTATCAGGTAATGCAGTAAGTGTTGTTCTGGTAAAGGATCAAGAAAGTCAGCAGTATCCTGTCTATTATGTTAGCAAAATTTTATTAGATGCTGAAACTAGATATTCTCATTTAGAAAAATTGATATTGGCCCTAGTTATGGCATCGACAAAGCTTAGACATTATTTTGAGACACATAGGATTCATGTTAAAACTAATTATCCTATTAAAAATGTGCTTAGGAAACCCGAGATGTCAGGTAAGATGGCTGAGTGGTCAGTAAAATTAAGTGCCTATGATCTAGTATATGAACCTAGAAATGCCATAAAGTCTCAGGCTCTAGCTGACTTTGTGGCTGATTTCAGTAGTGATATTCAAAATGAAGTAGACCTAGAAGTACAACAGCTAAGAGAAACCTTAGAATCCTGGACATTATATACTGATGGTGCATCTAACGTGAGAGGTGTAGGATTGGGTATGTTATAGGTGATTTTATGCTCATATATCCCGGTTAATATTCTGACTTTGTTTGTTTATTTGTGACCACGATACTGAATCAGGATATTAGTAACATCCTGGTACGATATCCTGGTAGTAGCTAATTAACCACGTGCAGATTAAGGAGTGCAAGTCTCTAACGTTCAGCTGGGCTTCTTCTCCTTAAGACTCGGGCAAATCAGTTAGATTATGAACGTTGAAGCCGAAAGACGTGGACTACAACGTCCACATATGGAATATTCGCCAAATCCCGGAATAGTAGGATAATTAGTTGCTTTCTTTTTACTATAAAAAGGATTGATCGGATCGGATTAGGAAGACAATATTTCGCACACTCTTTCTCTCTAGTTGCGAGCACTCACAACGCACTAACACTTGTATTCAAAATTACATTGTAACACTTAGTTGATCCGCATCATATCCTGGACTGTATCCTGATATTTGAAGCAATAAGAAGAACAAGGCAGCTGCGATTGTCAGCTCCCGAGGTTTTGTGCCGGCGATCTAGATTGATCAAGGGCTTTCCTCGTATATCTCGTATCACCCTTTACATTTTTGCTCACTGTTTGATCATAGATATAGCTCGATATCCTGAGCTATATCCTGAAATTGTTTTTGCAAACTAACAAGCAAACATATTTTTCAACACACATTCTCAGCACACTACCTCACTTAACTAATTTGATCACTTAATTGCTTCGGTAATTTTTGACCAAAACAATTTGGCGCCCACCGTGGGGCAAGTGGTGCTATTTCTACTAAAAGCCTTTATAAAATCGTTACTCGGTTTTCTATTTTCAAAACTTTTTGCTACACTATTTTCAATGGCCTCGAGATCAAACATGAGCTCTTCCACCATGTCTACTACAACCTCTGCAACAATTGGTTTGGTGCTTCCACCACCCCCTCCGAGAACGCAAGCCTCTTCACAAGGAACTGAAATTCATGTGGCTCGGGATGTTATCCCCGTTCGCAATTGTTAGGGGAGGATTTTCCAATGATCAGTGATCCTCAATTACTGTCGGGCTTAGGGATCCTCAATTCTGTTTGAATTAGTGATCCTCAGAGAGTATTGTAGGATCAGGATCCAGGATCATCATAGTGATCCTTACACTAACGATTGTCTGCTTTGAATATGATGTTGTTTTGCTGGAGTATGTGTTTGGACTTGGTCTTGGCGATATTCCTGGAGCATATTCCCTTTTTATCCCGCATGTGCTTGACTAATATGGACGTTATGGAGGCCGTGGAAGACTTGCACGAAATGCGGATAGTTAGTTAGCTTAGATATTTTCCAAATTTATAAGGGGATAGCGAGCTAGATTAGAAAACTTGGCTATTTTTTGCTAAACACACACACTCGTAACTGCTCTCATCAACTCTCGACAGTTTGCTCGGCGATTACACACTTTTTTGCACATTACACTCTAGTGATCCTTGTAACAAGCTCGCTATCATCCAAAGTTGTAATACATTTTCTGTTTAATCTGAGTTGGTGATCGGTAGTTTCCATCACCCGAGGTTTTTTATGTCGGAGATCAACTCTTGATCAAGGGTTTTTTCCTCATATAAATCATTTTGTCACTTGTTCATTACATTTCTGAGTGATCCTTAATATTTTTCATTGATTCAAGCATCACACCTCACAACAGAAAGTTTGGTTGCATTATCTTAGCTTGATTTTTGACCAAAATAGTTTGGCGCCCACCGTGGGGCAATTGGTGCTTCGTTCTTGAGAAATTATTGTTCTTGTGATCATTTCGGTTCATTACAATCAAGCAGATGGCTTCTTCAGCAAAGAACACATCAAGCTCTATACCGGCAATGAGTTCTTCACAGGGCGTTCCTACTTTGCCTCCATCACCTTCTGGATCCTAGAAGAATGCTGAAAATGCTGCGAAGAGACAAACCCCCATTTTTCCAAAACCACCAACTTCTTCTGTTTCCTCTAATCCTACTACTAATGATCTTTTTACTCTGATTTTGCATATGAGAGATCGCATGCAAGAGCAGGACAAAACCAATGAAAGGATCCTCCAGGAGATTGGTGATATCAAGAAACAGAAGAAATCAGTGGAGGATCACTCTCCTCTGATACCAAGGTCACTGAATTTTGACACTCCAGTTGTAACTACCCTACAATCGGCAGTTCCGGGCATCCAGTATCAAAGTGGTCCATCAGAAAGGCGTTATGGAACAGCAACTATGAGTCAGGCATTTGGCTCTCACTTCCAGCCTCAAGGATCCTGTTCTCAGCCATCGGGATCCTCTTCTCAGCATCAGGGATCCTTCGTCAGCTCAGGAGGATATTTGGGAATGCACACAGTCCAAGGATCCTCCCAGGTCCAAGGATCCTCCCAGGTTCAAGGATCCTCCCAGGTCCAAGGATTCTCTATGGTTCCAGGATCCTTTCGGGTTCAAGGATCCTCTCAGCCCCAAGGATCCTTTCAGGTTCAAGGATCCTCTCAGGTTCAAGGATCTAACATCTTTAAGGATCAAGGATTCTTAAGAAGTATGCAGCCTCCAAGCTCGGATGTTCATCAAGGAGACTTCATACCAATGCAGACCATTGCTTCATCTGGTCCTTCAATCATACCAGAATCCCGTCAATATGGATTCACATCGGCAATTCCAAACTTGAATCCCATGGGAGGTAACACTTTTAATAATTCTTATAACACTAACCATGGCTCCATACAGGATACATGTATCAATCAGGCTATGGCTAGGGAGTTACAGAAGCTTAAGGATATGATATCTAGTGTTCCAGGAGTGGTTAAACCTATTCCTGAAATTGCAGATGGTAGCTGTTTTGGTCAAAAATTACCGAAGCAATTAAGTGATCAAATTAGTTAAGTGAGGTAGTGTGCTAAAAAGTGTGTTGAAAATATGCTAGTTAAGTTGTTGGAAAAACAGTGTTCAGGATACGGCTCAAGATATAAAGCTGTATCTATGATCAAACAATGAGCGAAAATGTAAATGTTGACACGTGATATACGAGGAAAGCCCTTGATCAATCTAGATCGCCGGCATAAAACCTCGGGAGCTGACAATCGCAGCTGCCTTGTTCTTCTATTACTTCAAATATCGGGATACAGTGCAGGATATGGTGCGGATCGACTATGTGTTACAATGTAATTCGAATACAAGTGTTGTGTGTAGTGTTTGCGATGAGCTAGAGAGAAAGTGTTTGAAAATGTGTAAGTTGAGTGCCTTAATCTGATCCGCCCCCATCTATTTATAGTAAAACAAATGTAACTAACTATCCTACATAACCGGGATCCAACGAATATTCCTTAGTTGAACGTTGGAGACCTGGTCTTTCGGGCTCAACGTGTCTCCTTTAACAAATACGCCCGAGTCTTGAGGAGATGGAGTTCACTTGACCGTTGGCAAGTCCCAGTCTTTAACCTGAACGTGATTAATTCGATATACCTCAGGATATCACCCAGGATGTTAGCAATATCCCCGTCCAGTATCCTGATCATATATAAACAATAAAAAGCAGGATATTAGTCAGCATGCATACTCAGAAAATGGCCCATAACAATTGTCCCCAAATATATCGGTTGGTATACCAATCCAACGGATATATTTTAAAAACTTTATCTTGTCGACCGAGGCAATTAAAATGAAACGATGGTTGAAGTGACATTGTGCCATTTTCAATGCAATATTTACTCTTTACCCCCTATATTCAGCCTATAATTAGCCGAATCATTTCTGCTTATTATCATCATTCTTCAAGCGATTTTCAGGTAATCACTTTTCTCTTCATCCTCTATCCTTCTTTCTTGAGTTTCTTTTAGTTTGCCCAACACCCTTCATGGCATCACGAACAAGATCTCGGTCGGACGGACCGGCCTCAACCCTCGTAAGCCAAAACCTCATCCGTGATCCAGCAAAGGAAATCTGCTGCTTCAACAACGCCGACATCGCTGCTCTTAAAGATTCTGGCGCCTTCCCCACCGGAACAGTCTTTCACCCTTTTGATCGGGAAGCCCGATCAGATGCATCATCTGACGAGTGGGTTTGTTTCTTCGCCTACCCTTTTTCTCTTGGACTCCGGTATCCATTTCCACCCTTTATCTCTCGCTTTTTTGACCTCACCGGCCTTAGCTATGCCCAGACTATGCCAATGGTCTGGCGAGTTTTGATAGTGCTGGATCAAATCAAGTCTCGTCGTTTTCCTGACCTGTGTATTGAAGACCTCCCTATAGCATACCGGTTGAGATCCCATGGCGATCACCGTTTTCTTCTGTTTTCTACCTGCAAGAACCCTTTGGTTCTTAAGGCTACCAAGAACGAGGATCGATGGCGACGAAAATTCTTTTTCGTAAAAAGAGACTCTATTGATAAGGGTTTCGATCTGCCGGTTAAATGGTTAACCAAGGGTAGGATTTAGGGTTTTAGGAATATCCCCAATTATATCTTCAAACTATATCCCAGACTTATATCCTGATGTTTTTATGCAGCGAACTTCAGAGATTTAGTGCCCCCCAGTGCAGAATCCGAATCCAAGATCAAGGAAATCTACCGACTTCCTGCCAGTGAAAGAACTTTCTCCCTGTCTCTCATAGATTCAAGCCAGAAATCAAGCTCAGAGATGTCTGGTAAGCACATTCTCAGCAATTATACATATATTTTAAATCAATTATTTTTCAAAAGTATGATGAGTTTAAGAATATCTTCCCTTGTGCAGTACCAGTTGTCAACCTTGAAGGTTTCCAACTTGACGAGTTGGATTGCTACTCCAGCCTTGCACCCATCAAACACGAATCCAAGCCAAAGTCGTCTGCTACACCAAAGCCTACCTCTTCAAGGACTGTTTCTGCTTCCAAAGCCCCTCCGGCATCCAGGATCCGGGCATCTAGCTCTCGGAAGAGAAAGGAGACGGACTCTCCAGCTGTTTCTGAGACATTCTCTCTCGAGAATCATGGGTTTAACGAAGCCACCTCATTCCTCAAACAGGTAAAATTTTCCTTTCGATATCCTGCACATGTATGTTAGTCCTTATCCTGCTTATTCTTACACCGATACCTATATCCTTATCGATAGGGCTTGGAACGTCTTATGCACTTGTATGAAGACGCCTGCGGGCTTAACAAGATGTTGGAGATCAAGCTGGAGAAAGCTGAAGCTACCATAGCTGATCAAGGAACCATTGCGGCTGCCAAATCCCAGAATTACGAAGACAAATACAAGGCAATGATCTAGGAACACCAAGCTACCCTCCATAAAGCCAACGAGGATGCCCAAGCCAAACTAGATGCCGCCCTTCTCCAATACCAGTAGAATATGAGTTCATATCGGGATAGCCTCAAAGCATCCGTGGTCGTCTCTCTTCTCCAAGCCAGGATAAGGATGGCTTATGAGGCCAGGGATTTGGGTTTCGAATGCCCCTCCTGGAACATAAAGACTTGGGAAGCGAAACTAAAGGATCTCGGAGGTCATCCCGTTGCTCATCCTGCAAAGCATGCTGGTGAAGAGCCTTCTAAGGCGGCAGAGGGAGTGGCCAATGCTGATGATGGTGATGCCGAGAAGAATCCTGAGGCCAATGCTGGTGCAGATGCTGGGAAAGAGGCTGTTGATCAAGAAGGTGCCGCTTGTTAAGCGGCGAAGTGGGCGATGATGGATATACGTGCCAAGGCCGGAGCCCACTTTTAAATTTCGTGGTTGTGCTTGTGTAAACAATTTACTTTTCCTGTCTTCGAACAATTTATATTTCCTGTATTAGAACAATATGATGACCAAAGGTGGATGGGTCCTAGGTTTTAGGATGAAGCCCTTGGTCATCGATTAGTATAACTTGTTTTGAATGTGGTAACGGTTGTAGGTGGACAGGTCCTGTTTTGAGATAGATCCTCCAACCGTTACACAAGTATGGTAGAAACTAATTGTGCTTTTGGTGGATGGGCCTCGGTTTGAGGTGAATCCAAAAGCATAACTTTTGACATGTTAATAATATAACTATCTCTTAACTTATTTGTTATTGCCTTGCATTACTTAATGTACCTTTTAACTTTGCAAAAATTTCGTATTGTTATCTTATGAAAATATCCTGATCAATATGCTCAGCGATATATTATAAAAACTCTTTATTGGAGAGGACTTCCAAACATTCGTTCAACTTTGTAGAAAGCTCTTTAAAGAGTGAAAAACAATCCATCTTTCCAAAACCTGTTTTGATAATACTTAAATGATCAAAGTTTCAAACTAGTATTAGTTTCAAATATCTTAACCAAATATCCTGAAAAGTATTTAAAAACATCTTTTGAGAATATATCAGGATATTTAACCTTTTACCAAACATAGTATTATAAAAAATTTAAACATTGTTTATAAAGGAAAGATCATACCAGGAATAGGGTATAACCCTATCATCAAACCTCAATCCCTTTGCAACTTTTCCAATGAAGATGTCCCCTGTCTGAGACACTTTGTGCATTAGTTCCGAGCCTTATCCTTTGAGCTTTACATTATTGCTTTAGTGGGAATGTCCCATGTGTACAATGTCTTCAAATACTTAGAAATCTTCTGGATATCAGTTTCCATTGCATAGGCAATTTTTCATGTCACAGGGGTAAAACCCATAAATGTTTTGGAAATAAATTCCTCGTATCCTGGGGAAAATCCCGAATTTTCGTGCGCTACAGGCGGGAGTGTATAAACTCTAAGACTTAGAAAGGTGAAAACCTTTAAACCTTAGAGAGTATGAAAATACCCTTTCGTGAGAGAGGGTGATCAATCCTCATATACCTTTAGGATTCAGGATGTAGCCAACAGTAACGAAATTGTCAGCCACTTTTACATGGACTGGTCCCGCCACCTTGAACTATCCCTGAATAACTTGCGCTCCAGGCGGAGTGTTTAAACCCAATTCGGAAGAAAGGTGAATACCTTTAAACCTGTGAAGGGATCAGGATCCCTTGTACGTGAGAGAGGGGGCCAATCCTCTAATCTTCTGAAGTATCCTGACTGAGCATCCTGGAGCTATATCCCGAAGCATATACTGCAAAACATCCTTACACTAAGGTGGGTGTTAGCTTGGCTAACACCCCTCCGATGCTTAAGTTAGTATTGGGTTTCAAAGAATAAATTAAACCAAACATATTTAAAAAATATAGAATTCATACCATCTGGAGTTAGAAATTAAATTCTAAACTCATTTGAAATAAAGCTTAAGGTGTATAGCATTCCAAGATCTCGGTAGCATATCCCCTTTCATATTCTTGAGTCTATATGCTCCTTTCCCTGCTTCTGATTCAACTTCATATGGTCCTTCCCATTTTGGAGCTAGCTTGCCATCGGCAGGATTAGTGGTATTCTGAAAAGCCTTTCTTAACACCCAATCTCCAACCTTAAATCTTCTGGTCCTAATATTCTTGTTATATGCTCTGGATATTCATCGTTGATATGCTGCCATCCTTAGCCTTGCTACATCCCTCTTTTCATCTATAGTATCCAAATCCTGACACAAGGCTTCAGGATTCTGTTCAGGATCCCGTAGGGTAGATCTTGCAGTAGGTATTGCCATTTCCGTTGGAATCATTGCTTCTGCTCCAAATACCAAGGAAAATGGGGTTTGGCCTGTTGCATTCTTTACCGTTGTCCTATCAGCCCACAAAACAAAGGGTAATTCTTCTGCCCATCTTCCTTTTTTGGCTCCAAGTCTCTTCTTTAAGTTATTGACAATTATCTTGTTTGAGGATTCTGCTTGTCCATTCGCTTGAGGATGTACCAGAGTAGATGTTATCATTTTGATTCCCCAACTCTTGCAAAAGTCAGTAGTTCTCTTGCTTATAAACTGAGAACCATTGTCACGGATTATCTCGGCTGGTACTCCGAATCTGGTCAGGATATTTCTCTTTATGAAGGATACTACTTCTTGATCCCTAACTTGAACAAATGCTTCTGCTTCAACCCACTTGGAGAAATAATCCATCATTGCCAACATGAAAACTTTTCCTCCTGGAGCCTTTGGAAGCTTTCCCACTATATCCATACCCCACTACATAAACGGCCAAGGGGAAACAATAGGATACAGTGGTTCAGCAGGTTGATGTAATATGTTACTATGTCTTTGACATGCGTCACATTTTCGAGCATATTCTGCGGCATCTTTTCTCATTGTTGGCCAATAATATCCTGTCCTTAATACTTTTGAGAATAACGACCTGCCCCCAGTATGGTTACCACAATCCCCTTCATGTATATCCTGAAGTACTTCTTTGGCTTCAGGATCCTCCAAGCACCTCAAATACGGTCCTGCAAGAGATTTCTTGTATAAAACATTATTTATAATAGTGAATCGTGATACCTTCATCCTAAATGCCTTAGGATTTTCATTTCCGGGGATGTGTCCTTCTTTGAGATATCTCATGATTGGAGCCGTCCAGGATTTAGGATCCTCTTCAGGATGCTCTGCTCCAGGATCCTGAATACCCGCTACTTCTTTATCCCGAGGATTCGTTGCAGGATATAAGATATGTAATATTGGTATTTGGGTTCCTTCTGGTATCCTGATCGATGATCCCAGATTCGCTAAGGCATCTGCTTCAGCATTATCCTCCCTTGGTACCTGTTTAAGTGTAAAAACATCGAAATATCCTGCTAATTTTTTGAGAATATCGAGGTATTCGATTAATTTCTCACCCTTGACTGCATAGGATCCATTAAAATGGTTAGTAATTAACAAGGAGTCAACATATACTTGCAAATTCTTGATACTCATATTCTTAGCCAATTCTAATCCTGCAATTAAAGCTTCATATTCTGCCTCATTATTAGTAGCAGGAAATTCACACCTAATAGCCTGGGGTAATATGTCCCCCTGTGGCGATTTTAGTAGTATACCTAAACCTACACCTCTTACGTTGGATGCACCATCAGTATATAATGTCCAGGATCCTGAAGGTTCTCCTAACTGTTGAACTTCTAGGTCTACCTCGTCCTGAATGTCACTACTGAAATCAGCCACAAAGTCAGCTAAAGCCTGAGACTTTATGGCATTTCTAGGTTCATATACTAAATCATAAGTGTCACACCCCCAAAATCCACACGCGGAGCATCACCGCTTGGAGGCGTGACTGACCAGGATCAAGCCACCAATCATATTGAACATTTAAGTATTAAGTAAAAGTAGATGTAATTCAACCAAACCAATATGAAAGGTGTTTCAAAACATAAGTATAATATCAACGTTTAGCGGAAGCATAAAAGTAATCCAACATGAGTATAAGTATGTAATGTCATAAACGTTTAACAAAGCATTCACGATCCTTGTTCACAACGACCGCGCCTCCCAGTGCAAGCTCCAAGTGTACCTAACGACCTGCAAGGCATGTAACAGAGAGTCAACAACTAGTTGAGCGAGTTCACAGTGGGTTGTTTAGTAATAATGTTCGTTTCATAAATCGTTTGTTTGTTTAGTAACCCATGTATCGTTATCAATTACATCGCGGCCCTCCAGGCATGTTTGCGAAGATTAGTGGGGGTTTCCCATGTATTGTAAACTAGTTTTATTTGTATCGCGGCCCTCCAGGCATGTGTGCGAAGATTAGTATAAGTATCGCGGCCATTCCAGGCATGTGTGCGAAGATTAGTATAAGTATCGCGGCCATTCCAGGCATGTGTGCGAAGAACAGTATCAGTATCGCGGCCCTTACAGGCATGTGTGCGAAGAACAGTATAAGTATCGCGGCCATTCCAGGCATGTGTGCGAAGAACAGTATCAGTATCGCGGCCCTTACAGGCATGTGTGCGAAGAACAGTATAAGTACCGCGGCCATTCCAGGCATGTGTGCGAAGAGTAGTGGGGGCTTCCCCATGTATCACTAGTCTAGCAGTATCTATATGTGACCTTTCCCAACCGAGGCCAGTAATCCATAATTCCCAATAATAACGTAAGTACAGATAATCATCCAGTCCCATTCCCTACCCCGGGAATCCCATGCCTTGGTAAGAGTGTGAACTCACCTTGGTTTGCTCGGTATGCTAAGTATGTGCTCACAGTTAATCAATCACGTCCTAAAGTATGCACGTATACATAATCAGTTTGTATTCAAGTTGTTTGCACGTATAAACATGTAGCACGTATTCACAATCGTATACAAGATGGTTACACTTAACAGCAGTTAAATATTCCAGTTAACACTTAACAGAATTAACTCAAGTTACTGTGCAGATTAACTGTTCGGCGAAACACACATAATGGCGAAACACACATTGACGAAACACATTCTGTTTCGTCGTGGCCTTGTTTGGCGAAACAGGATTCTAATTCGTCGATGACTCTTGGCGAAACACATTCTGTTTCGCCGGGAGTCCTGTTTCGTCGGATGTCTGTTTCGCAGACATCAGTTACAGCAGATGCGAATAACACATAAACCCTAATCCTTCTAGCAGCCGTCATCAATAACAGAAATCATACGAAGGTCAATGTGCATATCGAATCATCATAACAAGAACCCTAATATTTAACATGTATCGATTTCAAATATACATCATCAAAGCAGAATCACATGACACATAGACACGTACACGGATGAACGATCAATCAAGACACATAGATTAACTAACCGAGATGATGGTTTGATCGCACAAGAGTTTCCGGTGGGTTCTAGTTTGCCGTCACGGTGAGAGAGCTCTAGGGTTTCGGTTGTTTTGATAGAAAGTGTAAGAGTGATGTTGTTTTACGTAAAAATACTCGGAAAAAAACGTTCTGGGCCCGTAATGGGCTTTTGGCGAAACTGGGCTCGGCGAAACTGACCTGTTTCGTCGAGTGGATGGTTGGCGAAACAATCTGTTTCGTCGAGAGTGGTTATGGCGAAACACATATTGTGTTTCGTCGAGTTGTTCAGGTCTCAAACAGTTTACAGTTAATCATGCAGTCAAGTACTTACACCTTATCACTCAAAAATCAAGATTATCATCTTAACTATAATTTAGTGTGCACAATTACCAGGTAAATAATTCGTGTAAGCAATAATCTAGACGGTCAACGTGCAATAAATGCGAATAAAGAATGTCGGAAATTCGAGTTGTCACATTATCCCCAACTTGAAAGAAATTTCGTCCCGAAATTTAGCATGCGGTTACTGAGGAAGCTAGTGGTGTGATGTTGTTTACCTGTATTGTATCGCGGCTCCCCGAGCAGGTTTGCGAAGATTACTGGTTTTCTTGGGGTATCACATTATCCCCCCGTTGATTTGGAATTTCGTCCTGAAATTCTGTATTGGTAGCTTCAGCCTCAGTAGTAGTTGCATTGGTTCCGAATAACTGGGGATACTTGAGTTTCATTTGATCTTCACGCTCCCAGGTGAACTCTGGGCCGCGACGGGAGTTCCAACGAACTCGTACAAGAGGGATTCTCGTGTTCTTGAGGACCTTAACATCCTGGTCCGTGATCTCAACTGGTTTCTCGACGAACTGCAACCGCTCGTCGATAGTGAGTTCCTTAAAAGGAACTATGTGGGTCTCATCTGACAGACACTTCTTCAGATTCGACACGTGAAAGACGTTGTGAACTGCACTGAGTTCAGCTGGTAAGTTCAATCGGTAGGCTACCCTGCCTATCTTCTCAATAACTTCGAAAGGTCCGACGTATCGTGGATTAAGTTTGCCGCGTTTGTCAAAACGAACAACACCCTTCCAGGGTGAAACTTTGAGTAGCGCTCGATCCCCAACTTGGAATTCGAGTAGTTTTCTATCTTTATCGGCGTATACTTTCTGACGGTCACGAGCTGCCGCCATGCGTTGTCGTATTTGAGCAATCTTTTCAGTAGTATCAACTACCATTTCTGGACCTGTGATTTGACTATCTCCCACCTCTGCCCAACAGAGAGGTGACCGGCATTTACGTCCGTACAATGCCTCGAATGGAGCGGCTTTAATGCTGGTGTGATAACTGTTGTTGTACTAGAATTCCACAAGTGGCAGATGCTTTTCCCAGTCGTTGCCAAAGTCGATTACACATGCACGAAGCATGTCTTCTAGAGTTTGAATAGTGCGCTCAGACTGCCCATCCGTCTGAGGATGATAAGCTGTGCTCATGTCTAAATGAGAGCCAAAAGATTTATGCATTGCTTGCCACAGTTCTGAAGTAAAACGTGCGTCCCGATCAGAGATAATGGAAGTTGGCACCCCGTGCCTTGAAACCACTTCCTTGAGAGATATGTCTGCTAGTGTGGAGAACTTATCCGTTTCCTTGATAGCCAAGAAGTGAGCAGACTTTGTGAGTCGATCCACGATCACCCATATAGTATCGTTACCACGTTGTGATCTAGGCAGGCCAGTAACAAAATCCATGGAAATTTGCTCCCATTTCCATTGTGGTATTTCAGGTTGTTGGAGTGGTCCTGACGGTTTCTGATATTCTGCCTTGACTCTCGCACAAGTCAAGCATTTGCTAACGTATGTGGCTATGTGGGCCTTCATGCTAGGCCACCAATATGTAGTTCTGATGTCATGGTACATTTTATCCGCACCTGGATGTACCGAGTAGCGAGACTTATGAGCTTCATCCATCACTAGCTCACGTAAGTTGCCATAGAGTGGAACCCAAATGCGTCCTGTGACGTAGTAAGCACCATCTTCCTTCTGTTCTAAGCGTTGCCTTGAGCCGCGTAGGGCTTCAGCCCTGATGTTGTCTGGTTTCAATGCTTCTACCTGAGCATTTCGTATCTGAGAAGGAAGACTAGACTGTATAGTGAGTTGTAAAGCTTGCACGCGCTTAGGCGCGGTGTCCTTTCGACTGAGGGCGTCAGCCACAACATTGGCTTTGCCTGGGTGGTACCTGATTGAGCATTCGTAGTCGTTTAGCAGTTCGACCCATCGTCGCTGTCGCATACTCAGTTCCTTTTGTTTGAAGATATGTTCGAGGCTTCTGTGATCAGTGTAGATTGCGCACTTGGTACCATACAAATAGTGTCGCCATATCTTAAGTGCAAAAACAACCGCTCCCAGCTCTAGGTCGTGTGTCGTGTAATTCCGTTCGTGAATCTTAAGTTGGCGCGAAGCATAAGCAATAACTTTATCCCTTTGCATCAATACACATCCAAGACCTTGGATAGATGCGTCGCAGTAGACTACAAAATCGTCCGTGCCTTCAGGCAGTGAGAGGATAGGTGCGCTACAAAGTCTATCCTTTAAGTGCTGAAACGCTGTTTCCTGTGCGTTACCCCAACGATAAACAACACCTTTCTACGTCAGTAGTGTGAGCGGCTGTACAATCTTTGAGAAGTCTTTAATGAATCGTCTGTAATATCCCGCCAAACCCAAGAATTGGCGTGTTTCAGCTGGTGTACGAGGTGCAGGCCAGTTCTTGATCGAATCTACCTTGGATGGATCGACATGGATCCCATCTTTGTTTACTACGTGGCCTAAGAAGTGGACTACACGAAGCCAGAAGTCACATTTAGAAAACTTAGCGTATAGCTGTTCCGTTCGTAGAAGTTCCAGTATAAGTCGTAAGTGCTGCTCGTGTTCCTCCTGACTTTTCGAATAAATCAGGATGTCGTCGATGAAAACAATGACGAACTTGTCAAGATAGGATTTGCACACCCTGTTCATAAGATCCATGAAAAACTGCAGGCGCGTTCGTTAGCCCGAATGGCATGACCAAAAACTCGTAGTGGCCGTAGCGTGTTCTGAAAGCTGTTTTGGAGACGTCCTCATCCCGGACTCTCAGTTGATGGTAGCCTGACCTCAGGTCAATCTTCGAGTAGTAACTCGACCCTTGCAGCTGGTCGAATAAGTCGTCGATGCGTGGGAGAGGATAGCGATTCTTCACGGAACACCTGAGGAAAATCACGCACAACTGGAATACCCTCTAACTTTTTCTCTTTCATCGATTTATCAGAAACGAGTGCTAATATAGCTGAGTGGCCCTTTCGCAAACACTTCTGTGCCTTCAAGAAGGAGATGATGCCACTCACGACACCACTCTTGTCGCCTTGAACTTCAAGAGGTTCTTTGCCAGTACGGGGAATGCGAATAATCTTCTCCTTGCATAGAATCTCTGCTTGCTGTTGGGATAACCAATCCATACCAGTGACGATGTCAAAACTATCCAAAATTATAGGAATACAATTGATAAGGAAAGTCCATCACCAAGTTGGGATCATTCCTAGTATCACCCTGACCCATCACGAACACTCGACCCCTGGCAACATTGCCGTCGTTATTACCCCCATTGTTGTCTCCATTATTGTTCCCGTTTCCTTGGTTGTGGTTCTAGTTCTGGTTCTGGTTCTGGTTCAACCGTGGGCAGTGTATTTTGAAGTGACCTTCAGCATCGTCTGATAACATCCCTTGTTACCCTGCTGTTGCCGCCGATTCTATAGATCTTGTGGCTGTTGTCGTTGGTTCTGGTTTGCAGGACGTGAGTTTCTACCATCTTTGGTTCCATGACCAAGCTTGTTGCATTATTGATAATGATTGCGTTTGCCCTGCCCGCGGTGGTGCAGGTTACATCATTTGCGCTTAGGGTGGTTTCTCCCTGTATCCACCCTGCCCTTGGATACTAAATGTTGCTGATCAGGACTTTAGTTGTCATCGACCTTTCACTACTGTGCCTGGGACGGAATCGTAGTCGAATCCTTGCTAGAGGTTCCATCCCACTTTCATTCGTTGTCACTGAGGGTAGCAGAAGTAGTTGAAGTAGTAGTGCTGATACGTTGAGGCAGCTTGTTCTGTTCCACTGCCTGGTCTGTGAGACGATGAGCAAGATGAGTAACATCTTGAATAGTAGCAAGTTTAGCCGTCATCACATGGTTTTGAATTCCTGGTACTAAACCCTTGAGGTACAGCTCAAAGCTCTTTATGGGAGGATCCACCATAGTTGGACACAAAATTGCCAGTTTGTTGGATCGTAATCTTGCACGCTTCTATCTCTGATCCCGTCATCTTCATGTTAAAGAACTCCACTTCCAACTTGTGGATGGCATCATAACTACTGTATTCACGTTTGATCAGTTCCTTAGAATCATTCCATGGGGTGGCATTAGCAGCCGCCAGCCCCAGTATCGTAACTTGCGCGCTCCACCAAGTTTGCGCAGTGCCTTCGAGAATATCAGTGGCATATTTCACCTTACGAGCCTCAGGTCATTCGCACATTCGAAGGCCGATTCGAGTTCCTCGAACTAATGGAGGAGTCCAACAGCTCCTTCAGTGTCGCTGAAAGTAGTAGGACGACAGTCCATAAAAGTCGTGTATGTGCACACAGGTGGCTGAGCGTGTTGACTTGTCGTGTGCGTAAGAGCAAGCATACTTGAGCACGAGTGTTGGTTTACGAGAGTAGGATCTAAAGATCCTAGAGTAAGTGGTGATGGCAGGTTACACCTCCTGCCTGGGCAGCTGCGAGTGCTGCAGTAACTTGTTCAATGATCGAAGCCGCCAACTGGGCTTGAGTTTGGTTAACGCGTCCACTCATGATCTTGACATCAAGGAGAATATGTGGGTGAGAGGTTCGCGAATAGTGCGAATAGAGTGAGCACACAAGTATTCTCAAGCAATAACATATAGTAGGTTCTGTAATCTAAGCATACCACGAGCAAAGTTCTAGGTAATTCTAGCAAGTAGGTAAAGTAACATGAATAGTAGTACCTATGATGTTGAGCCTTGCACGTGGAGCGAAGCGTCGTTGTGGATCGTTGAGAGCACTGTTCTGGTTATAGTCTGGTTTTAACAAAATCGTTTTCCCTTTATTAAAACCAAGTTCTCTATAACCAATGGCTCTGATACCAATCTGTCACACCCCCAAAATCCACACGCGGAGCATCACCGCTTGGAGGCGTGACTGACCAGGATCAAGCCACCAATCATATTGAACATTTAAGTATTAAGTAAAAGTAGATGTAATTCAACCAAACCAATATGAAAGGTGTTTCAAAACATAAGTATAATATCAACGTTTAGCGGAAGCATAAAAGTAATCCAACATGAGTATAAGTATGTAATGTCATAAACGTTTAACAAAGCATTCACGATCCTTGTTCACAACGACCGCGCCTCCCAGTGCAAGCTCCAAGTGTACCTAACGACCTGCAAGGCATGTAACAGAGAGTCAACAACTAGTTGAGCGAGTTCACAGTGGGTTGTTTAGTAATAATGTTCGTTTCATAAATCGTTTGTTTGTTTAGTAACCCATGTATCGTTATCAATTACATCGCGGCCCTCCAGGCATGTTTGCGAAGATTAGTGGGGGTTTCCCATGTATTGTAAACTAGTTTTATTTGTATCGCGGCCCTCCAGGCATGTGTGCGAAGATTAGTATAAGTATCGCGGCCATTCCAGGCATGTGTGCGAAGATTAGTATAAGTATCGCGGCCATTCCAGGCATGTGTGCGAAGAACAGTATCAGTATCGCGGCCCTTACAGGCATGTGTGCGAAGAACAGTATAAGTATCGCGGCCATTCCAGGCATGTGTGCGAAGAACAGTATCAGTATCGCGGCCCTTACAGGCATGTGTGCGAAGAACAGTATAAGTACCGCGGCCATTCCAGGCATGTGTGCGAAGAGTAGTGGGGGCTTCCCCATGTATCACTAGTCTAGCAGTATCTATATGTGACCTTTCCCAACCGAGGCCAGTAATCCATAATTCCCAATAATAACGTAAGTACAGATAATCATCCAGTCCCATTCCCTACCCCGAGAATCCCATGCCTTGGTAAGAGTGTGAACTCACCTTGGTTTGCTCGGTATGCTAAGTATGTGCTCACAGTTAATCAATCACGTCCTAAAGTATGCACGTATACATAATCAGTTTGTATTCAAGTTGTTTGCACGTATAAACATGTAGCATGTATTCACAATCGTATACAAGATGGTTACACTTAACAGCAGTTAAATATTCCAGTTAACACTTAACAGAATTAACTCAAGTTACTGTGCAGATTAACTGTTCGGCGAAACACACATAATGGCGAAACACACATTGACGAAACACATTCTGTTTCGTCGTGGCCTTGTTTGGCGAAACAGGATTCTAATTCGTCGATGACTCTTGGCGAAACACATTCTATTTCGCCGGGAGTCCTGTTTCGTCGGATGTCTGTTTCGCAGACATCAGTTACAGCAGATGCGAATAACACATAAACCCTAATCCTTCTAGCAGCCGTCATCAATAACAGAAATCATACGAAGGTCAATGTGCATATCGAATCATCATAACAAGAACCCTAATATTTAACATGTATCGATTTCAAATATACATCATCAAAGCAGAATCACATGACACATAGACACGTACACGGATGAACGATCAATCAAGACACATAGATTAACTAACCGAGATGATGGTTTGATCGCACAAGAGTTTCCGGTGGGTTCTAGTTTGCCGTCACGGTGAGAGAGCTCTAGGGTTTCGGTTGTTTTGATAGAAAGTGTAAGAGTGATGTTGTTTTACGTAAAAATACTCGGAAAAAAACGTTCTGGGCCCGTAATGGGCTTTTGGCGAAACTGGGCTCGGCGAAACTGACCTGTTTCGTCGAGTGGATGGTTGGCGAAACAATCTGTTTCGTCGAGAGTGGTTATGGCGAAACACATATTGTGTTTCGTCGAGTTGTTCAGGTCTCAAACAGTTTACAGTTAATCATGCAGTCAAGTACTTACACCTTATCACTCAAAAATCAAGATTATCATCTTAACTATAATTTAGTGTGCACAATTACCAGGTAAATAATTCGTGTAAGCAATAATCTAGACGGTCAACGTGCAATAAATGCGAATAAAGAATGTCGGAAATTCGAGTTGTCACATTATCCCCAACTTGAAAGAAATTTCGTCCCGAAATTTAGCATGCGGTTACTGAGGAAGCTAGTGGTGTGACGTTGTTTACCTGTATTGTATCGCGGCTCCCCGAGCAGGTTTGCGAAGATTACTGGTTTTCTTGGGGTATCACAATAAGCACTTAATTTTACTGACCACTTGGCCATGCTGCCTGACATCTCTGGTTTCCTAAGCACATTTTTGACAGGATAATTCGTTTTAACATGGATCCTATGTGTCTCAAAATAATGTCTAAGCTTTGTCGATGCCATGACTAGAGCTAATATCAGTTTTTTCTAAATGAGAATACCTAGTTTCAGCATCTAACAAACTTTTACTAACATAATAAACAGGATATTGCTGACCTTCAGCGAGGTATAGGGATAGTGGTTCACCATTTTCAGGCTTCATCAATAGAGGTGCAGTTGAGAGATATCGCTTCAAATCCTGCAAAGCTGCTTCATGCTTTGCTCCCCATTCAAATTTCTTATTCTTCTTGAGGATATCATAGAATTCCTTGCATTTTTCCGAGGATCTTGAAATAAATCTATTCAAAGCTGCTACTCGGCCTGTTAACCGTTGTACGTCCTTCATATTCGAGGGTGATTTTATATCCAGGATAGCTTTAATCTGCTCCGGGCTTGCCTCTATCCCCCTTTTCGTCACCATATATCCAAGAAACTTTCCTGCCCCCACTCCGAAATGGCACTTAGAAGGATTCAGCTTCATGTTATACTGATCCAGGATATCAAATGCTCCCTTGATATCCTGGAGGTGATCCTCAGCCTTTTTAGATTTCACCACCATATCGTCAATATATACCTCCATGGTGTCCCCCAGCTTATCTTTGAACATCATGTTTACTAATCTCTGGTATGTTGCACCTGCATTTTTCAAACCGAAAGGCATAGCAGTATAGCAATATATACCTGTTGGTGTCATGAAAGCAGTATCCTCCTGGTCCGAAGGCTCCATTTGAATCTGCTGAAATCCTGAGGATGCGTCCATGAACGTTAACATTTCATGTCCAGCAGTAGCATCCACCATTGCATCGATATGAGGGAGAGGAAATGGGTCTTTAGGACAAGCCTTGTTCAAGTCCGTGTAGTCTACACAGACTCTCCATTTCCCGTTTTTCTTCTGTACCACAACTACGTTTGCTAGCCATCTTGGAAACTTGACTTCTCTGATCATCCTGAACTTCAACAATCTTTCAACTTCCTCTTGGATAATCGCATTCCGCTCAGGAGCAAATTTTCTTCTTTTTTGCTGAACAGGCTTGAATGATTTGTCAATTCCAAGCTTGTGAGTGATAATGTCTTTGGATATGCCTATCATATCCTCATGCTTCCATGCAAACGTTGACATCCTGCATTTCAAAAAGTTAGTTAACTGCTCTTCAATATCCTGAGGGATATTGGTTCCTACGAGCACCGAGATATCAGGATTATCCTGATCCAGGATAATTTTATTCACATCCTGCTCCGAATCCTCCACGATATCCTGGGCCCGCATCTTTAATTGCTATGCTGTACTAGGCTTAGTTGAGGATTTCATTGAGGATGAGTAGCATTCTTTCGCTTCCTGCTGATCACTTTCAACCTTGAAAACTCCCCAAGGGGTAGGGATCTTGATGCATTGGTGATATGTTGATGGCACAGCCTTCATATCGTGAATCCATGGTCTTCCCAGTATGATGTTATAGCAGGATAAGGAGTCCATCACGCAGAAGCGTTGTATCGAGTTGACCCCTTCAACATATACTGGTAACTTTATCTCCCCTACGGTATTCCTAGCTTCTCCACTGAAACCAACGAGCACAGTGGACTTCGAAGTAATGTCCATCGGAGATACATTCATCCTCTTCAATGTTTCCAGCTGAATTATATTGACAGAACTACCGTTGTCTACCAGTATCCTGCGTACAAAATGGTTAGCCACATATAATGTTATTACCAAAGCATCATGGTGAGGATCCTGAACAGTATCCCTGTCATCACTATCGAAAGTGATCACTTTATCAGTTGTGAGGGTAGTCATCCTGACTGGTCTGTCTCCCCTCTCACTCTTAGCTTCCTTTGCATGTCTCTTGGCCGCCAAATACGAAGTTCCACAAATATCGGATCCTCCTGAAATAAAGTTAATTATCTTGGCGTCTGCTGGGGGTGATGCTGCTCGTTCAGGATCCTTCTCGGGATCCTGACCTTTATTCTTCTTTTTTCCCAGCGAGTCCTTTAGATACCCTTTGCTTAACAGGTAACTTATTTATTTCCTTAAAGCAATGCAATCCTCGGTCATATGTCCGAAGTCTTCGTGGAAGGCACACCATTTGGATTTATCCTTCCAATCAGCTTTCTGCTGGTTCTTTCGAGGCCACCTAGCTTTGTCCCCTAAACCCTGCATAGCATACATTAACTCAGGTATATTAACAGAAAAGCAGTATTCAGATAAGTCAGGATATTCTTCAGGATCCTCGTCTTCAACAGCATTCACTTTCTTGTTATCATTTCTGCCATATGGCTTGGAGCGATATGGCTTATATGAGGTTTCTGATTTCCTGTTAGTTGATTCATAGGTTGAGGTAGAATTCATCCTCTCCTGCATCTTCTTGTCATCTTCCAAACGGATATATCTCAAAGCCCTGTTACGAGCTTCGTCGAGATTCCTGCAGGGATTCATTACAAGATCTTGATAAAACTGAGAATCCTTTTGTAACCCCATCTTAAAAGCTTGCACAGCTGTTGCAACATCAAGATGTGGGATATCCAACGATTCTCGACTGAATTTGTTGACATAATCCCTCAAGGATTCCTGAGGCCCTTGAGTTATCCTGTAAAGATCACTGGTTAGTTTCTCAAAACTCCGACTACAAGAAAATTGACTGTTAAATAAATTAACCAAATGAGCAAACGAAGTAATTGATTGAGGAGGGACGTTTAACAGCCATTTTAAGGCTGATCCTGTCAGGGTAGAACCAAATCCCTTGCATAAGCATGCTTCCTTGAGATCTGGAGGGATAGGATTGATTTCCATCCGTTCCCTATACTGAGCAATATGCTCCTCAGGATCCGTAGTCCCGTCATACAGTTTCATGTTGGGAGTCTGGAATCTTTTTGGTATTTCAGCATCACAGATAGGATATGCAAAGCGAGATATCCTGTGGCTGTCTTGGGATACTTCCGGAATTGGCTGGACCACTCCAGGTACACTGGATATCATGTCCTTCAATTTTTGGAGCTCCCGGGTGATGTTGACGTCATACCTGCATCCTGCAAAGAGCCATTGTTGTTAGTAGCAAGAATGTTATTATTTGACACATTACCGGTCTGAGGATTTTGGCCATATCCTGAAGCATATCCTGAACTCCTCACAGTCGACATCCTGACCGAAGAGGGTATCTCAGGGGTATGATTCTGAGAATGGCTTGGGACGATATTCCCCCTGTTATCCTCAGTGTAAACTGCGGAATTGAAGTTCAAAGCCCTGGGTTGTATAGGAGTGACAGTTTCATCAGCAGGTCTGCTCGAGCTAGCTTTTAAGAGTTGTATTTCTCTTAACAGCATTTGGTTAGTCTCCTGTTGCTGCCTCATTTGTTCCTGCACACTTCCAAATAAAGTCAGAATTTCATCATTAAAGGCTAAAACGGGAGCAGATCCCTGAACACTCCGAGTAGGGATAACATCTTGAGATTGTGAAGAAAATGGCATCCTTGGAGGAGGTGGTGGAAGCACCGAACCGGTAGTAGCAGAGGTTGCAGCAGACATAGTAGAGGAGCTCATGTTTGATCTTGAGGCCATTGTAAACAACGTGGCGAAAAGTTTTGAAAATAGAAAACCGATTAACGATTCACAAAGATTTTTAGTAAAAGTAGCACCACTTGCCCCACGGTGGGCGCCAAATTGTTTTGGTAAAAAATTACCGAAGCAATTAAGTGATCAAATTAGTTAAGTGAGGTAGTGTGCTAAAAAGTATTTTGAAAATATGCTAGTTAAGTTGTTGGAAAAACAGTGTTCAGGATACGGCTCAGGATATAAAGCTGTATCTATGATCAAACACTGAGCGAAAATGTAAATGTTGACACGTGATGTACGAGGAAAGCCCTTGATCAATCTAGATCGCCGGCATAAAACCTCGGGAGCTGACAATCGCAGCTGCCTTATTCTTCTATTACTTCAAATATCGGGATACAGTGCAGGATGTGGTGCGGATCGACTATGTGTATGTAATTCGAATACAAGTGTTGTGTGTAGTGTTTGCGACGAGCTAGAGAAAAAGTGTTTGAAAATGTGTAAGTTGAGTGCCTTAATCTGATCCGCCCCCATCTATTTATAGTAAAACAAATGTAACTAACTATCCTACATAACCGGGATCCAACGAATATTCCTTAGTTGAACGTTGGAGACCTGGTCTTTCGGGCTCAACGTCTCTCCTTTAACAAATACGCCCGAGTCTTGAGGAGATGGAGTCCACTTGACCGTTGGCAAGTCCCAGTCTTTAACCTGCACGTGATTAATTCGATATACCTCAGGATATCACCCAGGATGTTAGCAATATCCCTGTCCAGTATCCTGATCATATATAAACAATAAAAAGCAGGATATTAGTCAGTATGCATACTCAGAAAATGGCCCATAACAGTAGCCATAGAATATCTCGCTTTGCACCACCTATTTGTGATGTTGAGATATCCAAGAGGTTCCAAATACCAACTATGAAGCTTTATGATGGTTCAACGGATCCAGAGGAACATGTAGCTCAATACAGGGAGAGGATGGAGATCAATCCAATTCCTGAGAGGTTAAAAGAAGCATGTCTATGGAAGGGTTTTGGATCCACACTCACAGGATCTGCTCTTAAATGGCTGCTAAGTCTTCCCCCTTACTCTATTACTTCATTTGTTAATCTAGATAATCTGTTTAATAGCCAATTCTCATGTAGCAGAAAATTTGATCGTTTAACTAGTGATCTATATAGGGTAACACAAGGTCAAAATGAATCACTTAGATATTATATCACTAAGTTTATTAAAGAATCCTTGGATATTCCTAATTTGGATATTGCTACGGCTGTAGAAGCCTTCAAAATGGGTTTACTTAGGGATTCATTGTTCTATGATGATCTTGTCATGACCTCTTGCAGGAAACTTGATGAAGTGAGAACCAGGGCCCTTAGATTCATCCGATTAGAGGATGATAAAAGGATCCAGGAAAGACTGGTAGGAAATTTGAACGTTTAACTAGTGATCTTTATAGGGTAACACAAGGTCAAAATGAATCACTTAGAGATTACATCACTAAGTTTAGTAAAGAATCCTTAGACATTCCTAACCTGGATATTGCTACGGCTGTAGAAGCCTTTAAAATGGGTTTGCTTAGGGATTCATTGTTCTATGATGATCTTGTTATGACCCCATGCAGGAATCTTGATTAAGTAAGAACCAGGGCCCTTAGGTTCATCCGTCTAGAGGATGACAAAAGGATCCAGGAGAGATTGACAGGATCCTCAAAACAGGAAAAGCAAGGATCCTACTTTAAGAATAACAAGTTCAAGTCCTACAACAAGTCTGATAACCAGAATGTGCATGCAGTAGAGCAAGAAGAGGATGACGAGGAATATCCTCCAATTTCTAAATACTGTTTTTCTGTTGATAACAATGAGCTAATTCTTGCTATGCAGAATCTAGGTGAGAAAGCTAGGTGGCCAAGAAAAAGTGATAAACCAGCTGCTACAAAGGATAAGTCCAAGTGGTGCGCATATCATGAAGATTTCGAGCATCTCACTGAAGAATGTATTGCACTTAGAAAAGAAATCGGTTACTTGTTAAGCAAGGGGCACTTGAAGGAGCTCTTGGGACGAAAGAAGTCAAGGATCCAGGATCCTGAAAGGATCCCAGAAAAGGCTCCTTCTCCTCCAGCAGATGCACAAGTTATAAACTTCATATCCGGTGGATCAGACATTTGTGGTACTTCCTTTTCAGCAGCCAAAAGACATGCCAAGGAAGCCAAGATGGATAATGGAGACAGACCCATCCGGACCTCCACTTTCACCAAGGATAAGATCATAACTTTTGATGAGGATGATCGTCTTGATGTTCAGGATCCACATCATGATGGTCTTGTTATTACCCTGTTTATTTCTAACCATTTTGTTCGCAGAATCCTGATAGATGGATGAAGCTCAGTAAACATCATCCAGCTTGATGTCCTCAAGAAGATGAATATCCCTGAATCATACATTGTCCCAAGATCCTCAGTACTTGTGGGATTCAGCGGAGAAACCAAGAATACATTGGGGGACATCAAACTCCCTATCTATATTGAAGGACTCCATTCTTATAAAAAAATTTGTGTTATAGATTGCTTATCTTGTTGTAATGTTATCCTTGGCAGGCCATGGATATATGACATGAAGGCAGTCCCATCTACTTATCATCAGTGCGTGAAGCTTCCTAGTCCATGGGGGGTGGTGAAAATTGAGAGTGACCAGCAAGAAGCTAAGAATTGTTACACATCATCAATGAAGCCAGCCTCAAGACCAAGGGAACAATAGCAATTAAAGTATCCTTCAAGAGATGTCTTGGAGGCATGAGAGCAGGATGTAAAAGAAATCCTTGTGGATCCTCATGATCCTGAATCCAAGATCTTCATAGGATCAGGGATCCTTAGCGACATTGAACAGGATCTAGTATCCTTCCTTAAAAGAAGGAAAACTACCTTTGCCTGGAAGCATGAAGACATGACAGGTATATCTAAAGATATAATTACTCATAAACTTGGCATTGACAGGTCATTCAAGCCTATACATCAAAAGAGGAGGAAGTTTGCACCTGAAAGGAATGCTATTATCCAGGAGGAGGTAGATAAACTACTTCGGGCAGGTATGATAAGAGAGGTTAAGTATCCAAGGTGGCTAGCCAATGTGGTTGTTGTTCAAAAGAAAAATGGAAAGTGGAAAGTGGAGGGTATGTGTCGATTTTACTAATTTAAACAAGGCATGTCCCAAGGATCCTTTCCCATTACCCCACATTGACTCCATGGTGGATGCTACCGTGGGTCATGAGTTGTTGACTTTTATGGATGCTTCATATGGATTTCAACAAATTCAGATGGAACCATCTGATCAAGAGGATACAGCCTTTATGGCCCCAACTGGTATATATTGTTATATTGCTATACCATTTGGACTAAGGAATGCAGGTGCTACTTATCAAAGGCTAGTCAATATGATGTTCAAGGAACAAATTGGACACACTATGGAGGTTTATATAGATGACATGGTGGTTAAGTCCAAGAAAGCTGAGGATCACCTTAGAGACCTAGAGGAAGCATTCAATATCCTTGATAAATTTAATATGAAACTAAATCCTTCCAAGTGTCACTTTGGTGTTAAAGTAGGTAAATTCCTAGGCTATATGGTGACAAAGAGGGGCATTGAAGCAAGTCTAGAGCAAATCAAGGCTATTATGAATATCAAATCTCCTGTCAATGCTAAGGATGTGCAAACATTGACAGGCAGGATCGCAGCCTTGAACAGGTTCATATCCAAATCCTCAGAAAAAGTGCAAGGAATTCTATGACATCCTGAGGAAGAACAAGAAATTTGAATGGACTGAGAAGCATGAAAGTGCCCTCAAAGCTCTTAAGGATTACCTATCCTCAGCCCCCGCCTTGATGAAACCAGAAAATGGGGATATATTATCCTTATACCTAGCAGTATCCTCAAAAGCAGTAAGTGCGGTCCTAGTTAAGGATCACGAAGGTACACAACATCTTGTTTATTATGTAAGTAAGAGTATGCTTGATGCTGAATCCAGGTATTCACACTTAGAGAAACTTATCCTTGCATTAATTATGGCATCTACTAAATTAAGACATTATTTTGAGACTCATGCCATTATTGTTAAGACTAATTTTCCAATTAAGAATGTTCTCAGGAAACCTGAAATGTCAGGAAGGATGGCTAAGTGGGCAGTGAAGCTTAGTGCATATGATATAAGATATGAACCAAGGACTGCCATCAAATCCCAAGCCTTAGCTGACTTTGTGGCAGATTTTAGTAGTGACTTGCAAAAGGAAGCTGAGTTGGAAGTCCAACAGCTAGAAGAAACTAAGGATCCTTGGATACTCTTCACTGATGGTGCTTCTAATGTCAAAGGAACAGGGCTTGGAATACTACTAAAATCGCCACAGGGGGACATAATACCCCACTCCATAGCTTGTGAGTTCCAAACTACTAATAATGAGGCTGAGTATGAAGCCTTGATAGCTGGTTTGCAAATTGCTAAGCATATGAGGATCAGGTATCTTGAGGTACATGTAGATTCATTATTAATCACTAATCACTTTAATGGATCCTATGCTGTTAAAGGTGAAAAGCTAATCAAATATTTAGAGATAGTCAAAGAATTGGCACTCTTTTTTGTTTCCTTTAGTTTGACACAGGTACCAAGGGAAGAGAATGCAGAGGCTAATGCATTAGCCAATCTAGGATCATCCTTGAAGATTCCAGAGGATATCAAGATCCCTATTATCCACATCCTGACCCCTGCTATCGAGGATCATGTAGCCATGGAGATAGGAAAGGATTCTGCAATCATCCCTAGTGATAATACTCAATCTCATTCAGGATCATGGATCCTTCCAATCATGAGATACATACAACATGGAGAGATTCCTACAGGAGAAAACCCTAGGGCTTTCAAAATCAAGGTATCTCAATTTACAATATTGAATAATAAGTTGTATAAACGATCTCTTGCAGGACCATATCTAAGATGCATTGAGGATCCTAAAATCCAAGAAGTCCTAAAGGATTTCCACGAAGGAGATTGTGGAAACCACACTGGGGGCAGGGCGTTATTCTCAAGGATCCTGAGGACAGGATACTATTGGCCTACTATGAAGAAGGATGCTGTGGAATATGCCAAGAAGTGTGATCCTTGTCAGAGACATAGTAATATCCTTCATCAACCAGCAGAGCTTTTGCATCCTATATCCTCTTCTTGGCCATTCATGAGATGGGGAATGGATATAGTTGGAAAGCTTCCTAAAGCACCTGGTGGAAAAGTATTCATGCTTGCTATGACTGATTACTTTTCCAAGTGGATAGAGGCTGAAGCCTTTGCTCAAGTCAGAGAAAAGGAAGTGATATCCTTTATTAAGAGAAACATTATTACTAGATTTGGTATCCCTTCTGAAATTGTTTGTGATAATGGATCCCAATTTATTGGGAATAGAACTACTAACTTTTGTGACAGCTAGGGGATTAAGATGATTACATCAACACCAGTCCACCCACAACCTAATGGTCAGGCAGAATCATCCAACAAATCATCATCAACAATTTGAAGAAGAAGCTTGGATCCAAGAAAGGAAAATGGGCAGAAGAACTACCTTATGTACTTTGGGCTGATAGGACAACTCCCAAGAATGCTACTGGCCAAACTCCATTTTCTTTAGTATTTGGGGCAGAATCAGTGATCCCTACAGAGATGGTGGTTCCCACTGCAAGAACAAGCATTCGTGATCCTGAAGAAAATGCTGAAAACTTGGTTCAAGATTTGGATACTATAGAAGAACTCAGGGGTTTGGAAAGGATAGGGATGGCCAGTTATCAACAAAGGATGGCTGGAGCTTACAATGAAAATGTCAGGATCAGGAAATTCCAAGTTGGTGATATGGTGTTAAGGAAAGCATTTCAGAATACCACCAATCCTGTTGATGGAAAGTTGGCACCAAAGTGGGAAGGCCCTTACTTGATCGAAGCTGAGGCAGGAAAGGGGGCATATCGATTGCTAACAATGGAAGGTGATTTGATACCAAGAGCTTGGAATGCTGTCCACTTGAAGAAATACTTCATGTAATAAGGATCCACGATCCTTACCTGACAAGTATCCTTGAAGGATCCTTACAGGATAGAGGATCCTCATTTTGGTAATATTCTAATCTCAAACTATTTCATTCTTTAATTATCTTATATAAGGATAAGGATCCTGCATCCTTTATCCTCCTTTCACTTGATTCTAAGTTTTGAAGGTTCAGGTATCCTTAACAAAGGATTGAGTATCCACAGAAGTATCCAGTTATTTGGGCTTGACCCCAGTTATTTGGGCTTGACCCCAGTTATTTGGGCTTGACCCCAGTTTAGGCATGTCCCCAGTATCGCCAGTAGCGCACGATGATCCTGGTACAGTTCATGGCAATGGGACCAGTACTCGCTTTAGGGGCTGACAATTTCATTGTACGGGCTGTATTCAGGATCCTACGTATAATGGTAGACGTACCATACATCCGTTCCTAAGGTTTCTAACGTTTTCACGTTAGCTAAGGTTTTGGCATTTTCATGTCACTAAGTTTGGATAGTCGCCAGTGAGGGCCATACTCCAGTTTACACACGATCTTTTGGGCTTGTCCCCAGTTATCCTTTGGGCTTGTCCCCAGTATATTGGGCTTGTCCCCAGAATTGTTGGGCTTGTCCCCAGTTACTAACTTTTATCTTATATTGGCTTAGTCCCAAGTTGTATCCTATTTCAGGTTTTTGAAGCTAAACGACCAAGGATCCTTGATCCTTACTTTCTACTAAGGTTTGTCTTTTGGTTGTCCTGATTATAAGTGTTAAAGATTAGGATCCTAACTTGGATTCTCAGGTATGATCCTTGATTACTTTGATTTCATTTATTATTTATATGAGTGACCCTTATCCTTTGACAACTGAACTTATGATCCTTAAACTACACTACTTTTCAGAACTTACCGACTAAAGGATATGTGATCCTTGATCATATCCTAAACTTTTTGAGGATATTTATTAAATTTTTTCTTCTTTACGTAATAAATTCAGACAAAATGTACATCACAACAATTGAAAAGTAAAGTATTCACAAGGATAACAACACGGGTAATAGCCAAAAAGTTAAGGTTTTATTTATTCACAAAACGTTAAACCCTTTAAGGTTGTCAAAATTGCCAACCCACGTTTCTACCAGCAAAACGTGGCCCGTCCACATGGGTTGGCAAAGGGTGTCCATTGTTAACGGGTCTTATGAGTGCAGGAAATAAAAGTCGGAAGGATAACAAGTGGCTTCATCCCCCAAACAGAGGATCCATCCACCACCCGTTATCCTACCTATTGTCTAAGGATCCATGATCCATAACCCTAGAAACTATTGTTCGAATACAACCCAACATTGTTTAAAACATCATAACCAAAAACTACCAAATCCTAAAAAAATGGGCTCCGGCCACGTCTAGAAATATCCATCATCGCCCATTCCAGCAGCTCAAACCTTGGCTGCATAACCATCACCTTCACCAGCTCCTCTAGCTCCAGCATCACCCACATGATCCTTAACCCCACTGCTGCCAGCCTCGATTGCTAAGACCTCACCAGCCTCTTCTTTGTCATCCAGCTCAGCCAACCTAGCCTTCCAGCCCTCTATGTCCCAGTTGCACTTGTCAAAGTTAGGATCCTGAGCTTCTTGGGCCATCTGCAACTTGGTTTTGTACATAGCAATGGCAGCGGAGACTTTAGCATCATTTGTGATTTCAGCCTTCTCCTGATCAGAAATGATATGAGCCAGGACAAGTTCCTTCTTCACCAGATTGACATCGTTTTCGAGGGAGGCAATCTTCTGATCCTTGGCCAGCATGATCTTTTGGAGGTCCAAACACTTTAGCTCAACCTCTTCAAGACTCCCTACGTAATCTTGGATTTCAGCAAATTTCTACAAAAGAAAGGATACAATTCAGGATCCCTTACTCTCAGTATGGGAGGATCGTGTACAAGTATCACATTTAAGGATCAGTTATTCTCACCTCAGCAACGTATTCCTCGAACTGATGCTGGATCAGAGGCAGACCTTCAAGGGTATCAGTAGTCTTCCTTTTCTTTCCGCCCCTTCCCTTAGAAGTGGTTGCCTTGGGGATCGTGACGGATGGACTAGCAGCAGGCTTCTTCTTTGCGGATCGGACATCATCGAGGTCAGTGACACTGAAACGAGTAGCAGATTTCGATGATTTTCCAGCACCTACACATCCAAAACAGATAAGTGTTTTGGTCAAAAATTACCGAAGCAATTTAGTGATCAAATTAGTTAAGTGAGGTAGGGTGCTAAAATTATGCGTGAAAAATATGTTGACCAAGTTAGTTATAAAAACAGTTTCAGGATACGGCTCAAGATATAGAGCTGTATCTGTGATCAAACAATGAGCAGAAAAGTAAAGGTTGACACGTGATATACGAGGAAAGCCCTTGATCAATCTAGATCGCCGGCACAAAACCTCGGGAGCTGACAATCGCAGCTGCCTTGTTCTTCTATTGCTTCAAATATCAGGATACAGTACAGGATGTAGAGCGAATCAACTAGGTGTTACAATGTGATTTGAATACAAGTGTTTGTGTGTAGTGTTTGCAGAGAGCTAGAGAGAAAGTGTTTGAAAATGTGAAAGTTGCGTGCCTTAATCTGATCCGCCCCCATCTATTTATAGTAAAACAAATTTAACAAACTATCCTAAATAACCGGGATCCAGCGAATATTCCTCACTCGAACGTTGTAGACCTAGTCTTTCGGGTTCAACGTCTCTCCCATAACAAACACGCCCGAGTCTTGAGGAGATGAAGTCCATCTGACCGTTAGCAAACCCCAGCCTTCAACCTGCACGTGGTTAATTCAGTCAACCTCAGGATATCGCCCAGTATGTTAGCAATATCCCCGTCCAGTATCCTGGTCACAAATAAACGATTAGAAGCAGGATATTGATCAAGATATGTACGTTTAGAAAATGACCCATAACAATTGTCCCCAAATATATCGGTTGGTATACCAATCCAATGGATATATTTTAAAAGTTTCATCTCATCAATTAAGGCAATCAATATGATGAGACCCTTGAAATGACAATGTGCAACTTCCAAGGCGCTATTTACTCTTTACCCCCCGACATTTAGCCTATATTAACCGGGGGTCGACTCATTATGATTATCTTTATCTTCAACCAGATATCAGGTACTTTTCTCTCTCTCTTTTCTATTTTCCTTCTTAATATCTCCTGTTCTCCGATTGTGATCCTTCATGGCGTCCCGTACTAGATCACAAATGGCGGATTCTGTTTCCACCTTCCACAAATAGAATTTGCTTCAGAAACCTTCAAAAGAGGTGTGTTCTTTCGATAATTCCGACATCGCAGCCCTACGAGCTTCCGGTGCCTTTCCCGCCGGGACAATCTTCCGTCCATTCGACCGAGAGGTCCGATCGGATTTTTGTTCCGACGAATGGGTCTGCTTTTTTGCCTACCCTTTCTCTATAGGACTTTAATACCCATTTTCACCTTTTATTTCTCATTTCTTCAAACTTACTGGCCTGAGCTTTGCCCAAATCATGCCCATGGTTTGGCGCATATTAGTCACCTTGGAAGGAATTAAGGCTCGCCACATGCCCGACCTGTGCATCGAGGATTTGCCAAAGGCTTATCGTTTAAGATCTCATGGTTCCAGCCGATTCCTTCTATTCTCTATTTCCAAAGATCCTCTCATCCTCAAAGCTACCAAGAACGAGGATAAGTGGACAAGAAAATTCTTTTTTGTGAAAAGAGACTCCATTGATAAGGGTTTTAACCTTCCTAAAAGATGGTTGACTTCTGGTAGGACTTAGGGTTTTAGGAATATCCCCAATCATATCCCGAACATCCATCCTGATCCCGAACATCCATCCTGAACCAATATCCTGATGTGTTTACTTCCTTTCTTGCAGCAAACTTCAAGGAACTAGCTCCCCCTAGTGCTGAATCAGAAGGAAGAATAAAAGAGATCTACAAGCTTCCAGAGGGTGAAAGAACCTTTAACCTGCTACTCACAAGCTCAAGTCAAAGATCAAGTTCCAACATGTCTGGTAAGCATACTTTCAGGAATTATCTTTATATTAAATTGATTATTATTTTTAGAGGTATAATAAGCCTAAAACATCTTCCCTTGTGCAACGCCAGTTATTAACCTCGAAGGCTTCCAACTCGACGAGTTGGACAGCTACTCTAGCCTCGCACCTACCAAGCAAGAATCCAATCCAAAGTCCTCCGTCACACCGAAGCCTACCAGCCCGAAGACCACCACTGCTCCCAAAGCTCCTCCGGCATCCCGTACCCGGGCCTCTTGTTCCCGAAATAGAAAAGAAGTTGAACCTCCCGCTGCACTTCACGAGTTCCCGTTTGAGAACCACGGGTTTACGGAATCCAGCAAATTTATGACCTGCTTCCTTAACCAGGTTAGTACCCTGACCTGTATCCTGCACCATATGCTAAGTAGAAATGTTCATTTAGAATAATGCCTGTTTCTTTACCTTGCAGGGCCTTGAACGCCTGGTATTCCTTTATGAGGACACATGTGGTTTAAACGTCATGCTAGAAAGCAAACTAAAGAAGGCTGAAGCTACCATCAAGGATCAAGCAGCAATCGCCACCGCCAAATCTGAACACTACGAAGCTAAGTATAAAGCCATGGCTCAAGATCACCAGGCTGCCATCCAAAAGATCACCCAAGAGGCTCAAGCTAAGTCTGACGCGGCCTAGGTTCAGCATGAACAAGATATGGCTTCATACCGGGAGAGCCTTAAAAATTCAGTCATCATCTCCCTCCTCCAGGCCAGACTGAAAATGTCTTATGAAGCTAGGGCTTTGGGCGTTGAATGCCCCTCATGGAACATCAAAGCCTGGGAGATGAAATTGAAAGATCTTGGCGGCAATCCGGTGGAGCCCCCTTCAAAACCTGTCATAGAGGAGCCCACCAAGGTAACCGAGAAGGTGGATGATGCTGGTGCCTCAAAGGGTGCCGGTGGTGATTTTGGAGAAAATGCCGATGGAAAGGATGCTGCTGATGATGCTGAGAAGAATGTTGGAAAGGATACTGGTGGAGATGTCACGATGAAGGAGGGAGCTGACCCTTAAATGCAGCGACGTGGGCGATGATGGATATATGTGCTGAGTCCGGAGCCCACTTTTTTAAAATTTCATGGCTATGGTCTGTAGAACAATTTACATTTCCTGTCTTTGAACAATTTATATTTCCTGCATTAGAACAATATGATGACCAAAGGTGGATGGGTCCTAGGTTTTAGGATGAAGCCCTTGGTCATCAGTTAGTATAATCCGTTTTGAATATCGTAACAGTTGAAGGTGGACAGGTTTCTTTTTGAGATAAAACCTTCAACCGTTATGTAGGTATGGTAAAAACTAAACGTGCTTTTGGCGGATGGGCCTTGGTTTGAGGTGAAACCAAAAGCACAACTTTTGACTTGTTAATAATATAACTATCTCTCGACTTATTTGTTGTTGCCTTTTAATTTCTGTCATGCATTCGTTAACGTAGATTTTAGCTTTACAAAATATACTCAGTGATATATTATGAAAACTTTTATTAAATAAAACTTCCAAAAATTCAATCAACTTTAGAGAAAATTTTTCAAAGAATAAAAGAAAGTCCAATTTCCAAAACCTGTTTTGACAATTCTTGCTTGATCAAAGTTTCAAACCAGTACCAGCGTCAAATAACTTAATCCAATATCCTGAAAAGTATTTCGAAAATATATTTTGAAAATATATTCCGACAATTTATCCTAATCAGGATGTTTAACCTTTTACCAAACATAGTACTGTTAAAAACTTAAACAACATTTACAAAGGAAAGATCATACCAGGAATAGGGTATAACCCTATTTTTAAACTTCAATCCCCTTGTAACTCTTCCAATAAAGATGTCCCCTGCCTGAGACACACAGTGTATTAGGTCCGAGCTTTATCCTTTGAGCTTTACACAATTGCCTCAGTAGGGATGTCCCCTGTGCACAATGTCTTCGAATACTTAGAAATCTTTTGGTCATCAATTCCAATTGTATAGACAATTTTTCGTGTTACAGGGGTAAAACCCAAAAATGTACTGGAGATAAATCCCTCGTATCCTGGGGGAAATCCCAAATTTTCGTGCGCTACAGGCGGGAGTGTATAAACTCCAAGGCTTAGAAAGGTGAAAACCTTTAACCCTTAGAGAGTATGAAAATACCATTTCGTGAGAGAGGGTGATCAATCCTCATATACCTTTAGGATTCAGGATATAGCCAATAGTAACGAAATTGTCAGCCACTTTTACATGGACTGGTCCCGCCACCTTGAACTATTCCCAAATAACTTGCGCTCCAGGCGGGGTGTTTAAACCCAATTCGGAAGAAAGGTGAATACCTTTAAACCTGTGAAGGGATCAGGATCCCTTATACGTGAGAGAGGGGGCCAATCCTCTAATCTTCCGAAGTATCCTGAGTGAGCATCCTGGAGCTATATCCTGGAGCATATACTGCAAAACATCCTTAAACTAAGGTGGGTGTTAGCTTGCCTAACACCCATCCGATGCTTAATTCAGTACTGGGTTCAAGATAATAAACAAATATATTTAAAAGAGATAGAATACATACCATTCTGAGATAGAAATTAAATCCTGTTCTTACTTGAAATAGAGCTTTAAGTGTATTGCATTCCAGGATCTCGGTAGCATATCCCCCTCCATATCCTTGAGTCGGTATGCACCTTTTCCTGATTCTGATTCAATCTCATATGGTCCTTCCCATTTCGGAGCCAGCTTTCCATCAGCAGGATTGGTAGTATTCTGAAAAGCTTTTCTTAACACCCAATCTCCAACACTGAACCTTCTAATCCTTATATTCTTGTTGTATGTTCTGGATATCCTTTGTTGATATGCCGCCATTCTTAGCCGTGCTGCATCTCTTGTCTCATCAATAGTATCCAGCTCCTGGCATAGGACTTCAGGATTCTGCTCAGGATTCCGGAGGTTGGATCTTGCTGTGGGTATCACCATTTCTGTCGGGATCACTGCTTCTGCTCCAAATACTAAGGAAAACGGGGTTTGACCAGTTGCATTTTTTACCGTCGTTCTATCAGCCCACAAAACAAAGGGTAATTCTTCTGCCCATCTCCCTTTCTTGGCCCCTAATCTTTTCTTCAAGTTGTTGACAATTATCTTGTTTGAAGATTCAGCTTGTCCATTTGCTTGAGGATGTACAGGAGTAGACGTAATCATTTTGATTCCCCAACTCTTGCAAAAGTCAGTAGTCCTCTTACTTATAAACTGAGAACCATTGTCACAGATTATCTCGGCTGGTACTCCGAATCTGGTCAGGATATTTCTCTTTATGAAGGATACCACTTCTTGATCCCTGACTTGGACAAATGCCTCGGCTTCAACCCATTTGGAGAAATAATCTGTCATTGCCAACATAAAAACCTTCCCTCCTGGAGCCTTTGGAAGCTTTCCCACTATATCCATCCCCCACTTCATAAATGGCCAAGGGGAAACAATAGGATATAATGGTTCAGCAGGCTGATGCAGTATGTTACTATGTCTTTGACATGCATCACATCTTCGAACATATTCTGTGGCATCTTTCCTCATTGTCGGCCAATAAGATCCTGTCCTTAATACTTTTGAGAATAATGATCTGCCCCCAGTATGGTTACCGCAATCCCCTTCATGTATATCTTGAAGTATTTCTTTTGCTTCAGGATCCTCCAAGCACCTCAAATACGGTCCTGCAAGAGATTTCTTGTATAAAACATTATTTATAATAATGAATCGTGATACCTTCATCCTAAATGCCTTAGGATTTTCATTTCCAGGGATATGTCCTTCCTTGAGATATCTCATGATTGGAGCCGTCCAGGATTTAGGATCCTCTTCAGGATACCCTGCGCCAGGATCCTGAATACCCACTACTTCTTTATCCTGAGGATTCGTTGCAGGATACAAGATATGTAATATTGGTATTTGGGTTCCTTCCGGTATCCTTATCGATGATCCCAGATTTGCTAAGGCATCTGCTTCAGCATTATCTTCCCTTGGTACCTGTTCTAGTGTAAAAACATCGAAATATCCTGCTAATTTTTTGAGAATATCGAGGTATTCGATTAATTTCTCACCCTTAACTGCAAAGGATCCATTAAAATGGTTAGTGTTTTGGTCAAAAATTACCGAAGCAATTAAGTGATCAAATTAGTTAAGTGAGGTAGTGTGCTAGAAATATGTGTGAAAAATGTGATAACCAAATTAGATATGAAAACAGTTTCAGGATACGGCTCAGGATATAGAGCTGTATCTATGATCAAACAATGAGCAAAAAAGTAAAGGTGGACACGTGATGTACGAGGAAAGCCCTTGATCAATCTAGATCGCCGGCATAAAACCTCGGGAGCTGACAATCGCAGCTGCCTTGTTCTTCTTATTGCTTTCAACTTCAGGATACAGTGCAGGATATGATGCGGATCGACTAGGTGTTACAACGTGATTTGATTACAAGTGTTGGTGTGTAGTGATTGCTAGAAGCTAGAGAGCAAAGTGTGCGAAAGAGAGTGTGTGGAAAAAGTTGTGTTTGCCTATGATCCGATCGCTCCCATTTATAGTAACAAAAACTAACAAACTATCCTATTATTCCGTGATACTTTGGAATATTCCATTCTGAACGTTGGGGGACTGCTTTTACTTGTTTTCCACGTGCTTATTGACTACAAAACCAGGTCTTCAGCTCATATAACCGTTACAATGTCAATAACATTAACCAACATCCGATATTCTCGCGGAATATGCCTTTCTAACCGTTACAAGACCCATTCTTCCACCATCAACGTCCATTTTTCAACCACCTTGAGCGAATCTTCAGGTAGATCAAGTCTTTTAACGTTGGTACCTTGCAACCAACGTTTTACAAGCCAATCGTTAGTAATAGTCAGGATACTGCCTCAGGATATTACCAATATCCTGGCCCGGTATCCTGATACGGTATCCTGATCTGGTATCCTGATCTGGTGTCCTGATCATATACAACTAATAAAAAATCAAGATACAAAATCAGGATATGGGCTCAAAATTTCACCCATAACAATTGTCCCCAAAAATATAACTGTTGGATATCATGATTCCAACGGATATATTTTTTTTTAGTCATTCCAACATGTCTGGTAAGGATATCTGTTTTAAATATTCCTGCATAGGTTTGGTTACTTCAGAATACTATCATGTAATGAAATTAGAATTACTCCCTTTTACGCAGATTCCATCAAGGACCCTGCTACTTTTGATCCAGATGAGCTTGACAGCTTTTCTAAGCCTGTCTTGGTGAAAAAGGAGCCATATGTTGCCATCAGCTCTAAGCCCTCTGCTGCTGCTGCCAAAGGTTTCTCTTATGGTGACCTTGGCTTCATGGAATTCATCGAGCCCATGATCTCCTTCCCTAATAAGGAAAGTATCCAGATCCTGTATCTCGTACACATATACTGAACCTGTATCCTGGTTAGTTTGTCTTTAGTGATACCTGTATTTTGTAGGGTCTAAATTATCTGGTCGTCCTGCACTTAGAACAATTTTCATTTCCTGCAAGTAGAATAGTTTGACAGTTGAAGGTGGAGGGATCCTGTGTTTTCAGGATGAAGCCTTCAACTGTTTATGTAAATATGCTTTAAAAACTTAATTGTGTTCTTGGTGAATGGGTCTCTTTTTGAGATGAAACCAAGAATACAATTAATAATAAACTAACCTTTTAACCTTACATGTTGTTATTTGTTATACATTGCTTAGTCTGAATTCCAATGTTCCAAACTTAGTGCAATTATTACTTTTTATGAAAATATCTTGATCAGTATACTCGCAAATATCCTATTAAGACTTCCGTCAAATAGGGTTTTTATAACTCAAGCAATTCAGATAAAGTTTTTAGAGAAAGAGGACAGTTCATTTTTATTTTACAAAGTTGGTTTTGAGAACACTTGTTTGACTAGAACACGGTTTCAGTTTTCAATCCAAGTATCCTGAAGTATATCCTGAGAATACATCTTGAGAATATATCCTGAGAACATATCCCGACCAGGATACTCATAAGTGTTATAGTTTCAGAAATTTAGACAATCTAGATAAGGTTTTTTTTAAAGAACAAAAATAGGAAAGATCATACCGAAACAGAAGACATCTCAATCCTTTCATTCCAGTCCTTTCGCAACCATTCCACCGAAGGTGTCCCCAGTCCAGGATACTTGGCGAATTATGCCCAAACTTGATCCTTTGAGTTCCTCACAATGCCTTAGTGGGATATAGTGTTGGCATAGGTTTCCTTCTTGCTCCAGCATAAATGTCCCCAGTAGGATATAGTATCAGCATACATCATGTTCTATCACGGATGTCCCCTGTCTGTGCAGGACCAGTATGTTGTACCAGGATATGATCCTTTAGCAATTCTTCAACCAGTTGTTTAAACTTAGCAATCTTTTTCCAAAAATTTATGTAGACTTGTAAATGATTATGTTTTTTGAAAATATACTTTGGGATTATCCAAAAACTTTGTATTTTATTGGGACTAAACCCATTTTCCAGGCATTTAAGCCGGAGTATAAGAACCTCAAGACTTGAAAAGGTGAAAACCTTTAAGTCTTTGAGTTTTACTGGGGATTTTACCCACGTTTCGTGCGCTACAGGCGAGGGTGTGGAAACCCCAAAACTTAGAAAGGTGAAAACCTTTAATCCTGGGGAAAATCCCAAATTTTCATGCGCTACAGGCGGGAGTGTATAAACTCCAAGACTTAGAAAGGTGATAACCTTTAAACCTTAGAGAGTATGAAAATACACTTTCGTGAGAGAGGGTGATCAATCCTCATATACCTTAAGGATCCAGGGTATAGCCAACAGTAACGAAATTGTCAGCCACTTTTACATGAACTGGTCCCGCCACCTTGAACTATCCCTGGATAACTTGCGCTCCAGGCGGGGTGTTTAAACCCAATTCGTGAGAAAGGTGAATACCTTTAAACCTGTGAAGGGATCAGGATCCCTTAAACGTGAAAGAGGGGGCCAATCCTCTAATCTTCCGAAATATCCTGAGTGAGCATCCCGGAGCTATTTCCCGAAGCATATACTGCAAAACATCCTTACACTAAGGTGGGTGTTAGCTTGGCTAACACCCCTCCGATGCTTAAGTTAGTATTGGGTTACAAAGAACAAATTAAACCAAACATATTTAAAAAAGGTAGAATTCATACCATCCTGAGTTAGAAATTAAATTCTAAACTCACTTGAAATAGAGCTTAAGGTGTATAGCATTCCAAGATCTCGGTAGCATATCCCCCTCCATATTCTTGAGTCTGTATGCTCCTTTCCCTGCTTCTGATTCAACTTCGTATGGTCCTTCCCATTTTGGAGCTAGCTTGCCATTGGCAGGATTAGTAGTATTCTGAAAAGCCTTTCTTAACACCCAATCTCCAACCTTAAATCTTCTGGTTCTAATATTCTTGTTATATGCCCTGGATATTCTCTGTTGATATGCTGCCATCCTTAGCCTTGCCGAATCTCTCTTTTCATCTATAGTGTCTAAATCCTGACTCAAGGCTTCAGGATTCTTCTCAGGATCACTTAAGACAGATCTTGCAGTAGGTATCGTCATTTCCGTTGGAATCATTGCTTCTGCTCCAAACACCAAGGAAAATGGGGTTTGGCCTGTTGCATTCTTTACCGTTGTCCTATCAGCCCATAAAACAAAGGGTAATTCTTCTGCCCATCTTCCTTTTTTGGCTCCAAGCCTTTTTTTTAAGTTATTGACAATTATCTTGTTTGAGGATTCTGCTTGTCCATTTGCTTGAGGATGTACCGGAGTAGATGTGATCATTTTGATTCCCCAACTCTTGCAAAAGTCAGTAGTCCTCTTACTTATGAACTGAGAACCATTGTCACAGATTATCTCAGCTGGTACTCCGAATCTGGTCAGGATATTCCTCTTTATGAAGGATACTACTTCTTGGTCTCTAACTTGAACAAATGCTTCAGCTTCAACCCACTTAGAGAAATAATCCGTCATTGCTAGCATGAAGACTTTTCCTCCCGGAGCTTTCGGTAGCTTTCCCACTATATCCATACCCCACTTCATAAATGGCCAAGGGGAAACAATAGGATACCATGGTTCAGCAGGTTGATGCAGTATGTTACTATGTCTTTGACATGAGTCACATCTTCGAGCATATTCTGCGGCATCTTTTCTCATTGTTGGCCAATAATATCCTGTTCTTAATACTTTTGAGAATAACGACCTGCCCCCAGCATGGTTACCACAATCCCCTTCATGTATATCCTGAAGTACTTCCTTGGCTTCATGATCCTCCAAGCACCTCAAATAGGGTCCTGCAAGAGATTTCTTGTATAAAACATTATTTATGATAGTGAATCGTGATACCTTCATCCTAAATGCCTTAGGATTTTCATTTCCGGGGATGTGTCCTTCTTTAAGATATTTCACAATTGGAGCCGTCCAGGATTTAGGATCCTCTTTAGGATATTCCGCCCCAGGATCCTGAATACCCGCTACTTCTTTATCCTGAGGATTCGTTGCAGGATATAAGACATGTAATACTGGTATTTGGGTTCCTTCCGGTATCCTGATTGATGATCCCAGATTTGCTAAGGCATCCGCTTCAGCATTATCCTCCCTTGGTACCTGTTCAAGTGTAAAAACATCGAAATATCCTGCTAATTTTTTGAGAATATCAAGATATTCTATCAATTTCTCACCCTTAACTGCATAGGATCCATTAAAATGGTTAGTAATTAACAGAGAGTCAACATATACTTGTAAATTTTTTATACTCATGTTCTTAGCCAACTCTAATCCTGCAATTAAAGCCTCATATTCTGCTTCATTATTAGTAGCAGGAAATTCACACCTAATAGCCTGGGGTAATATGTCCCCCTGTGGCGATTTTAGTAGTATTCCTAATCCTACTCCTCTTACATTAGATGCACCATCAGTATATAATGTCCAGGATCCTGAGGATTCTCCTAGCTGTTGAACTTCTAGATCTACCTCGTCCTGAATGTCACTACTAAAATCAGCCACAAAGTCAGCTAAAGCCTGAGACTTTATGGCATTCCTAGGTTCGTATACTAAATCATAAGCACTCAATTTTACTGACCACTTGGCCATCCTGCCTGACATTTCTGGTTTCCTAAGCACATTTTTGACAGGATAATTTGTTTTAACATGTATCCTATGTGTCTCGACATAATGCCTAAGTTTCGTTGATGCCATGACTAATGCTAGTATCAATTTTTCTAAATGAGAGTACCTAGTTTCAGCATCTAACAAACTTTTACTAACATAATAAACAGGATACTGCTGACCTTCATGGTCTTTTATAAGAACGGCACTTACAGCATTCCCTGATACAGCAAGGTACAGGGATAGTGGTTCACCATTTTCCGGCTTCATCAATAGAGGTGCGGTTGAGAGATACCGTTTCAAATCCTGCAGGGCTGCTTCATGCTTTTCCCTCCATTCGAATCTTTTGTTCTTCTTTAGGATATCATAGAAGTCTTTGCATTTCTCTGAGGATCTTGAGATAAATCTGTTTAAAGCTGCTACTCGGCCTGTTAATCTTTGTACGTCCTTCATATTCGAGGGTGATTTTATATCCAGGATAGCTTTAATCTGCTCTGGGCTTGCTTCTATTCCTCTTTTGGTCACCATATATCCTAGGAATTTTCCTGCCCCTACTCCAAAATGGCACTTAGCAGGATTCAGCTTCATGTTATACTGATCCAGGATATCAAACGCTCCTTTAATATCCTGGAGGTGATCCTGAGCTTTCTTTGACTTTACCACCATATCGTCGATGTACACCTCCATGGTGTCCCCCAGTTTGTCTTTGAACATCATGTTTACCAATCTTTGGTATGTTGCACCTGCATTTTTCAAACCAAAAGGCATAGTTGTATAACAATAAATACCTGTTGGTGTCATGAAGGCAGTATCCTCCTGGTCAGAAGGTTCCATTTGGATCTGTTGAAATCCTGAAGATGCGTCCATGAAGGTCAGCATTTCATGCCCGGCAGTGGCATCTATCATTGCATCAATGTGGGGAAGAGGAAATAGGTCTTTAGGACAGGCTTTGTTCAAGTCTGTGTATTCTACACAAACTCTCCATTTCCCATTTTTCTTTTGTACTACAACCACGTTTGCTAGCCATCTTGGGAACTTAACCTCTCTGATCATTCTGGACTTTAATAGTCTTTCAACTTCCTCCTGAATAATAGTGTTCCGCTCAGGAGCAAACTTCCTTCTTTTTTGTTGCACAGGCTTGAATGATTTATCAATTCCAAGCTTGTGAGTGATAATATCTTTGGATATGCCTGTCATATCCTCATGCTTCCATGCAAACGTTGACATCCTGCATTTCAAAAAGTTAATTAATTGTTCTTCAATATCTTGAGGGATATTGGTCCCTACGAGCACCGAAATATCGGGATTATCCTGGTCCAGGATAATTTTCTTCATATCCTGCTCCGGATCCTCCACGATATCCTTGGCCCGCGTCTTTAATTGCTATGCTGCACTAGGTTTGGTTGAGGATTTCATCGAGGATGAGTAACATTCTTTCGCCTCCTGCTGATCACTATCAACTTTGACCACCCCCCAAGGGGTAGGTATCTTGATGCATTGGTGATATGTTGATGGCACGGCCTTCATATCGTGAATCCACGGTCTTCCCAGTATGATGTTATAGCAGGATAGAGAATCCATCACACAGAAACGTTGTATCGAGTTGACTCCTTCAACGTATACTGGCAACTTTATCTCTCCCACTGTATTTCTAGCCTCTCCACTGAACCCAACAAGCACGGTAGACTTTGAAGTGATATCCATTGGAGATACATTCATTCTTTTAAGCGTCTCTAGTTGGATTATGTTGACAGAGCTGCCATTATCAACCAATATCCTGCGTACAAAATGGTTAGCCACATATAACGTTATTACCAGAGCATCATGGTGAGGATCTTGGACAGTATCCCTGTCATCAGCATCAAAAGTGATCACTTTGTCAGTTGTGAGGGTAGTCATCCTGATAGGTTTGTCTCCCCTTTCGGCCTTGGCTTCCTTTGCATGTCTCTTTGCTGCCGAATACGAAGTTCCACAAATGTCGGATCCTCCCGAAATGAAGTTGATTATCTTGGCATCTGCGGGAGGTGATGCTGCTCGCTCAGGATCCTTCTCAGTATCCTGACCCTTATTCTTCTTTCTTCCTAAGAGATCTTTCAGATATCCCTTGCTTAGAAGATAGCTTATTTCTTTCCTTAGAGCAATGCAATCCTCAGTCACATGTCCGAAATCTTCGTGGAAAACACACCATTTTGACTTATCTTTCCAGTCAGCCTTTTGTTGATTCTTTCGAGGCCACCTAGCCTTGTCTCCTAGACCCTGCATAGCATACATCAATTCAGGAATATTAACAGAAAAGCAATATTCGGACAACTCAGGATACTCTTCAGGATCCTCATCTTCGACAACATTCACTCTTTTATTTTCTTTTCTACTATACGGCTTAGGCCGATATGACTTGAACGAGGATTCTGACTTCCTATTAGTTGACTCATAAGTGTTGGATGAGTTCATCCTTTCTTGCATCTTCCTGTCATCTTCCAGACGGATATATCTCAAAGCCCTGTTACGAGCTTCGTCGAGATTCCTGCAGGGATTCATTACAAGATCCTGATAAAACTGAGAATCCTTTTGTAATCCCATCTTAAAAGCTTGCACAGCTGTTGCAACATCAAGATGTGGGATATCCAAGGATTCTCGACTGAATTTGTTCACATAATCCCTCAAGGATTCCTGAGGCCCTTGAGTTATCCTGTAAAGATCACTGGTTAGTTTCTCAAAACTCCGACTACAAAAAAATTGACTGTTAAATAAATTAACCAAATGAGCAAATGAAGTAATTGAGTGAGGAGGAACGTTTACAGCCATTTTAAGGCTGATCCTGTTAGAGTAGAACCAAATCCCTTGCACAAGCACGCTTCCTTGAGCTCCGGAGGGATAGGGTTAATCTCCATTCTTTCCCTATACTAAGCAATATGCTCCTCAGGATCTGTAGTCCCATCATAAAGCTTCATGTTGGGGGTTTGGAATCTCTTTGGGATCTCAGCATCACAGATAGGATATGCAAAACGAGATATCTTGTGGTTGTCTTGAGACACTTCCGGGATCGGCTGGACCACCCCAGGTACACTAGATATCATGTCCTTCAACTTCTGAAGTTCCCTGGTAAGTGCTGATGTTACACCTGTATCCTGCAAAGATCCACCACTGTTAGTAGCATGAGTATTATTATTATTCGACACGTTACCCGTTGGAGGATTTTGCCCATATCCCGAAGCATATCCTGAGCTCCTCATGGTTGACATCCTGACCGAGGAGGGTATTTCAGGAGTATGATTCTGAGGAAGACTGGGCATAATATTCCCCCTGTTATCCTCAGTATACACAGCTGAACTGAAGTTCAACGTTCTGGGATGTAATGGAGTGACAATATCCTCAGCAGATCTGCTCGAGCCAGACTTCAGGAGTTGTATTTCCCTTAAAAGCATTTGGTTTGTTTCCTGTTGCTGCCTCATTTGTTCCTGCACACTTCCAAATAAGGTTAAAATTTCATCATTAGAAGCTAAAACGGGAGCAGATCCCTGGACACTCCGAGTAGGGATAACATCTTGAGATTGTGTAGAGGCTGGCATCCTTGGAGGAGGTGGTGGAAGCACCGAACCGGTAGTAGCAGAAGTCATAGCAGACACAGTAGAGGAACTCATGTTTGATCTTGAGGCCATTATGGACAATGTGGAAAAAAGTTTTGAAAATAGAAAACCGATTAGCGATTTGACAAAAATTTTTAGTAAAGAGAGCACCACTTGCCCCACGGTGGGCGCTAAATTGTTTTGGTCAAAAATTACCGAAGCAATTAAGTGATCAAATTAGTTAAGTGAGGTAGTGTGCTAGAAATATGTGTGAAAAATGTGTTAACCAAATTAGATATGAAAACAGTTTCAGGATACGGCTCAGGATATAGAGCTGTATCTATGATCAAACAATGAGCAAAAAAGTAAAGGTGGACACGTGATGTACGAGGAAAGCCCTTGATCAATCTAGATCGCCGGCATAAAACCTCGGGAGCTGACAATCGCAGCTGCCTTGTTCTTCTAATTGCTTTCAACTTCAGGATACAATGCAGGATATGATGCGGATCGACTAGGTGTTACAACGTGATTTGATTACAAGTGTTGGTGTGTAGTGATTGCTAGAAGCTAGAGAGCAAAGTGTGCGAAAGAGAGTGTGTTGAAAAAGTTGTGTTTGCCTATGATCCGATCGCTCCCATTTATAGTAACAAAAACTAACAAACTATCCTATTATTCCGTGATACTTTGGAATATTCCATTCTGAACGTTGGGGGACTGCTTTTACTTGTTTTCCACGTGCTTATTGACTACAAAACCGGGTCTTCAGCTCATATAACCGTTACAATGTCAATAACATTAACCAACATCCGATATTCTCGCGGAATATGCCTTTCTGACCGTTACAAGACCCATTCTTCCACCATCAACGTCCATTTTTCAACCACCTTGAGCGAATCTTCAGGTAGATCAAGTCTTTTAACGTTGGTACCTTGCAACCAACGTTTTACAAGCCAATCGTTAGTAATAGTCAGGATACTGCCTCAGGATATTACCAATATCCTGGCCCGGTATCCTGATACGGTATCCTGATCTGGTATCCTGATCTGGTATCCTGATCATATACAACTAATAAAAAATCAAGATACAAAATCAGGATATGGGCTCAGAATTTCACCCATAACAGTTAGTAATTAACAAGGAGTCAACATACACTTGCAAATTCTTGATACTCATATTCCTAGCCAACTCTAATCCTGCAATTAAAGCCTCATACTCTGCTTCATTATTAGTAGCAGGAAATTCACATCTAATAGCCTGGGGTAATATGTCCCCCTGTGGCGATTTTAGTAGTATACCTAATCCTACTCCTCTTACATTAGATGCACCATCAGTATATAACGTCCAGGATCCTGAGGATTCTCCTAACTGTTGAACTTCTAGGTCTACTTCCTTCTGAATGTCACTACTGAAATCAGCCACAAAGTCAGCTAAAGCTTGAGACTTTATGGCATTTCTAGGTTCATATACTAAATCATAAGCACTTAACTTTACTGACCACTTAGCCATTCTGCCTGACATCTCAGGTTTCCTAAGCACGTTTTTAACAGGATAATTGGTTTTAACATGGATCCTATGTGTCTCAAAATAATGTCTAAGCTTTGTCGATGCCATAACTAGGGCTAATATCAATTTTTCTAAATGAGAATATCTAGTTTCAGCATCTAACAAACTTTTACTAACATAATAGACAGGATACTGCTGACCTTCATGATCCTTTATAAGAACAGCACTTACAGCATTCCCTGATACAGCGAGGTATAGGGATAGTGGTTCACCATTCTCAGGCTTCATCAATAGAGGTGCAATTGAGAGATATCGCTTCAAATCCTGCAAGGCTGCTTCATGCTTTGCTCCCCATTCGAACTTCTTGTTCTTTTTTAGGATATCATAAAATTCCTTGCACTTTTTCGAGGATCTTGAAATAAATCTGTTCAACGCTGCTACTCGGCCTGTTAGTCGTTGAACATCCTTCATATTTGAAGGTGATTTAATATCCTGGATGGCTTTAATCTGCTCCGGGCTTGCCTCTATTCCTCGTTTGGTCACCATATATCCCAAAAACTTTCCTGCCCCCACTCCGAAATGGCACTTAGCATGATTTAGCTTCATGTTGTATTGATCCAGGATATCAAATGCTCCCTTGATATCCTGGAGGTGATCCTCAGCCTTTTTAGATTTCACCACCATATCGTCAATATATACCTCCATGGTGTCCCCCAGCTTATCTTTAAACATCATGTTCACCAATCTCTGGTATGTTGCACCTGCATTTTTCAAACCGAAAGGCATAGCAGTATAGCAATAAATACCTGTTGGCGTCATGAATGCAGTATCCTCCTGGTCCGAAGGCTCCATTTGAATCTGCTGAAATCCTGAGGATGCGTCCATGAAGGTCAACATTTCATGCCCTGCAGTAGCATCCACCATTGCATCAATGTGAGGAAGAGGAATGGGTCTTTAGGACAAGCCTTGTTCAAGTCTGTGTAGTCTACACAGACTCTCCATTTCCCATTTTTCTTCTGCACTACGACAACATTTGCCAACCATCTTGGGAACTTGACTTCTCTGATCATTTTTGTTAGGGGTGGATTTCTAAATGACCAGTGATCCTTGTTTACTGTTGAATTTAGTGATCCTCAGAAGTGTTGCAGGATCAGGATCATGGATCACTATAAGGATCCTGGTACTAACGATTGTCTACTTTGAATTCGTAAATGTTTTGCAGGAATATCAACTTGAACTTGGACTTAGTCTTGGCGACATTCCTGGAGAATATTCTCAGCCTATTCCGCACGTGCTTGGTCAGAAATGGACGTTGTGGAGTCGTGGAAGACTTGCACCATTTGCGGAATGTTAGTTAGGCTTGATATTTTCTATTTTTAAAGGGGTAGCAAGCTATTTTAGAGACACTTAGCTATTTTTGGCTACACACACACTCGTACAACCACTCTCACCAGTTCTCAACAAAACACTTAGCATTTTTCATACATTTCTACACGATACACTATAGTGATCCTTGTACTTAGCTCGCTATCATCCGAAGTTGTAACAGATTGTTTGTTTAATTTGAGTTGGTGATCGGTAGTTTCCATCACCCTGGGTTTTTTGTGCCGGAGATCAACTCTTGATCAAGGGCTTTTTCCCCGTATAAATCTTCGTGTCATTTGTTCATTACACTTCATAGTGATCCTTATTATTGTTCATCAATTCAAGCATCATACCTCACAACAGAAAGTTTGGATACATTGTCATCGCTTGATTTTTGACCAAAACAGTTTGGCGCCCACCGTGGGGCAATTGGTGCTTCATTCTTAGAAAGATTTGTGTTTTCGTGATCAATTCGGTTCGCTGTAACCAAACAGATGGCTTCCTCAGTGAAGAATACTTCAAGTTTGATGCCCTCGTTCAGTTCTTCACAAGGCGTTCCTCCTTTGCCTCCACCACCTTCTGGATCCCAGAAGAATGCTGAGAATGCTGCGAAGAAACCAACTCCTATTTTCCAAAAACCACCTACTTCTTCTGTTTCAACTAATCCTACTACTAATGATCTTTATACCCTGATTTTGCAAATGAGGAATCATGCACAAGAGCAGCATAAGACCAACGAAAGGATCCTCCGGGAGATCGATGAAATCAAGAAACAGAAGAAATCAGTGGAGGATCACTCCCCTCTGATGCCAAGGTCGCTGAACTTCGACACTCCGGTCATAACTTCACAATACTCAGCAGTTCCGGACGTGCAATACTTGGGTGAACTATCAGGAAGACGTTACGGGATAACAACAATGAGTCAGGCATTTGGCTCTTGCTTCCAGCCTCAGGGATCCTCTTCTCAGCATCAGGGATACTTCACGTCGGGAGGATATGTGGGAATACATGCAGTACAAGGATCCTCCCAGGTCCAAGGATCCTCCCAGGTCCAAGGATCCTCCCAGGTCCTAGGATCCTCTCTGGTCCCAGGATTCTCCCTTGGTCAAGGATCCTCCCTGGTCCCCGGATCCTTTCAGGTTCAAGGATCATCGCAATTCCAAGGATCCAACCCCCTTCAAAATCAAGGATCCTCGAGAAATATGCAACCTCAGAACTCAGACGTCCATCAGGGAGACTTCATACCAATGCAGACCATTGCCTCCTCTGGTCCTTCAATCACGCCAGAGTATCGACAAGATGGATTCGCATCTGCAATTCCAAACTTGAATCCTGTGGGAGGTAACACTTCTAATAATTTATATAACACTAACCATGGCTTTATGCAGGATACAGGTATCAATCAGGCCATGGCTAGGGAGCTGCAGAAGCTTAAGGATATGATATCCAGTGTACCAGGAGTGGTTAAACCCATTCCTGAGATTGCGGATGGTAGCCATAGGATATCTCGTTTTGCACCACCTTTGTGTGATGCTGAGATACCTAAAAGATTCCATATACCATCAATGAAGTTGTATGATGGTTCAACGGATCCAGAAGAGCATGTAGCGCAGTACAGGGAGAGGATGGAGATCAATCCAATTCCTGAAAGGTTGAAAGAAGCATGTCTATGCAAGGGATTTGGATCCACACTTACAGGATCTGCTCTTAAATGGCTGCTAAGTCTTCCCCCTTACTCTATTACTTCATTTGCTAATTTAGTTAACTTGTTCAATAGTCAATTCTCTTGTAGCAGAAAGTTTGAACGATTAACTAGTGATCTATATAGGGTAACACAAGGTCAAAATGAATCACTTAGGGATTATATCACTAAGTTTAGTAAAGAATCCTTAGATATTCCCAATTTGGATATAGCTACGGCTATTGAAGCCTTTAAAATGGGATTGCTTAGGGATTCATTATTCTATGATGATCTTGTTATGACACCTTGCAGGAATCTTGATGAAGTAAGGACTAGAGCCCTTAGGTTCATCCGCCTAGAGGATGACAAAAGGATCCAGGACAGGTTGACAGGATCCTCAAAACAGGATAAGCAAGGATCCTACTTCAGGAACAACAAATCCAAGTCCTATAACAGATCTGATAACCAGAACGTGCACGCAGTGGAACAAGAAGAGGATGATGAGAATTATCCTCCTATTTCTGAATATTGTTTCTCTGTTGATAGCAATGAACTAATCCTTGCAATGCAGAATCTAGGTGAGAAAGCTAGGTGGCCAAGGAAAAGTGATAAACCAGCTGCTACAAAGGATAAATCCAAGTGGTGTGCATATCATGAGGATTTTGGGCATCTCACTGAAGAGTGTATTGCACTTAGAAAGGAAATTGGTTATTTGTTGAGTAAGGGGCATTTAAAGGAACTCTTGGGAAGAAAGAAGTCAAGAACCCAGGATCCTGAAAGGATCCCGGAAAGGGCTCCTGCTCCTCCGGCAGATGCACAAGTCATAAATTTCATATCCGGTGGATCAGACATCTGTGGTACATCCTTCTCAGCAGCAAAAAGACACGCTAAGGAAACCAAGATGGATAATGGAGACAGACCCGTCAGGACCTCCGTTGTTACCCAGGATAAAGTCATTACTTTTGATGAGGATGATCGTGTTGACATCCAGGATCCTCATCATGACGGTCTTGTAATTACATTGTTTATTTCTAACCACTTTGTTCGCGGGATCCTTATAGATGGAGGAAGCTCTGTGAACATCATTCAGCTGGATGTTCTCAAGAAAATGAATATCCCAGAGTCCGATATTATCCCAAGATCCTCAGTACTTGTGGGGTTCAGTGGGGAAACAAAGAATACATTGGGGGACAACAAACTCCCAATCTATATTGAAGGATTGCATTCTTATCAAAAGTTTTGTGTTATTGATTGCTTATCATGTTGTAACGTTATCCTTGGCAGACCATGGATACATGATATGAAGGCAGTTCCATCCACCTATCATCAGTGTGTAAAGCTTCCAAGTCCATGGGGAGTGGTGAAAATTGAGAGTGATCAACAGGAGGCTAAGAATTGCTATACCTCATCAATGAAACCAGCCTCAAGACCAAGGGAGCAATAGCAATTAAAGTATCCTTCAAGAGATGTCTTGGAGGCAAGAGAACAATATTTGAAAGAAATCCTCATGGATCCTGATGATCCTGAATCCAAGATCTTCATAGGGTCAGGGATCCTTAGCGATATTGAACAAGAGCTAGTATCCTTTCTCAAAAGAAGGAAGACCACCTTTGCCTGGAAACATGAAGACATGACTGGTATATCTAAGGATATAATTACTCACAAACTTGGCATTGACAGGTCATTCAAGCCAATTCATCAAAAGAGGAGGAAGTTTGCACCTGAAAGAAATGCTATTATCCAGGAAGAGGTAGATAAGCTACTTCGAGTAGGTATGATTAGAGAGGTTAAGTATCCAAGATGGTTAGCCAATGTGGTTGTTGTTCAAAAGAAAAATGGAAAGTGGAGGGTATGTGTCGATTTTACAGATTTAAACAAGGCATGTCCCAAGGATCCTTTCCCATTACCCCACATTGACTCCATGGTGGATGCTACCGCGGGTCATGAGTTGTTAACTTTTATGGATGCTTCTTCTGGATTTCAACAAATTCAGATGGAACCATCCGATCAAGAGGATACAGCCTTCATGACCCCAACTGGTATATACTGTTATATTGCTATGCCATTTGGATTAAGGAATGCAGGTGCTACTTATCAAAGGCTAGTCAATATGATGTTCAAGGACCAAATTGGACACACTATGGAAGTCTATATTGATGATATGGTGGTTAAGTCCAAAAGAGTTGAGGATCACCTTAAAGACTTGGAGGAAGCATTCAATATCCTTGATAAATTTAACATGAAACTAAATCCTTCTAAGTGTCATTTTGGTGTAAAGGCAGGTAAATTCTTAGGATATATGGTGACAAAGAGGGGCATTGAAGCAAGTCCAGAGCAAATTAAGGCTATTGTGAATATCAAATCTCCTGCCAATGCTAAGGATGTGGAAAGGTTGACTGGCAGGATCGCAGCCTTGAACAAATTCATATCCAAATCCTCAGAAAAGTGCAAGGAGTTCTATGACATCCTGAGAAAAAACAAGAAATTTGAATGGACTGAGAAGCATGAAAATGCCCTTAAAGCTCTTAAGGATTACCTATCCTCAGCCCCAGCCTTGATGAAACCAGAAAAGGGAGATGTGTTATCCTTATACTTGGCGGTATCCTCAAAAGCAGTAAGTGCGGTCCTTGTTAAGGATCACCAAGGTACACAACATCCTGTTTATTATGTAAGTAAGAGCTTACTTGATGCTGAATACAGGTATTCACATTTAGAAAAACTTATCCTTGCATTAATTATGGCATCTACTAAATTGAGACATTATTTTGAGACTCATGCCATTATTGTTAAAACTAATTTCCCAATTAAGAATGTTCTTAGGAAACCTGAAATGTCAGGAAGGATGGCTAAGTGGGTAGTGAAGTTGAGTGCATATGATATAAGATATGAGCCTAGGACAGCCATTAAATCCCCAGCATTAGCTAACTTTGTGGCAGATTTCAGTAGTGATTTGCAAAAGGAAGCTGAACTAGAAGTCCAACAGCTTGAAGAAACCAAGGATCCTTGGATACTGTTTACTGATGGATCCTCCAATGTAAATGGAACAGGGCTTGGAATACTACTAAAATGGCCATAGGGGGACATAATACCCCACTCCATAGCTTGTGAATTTCAAACTACCAATAATGAGGCTGAATATGAAGCTTTGATAGCTGGTTTGCAAATTGCAAAGCATATGAGTATCAGGTATCTTGAGTCAAAGAATTGGCACTCTCTTTTGTATCCTTTAGTTTGACACAGGTACCAAGGGAAGAGAATGCAGAAGTTGATGCATTAGCCAATCTAGGATCATCTTTGAAGATTCCTGAGGATATTGAGATCCCTTTTATCCATATCCTGACCACTGCTATCAAAGATCATGTAGCTATGGAGATAGGAGAAGACTCTGCAATCATCCCTAGTAATGATATCCAATCTCATTCAAGATCATGGATACTCCCAATCATGAAATACATACAATATGGAGAAATTCCTACAGGAGAAAACCCAAGGGCTTTCAAAATTAAGGTATCTCAATTTACAATATTAAATAAGATATTGTATAAACGATCTCTTGCAGGACCATATTTAAGATGCATTGAGGATCCTAAAATTCAAGAAGTCCTAAAGGATTTCTGTCACACCCCCAAAAATCCACACGCGGAGTACTACCGCTTGGAGGCGTGACATGACCAGGATCAAGCCACCAATCATATTGAACATAAGTATATAGTAAAAGTCATTCATCAATACGATAGGAGTTTCCAAATCCAAATATAAACAAGTGTGTAGCAGAAGCATTTAAAGTAAAACCCAACAAAAGTTTAAGTACAAAATGTCATAATGTTTAACAACACATTTCACGATCCATGTCCACAACGACCGTGCCTCCCGTGCAAGCTCCAAAAGTACCTAAGGTCCTGCAAGGCATGTAACAGAGAGTCAACAACTAGTTGAGCGAGTTCACAGTGGGTTGTTTAGTAATAATGTTCGTTTCATAAATCGTTTGTTTGTTTAGTACCCACGTATCGTTATTAATTACATCGCGGCCCTCCAGGCATGTTTGCGAAGATTAGTGGGGGTCTCCCATGTTTTCTAGACTAGTTATATTTGTATCGCGGCCCTCCAGGCATCTTTGCGAAGATTAAAGTATAGTTCGCGGCCATTCCAGGCATGTTTGCGAAGATTGTTCTAGTATCGCGGCCGATCCCGGCATGTTTACGAAGAGAAGTATATGTATCACTAGTCTAGTAGTATCTACCATTGACCTTCCTCTACCGAGGCCAATGGTATGTAATTCCGATAAATCTTAAGCATAAATAATCAATCAACCAATTCCCAACCCCGGGAATCCCATGCCTTGGTAGAAGTGTGAACTCACCTTGTTTGCTCGGTATGCTAAGTTAAATGCTCACAATAAATCAGTCAAGTCCTATAGTGCACGTATATTCAATCAGTTCACATTGTTTGTAAAGTTTCACATGGAACTAGTGTCACAGTAATATCATATGGTGTGTTTGACAGTTCATATCATGCAACACATAAACAGGCAGTCACATTCATAACATTCATGTTTCACATATTAGTGTTCCACAGTTGATATAATATTGTTATTCGTTAGCATGCTTGACAGGAATAGTAGTTAATCATGTAAATCAACTAACAGAGCTAACATCCCTCAGAACTAGTAACTAACTGTATCACATGCTTTACTTAACTAACATAATAAGTTTAATAGAGTTAATAAATAACAAAGTTATATATCCAAAGAGTTAACCTAATTAACTTAATTAACAACTAACAGAACATACATACACTAACTGAGTTTATGATTTAACATAGTTACTTAGTTTGACAGTGTTAATAAACTAACCAGAATTAACTAACTGGGTTAATAAACAAACAGGTTAATAACCACACAGAACACATGAGCCGAAATCACTTATAGGCCGAAATCCACTTAAACATAATTCGAATCCCTGCCGAAAACCCTTAATGGCCGAAATCACCCCTTTAGCCGAAATCCCCCTTGGGCCGAACTCACATCTGGGCCGAATACACTATATGGGCCGAAATCACTTAAGTGATTTCGTCCATTTTAAAATGGTGAGGGTGTTTTCGTCCTCTTTATCATCTTCTTCAACACAGCAGTTAACAAAAACCCAGCAACTAAAATCTTATTACAGTTGCAGATTCAACCATTTGTAGGAACAATCAATCCAACAGAAGCTAGTACATTCATTTAGATACTTACTCATCTAAACAATCAGGATTAACATCCAACAATCATCAAAGTTTTTAACATTTAACAGGAGATCTAGTTATGCATTTATCAACTGACCATCTAAGATCACTTCATCTCGAAGATTAACAATCACCATTAACAGAGAACAATGATCTAAACATTAAATCATCAATCAAAATCAAATCATAAGATCATAATGTCTCACAGTAGCAGTCAATATAAGATATCATCTTTACATGTAAAACTAACCGTATTAAACAGGGGTTTGGCTTCAAGATGAGGAATTCAGTTTGTGGGTTTTCAGATGTAGAGAGAGAGAGAACAAAGTGATAAGGTTTGGTAAGTGGGTAACGTCTCGGAGAAGATTGTGATTAAATAAATATATAATATCTAATATCTCACTGGGCCATGGGCCAAGCCCATCTCTGATTTCGCCAAACATTCTGGACGAAAACACTTAAAGTGTTTTCATCACTTGGGTGATTTCATGGGTTTTGTTTTCAGTAAAAGTTCATCTTTATTTAACATATGCTAATAAATACAACACTTCGTTAACATACAATCACATATAAAAAATATATATTATGGATCCCAAGTATAAAATATTAATCGAAATACGATATAACGTATTACAAAGGTAGGCGTTGTGGAACAACGAGTCGTGTAAACAAACACATAAACAATAAAAAAAATTAACGTGCACTAAATGCGAAGATGGAAATCTCAGAAACTCGAGTTGTCACATTATCCCCAACTTGAAAGAAATTTCGTCCCGAAATTTAGCATGCGGTTACTGAGGAAGCTAGGTAAGTTATCGTTTACTGGTCTTCCTGGGGTGTCACATCATCCCCCCGTTGATTTGGGATTTCATCCCGAACTTCTGTAGTAGCTTTAGCCTCAGTAGTAGTTGCATTGTTTTCGAACAACTGGGGATATTTGAGTTCCATTTGATCTTCGCGTTCCCAGGTGAACTCTGGGCCACGACGGGAGTTCCAACGAACTCGAACAAGAGGTATTCTGGTGTTCTTGAGGACCTTAACATCCCGGTCCGTGATTTCAACTGGTTCTTCGACGAAATGCAACCGTTCGTCGATAGTGAGCTCCTTTAGAGGAACTATGAAGGTCTCATCTGACTGACACTTCTTCAGATTCGACACATGAAAGACGTTGTGAACTGCACTGAGTTCAGCTGGTAAGTTCAGTCTGTAGGCCACTTTGCCTATCTTCTCTATGACTTCAAATGGTCCAACGTATCGTGGATTGAGTTTGCCTCGTTTGCCAAAACGAACAACACCCTTCCAGGGTGAAACTTTGAGTAGTGCTCGATCCCCAACTTGGAACTCGAGTAATTTCCTGTCTTTATCGGCATATACTTTCTGACGGTCACGAGCTGCCGCCATGCGTTGTCGTATTTGAGCAATCTTTTCAGTAGTATCAACTACCATTTCTGGACCTGTGATCTGACTGTCACCCACCTCTGCCCAACAGAGAGGTGATCGGCATTTACGCCCGTACAATGCCTCAAATGGAGCAGCTTTAATGCTGGTGTGGTAACTGTTGTTGTACGAAAATTCCACAAGTGGCAGATGTTTTTCCCAGCCCTTGCCAAAGTCAATTACGCACGCCCGAAGCATGTCCTCTAGAGTTTGAATAGTGCGCTCAGACTGCCCGTCTGTCTGAGGATGATAAGCTGTGCTCATGTCTAAACGAGAGCCAAAAGATTTGTGCATTGCTTGCCACAGTTCTGAAGTAAAACGTGCATCATGATCAGAGATAATAGAGGTGGGCACCCCATGCCTCGAGACAACTTCCTTAAGGTATACGTCTGCTAGAGTGGAGAACTTATCCGTTTCCTTGATAGCCAAGAAGTGAGCAGACTTTGTGAGTCGATCCACGATCACCCAAATAGTATCATTTCCACGCTGAGATCTAGGTAGGCCAGTAACAAAATCCATGGAAATTTGTTCCCATTTCCATTGTGGTATCTTAGGTTGTTGGAGTGGGCCTGATGGTTTCTGATATTCCGCTTTGACTCTCGCACAAGTCAAACACTTGCTAACGTAAGTTGCTATGTGGGCCTTCATGCTAGGCCACCAATATGTAGTTCTGAGGTCGTGGTACATCTTATCCGAACCAGGATGTACTGAGTAGCGAGACTTATGAGCTTCATCCATTACAAGCTCGCATAAATTTCCATAGAGTGGGACCCAGATGCGTCCTGTTACATAGTAGGCGCCGTCTGCCTTTTGTTCTAACCGTTGCCTTGAGCCGCGTAGGGCTTCAGCCCTGACGTTTTCTGGTTTCAATGCTTCTACCTGAGCATCTCGTATCTGTGAACGAAGACTGGACTGAATAGTGAGTTGCAACGCTCGTACACGCCTAGGTGTAGTATCCTTTCGACTGAGGGCGTCGGCCACCACATTGGCTTTGCCCGGATGGTACTTTATAGCACATTCGTAATCGTTCAGTAGTTCAACCCATCTACGTTGTCGCATGTTCAATTCTTTCTGCTTGAAGATATGCTCAAGACTCCTGTGATCGGTGTAGATGGTGCACTTGGTGCCATATAGATAATGTCGCCATATCTTGAGCGCAAAAACAACAGCTCCAAGTTCTAAATCATGTGTAGTGTAATTCCGTTCGTGAATCTTAAGTTGGCGTGAAGCATAAGCAATAACTTTATCCCGTTGCATCAATACACATCCAAGACCTTGGATAGATGCATCGCAGTAGACTACAAAATCGTCCGTGCCTTCAGGCAATGAGAGGATAGGTGCGCTACAAAGTCTATCCTTTAAGTGCTGAAACGCTGTTTCCTGCGTATCACTCCAACGGTAAGCAATACCTTTCTGTGTCAGTAATGTAAGCGGCTGTGCAATCTTTGAGAAGTCTTTAATGAACCGTCTGTAATAACCTGCCAAACCCAAGAATTGGCGTATTTCTGTCGGTGTGCGAGGTGCAGGCCAGTTCTTGATCGAATCTACCTTGGATGGATCGACATGAATCCCATCCTTGTTTACCACGTGGCCTAGAAAGTGGACTTCACGAAGCCAGAAGTCGCATTTTGAAAACTTAGCGTACAGCTGTTCCGTTCGAAGGAGTTCCAGAATAAGTCGTAAATGCTGCTCATGTTCCTCCCGATTCTTCGAATAGATCAGGACGTCATCAATGAAAACAATAACAAACTTGTCAAGATAAGGTTTGCACACCCTGTTCATAAGATCCATGAAAACCGCAGGCGCGTTCGTTAGCCCGAATGGCATGACCAAAAACTCGTAATGGCCGTAGCGAGTTCTGAATGCTGTTTTGGAGACGTCCTCATCCCGGACTCTCAATTGATGATAGCCTGACCTTAGGTCAATCTTCGAGTAATAGCTCGACCCTTGCAACTGGTCGAATAAGTCGTCGATGCGTGGAAGTGGATAGCGATTCTTCACGGTCACCTTGTTTAGTTCGCGGTAATCTATACACATGCGGAAGGTACCGTCCTTCTTCTTTACAAATAATACTGGAGCTCCCCAGGGCGAAGAGCTAGGACGTATGAAACCCTTTTCCAAGAGTTCTTGCAATTGCTTAGACAGTTCTTCCAGTTCAGTTGGAGCTAAGCGATAAGGCGCTCGAGCTATAGGTGCTGCTCCTGGAGCTAACTCGATCTGAAATTCGACCTGGCGATGGGGCGGTAACCCAGGTAACTCTTCAGGAAACACTTGAGGAAAGTCGCGTACTACAGGAATATCCCCAATCTTTTTCTCTGTCGTCGATGTATCAGTAACGAGTGCTAAAATAGGTGTGTGACCCTTTCGCAAACACTTCTGAGCCTTCAAGAAGGAGATGATGCCACTCACGACACCACTCTTATCGCCTTGAACTTCGAGAGGTTCTTTGCCAGTACGGGGAATACGAATGATCTTCTCCTTGCATAGGATCTCTGCTTGTTGTTGGGATAACCAATCTATACCAATGACAACATCAAAACTACTCAGAGTTATAGGAATGAGATCGATAGAGAAAGTCTGACCAGCGAGGATAAGATTACAACCCTGAACTATGTGTGTGGCTTCTAGACTTTTACCGTTAGCTAACTCTACGACATGTTTGGTGTTCAACAGTGTTGGTGCACGTTTAAGCATTTGACTAACTTTCAGAGACATATAACTGGTATCCGCACCCGAATCAAATAGTACAGTAACATAAAAGTCGTTGAGAAGAAACTTACCCATAACCACATGAGGATCGTTCCTTGCGTCACTCTGACCAATCACAAATACACGACCCTTTGCACCATTGTTGTTGTTTCCCCCATTGTTGTTCCCACTGCCCTGATTATTGTTGTTGTTATTCTGATTCTGGTTTAACTGGGGGCAGTTCCGCTTGAAGTGACCTTCAGCCCCACACTGAAAGCATGTCTTATTTCCTTGCTGTTGTTGCTGTGGCTGGTTTCGTGGAACTGGTGGCTGTTGTTGCTGGTTCTGATTCGCAGGCCTTGAGCTCCTGCAATCTTTAGCTTCATGACCTACCCTTAGACATCTCTGACAGCGGCCTTTACGACACTGACCACTGTGGTGTTTGTTGCACCTGTTACACAGTGGATGAATTCCCCGATATCCACTCTGCCCCTGACCACCAGACGATTGCTGACTCGGACTCTGGTAATCACTAGTCTTGCGCTGCTGCTGCTGTGCTTGAGACTGTACAGTTGCTGAACCCCTGCTGGAATCCCCTTCCCATTTCCGCTTGTTGTCACTGGGAGTAGCAGGAGTAACTGGAGTGGTAGCGGTAGTAGTAGTGCTGATACGTTTAGGCAGCCTGTTCTGTTCGACTGCCTGATCGGTGAGGCGATGAGCTATCTTGACAATCTGCTGAATGGTGCCAAGATTCGCTGAGGTTACGTGACTTTGAATTTCCGGCACCAGACCATTGAGATACAGTTCGATACGCTTAATGGGAGGGTCCACCATAGTAGGACACAGAATAGCCAACTCATTCGATCTTCTGGTGTACGCTTCAATTTCTGACCCCGTCATTTTCAAGTGGTAAAACTCTACCTCCAGCTTATGAATATCATCACGGCTACAGTATTCCTCTTTGATCAATTCCTTAAAATCATTCCAGGGTGTGGCGTTAGCGACAGCCAACCCTAACATCTGAACTTGCGCATTCCACCAAGTCAGCGCAATGCCTTCTAGAGTACCAGTGGCGTACTTCACCCTGCGAGCCTCAGGGCATTCACACATTTCAAATACGGACTCGAGCTTTTCAAACCAATGGAGGAGTCCAACCGCTCCTTCCGTGCCACTAAAAGTAATAGGACGACAGTCCATGAAAGTTTTGAAGGTGCAAACAGGTGGCTGAGCGTGCTGACCTGTTGTGTATAAGAACCAGGACAAGATTAAACACAAGAGTTGGTTTAGGAGTGTAGGATCTAAAGATCCTAGTGTGAGTTACAACTGTAGGGTATACCTCCTGCTTGTGCGGCTGCAACTGCCGCAGCAACTTGTTCGTTAATGAGAGCCGTCAATTGGGCTTGCGTCATGTTGATACGTCCAGACATGATCTTCATAGCAAATATGACATAAGTGAGAGAGGTTCGCGAGTAGTGCGATAACAGAAGAGAGTAAGCACACAAGTGTTCTCATGCAATAGTGTTAAGTTAACCTAAGCATACCCGGAGCAAAGTTCTATGCAATTCTAGCAAGTAGGCAACAAAACATGTACCTTATTACCTAGGATGTTGAGTCTTGCACGTGGAGCGAGGCGTCGTTGTGGATCGTTGAGCACTGTTTCGGTTATAGTCTGGTTTTAATAAAAACATTTTCCCCTTATTAAAACCGAGTTCTCTATAACTAATGGCTCTGATACCAATCTGTCACACCCCCAAAAATCCACACGCGGAGTACTACCGCTTGGAGGCGTGACATGACCAGGATCAAGCCACCAATCATATTGAACATAAGTATATAGTAAAAGTCATTCATCAATACGATAGGAGTTTCCAAATCCAAATATAAACAAGTGTGTAGCGGAAGCATTTAAAGTAAAACCCAACAAAAGTTTAAGTACAAAATGTCATAATGTTTAACAACACATTTCACGATCCATGTCCACAACGACCATGCCTCCCGTGCAAGCTCCAAAAGTACCTAAGGTCCTGCAAGGCATGTAACAGAGAGTCAACAACTAGTTGAGCGAGTTCACAGTGGGTTGTTTAGTAATAATGTTCGTTTCATAAATCGTTTGTTTGTTTAGTACCCACGTATCGTTATTAATTACATCGCGGCCCTCCAGGCATGTTTGCGAAGATTAGTGGGGGTCTCCCATGTTTTCTAGACTAGTTATATTTGTATCGCGGCCCTCCAGGCATGTTTGCGAAGATTAAAGTATAGTTCGCGGCCATTCCAGGCATGTTTGCGAAGATTGTTCTAGTATCGCGGCCGATCCCGGCATGTTTACGAAGAGAAGTATATGTATCACTAGTCTAGTAGTATCTACCATTGACCTTCCTCTACCGAGGCCAATGGTATGTAATTCCGATAAATCTTAAGCATAAATAATCAATCAACCAATTCCCAACCCCGGGAATCCCATGCCTTGGTAGAAGTGTGAACTCACCTTGTTTGCTCGGTATGCTAAGTTAAATGCTCACAATAAATCAGTCAAGTCCTATAGTGCACGTATATTCAATCAGTTCACATTGTTTGTAAAGTTTCACATGGAACTAGTGTCACAGTAATATCATATGGTGTGTTTGACAGTTCATATCATGCAACACATAAACAGGCAGTCACATTCATAACATTCATGTTTCACATATTAGTGTTCCACAGTTGATATAATATTGTTATTCGTTAGTATGCTTGACAGGAATAGTAGTTAATCATGTAAATCAACTAACAGAGCTAACATCCCTCAGAACTAGTAACTAACTGTATCACATGCTTTACTTAACTAACATAATAAGTTTAATAGAGTTAATAAATAACAAAGTTATATATCCAAAGAGTTAACCTAATTAACTTAATTAACAACTAACAGAACATACATACACTAACTGAGTTTATGATTTAACATAGTTACTTAGTTTGACAGTGTTAATAAACTAACCAGAATTAACTAACTGGGTTAATAAACAAACAGGTTAATAACCACACAGAACACATGAGCCGAAATCACTTATAGGCCGAAATCCACTTAAACATAATTCGAATCCCTGCCGAAAACCCTTAATGGCCGAAATCACCCCTTTAGCCGAAATCCCCCTTGGGCCGAACTCACATCTGGGCCGAATACACTATATGGGCCGAAATCACTTAAGTGATTTCGTCCATTTTAAAATGGTGAGGGTGTTTTCGTCCTCTTTATCATCTTCTTCAACACAGCAGTTAACAAAAACCCAGCAACTAAAATCTTATTACAGTTGCAGATTCAACCATTTGTAGGAACAATCAATCCAACAGAAGCTAGTACATTCATTTAGATACTTACTCATCTAAACAATCAGGATTAACATCCAACAATCATCAAAGTTTTTAACATTTAACAGGAGATCTAGTTATGCATTTATCAACTGACCATCTAAGATCACTTCATCTCGAAGATTAACAATCACCATTAACAGAGAACAATGATCTAAACATTAAATCATCAATCAAAATCAAATCATAAGATCATAATGTCTCACAGTAGCAGTCAATATAAGATATCATCTTTACATGTAAAACTAACCGTATTAAACAGGGGTTTGGCTTCAAGATGAGGAATTCAGTTTGTGGGTTTTCAGATGTAGAGAGAGAGAGAACAAAGTGATAAGGTTTGGTAAGTGGGTAACGTCTCGGAGAAGATTGTGATTAAATAAATATATAATATCTAATATCTCACTGGGCCATGGGCCAAGCCCATCTCTGATTTCGCCAAACATTCTGGACGAAAACACTTAAAGTGTTTTCATCACTTGGGTGATTTCATGGGTTTTGTTTTCAGTAAAAGTTCATCTTTATTTAACATATGCTAATAAATACAACACTTCGTTAACATACAATCACATATAAAAAATATATATTATGGATCCCAAGTATAAAATATTAATCGAAATACGATATAACGTATTACAAAGGTAGGCGTTGTGGAACAACGAGTCGTGTAAACAAACACATAAACAATAAAAAAAAATTAACGTGCACTAAATGCGAAGATGGAAATCTCAGAAACTCGAGTTGTCACAATTTCCATGAAGGAGATTGTGGAAACCACACTGGGGGCAGGGCATTATTCTCAAGGATCCTGAGGACAGGATACTATTGGCGCACTATGAAGAAGGATGCTATGGAGTATGCCAAGAAGTGTGATCCTTGTCAGAGGCATAGTAATATCCTTCACCAACCAGCAGAGCTCTTGCATCCTATATCCTCTTCTTGGCCATTCATGATATGGGGAATGGATATAGTTGGGAAGCTTCCTAAGGCACCTGGTGGAAAAGTATTCATGCTTGCTATGACTGATTACTTCTCTAAGTGGATAGAGGCTGAAGCCTTTGCTCAAGTCAGAGAAAAGGAAGTTATATCCTTTATTAAAAGAAATATTATTACTAGATTTGGCATCCCTTCTGAGATTATTTGTGATAATGGATCCCAATTTATTGGGAGTAGAACCACTAACTTTTGTGACAGTTGGGGAATTAAGATGATAACATCAACACCAGTCCATCCACAAGCTAATGGTCAGGCAGAATCATCCAACAAGATCATCATCAACAATTTGAAGAAGAAGCTTGGATCCAAGAAAGGAAAATGGGCAGAAGAACTACCTTATGTGCTGTGGACTGATAGAACAACTCCTAAGAATGCTACAGGCCAAACTCCATTTTCTTTGGTATTTGGGGCAGAGTCAGTGATCCCTACAGAGATGGTGGTTCCAACTGCAAGAACAAGCGTTCGTGGTCCTGAAGAAAATGCTGAAAACTTGATTAAAGACTTGGATACTATAGAAGAAATCAGGGATTTAGCAAGGATAAGGATGGCCAGTTATCAACAAAGGATGGCTGGAGCTTACAACAAAAATGTCAGGCTCAGAAAATTCCAAGTTGGGGATATGGTATTAAGGAAAGCATTTCAAAACACCACCAATCCTGCTGATGGAAAGCTAGCACCAAAGTGGGAAGGACCCTATTTGATTGAAGCTGAAGCAGGAAAGGGGGCATATCTATTGCTAACAATGGAGGGTGATTTGCTACCTAGAGCTTGGAATGTTGTCCATTTGAAGAAACATTTCATGTGATCATGATCCATGATCCTTACCCGACAAGTATCCTTGAAGGATCCCTACTGACAGATGATCCTCTTTCTGGTAACATTCCAAACTTAAACTATTTCATTCTTTTTATTCTCTTACAAGGATAAGGATCCTGCGTCCTTTATCCTCCTTTTACTTGATTTTGAGTTTTAAAGGTTCAGGCATCCTTAACTAAGCGTTGAGTATCCACAGAAGTATTCAGTTTACATACGATCCTTTGGGCTAGTCCCCAGTTTGGGCCCGTCCCCAATTTCGCCAGTAGCGCCCGATGATCCTGGTATAGTTCATGGTAATGGGACCAGTACCCGCTTTAGGGGCTGACAATTTCGTTGTACTGGCTATATTCAGGATCCTCCGTATAATGGTAGACGTACCATACATCCGTTCCTAAGGTTTCTAACGTTTTCACGTTAGCTAAGGTTTTGGCATTTTCATGTCACTAAGTTTGGATAGTCGCCAGTAAGGGCCATACTCCAGTTTACATATGATCCTTTGGGCTTGTCCCCAGTTATCCTTTGGGCTTGTCCCCAGTTATCTTTTGGGCTTGTCCCAGTATATTGGGCTTGTCCCCAGTTACTAACATTCATCTTTTATTGGCTCAGTCCCAAGTAATATCTTATTTCAGGTTTGTGAAGATCAATGTCCAAGGATTCTTACTTTCAACTAAGGTTTGTATCTTGGGTTATCCTAATTTTAAGTGTTGAAGGATAGGATCCTAACTTGGGTTCTCAGGTATCATCCTAAACTGATTTGATTTTATTCATTATGTATTTAAGTGACACTTATCCTTTGACAACTGAACTTATGATCCTTAAACTATTTTTTATGTGTGATCCTTGATCATATCCTTAACTCTTAAGGGATATTTTTTAAATTTTTTCCTTACTTGATAAGTTTAAACGACATGAACATCACAATAGATTGAAAAATAAAATAACAATAAGGATATCAACACAGGATATAGCCAAAAAGTTAAAGTCATTTTATTCACAAAAGCTTAAACCCTTTTAAGGTTGTCAAAATTGCCAACCCACGTTTCTACCAGCAAAACGTGGCCCGTCCACATGGGTTGGAAAAGGGTGTCCATTGTTCGTAGGTCTAACAAGTGCAGGAAATTAAAGACGGCAGGATCACAATGGCTTCATCCCCCAAACAGAGGATCCCTCCACCATTTGTAATCCTACCTATTGTTCAAAGGATCATCCATGATCCTCAACCCTAATTACTATTGTTCAAATACAGACCAACCATTGTTTATCAAAACATCATCAAAACAAAAAACACCATTACCAAACTAAAAAATGGGCTCCGGCTACGTCTAGAAATGTCCATCATCGCCCATTGTTGCAGCCTACACCTTCGCTGCATCACCATCTCCAGCTCCACTAGCTTCACCACCATGATCCTTGCCACTACCACTAGCCTCAATTGCCAGAATCTCCTCATCTTCATCCTCCAATTCAGCCAGCCTAGCCTTCCAGCCTACCACATCCCAGCTGCTCCTATCGAAGGCAGGATCCTGAGCTTCTTGAGCCATTTGTAGCTTGGTCTTGTACATGGCTATGGCAGCGGAGACCTTAGCATCCTCTGTGATCTCGCTCTTTTCATAATCAAAGTTGATCAGAATCTTGGCCGTTTCAGTTTTGGCATTTTGGAGGTCTTTTTGGAGGTCAGCAATCTTGAGATCCTTAAGCAATGTGACTTGTTGGAGGTCGGCAATCTTCTTGTCCTGCTCTTCAACATGCCCAACGTAGTCCTCAATCTCAGCAAATTTCTGCAAAGAAGATAGAGAACAGTTCAAGAACAGATGATCCTCAAATAAGCTGGATACCTAAAGCAGGGACAAGGATCCTTACCTCGTTGAAGTACTCAAGGAACTGATGACGGATCAGGGGCAGACCTTGCAGATCCTCAGCTTCGGAGGCTTTTCTTTTCTTGCCACCCCTTCCTTTAGCGGGTGCCTTGGGGATCGAAGCAGTTGGGCTGGCAGGAAGCTTCTTCTTGGAGGATCGGACGGTGTCAAGCTCAGTGACACTGAACTTGGATGCAGATCTTGATGACTTTCCAGCGCCTACACACCCAAAACAGATAAGTGTCCTAATTCTATTCATATATAACTATTTATTTAAACATTTGAATATAAAAAGAACAGGATACTTACTTGATATGGTGACAGAGCCTGAGGATACCTCTTGTGAATCCTTGGTGATTGTCTTGAATGATCTTGTTTCAGGATCTAGCTTTCTAAAGGCAGCAAGTCTCCCCTTGGTGGCAGCTGAAGGAATAATGTGCAAGAATGTGATAGCTGTACAGGAAGGAACAAAAGCATATTAGTAATCATTATCAGAATGAGCTTACTTAGTGATCCTTCTAAGGATCCTCCTATCCTACCATGAGTGTTCCATTCCTTCGGCAAATCCTGGCCATCCGGGATAGAATCCCTTCTGACGAAGAAGAACCGCCGTTTCCAGTTGATATCATTTTTAGTAGCTCTAAAGATGGGATGTTCTTTTCCGGTTTTACGCTTGAATAGATACCGGTGTAATCCAAATGTGGTAAGGTCATACATCTCGGCTAATTCTGACATTCCCAAGTCAATTCCTTCTTGCTCAATGATCCTTTCAAGGGTATACAAGACCCTCCAGATCATTGGCATAGCTTGAATATAGGAGATGCCAGTGAGGGAGAAGAAGGATTGAGTAAAGTCTGGAAAGGGATACGAATATCCTATTGTGAAAGGTGTGACTGGGAAAGCTACCCAAGTTTCAGAGACATAATCGCTTAAAACGGTGGGAACAAATGGTTTGAAAACAGTATTTGCCGGAAAACAATGGCGGATTCTATCTATTTGTGGATCAGAGAAACAGCATATTTCTTTCACCGAATCTTCGAGGATCCCCTGGCTCTTGAGAGGACTTTCCTTCTTGTGATCCTTGGCTGGTGAGGATTTCAGCATCATCTTGAATTGAAGAAGGTAAAAAAAGATGAACGGAGGAAGAAAACGTAAAGGAAGAAAAGGAAAAGAGTTACCTGCTTGATCGTCAGATGAGAATTTAAAGGGAGTTCACTTGAATTTGAATGCTAATCGATCCCTATCTCTAACTCCTATTTATAATGATGATTCTGCAGGATAATCACTTCGCTGATGTCATGATCGTAACGGCTAGTCCGCTTATAACGGCTAGTTATCCGTTAGTTTGCTACGGATAAGATCGACAAAATATAACTCATTTATTTACATATTTACTCCTTATATTTTGGGGGCAATTGTTAGGGGTGGATTTCTAAATGACCAGTGATCCTTGTTTACTGTTGAATTTAGTGATCCTCAGAAGTGTTGCAGGATCAGGATCATGGATCACTATAAGGATCCTTGTACTAACGATTGTCTACTTTGAATTCGTAAATGTTTTGCAGGAATATCAACTTGGACTTAGTCTTGGCGACATTCCTGGAGAATATTCTCAGCCTATTCCGCATGTGCTTGGTCAGAAATGGACGTTGTGGAGTCGTGGAAGACTTGCACCATTTGCGGAATGTTAGTTAGGCTTGATATTTTCTATTTTTAAAGGGGTAGCGAGCTATTTTAGAGACACTTAGCTATTTTTGGCTACACACACACTCGTATAACCGCTCTCACCAGTTCTCAACAAAACACTTAGCATTTTTCATACATTTCTACACGATATACTATAGTGATCCTTGTACTAAGCTCGCTATCATCCGAAGTTGTAACAGATTGTTTGTTTAATTTGAGTTGGTGATCGGTAGTTTCCATCACCCAGGGTTTTTTGTGCCGGAGATCAACTCTTGATCAAGGGATTTTTCCCCGTATAAATCTTCGTGTCATTTGTTCATTACACTTCATAGTGATCCTTATTATTGTTCATCAATTCAAGCATCATACCTCACAACAGAAAGTTTGGTTACATTGTCATCGCTTGATTTTTGACCAAAACAATTTTAGACTTTAACAATCTTTCAACTTCCTCTTGGATGATTATATTTCGCTCAGGAGCAAACTTCCTTCTTTTTTGCTGAACAGGCTTGAACGACTTGTCAATTCCAAGCTTGTGAGTGATAATGTCTTTGGATATGCCTGTCATATCCTCATGCTTCCTTGCAAACGTTGACATCCTGCATTTCAAAAAATTAGTTAATTGCTCTTCAATGTCCTGAGGGATATTGGTTCCTACGAGCACCGAGATATCAGAATTATCCTGATCCAGGATAACTTTTTTCACATCCTGCTCTGAAGCCTCCAAGGTATCCCGGCCCGCATCTTTAATTGCTATGCTGGATTAGTCTTGGTTGAGGATTTCATTGAGGATAAGTAGCATTCCTTCTCCTCCTGCTGATCACTATCAACTTTGACGACTCCCCAAGGGGTTGGAATCTTGATGCACTGGTGATAAGTCGAAGGCACAGCCTTCATGTCATGGATCCACGGCCTGCCTAGTATGATGTTATAGCAGGATAAGGAGTCCATCACACAGAAGCGTTGTATCGAGTAGACCCCTTCAACATATACTGGTAACTTTATCTCCCCTACGGTATTCCTAGCTTCTCCACTGAAACCGACGGGCACAGTGGACTTCGAAGTAATGTCCATCGGAGATACATTCATCCTTTTCAATGTTTCCAGCTGAATTATATTGACAGAACTGCCATTGTCCACCAATATCCTACGTACAAAATGGTTAGCCACATATAATGTTATTACCAAAGCATCATGGTGAGGATCCTGAACAGTATCCCTGTCATCACTATCGAAAGTGATCACTTTATCAGTTGTAAGGGTAGCCATTCTAACTGGTTTCTCTCCCCTTTCACTCTTAGTGTCACACCCCCAAAATCCACACGCGGAGTACCACCGCTTGGAGGCGTGACATGACCAGGATCAAGCCACCAATCATATTGAACATAAGTATATAGTAAAAGTCATTCATCAATACGATAGGTGTTTCCAAAACCAAATATAAACAAGTGTGTAGCGGAAGCAATAATGTAAAACCCAACATAAGTTTAAGTACAAAATGTCATAATGTTTAACAACACATTCACGATCCATGTCCACAACGACCGTGCCTCCCGTGCAAGCTCCAAAAGTACCTAAGGTCCTGCAAGGCATGTAACAGAGAGTCAACAACTAGTTGAGCGAGTTCACAGTAGGTTATTTAGTTATAATGTTCGTATCATAAATCGTATGTTCGTTTAGTAATCATGTATAGTATGTAATAGCATCGCGGCCCTCTAGGCATGTTTGCGAAGTTTAGTGGGGGTTTCCCATATGTTCTCTAGACTAGGTATATTTGTATCGCGGCCCTCCAGGCATGTTTGCGAAGATTAAAGTATAGTTCGCGGCCATTCCAGGCATGTTTGCGAAGATTGTTCTAGTATCGCGGCCGATCCCGGCATGTGTGCGAAGAGAAGTATATGTATCACTAGTCTAGTAGTATCTACCATTGACCTTCCTCTCCCGAGGCCTATGGTATGTAAATTCCGATAACTCTTAAACATAAATAATCAATCAACCCATTCCCAACCCCGGGAATCCCATGCCTTGGTAGAAGTGTGAACTCACCTTGTTTTGCTCGGTATGCTTAACTATACTCGCAAGTAATCAATCAAATCCTATAGTGCACGTATGTTCAGTCAGTACATGTTTGTAAGATTTTTGCATGAAATCACTCTCACAGAAATATCACAGAGTGTCTAGCAATTTGCATTCTTGTATCATGTAAACAGTTACTCATGTTCAAACCATTCATGTTACACATAAAAGTCTTTTGTAGTTTATTCTATTATAATTATCCAATAATTCACTTAACAGAATTAACATCCAACAGAACTAACAAACTAACTGGGTTTAGAAGTTAATCAACTTAACAGAACTAATAAACTTAACAAAGTTACCATAGTAACTGAATTAATAAACTGAGTAATTAAACCAACTAGGTTATTTACTTAACGAAGTTACCCACTTAACAGGGTTAACTTAACTAACACAGTTAACAAGTTAACAGTAAACAAGTAAACAAAGTCGCCAATATGGCGAAATCCCCTTTTGGCCGAAATCCCCCCTATGGCCGAAAACACCCTTATAGCCGAAATCCCCCATGTGGCCGAAATCCCTCACTGGGCTGAAATCCTTATGGGCCGAAATCTCTATGTGGGCCGAAATCACCTAAAGTGATTTCGTCCACTTTAAAGGTGGTGCGTGATTTCGTCCAGAACATCATCGTCACCAACACTCTCTGTAACTTAAACCCAGCAACTAAAAACTCATTACAGTTACATGATTAATCATTTACAAGTCACATCATAAATCATTGATATGAAACAAATACTCTACCAAAACTTTGTGAGATCAAGAACATAAATCAATCAATTTATCATTCATTAACATATACCCACTGTTGATCAAAACATCCAAGATACAGACACTTCGTGGATGATAATTATCTAGCAAGCACACAATGATAAATCACATAATCACATATATAAATATATACATACATCATGATTAAACATCCAATAATCATACGATATGCAACAAGAAACAACTGAATCATGAAATCACTAACCAAGGATTAAACAGAGGTTTTGGCTTCAAATGAGGAATTCTGTTTGTTGGGTTTCAGAGGTATAGAGAGAAACAAAGTGATAAGGTTTGGTAAGTGAGAAACTTCTCCGAGAAGATTTGTTTATAAAATGATTATATAAAATATCTCAATACTGGGCCAAGGCCCATCTCTGATTTCGTTGATCATCAGTGGACGAAAACACTTAAGGTGTTTTCACCACTTGGGTGATTTCATGGGTACTTGTTTTCAGTAAGAGTTCCATCTTTATTTAACATGTTAATTAATACAAAACCTTATTAACATACACTCACATATAATAAATATTATGGATCCCAAGTATAAAATATCAATCGAAATACGATATAACGTATTACAAAGGTAAGCGTTGTGAAACAACGAGTCGTATTAACAAACAACTAAAAAAAATTAACGTGCACTAAATGCGAAGATGGAATCTTGGAAACTCGAGTTGTCACATTATCCCCAACTTGGAAGAAATTTCGTCCCGAAATTTAGCATGCGGTTACTGAGGAAGCTAGGTAAGTTATCATTTACTGGTTTTCCTGGGGTGTCACATTATCCCCCCGTTGATTTGGAATTTCGTTCCGAAATTCTGTAGTAGCTTCAGCCTCAGTAGTAGTTGCATTGTTTTCAAACAACTGGGGATATTTGAGTTCCATTTGGTCTTCGCGTTCCCAGGTAAACTCTGGGCCGCGACGGGAGTTCCAACGAACTCGAACAAGAGGTATTCTGGTGTTCTTGAGGACCTTAACATCGCGGTCCGTGATTTCAACTGGTTCCTCGACGAAATGCAACCGTTCGTCGATAGTGAGCTCCTTCAAAGGAACTATGAAGGTCTCATCTGACAGACACTTCATCAGATTCGACACATGAAAGACGTTGTGAACTGCACTGAGTTCAGCTGGTAAGTTCAGTCTGTAGGCCACTTTGCCTATCTTCTCAATGACTTCAAATGGTCCAACGTATCGTGGATTGAGTTTGCCCCTTTTGCCAAAACGAACAACACCCTTCCAGGGTGAAACTTTGAGTAGTGCTCGATCCCCAACCTGGAACTCGAGTAATTTCCTGTCTTTATCGGCATATACTTTCTGACGGTCACGAGCTGCCGCCATGCGTTGTCGTATTTGAGCAATCTTTTCAGTAGTATCAACTACCATTTCTGGACCTGTGATCTGACTGTCACCCACCTCTGCCCAACAGAGAGGTGATCGGCATTTACGCCCGTACAATGCCTCAAATGGAGCAGCTTTAATGCTGGTGTGGTAACTGTTGTTGTACGAAAATTCCACAAGTGGCAGATGTTTTTCCCAGCCCTTGCCAAAGTCAATTACGCACGCCCGAAGCATGTCTTCTAGAGTTTGAATAGTGCGCTCAGACTGCCCATCTGTCTGAGGATGATAAGCTGTGCTCATGTCTAAACGAGAGCCAAAAGATTTGTGCATTGCTTGCCACAGTTCTGAAGTAAAACGTGCGTCACGATCAGAGATAATAGAGGTGGGCACCCCGTGCCTCGAGACAACTTCCTTAAGGTACACGTCTGCTAGAGTGGAGAACTTATCCGTTTCCTTGATAGCCAGGAAGTGAGCAGACTTTGTGAGTCGATCCACGATCACCCAAATAGTATCATTTCCGCGCTGAGATCTAGGTAGGCCAGTAACAAAATCCATGGAAATTTGTTCCCATTTCCATTGTGGTATCTCAGGTTGTTGGAGTGGGCCTGATGGTTTCTGATATTCCGCTTTGACTCTCGCACAAGTCAAACACTTGCTAACGTAAGTTGCTATGTGGGCCTTCATGCTAGGCCACCAATATGTAGTTCTGGGGTCGTGGTACATCTTATCCGAACCAGGATGTACTGAGTAGCGAGACTTATGAGCTTCATCCATTACAAGCTCGCGTAGGTTGCCATAGAGTGGGACCCAGATGCGTCCTGTTACATAGTAGGCGCCGTCTGCCTTTTGTTCTAACCGTTGTCTTGAGCCGCGTAGGGCTTCAGCCCTGACGTTTTCTGGTTTCAATGCTTCTACCTGAGCATCTCGTATCTGTGAAGGAAGACTGGACTGAATAGTGAGTTGCAACGCTCGTACACGCCTAGGTGTAGTATCCTTTCGACTGAGGGCGTCGGCCACAACATTGGCTTTGCCCGGATGGTACTTTATAGCACATTCGTAATCGTTCAGTAGTTCAACCCATCTACGTTGTCGCATGTTCAATTCTTTCTGCTTGAATATATACTCAAGACTCCTGTGATCGGTGTAGATGGTGCACTTGGTGCCATACAGATAATGTCGCCATATCTTGAGCGCAAAAACAACAGCTCCAAGCTCTAAATCGTGCGTAGTGTAATTCCGTTCGTGAATCTTAAGTTGGCGTGAAGCATAAGCAATAAGTTTATCCCGTTGCATCAACACACATCCAAGACCTTGGATGGATGCGTCGCAGTAGACTACAAAATCGTCCGTGCCTTTAGGCAATGAGAGGATAGGTGCGCTACAAAGTCTATCCTTTAAGTGCTGAAATGCTGTTTCCTGTGTATCACTCCAACGGTAAGCAACACCCTTCTGTGTCAGTAATGTAAGCGGCTGTGCAATCTTTTAGAAGTCTTTGATGAACCGTCTGTAATAACCCGCCAAACCCAAGAATTGGCGTATTTCGGTTGGTGTGCGAGGTTTTTTTCTTGATCGAATCTACCTTGGATGGATCAACATGAATCCCATCCTTGGTTACCACGTGGCCTAGAAAGTGGACTTCACGAAGCCAGAAGTCACATTTTGAAAACTTAGCGTACAGCTGTTCCGTTCGAAGGAGTTCCAGAATAAGTCGTAAATGCTGCTGGTGTTCTTCCTGACTCTTCGAATAGATCAGGATGTCGTCAATGAAAACAATAACGAACTTGTCCAAGTAAGGCTTGCACACCCTGTTCATAAGATCCATGAAAACCGCAGGCGCGTTCGTTAGCCCGAATGGCATGACCAAAAACTCGTAATGGCCGTAGCGAGTTCTGAATGCTGTTTTGGAGACGTCCTCATCCCGGACTCTCAGTTGATGGTAACCTGACCTCAGATCAATCTTCGAGTAATAGCTCGACCCTTGCAACTGGTCGAATAAGTCGTCGATGCGTGGAAGTGGATAGCGATTTTTCACGGTCACCTTGTTCAGTTCGCGGTAATCTATGCACATACGAAAGGTACCGTCTTTCTTTTTCACAAACAATACTGGAGCTCCCCAGGGCGAAGAACTAGGACGTATGAAACCCTTTTCCAAGAGTTCTTGCAATTGCTTAGACAGTTCTTCCAGTTCCGTTGGAGCTAAGCGGTAAGGCGCTCGAGCTATGGGTGCTGCTCCTGGAGCTAGCTCGATCTGAAATTCGACCTGGCGATGGGGCGGTAACCCAGGTAACTCTTCAGGAAACACTTGAGGAAAATCGCGTACAACAGGAATATCCTCTAACTTCTTCTCTTTCATCGATGTATCTGTAACGAGTGCTAAAATAGCTGTGTGGCCCTTTCGCAAACACTTCTGTGCCTTCAAGAAGGAGATGATGCCACACACGACACCACTCTTGTCGCCTTGAACTTCGAGAGGTTCTTTTCCAGAACGAGGAATACGAATGATCTTCTCCTTGCATAGGATCTCTGCTTGTTGTTGGGATAACCAATCCATACCAATGACGATATCAAAACTACTCAGAGTTATAGGAATGAGATCGATAGAGAAAGTCTGACCAGCGAGGATAAGATTACAACCCTGAACTATGTGTGTGGCTTCTAGACTTTTACCGTTAGCTAACTCTATGACATGTTTGGTGTTCAAAAGTGTTGGTGCGCGTTTAAGCATTTGACTAACTTTCAGAGACATATAACTGGTATCCGCACCCGAATCAAATAATACGGTAACATAAAAGTCGTCGAGAAGAAACTTACCCGTAACCACATTAGGATCGTTCCTCGCATCACCCCGACCAATCACAAATGCACGACCCCTAGCACCATTGTCGTTGTTGTTTCCCCCATTGTTGTTCCCACTGCCCTGATTATTGTTGTTGTTGTTCTGGTTCTGATTTAACTGGGGGCAGTTCCGTTTGAAGTGACCTTCAGCCCCACACTGAAAGCATGCCTTATTTCCTTGTTGTTGTTGCTGTGGCGGGTTTCGTGGAACTGGTGGCTGTTGTTGCTGGTTCTGATTCGCAGGCCTTGAGCTCCTGCAATCTTTAGCTTCATGACCTACCCTTAGACATCTCTGACAGCGGCCTTTACGACACTAACCACTGTGGTGTTTGTTGCACCTGTTACACAGTGGATGAATTCCCCGATATCCACTCTGCCCCTGACCACCAGACGATTGCTGACCCGCACTCTGGTAGTCATTAGTCTTGCGTTGCTGAGCTTGAGACTGAACAGTAGCTGAACCCCTGCTGGAATCTCCTTCCCATTTCCGCTTGTTGTCACTGGGAGTAGCAGGAGTAACTGGAGTGGTAACGGTAGTAGCGCTGATACGTTTAGGCAGCCTGTTCTGTTCGACTGCCTGATCGGTGAGGCGATGAGCTAACTTGACGATCTGTTGAATGGTACCAAGATTCGCTGAGGTTACGTGACTTTGAATTTCCAGCACCAGTCCATTGAGATACAGTTCGATTCGCTTAATGGGAGGGTCCACCATAGTAGGACACAGAATAGCCAACTCATTCGATCTTCTAGTGTACGCTTCAATTTCTGACCCCGTCATTTTCAAGTGGTAAAACTCTACCTCCAGCTTATGAATGTCATCACGGCTACAGTATTCCTCTTTGATCAATTCCTTGAAACCGTTCCAAGGTGTGGCGTTAGCAACAGCCAACCCTAACATCTGAACTTGCGCATTCCACCAAGTCAGCGCAATGCCTTCTAGAGTACCAGTGGCGTACTTCACCCTGCGAGCCTCAGGGCATTCACACATTTCAAATACGGACTCGAGCTTTTCAAACCAATGGAGGAGTCCAACCGCTCCTTCCGTGCCACTAAAAGTAGTAGGACGACAGTCCATGAAAGTTTTGAAGGTGCAAACAGGTGGTTGACCTCCTGCTTGTGCGGCTGCAACTGCCGCAGCAACTTGTTCGTTAATGAGAGCCGTCAGCTGGGCTTGTGTCATGTTAATGCGTCCAGACATGATCTTCATAGCAAATATGACATAAGTGAGAGAGGTTCGCGAGTAGTGCGATAACAGAAGAGAGTAAGCACACAAGTGTTCTCATGCAATAGTGTTAAGTTAACCTAAGCATACCCGGAGCAAAGTTCTATGCAGTTCTAGCAAGTAGGCAATAAGACATGTACCATATTACCTAGGATGTTGAGTCTTGCACGTGGAGCAAGGCGTCGTTGTGGATCGTTGAGCACTGTTCTGGTTATAGTCTGGTTTTAATAAAAACGTTTTCCCCTTATTAAAACCGAGTTCTCTATAACCAATGGCTCTGATACCAATCTGTCACACCCCCAAAATCCACACGCGGAGTACCACCGCTTGGAGGCGTGACATGACCAGGATCAAGCCACCAATCATATTGAACATAAGTATATAGTAAAAGTCATTCATCAATACGATAGTTGTTTCCAAAACCAAATATAAACAAGTGTGTAGCGGAAGCAATAATGTAAAACCCAACATAAGTTTAAGTACAAAATGTCATAATGTTTAACAACACATTCACGATCCATGTCCACAACGACCGTGCCTCCCGTGCAAGCTCCAAAAGTACCTAAGGTCCTGCAAGGCATGTAACAGAGAGTCAACAACTAGTTGAGCGAGTTCACAGTAGGTTATTTAGTTATAATGTTCGTATCATAAATCGTATGTTCGTTTAGTAATCATGTATAGTATGTAATAGCATCGCGGCCCTCTAGGCATGTTTGCGAAGTTTAGTGGGGGTTTCCCATATGTTCTCTAGACTAGGTATATTTGTATCGCGGCCCTCCAGGCATGTTTGCGAAGATTAAAGTATAGTTCGCGGCCATTCCAGGCATGTTTGCGAAGATTGTTCTAGTTTCGCGGCCGATCCCGGCATGTGTGCGAAGAGAAGTATATGTATCACTAGTCTAGTAGTATCTACCATTGACCTTCCTCTCCCGAGGCCTATGGTATGTAAATTCCGATAACTCTTAAACATAAATAATCAATCAACCCATTCCCAACCCCGGGAATCCCATGCCTTGGTAGAAGTGTGAACTCACCTTGTTTTGCTCGGTATGCTTAACAATGCTCGCAAGTAATCAATCAAATCCTATAGTGCACGTATGTTCAGTCAGTACATGTTTGTAAGATTTTTGCATGAAATCACTCTCACAGAAATATCACAGAGTGTCTAGCAATTTGCATTCTTGTATCATGTAAACAGTTACTCATGTTCAAACCATTCATGTTACACATAAAAGTCTTTTGTAGTTTATTCTATTATAATTATCCAATAATTCACTTAACAGAATTAACATCCAACAGAACTAACAAACTAACTGGGTTTAGAAGTTAATCAACTTAACAGAACTAATAAACTTAACAAAGTTACCATACTAACTGAATTAATAAACTGAGTAATTAAACCAACTAGGTTATTTACTTAACGAAGTTACCCACTTAACAGGGTTAACTTAACTAACACAGTTAACAAGTTAACAGTAAACAAGTAAACAAAGTCGCCAATATGGCGAAATCCCCCTTTGGCCGAAATCCCCCCTATGGCCGAAAACACCCTTATAGCCGAAATCCCCCATGTGGCCGAAATCCCTCACTGGGCCGAAATCCTTATGGGCCGAAATCTCTATGTGGGCCGAAATCACCTAAAGTGATTTCGTCCACTTTAAAGGTGGTGGGTGATTTCGTCCAGAACATCATCCTCACCAACACTCTCTGTAACTTAAACCCAGCAACTAAAAACTCATTACAGTTACATGATTAATCATTTACAAGTCACATCATAAATCATTGATATGAAACAAATACTCTACCAAAACTTTGTGAGATCAAGAACATAAATCAATCAATTTATCATTCATTAACATATACCCACTGTTGATCAAAACATCCAAGATACAGACACTTCGTGGATGATAATTATCTAGCAAGCACACAATGATAAATCACATAATCACATATATAAATATATACATACATCATGATTAAACATCCAATAATCATACGATATGCAACAAGAAACAACTGAATCATGAAATCACTAACCAAGGATTAAACAGAGGTTTTGGCTTCAAATGAGGAATTCTGTTTGTTGGGTTTCAGAGGTATAGAGAGAAACAAAGTGATAAGGTTTGGTAAGTGAGAAACTTCTCCGAGAAGATTTGTTTATAAAATGATTATATAAAATATCTCAATACTGGGCCAAGGCCCATCTCTGATTTCGTTGATCATCAGTGGACGAAAACACTTAAGGTGTTTTCACCACTTGGGTGATTTCATGGGTACTTGTTTTCAGTAAGAGTTCCATCTTTATTTAACATGTTAATTAATACAAAACCTTATTAACATACACTCACATATAATAAATATTATGGATCCCAAGTATAAAATATCAATCGAAATACGATATAACGTATTACAAAGGTAAGCGTTGTGAAACAACGAGTCGTATTAACAAACAACTAAAAAAAAATTAACGCGCACTAAATGCGAAGATGGAATCTTGGAAACTCGAGTTGTCACACTTAGGTTCCTTTGCATGTCTCTTAGCCGCCGAATACGAAGTCCCACAAATGTCGGATCCTCATGAAATAAAGTTAATTATCTTGGCATCTACTGGGGGTGATGCTGCTCGTTCAGGATCCTTCTCGGGATCTTGCCCTTTATTCTTCTTTCTTCCCAGCAAATCCTTCAGATACCCTTTGCTTAACAGGTAACTTATTTCTTTCCTTAAAGCAATGCAATCCTCGGTCATATGTCCGAAGTCTTCATGGAAGGCACACCATTTGGATTTATCCTTCCAATCAGCTTTCTGCTGGTTCTTTCGAGGCCACCTAGCTTTGTCCCCTAAACCCTGCATAGCATACATTAACTCAGGTATATTAACAGAAAAGCAGTATTCAGACAAGTCAGGATATTCTTCAGGATCCTCGTCTTCAACAGCATTCACTTTCTTATTATCATTTCTGCCATATGGCTTGGAGCGATATGGCTTATATGAGGATTCTGATTTCCTGTTGGTTGATTCGTAGGTTGAGGTAGAATTCATCCTCTCTTGCATCTTCTTGTCATCTTCCAAACGGATATATCTCAAAGCCCTGTTACGAGCTTCGTCGAGATTCCTTCAGGGATTCATTACAAGATCCTGATAAAACTGAGAATCCTTTTGTAACCCCATCTTAAAAGCTTGCACAACTGTTGCAACATCAAGGTGTGGGATGTCCAAGGATTCTCGACTGAACTTGTTCACATAATCCCTCAAGGATTCCTGAGATCCTTGAGTTATCCTGTAAGGTCACTGGTTAGTTTCTCAAAACTCCGACTACAAGAAAATTGACTGTTAAATAAATTAACCAAATGAGCAAACGAAGTAATTGAGTGAGGAGGGACGTTTAATAGCCATTTTAAGGCTGATCCTGTCAAGGTAGAACCGAATCCCTTGCATAAGCATGCTTCCTTGAGATCTGGAGGGATAGGATTGATTTCCATTCGTTCCCTATACTGGGCAATATGCTCCTCAGGATCCGTAGTCCCGTCATACAGTTTCATGTTGGGAGTCTGGAATCTTTTTGGGATTTCAGCATCACAGATAGGATACGCAAAGCGGGATATCCTGTGGCTGTCTTGGGATACTTCCAGAATTGGCTGGACCACTCCAGGTACACTGGATATCATGTCCTTCAATTTCTGGAGCTCCCTGGTAAATGTTGACGTCATACCTGCATCCTGCAAAGACCCAGTGTTGTTAGTAGCAAGAATATTATTATTTGACACATTACCTGTTTGAGGATTTTAGCCATATCCTGAACTCCTCGCAGTCGACATCCTGACCTAGGAGGGTATCTCAGGGGTATGATTCTGAGAATGGCTTGGGACGATATTCCCCCTGTTATCCTCAGTGTAAACCGCGGAACTGAAGTTCAAAGCCCTGGGCTGAATAGGAGTGACAGTTTCTTCAGCAGGTCTACTCGAGCTAGCTTTTAAGAGTTGTATTTCTCTTAACAGCATTTGGTTAGTTTCCTGTTGCTGTCTCATTTGTTCCTGCACACTTCCAAATAAAGTTAGAATTTCATCATTAGAGGCTAAAACGGGAGCAGATCCCTGAACACTCCGAGTAGGGATAACATCTTGAGGTTGTGAAGAAAATGGCATCCTTGGAGGAGGTGGTGGAAGCACCAAACCGGTAGTAGCAGAGGTTGCAGCAGACATAGTGGAGGAGCTCATGTTTGATCTTGAGGCCATTGTAAACAATGTGGCAAAAAGTTTCGAAAACAGAAAACCGATTAATGATTTCACAAAAAAAAATTAGTAAAGAGAGCACCACTTGCCCCACGGTGGGCGCCAAATTGTTTTGGTCAAAAATTACCGAAGCAATTTAGTGATCAAATTAGTTAAGTGAGGTAGTGTGCTAAAATTATGCGTGAAAAATATGTTAACCAAGTTAGTTATAAAAACAATTTCAGGATACGGCTCAAGATATAGAGCTGTATCTGTGATCAAACAATGAGCAGAAAAGTAAAGGTTGACACGTGATATACGAGGAAAGCCCTTGATCAATCTAGATCGACGGCACAAAACCTCGGGAGCTGACAATCGCAGCTGCCTTGTTCTGCTATTGCTTCAAATATCAGGATACAGTGCAGGATGTAGAGCGAATCAACTAGGTGTTACAATGTGATTTGAATACAAGTGTTTGTGTGTAGTGTTTGCAGAGAGCTAGAGAGAAAGTGTTTGAAAATGTGAAAGTTGCGTGCCTTAATCTGATCCGCCCCCATCTATTTATAGTAAAACAAATTTAACAAACTATCCTAAATAACCGGGATCCAGCGAATATTCCTCACTCGAACGTTGTAGACCTAGTCTTTAGGGTTCAACGTCTCTCCCATAACAAACACGCCCAAGTCTTGAGGAGATGAAGTCCATCTGACCGTTAGCAAACCCCAGCCTTCAACCTGCACGTGGTTAATTCAGTCAACCTCAAGATATCACCCAGGATGTTAGCAATATCCCCGTCCAGTATCCTGGTCACAAATAAACGATTAGAAGCAGGATATTGATCAAGATATGTACGTTCAGAAAATGACCCATAACAATAAGTATCCTTATTTCATTTTTATTTAAACATTTAGTTATGCACAAAATGGGATACTTACTTGACATCGTAACAGGGCCTGAGGATACTTCTTGAGAATCCTGGGTATTTGCTTGAAATGATCTTATTGCATGATCAAGCTTCCGGAAAGCAGCAAGCCTTTCCTTCGTTGCAGGTGTTGTAATAATGTGTGAAACAGTAATAGCTGCAAAATAGAAACAAAGGGGTCAGTGATCCTCAGCGGAGACAGGGTATCCTATGATCCTTCTATAAGGATCCTCTATCCTACCATGAGTAACCCATTTTCTTGGAAGATCCTTCCCATCGGGGATGGAATCCCTTCTGACAAAGAAGAATCGCCTTTTCCAGTTGGTGTCATTCTTAGTGGTTTTGAAGATGGGGTGTTCTTCACCGAGTTTGTGTTTGAATAGATATCGATGAGATCCATGGCTCACAAGGTCGTACATTTCTGCTAACTCCGACATTCCCAGATCAATACCTTCATGCTCAATGATTCTTTCAAGGGTATACAAGACCCTCCACATCATTGGCATCGCTTGGATGTAGGAGATGCCGGTGAGAGAGAAGAAAGATTGGGTGAAATCAGGAAAAGGATACGAGTATCCTATCGTAAATGGGGTGACCGGAAAAGCTACCAAGGTTTCAGAAACAAAGTCGCTTAGGACGGTGGGGTCAAAATCTTTAAAAACGGTGCTCACCGGAAAACAATGGTGAATCCTGTCTATCTGTGGATCAGTAAAGCAGCATCGTTCCTTCGCAGAGCCTTCGATGATCCCTTGGCTCCTCAAGGGACTGTCCTTTTTGTGATCCTTAGTCGGCGAAGATCTTAGCATCATTTTGGTCATGATGATGGTGAAGAAGAAGAAGAAACAGAATGAGAATATGAAGAGAGAAAGGAAGGAGAAGTACCTGATCAGATCTTCGAATGAGGATTTCAAGGATGAAACGCATGAATTTAAATGCTTCCTAACCCTTATCTCTAACTTCCATTTATAATCATGATTTTGCAGGATAGTCACTTCAATGACGTCAGATTGGCAACGGCTAGTCAGAATGTAACGGCTATATATCCGTTGGTTTGTTACGGATAAGAACGAGAAAATATAACTCGTTTATTTACACTTTACTCCTTATATTTTGGGGGCAATTGTTAGGGGAGGATTTTCCAATGATCAGTGATCCTCAATTACTGTCGGGCTTAGGGATCCTCAATTCTGTTTGAATTAGGGATCCTCAGAGAGTATTGTAGGATCAGGATCCAGGATCATCATAGTGATCCTTACACTAACGATTGTCTGCTTTAAATATGATGTTGTTTTGCAGGAGTATGTGCTTGGACTTGGTCTTGGCGATATTCCTGGAGCATATTCCCTTTTTATCCCGCACGTGCTTGACTAATATGGACGTTATGGAGGTCATGGAAGACTTGCACGAAATGCGGATAGTTAGTTGGCTTAGATATTTTCCAAATTTATAAGGGGATAGCGAGCTAGATTAGAACACTTGGCTATTTTTGGCTAAACACACACACTCGTAACTGCTCTCATCAACTCTCGACAGTTTGCTCGGCGATTACACACTTTTTTGCACATTACACTCTAGTGATCCTTGTAACAAGCTCGCTATCATCCAAAGTTGTAATACATTTTCTGTTTAATCTGAGTTGGTGATCGGTAGTTTCCATCACCCGAGGTTTTTTATGCCGGAGATCAACTCTTGATCAAGGGCTTTTTCCTCGTATAAATCATTGTGTCACTTGTTCATTACATTTCTGAGTGATCCTTAATATTGTTCATTGATTCAAGCATCACACCTCACAACAGAAAGTTTGGTTGCATTATCTTAGCTTGATTTTTGACCAAAACAGCAATATCCAGGGATCTGGTCCTGTTTTGGCTTCTAATGAAGAAATTCTGAATTTGTTTGGTAGTGTGTAGGAACAGATGAGGCAGCAGCACGAAACTAATCAGATGCTGATGAGAGAGATACAACTCTTGAAATCCGGCTCAAGCAGGCCTGCTAAATATACTGTCACTCCCTTGCAACCCAGGGCTTTGAACTTCAGTTCTGCAGTTTATACTGAGGATAACCGGGGGAATATTGTACCTAGCTATTGCCAGAATCATACTCCTGAGATACCCTCTTCAGTCAGAGTGTCAACTGTGAGAAGCTCAGGATATGCTTCGGGATATGGCCAAAATCCTCAGACTGGTATTGTATCTAATAGTAATAATACTCTTGCTACTAATGGTGTTGGATCTTTGCAGGATGCAGGTATGACATCAGCATTTTCCAGGGAGCTTCAAAAACTGAAAGACATGATATCCAGTGTACCTGGGGTGGTCCAGCCAATTCCATAAGTGTCCCAAGACAGTCACAGGATATCATGGTTCACGTATCCCATCTGTGATGCTGAAATCCCAAAAAGATTTCAGACCCCCAACATGAAACTCTATGACGAAACTACGGATCCTGAGGAGCATATTGCCCAGTATAGGGAAAGGATGGAAATCAACCCTATCCCTCCGGATCTCAAAGAAGCATGCATGTGCAAGGGTTTTGGTTCTACCTTAACAGGATCAGCCTTAAAATGGCTCTTAAATGTTCCTCCCCACTCAATTACATCGTTTTCTCATTTAGTGAATTTATTTAATAGTCAATTTTCTTGCAGTCAAAGTTTTGAGAAACTAACCAGTGATCTTTATAGGATAACTCAAGGACCTCAGGAATCCTTGAGGGATTATGTGAACAAGTTTAGTCAGGAATCCTTGGATGTCCCACATCTTGATGTTGCAACAGCCGTTCAGGCTTTCAAGATGGGATTACAAAAAGATTCTCAACTTTATTACGAACTTGTAATGAATCCCTGCAGGAATCTGGACGAAGCTCGTAACAGGGCTTTAAGATACATTCGACTGGAGGATGACAAAAAGATGAAAGAGATGATGAATTCGTCCACAACTTATGAGTCAACCAACAGGAAATCAGAATCCTCGTATAAACCATATCGCTATAAGCCATATGGCAGAAATGACAACAAAAAAGTGAATGTTGTTGAAAACGAGGATCCTGAGGAGTATGATGAGTTGTCTGAATATTGTTTTTCTGTTAATATACCTGAACTAATGTATGCTATGCAGGGTTTAGGAGACAAAGCAAGATGGCCCTGGAAAAATCAACAAAAAGCTGATTGGAAGGATAAGTCCAAATGGTGTGCCTTCCATGAGGATTTCGGACATGTTATTGAGGATTGCATCACTTTGAGGAAAGAAATAAGCTATCTCTTGAGCAAGGGATATCTGAAGGACCTCTTGGGAAGAAAGAAGAATAAGGGTCAGGATCCTGAGAAGGATCCTGAGCGAGCAGCATCACCTCCTGCAGATGCAAAAATAATTAACTTTATTTCAGGAGGATCCGACATCTGCGGCACATCATATTCTGCGGCAAAAAGACACGCGAAGGAAGCCAAAGTAGAAAAGGGGAGATAAGCCAACCAGGATGTCAACCCTCACGACTGACAAAGTGATCACGTTCGATAACGATGACAGGGATACTGTCCAGGATCCTCATCATGATGCTTTAGTAATAACGTTATATGTTGCTAACCATTTTGTGCGCAGGATATTAGTGGATAATGGCAGCTCAGTCAACATAATTCAGCTGGAAACATGGAAGAGGATGAATGTATCCCCGATGGATATTACTTCGAAGTCCACTGTGCTCGTCGGTTTCAATGGAGAAGCCAGGAATACCATAGGAGAGATAAAGTTGCCCGTGTATGTTGAAGGGGTCAACTCAATGCCGTGCTTTTGTGTCATGGACTCTTTATCCTGCTATAATATTATATTAGGTAGGCCTTGGATCCATAATATGAAATTTGTTCCGTCAACCTACCATCAATGCATCAAGATCCCTACCCCTTGGGGAGTTGTCAAGGTGGAAAGTGATCAACAGGAAGCAAAGGATTGTTATTCTTCTTCGATGAAATCCTCAATAAAGCCTAGTGCAGCATAGAAATTAAAGATGCAAGGCCAGGATATCATGGAGGCTTCAGAACAGGATGTAAAGAAAGTTATCCTGGATCAGGATAATCCGGATATCTCGGTGCTCGTAGGAACCAATATCCCTCAGGATATTGAAAACCAATTGACTAACTTTTTGAAATGCAGGATGTCAACATTCGCGTGGAAACACGAGGATATGACAGGAATTTCCAAGGATATTATAACTCACAAGCTCGGAATTGATAGGTCTTTCAAGCCTGTCCAGCAAAAACGAAGAAAATTTGCTCCAGAACGGAACGCTATCATTCAAGAGGAAGTTGAAAGATTATTAAAGAGCAAGATGATTAGGGAAGTGAAGTTTCCTAAATGGCTGGCAAATGTAGTTGTGGTGCAAAAGAAAAACGGGAAATGGAGAGTCTGTGTAGATTACACAGACTTGAACAAAGCTTGTCCCAAAGACCCGTTTCCTCTACCTCATATCGATTCAATGGTGGATGCTACTGCTGATCACGAGATGCTAACCTTCATGGATGCTTCCTCAGGATTCCAACAGATCCAAATGGAACCCTCGGATCAGGAGGATACTGCTTTCATGATACCAACAGGTATTTATTGTTATACTGCTATGCCTTTTGGTTTGAAAAATGCAGGTGCAACATACCAGAGATTGGTCAACATGATGTTTAAAGACAAACTGGGGGACACCATGGAGGTGTACATCGATGATATGGTAGTAAAATCCAAGAAGGCCGAGGATCATCTCCAGGATATTAAGGGAGCATTTGATATCCTGCTAAATGCCATTTCGGAGTAGGAGTAGGAAAGTTTCTAGGATACATGGTGACGAAAAGGGGGATAGAGGCAAGCCCAGAGCAGATTAAAGCTATCCTGGATATCAAATCACCTTCAAATATGAAAGATGTCCAACGATTAACAGGGCGAGTTGCAGCATTAAACAGATTTATCTCAAGATCCTCGGAAAAATGCAAGGAATTTTATGATATCCTGAAGAAGAATAAGAAATTCGAATGGGGAGAGAAGCATGAAGCGGCCTTGAAGGATTTGAAGCAGTATCTTTCAACTGCGCCTCTATTGATGAAGCCTGAGGATGGTGAACCATTATCCCTCTATCTTGCAGTATCAGGGAATGCAGTAAGTGTTGTCCTTGTAAAGGATCATGAAGGTCAGCAGTATCCTGTTTATTATGTTAGTAAAAGTTTATTAGATGCTGAAACTAGATATTCTCATTTAGAAAAATTGATATTAGCCCTAGTTATGGCGTCAACGAAACTTAGACATTATTTTGAAACACATAGGATTCATGTTAAAACCAACTATCCTGTAAAAAATGTGCTTAGGAGACCTGAGATGTCAGGTAGGATGGCTAAGTGGTCAGTGAAATTAAGTGCATATTATCTAGTATATGAACCTAGAAATGCCATAAAGTCTCGGGCCCTAGCTGACTTTGTGGCTGATTTCAGTAGTGATATTCAAAATGAAGTAGACCTAGAAGTGCAACAACTAGGAGAAAATATAGAATCTTGGACACTATATACTGATGGTGCATCTAATGTAACAGGTGTAGGTTTGGGTATACTACTAAAATCGCCATAGGGGGGCATATTACCCCAGGCTATTAGATGTGAGTTTCCTGCCACTAATAATGAAGCAGAATATGAAGCTTTAATTGCAAGATTAGAATTAGCTAAGAGCATGAATATCAAGGGTTTACAAGTATTTGTTGATTCCTTGTTAATTACTAATCATTTTAATGGGACCTATGCAGTTAAAGGTGAGAAGTTGATCGAGTATCTCGAAATTCTCAAAAAAATAGCAGGATATTTCGATATTTTTACACTTGAACAGGTACCAAGAGAGGATAATGCTGAAGCTGATGCCTTGGAAAATCTAGGATCATCAGTCAGGATACCATAGGGGACCCAAATACCAATATTACATATCCTGTATCCTGCGACGGGTCCTCAGGATAAGGAAGTAGTAAGTGTTCAGGATCCTGATGATGAGTATCCCGAGGAGGATCCTAAGTCCTGGATGGCTCCAATCATGAGATATCTCGAGGAAGGACACTTCCCAAAGGATGAAAATCCTAAGGCCTTTAGAATGAAGGTATCACGATTCACTATTATAAATAACGTTTTGTATAAGAAATCTCTTGCAGGACCATATCTGAGGTGCTTGGAGGATCCCGAAACTAAAGAAGTGCTTCAGGATATACACGAAGGGGATTGTGGTAACCATACTGGGGGCAGGTCGCTATTCTCAAAGGTATTAAGAACATGATACTATTGGCTGACGATGAGAAAAGATGCTGCAGAATATGCTCGAAGATGTGATGCGTGTCAAAAACACAGTAATATATTACATCAACCTGCTGAGCCACTTTATCCTATCGCTTCCCCTTGGCCATTCATGAAGTGGGGAATGGATATAGTAGGAAAATTGCCAAAGGCTCCAGGAGGAAAGGTCTTCATGCTGGCAATGACTGATTATTTCTCTAAGTGGGTTGAAGCTGAAGCATTTGTTCAAGTTAGAGACCAAGAAGTAGTATCCTTCATAAAAAGGAATATCCTGACTAGGTTTGGAGTACCAGCTGATATAATTTGTGACAATGGATCTCGGTTTATAAGTAAGAGGACTACTGACTTTTGCAAGAGTTGGGGAATCAAAATGATCACATCCACACCGGTACATCCTCAAGCAAATGGACAAGCAGAATCCTCAAACAAGATAATTGTCAACAATTTGAAGAAAATGCTTGGAGCTAAGAAGGGAAGATGGGCAGAAGAATTACCCTTTGTTTTATGGGCTGATAAAACAACGGTGAAAAGTGCAACTGGCCAAACCCCGTTTTCCTTGGTATTTGGAACAGAAGCGGTGATCCCGACAGAAATGGTGATACCTACGGCAAGATCCAATCTTCGGGATCCTTAACAGAATCCTAAAACCCTTTGCCAGGAATTGGATACTATTGATGAAACAAGAGATGTGGCAAAGCTAAGAATGGCAGCATATCAACAGAGGATATCCAGAGCATATAACAAGAATATAAGGACTAGAAGGTTCCAGGTTGGAGATTGGGTATTGAGAAAGGATTTTCAGAATACTACTAATCCTGTTGATGGAAAGTTGGCTCCGAAGTGGGAAGGACCCTATGAGATTGAATCAGAATCAGGAAAAGGAGCATACCGACTCAAGAATATGGAGGGGGGTATGCTACCAAGATCCTGGAATGCTATACACCTAAAGTTTTATTTCAAGTGAGTTTAGAATTTAATTTCTAACTCAGGATGGTATGAATTCTATCTCTTTTAATATGTTTGATATTGTTTATTCTTTTGAACCTAATATTAACTTAAGCATAGGAGGGGAGTTAGCCAGGCTAACACCCACCTTAGTTTACGAGTGTTTTGCAGTATATGCTTCGGGATACACACTCAGGATACTTCGAAAGATTAGAGGATTGGCCCCCTCTCTCATGTTTAAGGGATCCTGGTCCCTTCACTGGTTTAAAGGTATTCACCTTTCTCTTGAATTGGGTTTAAACACCCCGCCTGGAGCGCAAGTTATCCAGGGATAGTTCAAGATAGCGGGACCAGTCCATGAAAAAGTGGCTGACAATTTCATAAATGTTGGCTATATCCAGGATCCCAAAGGTATATGAGGATTGATCACCCTCTCTCACGGAAGGGTATTTTCATACTCTCTAAGGTTTAAAGGTTATCACCTTTCTAAGTCTTGGAGTTTATACACTCCCGCTTGTAGCGCATGAAAATTTGGGATTTTCCCCAAGATACTTATGGGTTTATCCCTAGGATACTAAGGATTTATCTCCAGTACATTTTTGGGTTTACCCCCTGTAACACAAGAACTGTTCAAACAGTTGGAACTGATGTTCAGAAAATTTCTAAGTGTTCAAAGACTTTATGCACAGGGGACATTCCTTCTGAGGCGATTGTGTAAAGCTCAAAGGATCAAATTTAGACCTAGTGTACTAAGTATCTCGGACTGGGAACATCTTAGTGGAAAAGATTGAAAAAGGATTGAAGCTCGAAAATAGGGTTACACTCTATTCCTGGTATGATCTTTCCTTTGTAAACCTTATATAAGTCATTTGAACTTTTGAAACTATGTTTGAAAAAGGCTTAAATATCCTGATTAGGATATATTCTTAGGATATATTCTCAAAATGTGTTTTCGGAATATATTTTAGGATATTTGGTTGGAATATTTGGGATATAATACTTGGGTTGAAAACTAAAACTCTAGTCAAACAAGTATTATCAAAACGAACTTTGTAAAATAAACTGTCCTTTTTTCTTTAAAAACTTTATCTGAATTGTTTGAATTTTGAAAAACCCAATTAGACGAAAGTCTTTGTAGGATATCGCCGAGTATACTGATTAGGATATTTTCAAAAAAATAATGGCACTAATTTTGGAAACCTGAAATTTAAACTAACCAATGCATAACAAAAAATTGAAAGGCAACAGCAAATAAGTCAAAAGGAGGTTATATTATTAACATATCAAAAGTTGTGCTTTTGGTTTCACCTCAAACCGAGGCCCATCCACCAAAAGCACGATTAGTTCCTTAGTATATTTACTTAACAGTTGAAGGTTTCGTCTCAAACCGAGACCCATCCGCCTCCAAAACTGTTATATTGTTCAAAACAGGTTATACTAATTGATGACCAAGGGCTTCATCCTGAAACCCAGGACCCATCCACCTTTGGTCATCATATTGTCTTAATGCAGGAAAGTAAATTGTTCAAAGATGGGAAAAGTAAATTGTTCAGACAGCCACAACCATCAAATCTAAAAAAGTGGGCTCCGGCCTTGGCACATACATCCATCATCGCCCGCTTCGCTGCTTCTAAGGGGCAGCCCCTTCTTCCATCATGACCTCATCGGCAACATCCTTCCCAGCATTCCCTCCAGCATCACCACCAGCATCACCACTAGCATCCCTCGGAACATCAGCATCGTCCACCTTCTCGGCCTCCTCAGCAGGCTCCTCCGCTGTGGACTTCACAGGGGGCTCCACAGGATTACCACCAAGATCTTTCAGCTTCATCTCCCAAGCCTTGATATTCCATGAAGGACATTCAAAGCCCATAGCCATAACTTCATAAGCCATTTTCAGTCTAGCCTGGAGGAGGGAGACGACAACAGAATTCTTGAGGCTTTCCAGGTATGAAGCCATGTCCTGCTCATGTTGAACTTGGGCAGCATCGGACATGGCTTGAGCCTCGTGGGTGACCTTCTGGATGGCAGACTGGTGCTCTTGGACCATTGCCTTGTATTTAGCTTTGTAATGCTCCGATTTAGCGGTGGCAACCGCTGCTTGGTCCGCAATGGTGGCTTCAGCCTTTTTTAGCTTACTCTCTAGCATGACGTTCGAGCCACATGCGTCTTCATAGAGGAATATAAGATGTTCGAGACCCTACAAAATAAGAAAACAGGTATTAACCTTAATAAACATTTATAACCAGTATATGGTGAAGGATACTAACCTGGTTGAGGAAGCCAGTTATGAATTTGCTGGATTCTGTAAACTCATAGTTCTCAAACGGGAATACATGGGGTGCAGCGGGGTAGTCTGCTTCTTTCCTCTTCCGGGAGCTGGAGGCTCGGGTCTGGATACTGGGGGAGCCTTGGGTGCGGTAGAGGTTTTCGAACTGGTAGGTTTGGGAGTAACGGTTGGCTTCAGATTGGTCTTTTGCATAGCAGGTGCAAGGCTAGAATAATTGTCCAACTCGTCGAGCTGGAATCCTTCAAGGTTGATGACCGGCACTGTACAAAGGGAGAAATGTTTAATTCGTAACACTTATACTCTATAATTAATCTAATCATATACTTACCAGACATTTCTGAATTTGATTTTTGACTTGAGCTTATCAGAGACAGGGAGAAGGTTCTTTCACTGGCAGGAAGTCGATAGATCTCTTTGATCCTGGGCTCCGATTCTGCGCTTGGGGGTGCTAGGTCTCTGAAATTCGCTGCACATAATATTAGGATATCAGTCAAGGATATAGTTTAAGGATATATTTGGGGATATTCCTAAAACCCTAAATCCTACCCTTGGTTAACCATCTAACTGGTAGGTCAAAACCCTTGTCAATAGACTCCCTTTTAACGAAAAAGAACTTTCGTTGCCACTGATCTTCGTTCTTAGTGGCCTTGAGAATTAGGGGGTTCTTGGAGGTGGAGAACAAAAGAAAGCGGCTGTTGCCATGGGATCTCAGTCGATATGCTATGGGAAGGTCTTCGATGCATAGGTCAGGGCAATGACGAGATTTAATTTGGTTTAACACCATTAAAACTCGCCACACCATTGGCATAGTTTGAGCATAACTGAGGCCGGTAAGTTCGAAGAAACGAGAGATGAAGGGTGGAAATGGATACCAGAGTCCCAAGGAAAAGGGATAGGCGAAAAAGAAGACCCACTCGTTTGATACCGCGTCCGATCGGGCCTCCCGATCAAAAGGGCGAATGATTGTTCCGGCGGGAAAGGCACCGAAATCTTTCAAAGCGGCGATGTCAGCATTATTGAAAGAACATATCTCTTTTTCTGGTTCTCGGATAAGGTTTTGACTCATGAGGGTTGGGACCGGCTCGTTTGAACGTGATCTTGTTCGTGATGCCATGAGAGGTATCGACCAAGAAACAAGAAATTCAAGAAAAGAAAAACAGAGAGGAGAGAAAGGAAATACCTGGAAAATGGCTTGGAAAGTGATGATCATGATGCTGAATAAATCAGCTAAATAAGGGGCTGAGTATAGGGGTAAAGAGTAAATATCGCGTTGGAAGTTGCACCAAGTCACATCAAGCGTCGTTTTGGTTTATTAATCTTTATTTAAGAGATAAGATTTAAAATATATCAATTGGAATTGGTATACCAACAGATATATTTTGGGGACAATTGTTATAGGTGATTTTCTGCTCATATATCCCGGTTGATATTCTGACTTTGTTTATTTATTTGTGATCAGGATACTGAATCAGGATATTGGTAACATCCTGGTACGATATCCTGGTAGTAGCTAATTAACCACGTGTAGATTAAGGAGTGCAAGTCTCTAACGTTCAGCTGGACTTCTTCTCCTCAAGACTCGGGGAAATCAGTTAGATTATGAACGTTGAAGCCGAAAAACGTGGACTACAATGTCCACATATGGAATATTCGCCAAATCCCGAAATAGTAGGATAGTTAGTTGCTTTCTTTTTACTATAAAAAGGATTGATCGGATCAGATTAGGAAGACAATCTTTCACACACTCTTTCTCTCTAGTTGCGAGCACTCACAACGCACTAACACTTGTATTCAAAATTACATTGTAAGACTTAGTTGATCCGCATCATATCCTGCACTGTATCCTGATATTTGAAGCAATAAGAAGAACAAGGCATCTGCGATTGTCAGCTCCCGAGGTTTTGTGCCAGCGATCTAGATTGATCAAGGGCTTTCCTCGTATATCTCGTGTCACCCTTTACATTTTTGCTCACTGTTTGATCATAGATATAGCTCGATATCCTGAGCTATATCCTGAAATTGTTTTTGCAAACTAACAAGCCAACATATTTTTTAACACACATTCTCAGCACACTACCTAACTTAACTATTTTGATCACTTAATTGCTTCGGTAATTTTTGACCAAAACAGGGTATACTACTAAAATCACCACAAGGAGACATATTACCCCAGGCTATTAGGTGTGAATTTCCTGCCACTAATAATGAAGTAGAATATGAAGCTTTATTGCAGGATTAGAGTTGGCCAGGAATATGATTATTAAGAGTTTGCAAGTATTTGTTGATTCCTTGCTGATTACTAATCATTTTAATGGATCCTATGCAGTCAAAGGTGAAAGGTTAATCGAGTATCCTGAAATTCTCAAAAAATTAGAAGGATATTTCGATGTTTTTACACTTGAACAGGTACCAAGAGAGGATAATGCTAAAGCAGATGCCTTGGGAAATCTAGGATCATCAGTCAGGATACTGGAAGGAACCCAAATACCAATACTACATATCCTATATCCTGCAGTGGATCTTCTCAAATCTCAGGATAAGGAAGTAGTAAGTATCCAGGATCCTGATGATGAATATCCTGAGGAGGATCCTAAGTCCTGGACGGCTCCAATCATGAGATATCTCAAGGAAGGACACATCCCAAAGGATAAGAATCCTAAGGCCTTTAGAACAAAGGTATCACGATTCACTATTATAAATGATGTTTTGTATAAGAAATCTCTTGCAGGACCATACCTGAGGTGCTTGGAGAATCCCGAAACTAAGGAAGTACTTCAGGATATACATGAAGGGGATTGTGGTAACCATACTGGGGGCAGATCATTAATTTCAAAGGTATTAAGAACAGGATAATATTGGCTGATGATGAGGAAAGATGCTGCAGAATATGCTCAAAGATGTGATGCATGTCAAAGGCAGAGTAATATATTACATCAACCTGCTGAACCACTATATCCTATTGCTTCTCCTTGGCCATTCATGAAGTGGGGGATGGACATAGTGGGAAAATTGCCAAAAGCTCCAGGAGGAAAAGTCTTTATGCTGGCAATGACTGATTATTTTCTCTAAATGGGTTGAAGCTGAGGCATTTTTTCAAGCCAGAGACCAAGAAGTAGTATCCTTCATAAAAAGGAATATCCTGACTAGGTTTGGGGTACCAGCTGAGATAAATTGTGACAATGGCTCTCAGTTTATTAGTAAGAGGACAACCGATTTTTGTAAGAGTTGGGGAATCAAAATGATCACATCCACACCGGTACATCCTCAAGCAGAATCCTCGAACAAGATAATTGTCAACAATTTGAAGAAAAGGCTAGGTACTAAGAAAGGAAGATGGGCAGAAGAATTACCCTTTGTTTTATGGGCTGATAGGAAGATGGGCAGAAGAATTACCCTTTGTTTTATGGGCTGATAGGACAACAGTGAAAAGTGCAACTGGGCAAACCCCATTTTCGTTAGTATTTGGAGCAGAAGCAGTAATCCCGACAGAGATGGTAATACCTACAGCAAGATCCAACCTCCAGGATCCTGAGCAGAATCCTGAAGCCCTACGCCAAGAATTGGATACTATTAATGAGACAAGGGATGCGACAAAGTTGAGAATGGCAGCATACCAGTAGAGGATATCCAGAGCATACAACAAGAACCTAAGGACTAGAAGGTTTCAAGCTGCAGATTGGGTATTAAGGAAGGCTTTTCAGAATACTACTAATCTTGCTGATGGAAAATTAGCTCCAAAGTGGGAAGGACCTTATGAGATTGAATCGAAATCTGGGAAAGGAGTATACCAGCTTAAGAATATGGAGGGAGATACACTACCAAGATCTTGGAGTTTATACACTCCCGCCTGTAGCGAACAAAAATTTGGGATTTTCCCCAGTATACTTAGGGTTTATCCCCAGAATATTGAGGATTTATCTCCAGAATATTTAGGGTTTATCCCCTGTGATAATAAAGTTATACATAAGTGTGAAATCAGTTGTGATTAAAGCACAAAAGTTCCTAAGTATTTAACACTGACATATACAGGGGACATTCCTCTCAAGGCAATATGAAAAGCTTAAAAGATCAAGTTTAGACTTGGTTCACTGAGTTTCCCGGACCGGGGACATTCTCAGTGGAAAGATTGCGAAAGGATTGAAGTTCAAGGATTGAGATATCTTCAATTTTTGGTATGATCTTTCCTTTTTTGTTCTTTGAAAACCTTATCTAAATTGTCTATGTTTTAAAACTCTGTTTGACAAAAGTTTTAGTAGGATATTTATGAGTATCCTGACCAGGATATATTCTGAGGATATTTGTTCCGAATGTTTGAAATATTACACTAAGATTGGAAATTTGAAATGATATTCAAATCAAGCAAAGCATAACAAAATTTGCAAAAATGGACAACAATGGATAAGGTCATAAAAGGTTATATTATTAACATTGCAAAAGGTTGTGCTTTTGGTTTCATCTCAAACTAAGATCCATCCACCAAAAGCACAATTAGTTTTCAACCATATTTACTTAACAATTGAAGGCTTTGTCTTGAAACTCAAGATACCTCCACCTCCAATTGTTAAACTGTTCAAAATAAAGCATACTAACTGATGACCAAGGGCTTCATCCTAAAACTCAGGATCCCTCCACCTTTGGCCATCATATTGTCTGCATGCAGGAAAGTAAATTATTTGACAGACAGGAAATTAAAATTGTTTAGCAAACCACAAACCACCGAATTTAAAAAATGGGCTCTGGCCTCGGCATCAACATCCATCATCGCCCATTTCACTGCTTTTAAGGGGTAGCACCCTCTTCAACCATGGCTTCATCAGCACCAGCATCCGGTCCAGCATCCCTCCCGGCATCCTTCCCAGCATCACCGCCAACATCCTTTGTAGCATCAGCATCGGCCGCTTTGGTAGGTTCCTCTACCGCAGGCTTCACAGGATCGCTGCCGAGATCTCTCAATTTTGCCTCCCAAGCTTCCACATTCCATGAAGGGCATTCAAGGCCCGTGGCCCTGGCTTCATATGCCATTTTCAACCGGGCTTGGAGAAGAGAGATGACGACGGAACCTTTAAGGCCTTCTCAATAAGAAGCCATGTCCTGTTCATGCTGAACCTGGGCTGCATCATATTTGGCCTGAGCTTCTTGAGCGACTTTTTGAAGAGCAGCCTGATGTTCCTGGACCATCGCCTTGTACTTATCCTCATAATGTTGTGACTTGGCGGCGGCGATGGCTACTTGGTCTGCTACAGTGGCCTCTGCTTTCTTCAGTTTGCTCTCAAGCATCTTGTTCAAACCACATGCATCCTCATAGAGAAACACTAGGCGCTCTAGACCCTGCAACCAAAGGAACAGGTATCAATATATGGGTATGTGTATTCAGTATATGTGTGCAGGATATAGAATGAGGACACTAACCTGATTAAGGAAGCCGGTCATGAATTTGCTGGACTCTGTAAACCAATGATTCTCAAATGGGAACACATCGGATGTAGCTGGAGAATCTACTTCCTTCCTCTTACGAGAGCTTGGACCTCGAGACTTGGATGTTGTAGAAGCTTTAGGAGCAGTAGTGGTTTTTGAACTGGTGGGCTTTGACGTGACTGCTGGCTTCGGATTAGTTTCTTGTTTGACTTGCATAAGGCCGGAGTAACTATCCAACTCATCAAGCTGGAAGCCTTCAAGATTGATAACTGGCACTGCGAAAAAGGGAGAAATACTTAACCTTTAATACTTATATACTGTGATTAGTCTAATATCTATAAATATACTTACCAAACATTTCAGAACTTGATCTTTGACTTGAACTTATGAGGGACAGGGAAAAGGTTCTCTCACTCTCAGGAAGTCGATAGATATCCTTGATCCTAAGCTCTGATTCTGCACTTGGAGGGGCTAGTTCTTTGAAATTTGTTGCACAAGTAAAAAAGATATCAGTTTAGGATACACTTTTAAGATATGTTTGGGGATATTCCTAAAACCCTACCGGAAGTCAACCATTTTACTGGCAGGTCAAAACCCTTAGCGATGGAATCCCTTTTTACGGAAAAGAACTTTCGTTGCCACTGATCTTCATTCTTAGTGGCCTTGAGCATAAGGGGATTCTTGGAAGTGGAAAAAAGGATAAAACGGCTTTTGCCATGAGAATGAAGACGGTATGCAATGGGGAGATCTTCAACACAAAGATCAGGAACATGACGAGATTTGATTTGGTCTAACACCACTAAGACTCGCCAAACCATAGGCATGGTCTGGGCGTAACTAAGGCCGCTGAGTTCGAAGAAACGGGAGATAAAGGCTGAGAAAGGGTATCGGGGTCCCAAGGAAAAAGGATAAGCTAGGAAACACACCCATTCATTTGAAGCTATGTCCGATCAGACCTCTCGGTCGAAAGAACGGATGATCGCCCCGGCAGGGAAGGTTTCAAAGCAGCAATGTCGGCATTGTTAAAGGAGCAAACCTCTTTTTCAGGTTCCTTGAGAAGATTTTGGCTTTCAAGGGACGGGGTTGATTCGTTTGTGTGTGATCTTGTTCGTGAGGCCATCGAGGATTTCAACTAAGAAATAGAAGAAAAAACAGAGGGGGAAGAAGAAGAAAATACTTAAAATGAGCCTGGAATGAAATGATTATGGCGTTAATGGCTTGGATAAATATGGGGGTGATGAGTAAATACCGCGTTGGAAGTTGCACAATGTCATTTCAACCGTCACTTCAATTCAATTTCCTCGATCTAAGAGATAAGGTTTAAAATATATTCGTTGGAATTGGTATACCAATAGATATATTTTGGGAACAATTGTTAAGGGTGGTTTTCTACTCATATATCCTGAATAATATACTGACTGTGTTATTTTTTATTGTGATCAGGATACTGGATCAGGATATTGGTAACATCCTGCCACATTATCCTGGTAATAACTAATTAATTCACGTGCATATTAACATGGCAGGCTTATAACATTCGAGTGGACCTGTTCTCCCAAAGACTCGGGCTAATCAATTGAAATAGGGATGTTGAAGCCTGAAGAAGTGGTCTACAACGTTCACAAAGGGAATATTCGGCGTATCCCGGATTTATAGGCTAGTTTGTTAATTTCATTTTACTATTAATAGGATTGGTCGGATCAGATAGAACACACACAATTTTTTGTACACTGATGTGTGTAAAATGCAACATATAAATTACATCAAATTAGGCATAAAACTAACCCCTTTTTAGTACTAATGTTGGAAAAAGTGTGCTTTTTTTCTTCCTTTTATATTTTCAGGACCAAATGAGCTTAATTGAACAAAAGGAACAAATATACAGCCAAATCTTACATAAATACAAAGAAAGGGAATAAACGTGGCATGCCCGACCCCTCGACAACATCTCCCAAGGCAAAAAAACAAGAAGAAAGCTGAGCATGGGGCTGTGCCCAGCTGAACACGGGTTGTGCCCAGCTGAACACGGGGCGTGCCCAGTGGACACGGGGCCGTGCTCAGCGAGCACGGGGCCGTGTCCGGGGTGGTCAGCCCTGGCACAAAAGACAAACCTGTAGAAGCTTCTATTAACCACCACGGGGGCGTGCCCAGCGGACACGGGGCCGTGGTCAACGCAAAGATACATAGAATCTTGCCAAATCTGATAGTACAGATACGCTTTTGAGCACGGGGCCGTGCCCAGCGGACACAAGGGCGTGTGGAGCTAATAAAGACAAACTGTATTAATGAAGAAAGAGAAAAGGGTGGACACGGGGCCGTGTCCAGCGGACACGGGGCCGTGTCCAGGCTTCTGTACAGGCTATAAATAGGAGTGCTTGGCTCAAGCTCAAACCATCCCTTGGCACACCACCTCTCTCACACTTCATCCACCACCCACCACCACCATAACACCATCATCCACCACCATCATCCATTATCCATCATAGAGTGTGTGAGTCGTCTCAGGATCCAAGATTGATCGTAAGAGTTCTTGACAATCAAGGCCATGTTTGCCTAAGTCTCTTACATCACTTGGTGAAGACAAGTGTCTAGTGTAATACTTTTTATTTTCAATCTTTTCGCACTTTTTACTTGGTTTTGTATTAATGACTTTAATAACTAGTTTCTTATGTTGAAGGTGATTCTTCCTTATCATTTGTCCGTGGTGTCTTGACATTATTTTACTGTCTATATAAAATAAAAGATTTTCACCATTCATATCTCCACGGTCTATATGGAGGTATGTTGGCTACCTGGTCGGGGGTTAAGGGAACGGTTTGGTAAGAGTCTTGCCATTATTCAGCGTTTAGAGGTCCTGCAATGGACCTGGGTCAAATTTAGTAGGACCTCCTTCAATACTTAACGGTATTGGATGGCGGGGGTCCAAACTCTTTGATCCCCTCATAAGTTAAACTACTATTAATACTATAACCCGGCTAATTAGGACTGTATCCTTGCTGACTCAGACTACTTAGTCGAGGGTAACGTCACCTCCAAAAGAGGGGCCTACCATAATTTGCATTAATAACTTAATTAATTATCTTTCAATAATCCGACCCTTTAGGATTGTATCCTTGCTGACTCAAACTACTGGGTTGAAGGTAACATCACCTTCAAAAGAGGGGCCTACTACAATAACTAAGATAATCTCTTAAATAAGTGCAAAAGTGCGGAAATAATCAAAGGTTACACTATACACGAGTCGGAACCAAGTGATTCATCTTGTCTATCTGTTTTTATTTTTATTTTTCAGCATTTTAGTTAGTTTTTATTTTTCTTAGCTTAAAACATTTTTCTAAACTTTTTGATTTGATTAGACGTTGAGGATAAACCGGTACTAAAAGCTCTTGTGTCCTTGGACGACCTCGGTATCTTACCAACACTATACTACGCTCACGATGGGTGCACTTGCCCATATGTGTGTTTAGTGTTAGTAAATATCATGTTTTATAAATGTAAAACTTGACTAAAAAAGTGTTAAAGGGCTTAAAATATACACCTAATATATATAACACTTCACACGCATCAAGTTTTTGGCGCCGTTTCCGGGGACACAAGGATTTTAAGAAAGCTTAAAATCGACGGCCTAATCAGTTTTTCAAAACCTTTTTTTTCAAAACGCGCGCACATTTTTCTGCATTTTAGTTTAGTTTTGCATTTACAGTAGGTTGAACACGGGCCGTGCTCACTGAACACGGGGCCGTGCTGCACATTTTCATAAAAACACCCAGTAACAGTAGCTTGAACACGGGCCGTGCTCACAGAACACGCCCCGTGCTCAACGAAATCAGTAACCTTAATTAAAACGCCCAGATACAGACCCTGAACACGGGGCCGTGCTCACTGAACACGGGGCCGTGTCCAGCCTCTGTTTCCGTTTTTATTTTTTGTTTTCTGATCTCGAGGCTTAGTTGTGGTCTGCTGAGTGATTCTTATGGATCAATACTCAGGAGGTTACAACTACACCTATGAGGAGGATGATTATAGGAGTAAGTATTGCACTAATTGTAGTAACCCACACTCGGTTCAATATTGTCACTCATATCAACCATCCAATTCATACACCTACTATGAGGAGCCCAGGTACGAGCCATCGACTTCATACACATTCTATGAAGACCAAAGGTATGAACATCCTCCCTCATACTCATATTTTGATGAACCATGGTGTGAGCCTTCTTACTTATACTTTGAGGAACCAAGATATGAGCCACCACCTTCATATGATTATTATGAGGAACCATGGCGTGAACAACCCACCTCATATGAGTATTATGAAGAACAAAATTACGACCCTTATCCATCATATGCTTACAATGAAGAACAATGGTGTGAACCATCTACTTCATATGGGTATTATGAGGAACAAAGGATCGAACAACCGGATTCAAGCTTTGAAAATCCCGATCCTTTTTCTATAACCGAAGTGACCGATAGGATATTAGAACACCTTACAGTTATCGATCGTTATATAAAAGAATCTCGCGCAAGGGAAGAGGAGTCTCGCGCAAGAGAAGAATTAAATAAAGAAGAGATAACCGAAAGTGTAAAAATGGAAGAACAAATAAGTGAAAAACCGACACATGAGTTAAACAACGAAAAAGGTGAGCCCGACAACGCTAAAATACAAGAAGAGTCTAATTTTGAAGAAATTAATCTCTTGTCACCTTCTTTTGAAAATCATTGTTTAGTTCCAACTCATGCTAAGTTCTTAAAAGAGTTAAACACTAACACTAAAATTGACGAAACGGTAAGTGTTAAGTTAACTATTGATCAAACCTCACTAATAAAAGAAGACCCATTTGAAATTAACATTACACCGGTTCCATGTTTCTTTCAAAATTCATTTATTAGTAATGTTACAATCGATAAAGATCTTTGTGTTAACATAATGCCTAACTACATTTTTGAAAAATTAAGTATTAGTGATTTTTCTCCACTTCAAATACCCATTTTCCTATCCAATCGGAAGATAATAAAATCAATCGGTGTAGTTGAGGATGTCTTGGTTCAAACAAATCAAATAATAGTCCCCACCGACTTTGTCATCCTCGATGACGCTCCTCTAGTGTTGGGATGACCATTTGTAAAAACTCACGAAGCTTTGAAAAACCGGAAGCGCAACAATCTACCTATTCAATTAGGGGCATTCAAAAAAAGTGTCGACCTTGAGCGATCAATGAAATATCCATTCAGCAATGACGACCCCCTAATTGAAGATGAGCCAGAACCACCTAATAAGGTGGGTCTAGCCAAGGACCCTTATAAACGTGGCGCACCATGGAGGCATTCCGTGGAACTATCCGTAGTTTTAATTTAGATTAACTTTTATATTTTCTAGTTTAGTTTTAATTTTCAGGAATAAAACACACTCGGGATGGTGAAGGATACTAAGGGAAGCTTGAACCAACACCCCATGCACAAAAACAGAGCCTCCCGACAATTTTTCTTCATTACAGCAAGTTCAGCACGGGGCCGTGCTCACCCCAACACGCCCCGTGCCCGAGGTTTTGTAGAAAATGCCCAGTTCAGGTACCTGGACACGGGGCCGTGCTCACTGGACACGCCCCCGTGCCCAGCCTTCTGTTTACTTTTGGTACTGGCAGTCTGGACACTAGGCCGTGCTCAGCCAACACCACCCCGTGTTCAGCTACCCAGTAACATAAAATCTTGTTTTTAACCCACTTTTACACATTTTAATCAACCGAAAAACTTATTTTTGGGACACATTGAGGACAATGTGTAATTTAAGTGTAGGGGGGATGCTAAAACCTTGAATCTTGCAAGTCCTAATTACAAGCCTTACACAAAACTCTATTGGAACCGCTAATCACCCCAATTTTTTTTCAAAAATTTTCATTTTTTTTCAAAAATTTTCATTTTTTTTCAAAAATTTTCATTTTTTTACTTGTCTTGGTTTAATTTGGGAATAACAAGTTCTAAAAATGTTATATTTTTACAAATTTACAACCGACCGCGTCGTGATAAAAAGAACCAACATAAGAAAATTATGAAACGGCATGACAAATCTAGTTAAAATTTGATTATATATACTTGATCACATTAAAAACCCATTCCCACCAAAAGTGAGTTTTGAGCCTTTACTGAGCATACAATATATATCCTTAAACTAATTGCTCATTTTTCGTTTCTTGTGTGAATAGCCGCTTGGTTCTTACGACTCTAGAACTTGCCACGACGATACATTCCCGGTCCTTACCAACTTAAACCCAAGTAAGTAAATGATGGAGGCATTAGGACTAACCCTTTTTATTACTACACCATTATTTTTCTTTTTTTTACCACCTACCCAAAATCCCCCTAGTTAACCCATTTGAGCCTAAACCTTTACATTTCTTAACCAAAAAACAAACACCCTTTCACCCACCAAACCCTTTTTATTTTTAACCCTTTGTTTTAGTAACAAGCTCGGTTTTTCTTACAACTTCCTTAAAAAAATGATGATGATGAAGAAAAAAGGAATAAACAAACAAGTTTACCAAAAATAACTTTGTTTGAATAATGTCTTCATCAAAAAAAAAAAAAAAAGAGAAGAAGTCTTACGAAAACCGACGCTTTTTACGCCTTTCGCCCTTTTACTAACCACTAACCCAACCACCTACCTTTAACCCAAGCCTAACCCTTCACCCAAAAGTCCTCTTGATATTTACAAAGGTATACAGTTAAAAAGGAGAAGGATTGATTGCTTGGCAAGCCTATGGTAGGAGTAAGTTCCATGCCGCTCTCGAGTGATCCACTAAAATACATCTTCGGCCGAGTGTTGAGTGATCCCCCGTGAGGTAAGTGAACTTGTATATAAGTGGAATTTTAAAAAAGACATGTTATGCCCTAATAAGTAATTTATCTTATGAAATGTTTTAAATAAATCATGACGAATAGGATTGTAAATAAATAAAAATAAAACTTAATAAAGAATCTTGGAAGTCCCGACACTCTACGACAAGCCCAAAAACCTTCTCTTCTACCCATTCCATTTGGGCGTGTAAGCCATATTATAAAGAGTTTTGCTTGAGGACAAGCAAAGATTCAAGTGTGGGGGTATTTGATGTGTGTAAAATGCAACATATAAATTACATCAAATGAGGCATAAAACTAACCCCTTTTAGTACTAATGTTGGAAAAAGTGTGCTTTTGTCTTCCTTTTGTATTTTCAGGACCAAATGAGCTTAATTGAACAAAAGGAACAAATATACAGCCAAATCTTACATAAATACAAAGAAAGGGAATAAACGTGGCATGCCCGACCCCTCGACAACATCTCCCAAGGAAAAAAACAAGAAGAAAGTTGAGCATGGGGCTGTGCCCAACTGAGCATGGGGCTGTGCCCAGCTGAACACGGGCTGTGCCCAGCTGAACACGGGGCGTGCCCAGTGGACACGGGGCCGTGCTCAACAAGCACGGGGCCGTGTCCGGGGTGGTCAGCCCTGGCACAAAAGACAAACCTGTAGAAGCTTCTATTGCCCACCACGGGGCCGTGCCCAGCGGACACGGGGCCGTGGTCAACGCAAAGATACGCAGAATCTTGCCAAATCTGATAGTACAGATACGCTTTTGAGCACGGGGCCGTGCCCAACGGACACGGGGGCGTGTGGAGCTAATAAAGACAAACTGTATTAATGAAGAAAGAGAAAAGGGTGGACACGAGGCCGTGTCCAGCGGACACGGGGCCGTGTCCAGGCTTCTGTACAGGCTATAAATAGGAGTGCTTGGCTCAAGCTCAAACCATCCCTTGGCACACCACCTCTCTCACACTTCACCCACCACCCACCACCACCATAACACCATCATCCACCACCATCATCCATTATCCATCATAGAGTGTGTGAGTCATCTCAGGATCCAAGATTGATCGTAAGAGTTCTTGACAATCAAGGCCATGTTTGCCTAAGTCTCTTACATCACTTGGTGAAAACAAGTGTCTAGTGTAATACTTTTTATTTTCAATCTTTTCGCACTTTTTACTTGGTTTTGTATTAATGACTTTAATAACTAGTTTCTTATGTTGAAGGTGATTCTTCCTTATCATTTGTCCGTGGTGTCTTGACATTATTTTACTGTCTATATAAAATAAAAGATTTTCACCATTCATATCTCCACGGTCTATATGGAGGTATGTTGGCTACCTGGTCGGGGGTTAAGGGAACGGTTTGGTAAGAGTCTTGCCATTGTTCAGCGTTTAGAGGTCCTGCAATGGACCTGGGTCAAATTTAGTAGGACCTCCTTCAATACTTAACGGTATTGGATGGCGGGGGTCCAAACTCTTTGATCCCCTCATAAGTTAAACTACTATTAATACTATAACCCGGCTATTTAGGACTGTATCCCTGCTGACTCAGACTACTTAGTCGAGGGTAACGTCACCTCCAAAAGAGGGGCCTACCATTGTTGGTGCACCTTTTTGTGTCTGTAACTAGTCTTACTTATCGTTGTATTTTGTAAGGTCTTTAAACGTTTATCGTGCATGTATTTGCCGTCGACCAAGTCGGATATCCTACTATCCTCTTGTGTCCGACTATTTAGTCTCCATTTTATATGTAATGTAATACGAACAGTGCATGTTGCATGTTAAGGGTATTATGGTCATTATGTAATGTTTATAGTTTGTTGTTTGTTTGCTGTCTGTTTTCAGCAAACAGCACAACTGATGCAGCCCTCGACGAAACAGATTTGTTTCATCGAACACATCACGACGAAATAGAACAACATTCACTGAATCCGTTTCGTCGACATCAACGACGAAACAGACTTGTTTCGTCGTCTATTGGGCTGTTTCGTCGAGACTTGGACCCAGGGACTATATAAACACTTCTGGTTTCACTTTGATACTAGATGAGATAATAACCCTGCAAAGTTACTCTGTCAAAACTGTGTGTGTATCAGTTATTGTTGGTTCTTATCCCGTTTAATCAATCGAGTGTGTATCATTGATTATACCTTGTATGTTATACTGTTTTATTAACTGTGTTTGATTTGCACCGTCACGGGGATTCCTCACCCGCGACATTGTTTGTTATAAACAAGGATAGGTTTTCGTTATCGATCCTCAGATTTCGGGACCTACAACCATAATTTGCATTAATAACTTAATTAATTATCTTTCCATAATCCGACCCTTTAGGATTGTATCCTTGCTGACTCAAACTACTGGGTTGAGGGTAACTTCACCTTCAAAAGAGGGGCCTACTACAATAACTAAGATAATCTCTTAAATAAGTGCAAAAGTGCGGAAATAATCAAAGGTTACACTATACACGAGTCGGAACCAAGTGATTCATCTTGTCTATCTGTTTTTATTTTTATTTTTCAGCATTTTAGTTAGTTTTTATTTTTCTTAGCTTAAAACATTTTTCTAAACTTTTTGATTTGATTAGACATTGAGGATAAACCGGTACTAAAAGCTCTTGTGTCCTTGGACGACCTCGGTATCTTACCAACACTATACTACGCTCACGATGGGTGCACTTGCCCATATGTGTGTTTAGTGTTAGTAAATATCGTGTTTTATAAATGTAAAACTTGACTAAAAAAGTGTTAAAGGGCTTAAAATATACACCTAATATATATAACACTTCACACGCATCAACACTCTTGCTCTCTACTAGCTGCAATCACTCACGAACACTTACACTTGTACTCGAATCTCATTGTAACACTTAGTTGATCCGCATCATATCCTGCACTGTATCCTGATATTTGAAGCAATAAGAAGGACAAGACAGCTGCGATTGTCAGCTCCCGAGGTTTTGTGTCGGCGATCAAGATTGATCAAGGGCTTTCCTCGTACATCTCGTGTCACCCCTTTACCTTTTTTGCTCATTGTTTGATTGTAGATATAGCTCGGTATCCTGAGCTATATCCTGAAAACTGTTTTTATTAACAACTTAATTAGCATATTTTCCACGAATACTTCTAGCACACTACCTCACTAAACTAATTTGATCACTTAATTACTTAGGTAATTTTTGACCAAAACAACTGTGATAAAATATTTTCTAACTACAGTCCTGATGTAATTTCCGCTGCCAAAATGATAAACCAAAATACCACCAAAACTGGCCGCGGCCGCCCGTTCCCGTGTAGTTAGGGGACGGGGGTTGCGATAGAAGGTGGTATCAGAGCTAAAGCCACTGATTCAGCCACAGAAGTGCTCTTGGACCATTGCCTTGTTTTTAGCTTCGTAATGCTCCGATTTAGCGGTGGCAACCGCTGCTTGGTCCGCAATGGTGGCTTCAGCCTTTTTCAGCTTACTCTCTAGCATGACGTTCAAGCCACATGCGTCTTCATAGAGGAATACCAGACGTTCGAGACCAAACAAAATAAGAAAACAGGTATTAACCTTAATAAACATTTATAACCAGTATATGGTGAAGGATACTAACCTGGTTGAGGAAGCCGATCATGAACTTGCTGGATTCTGTAAACTCATAGTTCTCAAACGGGAATACATGGGGTGCAGCGTGATAGTCTGCTTCTTTCCTCTTCCGGGAGCTGGAGGCTCGGGTCTGGATACTAGGGGAGCCTTTGGTGCGGTAGCGGTTTTCGAACTGGTAGGTTTGGGAGTAACGGCTGGCTTCGGATTGGTCTTTTGCATAGCAAGTGCAAGGCTAGAATAATTGTCCAACTCGTCGAGCTGGAATCCTTCAAGGTTGATGACCGGTACTATACAAAGGGAGAAATGTTTAATTCTTAACACTTATACTCTATAATCAATCTAATCATATACTTACCAGACATTTCTGAATTTGATTTTGTTAGGACCGGTTTTGACTCCGTTTCGATTGCGTAACGAACGTGTAACGTGCGGAATCCGTACACGTACGTGATCGAACACACGTGACGTAATATAAACTGTTATTCTATTGACGAATATGAAAACGTACAAAGCACCTGAATCACGATGTCACTTTCTCTCTCTAGTTTCTCTCTCTAGCTCCTATCTTCTCCAAAGTCTTCAAATGGGCAAAGTGACAAAAGTCTTAAAAGTCTTAAACTCTAACCTTAACTCTACTATTTATAGGCCAAGGCTTTAATGAGACAACTCATTAATTACAATATTGCCACCTTGCCTTTTACTCTAGATATTACAATATAAGACTAGACTTAAACATTTTCAGCTACGATCTTGAGATGACGGAGGCGATAGACATACTGCACTAACAGACTCCCCCTTGGATATTGCCGCAATCAATCTCAAACATTTAGTCAGACTCGTAGCATCTTATCTTTCTCTCTCTCACTGAGTCTTATTGTTTGGACAGAATCCCCGTGGATCTTGTTAGTGCACTACGTCTATTGACTTCGTCTTGTATCATGTAATAGTATAGGATAGGATTATCAGTGTCCGAGGTGCAAGAAACAAAGTTTAGTGGGTTTACATGAGGTTTAGCTTGAAAGTGACATGTGACATTTTCAAGAGAAACCAGATCAGTCAGATTTCTCTTGAACTTGTCATGATCAGCTTCAAGAGAAACCTCCACCACTATATATAGGGCACTTGTCATTTCATTTGGTACAACTTCTGAAATCTCTAACGAAGTGCTGCCAAAGTCTGTTCAGGTTGTAAACAGTGTTATTATCAATATTAGTGACAGATTAAAGAGTATTAAGCTGTTTCCACGTCCGTTTCACTGATTCCGCCTTTGAATCGGATATAAAGCTCTTCTGATTGACTCGTTTGGGTCCAACAACGATCCTACAAGTGGTATCAGAGCTCAGGAAGAAGAGTTTAGCTTGATATCATATATTTTCTGACTTCTACACCTTCTTTTTCAATCTGAACAAGTTTTAACGGTCAAAATTGGATCAAGTTTTCACAGATGGTGTAAAACTACATATTGACAAACCCTGGAAAGTTTCACTGCAAAATTCGAAGTAAAAATGACAAAATTGGACCAAAAACTAGGTTTCTCTTGAACGAACACTTTGGGTTTCTCTTGAAAATAGCTGTTGGTTTCTCTTCAAATCGGCTTTCGCTTGAAAAACCTTGTTGGTTTCTCTTCAAATTGGTTTTCTCTTGAAAGTTATTCAGGTTTCTCTTGAATCAGGTTTCTCTTGAAAGTTATTCAGGTTTCTCTTGAATCAGGTTTCTCTTGAAAATTAATCAGGTTTCGCTTGAAGTGTTGTTTCGCTTAAAGTCTCAGTTCGCTTGAAAGTGAAAATTCTGAGTCAAGATCATTTCACGACAATCGAGTGTTAGTATATTTCAGATTATTGGATATAGTTTAAACTGATTGAGTTTGTTTGATTGTTCTTAGGTGTTTGAAGATGTCAAGCAGTGAGGTTGATCCTGATAGATATTGGAAAGCAGATTATGCAAGATGGGAAATTGGAAAATTAAACGAACCATTCAAAGAAGCTCAGAGAGCAAAAAGATGGAATGATGAGTTGGAATGTTACATGGATCCACGGGGTAATCCAGTTGTTGACCCATCAAAAGTGGATTTCGAAGCTGTAACAAATTTGGTTCCAAGGCAGGCTATTTTCAACACACGAAGGTTATCTGATAAAGCATATATGCCTGATTTGGAAAAGAAGATAAGAGAAGTTTGTGAAGCAAGTCTACCGAAGGTGGTAGAAATGAAGAAGCGAAAAGAAGAAGAATTGAAAAAGATGATTGAAGAAGTAAAGATTGTTGTGAAGATTGCTGCTGAAGAAAATCAGAAAGCTGAAGAAGAACAGAAGATAGAAGAAGCTCAGAAAGAAGAAAAAGAGGAAGATCAGAAAGTTGAATCAGAAGAACCGGTGCTGAATGAGACTGAGGTTAGAAAATCTTCTGATCTATCAAATGTTGAATTGGTTGATGAAAAAGAAAACAAGTGCAGGAATTGCATAGAAATGTGCAAAGCCTGTATTGAAAAAGATGAATTGATAAAAACAAAAGATAATGAATTAAGCAAACTTGAAAATGGTTTCACAATAAAATGTAAAGATATGATTGAAAAAGAAGAAATTTTGAAACTAAAAGTTGAAAATTTGACACAGAAATGTCAAGGTCTTGAAAAGGATAATGATGTTTATAGACAACTGTGTTCAGCAAAATGTGTTGATTGTGTTGAAAAATAATTTAAATTTCAAGATTTACAAAAACAGTATGATTCTTTAAAGTGGTCGAGTCAGAGAGTACAAGAAGCTTATGATACTTTGAAGAGCCAAGTCAAAAGTTTTGATCAAAGACTGTCAGAAACTTTAGTCACTAAAGATATGTATGAAAGAAAGTTTAAAGCAAAGAAAATTGAATTGAACAAATGTGTTGATGAAATTGCTAATCTTAAACAAGTCTTGGCTGAAAAAGAAAAGGTTGTAACCAAACTTCAAAGTTATCATAACTCTTCGTACATTCTCGAACGCATTTTCAACATCACACCAGATGAAAAAGATACTGAAAATTGCAAAAAGGGTATTGGTTCAGAATTTCATCAGGTACCACCACCATTGAGAAACAATTATACTTTTTATGATGAGGAAAAGGTGGCAAAAGGTCTGAACATAGTTGACCAATTACCTGAAAGTATCGATGTGACTTACACCAAATCTGATGAAGCTGATGATTCAGAGGTTGTAAGTAAGGCTGTTGATAGCGTTTTGAAAGATGAGTCAACAAAAGGAAAGTCTGAATCACAGGATGAAGATGAAGGAAATCTTTATGATGGTTATCTGAAAAACACAAAATCCGAGAAAAAATTGAATGATGATTCAAAAGGATTGGTTTATACCATGATTGGATCGGACAAATTATTCTTAGATGTTGTATTCCCGATTCAGAATGTGATTTCAGAGAAGGTCGATAAAGTTTTCAAAATGGTTGAGATTGAGAAAACTGAGATTCCAAAGTTTGCTGGTAAAGGTCATAAATCTTTTTATAACAAACCTGGTTTTAAGAAGAAAAACATGAAGGCTGGTTTGGGTTATAAAAAGAAACGGAATTGGAATCAAAGTGAAAAACAGGATTTGCAACAAAAGATGAATTTTGTTCAAGGGAAAAGCTTGAAAGAAGAGGAAAAACTCAAATTTGGACAACAGTCTAATGAGGAGTTTGATGCTATGAAAAAGAAACAACAACAGGCCAAGGATGTTTCAAAGAAAGTGTGTTTTAAATGTGATCAGATTGGACATGTTGCACGAAAGTGTCCAAATCCAAAGCCTGTTGATGTTGAAAAACAGAAATCTGAGGATGTGAAATCAAGGTCAACCAGATTTGATTCGAAACAAACTTGGAGGTACAATACAAACAAGTTTGCTTCAAATCAAAATTGGAAATCAAACCCGAACAGGTTCGATTCAAGACAAACCTGGAATTCTCACACACCCAGATTCAGAACAACACAGAGTTGGAGAACATCTGTTGATATGACAAAACCTCAAGAGTTTTGGAAACCTAAAAATGTTGTTCAAGATCAAAAGGTTCAAAAAGAGACAAATTTTTACAAAAGAGGTACTCCGAAAGGTCAAATGTGGAGTGCTAAGAAACAAGTGACGATGGTAAAAGATGAAAAAGTTGAAATCAAACTTGAAAACGTTTTAAGTGAAAAAGAGTTTCCGAAATTAAATGAACATTATTGTATTGAAATGCCTAAGGTCCAACAGACCTGGGCTAAATTGTTCAAATGATTGATAAAGTTTGAATGTGCAGGTGCTCAACGAAGCTGAAGATTGTGAGAATGGTAGTTGGAGCAGCCTGGCACAGGAAGAGGTTGCATGACCTTGGTTTGGTTGAACAGGGAGTTTAGTTTGATTGTCTTCTGTATATAAATAAACAATATTTTTAAAACTCTAAAAATTTTCAATTAAAAACCAAAAATATGTTTTAGTTTGTTAAAAGTTGAAAAACCAAAAATATGTTGTTTTTAATTTTGTTTGAATGTATGTTGATTGAATACGCCGAAACCCTCACGGCTGAACAAACATGATTATTTTCATCAGATTGAAAAACGGTTTTCAAACTGTTAAGATCAATGGGTTGTAAATCATCGGGGTACGTTATATTTTCTGCAAATCAGAGCATGTGAAGCAGAAAATGGATGGCGAGACAAAGCTATCAGTATTGGTTGTCAAATTTTCTTTAAATGGTTTTGCATTTTAGGGGGAGATATATTGTTGTTAGAAAATCCAAAAACATTTGAAAATTTGAAAAAGCCAAAAACATGATAAAAAATTTAAAAAATTTGAGTTTTGTGTAAAAAGAGGAAATGATAGTACATCAGTAGACAGTTACAGTATGCTAAAGAATTGGATAGTCAAAATGTGTTAAACGATCTCACCGTGGATGTGTCGATAGATTTTTATACATTTAGTAAACTTTTTCGGGATATAAACCTAAATTCAAACACTTAGCTTATTTCGTGGGGAACACTACTTGGATATATAGGTAACCCCTGAAATCTCGTTTGAAAGGTTCCTTTTTCTGATATACTAGGTCTTTATACTCAGTGATATCTGGGGTATTATTCCGGGACTTCTGCTGAATGGAAGTTCTGACCTAGTCCCCGAATAATACTTTCCACAAGTGCTTAAAACACAGCATCACCCTCAGCATCAATGATAAGACAATAAAATTGCTTAGCAATGCTGTTGTAGCTAAAAGATCCTCTAAAGGGGACACACCTACAAGTTGAGTCATGATCTCTCTGCTGAACGGTAGTTCTGACCTGAGCTCTCATGATTCTTCATAATTTATTAACCCCTTACAGATATCATTTGTGTTATAATTACCTGTAAGACTGAATATTGGGATCTGGATACGGGAGTATATTCAAAAGGTGGGACACATGAATGAGTTTAAGTTCTTAATACATCTAATTCGTATCCTGAATCAGTTGAACTTTGTGTGAAAATATAAGTGGATCAGTATATCGACAATCTAAGTGAATTGTTTAATTCTTAATGTGTAAATAAGCTCAACGGTACTTGTGACTTGTCAAAAACTGATATGATCCTCTGACGCATACTCAAACAAAAATAGTGTCTGTGAATATGTTTATGCATATTTCTTTACTGCTTTATGTTTTCAGAACATACAAAAAGATTTTGATTTCTGCTTTATTTTCGACAACCGATGTCAGAGTGCTGAGTTTCAAAATCTAAGTAAGCTGACCGTGTTTCTGAAAATAAAACAAGTTCATTAATTTGAAACTTGAAGTTTTAAAATCAAAAATTCAAAAACAGTTTGTGATATCTCCAAGGTCATTAGTTTGGACTTGGATGATTAACTGTAAGGGATTTGGATGCTTATATTGTTATAGAGTTAGTTTCCGATACGATTCGATGAAACTGCCAATTTCATGAGAAGTGATTTTGAGGAGATTGAATTGTCAGATTACGATATCTGGAAGTTTAAAATGTTGTTACTTATAGTTGTATGAGTGATTGCAGGAAAAGTCCAGACTACGATCCCGAGAGCAAAGTCTAAGGGGGAGTCTGAAGACAAGCTTGAAGCAAAGAGGAGCTTGTAGATGGATAGCTAGGTGTCGATCCCAAAGCACGGAAGCTTGACGAAAGGGGGAGCCTGAAGCTGATGGAGAAGAGAAGGATTGGTGGATGCTTACAATGTTACAATTTGAATGAAAAGGCAGAATGATCAAGACTGAAGATGTGTCATGCTGAAAACTAGACACTGAAGACTTCATCAATATCCGAGGGGGAGTCTGTTAGTGCACTACGTCTATTGACTTCGTCTTGTATCATGTAATAGTATAGGATAGGATTATCAGTGTCCGAGGTGCAAGAAACAAAGTTTAGTGGGTTTACATGAGGTTTAGCTTGAAAGTGACATGTGACATTTTCAAGAGAAACCAGATCAGTCAGGTTTCTCTTGAACTTGTCATGATCAGCTTCAAGAGAAACCTCCACCACTATATATAGGGCACTTGTCATTTCATTTGGTACAACTTCTGAAATCTGTAACGAAGTGCTGCCAAAGTCTGTTCAGGTTGTAAACAGTGTTATTATCAATATTAGTGACAGATTAAAGAGTATTAAGCTGTTCCCACGTCCGTTTCACTGATTCCGCCTTTGAATCGGATATAAAGCTCTTCTGATTGACTCGTTTGGGTCCAACAACGATCCTATAGATCTGTTTTCAGCTTCAGCTTCCTCTTTCGATAGACTCTTCAGGCTCCCCCTGTCATCAAGCTTCCGTGCTTTGGGATCTACACCTGGCTTTTCGGTTACCAGCTCTTCTGAGAAAGATACCTGGCTCCTTTCACGCTTCCTCTTGCGTTGAGCTCGTCTTCAGACTCCCCCTTAGACTCAGCTGTCGGGATCGTAGTCTGGTACAACATCTGCAATTCTCAAACATTTATAAGTAAAAATGTTTTAAACTTTCAGGATTGAAAACCCTGGCTCTCTCAGCATAAGCTAAAACATTTCAACAGTGAAAGTGTTTTCGAATGTCCAGGAATCGTATCCTGGCTCTATAAAACTTTCTAAATCAAGATCCTGGCTCTAAGATATAATAATATGAGAATATCCAGAATTAACTTGATCCACTCCCTATATCAACAATCTTCAAAAATTTTGCAGTTTTAGCGAACAAATTCGGAAACTGACTCTTTTAAAGATTTTAACAATCTAAGCATCCAAATCCCTCACAGTTAATCATCCAAGTCCAAAGTAATGACCTTGGAGATATCACAAACTGTTTTTGATTTTTGATTTAAAATTTTCAAGCTTCAAATTAATGAACTTGTTTTATTTTCAGAAACACAATCAGCATACTTAGATTTTGAAACTCAGTTCTCAGACATCGGTTGTCGAAAATAAAGCAGAAATCAAAATCTTTTTGAATTTTTCTGAAATGTAAAACAGTAAAGAAATATTTACAAACATATTTACAGACAATATTTTTGTTTGAGTTCGCGTTAGAGGATCATATCAGTTTTTAACAAGTCACAAGTACCGTTGAGCTTAGTTACACATTAAGAATTAAACAATTCACTTAGATTGTCGATATACTGATCCACTTAAATTTTCACACAAATTTCAACTGATTCAGGATACAAATTAGGTGTTTTAAGAACTTAAACTCATTCATGTGTCCCACCTCTTGAATATACTCTCGTATCCAGATCCCAATAATCAGTCTTACAGGTGAGTATACCTAGATGATATCTGTAAGGGGTTAAATTGCGAAGAACCGTGAGAGCTCAGGTCAGAACTTCCGTTCAGTAGAGAGATGACGGCTTCGACTTTCGGTGTGTCCCCTTTAGAGGATCTTTTTTACAACAGCAATGACTATCAATTTTTATTGTTTCATCAATTTGCTGAGGGTGATGCTATGTTTCAAGCAATGCAGAAAGTATTATTCGGAGACTGGGTCAGAACTTCCATTCAGCAGAAGTCCCAGAATAATACCCCAGATATCACTATGTATAAAGACCTAGTATCTCAGAAAAAGGGGTCCTTCAAACGAGATTTCAGGGGTTCCCCACGAAATAAGCAAGTTTGAATTTAGGTTTATATCCCGAAAAAGTTTACTAAATGTATAAAAATCTACCAACACATCCACGGTGAGATCGTTTAACACATTTAAACTTTCCAATTATTTAGCGTACTGTAACTGTCTACTGATGTACTATCATTTCCTCTTTTTACGCAAAAACTCAATTTTTGAATTTTATCATGTTTTTGGTTTTTCAAATTTTCTAATGTTTTTGGATTTTCTGAAAATATTACTCCCCCTAAAATTCAAAATCATTTAAAAAATTTGACAACCAATACTGATAGCTTTGTCTCGCCATCCATTTTCTGCTAAAAGTGCTCTGTTTTGCAGAAAAAGCAGTAAATACCCCCATGATTTACAACACATTGATATTTTACAGTTTGAAAACCGTTTTTCAATCTTGTGAAATTAGTCATGTTTGTTCAGCCGTGAGGGTTTCGGCGTATTCAATCAACATATTTTTTATTTTATTTTTTAAATTTTCAATTTTTAGGGTTTTAAAAATATTGTTTATTTATGTGCAGAAAACAAACAAACTCCCTGTTTAACCGTCGCAGGGACCAGCAGCCTTCTCCTCTTCTTGTGCCAGGCTGCTCCTATTTCCATATTCACAATCTTCAGTTGTTTTGAGCTCCTGCACATTCAACTATTCAGTCACTTGAACAATTTAGCCCAGGTCTGTTGGACCTTAGGCATTTAAACACAATATGCATCATTTAACTTCGGAAAATCTTTGCCATTCTGAACAAAGACTTTTTCAACTTTGACTTCAGCTTTTTCATCATTTACCAAAGTCGTTTGTTTCTTAACACTCCATGTTTGACCTTTAGGAGTACTTCTTTTGTAAAAATGTGACTCTTTTTGAACATTTTAATTTTGAACAACAGTTTTTGGTTTCCAAAACTGGTTTGGTTTTGTTGCATCAACAGTAGTTTTCCAACTTTGTGTTGTTCTAAGTCTAGACGTCACTGGTTTCCATGTTTGTTGTGAGTCAGTCTTTGACATTTTCGGCTTCCAAGTTTGTTTTGAATCAAACTTGGTTTTCTTCTAATTCACAACATCAGACTTCCTTTTCGTTTCAACATCAACAGGTTTCAGATTTGGACACTTGCGTGCAAGATGTCCTGTTTGATCACATTTAAAGCATGTTCTTTTGGACACATCCTTGACCTGTTGTTGTCTTTTCTTTTGAGCACAGAACTCTTCATTAGACTGTTGTCTAAATTTGAGTTTTTCCTCTTCTTCAAAACTTTTTCCTTGAACAAAATTCATCTTTGCTTGAAAATTTTGTGTTTCACTTTTCTTCCAATTCTGTTTCTTCTTATAACCCAACCCAGCCTTTATGTTTTTCTTCTTGTAACCAGGTTTATTATAAAAAGTTTTGTGACCTTTTCCAGCAAACTTTGGAATTTCAGACTTTTCAATCTCTATCATTTTGAAAACTTTATCAACCTTTTCTGAAATCACATTCTGAATTGGGAAAACAACATCTAAGAATAATTTGTCCGATCCAATCATGGTATAAACCAACCCTTTTGAATCATCATTCAAATTTTTCTCGGATTTTGTGTTTTTCAGATATCCATCATGAAAATTACCTTCATTTTCATCCTGTGATTCAGATTTACCTGTATCAACTGACTCTTCTTTCAACACACTTTCAACGACCTTACCTACCACCTCTGAATCACTAGAATCATCAGATTTGGAATAGGTTATGTCAATGTTATCTGGCAATTGATCTACCATGTTGAAAGCTTTTTCGACCTTTTCATCATCATAAAATGCAAATTTTTCTGGTGGTGGAACTTGATGAAACTCTGAGCTAATGCCTTTCTTGTTTTGCTCAGACTCACCATCTCCCGGTTTTATGTTGAAAAAACGTTCAAGCACATATGGCGACGCGTGATAACTTTTTAACTTGTTATTATCCTGTTCTAAATCAACAATCTGACGCTTTAGCTTAGCAACATCTTCAATGTAAGAATTAACAACTTGTTGCTTTATTTCATACATTCGTTTATACTCATTAGTTGTTTCAGAACAGTATTTCAATCTTGATTGAACAAGTTTCATATCACTTTTTACTTTTTCATATGATTCTTTTGTAATGTGATAAGCCAATTTTATTGAATCATACTCCTTTTTCATTTCTTGGCAAATATTTTCCTTTTGAAAACATTCTTCTGTCACTTTAGAAACATTTTCTTTCAAAACTTCATTCTCTTTTTCTAATTTTTTACATTTTTCTGAAACGTTTCATTGTTTTCTTTTAAAACCTTTTCATTTTCAAACATTTCTTTGCACTTGCTTTTGAAAACTTCTTCAAGTTTTGCGAAATCAAGATTTCTTGTTCTGATCTTTTCGTCTTTTTCAGTACAAGCACTGCACATTTCCATGCATTTCTTGCACTGTTCAACGGTTTTTGAGATTTCAGAATCAGATTTTACCTCAGTGATTGGCACCTCGGTGTTTGCTTCCGTCTTCTTCTGATCAGCTTCACTCTTCTTCTCATCACCAGCATCAACATCACTATTCACTTTAACCAAACTCTCATTCTTTACCTCTTCTTCTTCTTTCTTCATCATCTCTTCTTGACCAACCTGCTGTTTTTCAGTAACAGCTTCATCTTTCACTTCTTCTTCAACCTTGACCTCCTCAGCAACTTTCTTCAAATCATCAACAATCTTCTCAATATTCTTCTTCATTCTTTCTTCATTCCTCTTTCTCAGTTTTATCGTCATAGCATCCCTGATTATTTTATCCAGCCTTTTCACATATGTCTTGTCTTTTGAAACATTGGAATAATATTCGCCGGATCGAGGAATAACAAGGAGAACATCATCGTGAACTATGTCACTTCTACGAACAACCGGTTCATCTTGTTTGTTGACATAACATTCTTGTTTCTTATCCCATCTTTTGTTCGCAACAGCATTCTCATATTCTTCCTGCATTTTCTCCATTCTGCACCCCACAATGAATCTTTCTCTTTCAGTCTTCTCTTTCAAAATCTCTTCTCGGTTTTTCTCCTTTATCTCAACTGTGTCTTTTATTTTGATTTCTTCACGAATTTCAGCAACAAGAACATGATGCTGGGCTTTTGATGCTTTTCTACCATGAGCTGTTTTCTGAATATCAACACGATCTTCTTCCGGACAAATCTGACTCCAATCATATCCTTCATCATCGTGGATTACAGCATAAGCTCTAGACTTATCTCTAGGTTTGTCTTCGATCATTTTCGGCTCTTCTTTACTTCGGTGGTAGATCGCCTTTCGATAATAATCATCATTGAAAGGTTTCTCAGTTTCGTCAACTTCAGAGTTTTCGCATTCTCTTTTGAAATGACCTTTTTGCTTACATCTGAAGCAGGTCACTTTTGTTTTGTCGAATCCCAGCTTCTTTGACGGACCACCAATAGACTGCTTCCCAGTAATCTCCATATATCTTTGAGCTCTTCGGATGCAACTTGCTAAACACCAGCGTATGTCAATGAGTTCCATTTCTGCTGGGTCGATCTGGTCGTAGTCTTCTTTTGTCAATTCAGAATTTCCAATTTTGCCAGCTACTAGACCTTCATACGATTCCAGCACAGATGCAAGAAAACTCATTTGCTGCTTAGCTGCATTGATGCTCATAGCCGGAGAATTCTTCAATTTGAGAGCAATGTTGCACAGTATCTCCTCTGATTCTTCAGAATTAGATTTTGAAGATGAATGATATCCAGAATGATAACTTGATGAGGTTGTTTGTGGTTCCTTTATCTTCTCACCACTGAATGCTGTTTTTGGTGAACTGACAACTTTCTCCGAAGGTACATTGCCTTTGTAGTATAGACCAACATTCTGATAATGCGATGAACCACTCATCTTGTTTTACTTTTGTAGCTCCAGATCATGACTCTCAATCTTTTCTAACAACATATCAAGAGAAATCGTATCATATAAAGCATCATTTTTCAAGATAAAAACAAACGTTTGCCACTGATCAGCTCGTGGTAACGCTTCAATTACTTTATCAACAACTTCTTCTCTCGTTTTTAGAATTTTAAATCTTTCTAGTTCAATCTTTAAATGGCAAAACCTCTCCATCATTTGCCTCACTGTCTTCCCTTTTATACTATCAAATAGATCAAATTCTTTTTTCAATAACGTAATTTTGTTTTTCTGAATTTGTTTACCCCCCTTAGCTTTCATTTTCAAAGCTTTCCATACAGACTTTGATGACCCATCATGTATTAATAAAGAAAATATGTCATCTCGAACTGCTTGCTGGATCAAAGCAATCATCTTCTGTTCATATGAAAATTTCTTTTTGTCTTCCTCTGAATAATCTTTGATTAGAATTTCTTCTCCTTTGTCATTTGTTGGGTTCTCATAACCAAACTTCAGACAAAACCAACTCTCATGTGAATATGCCTTCGTCCAATTGACAAATCTCTCCTTCCACCATACATAATCTTCAATGTTATCCAGCTTCGGAGGTTTTGAATAGGTTCCATAAAAGTTGTCATGTTTGATGTTGTCTTTGATCATTTTAGTTATCGCTTTAGGTGTAACATCTGAAGCTTCCACTGTATCCGAGGTAAACGCGTAGTAGAACGTATTGAAAAATTCTTCAGTCATGATGCTTTCTTCTTGAATCACCTGAAACACGGAATCACGAACAAACAAAGATCAGTTCTAAAAATTATCAAACAGCTTGAATCGAACGGGTGGCGATTCGTTTGACCCTATGTTCGATCAATGTCACACTACACGACAACGTTGAATGAATCACGTGCAAAGTTGACAGAAAACTTCACATGCAAACTGCTTTGCATTTAAATGTCACATGGCATCTGACAACACACATGGTTCTTGACTATAGTTAATAGATCATCACATGCACACTTAGTTAATGGCCGACAGATATATGAAAGTTTCACATGCAAATACTGAACTATCAATTACACTTCACATGCATGATCACTCTAAACCGGATAGATTTCATGTTTCGATAAGCACTGCTGACAAAACTGACTAATGTTGACTAAGTGACAAAGTATTGGGTTCACGTGGCATGCTTAGGTGAAATGTTGTGACACGGATTACTATCCGTTCGGACAAGTATCCATTCGGATAGGTCAACGAAGGTCAAACTATTTAACGAAATGTAAAAGAGATACCGAGACTCAGATTGTTATGACACGGATTGCTATCCGTGCGGACAAGTGTTCGTTCGGATAGGTCAACAAATAGTCAAAGTCTTTAATGAATATGAAATGCAAAGTGTTGAGCTGAAACGAACAGCTGTCCGTGCGGACAACAGTCAACACGTCAACAATAATGAATGATTGTAAAATGAGGTGCTATGGCTTGGATTACTGTCCGCATGGGTGGCAGTCAAAGTCAACCATTTAAATGTAATGCAATGGAAAGATTGGTTGTCCGGATGAAGATCCGTGCGGATAGTGGTGATCCGTCCAGATGGTGACGAACAGTTCAGCAAACTCGACCACAAAAACTCAGATTTCTCTCAAACGGCATGGAATTTTGACCTGAAAATTTGTAGGGTTATAGATCAGATAATTTCGCATAACATATCAAAAAATTAGCGAATTTGGACCGTAAAAACCCTGTCAATTTTGCAAAATTCAGAGAAAAACGTGAAGAACATGAGAGTTAGGAGAAATTTAACAAATCTGGATGTTTTTGGCTCTGAATCTGATCAATTTCTTGTACCAATCTGTGTGTTTGATCTTCGCAACTGAGCTCCTGCTCTAATACCACTTGTTAGGACCGGTTTTGACTCCGTTTCGATTGCGTAATGGACGTGTAACGTGCGGAATCCGTACACGTACGTGACCGAACACACGTGACGTAATATAAACTGTGATTCTATTGACGAATATGAAAACGTACAAAGCACCTGAATCACGATGTCACTTTCTCTCTCTAGTTTCTCTCTCTAGCTCCTATCTTCTCCAAAGTCTTCAAATGAGCACAGTGACAAAAGTCTTAAAAGTCTTAAACTCTAACCTTAACTCTACGATTTATAGGCCAAGGCTTTAATGAGACAACTCATTAATTACAATATTGCCACCTTGCCTTTTACTCTAGATATTACAATATAAGACTAGACTTAAACATTTTCAGCTACGATCTTGAGATGACGGAGGCGATAGACATACTGCACTAACAGATTTTTGACTTGAGCTTATGAGAGACAGGGAGAAGGTTCTTTCACTGGCAGGAAGTCGATAGATCTCTTTGATCTTGGGCTCTGATTCTGCGCTTGGGGGTGCTAGGTCTCTGAAATTCGCTGCACATAATATTAGGATATCAGTCAAGGATATTGTTTAAGGATATATTTGGGGATATTCCTAAAACCCTAAATCCTACCCTTAGTTAACCATCTAACTGGCAGGTCAAAACCCTTGTCAATAGACTCCCTTTTAACGAAAAAGAACTTTCGTTGCCACTGATCTTCGTTCTTAGTGGCCTTGAGAATTAGGGGGTTCTTGGAGGTGGAGAACAAAAGAAAGCGGCTGTTGCCATGGGATCTCAGTCGATATGCTATGGGAAGGTCTTCGATGCATAGGTCAGGGCAATGACGAGATTTAATTTGGTTTAATACCATTAAAACTCGCCACACCATTGGCTTAGTTTGAGCATAACTGAGGCCGGTAAGTTCGAAGAAACGAGAGATGAAGTGTAGAAATGGATACCAGAGTCCCAAGGAAAAGGGATAGGCAAAAAAGCAGACCCACTCATTTGATACCGCGTCCGATCGGGCCTCCCGATCAAAAGGGCGAATGATCGTTCCGGCGGGAAAGGCACCAGAATCTTTCAAAGCGGCGATGTCAGCATTATTGAAAGAACATATCTCTTTTTCTGGTTCTCGGATAAGGTTTTGACTCATGAGGCTTGGGACCGGCTCGTTTAAACGTGATCTTGTTCGTGATGCCATGAGAGGTATCGACCAAGAAACAAGAAATTCAAGAAAAGAAAAACAGAGAGGAGAGAAAGGAAATACCTGGAAAATGGCTTGGAAAGTGATGATCATGATGCTGAATAAATCAGCTAAATAAAGGGCTGAGTATAGGGGTAAAGAGTAAATATCGCGTTGGAAGTTGCACCAAGTCACATCAAGCGTCGTTTCGGTTTATTAACCTCTATTTAAGAGATACGATTTAAAATATATCCGTTGAAATTGGTATACCAACAGATATATTTTGGGGACAATTGTTATGGGTGATTTTCTTCTCATATATCCCGGTTGATATTCTGACTTTGTTTGTTTATTTGTGATCAGGATACTGAATCAGGATATTGGTAACATCCTGGTACGATATCCTGGTAGTAGCTAATTAACCACGTGTAGATTAAGGAGTGCAAGTCTCTAACATTCAGCTGGACTTCTTCTCCTCAAGACTCGGGCAAATCAGTTAGATTATGAACGTTGATGCCGAAAGACGTGGACTACAACGTCCACATATGGAATATTCACCGAATCCCGAAATAGTAGATAGTTAGTTGCTTTCTTTTTACTATAAAAAGGATTGATCGGATCAGATTAGGAAGACAATCTTTCGCACACTCTTTCTCTCTAGTTGCGAGCACTCACAACGCACTAACACTTGTATTCAAAATTACATTGTAAGACTTAGTTTATCCGCATCATATCCTGCACTGTATCCTGATATTTTAAGCAATAAGAAGAACAAGGCAGCTGTGATAGTCAGCTCCCGAGGTTTTGTGCCGGCGATCTAGATTGATCAAGGGCTTTCCTCGTATATCGCGTGTCACCCTTTACATTTTTGCTCACTGTTTGATCATAGATATAGCTCGATATCCTGAGCTATATCCTGAAATTTTTTTTGCATACTAACAAGCCAATATATTTTTCAACACACATTCTCAGCTCACTACCTCACTTAACTAATTTGATCACTTAATTACTTCGGTAATTTTTTACCAAAACAGGGTATACTGCTAAAATCGCCACAGGGGGACATATTACCCCAGGCTATTAGGTGTGAATTTCCTGCCACTAATAATGAAGCAGAATATGAAGCTTTATTGCAGGATTAGAGTTGGCCAGGAATATGATTATTAAGAGTTTGCAAGTATTTGTTGATTCCTTGCTGATTACTAATCATTTTAATGGATCCTATGCAGTCAAAGGTGAAAGGTTAATCGAGTATCTTGAAATTCTCAAAAAATTAGCAGGATATTTAGATGTTTTTACACTTGAACAGGTACCAAGAGAGGATAATGCTAAAGCAGATGCCTTGGGAAATCTAGGATCATCAGTCAGGATACCGGAAGGAACCCAAATACCAATACTACATATCCTATATCCTGCAGTGGATCTTCTCAAATCTCAGGATAAGGAAGTAGTAAGCATCTAGGATCCTGATGATGAATATCCTGAGGAGGATCCTAAGTCCTGGACGGCTCCAATCATGAGATATCTCAAGGAAGGACACATCCCAAAGTATGAGAATCCTAAGGCCTTTAGAACGAAAGTATCACGATTCACTATTATAAATGATGTTTTGTATAAGGAATCTCTTGCAGGACCATACCCGAGGTGCTTGGAGAATCCTGAAACTACGGAAGTACTTTAGGATATACATGAAGGGGATTGTGGTAACCATACTGGGGGCAGATCATTATTTTCAAAGGTATTAAGAACAGGATACTATTGGCCGATGATGAGGAAAGATGCTGCAGAATATGCTCGAAGATGTGATGCATGTCAAAGGCAGAGTAATATATTACATCAACCTGCTGAACCACTATATCCTATTGCTTCTCCTTGGCCATTCATGAAGTGGGGGATGGACATAGTGGGAAAATTGCCAAAAGCTCCAGGAGGAAAAGTCTTTATGCTGGCAATGACTGATTATATTCTCTAAATGGGTTGAAGCTGAGGCATTTTTTCAAGTCAGAGACCAAGAAGTAGTATCCTTCATAAAAAGGAATATCCTGACTAGGTTTGGGGTACCAGCTGAGATAAATTGTGACAATGGCTCTCAGTTTATCAGTAAGAGGACAACCGATTTTTGTAAGAGTTGGGGAATCAAAATGATCACATCCACACCGGTACATCCTCAAGCAAACGGACAAGCAGAATCCTCGAACAAGATAATTGTCAACAATTTGAAGAAAAGGCTAGGAGCTAAGAAAGGAAGATGGGCAGAAGAATTACCCTTTGTTTTATGGGCTGATAGGAAGATGGGCAAAAGAATTACCCTTTGTTTTATGGGCTGATAGGACAACAGTGAAAAGTGCAACTGGGCAAACCCCATTTTCCTTAGTATTTGGAGCAGAAGCAGTAATCCCGACAGAGATGGTAATACCTACAGCAAGATCCAACCTCCGGGATCCTGAGCCGAATCCTTAAGCCCTGTGCCAAGAATTGGATACTATTGATGAGACAAGGGATGCGGCAAAGTTGAGAATGGCAGCATACCAGTAGAGGATATCCAGAGCATACAACAAGAACCTAAGGACTAGAAGATTTCAAGCTGGAGATTGGGTATTAAGGAAGGCTTTTCAGAATACTACTAATCCTGCTGATGGAAAATTAGCTCCGAAGTGGGAACGACCTTATGAGATTGAATCGGAATCTGGGAAAGGAGCATACCGGCTTAAGAATATGGAGGGAGATATACTACCAAGATATTGGAGTTTATACACTCCCGCCTGTAGCGAACAAAAATTTGGGATTTTCCCTAATATACTTAGGGTTTATCCCCAGAATATTGAGGATTTATCTCCATGATATTTAGGGTTTATCCCCTGTGATACTAAAGTTATACATAAGTGTGAAATCAGTTATGATTAAAGCACAAAAGTTCCTAAGTATTTAACAATGACATATATAGGGGACATTCCTCTCAATGAAAAGCTTAAAAGATCAAGTTTAGACTTGGTTCACTGAGTTTCCCGGACCGGGGACATTCTCAGTGGAAAGATTGCGAAAGGATTGAAGTTCAAGGATTGAGATATCTTCAATTTTTGGTATGATCTTTCCTTTTTTGTTCTTTGAAAACCTTATCTAAATTGTCTAAGTTTTAAAACTCTGTTTGACAAAAGTTTTTGTAGGATATTTATGAGTATCCTGACCAGGATATATTCTGAGGATATTTGTTCAGAATGTTTGAAATATTACACTAAGATTGGAAATTTGAAATGATATTCAAATCAAGCAAAGCATAACAAAATTTGCAAAAATGGACAACAATGGATAAGGTCATAAAAGGTTATATTATTAACATTGCAAAAGGTTGTGCTTTTGGTTTCATCTCAAACTAAGATCCATCCACCAAAAGCACAATTAGTTTTCTACCATATTTACTTAACAATTGAAGGCTTCGTCTTGAAACTCAAGATACCTCCACCTCCAATTGTTAAACTGTTCAAAATAAAGCATACTAACTGATGACCAAGGGCTTCGTCCTGAAACTCAGGATCCCTCCAACTTTGGCCATCATATTGTCTGCATGCAGGAAAGTAAATTATTTGACAGACAGAAAATTAAAATTGTTCAGCAAACCACAAACCACCGAATTTAAAAAATGGGCTCCGGCCTCGGCATCAACATCCATCATCGCCCATTTCGCTGCTTTTAAGGGGCAGCACCCTCTTCAACCATGGCTTCATCAGCACCAGCATCCGGTCCAGCATCCTTCCCGACATCCTTCCCAGCATCACCACCAACATCCTTTGTAGCATCAGCATCAGCATCGGCCGCTTTGGTAGGTTCCGCTACTGCATGCTTCACAGCATCGCCGCCGAGATCTCTCAATTTTGCCTCCCAAGCTTCCACATTCCATGAAGGGTATTCAAGGCCCGTGGCCATGGCTTCATATGCCATTTTCAATCGGGCTTGGAGAAGAGACATGACGACAGAACCTTTAAGGCCTTCTCGATAAGAAGCCATGTCCTGTTCATGTTGAACCTGGGATGCATCATATTTGGCATGAGCTTCTTGAGCGACTTTTTGAAGAGCAGCCTGATGTTCCTGGACCATCGCCTTGTACTTATCCTTATAATGTTGTGACTTGGCAGCGGCGATGGCTACTTGGTCTGCTACAGTGGCCTCTGCTTTCTTCAGTTTGCTCTCAAGCATCTTGTTCAAACCACATGCATCCTCTTAGAGAAACACTAGGCGCTCTAGACCCTGCAGCCAAAGGAACAGGTATCAATATATGGGTATGTGTATTCAGTATATGTGTGCAGGATATAGAATGAGGACACTAACCTGATTAAGGAAGCCGGTCATGAATTTGCTGGACTCTGTAAACCGATGATTCTCAAATGGGAACACATCAGATGTAGCTGGAGAATCTACTTCCTTCCTCTTACGAGAGCTTGGACCTCGAGACTTGGATGCTGTAGAAGCTTTAGGAGCAGTAGTGGTTTTTGAACTGGTGGGCTTTGACATGACTGCTGGCTTCGGATTAGTTTCTTGTTTGACTTGCATAAGGCCGGAGTAACTGTCCAACTCATCAAGCTGGAAGCCTTCAAGATTGATAACTGGCACTGCGAAAAAGGGAGAAATACTTAACCTTTAATACTTATATACTGTGATTAGTCTAATATCTATAAATATACTTACCAAACATTTCAGAACTTGAACTTTGACTCGAACTTATGAGGGACAGGGAAAAGGTTCTCTCACTCTCAAGAAGTCGATAGATATCCTTGATCCTAAGCTCTGATTCTGCACTTGGAGGGGCTAGTTCTTTGAAATTTGCTGCACAAGAAAAAAAGATATCAGTTTAGGATACACTTTTAAGATATGTTTGGGGATATTCCTAAAACCCTACCGGAAGTCAACCATTTTACAGGCAGGTCAAAACCCTTAGCGATGGAATCCCTTTTTACGGAAAAGAACTTTCGTTGCCACTGATCTTCGTTCTTAGTGGCCTTGAGCATAAGGGGATTCTTGGAAGTGGAAAAAGGGATAAAACGGCTGTTGTCATGAGAATGAAGACGGTATGCAATGGGGAGATCTTCAACACAAAGATCAGGAACATGACGAGATTTGATTTGGTCTAACACCACTAAGACTCGCCAAACCATAGGCATGATCCGGGCGTAACTAAGGCCGGTGAGTTCGAAGAAACGGGAGATAAAGGCTGAGAAAGGGTATCGGGGTCCCAAGGAAAAAGGATAAGCTAGGAAACACACCCATTCATTTGAAGCTATATCCGATCAGACCTCTCGGTCGAAAGGACGGATGATCACCCCGGCAGGGAAGGCACCGGAATCTTTCAAAGCAGCAATGTCGGCATTGTTAAAGGAGCAAACCTCTTTTTCGGGTTCCTTGAGAAGATTTTGGCTTTCAAGGGACGGGGTTGATTCGTTTGTGCGTGATCTTGTTCGTGAGGCCATCGAGGATTTCAATTAAGAAATAGAAGAAAAAACAGAGGGGGAAGAAGAAGAAAATACTTGAAATGAGCCTGGAATGAAATGATTATGGCGTTAATGGCTTGGATAAATATAGGCTAAATATAGGGGGTGATGAGTAAATACCGCGTTGGAAGTTGCACAATGTCATTTCAACCGTCACTTCAATTCAATTGCCTCGATCTAAGAGATAAGGTTTAAAATATATCCGTTGGAATTGGTATACCAACAGATATATTTTGGGAACAATTGTTATGAGTGGTTTTCTGCTCATATATCCTGAATAATATACTGACTGTGTTATTTTTTATTGTGATCAGGATACTGGATCAGGATATTGGTAACATCCTGCCACAGTATCCTGGTAATAACTAATTAATTCACATGCATATTAACATGGTAGGCTTATAACGTTCGATTGGACCTGTTCTCCCAAAGACTCGGGCTAATCAGTTGAAATAGGGATGTTGAAGCCTGAAGAAGTGGTCTACAACGTTCACAAAGGGAATATTCGGCGTATCCCGGATTTATAGGCTAGTTTGTTAATTTCATTTTACTATAAATAGGATTGGTCGGATCAGATAGAACACACACAATTTTTTGTACACTCTTGCTCTCTACTAGCTGCAATCACTCACGAACACTTACACTTGTACTCGAATCTCATTGTAACACTTAGTTGATCCGCATCATATCCTGCACTGTATCCTGATATTTGAAGCAATAAGAAGGACATGGCAACTGCGATTATCAGCTCCCGAGGTTTTGTGTCGGCGATCTAGATTGATCAAGGGCTTTCCTCGTACATCCCGTGTCACCCATTTACCTTTTTTTCTCATTGTTTGATTGTAGATATAGCTCGGTATCTTGAGCTATATCCTGAAAACTGTTTTTATTAACAACTTAATCAGCATATTTTCCACGAATACTTCTAGCACACTACCTCACTAAACTAATTTGATCACTTAATTACTTAGGTAATTTTTGACCAAAACAACTCTGATAAAATATTTTCTAACTACAGTCCTGATGTAATTTCCGCTGCCAAAATGATAAACCTAAATACCACCGAAACTGGCCGCAGCCGCTCGTTCCCGTGTAATTAGGGGATGGGGGTTGCGACAGAAGGTGGTATCAGAGCTAAAGCCACTGATTCAGCCACAGAAGTGTTCTGCTGACACCAAAACATTATTCAATATGTTAGGAAATAAATTACGGAACTACGAGCATAATTGTACTTTATTGTTGTGTGTTATTTGACTATTTGTTAGTATACATTATGAGCGACCAATGACCTTCTGACGCCTACCGTCAGTTGTCTAGCTCACCTAGGAGCGAAGGCACCTCTTCACAGCCTGCCCTCTCAGGGTATTCAGCTGACAATGAAGATGGGATATTCGTGTTTAAGGCCCAATCTGAAGAGCCATTCCCTCCTAAAAAGAGAGGATGGTTCAGTATGGGAGCGCATGAACGTAGGAAGAGAAAAAAAAAAGTTACAACAACAGCGTGCTGTAGCAGCCGCCAAGAGAGAAACCGATGCTCACACCCAGGATATGCTCAATAGGAGTCTAGCAAATTTCCATATCCTAGCAACCACAGCTGCAGACCCTAACTGGGAGCAACTCATAGCACCCCAGCCCTTACCACTGTTTCCCACACAACCAATGGAAATTGAAAACAATCCAGAAAATCAAATCCCAATGCCTGATTTCAACCCAGATGAAATACCTAGAGTACCAGCACCCAGTCCCTTAAACCCAAACTATAACCCGTGGTTTGACGACCTTAGGGATTACCAGCAACGCTACCCAATACCAGAAGACGAACCTATGCCAAACCTTGTAGCCTATCTAGATTTGGACCCTCTAGATCCCTACTATGATAATGACCAATACATTAGGGAAATTCTAGAGAATCCTTATCCTTACCAAGAACCCATGCCCCAGTTCCCAAACCCAGTACTACCACATGCACCCCCAATGAGTGCAGAAAATGTGCAAGAACTCCGAACCTTCGGTGAGGAGATTTTAGAAGGTAGTGAAAGGATGAGGCAAATAGGAGAACGACTCGTCTGGAAGTATGACGAGCGTAATATGGAGTTTTGGATGAACCAATACCAGTGATGGTGATAGTAATAATAATAATAATAAAATAATAAGAATATATAATATGTGTGTATGTTTGAAAAAAAAAAATCTAGACAATAGCTATGGATGCCTAATAGTAGTGTAATTTCAATTTCAGTTGTACTGTAAAATATATGGATGCATAGTATAAGAAAGAGTAAGTCGCAATGTTCGACGATTTTGATCAATGTGTGTGTTGTGTAGTTGTTTGCATTAAATATTATCTTGTGATATTAATATGTGGCAAATGTTTAAAATTCAGATGGACAACGAAGTGAACCCGGAAAACCAGAATGACAATAACCCGAATAACGATAACCCGAACAATGATAATAATGGAAACCCAGTGGATAATAGTGCCATCCAACACATAGTGGCACAAGGAATAATAGATGCGATGCCATATATTATCAAAACAGTTAGGGAAGCAGATAATAAAAGTAACAATGGCAGTAAGCGACCAACTAAACCAGAACACAGCGTAAACAATGGACCCATACTTCAAGTGCCCATTCCCAAAAGAAGAAGAACCATACCTTATGGTTGTTCTTATAAAGAATTTTGGGCTTGTAAACCAATGGAATTCTTGGGCAATGAAGGGGCCGTTGCAGCTTTACGCTAGATAGAAAAGACTGAGGCTGTCTTAAAAATAAGCAAATGTGCGGAAGATGATAAGATAATGTTTGCTTCTAATCTGTTTAAGAACTCAACCTTAGAATGGTGGAACACTATCCTCCAGTCTAGGGGAAGTGACAGGGTTTACAATATGGAATGGGAGGAGTTTAAGAATATGGTGGAAAGGAAATTCTGCCCTCCCAATGAAAAGGAACAGATAGCAAATAAGTTCCTAAACCTTAGGATGACTGGAGTGGATAGTAAGGGTTATACTACGTTATTCTTTGAATATGCTAGAATAGTACCAACACTTGCATCGCCAGAACCAGTATTAATCTCCCGTTACATCTAGGGATTAATCAGTGAGATTAGGCATGTAGTCAAGGCAGCTAGACCCCAAACTATAGAAGAAGCTGTAGAACTAGCAAACACCTTGACAGATGAGTTAGTGCGTACGCGAGAAGAGGACCAGAGAAGGAACCTAGCTCAAAGGCTTACCCAAGAATTTCGTTATGGAAATTCCAACCGTGGGAAAAATGTAGGTTCTACCTCTGCACCCTACTGCAAGGCCTGCAAGAAGAAGCATTCAGGAAAATGCTCTACCTACTGCAATTTCTGCAAGATACCAGGCACAAGGAAGAAGATTGTAGGAAGAAACCAAATAATGGAATGTGTTTCAACTGTGGAGAAAAAGGTCACATCAAGCCAAACTGTCCGAAACTAGTTCCAGCCATGGCCAACAAGACTACCAAAAATGCTAGGGCATTTGTTCTGACTGCAGATGAAGCAAAGATGATCCCGGACGTGATAGCCGCTACGTTTTTAGTTAATGATGTTTTTGCTAAAGTATTATTTGACTCTGGTGCGAACCAAAGTTTTATTAATACTTCATTTTGCAAACTTCTTAATCGACCATTAACTAAACTCCCACAAGAATGTCTAGTAGAGACAACAAATGGGGAAACCATTAAGATTACCGAAATCTTGCAGGGAGCAAGAATAGAATTTTTAAATCAAAAGTTTGTTGCAAACCTTTATCCAATGAATCTGGCAGGATTCGATGTTGTATTAGAAATGGATTGGTTAATAACCAATAAAGCCAGTATTTTATGTGATCAAAAGTCAATCCAAGTAAATTCACCAAAGGGTGAAAAGATCATAATTAAAGGAGATAAGTCCTCTAGATCCACAAAATTCATCTCTGTGATGAAAACAGCAAGTTATATAAGAAAAGGGTCATTGGTGTATTTGATTTCTATAATCACTAACACTAAAGGAAAGGAACTGAAAGATATTCCAGTAGTATCTCAGTTTCCAGATGTGTTTCCAGAAGAATTACCAGGACTACCGCCAGACAGAGAAGTTGAATTCAGAATCCAACTGCTACCAGGAACAGCACCTATTGCCAAAGCACCTTACCGTTTGGCACCTGCAGAAATGCAGGAACTGAAGAAACAATTAGACAAATTGTTAGAGAAAGGATTCATACAGCCAAGTTCATCGCCATGGGGAGCACCGATTTTATTTGTTAAGAAGAAAGACGGATCAATGCGTATGTGCAATGACTACAACGAATTGAACAAGGTCACGATTAAAAATCGGTATCCATTACCAAGAATCGATGATCTGTTTGACCGACTGCAAGGAGCTCGATTTTTCTCTAAAATCAATTTACGGTCAGGATATCATCAATTAAAGGTACAGGAAGAGGACATTCCTAAGACCGCTTTCAGAACAAGGTATGGCCATTATGAATTCACTGTCATGCCATTTGGTTTAACCAATGCCCCAACCACATTTATGGACATGATAAACTGAATATGTAAGCCATATTTAGATAAATTCATAAATGTCTTTATAGATGATATTCTCATTTAGTCTAAAAGTAAAGAAGAACATGCAAAACATTTGCACGCACTTCTAAGCTTATTGAGAAAAGAAAAGCTTTATGCAAAATTTTCAAAGTGCGAGTTTTGGTTAGAACAGGTACAGTTTCTTGGACATTTAGTCAATCATGAAGGAATTCATGTGGATCCCACCAAGATCGAGGCGATTACCAAATGGAAAACCCCTGAATCACCAACCGAGGTTAGAAGTTTCTTAGGATTGGCCGGTTACTATAGAAGATTTATTCGAGATTTTTCTAGAATAGTCATTCCTTTAACTAAGCTAACCTGTAAATCTGTTAAGTTTGAATGGGGACCAAAATAAGAAGAAGCCTTTAGAATTCTTAAGCAAAGACTAACCCATGCACCCATACTAGCGTTACCAGAAGGAACTGAAGACTTTGTAGTCTATTGTGACGCTTCTAAGTTAGGTTATGGATGTGTGTTGATGCAACGTCAAAAGGTTATAGCCTATGCATCTAGACAACTTAAGAATCATGAAGAGAATTATTCAACCCATGATTTGGAATTAGGAGCCATAATTTTTGCCCTTAAGATTTGGACATTACCTTTACGGTAGTAAGTTTACCATTTTCACCGATCATAAGAGTTTAAGATATGTCTTCGGGCAAAAGGAGTTGAATATGAGACAAAGACACTGGATGGAAATTCTTAGTGATTATGATTATAATATCCAGTATCATGCAGGAAAGGCAAATGTGGTAGCTGATGCTTTAAGTCGGAAGTATCATGAAAAGCCAAAAAGAGTGCGTTCTCTTAAAATAAACCTGCAGGTAGATTTAAATGAACAGATTAGAAAAGCACAAGAATCAGTAATCAAGGATGATACTGAAAAGTTAAAAGGAATGATTAAGGAATTAGAACAAGGAACAGATGGAATTTGGAGATTCCATAAGAAAAGAATGTGGATACCTAAATTAGGAAACCTACGCCACCGTATATTAGAAGAAGCCCATAAGTCTAAATTTACGATGCATCCTGGAAATGATAAGATGTATCGGGATTTAAGAAAGAATTTTTGGTGGATAGGAATGAAAAAGGATATAGCAGCTTATGTTTCTAAGTGTTTAACCTGTTCCCAAGTCAAAGCCGAACATCAGAAACCCTCAGGTTTATTGCAACAGTTAGAAATGCTACTGTGGAATTGGGAATTGATAACAATGGATTTTGTTACCAAATTACCCAAAACAAGAAAAGGTAATGATACAATCTGGGTGATTGTAGACAGGCTAACTAAGTCAGCTCATTTCCTACCAATGAAAGAAACTTTCAGTATGTAACAATTAGCTAAGTTGTATGTAAATGAAATAGTTTCATTACATGGAATTCCTTTATCAATTGTTTCTGATAGAGATAGTCGTTTTACCTCTCATTTTTGGGCAAGTTTCCAAAAAGCAATGGGAACCAAGTTGAATCTAAGCACAACCTATCATCCTCAAACGGACGGACAAAGCGAAAGGGCAATTCAGACATGCTTAGAGCTTGAATCAGAAATGCAAAGAAAATATCCACACCTGTTCCAGTAGATCTCGAGGACGAGCTCTAAAACAAGGTGGGGAGGATATAACAACCCTCCAAAATATTTTTCGACACCACTAATATATTTAAAGTGTCCCTATATGTCCTAAAATTCATCCCATATACGAAAACGGGCCCCGAATACCTTTATTTTATTAAATTTAATTAAAAATCAAAATTTTAATGGTTGTGGCGGGCCGCGAAGACCCAACCTTGGTCTTACGCGGGCCGCGAGCACTCATCAACGAGGCAGCACCCTGAGCTGCCACGTGGCAGTGTCATGTCGAGCCTATACGTGTGACCCATCAAGGCTAGGTCCTACTCGACCTAAGTCACGGGCTGCGAAGGACCCCTCCTTCTCTTACGCGGGGCGACGAAGCTCGAATCAGTCCCTATATATAGAGGGCATCGGCTGTTCAGTCGAATTCGCTCACACACTTTCTTCTCTCTTGAATTTCTGCATAACTAAACTAATTTCCGGGCATAATACCCCCTTAAATAACGAAGTTCCGCCTCATTGTAAGTATCATAACCCCGGTTACATATTAGATATGCTGCCCGATTGATCCAAGGTTCCGTAATGGCTGTCGTGCTTCTGCCCGACGTAGTCGTTGGAATGCTGTCTCGGGGAGGGTATTACTAATGTAAATATTGGGTTACTATACTAACGCGTATGCATTTGTGTATTTAATAGATAATCACCAGGAAATCCTTAAGGAAAACCCTAAGACAGCAATGTAAGTAATCTCCTTTTTGTAAACTGTTTTTACAAAACCTCACATAATTAATAATATATTAAACAGTTATTAAGTATTTGTATTCTACAATTATCGTCGATATGTTGGGGTTTTGTATACAAAATTTGTTACTACATTGTGAGTAGTAACATGACCACAAGTCGGGTTGACAGTACCGTGGGTGGTAATTAAAGTAGATGGAAACAAATGTAATTGTGCGACCGCCCTCAATACTGTACAATGGTTTTACTTAACTTAATTAAACTGAGATTCGCTCAGCAGTATTTCCCACTGACAGAAATTTTTTAAGTGTGTTTCAGGTAACAAAATGTGAAAGCCAAATAGAAGCCAGCTGGACAGCACTGAAAGCTTTGAAAAGTGGCTATAAAGTTACCTAAAATGAAGAAATGTTTTTATTAAATAAAATAGGGATTTATCCCTATGAAAATGTGTGTACTTAAAACTTGGGATTTTCCCACTTGTTTAATATTATAAAAGTGTGGTATTTTACTCTGATAAAATATTTCCTAACTACGGTCCTGATGTAATTTCCGCTGCCAAAATGATAAATCTAAATACCACCGAAACTGGTAGCGGCCGCCCGTTCCCGGGTAATTAGGGGACGGGGGTTGCGACAATATGAGGGGGTCAAGCCATTCGCACCCCCGCCATCCAATACCATTGGGTATTGAAGGAAATCCTAGTAAGCTTAACCCAGGTCCTTGCAGGATCTATACACTGAACAAGGCAAGAACCTTACTAAACCATTCCCTTAACACCCGACCAGGTAGCCAACATACCTCTATATAGACCGTAGAGATATGAATGGTGTAAATCTTTTACTTTATATAGACAGTAAAGTAATGCCAAGACACCACGGACAAATGATAAAGAAAATTCACCTTCAACATAAGAAACTAGTTATTAAAGTCATTAATACAAACCAAATAAAAAGTGTCGAAATATTAAAAATCAAAAGTAATACATAAAAGACTTGTCTTCACCAAGTGATTTAAGAGACTTAGCCAAACATGGCCTTTGATTGACAAGAACTCTTACGATCAATCTTGGATCCCGAGACTACTACACACTCTAAAGGTGGATGATGGATGATGGTGGTGGGTGTTAGTGGAGTAGTGGTGCTGGAGTGGTGGCAAAGTGAGAGAGTAGTGGTTTGCCAAGGGATGCCTTTGAAGTGAGTCAAGCACCCCTATTTATATCCAGAACAGAAGCCCGGCCACGGCCCCATGTCCAGCGGACATGCCCTCGTGGCCATCCCTTTCTCTTCCTTCATTAATTTCATTTGTCAGCATAGGGGTCCACACGGCCCGTGTTCGCTGGGTACGGCCCCATGGGCAGAAGCGTATCTGTATTACCAAGATTTTGCAAGATTCTGCATATCTTAGCATTGACCACGCCCCGTGCTGAGCTGGGGACGCCCCTGTGGTGGGCGTAGAAGCTTCCACATCTTTGTCCTTTCTGCAGACACCTGACCACGCCCCCGTGTCCAGTGGGCACGGCCCGTTGTCAATCTTCTATTTCTTGTTTTTCCTTTTAGGGATGCCATCGAGGGGTCGGGCATGTCACGTTTATTCCTTTTCTTTGTATTTATGTTGGTTTTTGCTGCATATTTGTTACAAAGGAAGACAAAAACACACTTTTTCCAACATTAGTACTAAAAAAGGGTTAGTTTTATGTCTCATTTGATGTAATTTATATGTTGCATTTTTTCACACATCAATTTTACATCGTTATTTGCAGATTACCGCGTTCAACCATAAAGATAAGAAAAAATTACACTGTTGGTCCTTGTGGTTTATGCCAAATTTCAATATCAGGTCCTAATAGTTTATTGTTGCAAAATCAGGTATTAACGTTTTAATTTGTCACAATGTTTAGTACTAGGGCCAAACCATGTTAACTTTTTTGTTAAGTCTTACTAAATTGACTAAAATACCCTTTAATAATTAAAGTTTTTAGTCATTTTGTAAAACTTAGAAACCGCAGGGACTATATGTGTTAAATAACCAAACTTGTTAAATCAAACAAAAAGAAAGCCCCCCTTTCAGGGGGTATTCTCCGGCAAAGTCGCCAGATTCCCGGCTATATCGTATCCGTAAAAATTGTCTGTTTAACTAGTTTTTTCGTTAATGTTTATCTCCATCATAATTAAAACTAACAACTCGTTTGTGTCGCGTATAAACTGCAAATTATGTTTATCCGCTAACCCGTTTAACTTCGAAATTCCCATCATCCTCTTCATCAGTTATATCTTCAATTCGAGCATAAATATAAGTCTCTTGACCCGATGCGACCTCATTCCCACACAATTTCACAGCCAATTTCGTCTCCACAACTGATCAGAGCCGCGTCGGCATATCGAAACTCCGGCGATGCAATTCTTGTACAACATTGCAAACTGGTGCTCAAAGCCAACAATAAATGTTGCGTCAACCATAATCCCATCCAGACCAACATCTCTCTCCATCTGACCCACACCCACATAGTCATTAGTGTGTAGATCATTGCGCCCGCCAGAGTTGTTGTACGTTGCCCCCTCCACCAACCACCTCCAGGATTGCTCCCTTCGATGCTACCCTTGTTGCTACCTCATCCAAAATAATGTCATTTATTAAAGAAAAGTCAAACATAGGTCAATTAATCATAAATAGGTCAAATATGATAAATCATATGACGTACAATAGGTCAAACTTGATCAATAATATAACATTAGGCCAAAAATGGTTACATAAGGTCAAACATAAAAAACATGGTCACATTGCTCACATTAGTCAAACATGATGATGAATCATGGCACATTACATCGACTGTGGCATTGTATCCATTTCCTAATGGATCACTGTTTATCAATTTGAACAAATATTCAAACACCACAATATTTAGATAATATCTCCTACATACACAACACACACATGCATACCAATTTGACTAAATATCCAAATGTATTCAAATTCAATTCCTAACAAACACTACAATATCTCATACAAGCTTAACACGAAACACTACAATATCTCACACATTGGTTGGGACGACTGAACACATGATGGTGGATGTTCTGTGCTATAGTGGCCGTGATGCGTATGCTTTTTGTACGCCTAAATGGTTAATATTTATATGTTTTAGCATTGAATTTGTATCGAGACATGTTACTTTGATGCATTTTTACATGTAGGGTAGCGGTGGAAGATTGCATGATGATTCCGGATCATAAACCTATCACATGGAGCTTTACACACATCAAAGGAACTCAAGGAAAGTGACATAGGCTTGTTTGGAACGCCCCAGCGTACACTTCAACATTGAACCAGTGTTTGACAGTGAAGCATGGGCGTTTTGGTTTCTGCCCGGCGTTCCATACTCCCAAACCCGGCGTTCCATACTCCGGGTGCAGATACAAAACGGTTTTGTTCAGTTTTGGACAAAAATAAAGTGGTTTTCTCGGGATTTTTCATTTATTCTTCACCATTGGAGACTAGGAGACATCAAGGGACAAGGAATACTCATTCACAAGGTGTTCTAACATCAAGATTGCTCCAATTGCTACCGAAATCGCAACATTTCTTCATCAAGCATGATTATGTGTGGCTAAAACCCTTGTGATCACAACCAAGGACTAGGGTTTGTATGCCATTTAGTTCAATTTGAGTTGTTTATCTATGTTGGACATGAATTCATGGTGTTTATTAGAGATCTATGACATTTGCTAAGTTTTTATATGTTATTTCATGTATTGATTGTTCTTAGACGTAGTTTTCTTGAGTCACATCATGTATTTTGAGTTAATTGGTGTTTAAACCTTGAATGTCAAGATATATGATTGAAGGTTATGGTAACATGTTTATATAACTGATGTGATCATTTTGTGATAGCCTAATTACATCGGTGTTCAATCGTTGTAAGCTTAGATACACAAGTATAGGTCTTTCAATACTCAATTCACATATGATGTCACAAGATTATGTCTATATAATCTACCAAACCAGATTCATAAACTTAAATTACTAATTGTGCTATCAAACTTGATACTTGGTTTTACTCATTGTTTACTCTATTGAATTTACAACTTTAGTTAATTCTAATTTCTCAAATCAAAACACAAATCCAATTTTAAGTTTTTACCATGTTTTGCAATCGATTGAGATCTTACACCAACCACTAGCTCTTCATGGTTCGACCCCCTATTTGCCACTACTAATTTGGGTACTTAGGAGCATTTAATCTTTTATCTTTGATCGGTACTTCGACGTCGATCAAGCCGGTTTGGCAGCAAAACACAAGCAATGGAGATAGATTAAAGGTTGAAGCACGCCAAAAGGAAACGCACCATCAATAACTAGCGACGAGGGCTCGACCCAGCTGTGATTGGTGGTCGGTGTCCATAATGTAAACATCCAGATACTTTAAATTATTTTCGGTTGTACCCGCTTCTTGCTAGCCCACTTTTATTATTAATATTAAATAAACTCTCACATTTAGAAAAAATTTAAAAAAAATAGAAGCCCATCGGTAAACAATAAATCCGTCATAATAACAATAATGTCGCAAAAACATCTCAAAATCAATCCATAACACATTTGTGATGCGTGTGAAGTGTCGTAGGTTTTTAATGTATATTTTAAGCCCTTTTACACTTTTTAGCCAAGTTTTAAATTTATAAAACACGATATTTACTAACACTAAAAACACATATGGGCAAGTGCACCCATCGTGAGCGTAGTATAGTGTTGGTAAGATACCGAGGTCGTCCAAGGACACAAGAGCTTTTAGTACTGGTTTATCCTCAACATTTAATCAAATCAAAAGTTAGAAAAAAGGTTTTTTAAACTAGAAAAATAAAATTAACTAAAATGCTGGAAAATAAAATAAAATAAAGATAGATAGACAAGATGAATCACTTGGATCCGACTCGTGTGTAGTGTAACCTTTGATTATTTCCGCACTTTTGCACTTTTTAAGAGATTATCTTAGTTATTGTAGTAGGCCCCTCTTTTGAAGGTGACGTTACCCTCAACCCAGTAGTTTGAGTCCGCAAGGATACAATCCTAAAGGGTCGGATTATTAAAAGATAATTAATTAAGTTATTAATGCATAATGTGGTAGGCCCCTCTTTTGAAGGTGACGTTACCCTCGGCTAAGTAGTCTGAGTCAGCAGGGATACAGTCCTAAGTAGCCGGGTTAAAGTATTAAAAGTAGTTTACATATGAGGGGATCAAAGAGTTTGGACCCCCGCCATCCAATACCAGTGGGTATTGAAGGAGGTCCTACTAAATTTGACCCAGGTCCTTGCAGGATCTATACACTGAACAAGGCAAGACTCTTACCAAATCGTTCCCTTAACCCCCGACCGGGTAGCCAACATATCTCCATATAGACCGTGGAGATATGAATGGTGAAAATCTTTTATTTTATATAGACAGTAAAATAATGCCAAGACACCACGGACAAACGATAAGGAAGAATCACCTTCAACAAAAGAAACTAGTTATTAAAGTCATTAATACATACCCAAATAAAAAGTAATACACTAAACACTTGTCTTCACCAAGTGATGTAAGAAACTTAGGCAAACATGGCCTTTGATTGTCAAGAACTCTTACGATCAATCTTGGATCCCGAGACGACTCACACACTCTATGATGGATGATGGTGGTGGATGATGGTGTTGTGATGGTGGAGTGTGGGTGAAGTGTGAGACAGGTGGTGTGCCAAGGGATGGTTTGCAAATGAGCCAAGCACCCCTATTTATAGCCTGAACAGCAGCTCGGGCACGGCCCTGTGTCCATTGGGCACGGCCCCGTGTCCATCCTCCTTCTCTTTCTTCATTAATTGCAGTTTGTCTGCATTAGTTGACCACGCCCCCGTGTCCGCTGGGCACGACCCCGTGTGCAGAAGCGTATATGTACTATCAAGATTTCCTCAGATTCTGTGAATCTTAGAGTTGACCACGGCCCCGTGTCCGCTGGGCACGCCCCCGTGGTGGGTGATAGAAGCTTCTACAGCTTTGTCTTTTCTGCAGACACTTGGGCACGCCCCCGTGCTCACTGAGCACGGGGCATGTTCAGCCTTCTGTTTTCTTGTTTTGCTTGGGAAGATGCTGTCGGGGGGTCGGGCATGCCACGTTTATCCCTTTTCTTGTATTTTTGTTAGATTTAGCTGCCTTTTTGCTTCTTTTGTTCATTTGAGCTCATTTAATCCTGAAAATACAAAAGGAAGACAAAAACACACTTTTTCCAACATTAGTACTAAAAAGGGTTAGTTTTGTGCCTCATTTGATGTAATTTATATGTTGCATTTTGCACACATCAAATACCCCCACACTTGAATCTTTGATTGTCCTCAAGCAAAACTCTTTATAATGTGGCTTTACACTCCCAAATGGAATGGGTAGAAGAGAAGGTTTTGGGCTAGTCATAGAGTGTCGGGATTTCCAAGATTCTTTATTAAGTTTTATTTTTATTTATTTACAATCCTGTTCGTCATGATTTATTTAAAACATTACATAAGATAAATTACTTATTAGGGCATAACATGCCTTTTTAAAATTCCATTTATATACAAGTTCACATACCTCACGGGGGATCACTCAACACTCGGCCGAATATGTATTTTTGTGAAACACTCGAGAGCGGCATGGAATTTACTTCTACCATAAGCTTGCCAAACAATCAATCCTCCTCCGTTTTAACTATATACCTTTGTAAATATCAAGAGGACTTTTTGGGTGAAGGGTTAGGCTTGGGTTAAAGGTAGGTGGTTGGGTTAGTGGTTAGTAGAAAAGGGCGAAAAGGTGTAAAAAGCGTCGGTTTTTGCAAAACATATTGTTTTTGTGACTTTTTATTCCAATGAAGCATTATTCAAACAAGCTTTCTTTTTGTGAGCTTTGTTTGTTTATTGCAAACTTCATTTTTTTAAGGAATGAAAAGCAAACGGCGCATACGCGCTAACTCCTCCTCGAGAGTATGAACGAGCTGCAACAAATAGCCAATCTGTTGCTCCATCGTGAGAAATCGAATACCGAAATCCGGGTAAGGAAAAAGTGGAGCAGCAAACTGTGATGGATCAGTACCAGGTGGAGGACGCGGGATCCTCTCAAGCTCAGCGACTCGACAACTCAGCATATCCTGCTGTAACTACAGTGACAAAAGTATATCATCCGTCGTGTATCCAACGTGAAAGGGATGGTGTGGATCCGTAACGGGCATGACGTTGGGCGAAGACCACATAAATGGCTCGCCCGTGGGTGCAGAAGAAGAAGCAGCATGTGGAAACTATGGCATGAACTGATCAGCTCCAAGCACAAAAGGTATGTGAGTGTGCGGCTGACTCGAAGGTCCTTCCCCTGGACGGGGAGGAGGAATGTCCTGAAGAAATGTGATGGGTAAATCTGCACGGTGCGCATCTGACAAGTGTGGGTGAAACTGTGTGACATCAACGGGTTCCTGAACAGGTGCAAATGGGGGAGTAACTGATATGTCAAAAGGAGGATAGTCGTCGTCATCCTCAATCCACCCATTACGGGTGTGAGCATATCTAGGGTCCACATGGGTAGCAAATGGTGCACGGTCAACAGACACAGGGATTGGGTCAGGAAGAGGCGGTGCAACAACGGATACATCAACAGGGATAGGGTCGTGCACAGGTGGTAGGTTGTGAGCAAGAACGGGCTCAGGTGCAATCTCCAGCTCTGGGTCTGCTGGAGCAAGCTCATGATCAGCAGGTATATTAGGGAGCTGATCATCGGGAAAAACAGGTGCCTCAACAGGCTGCTCCTCAGGGATAAACTCCATCTCATGGTCTGGATCAAAACCGTGTGGGAAGTCAGGGACGAACCCAAAACCCAGCTGCGGAACGGGCGCTGCAGACATAGCAGTGTCGGAATCAGTGTCTGTGGGATAACGCTGTAATCCCAGTGCATGAAGAGTAGAAGACGACACGGACTCAAACGTATCGGGACCAGACAGTTCAGATAAAACAGGAACCTCGACAGGTGGCAAAACAATGGCATCGGCAACAGGAATCTCGTCAAGAGGAATAGCAACATCGTTATCAATTGGAGCCCCGCCATCCTGGTCATCCTCAGGGGGACCCTCGATGAAGAGATCGACGTCATCGTCCGACACATCGTCGAGAGGTAGATCCTCAACAGGAAAAGCAGCAAGAGGAATAGGTGCAGGGATCTGAGCAAGAGGTAGATCCCCGTCAAGAAAACCATCAGCTAAAGGTAAATCATCTCCGAAATTCGGTAAGGCGAAGGGCTGAAAGTCATCGTCGTCACTGCTCGTAGTTTCTGAAGTGATAACCTCATCCTCTAGAAGGATCTCGTCGTCTGATACTATGGCTATCGGGTCTATAGTGTCTGACACTTCACTCTTAGAGGAAGATGACATGATGTCTGTGACAAAACAATCACACATATGCACATATATCAATGATCATCAGATAAGCATGTAAGTAATAACAATGTAAGCATGTATGCATCCTAGTCTTCCCAAGACTATCCTACCCAGCCTCTCAGACTGAACTACCTAGTCTCTCAGACTAGACCTCCCAGTTTCCCAAACTGAACTACCCAGCCTCTCAGGCTAAACCTCCCAGTCTCTCAGACTGAACTACCCAGCCTCTCAGGCTAACTCCCAAGTCTCTCAGACTAAATTACCCAGCTAGTCTCTCAGACTAACTCCCCAGTCACTCAGACTGACTCCCCAGTCTCTCAGACTGAAATATAAATGAATTCTTTTAAAATGAATTTCGTGTCTTTTATTTGTAAAAATACTCGTTTCCTGGATCTGGACATTTTGTGTATGCAATGAAAAGGTTTTCGTGAGAGCCCTAATGATCGTAGTCTAGACTCGAGAAGAATCCTAGTTCGCTACGATCGAAGCTCTGATACCAAGTTGTCACACCCTGACTTTTGCGGAAGCGTGGTTATTTGGTGTGACTTCTTAATACCATAGCATTCAATCATAACAATGCTATATGATAAAACCATAAGATATTTATCCATTAATTAAGTTTAGAAATACCATAACAAACTTGTCTTGAAAACATCGATACCAAATTGAGTTACAAACCATGACATGTTTAACTGAGTTCATAAAGACTCCACAAAAGACTTTAAATAAAACTGGGTTTAGAGACGTGCATCCCGTCCAGGAATAGGATACACCCCCTAAACTTGACAACCATGGATAACATCTTTTATTAAAACGCAGCTTGAAGACACATGCATACCCTTGCCAGATCCACTAGTTCCCTGAAATACATGTAGTTTAAAAATATCAACAAAAAGTTGAGCGAGTTCATGTGTATGTGAGTATGTATAAACCTTTGAAGTATGTCTTGTATATATAAATGTCCCTGGTATGTAGTAATAAGGAAAAAGAGATCACCAATGGGTTGCAAAGCCAATGGTATGTGTGAAATGGTGCAGGAAAACTCAAACCTAGCAAATTTGTACCGGGCTTCCGGCTGGAAGACATAGTCACCACTATGGGCCGCCCCAGCCTCATGGGTGTGGGCTTGCTACACCCAAATAGATCTATCACTCATGTCCCTCGGTCCTACGGCGAGGATTAATAGCCTTAAGTGTTGTACCCACCCTTCACATGATCTAGTAGTAAACCCTCCTTAAGCTAATCATACCATGTATAAAATGTCTGTAATAATTGTAACATGTATTTCACCCCCGAAGTATAAAACTGAAAATAGTTAAGAGAAAAGGGGGACATGAACTCACAGTATTGCGTCCTCAGCTCGTAACTCAAACTCTGTCAGCAAACACGACTACCTACAATGTACTAACGTCTATTAGACGGACGGGCCGTGCCTTTGCTTAGTATTAATGTTTTGAGTTACGTTTCTTATATTATTCCAGGTTATAATTACTTGTCAAAATAATTAATATTTCAACTTAAATTATATTGGTTTAGGAATAATTGTTTAAACAATATTTCTGTATTAATACTTCTCAAATATTTAACTTCGTATTTCCTTCCCAAGGATGGGGTATTTTATACATGTATTTGTATTATCGTATTTGTAATTTCCGAAATAATATATTTCTAAGTCTTACTTTAGAAAATATATTTGTAAACTCATTTTGTCCCAAAAATAACGTATTGCCTAGAAAATATATATTTTTCCCAAAAATCATATACCTTCTAACTATACTAGGAAAATATATTTTTATTTCCCAAAAATAATATATTTCTCCTTGTCCAAAAATAATATATACCAAAAATATATAAGTAACGGTATTGTTTTTGGATAATAAATTTCACGGTACTTTGTTAAGTTTTATAATATAACCATTTCACCGAGTATGCAAATAATCACACAAGTGTCTTAATATGTATATATATTCTAAATATATATGTTTACCAATTTTTATTTATAAACACAACCTTCAATATTTGTATTTTTGTTACAAAAATTATGGCAAAGTTTATATCGAAGACTTATGATCAAAATATACTTGTAAATACTTGTTAGAAAATATTTTTCTAAGTGTTTATATTTTTAGAAAATTTCGCCATAGTTTCCCCTAAAAATACAGGTGTCCATGCTATTAAAGCATATCATTTTCTTTTTAAAAATCAACCCGACAATCAATAATCAAACTACACTTCCCAAGTGCAAAAATTATACAATATATATAACATGAACATGAACTTACACAAAAACTCGTAGTAACTTGGTAACATGTTTAGTAGACTTAGTTACCCCTTAAAGTGTGTTTATTTCTTAACAAACTTCCTTCTTGAAAATTTTAGATGTTTACAACTTGTAAACATATTCTACAAAAATTATATAAAGTGTTCTTACACTTATTTTGTCACCAAAGCAATGTACATTTATGTAAGAATCAAGTTTTTACAAAAAATCATATTTTGAACTTGGTTTTCTTGGAAAATTATTCATAAATCTTAGCTTCACAAAATTACTAGCTCACTTTATTTATCATTTTCCAAGAAATAATTTTATTTTCAAGTTCATGTTCATAAGTGAGGATGATCTTCTTATGTCGCCACATAATCATCCTTTAACTTGCTAAATCATGTGTTTAATCACAATTTAGCAAGGTCCTTATGATGATCAACATCATGATTTCAAGTAAATAACAATCAAGTGCCATGCATGTATTTAAACAACATTAATCCAACAAGATTTCATCACTTTTAAGCTTCATGTTCATGATTCTTGTTTAAGTCTTTTAGTGTTCTTGTGATTTATAATAATGTACATCTTTTTAACCAACAAAATGAGAAGTAAAAATTAGTAGCAAGAAGCTTACAACTAGCTCAAAGGGTAGGGAAGATCACTAGAGAAAAGATGATGAAGATGGTGTGTGAAAGCAATGGATGAAGGTTCTTCAAGTTCTTCAAGCACCAAGCTCCATGAATCACCTTCTTGCCCTTGAAATAAGCTTGAAAATGGATGGATGGTGGTGGCAAGGTGGTGGTGGCCGCACAAACAAGAGCCGAGAGGGAGAGAGAGAGTTTGCGGGAGATGGTGTGAAGATTGTGAAGTGTAAGAATGATATGATGAAGATCACAAGAACCATACTTATAATCTCTTACTCAATAATCTGGCAACCAAATCAAGCAACAAACTAAATAAAATATGAAATAAAATCTTGAGTGGGGTGTGGGTCCACGGTGACCGTAAATGGTGAGGGGGGGGGGAGTTAATTGTAAATTTTGATGGTAAGTTGGTAAATGGTTAGGAGGTTAAGTGTAAAAATCTAGTGTTATATGTGTATGACATATTTTATAGTGTGTTGGGGTATTCGGGGACCATAACTAGTTCAAAAATAATAAAACAATGTTTCTAGCAAAATTTTGGTGTTCCGGGTAATGTCCGGTTGTTCGGTTAGATACCGGTTCGTTAAAGTGCTAAGTTGTACCGTATAGTGTCTTTTTTGTAACTTTTTGTGACACTATTAATTCCCGACACTTAGGAAAGCATTCATGACCATTTAGTCAATTTTCTGCAATATACTAGTATGTTAAAAAGCTGAATTTTGCTGAAAAATGCAGAATTCTGCACTTAAAGTTAGTTTTGGCACTTTCCGGCACTTAAACTATCACCTAGTGACGCAGTTTTATGGTCCTTACTTCCCTACACACCATACTAGTGTAGTACCTTGTCCCTGGCCCATACTGAGTCTCAAAACACTGTCTGTCTAGGTACTGAACCCTGTCAGCATATTCCCGTTCTATCCGTTCTATCCGTTAACTGTGCTAACTGTGCTTTGTGCATCATGTATGTCAATAAAGTTTGTCTGTGATAATGATGTGACATTATGTAATATGTGATGCACATGTAAGTATGACGCAGTAATCAGAAAACAATTAAGTAATTCAGCACAGTCATTAAGCACTTAATTATAATTAATTAATTGTACGGATACCTGGTTTCATGAGGGTTGTCACATTCTCCCCCCGTTAAGAAAATTTTGTCCCGAAATTTAAGTTCTGCTTCTAGTTGCAGGGGTCTTAGGGAACAAATGTGGGTATTTTTCCTTCATACGCTCCTCACGCTCCCAAGTGAATTCTAGGCCATGTCGCGCATTCCAACGAACCTTGACGAGTTTGACACTACTCCGTCGCGTCTTGTTAACCTTCCAATCAGTAACCTCAACAGGTTCTTCCACAAAGTGGAGTGTGTCGTCAATGTGAACTTCGTCGGCAGGTATGACAACTGTTTCTTGAGTTGGACTCTTTTTCAGGTTAGATACATGAAATGTATCATGAACACCATTCAGTTCTGCGGGTAGATCCAACTTGTAAGCTACAAGACCAATCCTTTCCAGGATTTTAAATGGTCCAATGTATCTTGGGTTCAGCTTCCCACGCTTCCCGAAGCGTGCTACACCCTTCCAGGGTGAAACCTTTAACAAAACCATATCTCCTACCTCAAATTCCAGATGTTTCCTTCTTCGGTCCGCGTAACTCTTTTGTCGATCACGAGCCGCCTTTATGCGCTCTCGGATCTGTGTAATCTTATCAGTAGTCTCTTGAACCAATTCCGGACCCACAAGCTCCTATCCTCCACGTCTGCCCAGCATAGCGGTGATCGACACTTGCGTCCATAAAGGGCTTCAAATGGTGCAGTTTGGATACTCGCATGGTAGCTGTTGTTGTATGAGAATTCTACCAAGGGTAAGTGAGCATCCCAACTACCGCCCAAATCCATCACGCAAGCTTGTAACATATCTTCCAATGTTTGTATCATTCGCTCGCTCTGGCCATCTGTCTGCGGATGGAATGCAGTACTCAGATTCAACTGAGAACCAAAGGCTTCTTGGAAGGATTGCCAAATCCTTGACACGAATCTTCCATCTCTATCAGAAATAATTGAGAGAGGCACTCCATGTCGTGCAACAATCTCTCTCAGGTATAGCTCAGCAAGCTTGCTTGTATTATCCTTCTCCTTGATTGGCAAAAAGTGTGCAGATTTGGTTAGACGGTCTACGATTACCCAAATCGTATCGTGACCTCTGGGTGTTCTTGGCAATTTCATTATGAAGTCCATTGAAATCTGCTCCCATTTCCACATGGGTATTTCGGGTTGCTGCAGAAGACCTGAAGGCTTCTGGTATTCGGCTTTCACCTTGGCGCAAGTCAAACATTTGCCAACATATGTTGCAACATCGCCCTTTAATCTCGGCCACCAATAGAAATCCTTTAAATCCTGGTACATTTTATCCAATCCTGGATGGATCGAGTACCGTGACTTGTGAGACTCATCAAAAATAACGTCTCTCACACCACCAAAGAAAGGAACCCAAATTCTTCCCAAGAAACACAATGTTCCATTCTCCTTCGGAACCAATTGCTTCTCCATCCCCCGGAGATATTCATTCTCAAGATTCTCCCTTTTAAGAGCTTCCCTCTGCGCAGCACGAATGCGCAATGTGAGGTCTGTCTGAACAATCATTTCCAAATCCCTAACCCTTATGGGCTTAATCCTTTCTTTCCGACTTAAGGCATCGGCGACTACATTCGCCTTCCCTAGGTGATACTTGATCTCACAATCATAGTCATTTAACAACTCTACCCATCGTCTTTGTCTCAGGTTAAGCTCTTTTTGATCAAAAATATGCTGTAAGCTCTTGTGATCAGTAAAGATGGTGCATCGCGTGCCGTACAAGTAATGTCGCAAGATCTTTAATGCAAACACCATTGCGCCTAACTTCAAGTCATGTGTGGTGTAGTTCTTCTCGTGAACCTTCAGCTGACGCGAAGCATAAGCTATAACTTTTTGTCGCTGCATCAGCACGCAGCCTACACCTTGACGCGAGGCATCGCAATATACCACGAAGTCGTCAGTACCTTCGAGTAGGGATAAGATAGGTGCGTGAAAAGCTTGTTTTTCAACAGCTGAAATGCTTCTTCTTTCTTGTTTCCCCATTCGTACTTCTTGTCTTTCTGTGTGAGGGAGGTCAATGGTTGAGCGATTTTTGAGAAATCCTCAATAAATCTGCGATAATAACCTGCCAAACCTAGAAACTGTCGAATCTCAGTTGGCGTCTTTGGAGTCTCCCAATTCTTGATTGCCTCGATCTTTGTAGGATCCACATGGATTCCATTTCCATTAACCACGTGACCAAGGAACTGAACCTCGCGTAACCAGAACTCGCACTTTGAGAACTTCGCGTACAACTTCTCTTTCTTAAGTAGCTCTAAGATGGCTCTTAGATGTTGCTCATGTTCTTCCTTCGTCTTTGAGTAGATCAAAATGTCATCAATAAAGACGATCACAAACTTATCGAGATACGGCTTACACACTCTGTTCATCAAATCCATGAATACAGCTGGCGTGTATGTCAGACCAAACGGCATAACCAGGAACTCGTAATGTCCATATCGAGTTCTGAAGGCAGTCTTTGGTAGGCTTTCCTCTTGTATACGCAACTGGTGATAACCTGATCGAAGATCGATCTTGGAGTAACAACTCGAACCTTGTAGTTGATCGAACAGGTCATCTATCCTTGGCAAAGGATATATATTCTTGATAGTTAACTTGTTTAGCTCACGGTAGTCGATGCACATGCGAAAACTACCGTCCTTCTTCTTGACAAACAGCACTGGAGCTCCCCAAGGCGAGAAGCTTGGCCTGATAAATCCTTTATCCAATAGTTCCTGAAGTTGCGTCGACAGTTCTTGCATCTCGGAGGGCGCAAGTCGATAAGGTGCCTTAGCCACAGGCGCAGCACCTGGAACTAAGTCTATGTGGAACTCGACTTGTCGCTGCGGTGGAAATCCTGGCAAGTCTTCAGGAAAGACTTCAGGATATTCCTTCACGACTGGAATGTCTTCTATCTTTGGCTCAGCGGCTTCTTTATCCACAATGTGTGCCAAGAAGGCAACACATCCTTTCTGCGAACACTTTCGAGCCTTCAAACAACTGATGATTCTTAGGGGTGCATCGCGCTTCTCTCCATGTACCACAATTGTTTCTCCATTTGTCACCGGAATGCGAATGACCTTCTCATGGAATACAATCTTCGCTCGGTTGCTTGACAACCAATCCATCCCTACTACCACGTCGAAGCTTCCCAACTCGACTGGCAGCAGATCAAGCGTAAACTCGTGCTCTCCCAGCTCTATTACGCATCCTCTGATGACTTCATTCGTTTCAACTAGCTTTCCATTAGCCAGTTCAATTGAGTACGGAATGTCTAACTTACTAGCAGTTAACCCAAGCATACTTTTAAATTCTAGCGATACAAAACTATAGTCGGCACCAGTGTCAAATAGAACAGATGCAAAGCATTGATTAATAGGGAACGTACCAGTAACCACATTAGGATCTTGGCGTGCCTCCCTCGCACCGATATTGAAAACTCTTCCTTGTGCTTGATTGAGTTTCGGGCATTCCCGCTTAAAGTGCCCCATGTCTCCACAATTGAAACACCCTGGTCCTCGACCATTCCCATTACCATTACCGCCTCGATCGATGTTCGCTCCCCGGTTACCAGCTTGATTCCCAGCATTTCCACGATTTCCATTTCCGCCATTTCCTCCCTGTTGGCGGTTTCCATTCCTACCTCCATAAACCCCTTTGATTACCACGACCAACACCAGTACCAGCCCAGCATGTTTCTTTTGAGTGGCCAGTCTTCCCACAAGACTCACATTTCCTGAATCTGCACTGGCCGAGGTGATGATATTGGCATACATCACATTTGGGCAGAGCGCCCATGTACCCTCTTCCTTTCTTTTCGGCACCAGTTCTGGCCCTGGCTGGTGCGCTTCCCTCTTCTTTCTTGCTGACACTGCTGGTACCCTTTTTGAAGTTTGAGAACTTCCTCTTGTTCTCACTCGATGATTCAACGTGTGTTTCCTTCTTTTTCGGGTCAGGGATTGAAAACTTGTTTAACCGAATAGCTTCTTCATTCAGTGACACGCTCAGATCGATAGCTTCAGTAATTGTCGGCGGCTTGGAGGTTGTTACCAAACTCATGATCTGAGGCGCCAACCCCCAGATGAAACGCTCAACGTGCTTAAATTCCAGTGTAACCATGTATGGTACCACATGAGATAGATCATGGAATCTTTGCACATACTCGGCGATCTTCGGGCCGTCCATCTTGAGGTTCCAGAATTTGGTTTCTAATTTATGGATCTCAGCCCTGGAGCAGTATTTCTTTCACATGAGCTCCTTCAGCTCGTTCCAAGTCAACGCGTAATCCGTTGCCTCCCCCAGAGTTTGGACTTGGAGATTCCACCACGAAAGTGCTCCATCTATGAACAGACCGGAGATGTAGGTAACTTGCTAATCTGGTGCGCATTTGCTCATCCTTAACACCGAATCGGTCTTCTCTGCCCATCGAACAAAACCCACACCACCCCAGGTGCCGTCAAAGTTCAGCGGTTTACAGTCTAAAAACTGCTTAAAGGTACAGCCTGTACAAGTAACGTCATTCACAGAAAGCATTAACAACCGCACATGGAATATCCAATTGTAACGTAATGTGTCTCAAGTGACTTAAACATTACCATGGGGTGGGTTGTTCCTGGAGGAACCCCCCTAGTCTCGGCGTGTAAGGCCTCGTAATCTGCTATTGCTCGGGAGATCCTTTCCTGGAGTTCGGCCTCAGTAGTGGGTAATTGGGTATCTCTTCGTGGAGGCATCTTCTATAAGAAGATTGTATAGGTCAGGTCGTATGCATATAAGTATGTAGTACACGTATGTAATAACATCCATTAACACAAGTAAATACATAACATCCCATGTTATAACACAAACAAATAAATCAACAATGCATGTAATGAGAATGCTGCGATTGAGCTTTTCATATATTAAGACCACAAGTACAGTTTTACAATTGTATCATACATCAAAATGGGACTAAGGGGTCACGTCTCCCCTGTCCAAACCGTCTAACAACTACAGTAATCAAAAGTCAAAAGTGTGGTCTCCAAAAGTCTTCACAATCATGGCTCAATAGTTGTATTCTCACCAAAAGTAGCCTATCTGCAGGAGACCAAAAACCTCTACGCTGATGGGGGAGGAGGAGGAGGTGGAGCAATGAAAAGCAAACGGCGCATACGCGCTAACTCCTCCTCGAGAGTATAAACGAGCTGCAACAAACAGCCAATCTGCTGCTCCATCATGAGAAATCGAATACCGAAATCTGGGTAAGGAAAAAGTGGAGCAGCAAACTGTGATGGATCAGTACCAGGTGGAGGACGCGGGATCCTCTCAAACTCAGCGACTCGACGACTCAGCATATACTGCTGTAACTGCAGTGACAAAAGTATATCATATGTCGTGTATCCAACGTGAAAGGGATGGTATGGATCCATAACGGGCATGACGTTGGGCGAAGACCACATAAATGGCTCGCCCGTGGGTGCAGATGAAGAAGAAGCGTGTGGAAACTGTGGCATGAACTGATCAGCTCCTGACACAAAAGGTATGTGAGAGTGTGGCTGACTCGAAGGTCCTTCCCCTGGACGGGGAGGAGGAATGTCCTGAAGAAATGTGATGGGTAAATCTGCGCGGTGCGCATCTGACAAGTGTGGGTGAAACTGTGTGACATCAACGGGTGCCTGAACAGGTGCAAATGGGGGAGTAACTGGTCTATCAAAAGGAGGATAGTTATCGGCATCCTCAATCCACCCATTACGGGTGTGAGCATATCTAGGGTCCACATGGGTAGCAAATGGTGCACGGTCAACAAACACAGGGATTGGGTCAGGAAGAGGTGGTGCAACAACGGGTACATCAACAGGGATAGGGCCGTGCACAGGTGGTAGGTCGTGAGCAAGAACGGGCTCATGTGCAATCTCCGGCTCTGGGTCAGCTGGAGCAAGCTCATGATCAGTAGGTATATCAACGAGCTGATCATCGGGAAAAACAGTTGCCTCAACAGGCTGCTCCTTAGGGATAAACTCCATCTCATGGTCTGGATCAAAACCGTGTGGGAAGTCAGGGACGAACCCAAAACCTAGCTGCGGAATGGGCACTGCAGACATAGCAGTGTCGGAATCAGTGTCTGTGGGATAACGCTGTAATCCCAGTGCATGAAGAGTAGAAGACGACATGGACTCAAACGAATCGGGACCAGACGGGTCAGATAAAACAGAAACCTCGACAGGTGGCAAAACAATGGCATCGGCAACAGGAATCTCGTCAAGAGGAATAGCAACATCGTTATCAATCGGAGCCCCGCCATCCTGGTCATCCTCAGGGGGACCCTCGATAAAGAGATCGACGTCATCGTCCGACATATCGTCTAGAGGTAGATCCTCAACAGGAAAAGAAGCAAGAGGAATAGGTGCAGGGATCTGAGCAAGAGGTAGATCCCCGTCAAGAAAACCATCAGCTAAAGGCAAATCATCTCCGAAATCTAGTAAGGCGAAGGGCTGAAAGTCATCGTCGTCACCACTCGTAGTATCTGAAGTGAAAACCTCGTCCTCTGGAAGGATCTCGTCGTCTGATACTATGGCTACCGGGTCTATAATGTCTGACACTCCACTCTCAGAGGAAGATGACATGATGTCTGTGACAAAACAATCACACATATGCACATATATCAATGATCATCAGATAAGCATATAAGTAATAACAATGTAAGCATGTATGCAACCTAGTATTCCCAAGACTATCCCACCCAGCCTCTCAGACTGAACTACCTAGTCTCTCAGACTAGACCTCCCGGTTTCCCAAACTGAACTACCCAGCCTCTCAGGGTAAACCTCCCAGTCTCTCAGACTGAACTACCCAGCCTCTCAGGCTAACTCCCCAGTCTCTTAGACTGAAATATAAATGAATTCTTTTAAAATGAGTTTCGTGTCTTTTATTTGTAAAAATATTCGTTTCCTAGATCTGGACATTTTGTGTATGCAATGAAAACGTTTTTGTGAGAGCCCTAATGATCGTAGTCTAGACTCGAGAAGAATCCTAGTTCGCTACGATCGAAGCTCTGATACCAAGCTGTCACACCCTGACTTTTGCGGAAGCGTGGTTATTTAGTGTGACTTCTTAATACCATAGCATTCAATCATAACAATGCTATATGATAAAACCAAAAGATATTTATCCATTAATTAAGTTTAGAAATACCATAACAAACTTGTCTTGAATACATCGATACCAAATTGAGTTACAAACCATGACATGTTTAACTGAGTTCATAAAGACTCCACAAAAGACTTTAAATAAAACTGGGTTTAGAGACGTGCATCCCGTCCAGGAATAGGATACACCCCCTAAACTTGACAACCATGGATAACATCTTTTATTAAAACGCAGCTTGAAGACACATGCATACCCTTGCCAGATCCACTAGTTCCCTGAAATACATGTAGTTTAAAAATATCAACAAAAAGTTGAGCGAGTTCATGTGTATGTGAGTATGTATAAACCTTTGAAGCATGTCTGGTATATATAAATGTCCCTGGTATGTAGCAATAAGGAAAAAGAGATCACCAATGGGTTGCAAAGCCAATGGTATGTGTGAAATGGTGCAGGAAAACTCAAACCTAGCAAATTTGTACCGGGCTTACGGCTGGAAGACATAGTCACCACTATGGACCGCCCCGGCCTCATGGGTGTGGGCTCGCTACACCCAAATAGATCTATCATTCATCTCCCTCGGTCCTACAACGAGGATTAATGGCCTTAAGTGTTGTACCCACCCTTCACATGATCTAGTAGTAAACCCTCCTTAAGCTAATCATACCATGTATAAAATGTCTGTAATAATTGTAACATGTATTTCACCCCCGAAGGATAAAACTGAAAACAGTTAAGAGAAAAGGGGGACATGAACTCACAGTATTGCGTCCTCAGCTCGTAACTCAAACTCTGTCAGCAAACACGACTACCTACAGTGTACTAACATCTATTAGACGGACGGACCGTGCCTTTGCTTAGTATTAATGTTTTGAGTTACGTTTCTTATATTATTCCAGGTAATAATTACTTGTCAAAATAATTAATATTTCAACTTAAATTATATTGGTTTAGGAATAATTGTTTAAACAATATTTCTGTATTAATACTTCTCAAATATTTAACTTCGTATTTCCTTCCCAAGGATGGGGTATTTTATACATGTATTTGTATTATTGTATTTGTAATTTCCGAAATAATATATTTCTAAGTCTTACTTTAGAAAATATATTTGTAAACTCATTTTGTCCCAAAAATAACGTATTGCCCAGAAAATATATATTTTTCCCAAAAATCATATATCTTCTAACTATACTAGGAAAATATATTTTTCTTTCCCAAAAATAATATATTTCTCTTTGTCCAAAAATAATATATACCAAAAATATATAAGTAACGGAATTGTTTTTGGATAATAAATTTCACGGTACTTTGTTAAGTTATATAATATAACCATTTCACCGAGTATGCAAATAATCACACAAGTGTCTTAATATGTATATATATTCTAAATATATATGTTTACCCATTTTTATTTATAAACACAACCTCCAATATTTGTATTTTTGTTACAAAAATTATGGCAAAGTTTATATCGAAGACTTATGATCAAAATATACTTGTAAATACTTGTTAGAAAATATTTTTCTAAGTGTTTATATTTTTAGAAAATTTCGTCATAGTTTCCCCTAAAAATGGAGGTGTCCATCCTATTAAAGCATATCATTTTCTTTTCAAAAATCAACCCAACAATCAATAATCAAACTACACTTCCCAAGTGCAAAAATTATACAATATATATAACAACATGAACATGAACTTACACAAAAACTCGTAGTAACTTGGTAACATGTTTAGTAGACTTAGTTACCCCTTAAAGTGTGTTTATTTCTTAATAAACTTTCTTCTTGAAAATTTTGGATGTTTACAACTTGTAAACATATTCTATAAAAATTATATAAAGTGTTCTTACACTTATTTTGTCACCAAAGCAATGTACATTTATGTAAGAATCAAGTTTTTACAAAAAATCATATTTTGAACTTGGTTTTCTTGGAAATTATTCATAAATCTTAGCTTCACAAAATTACTAGCTCACTTTATTTATCATTTTTCAAGAAATAATTTTATTTTCAAGTTCATGTTCATAAGTGGGGATGATCTTCTTATGTCACCACATAATCATCCTTTAACTTGCTAAATCATGTGTTTAATCACAATTTAGCAAGGTCCTTATGATGATCAACATCATGATTTCAAGTAAATAACAATCAAGTGCCATGCATGTATTTAAACAACATTAATCCAACAAGATTTCATCACTTTTAAGCTTCATGTTCATGATTCTTGTTTAAGTCTTTTAGTGTTCTTGTGATTTATAATAATGTACATCTTTTTAACCAACAAAATGAGAAGTAAAAATTAGAAGCAAGAAGCTTACAACTAGCTCAAAGGGTAGGGAAGATCACTAGAGAAAAGATGATGAAGATGGTGTGTGAAAGCAATGGATGAAGGTTCTTCAAGTTCTTCAAGCACCAAGCTCCATGAATCACCTTCTTGCACTTGAAATAAGCTTGAAAATGGATGGATGGTGGTGGCAAGGTGGTGGTGGTGGTGGCGGCACAAACAAGAGCCGAGAGGGAGAGAGAGAGTTTGAGGGAGATGGTGTGAAGATTGTGAAGTGTAAGAATGATATGATGAAGATCACAAGAACCATACTTATAATCTCTTACTCAATAATATGGCAACCAAATCAAGCAACAATCTAAATAAAATATGAAATAAAATCTTGAGTGGGGTGTGGGTCCATGGTGACCGTAAATGGTGAGGGGGGTTAATTGTAAATTTTGATGGTAAGTTGGTAAATGGTTAGGAGGTTAAGTGTAAAAATCTAGTGTTATATGTGTATGACATATTTTATAGTGTGTTGGGGTATTAGGGGACCATAACTAGTTCAAAAATAATAAAACAATGTTTCTGGCAAAATTTTGGTCTTCCGGGTAATGTCCGGTTGTTCGGTTAGATACCGGTTCGTTATAGTGCTAAGTTGTACCGTATAGTGTCTTTTATTTAACTTTTTGTGACACTATTAATTCCCAACACTTAGGAAAGCATTCAGGACCATTTAGTCAATTTCTGCAATATAATAGTATGTTAAAAAGCTGAATTTTGCTGAAAATGCAGAATTCTGCACTTAAAGTGAGTTTTTGGCACTTTCCGGCACTTAAACTATCGCATAGTGACCCAGTTTTATGGTCCTTATTTCCCTACACACCATACTAGTGTAGTACCTTGTCCCTGGCCCATACTAGGTCTCAAAACACTGTTTGTCTAGGTACTGAACCCTGTCAGCATATTCTCGTTCTATCAGTTAACTGTGCTAAATGTGCTTTGTGCATCATATATGTCAATAAAGTTTGTCTGTGATAATAACGTGACATTATGTAATATGTGATGCACATGTAAGTATGACACAGTAATCAGAAAGCAATTAAGTAATTCAGCACAGTCATTAAGCACTTAATTATAATTAATTAATTGTACGGATACCTGGTTTCATGAGGGTTGTCACATGCAAGAGGTTGTCGGTGAGGGTGATTCCTATGCTAAATGTAGGTGGACAAGTCCAACCCTTTCCCAGGCTCTCGTTAAAGAAGGTGTATGCCGAATCGCTCAGGTCTATGTATGCATCGAACAAAGTCGATGGAGAGTCCTTCACAGCACAATCGACACAGGGACGACTATCGCTCAAGTCCTCGCTAGAGTTAGAGGTGATTTCGGGAACAAAGAAGTTGTTTTTATTCGAATGCGATCCCAATAATTCTTCTTGGGTATCTTCTTGAGGTGGATTAATGGAATCCAATTCAAGTTCCTTTACCCAATTAAGAATTAAATCCTCCAATTGAAATAGTTCGTCAAGAAGCATTTCTCCTAGAAGATCCGATTGGGAGCTTTCGAGAGAGATATGGATTATTTTTACTTTCGCCCCTCTTAAAGCTACAGGAAAACAATGGGTCTATATAATGGGGCTTATAATTTAGAAAATAACATTCTAAATCTTTATGAGGGCCACCACATATTTGACACCATGTACCATAAGAGTGCCGAAAGTAAAAAATATCAGTATCACTCATGTTTGTGTCAGAGATTACCAACCGTCGGGATCTTACGGTTCTGTTTTCAGTAACTGAAACTTGGGCACGGGGGCGTGTTAAGCGGGCACGGCCCCGTGTTCAGCTTACTGTCTGACTTAAAACAGGATTGCCAGTACCAAAGATTGGGCACGCCCCGTGTTGAGTTCTGCAGAAGCTGAAAATCTAAACAAAATCCTAAAAAAACAGAAAAATAAGAAAAACGATTAGGCCGTTGATTCCTAACTTTCTTAAAATCCTTGTGTCCCCCGCAACGGCGCCAAAAACTTGATGCGTGTGAAGTGTCGTAGGTTTTTAATGTATATTTTAATCCCTTTTAAACTTTTTAGCCAAGTTTTAAATTTATAAAACACGATATTTACTAACACTAAACACACGTATGGGCAAGTGCACCCATCGTGAGCGTAGTATAGTGTTGGTAAGATACCGAGGTCGTCCAAGGACACAAGAGCTTTTAGTACCGGTTTATCCTCAACGTCTAATCAAATCAAAAGTTAGAAAAAAGGTTTTTTAAACTAGAAAAATAAAATTAACTAAAATGCTGAAAAATTAAATAAAATAAAAACAGATAGACAAGATGAATCACTTGGATCCGACTCGTGTGTAGTGTAACCTTTGATTATTTTCGCACTTTTGCACTTTTTAAGAGATTATCTTAGTTATTGTAGTAGGCCTCTCTTTTGAAGGTGACGTTACCCTCAACCTAGTAGTTTGAGTCAGCAAGGATACAATCCTAAAGGGTCGGATTATTAAAAGATAATTAATTAAGTTATTAATGCATAATGTGGTAGGCCCCTCTTTTGAAGGTGACGTTACCCTCGGCTAAGTAGTCTGAGTCAGCAGGGATACAGTCCTAAGTAGCCGGGTTAAAGTATTAATAGTAGTTTACATATGAGGGGATCAAAGAGTTTGGACCCCCGCCATCCAATACTAGTGGATATTGAAGGAGGTCCTAATAAATTTGACCCAGGTCCTTGCAGGATCTATACACTGAACAAGGCAAGACTCTTACCAAACCGTTCCCTTAACCCCCAACCAGGTAGCCAACATATCTCCATATAGACCGTGGAGATATGAATGGTGAAAATCTTTTATTTTATATAGACAGTAAAATAATGCCAAGACACCACGGACAAACGATAAGGAAGAATCACCTTCAACATAAGAAACTAGTTATTAAAGTCATTAATACATAACCAAATAAAAAGTGCGAAAAGATTAAAAATAAAAAGTATTACACTAAACACCTGTCTTCACCAAGTGATGTAAGAGACTTAGGCAAACATGGCCTTTGATTGTCAAGAATTCTAACGATCAATCGTGGATCCTGAGACGACTCACACACTCAATGATGGATGATGGATGATGGTGGTGGATGATGGTGTTGTGGTGGTGGTGGAGTGTGGGTGAAGTGTGAGAGAGGTGGTGTGCCAAGGGATGGTTTGCAAATGAGCCAAGCACCCCTATTTATAGCCTGAACAACAGCTCGGGCACGGCACTGTGTCCATTGGGCACGGCCCCGTGTCCATCCTCCTTCTCTTTCTTCATTAATTGCAGTTTGTCTGCATTAGTTGACCACGCCCCCGTGTTCGCTGGGCACGACCCCGTGTGCAGAAGCGTATCTGTACTATCAATATTTCCTCAGATCCTACGAATCTTAGAGTTGACCACGACCCCGTGTCCGCTAGGCACGCCCCCGTGGTGGGTGATAGAAGCTTCTACAGCTTTGTCTTTTCTGCAGGCACTTGGGCACATTTTGCACTAAAAAAAGGGTTGGTTTTGTGTCTCATTTGATGTAATTTATATGTTGCATTTTGCACACATCAATTTGCCACAATCATTTCGTCATAAAACTGTTGCAAATGATCGCATCGATCTCCATCACATAACACTCAGATCTCAAAACTAACTAGCGACGAAACTATTGCAACAATTATTTCCGAGCGTAGTGTTTTAGTATCATTCTTTGTTGATTTTAAATTACACATTATTAAACCTACACGTCCAAATTTTAAGAATTAAATGTTATTTTAATTCATGTGATTTGGGTCATTTTGTTAGTTCAGTACAAAAGTTTCATTTTTCGCCTGAGGGTCTAAAAAGGTTTTACTGTTGCCATTTTAGTCTACTAGGATAACTTCATCCATTTTTTGCTAACGAGAAGGGCAATTCGGTCATTTTATATATAATGCTGTTAAGTAGAAGGACAATTGGCCATATAAAATGACCGAATTGCCCTTTTCGTTAACAGAAATAATGGATGAAGTTATCCCAGTGGACTAAATAGGAACGGTGAAACCTTTTTGTACCCACAAGAGAAAAATAAAACCTTTGGACTAAACTGACAAAATGAACCAAACCGCAAGGACTAAAATAGCATTTAACTCAAATTTTAATATCAAACTCTCCAGAAAACGTAGCAAGCATATATGCATGCATGCATGCCTAAACCTACGTGTCCTTTGCAAATCACACACAACCGCTGTTCTCACATCGTACGTCACCAAATAACCTCAATTAACTATTAACCGTCACAACCATTCAAAAAAAAAACAAACAAAAACTAATAACCGTCACATCCATTAAAAAAAATAAAAAAAACTATTAACCGCCATGCATAGTGTCACGGAACCCCACTTTTTACTGTTTTCGAGGAGAAGAACACGTCTTTAAAAAGAATGAATAAATGTTTTCATATAAAACATGATTTCAATTAAATGTATTTTAGTGAGAATTCACTAAACACCATTTTACTATCTTATATAATGTTTTTAGAGTCGTTAAAAGAAAAGTATATGTTTTCATATAAAATATACTTTTAAATTACATAAAAATGTATTTTCATCGAGAATAAGATTTTTAGAGTATCATAATATGTTTTATGAACTCAAAAAGATGAATAACTTAAACTGTTTTCAAGAAAAAACACGTTTTAAAGTATCATACGAGTTTCAGGGAGAAACTGGGTAGATGACGACGTTATGGGTATAACGATCGTAAAGATTTAAAAACGTTTTCTTTAAATCTAAGTTGGGATAAATTCGCCAAAATTTCAAGAGTGTAAGTAATGGTGTAGGCTTGCATTGCGTGGGGGATTGCGGGGAATTGTACAACGCCCAATTTTAAATTGTTATTCAGTAGGTTATATGTAATAGTGAATTGAGGACATGCATAAGATGCATCATAGCCGATTTAATCTCTTAAGTAATGCACACGTGGAATCGTTGATAGATCTATCGGGTTGACTACCCCGTCGTGATCGGTCGCTCTGATCTAAATAGCAGCGAATTTGAATTTCTTTAATAGTCTAGTGTGGATTGAACCCTCAATCGTTTTATATAGCTCGTAATGTCTTGCAAACTTACGAAACCGAAGTTTTAGCGGAAAATTTAATATTAAAACTGAATCATGGAATATAATTTCCATGCGGAAAGAGGTGCAGTGCCGATTCCAATAATATTATCAAAAATCATGAGTATAAGTTTTCATCAGAGACATGCCTGTGGGGCCGTTTCTAATGAAATCTTCCATGATATTTTACAAAGGAAATAAAATGATCTTTCATAAACATACGTAAACGTTTTAAAACATAAAATGTTTTATCAAGAAAGATTTTCCTTACCATGCGAAATGCGGTACAGTGTTGATTTCAATAATATTACTATGACATTATTTTTAAAGAAAATGAATGTCTTATTTTTAAACATATGTAAATGTTTTTAAATATGTAAATGTTTTTAGACCGTTAAGGGTCAAATAAGGATGTTTTCCTTAAACAAAATCGTTATGAAAATTATATGTGAATTCACCTTCCTTTGTGTTGACACTTGATTTTTACGTGTTCTTCAGGTACATGAGTTCGGCTTCGAAGAATTTTGGCTTGCGTTGTCATGTGGTTGTGTGATGCTTATGTATTAAATAATGTTGGACACTTTTTAACTAAGGGACCATGTGTGTAATAAGACCTCTAAGGGTCAAACTAACTATGACATGATCATGATGGATATGGTAATCTTAAAAACAATGTTTTAAAAACATTAAAATGTCCAAATTAACTATAGCATCGACCACTAAGACGATATATGGGTACCAACCTCTGTCACCGTCACGCTTGTATTTCCACTGCGACGTTTTTGGGGTGTGACAGCAGGGACTATATATGTTAAATAACCAAATTTGTTAAATCAAACAAAAAGAAAGCCCCCCTTTCAGGGGGTCTTCTCTGGCAAAGTCGCCAGATTTCCTGCCATATCGGATCCGTATAAATTGTCTGTTTAACTCGTTTTTTCGTTAATTTTATCTCCATCATAATCAAAACTAACAACTCGTTTGTGTCACGTATAAACTACAAATTATTCTTATCCACTAACCCGTTTAACTTCAAAATTCCCATCATCCTCTTCATCAGTTACATCTTCAACTCGAGCATAAATATACGCATCTTGACCCCATGCGACCTCATTCCCACATAATTTCATAGCCAATTTCGTCTCTACAACTGATCGGAGCCTCGTCGGCTTATGGGAACTCTGGCGACGTAATTCTTGTACATAACATTGCAAACTGGTACAAATATTACATGTTATTTGTTCGTTTTATCATAGAGAACCAAACCCCCATATTTATTTCAATTTACAAAACTGTTATATCATAAATTTGTTGTAGTTATTTTTATAAATCATAACTTGGTTTATTTACTAGCATATTATTTATAATGGGAGAGTGAATATGGGACTCTTACGCATAACCTACCAAAACTACGTAGTTTTGTTAAAAAATTAATAATTCAAACTCAAATTCAATTCTGTTTTTCTTGCGCATTGCCAGTGCCTAATTTCTTCATCATCTTTCACTCCTGCAGTAATATGTTCCAATCCCATATTGATTTCAACCGGTACCTATTAAATGAACAACATACATATAACCATCCAAACAACTAAATGTGAATTATGTATCTTTAAAAAATCGGAGAAAGAGAAGGGGTGTCAAACTGTCAAACGCCATTAAATTTTCAAATTAGAGAATGACAGCCCTTCAATTCAATACAATATTTGTCATACAAAAGTGTGATAAATGATTTGGTGCGGTCTGAAAATCAATAAAAGTCCAGTTATGTATTTTCTAAATAACTTTTTTTTTTGAACGGCGAATCACTTTATATATTTATATAAAGAGCCAGCAAGAAACTGGGAAACAAAACGAAACGAAAACAACAACAAAGCAAAGGAAAAAACAAAGGCCGGAAAAGCCGAATTACAAAGCGTCTAAAACATTAAAACGAACCCAATTATCCCAAGCCGGCATCTTTATCTTAGCTCTATTGCTAATCCAAAGGAACGACTCCTCTTTGATAAGATCAACCGTCCTCATAATTGGGATAAATTTGCCTTCGAAAACCATCTCGTTTCTGGCACTCCAAATTCTCCAAGTCGTGGCAATAATGATGGTATCTACCAGACGCTTCCAAATCTTACTTCCCGGGCTCTCTTTAATGTGCTTGACAAATTCCATAAAGGACGAAAAGTCTTCCGGAAAACGGATCCGAACCCAAGCCAAGATATTCCACCAAATGGATCTAGACCATAAACAATTTATGAATATGTGATCTGGGCTTTCCACTTCAAGCCCACAACGGGGGCAATCAACATTAGCGATCGATATTCCCCTTCGAGCCAACCCCTCTTTAGAAGCTATTCTCCCAATAAGGGCCCTCCAAAGGAGGTGATTACCTTTTGGCAAGGCCCAACTATTCCAAACAAACTCCGGATCATTCGACACATTGGCCCACTTTGCGTCTTCGATATCCTGCCTAACCTGTTTCACCGAGAACAGCGCATCCGAAGATGTCCGCCATTTCCAAAGGCCGTTAAACTCAATCAGATTATAATTCAAACTAATTCCATCTTTAAGCAATACCGAGTCAACTTTACCGATATCTCTCCAAACGCCGGGGATCGATCTTTTTAAAGGAATCAACAGGTTATTCGAATTATTACTATGAATAGACAAAATGACTTTGGCCCATAACTGATCGGGATCCGACTTGAATCTCCACCACCACTTAGAAAGCATCGCGATGTTAAAACTCGATAAACTCCCTATACCCAAGCCGCCTCTTTTTTTAGATTTAAGTAACCCATCCCACTTAACCCATCTAAGCTTCTTGTTCGAGTCAGCAAAACCCCAAACAAAGTCTCTTCGGATGCTCTCAAGCTTGCTAAGGATGCATTTGGGGGCAGCAAACAGAGATAAAAAATACGAGGGGAGGCTGCCTAACACAGATTTAGCCAAAGTAACTCTACCGGAGAAAGAAAGGTACCTGGCCTTCCATTTAGAAAGCTTCGATTTGAATTTCTCCACCACCAGAGACCAAAATGTTGCTCTTTTCATGTTGACCCCTATAGGAATCCCAAGATAAGTGAAAGGCATCGAACCAACCTCACAATTCAACCACTAATTGCGTTTTCTCATTCTCGTTAACCCCGAAACCATACAACTTACTCTTATGATAATTTACTTTAAGGCCCGTCACCAAATTCAGCCATCTAAGAATACGGCTAAGAGTTGCCACATTTTTATCCGTCCACTTCCCCACAAAGAGAACGTCATCCGCATAGCAAAGGTGAGATATGATAGGACCGTTATTCGGAAGTTGAAGACCCTGAAACAAATCCGCTGCCATGGCCCTATTCATGAATAAATTAATAATTTCCATTGCTATAATAAACAAGAAGGGGGACATTGGATCACCTTGTCTTAACCCCCTTTTGTATTTAAATTCAGCAGTAGGGGAGCCATTCACTAGCACAGATCCCCATCCAGACTTTAGACAACCTCTAATCCAACAGATCCACTTGTCAGGAAAGGCCATATACTCCATCATGCGAAGAAGAAACTTCCAATTAATAGAGTCATAAGCCTTCTCAAAGTCAACTTTGAAAATAAGCAGCTTCTCTTTATTTATTTTTCCCACGCGACCGTTTCACAGATAATAAGAGGGCAGTCAAGAATGTTGCTACCACCGATAAAAGCCGCTTGAGTAGGAGAAATAACCTCCTTAATCACCAACTTTAGACGATTAGCTAACACTTTAGAGATAATTTTATAGATCGACCCAACAAGAGAGATAGGCCTAAAGTTAGAAATCAATTGCGGGTCTTTAGATTTGGGAATTAAGGCCACGAACGAAGAATTACAACCTTTGCTAATATCACCAGAGCTGTGAAATTCCCTCATAATCCCCATCAAAAGGTGTTTTAAATCCTTCCAATAAACTTTGAAAAACTTCAACGTGAACCCGTCTGGACCCGGAGATTTACCCCCATCACAACCTTTAAGAGCTTCCCAAACTTCCGATTCCGAAAACCCATCGCACAGCAAAGAGGAACTAAGATCCGAAATACGAGGAATTCCATCACTGCTAAAAGAGGGTCTTCTACGAATTGGTTCCGAAAACTGTTTTTGAAACCATAATCTGATCTCCGTTTTCAGATCCATCGGGTCAGTAATCAACATATCATTGAAAAACAGACCATTAATCCTGCTACTAACCACATTCACTTTCAGCAATTTATGAAAAAATGAAGTATTGTCGTCACCTGATTTCAACCATCTAAATCTAGCTTTTTGGTGAATATCCTTCGCTTTAGCGATCTCCAGCTTTTCTAACTTAGATCTGAGAAGAATTCTCTCTTTCTTATCATTATCCGAAATCGGCCCCAGCACCGCTTTTTTTTTCTATATCAACAATAGAAGCAGCTAACATATTGAACTCCGACTTCTCGATGGACTTGACCTCCACTCTCCATTTTCTAATCTCTGCTTTGATGTTTTTTAGAAAGGACAGAAAAGCCTTATCTTTCCTTCCACTGAAATTAGTAGACTTTAACAAAGTTAGAATTATTTCTGTAAGCCGTTGGTCATTAACCCAAGAGTTGAAAAACTTGAAGGGTAAGGGGCCAAAGTCAATGGGATTGCATAGCAACGAAATAGGGCAATGATCCGAGGCACCCCTTTCATGGACATCGGCTTTGGCGGAAGGCCACCGATTCAAGAAATTGTCATTTACCAAAAAACGATCCAATTTGCTAAATTTAACATTTACGTGGCCTGAAATAAATGTAAACTTTCCCCCTGTCAAAGAGTATTCGAAAAGGCCGGCATTCGAAATAAAATCGTTAAAAACTTCCGTAGCTCTCCTATCAAAAAAAGAGTTCGATCTTTCATCTTCTGAACGCACCTCATTGAAGTCACCAAAAACCAACCACATTCCTTCCCGTTGAGTTAGAAGAGAGGCAATCTCCTCCCAAAGAATTCTTCTCTGACTAGCATCATTCGGGGCATGTAAATTCAATATATTTAGCTTATCTTCAATACCAAAGATATTGCCTGAGACCAAAAGGAAGCGATGGTTTTTCAAGAAAGACTCGACCCGGAACACATCAGGATTCCACATAATAGCCAGGCCACCTGATCGACCAACCGAATCAACCGATAAAGTTTCGAGTTTCGAATTATCCCAAAAACGCCGAAGATTAATCTCCAAGAGACCAGACTGGTGAGTCTCTTGAAACCCAATAAAATCCACTTTTAAACTCTTCTTGAGCTCTTTCACCCAGATCCCCTTTCTACCCGAGGAAACTCCATTCATGTTTATCGACAAAAAATTCATTTGCAACCCTTTGAGACCGATTCCCCATTAACTAGCTTTCTAATCTGATTATCGAAACCACTGACCTCGATACCTAAGGCTGCCCCCACCTGGATGGTTTCATTCACTTCCAATTCGAACCTCGTATTACTGGTTGGATCATTCGCTGGAATAGGAAGACGGCCGCCGGTCGTTCCCAAACTTCCTACCTCCTCATTAGCCCTATTACAACTTTGCTCCATTCTAAGAATAGCTTCGATGTCGAACGGATCAGACTGAGTGTCTTCAACCACCTTATCGTTTAAATCAGGTGTAAGGAACTCAGAGCTTCTTAGAGTGTTCTTTGAATTCCGCTTAGGTCTTTTGGTAATGTAACTGGGCCGGCAATTAAGGCCATTCTCCTCAACTCCATTATTACACTCTGTAGGCCCACTCAAGTTAGGAATAGGCCCATTATTATCATGGGTATCCAACTTTTCACCCAGCTGGTCCCCTCCACATTTCTCAACGCCAAAAAAAGAATTATCATTAAAATTATTTAAATTGATACAAGGAGAGCTCTGATCCCCAAGCGTCCCATCGACAGGGGGAAGTCCCACTTTTTCTCTTTCCTCGAAACCATCAACTGGATGAGTCCCAAAGTTCCCTTTCAACCCATGCGCCGACAAATTATCCTCGAAAACTGGTGACGAGGCGATTGGGGTATCCATGCACGTAGAGGGGGATCTGGCACCCTGACTCATCTGCTGATCGGACTCAGAGTCCGCCTGAGACTCTCTCTCCACCGACTCATCATCTTCAGCCAAATAAGAACCACCTACTTCCGAAGACCTGGCCGGAGAACCTGGAATGACCACCTCGTCTTCCAGAAAAGCCAGAATCCACTGGCCGGAAATCTCTTCCACCCAAATTTTCAGATTATGATCCTTCCAATGGAGATCGAATTCAGCGGAAACTCTACTACCCGAGTTAACTAGGACCGCTAATCTTTCTTCTGCTAGGTTACCGTCGGATTCCTCCGCTTCTGATTTCACCAGCAACCTCCCGCATCTTTCCCCGATCCTATTAAAAACATGTCGATCCCACAGGCAGACCGGAACCCCCAGAATTTTAATCCAAGCAACTCTTTCAAAATTATTCTTTACTAAACAAAAAAGCAAGTTAACTTATAAAAGAATGTTAAGTGGTTATGAACCTATGCTAACCCAGTCAAAGTTAACCCATGTTTTTGAGTCCGAAATTGGCTATTGGCCTCGAGCAAGAAGAAAAAAGCGATATTGGAATCAAACCTGGGATTAGAGTAGAAGTTGAGAAATTAATGGAGATTTTTTTTATTGATTTTAATCAAAACTACGTGGTTTTGAAAGGTTTCACATACAATTTACATGCGTAACAGCCCCATATTCATTTTTCCTATTTATAAACTCAAAGTTAATAAATAATAAACTTCAAATCCGTTTAATTTTATAAAAATATAAACAAAACAAAAAACAATACTTTAAATTATTTTAGTCAAATATAATTAATTAAAAAATAGACTCTTTAGTTATTAAAGGGCATTTAAGTCATTTTAGTAAGACTTAACAACAAAGTTAACAAGGTTTGGCCTTAGTACTCAACATTGTGACAAAGTTTGGTCTTAGTATTCAACATTGTGACAAATTAGAACATTAATACATGATTTTGCAACAAAAAACTATTAGTACCCGACATTGAAATTTGATAGAAACCACCAGAACCAACGGTGTAATTTTTCCTATACATAAATCAACTCAATTGTTTCTTCTCCAAGTTATGAAATCAGTATTCTTTTATTTGGCCCACTCTAAAGTGGCATTTAGAATCCTGGCCCAATGTCTAAAAGAACTTCTCAGTCCAACTTCAATTTAAACGGTCTAAAGTCCAAACAATGATTTCGTATGACATTTTATTTCGGCTGAAAAAGAGATTTTTTTGGATTTGTAGATAAAAAGAAACTGTCCATTGCTTTATAGCCTAGTGGCATATTGGGGGTGGGATAAGGCTTTGGGACCAATAGGTCCTGGGTTCGATACCCACAAAGGGGGTTTTTCCCATATTTACTGGGTTTTCTCCTGAATTGGTGCATAGGCATTATGCCTAGTGGAGATGGATATGATCGGGTGGTTCCGCTGGTGGCACGGTGATACTCCAGTGGTCCGTCAGTGATCCAAAAATTGCCGTTCAAAAAAAAAAAGATAAAAAGAAACTTTTGGACAGTAAGTTTTTCCCATTAGTTAGTTTGCCGACAAAATACCAACAAATCATTTCCAAATTGCAAACAAACTAATGTACGGTTAAAAACCCCCCCAACAAAGTAAATAAAAATGATATACTTGACCTACTAAAAGTCAAACCGGAATAAGCCACACAAATTCAAGTATCATCTTATCAGGCTGGGTGGTGTGCAATAAACCCCTTAAGGGTTTTATCACGTCACCCCAACGTTACGTAGGCAACAACTCATCAGAGGGCTTTGTTGTTAACTGTCATGCAGTGGGATAAAACCTCTGTCATCGTTACTCAATTTTTTTTATTTATAAGATGTATTTTAAAATAATAAATATAATATAAAAATGATAAGTTTTTAAAAGAATAATTAAGATAAAACATAAAAAAGTTCCATTAAACTAGAATAAAAAAGATTACAAGCCAACTTAATTAAAAACAATACATAAAAAGTGAATTAAAATAAACGGCTTAATTAAAATGGCCACACAAAGTTCTCCAAGCTGCAAGATGACAAAAACTAGTGCTTTGAAGTTGTTGGAACTCGATACGGGTCGTCTCAATCGCTTGATCTTCAGTTAAGCCCTCTTCGTTGTTCATGGCATTGATAAAGAGCCTTTCAAATTTTCCACACATTGTTCGCATCATAATAAACCTACTAGTAATGTGATTCAGTTTACGATTGTTTGCACCCACTTGTTGATGAAAATGTGTCTAAATCATGTTTCCAAATAGAAACTGAATCTGAAGGTTGTCCTTTCTTCGCAACATACACCCAACTCGTAGCCAAACCGATGTCCTCTTCCTCCGCCCATCGGTTCACCATGAAATGGTAGAAAATGTGAAAGAGATGATTGATTTTGTAGTATGAAAAGTTAGAGAGTTGTGGTATAAGATAGGGATTTATAAAGAGGAGATTGGAATTAAATTTAAAAAAAAAAAACTTTCTTTTAAAAAAAATTATTCAAACCGTTCAACCATATGGCGCTCACGAAGGACACAATGACATCAACCATAACGCCCCCAATGGCACCCCTGCAAGGATGTTGGGGGCTATATGGTGTTTAGGTGGCGGAGGGCGTAAGCCCACACCGGGCGGTCTTACGGTAATGTGCCAGAATAGGTTCAAAGATGACAAATGATATGTTCAATATCAACCAACAGAATGAGAGATGTCATTGTCAAAACGATTATCTACACCTACGTACTACACAATGTGAGTAATATCAACCATAAATTCCCTTGTGTAAATAGTCAATGTAAAAGAGAGATTGAGGTATGTTATTCTAGACTCTCTTTCGCTGCACTTTACAAATATACTTTTCGATCTAGTACTTATTCACAGCAATAGCTCTCTTCTTGTGGCGAGGCTCACGGGTTCTATTTTGCAGTGAGTACGTCAAATAAGAAGTCAAGTACTATTTCCTCTAGTTAGAAGACTCTCAGTTGAAGTAATCTCGAGGTCCATCCATTGATGACTAGATTTCCCTCTTCATTTGGTGTTATCTGGATACGAACAAGCTAGAGTTGCCTGTCCATCTTTTGACCATAGCATGGTTTTAATTGAACCTAAAACGACCCGAAACTATCTGATTTCATGCGCTTAAACATAGATAGACCAGACTAGAATACCTTTTTTAACAGGCACCAGGCCTCACACAACATACAAAGCCCTACAGATTTCAAGTCAATCTAACATGTACACCGTAGATGTGTGTGGGTGAGACTTGAGAGTTTTGTTCAATACATTTTTCTGCGTTCTATATAATTTTGATGATACTACATTTTTAGTTGTACCTTGTGCTTCAAATTCTTGTAAATCACATTTAGATCTACTGCATTACACAATTTATACAATATATATTAATAGGGGCTGGAATATGTACAAGATAATCTTATCATACGGGGATAACCTCAGGGTGACATGTATTATTTTTATTTTAAGGGGGGAAGGGTATTATGGTCTTTTCTTGCATGACCTACTTCATCACCGATTTTTTCAAGCGGCTATAACTTTTTCATATGATAATATTTTCAAAAAAATATTACGGTGTATTAACGAATATTTCATTCTCTTTAATTTGAGTAGACTATTGCTATAGTTGTCTTAATTTTTTTTACAAGCTATCAATTTAATTACGTGATTGTGTAACGTGACGTGATTATGTTCCTGTCCGTAACTATGTCTATTGGTGCAAACAGTAACAAATGCTCAATGTGACCCTAACGTGACGTGATTATGTTCCAGTTCGTAACTATGTCTATAGGTGCAAGCAGTAACAAATGCTCAATGTGACCCTACAGCTATAATCATGCACCGTAAGTAACAAGTATAATGTCATGTAATTATGTATTAGTACGTAATTATGTTATTATAATTTCTTTGATTGTGTAACATTTTTTTTACCAAATTTTGCTTATTACGTGATTATACATTTAATATTTATACTATTACGTGATTAATATTATAATATAAGTCGTTGCGTGATTATAGATGTAGTGATACATTGAACATTTGTTATCGCTTGCACACATGGTATGTGATTATTACATTGAGTATTTGTATAAGACCCATACTTACATAACTGAGAATTTATAATAACTTTTTCATTTTATAAAAAGAAATGAAATACACGTTCATACAAAGTTTCGGGTTTAATAAAAGTTCATAAAAGTTAAAACATTTCAACATGTTATCGTTGATTAGTTTCGTAAACGACTAACTGTAATGCGGAAACTTGAACTTTGATCGTGTTCGGTTCTTTGTTGAGCTTGATCGTCATCCGGTACTTCAAATTGTTACCTACATTTCATAAATCATGGAATGCGTTAGTTATATGGAGTTTATAACTAATTTAGTTAAGCCCAATAACTCAAAGTAACGAAAACAACAAATTTCGCAAATACCCCGCCGTAAGCTACGGCTCTGTGCCGTAGCTTACGGCCTGACGATTCTGCCTTCAACAGCAGCTGCCAGCCGCCGTAAGCTACGGCTGGCCACCGTAGCCTACGGTTGGCTGCTGCAGCAATTCTCTAGTTTGCCGTTTTTGTTACGAAAACTTCCGTAACTTGATCAATTCTCATTCGTTTCGCACGAGACTTTTTCCTAATGTTCGTAAAACATTTGCCCACATTTCTAACTTATGAACCCACGATCCGGATTCACCAAATTTGTTTTACGCTATTGGTTCCATTATATATTTTTTAAATAATTTAAGCAAATGATCTCACAGATGTTACATCATTTTGCAAGAACATTATTTTTATGATTATACCCCATAACCTGGGGTATTATTCCTGTGTTTTATGCGACCGCTATCCGGTTCGCGGTTATGCTAATTGACCTGTTCGACCTTTCAAAGGCCGAACTTTGATTAATACGAATGCTTTTTAAAAATTCCTAACCTTTCAATCATGACTCGCTAACCTAGTCCGATTATTTAGAGTTCGCGTTCCCACTTTGGATTTTCATCTATATATCATCACAACTTCAAATGTGATGGATTGTGCTAATCCAGGAACCGGCGAGTTTGACGGAGCTTCGGTCCCGATACGACGTGTTCGGTGCATTTATTATTACTAAGAAAGGAGTAGAAGATAGATACGACACCTAGCAGTCACTTATAATCTGGTCTCTTATTCATATCTGAAAGTTACAGCACCGTGAGACCAGTTGGACAGCATGTCCCCTCAGAGACCCAAAAGCTTGTCCAAATGGGAACCCCAACTCCCTATTTATAGGCAACAGCCTATCCGGACCGAACGAGCTAGTGTCCATCCGTCCGGATGGACTTTACAATATCAAAACCTATTCGACCGGATGGGGTTTGGACTACTCTATTGTCCATCCGACCGGATGGACTTTGACAATACTAAAACCTGTCCAACTTATACTATTCTATACAATATTCAACACATCCTCTATCTAAGTATTCGCACAGTGGCAGACGTACGAAATATGCACCAACAGATTCCCCCTCGGCTGTCACTGTCAAATCGTCACTAACACTTTGAGAACCATGAGCTGTGTTTGAATATTCTGTAATCTTCAACTTTTCTGCAACTTCAATCAGGCATCTTGAAACATGACAATAGATTCCCCCTCGATTGATGATTCGGGTTTGCTTTGACATAGTAAAGCACCAATTCCCCCTGAAATTAATCTTCAGGTTTTTTGCACAGTTCACGACTCTCCTCTGATTTGCTAAACTGCAACCTTTACGAACAATCACCAACTTGAAACTAGTCAATGCAGTGTGCTCTGTTTCAACTTTAACCGCATCCAAGCTCAGTTTTTTATATAACATTTCAGCACCACGATCTCGCATTCCGCCTGCTCGATCTAAGAATGTACAAAAACTCAACCGGCAATTGATAGAAACTTCAAATACCCCACTGGTTAACTTCAAATTCGTAATTCACCCTGAAGATCTGATATCTCGTTTACCATGATCAACGTTAACGCACCGTAAGAATGACAGATACGTGTAAACTGTATTCTCCACAATCAGCAAATCTTAATCGGAAAACAAATCATCTGGTAATGTAATCCGATCTCCGAAGCATTCGTCCACAATCAGATTCATCTCCTCGAATAATCTAGATCTCAGAAGCTATCATCCACGATCACTCTCAGATCTCCGATGCTTTCGTCCACGATAAGATATCAACACCTCGGATCATCTTGATCTCGGAAGCTTTCACCCACGACCAGATTCACATTCCCCCTGACAATCTGAAGTCGAAACTACCCGAATACTGTTGCAGCGTCACGAATTTCAAAAATGTTGGAACATCTGAAAATTTTATTCCCCCTCATTTTTGCAAATTCTGACGTCTCTAACACTGAATTCCCCCTCAAACTGAGCAATTCAGTCCCTTTTTTATCTGTAAAAAACTCGACTATGCCGAAAATATGACAATTTTCCTCAAAACGTCAGTTTTTCATCATTGCGAATTTTACGTTTTGGCCCATAAATAGTCAGATAACCTGAATGATAAACATTATGTACTAATATCATGACTACCCTACTAATTTCCACAATCCGTGATCGCATCATCAAATTTGTTCACTGAAGCCCCAGACGGTGTCCCCGAACAACCCAGCTTGGTCGTTAAAAACCCGAAAAAAAAAATCAATCACCAAAATTTTTCTGGAGACTCTCCTCGTCGTTGCGATCAAAAAATGCCTTTTTTAGGCATTAGTTCATCCGTTCGAATGGGATAGGTCCATTCGTTCGGATGAACTGATCTTGGATCACCTTGACAGTTAGCCACCTGAGTGTCTTCATCCGAATGAGTTTATGGTTCGAATGACCATTCGATCAAATGGGTTTACTTGTCCGGAAGACCATTCGCTCGGATGGTCATCTGAGTGAAAGTCACTTTAAATGGTTCGGATGGTCATCCGATCGGATGGTGTAACACCTCGTAAAATCATGTCCAATATAATAAAGACACGTGTCATGGACTTTAAACGTGTAAGGAATTGATTCCGAGGGACTAAAATTGTCAAACAATGTAAATATGTAAGTAAAAGTATCCAAAGTGTCAACATGCCAATCTTATGCCTCTGATTGACCTCACACGACGTTCGTATTCTTTAAAGAATAAATTATCGAACAAAGAAAGTCGTTTGTGCTTGGAATGAGGATCTTACGAATCATAAGGGTTAAAAGTGTCAACATGTTTAATGTTACCTCTGAGTGACCTTTTAACGATCCCAAAAACATTGTAATAATTGTATATTTTACTCTCAAGAATAATGGATAGTAATCTCGTGGAGTTTCAATGAAATCAAGACCTTTCGGGTGATCATACGACTAACCGGGAGCTTAACGGAGTTAATATATGACCCAAGGCCCTTAAAAGTTAACTATGGGGGTCATAAGTGCAATAAACGAAAGTTATTTAAATTAAAAATGGACCAGGGACTGAAACTGCAATATTTGAAAGTTGTTATCCGGTCAAAGAGGAGCCTCGCGGCCCGCGTAGACTCTCTTTGAGTCTTACGCGGCCCGTGTAAGAGTGCCAGTAACATAAAACAAGGACAGCTGCATGTTTCAGCCAGTTCCACCGCCTTTGCATGCTAACTTTCGATACCAGGGTCTGAGCCAATGGTTTTTCATGCACTAGGGACACCTGGGAATATCTGAAAGCAACATAGGGACATATGGATTGATCTTGATGCATCAAAGTTCCTATATAAGGCCTTGTCTTGTTCTTGTTCATTTGCACACTTTGAATTTCACTTCAAAACTCTTTCTCTGGAGCTTCCTGGAGTTCAAGAAAGCTTTGCTCAGTTCAATATTCTTGCTAAGTACTCTAGTAAGTGTTCTTAGCTTCCTAAGTTTAAGTTTTATTAGCTTAATGACCGAAAGTCAAAGTTATCGTAATTAAGCTTTGACTTGGTGATTAATCACTAACGGCCCAGCCATTATTCGAATTGAAAGTGGTTATATGTTGGTAATTATGTAGGTAATAAACCCTTAAAATGGCACCTCCTAATTATCATATTATCTCAGTCAATTGTCGGGTCAAACTTATTAATAAAAAGTCAACAGAATCAATTTTTACAAATTAATTCATAACTGATAATGCAGAGGTTATGGAACATATTTTAACACTAAAATAACTTGGTAAATAGTATAAGAACATACATTAGGCATGTTCAACCCAAAAATTCTGAGTTTAGGCTCGGTTCGCAACCGAAAGTCGCAAAAGTAGACTTTTGCTTTGACTTTCAGTTCTGACCCGATTTAGCTTAGTTTAGATATGCCTTAGGGTTCCTTTAGGACCATAGTAAATGTTAGTATAACCCTCTGAGATTATACAATACGGTTCCTTTGAAATCCGAATCATTTGCATGTTTCCGTTAAATGCTTAAAAGTTGACCATTATGCCCTTTTGATATAAAAACGAGATTTTTGAAAATGTGAGCGGACAAAAACCTTTATTACTGATTTATAAACATGTCCTAAAAATTGACATCAGGTCGTGGTCTAAAATAGAAGTTATGCGCGATATCGTAAAATGAAAGTTTTTTATTAATTTAATGGCATTTTTAGTATAAATCATATTTAAACCCAAATTTTGTCACCAAACTTTCTACCCACTGATATAATATAATATTTAGGGATTTTTGGAAATTTTTGCCAAACTTTAAACTGATTATATTATAGAGTTTTAATGTAAATTCGCTATTGACGAAATAGCCCTTTTCTTTGATTAAATGAGTTTTACATAACATTTTGATACCAAACCTTTTTCCTACTGATTCCATATGTTAAATAAAATATTTTAAGCTTTAGAGACTGATTAAAATCTCAGATTTCCTTAAATAACTCAAAAATCGTCAAATACCGACTTTTACGCTTTTTAAACACATAGTATGGGTTAAAACTATATTTGACACTTAAAGACTCATTACCTACTGATATTATAAGAAAATTTTTATAGTTTAACTGTAAGTAAAAGTTTTGAACTCAGATTTCCAAATTTAACCCTTAAAGCATATGTGAAATAACCAAAATGCCCCTTCGGTGCATAGTTTGACCATAAATGATAAATTTCACATATGTATGATATCTTACTGGTGTAACTCATTAAAATAAATATTTTTACTGATTATTTTAGACCAGAACCTCAGATTACTATTTAACCACTTTTATAAACTTTAAAATGACCAAAATACCCCTACGGGCTTAAATTAATTTTAAATTCGTTTTGGGCATAATGGAAGATATCCTACTGATATCATAACACATTTTAAGCATATTAACTTATGGAACCTGTTCATGACTCATTTGGTTACCCGTTATGCATATTCGCGCTCGAAACGGTTTATGTAACTAGTTTGCATAAACTAACTGAAACGGGTCAAACCTTATCATTTTTACCTCAAAATCAAGAATGTGTTTAGTTTACCCATTTTATACAAGTCCTCATACTTGTTGGGTCTAAACCACATTCTAATCAGGTCTTCGCTTAATCTTGCATTTTGAACCGTAAACCTTTCTTTAAAACTAACCGGTCTAAGTTTAAACTTAAATAAGACCCGTTAGGAATCTAATAGGTTATTAAAACATTCGTTCCAGATTTAGGAGCCCAGTAAAAGCTACCGTACTTGCTGATTTGATACGGCTGGGATTAAAATTATATTTTAGCTCAGGTAAATACTTTTAACTTATTTTCCGTTATACGGGCTTGGGATACGGTAAATTATTACCGCTTGGTCGGGTATTGAATCTTTAATCAATTAATGGTTAAATCATTGAGATAACCCGTTTAATCTGTTTTGTTTGATGCAATGCCTTTGGGGGGTTAATGACCGTGTCCTGGATATCCCCGGCTCATTCATTAGGAATGGTCACGACTTAAGCACGGGGTAAAGGCATACACCTGACGGTGCATATGTAAAAAGATATAACCACTCGTTGAGGATAACTCACCGTGAGATTATATTAGTGGCGTGTCTATTAATCTTTAACCCGATACTTCTAACCCGGGCTACTGAATGGACGACAAACATATAAATCTGTATACAAGATTATTTTTAAATAATTGTCCCAAGTTATAAAAGATTATTTGTGCCTTGTGCATTTAAATCAATTTTCTTAAATGTTTTCAAAACGAGTCGGTTAATTGTATTTACTAGTGTAAACTGACGTATTTTCCAAAAAAGGTTAAGTGCAGGTACTAAGCGAAATGGGCTGGCTACTCTAGTATCAAATAAAGAGTCTTGCAAGCTTTTGATGCTTATAATCTGTTGAACAATATTTCTTTTAGATCTGCCTGTGGATCCACTTTCATTCCGTTGTGTAATATTTTATGTTACTTTCAATTCGGTTTGTATAATTAATACTTTAGACTTCCACTGTGCATTTAAACTGTGATTATTGACTATGATGATATCAACTACGTTACGATACTCCCCACCGGGCCCACCGGTAATACGTGGAAATATAGGGGTGTGACAGATGGTCATCCGCTCGGATTATGTTCTAACAGCTCAAGAACACTCCAAATCACGTTTTTTCGATCTAGAATTTTTATTTGTGTGAATTTCATGATGAAACTTCATAGGATTGTACGCGAATCAATTCCGAAGAGAATGATGGCTTTAATTCCAAAATCCATTCGTGAATTGACCTTTATTTTGATGATTTTCTCTGTTTTAACGTCAAAACTCTCGTTTAACCCAAAATTGATGAGCTTGGGTGATTTAACCGACTGTTAGATCGATTAAATCGGTACCGTAGCTCTGATACCACTGCTAATCCAGGAACCAGTGAGTTTGACGGAGCTTGGGTCCCGATACGACGTGTTCGGTGCGTTTATTATTACTAAGAAAGGAGTAGAAGATAGATACGACACCGAGCATTCACTTATAATCTGGTCTCTTATTCATATCTGAAAGTTACAGCACCGTAAGACCAGTTGGACAGCATGTCCCCTCAGAGACCCAAAAGCTTGTCCAAATAGTAACCCCAACTCCCTATTTATAGGCAACAGCCTATCCGATCCGAATGAGCTAGTATCCATCCGTCCGGATGGACTTTACAATATCAAAACCTATTCGACCGGATGGGGTTTGGACTATTCTATTGTCCATCCGACCGGATGGACTTGTCCATCCGTCCGGATGGACTTTGACAATACTAAAACCTCATTCTATACAATATTCAACACATGCTCTATCTAACTATTCGCACAGTGGCAGACGTACGAAATATGCACCAACAGATTGTGAATGGGAAAAATCATTATATTCCCATTCTACCCCCAAGTTAGATATTTTATGAAAAATGACCCAATATATAGTTTTAAGCCAAAATGGTTTAAGCCTTCCATTTTATACTATCGTAAGGATCGACCAAATTATAGAATTTATATTTAAACTACCCTTAAGGGTCGTTTGCCCGGTTTATCATTCGAGGGAATTTTGGTTAACTTAGTCCTTTTTACCACGAATAACTTTTAAAAGCATATTTTGACCAAATGAGCACTTTAAATCGTTGTTCTATTTAAATCATTGAATTCCTAAGAACATGATGTTCTTAAATTTCAAATTATTAGATATACCTCACTTTAGGTAATCCCAAGACCACCCATGACTCGATTAACTCTCGTCGAACCTTAACTCCTCATTGAGAGTTTGACCCATTACACATACCTGGCTCGGGTCTTAGCATTGACCCGTTTTAATACCTTGCACTATTAATTGCTAATTAATAGCAATGCAAGCCATACGCTATCCTTCCTGTGGGCACAAAACTCAACAAGCGATCATTAGTCATTATTGTCAAATGATGATAACGTCACCATTTGACCCGTTTGGCCTAAATGACCATTTTATTATCGTGAGATGGTAGTTATTTGTCATCTCACTCATTTAGCTTGTTTTGGCTTGCACCCAATGATCATTATACTTAAAAGTCGTTTCTTAATTCATTTGACCCATTATGGCTTACGCCATAGGGTATCTTTTCAAAACTCATTATTTATTTGTCAACTCGTGACCAGATTACTATTTTACCCATTATGGATTACACCATAATGTAACTTTTCAGAACTCTTTGTTTATTCGTCATCACATGACCAAATTACCGTTTTACCCTTTTTACCATCAAAAATGGATTCTTACCATTTTCACTTGTTCCGACCCATATCATTCCGCGTCGGAACATCATATTTCAAATACTAATTTACGTTGTTCATAACCAATACAATAAGTAGGTGTTCTATTAGATGGGTGTAAGCTTTACTTACCTTGCATCAAATTATGCTTTTCTGCGTATTTGATCCGTTTGACCCACTTCTTCCCAAGCTTCCATCTTGTTTGCCAAGCGTCAAACTATTATTCATCATTTGCAAGATGGTTAGATTAGCCATCATTTATCACGACTATCCCACCTTACACATTTTACATCAAAATTACCATTTGATCTTATTATAGGTCAGTTTGACTTTTAAAAGTCAACTACCTATTAACATATACAAACCCACAAATAAGTTAGACAACTCATTTAGGCATTTCGTTAATTACCCGGTAGGCACTATTCTTAGGCCACCATTATAACCACGTTCCCCAACTAAGTTCACGCAATTGTTAACATCAAGATAACATATTTTTCAATTATAAATGCTAATTTATCCATTCATTATGTTAGAACTAAGGGTTTTCATCTATATGTAAAACCCATTTCATAATATTACTAGGCATTCATCCGAATACCTAATATAATTAAGTTCTACATATAAACTAGTAGGCAACATGATTTCAAGCACCTATTAACATTGACACAACATCAATTTCATCATATCATACAAAACCTATTTCAAGTCGTGTATGAACACTTACTCAATTCTGTAATTTGTTCGATTATCTTACGCATACATACAAGTAAGATGATCATTAAAGCTTATATATTATCAATTCCATCATATAATCAAAACCCATTTCAAAATCTACTTGTTAATGTCACACCCCAACTGATGGCGGAAACATCGGGGTGCGAGCACTAAGCGTTCAGATTGCTCATGAGAATCCATGATGTATTGCAAAATACATCCTTTATTCGTGTATAGTTTGTATAGATTTTCGTTATTTCTAGTTTCGTTTTAGTTAGAATTGCGTGCTATTGATTAGATTGTTTTTTCCAGGTCTTGGTACTAAAAGTTGATGAAAATGGAGTGAAAACGAGCTACAATGATGAAACACTAAGTCTTGGAACAAGTAAAAAAGAGTTAGAAAAATTTCTGGAATTTTTGGGATGTTGAAGCTGGTGAAAATTTGGAACTTTCTGTGAAAATGGGGCCTGGGTGCTACACCTCCCCCTTAAGAAAGGAGCTACGCGTAACACCTAGACCCTTGGGAAGAATTTGCTGAGTTTTAGGGTCTAGGTGTAGCGTGGAGCATATGTTGAACAACCGTCGCGTGGCACCGAGGGGTGGTTTCCGGGAAAAGTTGATTTTTGTTGTTGGATCTTTATTCCAAACATATATATACCTCATAAACTTCCACACAACCCTAGTTACGAACTCAAGAACCCATAGGCGATTTTCAGAGCATATTTCACGGTTTTCGAAGTGTTTTGGCTTGCGGGAATCATTCGGTTGAAGCTTGGAGCGTAGGAAAGAAGATTGTTCGGGTCTTATCTCCCGGTTTTCTTTACTTTCTTGTTGTGATACTTTTCCGATGAATTCTTGTTTTGAACTTTCTTTGTTTATTTTAGACATCATGTTTAGTGGCTAAAACCTTCGTTACTACCTAGGCAAGATGATAGTTTAATGAAGTTTGGATCTTTTAACGGTTTTTATTGTTTGTTATGGATTGTTCTTTGAAAGTAAATTATTCTAGAATATCTGATTTGGTGCATATGCGTATTTACTTTTGATTGTTGATTACTTGCTGTTGTGACAACTGGCACAAAACCGGTAATTTCCGTACAATTTAATTAATACTTAATAACTGAAATTATGTGCTTAAGTGTCAACATTGTTTGATTACATGCTATACTTGTGAATTCATGCACGTTTTATACTACAAGAAATTTCCTTTATGCATTAATGATAGCGTTGCGTTAGAAATACTAGTAAACTCACCGGTAAGACACTTTGTGTCAACAATTCTGCAGAAAGCAGTCAGACAATAAAATTGAAGCCTAGGTGTAGGTCCAACGTCAAGAATACATTAAAACCCAAGAGTATATACAAGGGTTAACATATAGACTTTCCGGAAGCTAGAATATGCACTAAAAAGCACCCGAAACACACTTTAAATGCAAAATTCTACACAAATCAGCTATAATCAACTTTTTAACACGTAAATATTATGCAGAATTCATGTATTATTATCCAGAATACCCTCCTAAGTGTTGGGAATTAAAAGGGTCACAAAAGGATACTTAAAGGACACTAAACGGTGCAATTTAGCACTTTAACGAACCGGTATTTAACCGAACAACCGGACAATACCCGGAACATCAAAATATTTCTAGAAGCATTGTTTTAATATATCTGAACTAATTATGGTCCCCGAACACCATAACACCCCCTATAACATGATAACACAACAAGTCCCTAAAAATTACACATGAAAGTTAACTTGTTTATAAATTAGTAAATTAAAGTTACACTTTGCCCCCCCCCCCATCTTTTTCACTGTTACAAAGGGGTGGCCCCCACCAAATTTTGCCAAAATCCTACTAAATCCCATTAGATTTATTTTGATATTCCTTGGATTCTATTTGATTTTGTAAAGATCTTATGAGATATGAAAAGATTATAAGTATCACCATAACCATTTCATCACTTCACACCAACACACATCCTCCTCTCTCCTCTCCCTATGGCTGTGAGCCACCACCCCCATCACCACCATCTTCAAACTTAGTTCATCCATTCCAAGCATAACATAAGGTGCTAGAAGGTGATTAACGAAGTGTGGAGCTTGTGAATCTTGAAGAACCTTCTCCATTTGCTTTTAACCATCACATTTGTCATCTTCAACCTCTTGAGTTCTTCCCTAGCCCTTTTGCTAGTTGTAAGCTTCTTGTAACTTGTTGCTTCATATTTTGATGAATAAAAGATGATGAATATTGTTAATCTTGAAAAACACAAAAGAACATGATCATGATACTTTAACATAAGCTTAAAAATATAAGAATACATGTTGAATATGTGGATTTGCTTCTTGTTGATTGATGATTTATGTTAGTGATGTTAGACATCATAAGAAACCTACTAGATTGTGATTAACCACATGATCTAGTAAGTTAAAGTGGTGATCTTGTGAAAGACCAAGAGCTTCATGCTTTATGTCTTCATGAACTTGAATAATGAAATGGGTTTTCTTATGTAAAGATGGTTTAAACAAAATACAAATCTTGTAAATAGATGATTACAAAAATAATTTTCTCAAGAAACCAAGTTTATTTATGAGATTTACAAAGTCATGGTTTCTAAATATACTAGTCATATTTTTAATGTTTAAACAAGACTAGGAATATGATTGTAACAAGAAAAATACAAAAGAAATATTTTTAGAAAAATCATCTTACAAGTCGTAAATGACCAAATCCTTTAATAAAGTGATTTACAAACAAATAGCCATGTTTTTAAGGGTAACTAAACCTACTAAATAACATGGTAAGTTACTACAAGTTTTTACAAAAACTTCAAGTTCATGATATAGTGTAATATACTTGATTTTGACACTCGGTAAGTGTTAAATGAGTGATGATAGTTGCGATGATTTTAAAAGAAAATAAACACATGTTTTGAAAACATGGGAAACCTCCATTTTTAGGGGAAACTCTGTCAAAATTTCTATAAATTTTGACACTTAGAAAAATATAAGTTTTTGAGAAACTTATTCCCTAAAAATGTATCTAAAAATATTTACCAAGGTTTCCCTAATTTTTTGTGTTAAGAAATAATGATTTCTTCAAGATAAAAATTGATATTAAGTATGTATATTTTTGAGAAAAATATAGATATTTATTGGTCACCAAATTTTGTCCTAAGTGTATGTAGTATGTATTATAAGTAATAGTGTATTAGCACTTGAAAATACACTAAATACTCCTAGAGAGTGAAAATACAAAATACACATACAACATGCTTAGACAAATACAAGAGAATATATTTATGAAAATACATTACTTGAAAGATTATGTAACTTGGACAAAATACATAATTCGGGTGAGAAAAATACAAGATACTTATATTTATTTTTGAGAAAATAATATAAGTAAGATACATAGTTAAAAATATAAATTATTTTTAACACACAAAGAACAAATACATAAAAGATGGTGACTTGTACTTGTGCAATACAAGTCTAGTGACTAACGTTAATAAAACACGTATAGGTCACGACGCTATATAAGCAAACCCGGTGAAGTTTACGGCGCAAGAAAGGCAAAGTTGTGAGTTCATGCTCCCCCTTTTCTTTTAACTATTTTCAGTTTTATAACTTCGGGGGTGAAATACATGTTACTAAATGTTTACAGAAAAGTGAGATTATGTCCCCACTTTTAAACTTTTACATACTTTTTAAACTTGGGGAAAATACATGTGTTATGGTATGATGGATACAAGAAATGAGGAATGATACAAGAAATGAGGAATGATACTTGAAATCGTGTCACAAATAGGGTACCAGAAGCACCATTAATCGTGTACATACTAAGTCCGCAGAACAAAAGGATAGATCTAATGGGTTTTCGGGCAGCCACACTCTTGGTGAAAACTAGTACCGAGTAGTGCTTTTGTGTCTCCGTTGTGAATCGACAACTAGAAAAATGCCTATGGTTTGGATTGCTTCCTATGTCGTGTCACATGTTAATGGCCTTGCAACCCATTAACAACTTGATACATACAGAAATACTTGATTTATACAAAATACATACCATGTTTTTCATACAAAGTATACAAACGTTCAATACAAGAACTGCATGAATTCACACCAACATTATGTTGACGTTTTTTCCAAAAACTCACATGTATTTCAGGTAACTAAAGTGGATGTGCGCGCGGTCTTACTCATGCTCTTGGAAGTTGTTTATGTTTATCTTTGAATAAAGTTGTAAACTTTTCAGACAAAATGTTGTCTTGTGATGTAAACACTTAAACTATGTTTTCAGTTGTGTAATGTATGGCATTTGGAGTTATTTTTACGAGCATGTAGTAAGTTTACCAGTCGTATGCAATGAGAACCTTTCATGATCACACCTCGTGCTTCCGCCTTAGAAAGGGGTGTGACAGCTGTTTCACATAAATTTTGGTGGATGTCTTTCACATAATAAATTTGTGTTGATTATTCGCATCTTTGCGGGTTCAGGTGATCTTTGGGTAAATCGGCCGATAGCCTTAGAAATAGTAATTAAAATACAGTTAGAAGTAAGTATTCTGCTTAACTTGTCGCTGAGAGGCTCGAGTTAGTTATTAGGTCTCGGTGCAGTATATATCTAAGATAGGTTTTGAGAGAAGTCAATCTTAGTTCCCTAATTGCATTTGTGCCTATTAAACCAAGTTAGAATCTAGGATTGCCTTAGATTATCGCGCTGAGAGGTAGATAGTCGTATTGGGCACTTTTAGAGTCGTTAGAGGACTGAGAGGAAGTCTAACAATCGGTGTTCACAACAGCCTTGTAGGGTTTCCTAGGTTTCTTCCTGAGAAGGGTCGGGAAGTCTTAGCTTGAAATACCTTAGGGTTTAGTATCTTACGATCCTGATTCCATACTACAATAGTACCGTTAGAAGTCAATTCCTAGTCAAACTGGATTCAAGCCTAGGTAGTCGTTAATCTCATTTGAATTAAACCTTAGTTCTTGTTCGTTTCATAGTCTAATTTTATTTTAATTTCAATTTTAGGATTTTAGTAACCCCCCCCCCCCCTTAAAACACAACAATAGTTAAGTCGTGTCAGTGTCTAGTCTAAATAAAGTCTTTAACGTGATTAATTAGAGTCCTTGAGGGTTCGACATCCAGACTCGCTTTTCTTTGCTAGAGCCGTCCGGTTCACTTGTCGGTGAGTAGTTTAGTCAAGTAGAGAGTCTAGATTATTATTACTTGAGTCTAAATTTAGGGTTATTTTAGTTTATTTATTTGAACTACTTATTCCACATCAATCCATAACACTAAATAGTTTCAATATAAATTAGATTCATTTCATGCAATTGTCTAAACAAGCATCAACCACCAAAACCTAGTATCAAACCAAAACAAACATAATCATTGTTCCAAAGTTTCTAGATTTAGCTACGTGGAGTATCTAAGTTCCATCCTAGCTTGTTTCACGATTCCTAGCATCCTGTTAGCCTGCAATATGTATTAAAATAAAGTCAGTACAAAAATGTACCGGCGAGTATACAAGTTTGTATAATAGCATATAGATTAAAAACAACTCATATCCATAATGTGAATGATACAAAAATAGTTTCAGACATGCTAGTGTTCGCAGTCCAACAAGTGATAGCCCAAGTATCCCGATGCTTTAGTGTTTTCCCAAGTCTCAAGGAAAACTAGAATCCTCCTAACAATACCCCCGAGAATAATGGGGAGGTGCATCTCCTATAGCGCTACTATTGTTAAGGCGGAACTACACACCCTGGATTAAACGTCCACATAGCACAAAGAGTCTAGAATACAAGAATCACAAATTTCACATACACATAGGATAGAGTTTAGTTTCCTAAAAGTCTCAAGTATCGTAGTTTAATAGAATACAAGCTGCATCCCAAAGTTTAAAACAAAAAGGGATCGGGTATACTCACAGCATTTGCTTAACATATTAACTGTTATTGGATCAAAAGGACCTCGTTAGATTTAGCCTGATTAGATTACAACAGATAAGTGTCGGACAAAACAACGAGATTCAAACCAAGTGTCGGATCAGTCATCTTGATCGGATGGTTGTTCGATCGGATGGCTATCCGATCGGATTGCCACTCGATCGAGGTGACATAGTGTGTGGGACGGACTGCCATCCGATCGGATGGTCATCCATACGGATGACCATTCGATTGAATGGTCATTTGATACAAGTGCTGAGATTCTCAAAATGTCAAGTCAAGTGTCAACTCATGTTACCTTAATCGGATGGCAGTTCGATCGGATGGATATCCGATCGGATTGCTATTCGATGATCAAGATTCAAAGTTTATAAAAATGTTTAAGGTTACGAGGCAAGTGTCACCTGATCAGATGGCGGTTCAATCGGATGGCTATCCGATCGGATTGCCATTCGATTGAGTTGTCCTTGTCCCGTTCATAACCTTGTAAAGTTTTTAAGTTTCTGGTTTAACGGCGACGACGTGATACGTATTGAGACAACAGTAAACACATCTACGTACAGCCGATCTGATCGGATGGGAATCACCCCAGTCCGCCCAGTCGTCTGTCCTTGATGGTATTTATGTCGGAATCCGTAATCCGGCCATCTTCTCCGGCAACAATCCATCTCCAACCCAACTTCAGACTAATCATCAAGTCTATAGTTCGTTCGGATCCAGACTCCGCCGTTATAAGTGAAAAGTTAAGAAAAGATGAAAGAAAAACATAAGTTTTAGTTGAAAAGTCTAGATTTAGTAAAGATTTAGTGTAAAACACATGAAATTCCTTAGATCCGAGCTAGATCTTGAACGAAATGACATCACTCAACAGTTTAGTATAAGCCGCCATGGTGACGTCACCCTCAAGAGCTCAAATTTCAGATATTTCACGGTGGAAAGTGATATTTCGAAAGAGAATCATGTAGAGAATCTAGTGTAAAATGTACCGAAATCGCCGAGAAATGGAAGAAAAGAGGAGTGCGTGCGTGCGTCTGGATCGAGTGAGGATGTCACATCAGTGAGAATGATGTGACAGGCCTATTTATAATGTCAGATGGAGAGAGTGAGGTGGTGTGCATGGGTTGGATGGCAGCTCGGTCGAATGGCCATTCGATCGGTTGGTCATCCGATCGGATTGCCATTCGGTCAATCCCATCCTTTCCGCGTTCCCGTCTTTGATTCGATTTGCGAGTTAGATTAAGCGTTGCATTGTGTATTGTTGGGTAATAGTATCACATAACTAGATTATATCATTAACATAAAAGTATCCATAGTTTCCATAGTTTCCGCCAGTGACAAGACTCCAGTCCCTCGTTCAACCAAGTCTCAAGTTTCACGAGCCTCAAGAGTCAAGCACCAAAGTATCAAGAGTCAAGAATCTAGATTCCAAGCATTAAGAATCATAGCTTTTGAGTATCAAGTATCAAGATTCTTAGTATCCAAGTATCAAGAATCATAGTATCCAAGTATCAAGTATCAAGAATCATAGCATCCAAGTATCAAGTATCAAGTATCAAGGATCATAGTTTTAGATTCTCAAAGTATCAAAAGTATCACATAACTCATAGTATAGGGGCTAAAAGTGACAATTAGCCAAAAGTCTAGGGACGCAGGCGTTACAGTCTCCCCTCCTTTAGGTGATTTCGTCCCCGAAATCTAGGAAGAAGACTGCTCGAAGAGCTGCGGATACTTGGTCTTCATTTCACTCTTAAGTTCCCAAGTGAATTCGGCGCCACGCTTTCCTTCCCATCGAACCTTGACTGTGGGAATTTTCTTGCGCCTCAGTCGCTTGACACCTTGATCCATGATCTCGATCGGTTTCTCCACAAAGTGTACAGCTTCGTTTATTTGCAAGTCTTCAAGGGGAACCTGCAGTTCCTCATCGGCTGGGCATTTACATAGGTTTGATACGTGGAAAACTGGATGTACATTGTTTAGTTCATGTGGCAGGTCGAGTCTGTAAGCCACCTTGCCAATCCTTTCGAGTATCTTGAAAGGACCCACATAGCGAGGAGTGAGCTTCCCCTTCTTACCAAAACGAACTACTCCCTTCCAGGGAGATACCTTGAGAAGAACTCGGTCACCAACATCAAATTCCAGAGGCTTGCGCCTATTATCAGCATAGCTCTTTTGTCTGCTCCTAGCCTTGATCAAGTTATCACGGATCTGAAGAATCTTATCCGTTGTCTCTTGAATGATTTCAGGGCCAGTAAACTGCTTGTCACCAATCTCATGCCAGCTGAGGGGAGATCGGCACTTGCGGCCATACAAAGCTTTGAAAGGAGCCATCTGAATACTGGAATGATAGTTGTTGTTGTATGAGAACTCAATCAATGGTAAATGTACATCCCAGTTACCACCAAAGTCGATGACACAAGAACAGAGCATATCCTCAAGGGTCTGAATAGTACGCTCGGTCTGTCCATCCGTTTGAGGATGAAAGGTCGTGCTAAGATTCAAATGAGAACCCATAGCGGATTCAAAAGTTTGCCAAAGACGTGAAGTAAAACGACCATCACGGTATGAAATTATGTCGAGAGGTGTGCCATGACGGCATATAATCTCATCAGTATAGATTCGAGCAAGTTTCTCCACTTTATAATCTTCACGAATAGGAAGAAAGTGGGTTGATTTGGTCAAACGATGAACAATCACCTAGATACTATATTGACCAAAAGGTGTACGGGGCAGTTTAGTAATAAAGTCCATAGCAATGCTATCCCATTTCCACACCGGGATTTCGGGTTGTTCTAAGAGTCCAGAAGGACGCTGGTGTTCGGCCTTAACCTTCGAGCAAGTAAGGCATTTAGAAACTTATACAGCAATGTCCTTCTTCATACCAGGCCACCAATAAGTCATACGCAGATCATGGTACATCTTATCGGCACCTGGATGAATAGAGTAACGAGATTTGTGAGCCTCATTCATGATGAGCTCACGAAGATTATCGTGATCCGGCACCCAGATGCGATTGAGATAGTATTGAAGACCATCAGATTTAGTTTCGAGTTGATTCACGTTAGCACCAAGAACTTCAACAGATAGACTACCTTCATTAGCTGACGAATACTGAGCTTCACGAATACCCGCATGAAGATCACTAGAGATACGAATAGCCTTAAAATGAGTTTTACGACTAAGTGCGTCGGCCACTACATTCGCCTTGCCAGGATGATAGCGAATTTCGCAGTCGTAGTCGTTAAGTAGTTCCACCCAACGTCTCTGTCGCATGTTCAGTTCCTTTTGGTTAAAGATATGTTGAAGGCTCTTATGGTCGGTGAAAACCACACACTTTGTACCATACAGGTAGTGTCGCCAGATCTTTAACGCAAATACAACTACACCAAGCTCCAAATGGTGAGTAGTATAGTTTTTCTCATATACCTTGAGTTGACGAGAGGCATAAGCAATAACCTTGTCCTGCTGCATGAGCACACAGCCCAATCCACGGTTCGAGGCGTCACAGTATACCATGAAATCATCATTCCCGTCGGGTAGAGTAAGAATAGGAGCGTTACACAAAAGGGTCTTAAGAGTCTGAAAAGATTCCTCTTGCTCGGGACCCCAAGCAAAAGGTCTCTCTTTTTTAGTCAACGAAGTGAGAGGAACAGCGATCTTAGAAAAGTCCGAGATGAACCGACGGTAATAACCAGCCAATCCTAGAAAAGAACGAATCTCAGATGCGGATTTAGGCGTACTCCAATTCTTCACAGCTTCGACTTTAGACGGGTCAACATGAATACCTTGCTTACTTACGACATGACCAAGAAATTGCACTTCATCAATCCAAAACTCACACTTAGAGAATTTTGCATACAAACGTTCACCTCGTAAAAGTTCAAGCATCAAGCGTAAATGACGGGCATGATTAGCTTTAGACTTAGAATAGATAAGAATATCATCAATAAAGACTATCACAAAACGATCAAGATAAGGTTTACACACACGATTCATAAGATCCATGAACACAGCGGGTGCGTTGGTCAATCCAAAAGGCATGACCACGAACTCGTAATGTCCATAACGAGTACGAAAAGCGGTTATGGGTACATCATCCTCGAGTACACAAAGCTGGTGATAACCAGAACGAAGATCAATTTTCAAGAAACAGGGCGCGCCTTGTAGTTGGTCAAATAGATCATCAATGCGAGGTAGAGGATAACGATTCTTAACGGTAAGCTTATTAAGTTCACGGTAGTCGATACACATACGGAACAAACCATCTTTCTTCTTGACAAATAGTGCGGGAGCACCCCACGGAGAGGTACTTGGACAAATGAATATCTTGTCGAGCAGTTCTTGTAGTTGGCTAGATAACTCTTGCATCTCGGAAGGTGCAAGTCGATAAGGAGCCTTGGCTACAGGAGTTGCACCAGGTATGAGATCAATACGAAAGTCTACAGATCTAGGAGGAGGAAGACCAGGAAGATCTTCAGGAAAGACTTCAGGGAAATCACACACCACTGGAACGTCACATATGTTCTTCCCCTTGCCCTTTTGTTCCACCACGTGGGCCAAGAAGGCAAAGTTCTGTTTACGTAAGCATCGGTTCGCTTGGGTGCATGACATCAACCTTAGTCCTTTCGAAGGTCGGCCTCCATAGACATGCAAAATATCTCTGGACGGAAGAGGTAGACGAACAAACTTCTCGTGACAAGCAATCTGGGCATGGTTCTTACGCAACCAATCCATGCCGATTATGACATCAAAACTTCTCAATTGCATGGGTATTAGATCAATAGCGAACATGTGGTCGTTAAGAGTCAAGGAATAACCACAGAGAATAGAATCAACTAGAATAGACTTCCCATCGGCAATCTCCACCGAAAACGACTTAGGTAACATAGAGCGTGCACAATTTAACAAAGATTCAAATTCAACGGACACAAAGCTTCTATCGGCACCAGTATCAAATAGAATCGAAGCGTAAAGGTTATTTACAAGAAACGTACCATTAACGACGTCATTGTTGTTAAGAGCCTGGTTAGCATTAAGGTTGAACGCTCGTCCACGAGCGGCTGGTTGTTGGTCCTAGTTCAGCTGAGGACACTGGTTACGAAGATGAGTAGTATCTCCACATTTGTAGCATGCACGAACAGCATTTACGGGCCTAGGATTCTGCTGAGGAGCTGGAAGAGCTGGTAGGGCTGCCTGAGCTGGGGCTTGCTGAGCTGGTTGAGCAGGGTTAGCTTGACGACAGTAAGGAGTCGTGTGACCATAGCGATTGCAGTTGGTGCACAAACGACATGCAGAATTTGCAGGATGATGAAAATTGCAAGTTGCACACTTGGGGTAAGACCCAGAGTACTGCTTTTTGACTTCAGGGGCAGCAGGGTTCTGAACAGTAGCAGCAAGAGCAGGGTTTGCAGCAGTAGCATTGCATCCTGAACCCTGTGACTTTCGCCTCTTGTTCTTGCTGCCACTTGGCTGTTGGGTAACTTGATGTTCAGACTTGGAGGGAGCAGAGTTAGCAAACTGCTTATCATGAACGCGGTAGTTGTTGAGACTAGCTGCAAGACGGTAGACTTCCTCAATAGTTTCGAGCTGAGCTGCTTCAATAGAATCACGCATAGCAGGAGGTAGACCATTGATGTACTTGGTTATCATTCGCTTAGGAGTAGAAACCAGGTGAGGAACGATCAAGCTGAGCTGCTTGAAACGGGTAGTATAAGCCAGATTATCATCACCAATCTGCTTCAAGTGCCAAAACTCTTCTTCGAGCTTCAATTGTTCATGGGGAGGGCTGAACTCAAGCATCATTAGTTCACGCACCTCGGACCATGGAAGAGCATAGGCTTCTTCATTCGAACGGATGTTTCTCTCATTTGACCACCACTCCAACGCTCTGCCTTGAAACATTCCAGTCGCACTCCTAGTCTTTAGATGATCTGGGCACTCGCTGTTGATAAAAGTAATCTCAATGCTGTCAAACCACTCGAGCATAGCGGTCACCCCATAACTGCCCGTGAAAGGCTTAGGGTTGCAAGAGATGAAATGTTTATAACTGAACTTTGTAGGATTTAGCTTCTCGGCCTTTGAGTCCACAGAGGATGGAGGAGTGTTTGATCCTTGGATCTCAGAGACGATCTTTGGCACGACTCGAGCAATCTGGTCGGCCATAAATGACATTATCTTTTTCTGAGACTTCTCCCGGGATCTCTTGAGAGTGTCGGCTAGCTTACGAGAAGACATCTAAAGATCCAACAAGAGGATCGTATAAGTCTAAAGTCCCACAGTATAGATTCATACACGATAGTTTAAGACTCAAGATTCAACAAGATTCACATAGATTAGAGGTTCAAGTTTCACATAGATTCCAATAGACTCAACAACGCAAAACCCGCGACCCTCACATGGCACGTTGTACGAAGCTTGGCAACATGTCAGAAACGCATATATATAGTAACTAGGGATGGCAATCGGACCCGAACCCGATGGGTAAACCCGAAACCCGAATCATTTGGGACGGGTTTGGGTCTAGTAATCGGGTTTGGGACCGGGTATGGGATTAGTTTTATTTTTTTCGCGGGTTTGGGACGGGTTTGGGATTTAATGATATACCCGTTAACCCGACCCGATAAAGTATACCCATTTACCCGACCCATTTACCCATATTCCTTCTATCTTTTTTTTATATATAAATATGCATATTCTTTTTTATAATTATGGAAAATCAAAAGTCACCCCATTCCCAAAATCTCAATTATGTAAATCTTTTTATTTCCTTTTACTTTTTAGTTTCCAAAATCTTTATCCTAACCTTACTGCACGGTTGCATGTACACCGACTTTTGGAGTTCTGTTCTGCACTTCTGAATAGCCTTCTGCCCTTCTCTCATTCACTCCAAAGAAAGATCAGAGGACGATCGGCGATTCATCTTCATCACTAGACTTGTAAACATGTAAGTTCTAACCCTAAATTCGTGTTCAATGCTATGTTTTCATACGAATTTAATAGATGTATAGATGCAACTTTTGGTGTTCAATGCTATGTGTGACTTTTCTAACAATCGATTACCATACCTAAACATAAATACTTTTTTTAGTTTGCCAAAATTTTACTAAACCAAAGTGGTGTTGGTTGTAAGTTGAACACATGGAAGCTGGCAATTTTAGCATCACGAAAGCCACATGTTCCCCCCTTTATTTAATTATGTTTTATATTTAAGTCATTAATATAGATTTAAAAAAGAAAATTTAGATCCAATAAATATTTCATCACTAGTGGGTTTGCTTTCGTGCTTTGAAACTCATACGCAGACATCACATATTGGCTGTTGAAGTGTTGAGGTTGTTCCTCTTGACCGAATTGACCCAGCACAAGTATAAAAGGGTTTAAGTGACCCGAAGGGTTTGGGTCGTCTATACCCAACGGGTAATTTTTTAGATTAATGGGTTTACCCGATACCCGATGGGTATTTACCCGATAGAAACCCGACGGGTTTTGGGACGGGTTTGGGATAGGTTTATCTAATCTGGTTTGGGTTTGGGTTACCTAAACCCGTCCCAAACCCGACCCATTGCCATCCCTAATAGGAAGTACCAGCGGCGTATCCACCACGCTTCGGGCACATCACTTCCGCCTCGTACTCGGTGTCATGTTACGTGTCGCAAAACACACTCATCATCACCACCATAGATTCACATAGGTTCCAATAGATTCACATAGATTCCAATAGATTTCAATAGATTCAATAGTTTCACATAGATTCCAATAGTTTCAATAGTTTCACATAGATTCCAATAGTTTCCAATAGATTCCAATAGTTTCACATAGATTCTCATTGATTAGCGTTAACAATCCACAAACAACGAAATCCCGCATGGCACGTGCTACGAAAGTTCGGCAACATGACGGAAGCACTTATATATAGGAAGTACCAGCGGCGTATCCACCATGCTTCAATCATGCCACGTCCGTCTCGTCGTCGGTGTCATGCTTCGTTAACCACAACATTAGATTTCACCACTTCTCACAACATAGATTTAACCAAATAGATTTAACAACACAGATTAACCAAATAGATTCCACAACTTCAACCCGAGCCTACAAAACTACGAACTTCACTTAGCGCGTGGTACGAAGATTCGGTAACATGCCAGAAACACTTATATATAAGAAGTACCAGCGGCGTATCCACCATGTTTCGGACATGCCACGTCCTCCTCGTCTTTGGCGCTAGGCTACGTTTCGCATTTTGTTTCTCAAAACAATACTTACATAGATTACACATAGATTACGCTAGTGTACGCATAGATTACACAAAGATTTCACATAGTTTCCACATAGGTTACTCAAGTAGTTTCCCATAGCTTAGATTTCAACCATCTCACCACCGGTCTGTAAACACTAAGTTTCGCATGGCACTTAGTACGAAAGTTGGTAACATGTCGGAAACACTTATATATAGGAAGTACCAGCGGCGTATCCACCATGTTTCGGACACGTCACTTTCCCTTCGTATTCTATGCCATGTTACATTTAGGGTCTTATAACCACAATAACACATAGATTCATCAGATAGCTTCACATAGTATCATAGTCGATTAAGATTCCCACATAGATTAATCATCATGAATAAAGCATCATAAATTTAGTTTGATCCTGATATTAGAGTTAACATTTTAGATTGCGGACATACATGCAAAATTTGTGTAAAAAAGCCTCAAAATAAACGAAGAATCAAGATAATCGAAGAGTCAAGTTTAAAAACCACACATAAAATCGAGATAACAAAAAAGATAGGCTCGTAAAACATAGAGTGTTCCGGGTAGAAGAACGGTGACTAACCAAAGTGATTCGAACCCCTCTCGAACTGAGGCAGCGTGTCTTGACTTACTTAGACAAATACGTCATCGATGTTAGGCCTACGATATTCGTCCTTTTGGTCATTTCACGTACCTAATTGATTGGGAATTTCAAGACTTTGGCGAGACATAAAAAATCAAGGAGTGGGACTAGTTATCAAGGTCTGAGTTTCACCTCTAACTTGAAAATATCGTACCCTAATAGCGTTGGTACTTATCCGGAGGACAAGACCTACTAGAATAATATGGAGGTTTTCCATCAAGGTTCGGATGTCACTCCTGACTTGAGGGCAAATCTCGTGCAAAATACAAACACTGGTTAACAGTGTTTTCAAGGTATCAAGTGTATATTGTATCAGCCTTAGGAAAGGCATATAAGTTTAACAGGAAAAATGTGCTGCTAGGAAGCAGATACGGTAGAATGCATAAGTCTTAAACAACAGATAAGAATCAAGATTCCTAGAACTATAGACTAGGGCAAGTATTCCTACTTATCCTAGTTCCCTATAGTTATGGCTCTGATACCAATATGTCACACCCCAACCGATGGCGGAAACATCGGGGTGTGAGCACTAAGCGTTCAGATTGCTCACGAGAATCCATAACACTAAATAGTTTCAATATAAATTAGATTCATTTCATGAAATTGTCTAAACAAACATCAACCGCCAAAACATAGTATCAAACCGAAACAAACATAATCATTGTTCCAAAGTTTCTAGATTTAGCTACGTGGAGTATCTAATTCCATCCTAGCTTGTTTCACGATTCCTAGCATCATGTTAGCCTGCAACATGTATTAAAATAAAGTCAGTACAAAAATGTACCGGCGAGTATACAAGTTTGTATAATAGCATATAGATTTAAAACAACTCATATCCATAATGTGAATGATACAAAAATAGTTTCAGCCATGCTAGTGTTCGCAGTCCAACAAGTGATAGCCCAAGTATCCCGATACTTTAGTGTTTTCCCAAGTCTCAAGGAAAACTAGAATCATCCTAAAAATACCCCCGAGAATAATGGGGAGGTGCATCTCCTATACCCCCGAGAACAGTTGGTCGATCGGCTGGTCACTTGGTTGACTAGCCACTTGATTCGAGTGTTTGGTGCGACGAGTTTTGCCGTTTCGATTGCAATTGCGAGCGTTGCGACACGATAGAGTTTCTATTCAAATTACTTTTAATCCCAACTACTATATCTAACATACAATCATCCTATTTCACTTGCGTTTAGCGTTTGCGATTGAGTTTCGATTGTGTTTCGATTAATCACCACAACATAAACATAAATAAACATGCACAAGTAACACATAAGGCACACACACACATAAAACAATATCCAGAATGCGTAATTCGAGTTGCGAGCGCGATTGAGATAAGCGATAAGCGATCAAACATGCGATAAAAATCGAATAAACCTCGATTATTAATAGATACTCCACATAATACAACTAACGTAAAAGCATAAATAGAATATCTACAACTCAAAGAAGTCAAAACAGGAATTGAGCAAGGAATGACAGATCACAATTAGCAATCTTTTCTTCCTTTGACTTCAATCTTGACTTTGACTTTCGAAAAACGGGGTGTTACAGCCTCCCCCACTTAAGGGAATTTCATCCCGAAATTAGGCTTCAGCCGTAACAAACAACTGCGGGTACTTCGCATTCATGTCGCTTTCGAGTTCCCAAGTGAACTATGCGCCTCGCTTGCCTTCCCATCGAACCTTCACAATGGGAATGTGCGAGCGTCTGAGCTGCTTGGTTTGGCGATCCATGATCTCGACAGGCTTCTCCACGAAGTGTAGTGTTTCGTTTATTTGAAGATCATCGAGAGGTACAATTACATCATGCTCAGCTAGGCACTTTCGGAGGTTCGAAACATGGAAAGTCGGGTGGACGTTACTAAGTTCCTCTGGTAGTTCGAGTCTGTAGGCGACTTTTCCGATCCTTTCCAGAATCTTAAAAGGTCCAACGTATCGAGGCGCTAGTTTCCCTTTCTTACTGAATCTGACCACACCCTTCCAAGGTGATACCTTTAGGAGTACGTGGTCGCCAACGTCAAATTCAAGGGGCTTGCGTCGTCTATCGGCGTAACTTTTCTGACGACTCCGAGCTTTCAGTAGATTGTCTCGAATTTGGAGGACTTTGTCAGTCGTTTCTTGCAATAGCTCAGGACCGGTTAATTGCGAGTGCCCGATCTCGTGCCATACAATAGGCGATCGACATCTTCTTCCGTATAAAGCCTCAAAAGGTGCCATTTGAATGTTGGAATGATAACCGTTATTATACGAGAATTCGACTAACGGCAGGTAAGCGTCTCAATTACCACCGAAATCTATGACACACGAACGGAGCATGTCTTCAAGAGTACGAATCATTCTCTCAGTCTGACCGTCGGTTTGAGGGTGGAATGCGGTACTTAGGTTAAGCGTAGTACCGAGGGCCACTTGAAACGTTTCCCACAGTCGCGAGGTAAACCGAGCATCACGGTCAGAGATGATGTCGCGAGGCGTCCCATGTCGACAAATGATCTCATCGGTGTAGATTCGGGCTAATCGTTCTACCTTGTAGTCTTCCCGTATTGGCAGAAAGTGAGCAGATTTGGTCAAACGGTCGACGACAACCCAGATGCTGTCGTGACTTGATGGCGTGCGCGGGAGTTTAGTTATGAAGTTCATAGCTATACTCTCCCATTTCCATATAGGAATCGGGGGTTGTTGGAGTAAGCCAGAGGGTCTTTGGTGTTCAGCCTTAACTTTCGAGCAAGTTTGGCATCTTCCAACGTAGAGGGCGATATCCCTTTTCATGCCCGGCCACCAGTACTTGTAGCGAAGGTCCTGGTACATTTTGTCGGCACTGGGATGAATAGAATACCGAGATTGTGGGCTTCGTCCATCAGAATCTGTCGCAAATGGTTCCGCTTAGGGATCCAAATTAGGTCCAGATAATGGAATATCCCATTCGACTTATTAACAAGATGGGCTCCATCGTGGTGGATTCTTTCCTTCTTCAAAGTGCGTTCGGTAAAACACGCATGCTGAGCTTCACGGATGAGGGTTTCAAGATGATGCTGGGCTGGAATATTAGGAATGTTATGCAGATAGCTTCGTCTGCTGGGTGCGTCGGCAACGACATTTGCTTTGCCTGGGTGGTAACGAATCTCACAGTCGTAATCGTTGAGAAGTTCTACCCACCGGTGTTGACGCATATTAAGTTCTTTCTGGTCAAAGATATGTTGTAGGCTCCTATGATCGGTGAAGATCGTACACTTTGTACCATAAAGGTAGTGTTTCCAAATCTTTAACGCAAAAACAACTGCGCCAGGTCGGGGGTTATATAGTTCTTCTCGTGGATCTTGAGTTGACGAGATGCGTAGGCGATAACCTTGTCTCGTTGCACGAGAACACAACCAAGACCAAGGTTTGAGGCATCTCAATAGACTATGAAGTCATCGTTTCCGTCGGGTAAAGTGAGGACGGGAGCATTGCAGAGCATATACTTGAGGGTTTGGAAAGCAGACTCTTGTTCAGTTCCCTAAACAAAAGGCTTGTCTTTATGAGTGAGGGCAGTAAGCGGCACAACGATTTTTGAGAATCCTTCGATAAATCGATGATAATAGCCCGCTAGTCCAAGAAAAGAACGGACTTCAGACGGGCTCTTCGGCGTAACCCAACTCTTAACGGCTTCAATCTTCGTGGGATCAACATGAATACCTGGACTATTGACAATGTGATCAAGGAATTGAACCTCCTCCAGCCAAAATTCGCACTTGGAGAACTTGGCATAGAGTCGATTCCCTTGGAGTAGCTCGAGAACCAAACGTAGATGTTGCGCGTGTTTGGCTTTCGACTTGGAATAGATCAGGATATCATCGATAAACACGATGACGAAGCGGTCGAGAAATGGTTTACACGCCCGATTCATCAGATCCATGAAAACCGCGGGTGCGTTAGTTAAACCAAAAGGCATAACAACGAACTCATAGTGGCCGTATCGAGTGCGAAAAGCAGTTTTGGGTATATCCTCCTCTTGGATGCGTAGTTGGTGATAGCCTGAGCGTAGATCGATCTTGGAGAAACACGTAGCACCTTGCAGCTGATCAAACAAATCATCAATTCGAGGCAGGGGATAGCGATTCTTGATTGTCAACTTATTCAATTCCCGATAGTCGATGCACATCATGAACGACCCATCCTTCTTTTTGACGAAAAGGACTGGTGTGCCCCATGGAGAGGTGCTCGGGCGAATGAAGCCTTTATCAAGTAATTCCTGGAGTTGACTCGAGAGTTCACGCATTTCGGACGGAGCGAGTTGATAGGGAGCTTTAGCAATAGGGTTGGCTCCAGGGATAAGGTCGATACGAAAATTGATATCACGACTTGGCGGAAGACCAGGAAGATCATCAGGAAACACATTAGCAAATTCACGAACCACAGGAACATCTTTCACTTCTGTCTTTCCTTTCTTTTCCTTCTCCGCTACTACAATGTTAGCCAAGAAAGCTCTGTATTCCTTGCGGAGATACTTGCTAGCTTGGACACACGACATGAGCTTAAGACCTTTCGAAGGAGTTTCACCATATATACACAATACATCACCGTTAGCGAGCGCGAAACGAAACATCTTATCAAAGCAAACAACTTCAGTATGGTTTTCACGAAGAAAGTCCATGCCTACTATGATGTCAAAACTTCCGAGCTACATTGGAATAAGGTCGATTGGGAAGATGTGAATGTTGAGTTCGAGAGTACAATCATGAAGAACAGAGTTAACGGCGACGGTTCTTCCGGTGGCGACTTCGACATCGAACGTCGAGGGGAGATGGGAGCGCTTACGATTAAGGAGCTTCTCGAATTCAAACGACACAAAACAGTTATCGGCTCCAGTATCAAATAAACACGAGGCATAAATACCGTTCACGAGAAACGTACCATTAACCACATTGTTTTCGGCTTGGGCTTGGCGCGCGTTGATGTTGAAAGTCCTGGCGCGGGCGGCTTGTTGATGTTGTTGTGGAGGCTGTTGCTGCTATTGTTAATGTTGCTGAGGCTGCTGCTAGGGCTCTTGTTTCACAACCCTGTTCGGGCACATGTTCGCGAAGTGGTTGGGATCACCACACGCGAAGCAGACTCTTGCGTTGATCGTGGGTGCCTGAGCCGCTTGTTGGCCTTGAGGGGCTGGGAGGCAGAGCTTGATGAGCAGTGGCTTGAGCTGGTGCTTGTCGAGGACCAGTACGGAAATTAGCAGTGAAGTGGCCGTACATATTGCAGTGCACGCAAAAACGGCAGGTGATACCCACCGGGTGATGATAAGTACAGGTTGGGCAAGCGGGATGGGGGCCTGTGTATGCACGCTTTGCAAGCGGTGCATAGGTAACTGGTGCTGGGGCTGATCGGTGCTGGAGTTGCTGCTGAGCCGGTACGGCTTGGAGTGGAGCAGCAGTGGTAGTAATGGCACAGTTCTTGTTGGTGGAGTTGTTGTTGTTGTTCTTCCTCTTACGACGAGAGGACTTCGATGACTGCGATGCGGCGGCGGTGTCGGCGGTTGGTGCGGCGGTGGTAGCTTGGTGCAGGTTCTTCGAAGCTTTATCCCAAAAACCAGCTTTTACTCGCTTGTCGTTGATTTCAGCGGCAAGCAAGTAAGTTTCTTCGATTGTTGCTGACTTTGAGGCATGCACAAAATCTGCAACACAATCCGGCAGAGCGTGGATGTACTTCTTGATTGTCATGTCGGTAGTCTTCACCTGGTCGGGACAGATAATACTGAGCTGCTTGAAGCGAGCAGTGAGAGCAGTGAGAGCAGCGTTGTCACCATCCTTCTGCTCGATGTGCCAGAATTCATCCTCCAGCTTTTGGCGCTCATGGGGAGGGCAGAACTCTTCGAGCATGACGTTCTTCAACTCGTCCCATGACAGACCATAGGCTGCATCATTTCCGCGTTTGTTCCTCTCGGCCGTCCACCAGTCTAAAGTGCGGGACTGGAAGACGCCGGTAGCATTCAGTGTGCGGAGATTGTCAGGACATCCACTCTGACGCAGGGTGACCTCGATCGAATCGAACCATTGAAACAAAGCCGTAGGGCCTTCTTCGCCAGTGAATTCTTTCGGTCCGCATGCCTTAAACTGCTTGAAGCTAAACCCAGACTTTGGCAAGTCTGTCCTTGACTCTTCAGACGATTTGCTCATGTTCTCGTACAGTTCACTGACGACTTGAGGTACGACCTTCGCCATTTGCTTAGCGACCATAGCGGCGAGGCGTTTATCTGCTTGCTTTCGGCGAGCAGCTTGAGTAGCGCGAGATCCAGATGACGACATTGTCTGCAATAGACATCGCCACAGGACTCAACATAATATAATCGAATCTCACCTCTCACGCCTAATACTACTAAAGCTCAGGAACACGTATAATCACGTAACACATAGGCACATAATCACAGATTCACATAAGCACATAAGCACATAAGCACAGAAGGCACAGAAACATAGAGGCATATACGCATATAATCACAAGAGGTAGTCAGAATACAGAAACCTATCATTCAAGTCTACGAGCGTGGGAGATTAGCGATTGCGATTATCGAATACATCGAGAAACATGGCGTAAGATGGCTCTACAAATAGTAGCGATTTGTTACCGTATTGAGATAGAGGTGCAGTGCGAGTCGTGTGTGTCGATCAAAGCGATAGCGAAAAGCGAATAAATCTCCAAAAATCGTAACACATGAATAGGTAAATCACGTAAAACACATAAAATTCATATAAAATCGAAAAATATCAGAGTCGGCAGTAGCGAGCTCAGAATCGAATCACATAAAAATCGAGAGATGGATTGTCTCAGGCTCGATAGACTTGACTACCCAAAGCGATTCGACTATTCCCAATGACCTGCAGTACACACTTCGACCTTCGGGACTGTGCTCTCGCCTCAAATTTGGGCGAATGGCACGCATCCTTCTAGTTACAGTGTGACTTCAAGTCATTGGAGTCCGTCGAGACTTTGGTGAGAGTTTTGTAAAACAAAATAGGGCGGAATAAGTTGTCAAGGTTCGGGTTTCACCCCGGACTTAACAACTTTGTTCCTGTTTTGATAAAAGTAGAGACGAAAATCCGCGTTAAAGTACAGATTTCACTCCTGATTCAACGCAAATTCTCGTGTTTTATAGTTAAATACAGATCGAACAAGCGATTTAATCGAGAGTTTGCGGTTTTCACACCTAATCTCGACCAATTCGCTCGTTTGATTTCGAATAATAGTGTGCAGTGATAGTGTAGTGTAGGCGAGAATAGCGAGATATAGCAAGTAAACTCGTACCAAACCCCTAAGGATTTGTATAAGTCGGTCTGTTGGTTCCTAACTATAGACTAGGTCGTTTCTAAGACATCGACCCGGACTAGGTCGAGTCTTGCCTAATTCCCTATAGTTATGGCTCTGATACCAATCTGTCACACCCCAACCGATGGCGGAATCATCGGGGCGCGGCACTGAGCGAAACAGATTGTTCAAAGAAATTCCATAACAACTAATATTACCGAATAGTTTAAAGTATCATGTCCCATACCATGACCCATAAGTTAATATTGTTATTACTGACAGAGATATTCTTCAAACAAAAGCATGTTCCGAGAACTCAGATTTAACAAATAAAAAGATAAATTGTTTTTGTTTAAAGACTCTTTCCTATCCTCGATTTCACAGCAAGCAAAGCATATAAGCATCCTAAGCACCTGTCACATACGTTAAAGTAAAAGTCAATACACATAGTGTAAAGGTGAGCATACAAGTTTAATAGATATAATAGAGTTCGAAATCGTTACGCATAACCAGCACGTACACAGTGTAAAATGAGGCATGTTAGTTATCGACATGAACCTATCGATACCAATGACTACGGGTTGACTGCCCAAGGCAGTTCGTAATACACACTCACCACTGTGAGCCATGTAACAAATTGTCCTTAACAACCCCTGAGTGAACATGTGCTGAGTCCAAACAAATAGTACTATCGTTGCTAAGGCAGGTAGACAGCATTCCATGTGTAAACATAACAAACAAGTATTCATTGAGTCACGTATAACATGCGGTAATTGGTTAGCGATTAAAGTATTGCGTAGTGTGTTTGATGTGATTTAGAATAAGTAACGTATGTAACACCCAAAAGTGCATAAAGCAAAAAGGGATCGAATATACTCACAGCGATTGGATGGATTGAAGGGAGCGCTAGAGAGTAAAGTTAGCCTGATCAGAACGATGGCACAAAGATAAGCGGCGCGTAAAACAGAACAAGTGTTAAAGGGACGGACAGCAATCCGATCAAACGGTAGTCCGATCGGGTGGCCGGTCTTTCGGGTGACAACTCGCTCGGATGCTCATTCGATCGGGTGACCTTTCGAGTGGATTGTTACTTCCTTTGGAAAGAATGTGTTTGTGTATGATGGCTTGTCTTTTGAATTTTTCGTTGTAACATTTTGAAAATATAGAAGTACCTCTACCCTTCAGGTCGGTCGATCGGACGGACGTTCGATCGGACGACAACCGATTGGTTGGGCACTTTAGTGAGAACAGGTTCACAGCAGTTTGTTACTCGATCGGATTGTAGTCCGATCGGGTGGCAATCTACTGGCATTGAACATGTTGAAAATTGTTTAAGTATTGAAGTCAGAACATCACATGGTCGAGTGTCAATCCGATCGGGTGGTAAACCGATCGGACAACAATTCGTTCAAGGTTCACAACTTCAAATGTTTGAAATAAAGACAAGTGTGGGGCCTAGGTGCACTCCGTTCTGGTGTCCCGGTCGTCTTCTTCCTTGGTCATTTTGATAGTTTGTCGTTTTATCGAGATGATTGGATAACGTATTAGACAACAGAAACCTCGTCAAGACTAAGTAACCTGATCGGACAGGAATCACCCAAATCCGACCAGTTAACTGTTCGAGACGGTGTTCCATGTTTAACCCGAAATCGGTAATCTCGTGGATAGAATCCAGATCTTGAACCAACACAGCCACAAGAATGAGTAGAAGGTCAGTACGAGCTCCGATTCTATCGGTCTTGAGTGCATTGAGTGTAAAAGAGTTGAAAGAAAGTTGGAAAACCATCTTTCAATCCTTTTCACCGTGAATATGTTTAGATCTATGGAAGATCTTTGTTTATTTTTGTGGAAATCGTTCAGATCTAAGTTGTTCTTGGTGGATTGAAGCCAAAACATGAAGTTCTCAAGAACACCATGATGACATCATCCTAGAACACCTCAAATCTAGTGATTTCACGGTTAAAAGTTAAGATTCAAAAGATAGAAAGGTGTAGGAGTGCGTGTAGATTAAGAAAGTACAAGATTTAGGACGAGATCTTACCGGAATCGCGAGAAATCGAAGAAAATGTGAGGTTGGAGCGTTGGTCGGACAGGAGAGTGCAAAAGTGGTAAGTTGTGATGTTGACAAGGGTATTTATAGTGTTTCCCAAAAAGGAAAGGATGGAATGTGGCAGGTTGATCGAGTTAATAGCCCGATCGAGTGGCTGGTCGATCGAGTGGTAGCTCGATCGAACAGCTGGTCGATCGGCTGGTCACTTGGTTGACTAGCCACTTGATCCGAGTGTTTGGTGCGACGAGTTTTGCCGTTTCGATTGCAATTGCGAGCGTTGCGACGCGATAGAGTTTCTATTCAAATTACTTTTAATCCCAACTACTATATCTAACATACAATCATCCTATTTCACTTGCGTTTAGCGTTTGCGATTGAGTTTCGATTGTGTTTCGATTAATCACCACAATATAAACATAAATAAACATGCACAAATAACACATAAGGCACACACACACATAAAACAATATCCAGAACGCGTAATTCGAGTTACGAGCGCGATTGAGATAAACGATAAGCGATCAAACATGCGATAAACATCGAATAAACCTCGATTATTAATAGATACTCCACATAATACAACTAACGTAAAAGCATAAATAGACTATCTACAAGTCAAAGAAGTCAAAACAGGAATTGAGCAAGGAATGACAGATTGCAATTAGCAATCTTTTCTTCCTTTGACTTCAATCTTGACTTTGACTTTGACTTTCGAAACACAGGGTGTTACAATCAAGTCTACAGTTCGTTCAGATCCGGACTCCACCGTTTTAAGTGAAAAGTTAAGAAAAAATAAAAGAAAAACATAAGTTTTAGTTGAAAAGTCTAGATTTAGTAAAGATTTAGTGTAAAACACATGAAATTCCTTAGATCCGAGCTAGATCTTGAACGGAATGACATCACTCAACAGTTTAGTATAAGCCTCCATGGTGACGTCACCCTCAAGAGCTCAAATTTCAGAGATTTCACGGTGGAAAGTGAGATTTCGAAAGAGAATCATGTAGAGAATCTAGTGTAAAACGTACCGAAATCGCCGAGAAATGGAAGAAAAGAGGAGTGCGTGCGTCTAGATCGAGTGAGGCTGTCACATCAGTGAGAATGATGTGACAGGCCTATTTATAGTGTCAGAGGGAGAGAGTGAGGCGGTGTGCACGGGTCGGATGGCAGCTCGGTCGAATGGTCATTAGATCGGCTGGTCATCCGATCGGATGGTCATCCGATCGGATTGCCATTCGGTCAATCTCATCCTTTCCGCGTTCCCATCTTTGATTCGATTTGCAAGTTAGATTAAGCGTTGCGTTGCGTATTATTGGGTAATAATATCACATAACTAGATTATATCATTAACACAAAAGTATCCATAGTTTCCGCCAGTGACAAGACTCCAGTCACTCGTTCAACCAAGTCTCAAGTTTCACGAGCCTCAAGAGTCAAGCACCAAAGTATCAAGAGTCAAGAATCTAGATTCCAAGCATCAAGAATCATAGCTTTCGAGTATCAAGTATCAAGAATCATAGTATCCAAGTATCAAGTATCAAGAATCATAGTATCCAAGTATCAAGAATCATAGCATCCAAGTATCAAATATCAAGGATCATAGTTTTAGATTCGCAAAGTATCAAAAGTATCACATAACTCATAGTATAGGGGCTAAAAGTGACAATTAGCCAAAAGTCTAGGGACGCAGGCGTTATAGTTAATCACTTACAAGTAACCATATATCAAATATTTCATACTTTCCTTATGTTTAACAAAAGTAAGCATACATCTATACCTAATTTCATCTTTAGATCATCATCCAACAATCTAATTGCAAGTAATCTACTTGTCTCAAATCACAACTTTCACCAATCTAGGTTTTAAGGCATACCTTATGATCCCCTTGTCTAGGTGATCGATAATTCGTGTTCATGCACGAATCTGAGTCTCACTTCCTTCTTCAATTTGATGATTTTTGGATAAACAAGGGTTTTCCCCTTGTTTGTTCTCCTGCTGATCGACACACACACACTGTGTGTGTTTGTATTTTAGTTTTTACATATTAAAACATATGTTTCCTTTTTAACAACTTTGGTCCCTTAGGTTTAGTTTTGTTTAAAACCCCCATAAAACACTACTAACAATTAACCAATTCTCATAACTAGGTTTAAATGTTCCTAGTCAATTTACTAAATATGAGTTGTTACAATCATGGCCCTTTTGACCATGTACGCTAATTTATTTCTATTTCAGTTATGGCCCTTAGACCATGTTTGATCCGTGTTGGCAATATTTCTGTTTTCTATGACCTCGCGAGTCATTTATGCATCGGTTTGTTTTACGCTTCCCGTTATGCGGCTTGCGTTTACATATACTATCAAGCATTATACTTTATTTGACCCGTTTGACTTGTTCGTGTGAAATCCATCACTTATGAACTGACAACTTTATTCTTTATTCAACCCGTTCAATCCTCAAAACAGTTGAACATAATTAACACAAGTTCTATTTGCGAAGTTTTATCATCCTTTAGTCATAACTCATAATCCGAGTCTTTTGACTTTTAATCCGCGTTCCCGTTTCTCGGGTTACGCATATATTTGAAACCCCCATAAAACACTACTAACAATTAACTAATTCTCACAACTAGGTTTAAATGTTCCTAGTCAATTTACTAAATATGAGTTGTTACAACCCGATTCAACTTAAGTCTTGTTCACTCGGGCCCTTAGTACACTGTTTCTTATAAAGCTCTTATTTACTTTTTATTTAACATTAGGTTTGTTTATTTAAACCTCAATGTTTACGGGTTAACTTTTACCACTAAGGGGGTGTTTGGTGTTGCGTTTTCAAAATAGATTATACATTTTCAAAATAGATTTTGCGTTTTCAAAACTGCGTTTTGGAGGCAGGTAATCACTTTTTCATCCAAACACTTTTTTAGATTATTTATGTTTTACAAACGTAATAATCAAATAATCACTTCAAAACGTAATCCCAAACACCCTCTAACGTTACTTTACCCGCTCTTTAATCTTAACGTGGTTTGATTACTAAACCCGTTTTTTGGGTGTTACAATTTGTTACTGCTTTTGCACACATGGTACGTGATTGTAGATTTAAGTATACATTGAGTATCTGATACGTGATTTAAGTATTAATTGATCATGTGGTACATGATTATAGATGTAGTGTTTACGTACTGGAACATAATCATGTAATGTTACACAATCACGTACTTTATAGCTTGTAAAATATAAAAAAAATAATTAAGAAAACTATAGCAAGCCTACTCAAATTAAAGAGAATGAAATCCTTATTGCTACGGTGTAATTTTAAAAAAAAAAATTGTCTTATGAAAATATTATAGTCGTTAACGGGGAGGGGGAAGTAGGTCACTCGGGAAAAGACCATAATACCCTTTATCAATTTATGTTTCCATTTGTAGAATTATTGTATTTAGAATACTGTCACCACCGCATCATTTTAATACATCGATCTTGCAAATCAATTACTCAGATTGTCTCTTACGTTTTATAGGATAAGTCTCTCTCGTACAATAATCTTCTAATATATTAATATTAATAATTATTATTATAAAATAGATTAAAGTAAAAAAAAAAAAAGATAAAAACTATAAGTTTACTATTCACGGCGATTTTTTTTAATATATAAAAATTAAATAAATAAATAATAGATAAATCGTTTAACCACTATGTGAGATCATGTTTCACCCTTCCGCGTATTATCTGTTTTTTTTTTCTTGGATGGAGTGGATCAACCGGTTACCTTGGCCGCCTCTAGGCGTACCCGCTTAGGTTCGAATCCGCCGGCCCGCAATGCGGTACCTCCAGGTCGGTCTGCCCTAAGCCCCGTGCAGAAACCCCACTAGCTCGGGATCGAACCCGTAACATGTGGGTAAACCTTCACACCTCTTACCAGCTTAGCTGGTAGTCATTGGCTATTAAACATGCGTATTATCTGTTAGAGTATATATAAGGTCGGCTTTTTTTAGCTTGACCCTCAACATATGTAATGTAACACAGAGCAGTTGAAATGAAATAAGACAAATGAATAAAGAATACCTGATTTCTTTTTTGATGCACCGGCAACAGTTGGACTTGGAGATCAACATGAAGATAATGAGCTGTTTACCTATTCCTTATTGTCTAATGGGGCTTTTTTTTTTAATTAAAGCCTAAAAGTAAATGTATACAACAAATTATTTCAAATGCACAGTTGTGCAACACAATCGGTACCTACTCAAATCATTGAACGAGGATTCTCTTTTTATTTTATCTAGAGTAAACTGCAATTTTACCCCCTGAGGTTAGGGGGCATTGGCAGGTCTCCCCCCCTAAGTAAATTGCAGTTTTACCCCCCATTGTTTGGGGTTATGTCGCATGTTTACCCCCTGACCATTTCAACGTTAGATGTTACCGTTAATTAGGTTGAAAAGTCCAAACTACCCTTCATCTTCTCCATTAATAAGCCCTAATTGATCTTGTTCTTCAATTGCTCTTCAATCGACCTCAAGCCCTCAATCCTTCAATTCTCTGCCCTCTAATCACTGCCTTGAAAATGCCTTCATCTTCGTCGTCTGTGCTTCGATTCAAGGGCAAGAGTCAACATTCAGACATCATATGTCCATGTGGTGCGAAAACAGTGGTGAAACAATCAGCATCAACAGCTAATTCTGGTCGTTGGTATATTCGATGTGTAAGTTTCTTCTGTTTTATGCTTATTGAATCTTAACTTTGTTGGATAGTGTTGCTTATGCTGTCCGATAATAGGTTGGAGGATGTGGATTCCTAAGATGGGCTGACAAAGGTGAAGAACAGGGATGTCCGGTTTATGGAGAGGTAATGCCTGGTTTAATCATTGACTTGGCTAACTGCAAAGAACAGTTGGGTCGGTACAAGAATGGAGATGTGTTGAAACTGAAGATGTACTTTGTGATTACTTGGGTGTTGATTGTTCTACTGTTTTTGGTTAAGTAGTATAATGTTGACAAATTGGATTTGGTTGTGTATCTTGACTGCTTGTAATTATACTTTTGAGTTCTAGACTTTTTGATGCAATGGTCTTCTTCAAGTTCTTATTATATGTTTGTGTTGGTAACCTTCTTGTAATTCTGTAGGTAAGGATGTTGAGAATGAGAAAGATGTTGGTAAGGATGAAGACACAGATGTTGGTAAGGATGAAGACAAAGAGGTTGGTAAGGATGAAGACGTCGTTGCAGCCGAACAACCAGACAGTTATGTCTACTTTGAGGATCAAGAGTCTGAGATACTCAGACGTTACATGGAGCAAGAAACAGATTATGAAAAGTTATTCGGAGATCCGACAAAGGATTATGACCCTGAAGTGCTTGAACATGCATGGGATTACACATATTGGGATGAAGATGATGATTGGTACTTTGACCCATATGAAGGGGAGCATGGTTCTGATTCGGATTGGTCTTGTTTGGATGATTGTCACTGGAAATAAGCTAGATTTTGTTTGGTTTTAAGTTTGTATGTTGGACATCTTATTTGTACTAAATCTTGCAATGTAATGTAATCGAATCACTTTCCGCCTCTTAATTGTACCAATATGGTCAAAACCTGCTGCAAATGTACCATGCCAGTTATAAAGAACTCAAAACCTGCTGCAAATGGATCATATGGTCATTTTGACCATATAAACTAGTCAAACCTGCTGCAAATGGATCATATGGTCATTTTGACCATATAAACTAGTCAAACCTGCTGAAAATGGATCATATGGTCATTTTGACCTTATAAACAAGTCAAACCTGCTGCAAATGTATCATATGGTTATTTTGACCTTATAATTAAGTCCTAAGTGCTGCAAATGGATGATATGGTCATTTTGACCTTATAAACAACTCGAACCTGCTGCAATTGACCAAAATGGTCATTTTAATATAAACATAACATTGTATTGACCAAACCAAACATAAAGGTACAAACCAAACGAAACATTGTCTTGAACATAGTTGACAAACCTAGCATTGTCTTGACCAAACCAAACATAAAGTTACAAACCAACCAAACATTGTCTTAAACAAAGTTGACAAACCTAACAAACATTGTCTAAACTTACAAACCATCCATCACTCATCAAGATTGTAAACTGGTGCACCTTGAGTGGCAGTGTGTGATTCCTGTGAAGCAATGGATTGTTCAGCCCCTTGTCCTTTGCAGCTCCTGACATTGTGACCCATATTCCCACATTTACCACACCTGATGCTACTACCCTTTCTGGTCATTTTACCTCCTTTGTCGAACTCTTTCTCAAGTTCTTTTTCACCATATGCCTTCTTTCTTTTCTTCTTTGGCCTTCCAACTTGTGTATGATGCTTAGGTGGGATGAGTGTTGTTGGACACTCTGAAGGAGTCCACATCTCCGGCCCGTTGATTGGCTCTATGACATTGTAATAAACTTTCTTCCATGTTGACAGCCAATACACTTCATCCACCCACTCTTCTGGTATGCCAGCATCAATGCTATTCCTTGACATATCCCATATGGCTGCAACTGCATGTTTGCAAGGCATCCCGGTCAAATCCCACTTCCTGCATGCACATGTTTTATGTTTAACATTCACAACACACTGTGATCTCGGACCTGTGACTTGATACTTGTCCGAATCAACCATTAAAACAGACATTTCAGCAGCCTGTTTCTTGATCTCACCGAAGACCTCAGTGGCATGAGGAGTCAGTGGCCCCATACACTTTGCTTGTAATTTCTTGACATTCACTATCCTCTTGGTCATGTACTCCCGAATGAATTCTAGGCATGTGATAATCGGCTTGTCCCTTGCTCCTACGATTTGTCTGTTAAAAACCTCACATATGTTGTTCAGCAACATATCACATTTAGCTCTTCCATAAAAATATGCTCTTGACCAAGCGGTGAATGGGATCTCATTCAGCCAGTCATACATGGCTCGTTCGGTTGTCTTAATTTCTTCCATAGCTTTGTTAAAGTATGGATTAGATGTCTTCCTTCCGGCTGACCAAAGCAAATTCTTGTAAACATCTCCACGCCACTTGGATTTCATGTTCTCATGAATGTGCCTCAAACAAAATCTGTGCTCAGCATTAGGGAAAACGGCTAGCATAGCAGGAATCAGACCCTGTGATACAAAATGAAATTAATGACACTATTTTGCAAGGTTTTAATTAACAATTAAGAACATATTACCTTTTGTCTGTCACTGATGAAGGTGAAACAAGAGTCTGCCGTACACTCTAGGTCATCTCTCAACAGTTGCAAAAACCATTTCCAGGTTTGTGTTGTTTCTGCCTCAACAAGGGCATAACAAACTGGATATATGCTATTGTTCCCATCAATACCAACAGCACTCAAGATCTGTCCAGGAAATGGACCTTTCATGAAACAACCATCCACACCCAGCAATGGTCTCCCAATCATCTTAAATCCTCTCATCATAGAGGCAAAACAAAAATAAACACTTCGAAACTGCCTTATAGGACTAGCTGGGTTCCCACATGGCTCCACATCAATTTTAATTGTACTACCTGGGTTGGCTTTTAGAAGTTCATCACAGTATGACCTTAGCAGACCATACTGTTCTTGGTAATCACCATAGATCTTTGTAGTTGCTATCCTCTTAGCTCTGAATACCTTATGTAGTGATACTTCAAGTTGATGCTTCCGAAGCAGTTGACTTTGGATTGCTTGAATTGGCATGTCTGGATTGCTTTCAATCATAGGTTGGATCTCTCTGGCAATCGAACTCATTGTGTACAAAGAAACGGCCCTTGTTGTCAAACAATTGTGTTGATTATGAATGGTCTTCACACACCACTGGTCCTTGTCTGTGTTCCTTAAGATGTGCACTGCCCAAGGACATGTGGGCTTGGTATGCCTTTTGAGGTGCTTATATTTTTGCCCTACTTTGGTGCATTTACTACTTTGCCCTTCTTCTCCTTTATTTTTTACATGACCAAGTAGTGGTGGATTGCTTCCAAAACATACTACCCTATACCTTAACAATTCATTTTTTTGAATAAAAACATCCCTCCTTGCCTTAAGAGCATAATCTTTCACCATCCGATTCATCTTTTTCTTGTCATCAATAAGCTGACCAATGTAGAATGGCAGATCATTTGGACCTTTTGAAGCACTCTTGTTTCTCCTCCTTATCTTCCTAGCAACCTTATCTCTAAGGGTTGAATTGTCATCCGATCCACTTTCAAAATCCTCCAAGTCAACAGGCACATGACCTTCATCAGTTCTGTCATCATCATGATCCTCATCACCTGAACCATCCAACTCTTCCCTAGTAAAATCAACATTAGCCCTGAACCTCTGCATATCCACCTCTATTTCATAAACCAAATTATCTTCTTCAACATACTCATAATCAGGATCACTACCTTTACTCTCTTCTTCATCACTTCCTTTACTCTCTTCTTCATCTTCATTCATACTATAATCCTGATTATTTATTGTAAATGATGCTGGTACAATTGCTTTACATGCCCCTACAGGACCTTCACTTGTATTTTCCAATATTGTTGACATCCGGTGTTCAACATACATGTCTATGATGTGGACTCCTTGACGCACATGATCGAAGATAGGCTCTAAGTCAACATCACATTTTAATGTCCTAAGACCAAAATCCAACGAACAATACAGTTTCTTGTAATGAATGCAGAAAAACAAACCATCATTGTATCCTAATTTCTTAACAATCTCCTCTAAAACATCAGTATTCAACACTCTAAAATCTACATGATCAATGTAGCTCATCTTCCCACCAAAGTATTTCCTATTTGGGTTTTCTACAAAATTACCTCCATGGTGAAATTTAATGGTAAATTGAGATTGGGTTTCTCCTGTAAACACACATCAACAACAAATTAATACCGAAAAAAGTTAACATCTTACCAAATTCAGACCCTTTGAACTTGCATGTCACTTACGGTACATTTCACCCGGTTTGAAATACTGATCTTCAGCCCGTATCTTCCACATTCGAACATCCATGCTCGTAACAGACTTCAAATCTGCTGTATCTGTTGAAGAATGCCTGGTTTCGCCTGTGCGGAGGTCTTCAATTTCGACTTAGGTTAACTTCAGGGTTTCAATGTGGTGAATTGTTGATTAAATGAGGTTGCAGGTCAACAGGAAAGCCAAATTACCTAATTGCCCCTTGACCATTAACAGAAATCGCTAACATCTAACGTTGAAATGGTCAGGGGGGTAAACATGCGACATAACCCCAAACAGTGGGGGGTAAAACTGCAATTACTTCCTTAGGGGGGTAGACCTGCCAATACCCTCTAACCACAGGGGGTAAAATTGCAATTTACTCTTTTATCTATATTGTTTACGAGACTTGTAATCTGAAACCTGAAAATTATATTTTCATTTATCACTTTATTTGATTTAGTATAAACATTTCAATATTTTTTTCTAATTTAAATTTTATTTTTATAATTTTCTTTAATTATTATTATTTTCTTTTTCGCTTAAGGTTTATGAAGTTATTATAATTTTTTAGAGTAAAATGCCAAAATCGTCCCTAAGGTTTAGGAATTTTTGTGTGTCACATGCAAAATAAGACTAACTGGACACCTAACGTTTCATTTTTGTTGGCAGTTTTATTCAAATCACTAACTCAGTTAAAATGGATCGTTAACTCAGAGACGAATTCAACAATTTACCCATTTATTTTTCTGTTCTTTAATTTACTTAAATTTTATTTTTTATCTATTACTTTCAATGTGAGATAGAAGACCCTTATATGATCGTGATGTTTCACTCTCTCACTACCTTTAATTATATTTTGAGCACTATATACAAGTGAATTATACACGGTTCAACATTATACTAAGATAAAAACGTCTTTGGTCCCTTCAAACATATGTTAATTCTTTGAAAACTTCCGCGTCTCAACACGTGTTGTATACATTTTAGAAGAAGTTGCATCAACCTTATATTCTCATTACACCCTAACATCTCCAATCCTTAAAGCATGTAGGTTACGAGAGAATATTATACATAAGCTTACATTTAACCAAGCTGTCATGATCATGATTCATGAATGATCTCTATATATGCATTAAATCGTCTACAAAGAATCTAAATACATGTAATTTAAGCGAAATGTCATTTACGACCTGCTTGACAAAAACGGGGTGTTCCAGCCATACAAATACACTCGGTAAGCATAAAACAAGATTACACGATTCATAACTTAAAGGGAGTGAGAGAGATGTGTTTAACCTGTTTTTAATTTATGTGTTGAGAATGAGTGTCGTGATGACAGCGGATAAATGATCTCGTAAAGATTTTGGAAAAAGCCTCGATCGTAAATGTTGTTCTTAGTAATCTCAACACTGTCGTCTTGTTCGAGTTTTGATCTTTTGAAGAATGATTTCCATTTGCTCGGTTGAGGCTTTATTGTCTCTTGACTCAGATCATCTAAACTAGCTTTTAGTGCTTCTGTACTTGCCCTTGCTTCTTTCACCTTCCTCTGCCAACTTAAATAATCGTCCCATTTGAATGTCTGCAGTATCAACTCAAACATCATATAAATTATTTTATAGGTCAGACCAGGGTAAGTTGTTGACTCAAAAGATCTAATAATACTATTAAAAAAATATTTTGAATCTGACTATAAAATCAGATTTTTGCAATAATATAATATCTTGAATAAAATGAATCGAACGTTATACGTATTAGAAAACACTTTGGGCGACTTTCAACCCGTTTAGCGTGAGAGCCCGTGAAAGATTTAACATAACCGAACTGAACCAACCTACTCATAAAATAATGGGTCAAAATCAGCACCTCTAAATAGAAAAAGACAACCGACATTACCTCGTTAGTGGTGGTATTGCTGACACAGAGGCTGAAATGGTACCCAAAGAAACCAGATAAAAGCAGCGAAACTATAGCCAGGAACACCATTATAAGTATCTGAGTGTTGTAAGAGCTTATCAACCACTGTTGCAACAAATAAAATATTGTTACAAATACAAATTAAACTATATCAAAGAATAAATTAAATATGAAAGCTATGAGATATAATTTATCGTAATCATGTTTTGAGATATTGCACAATTAACCTGTACAACATGTGGAGCCAAACTCCGGTATGAATTTTCAATGCCATAATATGCTGCAATGAGAGCACAAACAAACATACAAATTAAGATTTCAAAAAATGTTGTCTAAAGATATTACGAGCATTTAAGACACCTGTTAAAATATATACAACTTCTAGTTCTTTTAATCGACCAGCAAGAACTAAGCCGATTGCAACGGTTCCATATACACAAAGAAAGAAATGCCTGCAGGGTGAAGTTCCATCATATGTTTAGAACGGAGAAATCAAAGTCAAAATATGCCATTTCGTTAAAGCGAGATTAACTCACCATAGAAGAAACATCACAAAATAAAGTGTGTTTTTCTCCCCTATGCAATTATTCTGAAATGGTTAGAATCAGAATCGGTTCACGTTATACCATATTTCAAGGGAAGAGACTTTTTTTATGAAATAAAGAAGAATCAAACCATCCATCCACAATGATGATCAAACCGCGCAACACAGCGATCACATACGCTGCAATGCTTGGACCGAGCAGGCCTGATTGACAAAACAATAACAAGAAAATATTAGCATTAGCAAAAGGTAATTAGCTTCTATCCAAAAAGAAATTTGTGAAGAGTAGAGGTGGTAATTCAACCTCCTTACTATAAATGGGTTGACTTGGGCCTTGTTAATCCGTAACAGTTCAAAATGTCAAATGAGTGAAATCATAAACTTTAACTAAAACATGAACACATTAAATATATTGGCATGCCAAACTGGTCGAAAGTTGCTCAACATGTATTTTTATGCATACAACCTCCTAAATCAGTTTTTGTAAACATATTTGACGGAAAAATTATTAGTTCACCTTTAGAAACGGACAAAAATGTGTTCAAGGTCAACCCAACTCCTTTGACCCACCCAATTTGCCACCACTAGTGAAAAGTCTAATAAAAACAATGTGTGTACACATACTTTAAGATTTTGCAGGTTGAACATTCTTTTTCTGAATAAATTATGTTGTCATAGGGGTATAAAGAGAGATACTGAGATACATTTTCAGCATTGATAGTTCCTGGATCGGAGAAACTAGTCAATAGAAAAAGCAAAAATCCTACACCAACAGCCAACACGCTTGTGTATCTGCAAAATGTTTATAGAGTTCAAGATAATATAATTGTATCATTTATAAAGCTTCTAGGTGACAACGCAAAAGCAGTGAATTTTTCTTCACACCTGTGATATCCACCCATATAATAACTAGGAATATAGTTAAAAGTTGAGATCACTATCAAGTAAAAAGTTCCACCAACTATTGCCAAGTATAACGCCTGAAAGAAAATGGTGGAAAACTGAATATTACATAATATGAAACACGAATAACGGAGAACGTGGAAAGGAAATGTCAAATGTCAAATGCCAAAGGAACCACAGAACTATAACCCATCTCTAATTTTTAGTGTCATCTATATTTCTCAGTAAAACAGTAAACCTTTCAAAGGTTTTTTATTTTCACAGTTTTACCCTGTGTGGGTGTGTTTTTTTAATGAAATTTATGCATCAAAGCATAGTTATTAAAGGCGTTAGGTGCACTCAAGGCGCACAGGCCTCGCCTGGGGCCTAGGCGCAAGGCGCAAAAAAAAGCGCGGGCCTGAGAAAAGAAAAGGCACAACAAAAAAAAATTAAAATATTTTTATATAATAGAAAATTAATACTATTTTTCAAATAAAATAAATTAAAGCTATTATATAACATTTAATATTGTCTATTTAGCACCAAAAGTTATAAAATTGTAGTTTATTTGTGTAGAAAAGTAGTTTCGTTAGACAAAAGTAGAAATCTAGCTGGAATCTTGCCAGAATTTAGAGAATTTTGCCAAAAACTCTCAAGAATTTAGGAATCTCGCCGGAATCTGTGCATGAACCTGGAGAATTAAACCACAATTGCCTTGACTTAAGGCGCAATTGCCTCGATTCGCTAGGAAATTGGGCAAGAGGCGATGGCTTTTAACAACTATGCATCAAAGTATTAAACACTGTAACGCGCATTTTTTCCCGTTACGTTTTCTTCAATAATCTTGTCTATATGACAGCTTAACAAAAAAACACCCACATTTTGCATTGATTCGAAACTAGCATTGTTTCACAAGAAAATACTTCTCTTTATCTTCTTCATTGCGCCTAAGCCCACGCTTTTTCTCGCCTGCGCCTGGCTCTAGGCGCTTGCCTGAGCAGCGTTTTTGCAAAAGAAGCCCAGATTCTCGCCTGAGCAAACACGAGGCGCTATAGCCACGCCTCGCTGCGCCTGAGCGCTCGCCCGACACGCTTTTGACAACAGAGCACAGAACTATAACCCAACTCTAATTTTTAGTGTCATCTATATTTCTTAATGAAACAGTAAAACTTTCAACCGTTTTTTCTTTTCAAAGTTTTACCCTGTGTGTGTGCGTTTTTAATGAAACGTATATATCAAACACTGTAACGCACATTTTTCCCGTTATGTTTTCTTCAATAACCTTGTCTATATGACAGCTTAACCAAAAAACACCCAAATTTTGCATTGATTCAAACTAGCATTGTTTCACAAGTGTGAAGGTAAAGGAGATGAATTGTATTAAATGAACGAATCCGTTACGACCAAAGAAAATACAAACATGGAGACGAATCCCTTCGGCCCCATTACACAGTATCGGTCCCTACATATCTCGAAACACCAGTGCCCACTTGTATCTTAAGTCACTAAGCCACATCGAAGCTATTTACGGAAACAAACAATAGAAAGTTTTAAACACAAACCTGTAAGATAGGATTAGGCCGATCGCAGCAGTAGTACTGAGTTATATAGAGTGCATTGGTACCTCTAGACCCGAACACAAACTCAACAAACCTCCTATAACAACAACAACAAACAAGCATATCAGTTACATCATTTTCATATAATTTAATACCTAAAACAAACCACCAATCGTGTTACTTAAATTAAAGGTCAATTCTTTCAGAAAAAAAAAAAAAAAAGAATGAAAATTAGGGTTTAGGGTACCGGAAGTAATCGAAAGCACCGAAGGTGAGGAAACTGTGAAGTCGTTGGATAAAAGTGCCTTGAAATATAGGCCACTGGCCGCATAGAAAAGAGACGACGACCAGTAGAGTTACGAGCCCGTGGCAGACCAGCAGCCATTGCACCCCCATCAAGTATCAAAGTGATCAACACGATGAATCTCTATGAGTTGACTAATCAGTTGTTGCGAGCCCGGATTTCTAGACCGTGAAAACGATGACGTTTCGTCAGTCATTCTTCTAGAAATTATTTATTACCAAATTTTATTATTATTATTATTATTATTATTATTATTATTATTATTATTATTATTTTTATTATTACTACTACTACTTCCCTCTATTTTGTTTAACGGCAACGAATCTTCTAATTGGGCTACTGCAATCAGATAAAATCCGCTCAGTTCAAGAATCGAACTAGCGATCGTCACCTACTCGTCTAGTCTCATATCATCACCATTCACCAGGTGCCGCAGAAACTAAATCCTCAGGACAAGAATTGAACTACAATCACTTGGAACATTAGATCTCTCACTTATCAATCCACCACTAGCTCGCTAGCAACTACTCCTCTGTTAATTCACAAAATAAGTTGTGACTTGATTTTAATATTTAACTTGGTATAAAAGTCAATATAACTTTATAGCACACATCATTTTTCTTTTGTGGTCCATCCAACAATATATGTATTTCGCTCGACTCCCACCCCTCTCGGCGTTATTTGGCGTTTTTTTCGAAAAAAAGTTGAGCAGCATGGTTTAAAACATGCCAATTTTGTGCATTGAGTTGAGAATTTACCGTTACAAACGGTAATATTCTTTAATGTTTTATTATTTTTTTATTCCCATTTAAATGTATAAAACCCCCACTTGACATCCAACTTTATATAAAAAATTCTCTCTCAATCAAACTTTCTCTCTACTTCTTTCAAATCTTATAAACTTATTAACCATGAATCCATTCCGACCCCCTTTTGGTGTTCCGTCAAGACCCGGGAACCCGAATACCACCCAACCGCAACAAAACTTTAACCTTCAAGACATGGACCCAAACATGTTATCGTACGCGGCTTACTTGAGCGGCTCTACTCCTTACATGCCACACACTTACGGCTTTGCCCAACCCGACGCCTCGCAACCATCCCAACAACAACCCGAACCCGAGGTGGATATCGTGCCGAAAACGCAACCCGAACCGGAGCGAGAGACATCCAAACACGGAAAAATGTCGCATAAAAATAAGGACCTGAACCAACCTCTGATGCCCGCAACGTCGATTTAAATGTTATTGTGGACGATGAGGAGGAAGTTGAAGAGTTGACCCGACCGGACGGTAGAAGAAAGGATAAGCGAACCGAGAAAAAACCCGGTGCAGTCGTCTTCCGATCTCGAGTTGAAGGAAGATTTCGAGTAGATGAACCGTCGTCTCCAAGATATTCGAGACCTCGGCCACAAGCGTTGGGAGACTATGAAAGAACGAGTCGCCGAAAACAAAAAAGTTTAACGTGATGCAAGCGGCGAGGCAAACGGAAAAGGACATAGAGTTTTTGTCCAAACCGATCGACCACCTCCAAGGCGATGCGTTGATCGTTGCGCAAATGCACCGCCAAAAACTTCGGGAAAATACGGACTTTAGATCATCATCTTTTTGTTTAAGTTTATTTCTTTTTTATTTTCGTTTTTTTTTTTTAACTTTAGTCGATTTTTATTTTTTTATTTCTAGTATTGTAATTTTTTTTTAATTTAATGAAGTATTTTAAGTTTTTAATTTAAAAATAATAATAATTGTGTAATTATTGGATGGGGCGTTATTGGGCATTATTCCACTACGTCCCTTTTGTAAAAACGCCTAATAATGCCCCCTTGCTGACTGGACTGCCACATGGCAGAAAACGCCCAAGAGTGGGGGCATCATTCATCAAACCACTACGCATGGTCTAAGTATGAGTTACAATTCAACTTTTTTACACTTTTCACCCCTATGATTTTTGTCTTTTATAACTTAGTCACAAAACATTTTTCATTTTTTATCCAAACACTTTTTCATTTTCAACTTTAGTCTCATATATTTTCCATCTTTTACAAATTTTTCGTTTTACGTTTCGATTTAAATTTTGTCAATTAACACCCTGCAACACGCGTGTTTGGTTCAAAGTTTTTACGCTATTTTGTTTTGTTGTTAACGGCCCTGTCGCAATGAGTTGGTCATAAGTCGACTTAGTTATTCTTTTATATGGTTTACGTTTCAGTGTAATTTTTGTAAGTTAACACGCTGTAAGGCGTGCACATGTTTACGTTGCGAAGCGCGGGTCCTAAATACAAGTTATTATTATTGTTATTTATATAATGTTACTTTACAAGGTACATTGTGCTTTGTTGCTTTTACTTGCTTTAGGTTGTTTGTTAGTTTTGCTCTTTAGTTTGTACAATTTGGGTCGGTGAGGGGTTTAAAAAGCTAAGCCCCACATCCTCTCTCTCTCTCTCTCTCTCTCTACACGGCTCTCTCTATTTCTCCGGCGACTTTTCGGATACTTTAGGTAAGCTCTTTCTTTGTTTGTTTACATATGTTGTTCGATCTTCTTTTTTTTTTTTTTGGTTGTTACTGCTGGAATTGGTATCCAATTGTCGATTATTAAACGTTACCATTGAGGTACGATCCAAAATGTTACACTTTTGATGACGAACAAAATATAGTTTTCAAGTGTTAAATATTATAAATCACAACAGCGGATTAATTGTGGAGAACAATTATTTAGTGAAATACTAGAGACATTAGTTGTTTGCGAAACAATTAATTTAGTGGGAATGAATGGTGGCGTTTAAAGAGTTAAATGAGTAATATTTTATTATTAGATAATAAATTAAAAGGTTATTTATCGATAATAAAATAAAGTCAAAACATTTGACTAATGAGCGGAGAATAATCAATATTCGACGGAAACAATGCTTGATTATTATTATTAGATAATAATATTCGCGAATAGTTTTTTTTCTTAGATAATTAAGCAACGTTAATGGTTGACTGGTAATTAGTAATTAATAAGGAATTGATTACTTGCAGAGAAAGCTAATAGTTAGTGGGCTAGAGTGTAAGTTAAAGATCTATAAATTCAACCTTAACCTAGAACCCTAATGGTTGAGAATTGTATCAGATACACATTACAGGAGTTTAGAAACCCCTAGCCACTTCTCCATCTCTCTATCCCTCGCATCGACTAGTCGGCCCCATCCACCGGCGACTGTCGTTGGTCCGCCATTGCGTCGTTGCTGTCGTGCGGCCGTGCCGCCATCTGCCTCCGTCACCACACACCGCCTTCCGTCACCCCGTTTTGGTGATTCGGATCGTATCTGTAACACCTCGTAAAATCATGTCCAGTAATGTTCTGACACGTGTCCCTATTCCTATTTATGCCTAATGTTGGCTAGGAGGGACTATATTTGCCAAATGTGGAAACTATGAATGTGGAGGGACTAAAAGTGTCAACATGCTGAAACTATGCCTCTGAGTGACCTTTCACGGTGTCTGTATTCTCAAATGAGGCACTTATTGGACGAAAGGAACCGTTTGTGAAATTATATGAAAATTTGATATTTGGAGGACTAAAGGCATCAACATGTTAATTTATACCTCAGAGTGACCCTTTAACGAACCGAGAGCTTAATGATGTTCGGTCATACTCTCAGGTGTGCCAAACATTGGCAAAAAGGGACTATGTGTGTCATTATTGATAATAATTAAGAGTTTGGAGGTTAAGGGGTTATTTTAGCCGACTTTCAAATTTATTTGGTGGACGTCGCGACTCGCGAAAGACTTGGGCCGAGCCTTCGCGTGTCGCGGGGGCATGTACTGCAACTAAAAAATTTCTTGGTGCCCATATAAACTGCCAAAACGCATCCAACTCAAAACCATGGGCTCCTAAACTGCTATGCCACGTTAGGGGACATGTGTAAGCACCTTCTAAGCCCCCAAGACACATGTGATCACCCCCATAATCCCTCCAACACTATAAATAGAGTGTTGTTGCAACACTTTTTCCTTGCTCATTCTTGTTTTCAGTTCCTCTCATCTCTGGAGGTTCCTAGCTAAAAGGAGCTTCCAAACTTAGTTCATTTTCGTGCAAGGACCAGTTGTAAGTGTTCCTTCCTCCTGCATTTTCATTTTGTAGGCTTTAAAGCCAAAAGTCAAGCATTTTCGATAAACGCTTTGACTTTCGGTTTAGACCTTAATGGTCTAGCCATTGTTCGAGGCGAACATGGCTACGTGATCGTAATTAGGTAGGTGTTAATCCCTCAAAAGGGCACCTCCTGAAAATCATGTTTGCTTGGTCAATTAACGGGTCAAAGTTATTGTATTAAAAAGTCAAACTAGACATAATTCATAAATCTTATAATCTGAGTTTATATATGTTCTAAAATATGTTTTAACACTTAAACAAGTTGGTAATAATTATTAGAACATGTGTAAACATGTTCGGCTTGTCAATTTCAGTTTTAGGGTCGGTTCGCAACCGAAAGTCGCAAAGTTTGACTTATGCTTTGACTTTTGGTTCTAACCCGATTTAGAATAGTTGCCTACTAATTTAAAGTTGCATTATGATCGTAATTTAATGTAGCATAACCCTCTGAGGTTATATTACATGATCATAATCAGATTCTGAGTTTTTGTTCAAGTTTCGTTAATATGCCACACTTTGACTAAGTTGTCCTTTTTGCAAATAATAAGGTTTTAATCACTAATGAACTTGCAAATGACTTATATACTGATATGTTAAAGTAATTAACATATTTTGATGTTATTAAACTGATTTTTCATATAATGACGTAAATTATGTTTTTAAATGACCAAAGTCCCCTTTCGGCGCATAGAATGGTTTTAAACATAATTTCTCATACCAAACTCATTACCTACTGATGTTGTGACACCCCTTTCTGCGGCGGAAGCACGAGGTGTGATCATGAAAGGTTCTCATTGCATACGAAAGGTAAACATGCTACATGCTCGTAAAAATAACATCAAATACCATAATTTGAAAACATGAGTTTAGCGTTTACATCGCTAAGTAGCATAAAACATTGTCTTAAAAAGTTTACAACTTTATTTAAAGATAAACATAAGCGACATCCAAGAGCACAAGCAAGACCGCGCGTACATCCATCCTAGTTACCTGAAATACATGTGAGTTTTGGAAAAACGTCAACATAATGTTGGTGTGAATTCATGCAGTTTTTGTATTTCACGTGTGTATACCTTGTATGAAAACATAGTTTGTGTCATGTATAAATCAAGTTTTCATATATAAATCAAGTATTCAAGTGTACACCACGTACTCATGTATATTTCAAGTTTTTCTTGAGTACCCCACGTACTCAAGTATAATTCCCTTTTTCTTGAGTACCCCACGTACTCAAGTATAATTCAAGTTTTAGTATGGTATGAATCTTATGTAAATAAAGTATTCCTGTAAGTATCAGGATTGTTAATGGGTTGCAAAGCCATTAACATGTGACACGACATAGGAAGTCACCAAACCTTAGGCATTTTTCTAGTTGGAATATTCTGAGACACAAAAGCACTACTCGATACTCGCCCTCACCGAGAGTGTGGCTGCCCGGCACCCGTTAGATCTAACCTTTTGTTCTGCGGTCTAGGTATATTGTTGATTAATGGTGCTTATGTACCCTATTCGTGACACGATTTCTCGTATCATTTCTCATAACGCATCATACTTGGTACTCGTCCTCACCAAGTGCGCTTCTTGTATTCTTATATCTCGTCACACTTGGTACTCGTCCTCACCAAGTGTGCTTTTTGTTATCATACCATTTGTAAACATAGTAATATTTGTACATGTATTTCACCCCCGAAGTTATAAAACTGAAAACAGTTAAAGAAAAGGGGGAGCATGAACTCACAACTTTGCGTTCCTTGCGTCGTAAACTTCACCGGATTTGCTTAATTAACGTCGTGACCTATACGTGTTTTCTTAACGTTAGTCACTAGACTTGTATCGTACAAGTACAAGTCACTGTCTTTTATGTATATGTTTTCTTGTGTTAAAAATAATTCATATTTTTAACTAAGTGTCTTACTTATTTTATTTTCTCAAAAATAAATATAAGTTTCGTGTATTTTGCACTTTGCGCCCGAGTTATGTATCTTGTATGTTGTATGTGTATTTTTGTTACAAACATTTTGGCGATGTTTATATTGAAAAACATAGTTTAGAACACACTAGTAAACATTTGTCTAGAAAATATTTACTAAGTGTTAGGATTTTCAGAAAATTTCGCCATAGTCTCCTTTGTAAACGGAGGTGTCCATGCTAAGTAGCATATCATTTTCTTTAATATACAACACATTAGATCGTTCTCAAATAATCAACCCGACATTCTGACATGCAAGATACTACTTTTGTCGTTTCAGTTTTAATATATAAAACTGGACTGCTTTCGGACATTTTAATAAAATGGTTATCTTATTCCAATAATTCCCATTTTTTACAGAATGTCTTATACGAATCAAATATTATTGTGTAAAAATATCGGGGTCCAGTTCATTATTAATATTTTATAGAAAATCATTTTCCGAACTGCGATCAGATTTGTTACTTTCTGACCGCAGCCTACGGAATAATTCGTTTAAAATTCATTGTAAGTCCGTTTTACTAAATTCCAGTTGGAGGGTCACACTGACATCAGTGATCATCTACTGTATAAATTTTAGGGGCTGGTTCTACTCAGGTTTCAAGTTATGATGAAAAATATAACACATATTTTCAGCAGAAAAATGCAGCTTGAGCTGCTGTTACGAAACGACCCTTTAAAAATAGTAAACGACTTCGAAAAATTACGATTCCAGTGCCATTTGATCTGTTTTTCGAAAATACATAGTTTAGGCTTCAGAAATTCTGTTTTTCAATTTATTAAGGTCTGTTTACAGCTGTTTGAAGTCGGCTGAAATTGTAATTCAGCATGTTTCTTTATAGTTTAGTCGTTACAAAATCGTATCAACCAATGTCCGAATAACGGGTTTATCAAGAACCCAACGATCAAATATCATGTATGATTTAACCCAACCCTCATCCAACAAGATTTCATCTTCAAGTAAACTTTTATGTCCAAGTTTCATGTAAAGTTTCATATTCATCATCTTAGTGTTCTTGTTACTTTAGTGTTTAACATAAGCATCATACTACAAATTTTAGCCATAAAAATGAGATGATCAAAGGTTAAACAAGAGCTTACTACTAGCTTATAGCTAGGGAAGAACAACTATGAAGATTGAGTGGTTAAAAGCAAACGGTTGAGGTCCTTCAAGCTCCGAATGTTCCTAGCTTCGTTAACCACCTCCTTGCACCTTATTACAAGCTTGGAATGGACGATTGAATGTTGAAGATGGTGGTGATGGGGCTACTTTGTTTCAGCCGATTGGGAGCAAGAGAGGGAGAGGGTGTTGAGTGGTGAAGTGTGTGTAGAAGATGGAGTGAGTGCATATCTCCTTATAGATCCTTTCATGGCATATTCTAGCATATTCCCTTACACCAAATCTTATATAATCTAGTAAAATAATGATATATGATCTTGAATTGGATTGGGAGTATGGTGAAGATATATGGTGGGGTCCATGAGGGCTGATTTTCAGTTGGGGGGGGGGGGGGTTGGTTGTAACTTTTCTAACTAATGTGCAATGGTAAGTTGGATTTCAAGTAATGTGTTCACATATGTTAGCTAGTGGCATTTTAGTGGGTGTTAGGGTGTTCGGGGATCACGACTAGCCAAGAAATAAATAAATAATGTGTTTGGCAAAAATTTGGTGTCCCGGGTAATGTCCGATTATTCGGTTAAATACCGGTTCGTTAAGTGTTAAATTGCACCGTTTAGCGTCTTTCTTGTACCCTTTTAATTCCCAACACTTAGGGAAATTTTCTGGACAATAAAGCGTAAATTATGCATGATATTTATTTGTTTAAAAGCTGGTTATAGCTGAATTTAATAAAATTCCGCACTTAAAGTGCGTTTCGGGTGCTTTTTAGTACGTATTTTAGCTTTCGTAATGTCTATATATTAAACCCTTGTATGTAGGGGGTAGTTGCACGGACCTCCCATCCGCCGGAGTATTGCAACTCCGCAAGCTAGCTTAGCCCCATAGCTGCCTGGCGGTGATTACCCACGGTGAAGAGCCCCAACACCCCATAAGGGCATTGCCGAGAATCGAACCGGTGACCTCAAGTAGAGGCCTGGGTGAGGCTGGCCAACTGGGCTACCCCAGAAGGTTAAATCCTTGTATGTACTCTTGGGTTTTAAAAGCATTCTTGTCGTTGGACCTACACCTAGGCTCCAATTTTAATGTCTGACTGTTTTCTGCAGTTCTGTTGACACAAAGTGTCTTACCGGTGAGTTTACTAGTATTACTGACGCAACGCTCTCGTTTATGCATAAAGCAATATTTTGTAGTATACAACGTGCATGAATTCACTTGTTTAGTATGTGTTTAGACATTGCTGACAATTAAGCACATAATTGCAGTCATTAACTAATAGTTAAAGTGTACGGAAATTACCGGTTTCGTGCCAGTTGTCACAGATGTGATATCATAATTAAAATATTTTGGAATATCAAGTCAGTTTATAATCTGAGTTTAAGTACAAGTTCTTGTATCATGTCCTTAAAAGACGAAAACGCCCTTTTGGCACTTAATATGATTTTAAATCATAAATGTGATACAAAACTAATTACCTACTGTTATGATATTATAAATAACATATTTTTCACCAAGAATATGTTCATAACTTCAGTTTTGATAAAAGATCGCAAATATCGTCATTTAACGACCAAAACGCCCTTTTGACGCATAATATGGTTTTAAACCATAGTTATCAATCAAGACTTGTTACCTATTGATTTTATAACTTAATTTAAAAAAAATTACAGTAGGTACATGTTTATAACTCAGATTCCCAAATAAATTCTCAAACTATGTGTGAAATGACCAAAATGTCCCTACGGTGCATAGTTTGGTCTTAAACTATAAAACAAACATATGTTTGATATCCTACTGATATTACATCACAAATAAAGTATTTTTCCAGGTTGATAATGTTTATAGCATCAGTTTATATACAAATCCTTTTATACGTCACTAAGCGTTAGAGATTTTGAGATCGCTGGTACTTGTTTTAGATAGTTCTGGATTGTTTTGTTTATGTTTACTAGCTTTTAGAAAGTTCAGGCGGTCATTTATGTAATGTTTAGAAAGTGTATCAGTCAGACCTGGCGTATTTAAAATGCCAGCGTATTTAATAAATACGCTGGCTGGTCATGCTCTATATATATCAATTTATTGTAAACCTTAGCCAAGGTTTTGGGCTAGTTTTTGGTGAAACTCTTTGTGTTGTAATCTTCTTGCAAATCATTGTGCTTAATCCAAGTTCCATGTGCTTGTTATAGATTATATCAGTTGGGAATACAAAACAACACTTGTTGTAAACATCCAAACCAAAATCTTCATCTTCATCTTTTGATCTTTCTTGCCTTTTACATATTCAAACACCTAATCAATAGGTGTTTGGATCAAAACAATCAAACCACTATGATCCGGATAGCATTTGGGATCTACAATTTGGTATCAGAGCCTTAGTGCTCTTGATTGTTTGAGTTTTTGTTAAGATTCTTCAAGTTTTGAAAGTTTTTCAAATGTTTTCGAAGTTTCAAGGTTTTTCTAAAGTTTTCAAAGTTTCAAGGTCTTTTAAAATTTTTCAAAGTTTCAAGGTTTTTAAAATTTTTGGACTTAAAATGGCTTGATTTGGTGGGATTAATTGTTAGGTTGTTGTTAATCAGAGTTTTGGTAGTGATTTGGGTCATTTTGGTACAAAGAAACATGGATTTTGGGTCGTTTTTTGAGTGATTATAGGGTTTTTGTTCGTGTTAAAACCCTGCTAGGCGTATTTAAATTTGAAGTCGGCGTTGATAATCTTGAACGTAGCGTATTTGATTTGAAGATCGCGTAATTGACAAATACGCTGATAACATACCAGCGTAGTTGTTGATTGTCGGCGACATAGTATCAAATGTAGTGTCAGCGTAATTAATCAAAGGCGACTTCAAAGTCAGTGATAAAGAACCGCAATGTTTTTATCACGGTGATCGGCGTATTTAGCCAAACTCACGTGTGTATTGTTTGTCTCGGCGGATTTAGGTAACTTTGCCGGTGCAGGAGTTGAAGATTCATCAGCGGAGTTATCTGCCCAGTGTAGTTGCTCTCAGATCATTTCTGTTCTCGGCGTACTTGACTTGTTATCGGCATATTTGATCTGTTAATCGGCATAAAAGAACTCTGAAACCTAAAATCTAGCGTAATTAACCTCTGATCAGCAACTTGAACTTAAAATCAAACCAAAATGTCACTAAATTAACTGAATCCGATCGCACAAGCTGAACTAGAGACCGGAACTGCAACCCGACCACCAAAATTGAAGGGATCAGCCAATTTTGGAACTTGGAAAAACCGTATCAAGTCCTTCTTTGAATACACGGACTACAATCAATGGATATCGGTCACTATTGGACCCCACGTACCAATGGTGATTCGAGGTGATGTGAGAACGGTGAACACCGATCCCACAACGTACACTGATGAAGACAAGGCCCTGATTCAGCGAGATCAACTTGCTCATGCAGCTTTGACTATGTCCTTGTCAACAGATGATTGTAATATGTTTGAAGAATATACGACAGCAAACGAGCTTTGGTTGCCATTGATCGACTATTACGAGGGAAACGAAGTGTTGATTCAAAACAAGAGAGATATGGTGCAGAAAGAGTACGACATGTTTGGTGGCATCCGAGGAGAAAGTCTTTCAGATCATATCAGTTGTTTTCTGAATATCATGACCAAAAGGAAGAAGGCTGGCAATCCCATCACATATCGCGCTGATATAAAGAAACTTTTGGACTCACTTCCAAAAGAATGGAGCCTTCAGTGCATGATGATCAAAAGGGACTTCCTAAACAACACAAATCTCGTTACTCTTTCTGATTTGATCAAAACCTTGAAGTCTTTCGAAATGGACATGAACAAGCGTGAAATGAATACAGCTAGTTATCCTCCAAAGTCTGCTCAATCAACCGCTAGTTTGAAGAATGTGGCATTTCTTGCCTCTGAGGATTCGAGTCAACAAGCCTCGAATGTGTCATACTTCAACGCTTTCGCAAGCGCAGCAAAGGCTTCACAGTCAAATGAAAAGACAACTGTGGTCGGCGACACTCAAGCCCTGAAGATCTCCACTGAAAACGTGGCACTGTTTAACATGTTTTTGAGCAGTTATGAAGCTCTAATGTCGGGAGAACTCAAGAAAGAGATTTTCACTGCAGAAGATATGTATCAAGTTGATCCCAACGACATGGAAGAAATGGATCTAAAGTGGCAAATGGCAATGATCACCCTGAGGCTGAAAAAGTTTCAAGATAAAACTGGAAAGCGTCTAGCACTCGGGAAAGTTGGTTTTGACAAGTCCAAATTAAGGTGCTACAATTGCAAGAACTTGGGCCACTTCAAAAGGGATTGTCCTCTGTTGAAAAACGAAAAATTTTCCACTGCGTATTTAATAAACACCGGTACCACCTGGCTGACTCACGGCTCCCGCTCCCAAGGTCGGGGTCGGGGGTTGTGACAATATAAGTATTAATGCATTCAATTTATTATGTGTAGTGTTTTTATTAAATGTTATATTAGTGTATCATGTGTATTATTGTAAAAGAGTATTTGTGAATTTACGAATACTATTGCAATTCATAAATGGGAATGCATAGTGATTTGTGTAGGAAGGGGTTGAAGATTTTGATTTGTGATAAAGCAAAACGAGTTTTTACAACCACTACTAATGTGTTACAAAGAAGTTCTACAAAACCTATGATGACATGTTTTTATGGCATGGTTTCTGACTTTTGAACACCTAATTGTATCTTCTACTTACTCATATAGTGATTTGTGTTTTAAAAAAAATTGTATGTAAAATTTCTAAAGACTGCCCGTGTTTTTAGATGTAACATAAGTGTAAAGCGTGCAAATTGTTGTCGAATATTTATTTACGTATGAATGTTATTGCAATCCGTAAAGGACAAACCTAATAAGTTATGAATTTAACAACACACGTGATCATTCATTACAATTTTATGGTAAAATGTGCTAACATTATATTACTTAAAAGTAAAGGGTATAAAGTATAAATTTTATAAAACTTACATGGATCCAACCCGTGTAAATGGAGCATCTTTATTAGGTTTTCGGATCCTCTATATAAGCTTTACTCAACTCCATTATTGAACATAAACATCACAGAACACCTTCGGAACTTTTCTCATACGCTTCTTATCAAAGCTCTTAAGACCTCTGCATTCCATATATTAGACACAGTAAAACCAGGTATTGTTTCTTTGATCTTATTGTTTGTGTTATAAACGTTAGGTATTCATTCTTTGATGCTATGAGAATCTGTTTCTCATAAATGGTGTTTCATATTCTTTTTTTCGATCATAATAGTTGTTGTAATCTTGTGTAGTTTTGTTGTTTAAATATTGCATTAACTTAAACGAAGTTATTGATAGCATTGTCTGAGACAATTTGTCTTAGTATCTTCTTGATGTCGTCTTCTACATTGCTATTGATAAATGAGCAATATGATTTTTTTTATTTGTATACCTGTTGTGAAAGAAGATAATTTTCGTTTTGTGCTTTATTTTTATGAAACCCTAAGTCTGTGATTATACAAATAGTTGTCATAATATTTAGTACTTTTGTTTTTTAAGTATTGATTTAGTTTAACTGAAGTTACTGATGTTGTTTTTATGTTATTTTATTGATATTTGAATGGTAACCAACGCTTTCCTCATCAACTTCTACATTACGGAAATAAAATAATATATATGATGTTTTTGTTGTTGATTTGTTTACCTATTTTCCGACATAATAATTTTCGTTTCCTGTTTTTTATTTCCCATGATAATCATAAACCTATGATAGCATCTAATTTCAGCATAACATTTTACTATAAGTTTTCTTAGATGTTGTTCGTCTTTATAACTTGCAAGTCTAAATCTTTCTCTGAAGATATGAATCCATCCAACCTAACACCATCGTTTTTAAAATTTCTGAATGAAGATGATTTTATATTTTTGGTATGATTTTTACTTTCGTGCTACTATTATGATTGTACATTAATTTTTCATGTAAGATGTTTGCTAATTGCTGTCACAGACTACACCAGTTGATTTTGGGAATTCGCTGTGGGGGTGTCACACCCGCTAAAATCAGAGTTGGTGTGATCTGACTGGCATCTTCGTTGCACAGTGAAAGTATAATGCTAAGACTTCTAGGAAGTGAACGCCTGCTAAGTACTCGAATCCACATGGGTTCTCCTATCCCAACCGTGCCATAGTTTGAAAATGTAACATGAGAAAGAAACATGCGATAAATCAACATAAAGTTGGCGAGTTCATAGTTTGTTTGAAAAAGATTTGAAATAAATATTTTTTATAACCGGTTTAAAATAATGTTGAGAAAACGTAATAAAATTCATTTTCCTTGGCATGTCATATGAAAACTTTTTATTTGTAAAACTTTGTGTTTGTAAAGCTTGTTTAGCCGTCAATGTCCATGTATGACAAAGACAACATGCCCGCATGAGTATGTGAGTTCATGTAGGACAATCCAGTCCTTAAGTTGTATGTAGGACAATCCAGTCCTTAAGTGTATGTAGGACACATAGTCCCGTTGTTCGTAAGCAGGACAAACCAGTCCCCATATTTGTACGCAGGACAATCCAGTCCCATTGTAACCAGGACAACCCTTCACTAGTCTATAGCTCATGCACATTTTGAAAAATACGCGTGTGTTTTGTAAAACCGGTATATTTAGCATAAACCTTTCGTAAACCATTTGAGTTTGTCGAAATTCATTTGCAACATGGTTTAGAAATATGTAGTTTTCGATCATTGAAATATTGTGTACTTTTGCAAAACTTGCATGTCTTTCCACCCCAGAAAACATTTATAAAAATGTAAAATTGTAAAAAGTGGGGGTTATGAACTCACCTCGATATCGTTGTGCAAAGCTAGCTTAATGTGATTCCATAATGTCGTTTCACTAGTCGTGTCGGTTCGAGCTCGGTTTTGCGTTAATGGTACCATTAAAATAAACAATTAAAACGTAAATTGCGTCGTTATTATTTTTTACTTGAGTTGACCGTGTTGACTGAATTAACCGCAGTTGATTGAGTTGACCACTTTGACCTATTCACTGTGGTTGACCGAGACCCGAACCAAAATAAAACTTAAACAACGTGCTTCCTTGTAACCCGAATCTGACCCGCGTTTGATGTTGGACCTGCTTTGACCAGGTTTGACCCAAACCCGAACCCGAAATAAGAACAACTGTAATAATGACCACCACTGTCGTCAAACCACAACAGTTGAGCACCACCTTCACCGACCCAACCCATCACTGCCGATTGAACCATAACCACCATCATCCTAGCCAGAACCATAGCCACCATCATCCTAGCCGAAACCCATCACTGACCCGACTGAACTCACTGTCGTCGCCCATCAACTGCCGTCACCAGAACCACCACAGCCCCCTTCCACTGTCGCCGCTAACTCCAACGACTATACCGCCGCCGTTGACAACCCATGACTGACGTCATCATAATCGCCGTCCCAAACACCCCTAAAAGAAAGAGAAGGAGCCCATGATGAGGGATATCTAACAGATCTGAGCTTGAGAGATGAAAGAAACAAAAAAGATGAACTCACCAGAGTTTGTAGTCGTGACGCCCGGCTGCCGGAGAAACACCACCTCCTTTGCACCATTTGTTAAACCGAAAATAGAAACGTGCTTAGAGTGTCTGTTTTAGGGGGTACACCACGGATTCGCCGTAAAAAACCATCACCACCGCTGCCGTGAGCGGCGCCGCCGCCGTCCATTGTCGTCGGTCGGCACCGGAGCTCCGCTACGCTTTGCCGCACATCGACAGCCGGCTCCGCCTTGTATGTTCGCCGGAGAAAGAGAGAGATCTGCTATGGTGTGTTTGGGATAGGGTTTGCAAATGAAGAGATAAGATTTTTAGTGGGTTTGGGCCCAAGGCCCACAAGCCCGTTTCTTGTGTTTTAAGTGGCCCAAATGCTCCTACGAGACCCATTTTCGAACCTGAACTCCATGGAACATCATAAAACATTATTTTAGGGTCAAAAGTATGTAAACTAGTGTTGGTAGTCGATGTTGGCGCGTTCGTTCATCGGTTGCGTTAAAATCGCATAAAATGCTTTGGTTGTCGTATCTAATCCGTTTTTCGATCTGATTTCGACTGCAGATGTTAAAGTTCGATTATGAAGCTAAATATTCATAATATTTCAGTTTTGAAGGTAATACACAAGTCCAATGCTTCCGTTTCGTCATCGGTGCGTTCCTATCATCGTGTTTTTCATTCACGTATGCGTTTTGTGACGTTCGAAAGCATGATAATTTAGTAAAACCAAATTAATGTGTTTAAATTATACGTATAAAATTTCGTATTTTTCAACATTGTCAGTATTTCGTCCGGTGTCAGTTCGTTACCATTTAACGTTTAGCAGTCTTCCCGCAAATCACCATCCGCGTACTGTAAAGCCGGATAGACGTTCCTAGGCATACAAAAGGCCTGTTTAAGTTAATTTGTGTCTTAAAACACTATTTTTATCCGTCTTAATGTCTTTTTGTGCGTAATTAATAACCTAAAGTTTCCAATTGTCACATTCTCCCACTGTTAAAGAAATTTTGTCCTCGAAATTTTAACTATGTTATCTCCTCAGAGTTATATCGTGCGTAGGTAGGTACGAATAGTAGCAAGGTGAATGATCATGTAATTGAATCAAGACTTGTTTCGAATTATGTGAATACAAGGACATAGTACAACAATAAGAACCAATGGTTCAACTCGATTTGTTTCGGAAATCGATGTCAAGTGAATGAGATGTGCTAATACAGTCACCAGGGTGACTAAGTTTACGGGGGTCCGACAAAAGGGGAATTCAACCAATAGATGTCGAAATGAATGTTCATAAGCTACATATTGATTTTGAAACAATAGAATCTGCTACCAACGGAAACTTGCGTTGGTTATTGTATAAATGAAACTCATAATCAACAAGTTCAAATGAAATAGCAATACGAAAATGATTTGTCAACTATTGAACCACTACATGAATAAAATTAGTGTATTGGCGTTATTGAATTGCAAGGATACACCGAAATGCAACCAAACCTGGTGTATCATCGTCTTAATAAATAATTGAATTAAGACTGCTTTCAATGATGAGTCAAACGAAAAACACACTTAGTTTTGCATGAAACGATCAATCATGAAAGCTACAAGTTTATACCGACGCCACAAGGTGTCATAGTGATCGAAGTAATTCAATAATAGTGGTGACAGAACAAGTTCATCGTGTTTGAAATCAGATGAAGGGCTCAACGAAGTAAATCTTAGTGTTTGTTCCAAACAAATCTCATAGGATTTTCAATTGATAATGAAACAACAAATAAATAATATCTTCGATCGAAGATGAAAGAGCAATGAATATTGCAAAATGTCCGATCGATGATGAAAGAACCGTTAAGAGGTACACCGGAATATAACATGAATTTGTGTACCATTATCTTAACACACGATTGTAGTAAGACTGCTTTAATATGATAAACCAACAAAGCTGATTTAAAAATAACTAAAAAATAAATAATTAAATCCGTACATGAGGTGTGCAAACGAGGTTAGCCCAAGCTTCAAATTTGTGAAAATGTCATCTCAGAGTGGTCGTGACCAAAGAAACGATTCAATGAAGGTGAAGACCAAACAGGTCTAACATGGTTCGAAACAAGTGAAATGTTTGTTGAAATTGATTTGAATATGATGCTCTCAATACATCATATGGTGCCTTGAATTGAATTTATATATAGTGAACAAGTTCAAACAAATGAACTTGGTTTAGGCACAATCCAACAATAAATACATGTATCGACAAGTAAATTTCAGCATGGTTACAACGAAAAACCATGCATGTAACTCGAAAACGAAAGGGAGTTTCAAGAATTCCGTTGACTCGATATCAAGGAGTCAACACTTACAATAATGCCGATCTATAACAACCCTCCAAAATATTTCCGACACCCTGATAATATTTAAAATGTCCCTATATGTCCCTATATCAAGGAGTCAACACTTACAATAATGCCGATCTTTACTATTATTAAAATTAAATAAAAACAAGAAAAATGGGTCTCTGGCGGGCCGCGTAAGACCACCCCAGGGTCTACGCGGGGCGCGACAGCCCAAAGTCAGGGTGACACCCTAACGTGCCACGTGTCAACATCGTGCAAGGTCTACAGTTGGCGAATCAGCAAACCTACGCCCTATCACCCTATGTCGAGGGCCGCGTAAGCCCCAGCTTAATCTTACGCGGGCCGCGAGGGACTTGAATTCAGGCCCTATATAGAGGGCATCGGTTGTTCAGTCGACTCGCTCACAATCTTTTATTTCTCTCGAATTCTCACATAATTGAAGTAATTTCAGGTATGATACCACCCCTAAATAACGAAATTCTGCCCCGTTGTAAGTATCATAACCCCGGTTACGTATTAGATACGTTGCCCGATTGATTTAGGGTTCCATAATGGCTGTCGTGGTTCTGCCCGACGTAGTCGTTGGAATGCCATCTCGGGGAGGGTATTACTAATGTAAATATTGGGTTATTATACTAACGTGTGTGCATTTGTATATTTAATAGATAATCACCAGGAAACCCTGAAGGAAAATCTAAGACAACAATGCGAGTAATATCCTTTTTGCAAATTGTTTTTACAAAACCTCACACAATTAATAATATATTAAACAGTTATTGATTATTTGTATTCTACAATTATCGTCGGTATGTTGGGGTCTTGTATACAAAATTTGTTACTACCTTGCGAGGAGTAACATGACCACAAGTCGGGTTGACAGTACCGTGGGTGGTAATTAAGTAGATGGAAACAAATGTAATTGCGCGACCGCCCTCATTACTGTACAATGGTTTTACTTAACTTGATTAAACTGGGATTCACTCACCAGTATTTCCCACTGACAAAATGTTTTTAAACGCGTTTCAGGTAACAAAATGTGAAAGCCAAATAGAAGCCAGGTGGACAGCACTGAAGGCTTGGAAAAGTGGCTATAACGTTACCTAAAATAAAGAAATGTTTTATTAAATAAAATAGGGTTTCTCCCTATGAAAATGTGTGTACTTAAAACTTGGGATTATTCCCACATGTTTAATATTATGAAAGTGTGGTATTTTACTCTGATAAAATATTTCCTAACTACGATCCTGATGTAATTTCCGCTGCCAAAATGATAAACACCTGGATACCACCAAAACTGGCCGCGGCCGCCCGTTCCCGGGTAGTTAAGGGACATGGGTCGCGACAGAAGGTGGTATCAGAGCTAAGCCACTAATTCAGCCACAGAAGTGTTCTGCTGACACCAAGATATCATACGTTAGGAAATTAATTACGGAAATACGTGCATATCTGTATTTTATTGTTGTGTGTTATTTGACTATTTGTTAGTTTACAGTATGAGCGATCAAGGACCCTCCGACGCTTATCGTCAGTTGTCCGGCTCACCTAGGAGCGAAGGCACCTCTTCACAGCCTGCCCTCTCAGGGTATTCAGCTGACAATGGAGATGGGATATTCGTGTTTAAGGCTCAGTCTGAAGAGCCATTCCTTCCTAAAAAGAGAGGATGGTTCAGTAGGGGAGCACATGAGCGTAGGAAGAGAATGAAAAAGTTACAACAGCAGGGAGTGCTAGCAGCCGCTAAAAGAGAAACAGATGCCCACGCCCAAGACATGCTCAATAGGAGTTTAGCAAACTTCCATATTTTAGCAACCACTGCTGCCGACCCAAACCTGGAGCAACTCCTAGCCCCTCAACCATTACCCTTGTTTCCCACACAGCCAATGGAAATTGAAAACAACCCCGAAAACCAAATCCAAATGCATGATTTTAACCCAGAAGAGATACTTAGGATACCAGCACCTAATCCCTTAGACCCAGACTACGACCCGTGGTTTGATGATCATAGGGATTATGTACAACGCTACCACCTAACAGACGAACCCATGCCAAACCTAGCAGCTTACCCAGGTCTGGACCCTCTAGATCCCTATTATGATAATGATGAATACATTAGGGAAATCCTAGAAAATCCATATCCCCAGGAAGTACCCATGCCACAGTACCCAGATCCAGTACCAGCACCTGCACCCCCAATGAGTGCAGAGAATGTGCAAGAACTCCGAACTTTCGGAGAAGAGATTTTAGAAACCAATGACATGATGAGGCAGATCGGAGTACGACTCATCTAGAAGTACGACGAGCGGAATATGGAGTTCTGGATGAACCCATATCTGTGATGGTGATAATAGTAATAATATAATATATATAATATGTGTGTATGAAAATATATATATATATATATATAATAGTAATAATAATAATATATCTATTGTAATATAGACCACCTCGTGGTTAGTGATGCATAGTAGTATTGTAATTTTAAATTTCAGTATCGGTTTGTATTAGATGCATACTATAAGAAAGAGTAAGTCGCAATGTTCGACGTTTTTTATCAATATGTGTTATGTGATTGTTTGCCTTAAATATTATTTTGTGATATTAATAAGTGGCAAATGTTTAAAATTCAGATGGACAACGAAGTGAACCAGGAAAGACACAATAATGATAACCAGAGTAACAATAACGCGGATAACGATAACCCGAACAACAACAATAATGGAAACCAAGTGGATAACAGTGCCATCCAACACATAGTGGCACAAAGGATACTAGATGCAATGCCATATATTATCAAAACGGTTAAGGAAGCAGATAATAAAAGTAAACGTGATAGTAAACGACCCACTAAACCTGAACACAACGTAAACAATGGACCCATACTTCAAGTGCCCATTCCCAAAAGAAAAAGAACCATGTCTTATGGTTGTTCTTATAAAGAATTCTGGTCTTGTAAACTGATGCGTGTGAAGTGTCGTTAGATTTTTTATGTATATTTTAAGCCATTTAACACTTTTTAGCCAAGTTTTAAATTTATAAAACACGATATTTACTAACACTAAACACACATATGGGCAAGTGCACCCATCGTGAGCGTAGTATAGTGTTGGTAAGATACCAATGTCGTCCAAGGACACAAGAGCTTTTAGTACCGGTTTATCCTCAACGTCTAATCAAATCAAAAGTTTAGAGAAAGGTTTTTAAACTAGAAAAATAAAACTAACTAAAATGCTGAAAAAAAAAAAAAAAAAAGAGATAGACAAGATGAATCACTTGGATCCGACTCGTGTTTAGTGTAACCTTTGATTATTTCCGCGCTTTTTCACTTTTTAAGAGATTATCTTAGTTATCATAGTAGGCCTCTCTTCTGAAGGTGAGGTTACCCTCAACCCAGTAGTTTGAGTCAGCAAGGATACAATCCTAAAGGGTTGGATTATTGAAAGATAATTAAGTTATTAATGCATATTGTGGTAGGCCCCTCTTTTGGAGGTAACGTTACCCTCGGCTAAGTAGTCTGAGTCAGCAGGGATACAGTCCTAGGTAGTCGGGTTAAAGTTTTAATAGTAGCTTACATATGAGGGGATCAAGGAGTTCGGACCCCCGCCATCCAATACCAGTGGGTATTGAAGGAGGTCCTACTAAAGTTGACCCAGGTCCTTGCAGGATCTATACACTGAACAAGGCAAGACTCTTACCAAACCGTTCCCTTAACCCCCCGACCAGGTAGCCAACATACCTCCATATAGACTGTGGAGATATGAATGGTGAAAATCTTTTATTTTATATAGATAGTAAAATAATGCCAAGACACCACGGACAAACGATAAGGAAGACTCACCTTCAACATAAGAAACTAGTTATTAAAGTCATTAATACAAAACCAAATAAAAAGTGCGAAAAGATTAAAGATAAAAAGTATTACACTAAACACTTGTCTTCACCAAGTGATGTAAGAGACTTAGGCAAACATGGCCTTTGATTGTCAAGAACTCTTACGATCAATCTTGGATCCCGAGAGTACTCACACACTCTATGATGAATGATGGATGATGGTGGTGGATGATGGTGTGTGGTGGTGGTGGGGGTGGGGTGTGGGTGAAGTGTGAGAGAGGTGGTTTGCCAATGGATGGTTTGCAAATGAGCCAAGCACCCCTATTTATAGCATGCACAGAAGCCCAGACACGGCCCCGTGTCCACCCATCTTCTATTTCTTCATTTAATGCAATTTGTCTGCATTAGTTGACCACGCCCCCGTGTCCGCTGGGCACGACCCCGTGTGCAGAAGCGTATCTGTACTATCAAGATTTCCTCAGATTCTACGAATCTTAGAGTTGACCACAGCCCCGTGTCTGCTGGGCACGCCCCCGTGGTGGGTGATAGAAGCTTCTACAACTTTGTCTTTTCTGCAGACACTTGGGCACGCCCCCGTGCTCAGTGAGCACAGGGCGTGTTCAGCCTCCTGTTCTCTTGTTTTTTTGCTTTAGAGGATGCTGTCGAGGGGTCGGGCATGCCACGTTTATTCCTTTTCTTGTATTTATGCTGGATTTGGCGGCATTTTTGCTTCTTTTGTTCATTTAAGCTCTTTTAACCCTGAAAATACAAAAGGAAGACAAAAGCACACTTTTTCCAACATTAGTACTAAAAAAGGGTTAGTTTTATGCCTCATTTGATGTAATTTATATGTTGCATTTTGCACACATCAAATACCCCCACACTTGAATCTTTGCTTGTCCTCAAGCAAAACTCTTTATTTTGTGGCTTACACTCCCAAATGGAATGGGTAGAAGAGAAGGTTTTGGGCTTGTCATAGAGTGTCGGGATTTCCAAGATTCTTTATTAGGTTTTATTTTTATTTTATTTACAATCCTATTCGTCATGATTTATTTAAAACATTACACAAGAAAAATTACTTATAAGGGCATAACATGCCTCTTTAAAATTCCATTTATATACAAGTTCACATACCTCAAGGGGGATCACTCAACACTCGGCCGAAGGTGTATTTTTGTGAAAACTCTCGAGAGCGGCATGGAACTTACTTCTACCATATGCTTGCCAAGCAATCAATCCTCCTCCTTTTTAACTATACACCTTTGTAAATATCAAGAGGACTTTGGGGGAAGGGTTAGGCTTTGGTTAAAGGTAGGTGGTTGGGTTAGTGGTTAGTAGAAAAGGGCGAAAGGCGTAAAAAGCATCGGTTTTCACAAAACATTTTTGTGACTTTTTATTCCAATGAAGCATTATTCAAACAAGACTTCTTTTGATGAGCTTTGTTTGTTTATTGCTAACTTCATTTTTCTTTTCTTCTTTATAAAAAAAAATTCATAAGGAAGTCACACGAAAACCGAGCTTTATTACTAAAATAAAGGGTTTAAAATAAAAAAAAGGGTTTTGGTGGGTAAAAGGGTGTTTGTTTTGGGTTAAGAAATGAAAAGGTTTAGGCTCAAAGGAGCTGACTAGGGGTATTTTGGGTAGGTGGTTAAAAAAAGAAAAATGAAAAATAATGGTGTAGAAATAAAAAGGATTAGTCCTAATGCCTCCATCATTTACTTACTTGGGTTTAAGTTGGTAAGGACCGGGAATGTATTGTTGTGACAAGTTCTAGAGTCGTAAGAACCAAGCGGCTATTCACACAAGAAATGAAAAATGAGCATTTAGTTTAAAGATGTGTATCTGTATGCTCAATAAAGGCTCAAAACTCACTTTTTGTGGGAATGGATTTTTATGTGATCAAGTATATATAATCAAATTTTAATTAGATTTGTCATGTCGTTTCATAATTTTCTTATGTTGGTTCTTTTTACCACAGCCCCGTGTCTGCTGGGCACGCCCCCGTGGTGGGTGATAGAAGCTTCTACAACTTTGTCTTTTCTGCAGACACTTGGGCACGCCCCCGTGCTCAGTGAGCACAGGGCGTGTTCAGCCTCCTGTTCTCTTGTTTTTTGCTTTAGAGGATGCTGTCGAGGGGCCGGGCATGCCACGTTTATTCCTTTTATTGTATTTATGCTGGATTTGGCTGCATTTTTGCTTCTTTTGTTCATTTAAGCTCTTTTAACCCTGAAAATACAAATGGAAGACAAAAGCACACTTTTTCCAACATTAGCACTAAAAAGGGTTAGTTTTATGCCTCATTTGATGTAATTTATATGTTGCATTTTGCACACATCAAATACCCCCACACTTGAATCTTTGCTTGTCCTCAAGCAAAACTCTTTATTTTGTGGCTTACACTCCCAAATGGAATAGGTAGAAGAGAAGGTTTTGGGCTTGTCATAGAGTGTCGGGATTTCCAAGATTCTTTATTAGGTTTAATTTTTATTTTATTTACAATCCTATTCGTCATGAGTTATTTAAAACATTACATAAGAAAAATTACTTATTAGAGCATAACATGCCTCTTTAAAATTCCATTTATATACAAGTTCACAAACTCTTTATTTTGTGGCTTACACTCCCAAATGGAATGAGTAGAAGAGAAGGTTTTGGGCTTGTCATAGAGTGTCGGGATTTCCAAGATTCTTTATTAGGTTTTATTTTTATTTTATTTACAATCATATTCGTCATGATTTATTTAAAACATTACATAAGAAAAATTACTTATTAGGGCATAACATGCCTCTTTAAAATTCCATTTATATACAAGTTCACATACCTCACGGGGGATCACTCAACAAAAGGAAGACAAAAGTACACTTTTTCCAACATTAGTACTAAAAAAGGTTAGTTTTATGCCTCATTTGATGTAATTTATATGTTGCATTTTGCACACATCATAAACCAATGGAATTCTCGGGCAATGAAGGGGCCGTTGCAGCTTTACTTTGGATAGAAAAGACTGAGGCAGTCTTAAAAATAAGCAAGTGCGCGGAAGAGGATAAGATAATGTTTGCTTCCAATTTGTTTAAGAATTCAGCACTAGAATGGTGGAACACTATCCTCCAGTCTAGGGGGAGTGATAGGGTTTATAATATGGGATGAGAGGAATTTAAGAATATAGTAGAAAGAAAATTCTGCCCTCCCAATGAAAAGGAACAGATAGCGAATAAGTTCCTAAACCTTAGAATGACTGGAGTGGATAGTAAGGGACTAAGGGGTACACTACTTTATTCTTTGAATATGCTAGAATAGTGTCAACCCTTGCATCACCTGAACCAGTATTAATTTTCGCGGTACATCTAGGGATTAATCAGTGAAATTAGGCATGTAGTCAAGGCAGCTAGACCTCAAACCATAGAAGAAGCTGTAGAACTAGCAAACACCTTGACTGATGAATTAGTGCGTACACGAGAAGAGGATCAGAGGAGGAACCTAGCCCAGAAACTTACCCAAGAATTTCGTTCTGGAAATTCCAACCGTGGGAAAAATATTGGTTCTACCTCTACACCGTACTGCAAGGCTTGCAAGAAGAAGCATTCAGGAAAATGCTCTACCTACTGCAATTTCTGCAAAATACCAGGGCACAAGGAAGAAGATTGCAAGAGGAAACCAAATAATGGGATGTGCTTCAACTGTGGAGAAAAAGGTCACATCAAGCCAAATTGTCCAAAACTAGTTCCAGCCATGGGCAATAAGACTACTAAAAATGCTAGAGCATTTGTTCTGACTGCAGAAGAAGCAAAAATGATTCCGGATGTGATCGTCGGTACGTTTTTAGTTAATGATATTTTAGCTAAAGTATTATTTGACTCTGGTGCGAACCAAAGTTTTATTAATACTTCATTTTGCAAACTTCTCAATCGACCATTAACTAAACTCCCGCAAGAATGTCTAGTAGAGACAGCAAATGGAGAAACAATTAAGATTTCTGAAATCTTGTAGGAAGCAAGAATAGAATTTCTAAATCAAAAATTTATTGCAAACCTTTACCCAATGAATCTGGCAGGATTTGATGTTGTATTAGGAATGGATTGGTTAATAGCCAATAAAGCCAGTATTTTATGTGATCAAAAGTCAATCCAAGTAAATTCACTAAAGGATAAAAAGATCACAATTAAAGGAGATAAGCCCTCTAGATCCACAAAATTCATCTCTGTGATGAAGACAACCAGTTATATAAGAAAAGGATCATTAGTGTATTTGATTTCTATAAGCACTAACACTAAAAGAAAAGAACTGAAGGATATTCCAGTAGTATCCAAATTTTCAGATGTATTTCCAGAAGAATTACCAGGACTACCTCCAGATAGAGAAGTTGAATTCAGAATCCATCTGCTACCAGGAACAGCACCCATTGCCAAAGCACCCTACCGTTTGGCACCAGCAGAGATGCAGGAATTAAAGAAACAATTGGACGAATTGTTGGAGAAAGGATTCATACAGCCAAGCTCATCGCCATGGGGAGCACCGATCCTATTCATCAAGAAGAAGGACGGATCAATGCGTATGTGCATTGACTACCGTGAATTGAACAAGGTCACGATTAAGAATCGGTATCCATTACCGAGAATCGATGATCTGTTTGATCAATTGCAAGGAGCTCGATTTTTCTCGAAAATCAATTTACGATCAGGATATCATCAATTAAAGGTACAGGAAGAGGACATTCCTAAGACTGCTTTTAGAACAAGGTATGGCCATTATGAATTTACAGTCATGCCATTTGGTCTAACCAATGCCCCAGCTGCATTTATGGACATGATGAACAGAATATGTAAGCCATATTTGGATAAATTCATAGTTGTCTTTATAGATGATATTCTTATTTATTCTAAAAGTAAAGAGGAACATGCAAAGCATTTGCACGCACTTCTAAGTTTATTAAGGAAAGAAAAGCTTTATGCTAAGTTTTCAAAGTGTGAATTTTGGTTAGAACAAGTACAGTTTCTTGGACATCTAGTCAACCATGAAGGAATTCATGTAGATCCCACCAAGATCGAGGCGATTACCAAATGGAAAACCCCTGAATCACCAACCGAGGTTAGAAGTTTCTTAGGATTGGCCGGTTATTATAGAAGGTTTATTCGAGATTTTTCTAGAATAGCCATTCCCTTAACTAAGTTAACCTGTAAATCTGTTAAGTTTGAAAGGGGACCAAAACAAGAAGAAGCCTTTAGAATTCTTAAGCAAAGATAAACCCATGCACCCATACTAGCGTTACCAGAAGGAACTGAACACTTTGTAGTCTATTGTGACGCTTCTAAGTTAGGTTATGGATGTGTATTGATGCATCGTCAAAAGGTTATAGCTTACGCCTTTAGACAACTTAAGAATCATGAAGAGAACTATTCAACCCACGATCTAGAATTAGGAGCAATAATTTTTTCTTTGGAAATTTGGAGACATTTCCTTTACGGTAGTAAGTTCACCATTTTCACCGACCATAAAAGTTTAAGGTATGTTTTCGGACAAAAAGAGTTGAATATGAGAAAAAGACGCTGGATGGAAATACTTAGTGATTATGATTATAATATCCAGTATCATGCAGGAAAGGCCAATGTAGTAGTTGATGTTTTAAGTCGAAAGTATCATGAAAAGCCAAAAAGAGTACGTTCTCTTAAACTAAATCTACAAGTAGATTTAAATGAACAAATTAGAAAAGCACAAGAATCAGTAATCAAGAATGATACTGAAAAATTGAAAGGAATGATTAAGGAATTAGAACAAGGAACAGATAGAATTTGGAGATTCCATAAGAAAAGAATGTGGATACCTAAATTAGGAAACCAACGCCACCGTATATTAGAAGAAGCCCATAAGTCTAAGTATACGATGCATCCTGGAAGTGATAAGATATATCAGGACTTAAGAAAGAATTTTTGGTGGATAGGAATGAAAAAGGATATAGCAGCATATGTTGCAAAGTGTCTAACTTGTTCACAAGTCAAAGCTGAACATCAGAAACCCTCAGGATTGTTACAGCAATTAGAAATGCCAGTTTGGAAATGGAAATTAATAACAATGGATTTTGTTACTAAATTACCCAAAACAAGAAAAGGTAATGATACAATCTGGGTGATTGTAGACAGGCTAACTAAGTCAGCTCATTTCCTACCAATGAAGGAAACCTTCAGTATGGAACACTTAGCTAAAGTGTATGTAAATGAAATAGTTTCATTACATGGAATTCCTCTATCAATTGTTTCTGACAGAGATAGTCGTTTTACCTCTCAGCTAAGCATTTTGTCAGTGGGAAATACTGGTGAGTGACTCCCAGTTTAATCAAGTTAAGTAAAACCATTGTACAGTATTGAGGGCGGTCACACAATTACATTTGTTTCCATCTACTTAATTACCACCCACAGTACTGTCAACCCGACTTGTGGTCATGTTACTCCTCGCAAGGCAGTAACAAATTTTGTATACAAAACCCCAACATACCGATGATAATTGTAGAATACAAATACTCAATCACTGTTTAATATAGTATTAATTAAGTGAGGTTTTGTAAAAGCGATTTGCAAAAAGGAGATTACTCACATTGCTGTCTTTGGGTTTTCCTTAAGGATTTCCTGGTGATTATCTATTAAATACACAAATGCACACGCGTTAGTATAATAAACCAATATTTACATTAGTAATACCCTCCCCGAGACGGCATTCCAACGACTACGTCGGGCAGAACCACGACAGCCGTTACGGAACCCTGGATCAATCGGGCAGCGTATCTAATACGTAACCGGGGTTATAATACTTACAACGGGGCAGAACTTCGTTATTTAGGGGGTATTATACCAAGAATTACTTCAATTATGTGAGAATTCGAGAGAAAGAAAAGATTGTGAGCGAGTCGATTGAACAGCCGATGCCCTTTTTATATAGGGCCTGAATTTAAGTCCCTCGCGGCCCGTGTAAGATTAAGCTGGGGCTTACGCGGCCCGCGACGTAGGGTGATAGGGTGTAGGTTTGCTGATTCGCCAACTGTAGACCTGACACGATGTTGACACGTGGCACGCTAGGGTGTCGCCCTGACTTTGGGCTGTCGCGCCCCGCGTTAGGGATGGCAATCGAACCCGAACCCGATGGGTAAACCCGAAACCCGAATCATTTGGGACGGGTTTGGGTCTAGTAATCGGGTTTGAGACCGAGTATGGGATTAGTTTTATTTTTTTTCACGGGTTTGGGATTTTATGATATACCCGTTAACCCGACCCGATTACCCGATAAAGTATACCCGTTTACCCGACCCATTTACACAATAAATATACCCGTTTACCCCATATTCTTTCTATATTTTTTTATATATAAATCTACATATTCTTTTTTATAATTATGGAAACTCAAAAGTCACACACGTTGTCACACCCCCAAAATCCACCATGCGGAGTACCACCGCTTGGAGGCGTGACGTGACCAGGATCAAGCCACCAATCATATTGAACAAGCATGTAAGTAGTTTGTAAAATCCAACACAATACAATTGGTGTCTAAACAAAACATAGTTTAAGTTACAAGCGGAAGCATAAAGTTTAAAACCAAATCATAAGTTTAAACGTTTCAAATGTTTAGCATGGTACACAGTTGTCCATGTCCCACAACGACTCTTCCCACTCCGATGCAAGCTCCATAGATTCCTAACGACCTGCAAGGCATGTAACAACGAGTCAACAACAAAGTTGAGTGAATTCACAGTTGGTTGTTTAGTTATAGTGTTCGTGAATCATTTGTTCATTTCGTAAACCAAGTATCTTAGTTATCTGTATCGAGGTTTCCCAAACATGTTTGCGATGATTAGTGGCCGGATCGCGGTTTCCAAAACATGTGTGCGATGATTAGTGGCCGTATCGCGGTTTCCCAAACATGTGTGCGAAGATTAGTGGGGGCTTCCCATGTGTCGACTAGTCGTATTTGTACGTGCCCTTCTTGATCCAAGGACCGTAGAGAGTGTGAGTGTACGTAGGTTTTACGTACGTGCCCTTCAATTCGAGGACGGTGAAGAGTATGAGTGTACGTAGGTTTTACGTACGTGCCCTTTTATCCGAGGACAGTGAAAAGTAGTTTAGTAGTAATGATAGTACGAGTAGTTATTCAAATCCCATTCCCAACCCACCGGGAATCCCATGCCTTAGAAAGTGTGTGAACTCACCTCGGGTTGCTCGGTTTGACTCTCAAAAGTAGCTAACAGTCAAGGTCGGTAAATCACGTCCTAGTACGATTACCACTTAGTTTATTAGTGACTTCAAATAGAACACAAAGTTCCTACATGTATCTATCACACAACATGCATCGTTTTAACGGTTTATGCCCATATAACCTTCCCATCTATTCCCCACTCATAGACAAACATACAACATTGCACATAACACTTTTATTGACATATAACATGTTCTATCATTCTCGGATAACCTACTCGACATTTAGACACGCAAATCACTCCTTATGTCGTTTCAGCTTTATTAATCAAAACTGGACTGTTTTCGAGCATTTTAATAAAATAGTTAACCTTTTCCAAAAATTCTCAAATTTTTACAGGATGTCATATATAATCCAAAATTTATTGTGTAAAAATTTCGGATCTCAGTTCATTACCAATTTTATATAAAAATTCTTTTACTCAACTGCAATCAGATTTGATACTTTCTGATTGCAGTTTTACGGAAAAATTCACTAAAAATCAATCGTAAGTCGGATCGTCGAAATTCCAGTTGGAGGGTCACGGGAACAACAGTGACCATCTTCAGTAAAAATCCCACGAGCCGATTCTGCTCGGGTTTTAAGTTTTGACTCCGACTACGACACACTTTTTCAGCAGGAAAATTTCAGCTTGAGCTGCTGTCTTAAAATAATTCTTTAAAAATAGTAAACGACCTCGAAAAATTACGATTCCAGTTCCATTTGTTCAGATATTCAAAATTACACAATTTAGACCCCAGAAATTCAATTTTTCGATTAAAAATGAACCAGTTACAGCCTGTTGAAGGGGCTGGAAAATCTCAATCAGCAAGCTGTTTTTATTGTAGAAGTTACTAAAAACGCATAAACAAAGACCCTAACCAAGTTTTATCAATGATTTAATGTTCAAACACCATGCATGCATTTACCAAACTCAAACCAACCAGATTTCAGCTTCAAACAAACTTTTTATGAAAGGTTTTTATGTAGAGTTTCAAGTTCATATATCTAGTGTTTTAGCTTGTGTGTGTCAAGAACATTTAAACAAAACATAACAAGAACAAAATGGAACAAGGGTGTGAAGGGACATACCACTAGCACAAGGCTAGGATGGAAATCTTAGTGTAAGGATGATGGTGAGAAAAAGTGTGGTGAAGTGACTAGAACAAGCTCTCTTGATGTTCCTTCAACCTTGCAACCTCCTTGGATCCTCTTGAAGCTTTGAATGGAACTTGATTCTTGGAAGAAGATGATGGTTATGTGGTTGTGAGGGTGGCGGTTGTGGGTGGAGCCGAAAGAGGGAGAGAGATGAGGGAGTGGGGTGAATCTTGTGAAGTGTAAGATGAAAGATACACACCATGTTTATAAGTCTTCTCCTAATATTTTGTCCATCCCAACAAGCAACAATCTACAAAAATCTTAGATAAAATCTAGCAATTATGGTGGTGATTTGGTGGGGTCCCTTGTGACCGAAATTGGGTATGGGGGGGGGGGTAAATTGTAATATTTGATGATAGTTGGTAATTATTAGTCACATTCCAAGTATATGCTTTCATAGTTAGCTAGTGGGTATTTTAGCGGGTGTTATGGTGTACGGGGATCATGACTAGCCAAAAATAATTAAATAATGTGTTTGACAAATATTTGGTGTCTCGGGTAATGTCCGGTTGTTCGGTCGGATACTGTTTCGTTAAAGTGTTTAATTGTACCGTAAGGCGTCTTACTTATATATTTTTGTAACGAAATTTATTCCTAACACATAGGAAAACATACCGGACTATTTAGTAATTTTTCTGTATACTACTAGTATGCTAACACGCACATGTAAGTATAACACAGTAATCCGAGAGCAGTTAAATAATTTAGCACAACCATCAAGCACTTTCATTATCACTAATTAATTGTACGGAATACATGTAAATTGAGGGTTGTCACACACGTCATTTGTCATCTATGAATTTGATTTTTTTTTGTTTACATGAGGTATTTTATTTTATATACTTTGCCATTAATTGATATATTTTCATAATGATAATGCTTTACTAGTTACCCGACGGGTTTGGGTCGTGCATACCCAACGGGTAATTTTTTAGATTAATGGGTTTACCCGAAACATGTGGGTATACCCGATACCCGATGGGTATTTACCCGATAGAAACCCGATGGGTTTTGGGACGGGTTTGGGATAGGTTTATCTAATTGGGTTTGGGTTTGGGATTACCTAAACCCGTCCCAAACCCGACCCATTGCCATCCCTACCCCGCGTAGACCCTGGGGTGGTCTTACGCGGCCCGCAAGAGACCCATTTTTTCTTGTTTTTATTTAATTTTAATAATAGTAAAGGTATTCGGGGTCCGTTTTCGCATACGAGGTATAATTTAGGACATATATGGACATTTTAAATATTATCAGGGTGTCGGAAATATTTTGGAGGGTTGTTATATCCTCCCCACCTTGTTTTAGAGCTCGTCCTCGAGATCTACTAGAACAGGTGTGGATATTTTATTTGCATTTCTGATTCAAGTTCCCATGTATACTCCGGTCCTCTTTTGGAGTCCCATTTCACTTTGACTAGAACTAATCTCTTGTGCTTGAGGTTCTTAACCTTTCTGTCTTCAATTTGTAGAGGCCTTTCTACAAATTTAAGTTGCTCATTTACCTCTATGTCTTTAAGAGGTACTACCAGTGATTCATCAGCTAAGCATTTCTTGAGATTAGATACATGGAATACATCATGTATTCCTGCCATTTCCTACGGCAGTTGTAGCTGATAGGCTACAGGTCTTATTCTTCTAATAATCTCAAAAGGTCCAACATACCTGGGGCTTAGCTTTCCCCTTTTTATGAATCTTACCACTCATTTCCAAGGAGAGACTTTCAATAATACTTTATCTCCTACCTGAAATTCCAATGGCTTCCGTCTGTTATCAGCATAACTCTTTTGTCGATCACGTACTGCTTTCAGTCGTTCCTTGACTTGAATAATCTTGTCTGTTGTTTCTTGTACTATCTCGGGTCCGGATAGTTGCTTTTCTCCAATTTTTGCCCTGACAGACTGGCGTTCGGCACTTTCGTCCATAAAGTGCTTCGAAGGGTGCAGCATTGATACTTGTGTGATAACTGTTATTATAAGAAAATTCTATCAATGGTAAGTGATCGTCCCAATTACCTCCGAAATCAATTACACAAGCTCTAAGCATGTCCTCCATTGTCTGAATTGTCCTTTCGCTTTGTCCGTTCGTTTGAGGATGATAAGCTGTGCTTATATTTAACTTGGTTCCCATTGCTTTTTGGAAACTTGTCCAAAAATAAGAGGTAAAACGACTATCTCAGTCAGAAACAATTGATAGAGGAATTCCATGTAATGAAACTATTTCATTTACATACACTTTAGCTAACTGTTCCATACTGAAGGTTTCCTTCATTGGTAGGAAATGAGCTGACTTAGTTAGCCTATCTACAATCACCCAGATTGTATCATTACCTTTTCTTGTTTTGGGTAATTTAGTAACAAAATCCATTGTTATTAATTCTCATTTCCAAACTGGCATTTCTAAATGCTGTAACAATCTTGAGGGTTTCTGATGTTCAACTTTGACTTGTGAACAAGTTAGACACTTTGCAACATATGCTGCTATATCCTTTTTCATTCCTATCCACCAAAATTCTTTCTTAAGTCCTGATACATCTTATCACTTCCAGGATGCATCGTATATTTAGACTTATGGGCTTCTTCTAGTATACGGTGGCGTAGGTTTCCTAATTTAGGTATCCACGTTCGTTTCTTATGGAATCTCCAAATTCCATCTGTTCCTTGTTCTAATTCTTTAATCATTCCTTTCAATTTTTTAGTATCATCCTTGATTACTGATTCTTGTGCCTTTCTAATTTGTTCATTTAAATCTACTTGTAGATTTAGTTTAAGAGAACGTACTCTTTTTGGCTTTTCATGATACTTTCGACTTAAAACATCAACTACTACATTGGCCTTTCCTGCATGATACCGGATATTACAATCATAATCACTAAGTATTTCCATCCAACGTCTTTGTCTCGTATTCAACTCTTTTTGTCCGAAAACATACCTTAAACTTTTATGGTCGGTGAAAGTGGTGAACTTACTACCGTAAAGGTAATGTCTCCAAATTTTCAAAGCAAAAATTATTGCTCCTAATTCTAGATCATGGGTTGAATAGTTCTCTTCATGATTCTTAAGTTGTCTAGAGGCGTAAGCTATAACCTTTTGACGTTGCATCAATACACATCCATAACCTAACTTAGAAGCGTCACAATAGACTACAAAGTCTTCAGTTCCTTCTGGTAATGCTAGTATGGGTGCATGGGTTAATCTTTGCTTAAGAATTCTAAAGGCTTCTTCTTGTTTTGGTCCCCATTCAAACTTAACGGATTTACAGGTTAACTTAGTTAAGGGAATGGCTATTCTAGAAAAATCTCGAATAAACCTTCTATAATAACTGGCCAATCCTAAGAAACTTCTAACCTCGGTTGGTGATTCAGGGGTTTTCCATTTGGTAATCGCCTCGATCTTGTTGGATCCACATGAATTCCTTCAAGATTAACAAAATGTCCATGAAACTATACTTGTTCTAACCAAAATTCACACTTTGAAAACTTTGCTTAAAGCTTTTCTTTCCTTAATAAACTTAGAAGTGCATGCAAATGTTTTGCATGTTCCTCTTTACTTTTAGAATAAATAAGAATATCATCTATAAAGACAATTATGAATTTATCCAAATATGGCTTACATATTCGGTTCATCATGTCTATAAATGCAGCTGGGGCATTGGTTAGGCCAAATGGCATGACAGTAAATTCATAATGGTAATGGATACCGATTCTTGTTAAAAGCTATTGGACGTTGTCATTCATGGTCTCATGTTTTAAAGAAAATGTCTACGAGAATTCTTACTTCGGTAAATATTAGACCTGAACTTGGCATGACTATAAGTAACTTTATGTTATTTTGCTACTCACTGTAAAAATTTTTGTGAATTTTGTAATTCTGCACTAATTATTTTTATTTCTTTTATAGCTAATCGCTGATAAATTCTGGAAAGAATTATGTGGTAAAAATTACAAGTATGGGATAGCAACTATCTACGTTGTAGAAAGGTTTTGGAATGTTACAATGAAAGGATGGACCGTTGGATGTGGCTTCACAGATGGATGATTAAAAGTGGTTGAAAAAGTTCCTTTACCGCTTGAATCTTGGTTGGTTTTTACCATGATTGTCTCTAAAACGTTTGAGCTTTCTGTTTTCCATCCCGAAATCGGCATTGAAATTTGTTTCAAGAAGGCTGATGTCGTTGTTTTGGATGACTCAGTTTATGGGGATGATGGGTTTGACTTATTGACTGCGCTATAAAAATTGGATGTTAATATACATTTGTTCGATAACATCACGTTGATAAATAAGTTTTATTATATTATGCTAATAACTATTGAATATTTTGTTGTAGTCTACACAAAAGAAGTTCTGGATTCTGGTGACGTTGATTTAGATTATGTTGAGATTGGAGCTACGGTTGGTAATCCTATGCAACTTACGAGTTTTGAGGACATTTTTAATGTATATATACACATATAATATTTATTTAGTATTATGATTTAAAATGCGGTTTCTTATATATGATCATTCTTGTACATGTAGTCTGTTGATGATGGTCTATTCGATTCAAAGGTAGTGGCTCTCATTGATGAGTCAGATGTTAAAAGTGCCGTATATTTAAATTTTCATACTGTTGTTATCTACTATATATACACATATATAGTATACCAAGATTTTTTAAATTTTTTTGTAGCCTCAAGATCATTCTGTAAAAATAGCTGTTGATGTTAACGATCCTCAAGTTCAGTCTAAAGATTTTTCTATTCATGGTACTCCTGCCTCTCCAAGTGTTGTATCTAATGTAAGTGTTTATTAATTTTACATTTCCTATTTTATTATTGTTTCGATATGTTGATGTTCTTCTGTATGATTGAGTCTTAAACTTTAAACCTAACTTGAAAACATAGTTTGTGTTGATAAAGAAGATTAGAAAACTTCAAAATTTGCAATCTTCGTTGCAAGACTATTGCGCAGGGTAAGCAAGCCGTTCATAGACCGTCTAAAGTTCAAAAGCTTGATTTAGTACCATCCACTCCAAAGCCAGTCTTACACTTCACCAAACAAGCTGAACACATGCTTGTAAGTTTTTGCAGTCCTTAGTTTGTTTCATTATTTCAACAATTTCAGTTATATATCAATATTTTATAAAACTCATTATTCAATTTTCTGCTTTTCAGCGTCTGCCATCAGATGTATCATCTGTCTTGGGTCTGCGTACTGATAATTTTAAGCCTGTCATGATCCAAAATCTGAAAGGTGAAGTCTAGGAACTGTTGACAAGATCTGAAAAAGGCAATACTGGATTCAGGTACGGATTTGTCGGATGGCCTGCTTATCTGAGATCTTGCAATATTATTTTTGGTGATGAACATTAGTTTGAGTTTCACAACTCTACTCAGTTGCTGAAGCTGACAAAAGTTATGCATATCGTGACAAAGACAAAGCCCTCTTCATGAGTGTTGCTTTGGTTGGAGGTTTATAAATAATGTTTGATGTGATAGTTTGTTGTGGTTGTACATTTGGTTCCTCGGTGGCAGGGGCACAGGATTCAAGGGGCGGGAGGGGGCGCTCGACCCCTCGAACTTTTCGCACAATAGTGTTACGTATGTACTTTTCGTATAGAATTTTTTAGGTATATACGTTTTCGACCCCCCAGTTTAAAAAAATTAGGTATATACATTTTCGACACCCCGGTTTTATAAAAAAAATTTATTTATATAGACCAAATAAAATATTTAATTAGCCCAAATCATTATATTTGGAAGAATGTATGTTTATTATAGCAAAGATCAGATTGTTATACAACCCAAATCATTATATACAACCCAAATCATTATATACCACCCTATCATTCTATCAAAAAAGAAATCCAAAATCGCTGGATTGGGGATTACAACCAGTCGACCAATGCTGAGAACAGAAGAACAGATAGTGGCGAAGAACCGGCTGGGTTGCAGCTGGTGTTGTTCGACCTCGAGGAAGAACCAGCTGGGCTGCAGCTGCTGCGCGCGCTACTTGTGGTCTTGTTCGACTTTTTCAATCTTCAAGGTATGTGTTTTTTATATTTAGGTTTAATTTAGGGCTTCAATTTATGTGATTTAGGTTGAAATTAGGGGTGAAATTGGTCCGATTTTTTGCCTTGTTGAATCTTTTTGTAACTATTAAAGTTTAAAATTTAGGGTGATTTGTTTTGTTAACTTGTGTTATTAGATTATGCTATGGAAGAATTCAAAAATCTTAAAGGAAGTCGGCAAAACTATAATTCTTCATCCAGGAGAACCAGGTACCCACCTTCCTCTCTCCTTTTTAATGTTTTGGTGTCTTTGTTCTAAACAATGTTTACGTTTTAATGTTTGAGAACGTTTTTTATTTGATATTAATGTTTGACCCGACCCGACCCGAATCGAATCACCGACGTCCAACCCGAACATACACCTCGAAAGTACGCGATAAAAATTTTTTTAGGTCCGTTACCTTCCGACCCCCCGGTGAAAATTTTCAAGCTTCGCCACTGCTCGGTGGTAGTAATTTATCTTCTTAGACATGTATTGTATGTAATAGATAACAAGTTTATAGTTCTCTATAATAGATAACAAGTTTTGGTGCCATCTCATTTTGGTTTAGCATACCGTTTCCATGGCTTTATAATCCCTTTTTAATTAAAGCTTAAAAAATGTATAATCATTCATCGACTAATAAAATGTGGTATGCATGGTTTCTAAAAACCACACGTATTTGCACACACGTTATACTACTAGTTATTTGTAATAGATTGAATCATCAATTTCTCTCAACAAATAAATCTATGTTGTTTTTCACACAAAAAAAAAATATTATTAATGTTATTATTATTCAACAGTGTTTCGATAAACACTAGTGACTTGAAATGACATTTAGAAAGGGTAACAAACTAGTGTATGTATTTATATAATTCTAATTTTTATAATGAAGTCTAAAGTTGAAAATGGATGGAATTTATATAATGAAGTCTAAAGTTGAAAACGGATGGAAAGAAAATGTCAAGGTCCAAGTTTTCTTGTGTTTTAGCACCCTTGTTTCAAATTTTTAATGGGAGACTTTGAACTTTGAAGGGATGACGTAAGCAGTTTGGTCACACAATTTAGAAGCTTCTTTTATTTTGAAAAGAAAAATAAACATAAGGTTAACAGTTTTTTTTCTAAACGATAAATTTGGATCAATGACGAATCACTAAAGTATTATCGTGTCATTAGCGGAATCATCCGATCATATCTATCTCCACTAGACATAATGTCTATACACCAATTCAGAAAAAAAAAAAAAAAAAAAAACCTAATAAATATAGGAAAAATCCCTATTGTGTGAATCGAACCCAAAATCTATTGGTCTCAAAACATTATCTCACCAAAAATTTCACTAGGCTATAAAACCGTGGGCATATTAACAACTAAATATGAGAAAAAAATGAGTTATGTTTGTAGATGTGTCGGACTGGTTATTCTGTTTTTAGGATTCGTTTTCGATGAACCCAATAAACCGTTTTTAGGATTTGTTTTCAATGAATCCAGTAGACCTTTTAACTAATATAACAAGGCCATTCAACATTTGTTATTATATAAACTAGTTAAATTTCCGTCCGCGCGTTGCGGCGGGGACCCAATGACTGCAAAACGTGTGTCAGTAACGGCAAGCAGATACCGAATATCAAAATATAAATAAAAAAATCGTGAAAAGGATAGTCAATCCGTCCTAAAAAAAGCGATTTTAAATAACCTAATATATAATAATAGGACCCACACGTCCTACACGTTGGAAATTCGGTTGTTTTTTGTTCAGTTAAAATATGGATGAGCTCGGTACCTGTAATGACACCGAAAGTACAGATCCGAAAAATCATCGAAATTAGGTACCATCACCGAAAATGCTCGGTACAATGCGGTATGGTATTTGAAAGTAAAAATCAATAAATATAGGTATGGTGTTAGACCGGTGTCGAAACGAAAGTTGCGATTCTGAAAACGCCAAAAGGTGGTACCAACTTGTTACCGAAAATGATTTGGTATAGTAAATTTGGTACCGATACGATACCGGGTTTATTACAGGATTTGATACGATTTGTTCATCAATAATCTAAATATCCAAGTTAATTTTACATGCTACAATTCATTCATTACGTAAAAAGACAAAAAAAATAAAGCAAAATAAGTTGTTGTGTATATAAAACCTCATTCAAACGAAATACAATTTACTTACTGTGTGTATGAAAAGTAATCTAAACTGTGCAATTACTTGTATTGCTACGTGCTATAGGATTTGATGAGCTCGGTACCAATCGGTACCGAAAATACCATTACCGAAATCCCCAAAAACGGGTATCGGTACCGAATATACCTGGTACAGTACGGCTTGATACGGTCGGTACTGGTATGGCACCGGTATTTGATGGTAAAACCCGATGAATACCGGTGCCGAACAGATACCGAAAATACACTCAATTTGATAAATTTAATACCGGTACCCGATACTATTCATTTTAATATTTATTTATTATACTGTTAAGATACCGATACTATTTTTATTACTTTTGATTCCATACTATTTTAATATTTATTTAGTATACTGTTCATTCACTTTTGTTTTAAATATATAGGTAAATATTTATTTATTATACTGTTAAGATACCGATACTATTTTTATTACTTTTGATTCCATACTATTTTAATATTTTATTTAGTATACTGTTCATTCACTTTTGTTTTAAATATATAGGTAAATATTTATTTATTATACTGTTAAGATACCGATACTATTTTTATTACTTTTGATTCCATACTATTTTAATATTTTATTTAGTATACTGTTCATTCACTTTTGTTTTAAATATATAGGTAAATTACATGCATTATGTTTGGTGTTTTCTATATCTATTCAAACCACTTAAATAGTCATATCCAACGTCCTAATTTGTGTAGTTAGTAACACAAAGATCTAGTTTACTACTTTAGTTTTTGCTTAGAAACATTATGTAACAAATAAAAATCTTGAGTTAAATTTCATTTTAGCCCATGTGGTTTGGGTTATTTTTGCAGTTTAGTTCAAAGTTTCATTTTTCACCTGTGGGTCCAAAATGGTTTCGCCGTTGCCATTTTAGTCTGCTGGGTTAACTTCATCCATTTTTTCTGTTAAAATGGCTGAATTGGCCTTCTCGTTAACAGAAAAAATGGATGAAGTTAACCCAGTAGACTAAAGTGGCAACGATGAAACCTTTTTGGATCCATAGGTGAAAAATGAAATCTTTTGACTAAACTGACAAAATGGCCCAAACCACAAGGACTAAAATGATATTTAACTCAAAAATCTTTATTTAATATAGGTAACTTTGTAATTATAATTAATTTATTGCATTCCACTAAAATAACTAACTCTTTTTTTAACAGATAACGAACACTTTACAAGCCATCCAGACAAACTCATTGGTGAAAGGCCACCCGCACCTTGCAAACACAGACAACATTGGAGACCAGACCTACCCACCATTCCAGAGAAAATCCATCACCTGAAAGCCCATTGTGGTAAAACCCCTGACCCACCTAGAAAATATTGCGTCAAGTGAGATTCCAACCCATAACCTCCAAATTAGAAGACCATTAGAAGCCTCCTCCTAAACCAATTGATCTAGGAGTCATTGACACTAAAAGTTACCTTTTAAAAAGTGAGTTTTTTCTCTTAACTAACTAATTAAACTTTCAACTCACTTTTAAATTGTACTTTTTCAAGACACTAATTTACACTTAATGACAACTAGGTTTAAAGAAGTTCACCGCGTTGCGGCGAATTTCTTTTATTATTTAGTCTGTGTTTACATGTGTTTTGAAATCACTATGAGCGTGTTGCGAACGGAACTGCTGACAAGAATAAAAAGAAAATGTAGAAAAAAACACTAAAATATAACCAAAAGAAAATCAACCAAAAAGTTAACGATGTTGTTCGTATGAAACCCGTGGTCAGAGATGAGCAAATTGTTCTGGGTACCGGTACCAAATTTGCCGAACCGAAAGATCTTAAGAACCAATTCGGTACCGACTTTTGGCGTTCCTGGTACTGGTTCACTACCTTTTTTACCTTCATATACCGGTACCGTAACCGGTATTTTCGGTATCAGTACCGATTCTGTATCGGTTGGCACCGAGCTCATCTCTACCCCTGAAACTAAAAAAAGAAAAAATTAAAAGTTGAAGAAAATCAACAAAAAAAAGTTGTACGATACCGTTGTTCGTACGGTAACCGTGATCAGGGATGAGCAAATGGTACCGGGTAGGATAACTGAATTTCCCGAACCAAAAGATTTCCAATATAAATTCGGCATCAACTTTTGGCGTTTTCTGTATTAGTGCCGGTTTTTACCTTCAAGTACTGATACCGAACAGGACCGTACCAGTATTTTCGATACCAGTATTGGTTCGATACCGGTTGACACCAAGTTTATCCCAACCACTGATATTAAAAAAATGATTAAAGTTAAAAAGTAAAAAAATAACTATAATTATAATATTAAAATAATAAAAGTATAAAAAACTATATATTATTATAATATTAAAATCACTATTCATTTCAATTCCTTTATTAAATATAGTAATAATAATAATTCTTACTATGTAGGATAAATTTTAATATGTGTAAGTAGGATAAATTTCTATATATGCAGAATAGGGTAAGATTATTGTAAAAAAAGTTAAAAATGTGAGAAGTGTGAGAAATATTGTATAGATGACATGTGTCCTAAATCTAAATTAATTCAAAAGGGTAAACAAATAATTTTATTATTGATTTAATTAATTGATAACCTTTCATAACCGCCACCCTTATTTATAGGAACAATATTTTTTTTTAAATCTCTATAAAAACACTACGAATAACACGGCAACCACCATTCAACACATATATAACATCATTCAATAATTATATAACACCATTCAATAAGTATATATAGGGCTGTAAACAAACCAAACGTTCGGCGAACAGTTTGTGAACCGTTCGGCGGGAAGTTCGTTTGTGTTCGTTCGTTTATTAAACAAATGAACACGAACAAGAAATTTCGTTCGTTTAGTTAAATGAACAAACATGAACAGAGGTCGTGTTCGTTCGTTTATGTTCGTGAACGTTCGGTAACGTGTTCGTTTGTGTTCGATAGTTCATTAGTGTTTTTAGTTTTTATATCTATTTAAATACTTCAAAATTACGACAAATTAAATATCTAATAAGTGTCAGTGTATTATATACTCTGTTCATGAAACGATTGTTTGTGTTTGTTTGTTTCCATTTGTGTTAATGAAGATTAGTCTGTGCTCATTTGTGTGCCTCAACTTTCGTTTTTGTCCGTTGCCTAAAATTAACAAACAAACACAAACGAACACGAACAAGGTCATTTCCTTAACAAACGAACACGAACATAAAATCTCGTTCCGTGAACGGTTCGCGAACACATATATTTCTTAACAAACGAACACGAACAAGGTCTTGTCCGTGTTCGTTCGGTTCGTTTACAGCCCTAAGTATATAACACCATTTTAAAGAACTCTATAAAACACTACGAATAACACTGCAACCACCATTCAGCACATATATAACACCATTCAAAAATTATATAACACCATTCAATAAGTGTATAACACCATTCAATAAAGTACATAACACCATTCAATAAGTATATAACACTATTAAAGACACTACAAAACACCATTCAACAGTTCATAACATTGTAATAAGTACATAACACTACAAAATAAGATATAACACTACAAATCACTATAAAACACTATGAATAGTATATAACACCATATTACCCTATTATAACTCTGTATAACACTACAACCCCGTCGCTCCACTGCCGGCACCACCACTGTCGCCCGCCGTCGTGGGGAGGTGGCCAACGCCGTCTCTCTACAGTCTCTCTTCACTTTCTCTCGCTCGAACCCAACCACCCGACACCACCTTGCCGGATAACTTTCTCTCTCTCGAACCCAACCTGTAACACCCAGTGTTTCGAAAGTCAAAGTCAAGATTGAAGTCAAAGGAAGACAAGATTGCTAATTGTGATCTGTCACTCCTTGCTCAACTCCTGTTTTGACTTCTTTGACTTGTAGATAGTCTATTTATGTTGTCGCGTTAGTTGTATTATGTGGAGTACTTGTTAATAATCGAGGTTTAATCGCATATTAATCGCATGTTTAATCGATTTATCGCTTATCGCTATCACATTCGCAACTCTAATTACGTGATCTGGGTATTGTTTTACGTGTGTGTTCTATTTATGTGTTACTTGTGCATGTTATGGTTATGTTGAGGTGTTAATCGCAATCGCAAACCAATCGCATCGCATTCGAATCGAGAACGCTAAACGCAAATCAATTATAGTGATTGTATGTTAGATATAGTAGTTGGGATTAAAAGTAATTTATGGGTAATTCTATCGTATCGCTCGCTTGAATCGCATCGTAAAGCTCTACACTCGAATCAAAACGACAAAACTCATCGCGCTGGACTCAAGGATCGAGTGGCCAACCGACCGAGTGGCCATCTGATCAGGTTGCCTCCCGATCGGGTTCCCACCCGATCGGACTGCCACCCAATCGACCAGCCTCTTCCTCACTTTCCTTTTTAGGAAACCCTATAAATACCCCTCATATGTCACATCAATTGATGTGACAGCTCTCACTCGACTCAGCTCGCTCCAGCCGCTCTTTCTCTCGATTTCTCTCAATTCTTGTAAGTTTTCAACCTAAATCTTGTACTTTCTTGATCTACACGCACTCCTACACCTTTCTATCTTTTGACTCGTAACTTTTAACCGTGAAATCACCAGATTTGAGGTGTTCTAGGGTGATGTCATCATGGAGTTCTTATGAACTTCAATGTTTGGCTTCATTCCACCAAGAACAACTCAGATCTGAAGGATTTCCACAACATTTATCAATGATTTCACTTAGATCTACACGAATTCATGGATAAAAGGATTGAGAGAAGGTTTTCCAACTTCCTTTCAACTCTTTTACACTCAATGCACTCAAACCCGATAGAATCGGAGCTTGTTCTAGTCTTCTACTCATTCTTAGTGATGTATTAGTTCCAGAACTGAATTCTATCCGGGAGAGATATTGATTCGGGTTTGAACATGAACTACCGACTCGAACCGCGAACCGGTCGGACTAGGGTGATTCCTGTTCGGTCGGGTCACTTGGGCCGAGAAAAGGGTTCTGTTGTTCAAGCAAGATATCAAAACGTCTTGGTCAAAGCTACAAAACTTTGAAGGAAATCAAGTGTTAAAGACGATCTGACCGTTGGGACGGATTGCCGTCCGATCGGATTGCCATCCGATCGACCGGCCATCCGATCGGGTTGCTCTTGGTTCCATACTTAAACTATTTTTCAAAATATTCAAAGGATCTGGACGTTGAAACGGATTACCACCCGATCGGATTGCCATCCGATCGAGTGACCGTCCGATCGTGTGACGTTTGGGACTTAGATATTTAAACAATTTTCAACATGTTCAGTACATACGGATTACCACCCGATCGGATAGCCATCCGATCGAGTGACCGTCCTGCTGTGAACTTGTTCTCAAAACAGAGAAGTCTCGCCAATCGGATTGCTGACCGATCGAACGACCGTTCGATCGACCGACCTGAAAGGTAGAGATACTTCTCTATTTTTAAAATGCTACAACGAAAACTTCAAAAGGCAAACCATCATACACAAACACATCCTCACCAAATGAGGTGACAATCCAATCGAATGGCCATCCGATCAGATGCCCATCCGAACGGATTGCCACCCGATCCTTGTTACTCATGCACCATTTTACGCACCGACCTTTGCTTATGCTATCGTTAACTGTTCAGGCTAATTCCGCTCTAGCGCTCCCTTCAATCTATTAACTCTACCTCTGTGAGTATACTCGAACCCTTTTTGCTTTATGCACTTTGGGGTGTTACATACGTTACTTATTCTAAAATCACATCGAACACACTATGCAATACTTTAACGCTAACCGCTACCGCATGTTATACGTGACTCGATGAATGCTTGTTTGTTATGTTTACACATAGATTGTTGTCTACCTGCCTTAGCAACGATAGTACTATAGTTTGGACTCAGCACCTGTTCACTCAGGGGTTGTTAAGGACAACTAATCGCATGGTTCACAGTGGTGAATATGTGTTATGAACTGCCTTGGGCAGTCAACCCGCAGTCATTGGTATTAATAGGATCATGTCGATAACTTACATGCTTCACATTACCCGTCGTACGTGCTGGTTATGCGTAAACGATTTCGAACTCTATTATGCTATTATCAAACTTGTATGCTCACCTTTACACTATGTGTATTGACTTTTACTTTAACGTATGTGGCAGGTGCCTAAAATGCTAGGATGCCTTGTTTGCTGTGTGATGAAATCGAGGCTTGGAAAGAGTCTAGAAACAAACAAACAATTTATTTTTATTTGAAATCTGAGTTGTCGGAACAGAACTACTTGTCTTGATTTTGTCTGTAATAACTATGCTACTTATTATGTCATGGTATGGGACGTGATGCTTTAAATAACTGGTAATCGTAGTTGTTATGGAAACTTCTGGACAATCTGTTTCGCTCAGTGCCGCGCCCCGATGTTTCCGCCATCGGTTGGGGTGTGACAGATTGGTATCAGAGCCGTAACTATAGAGAATTAGGCAAGACTCAACCTAGCCCGGGTTGATGTCTTAGAACGACCTAGTCTATAGTCTAAGTACCGACAGACCGACTTGTGCATACCCGATAGGGGTTTTGCACGAGCCTGCTCGCTAATTCCCGCTCGAACTCGCTGTACACTACACACTTGCGCGAACATCGCATACTACAGTTCCGCGCAAGATTAGCATTTCCTAAGGTTGATTACACACACAAACGAATGATCTGGTTAAGAATAGGTGTGAAAACCGCAAACTCTCGACCAGATTACTCGTTCGAATTGCTATTTTGCTATAAAACAAGAGAATTTGTGTTGAATTAGGAGTGAAATCCACACTTCGACGCAAATCTCCTTATCTATCTCGTGGTTTACCACACAAAACAGGAATGTACTCACTAAGTTAGGGGTGAAACCCGAACCTTGATGCCTCGTTCCACTCCCTAATGTGGTTTTACAAAAACTCTCACCAAAGTCTCGACGGACTCCAACGACTTGAAGTCACACTGTAACTGGAAGGATGCGTGCCGATCGCTCGAATCAAAGCGAGAGCACAGTCCAGAAGGTCAAAGTGTGCACTTAAAGTCCTTGTGAATAGTCGAACCACTTTGGATAGTCGACGTCTATCACAGCCGCAGACGATCTATTCTCGATTTCTATGTGTTTCGATTCTGAGCCCGAAACTGCTGACTCTGATATTTGTCGATTTTATGTGGAATTTATGTGTTTTATGTGATTATACATTTTGATTTTTGGTGGTTTATTCATTTTCACTGTTTAGTTTGATCAACACGCACAATACACTACACAATCGCCCATAAATCGTTGGTCATCGTTCGCAATCGCTGCTCGATACTCGCAATCGCTAAAATTAATCGCTATACGCGCTGTGAAGAATAGGGAATACGTGCAACATATAGCTAGGTTTCTGTATTCTGACTGCCTCATGTGTATCTGTTCCTTATGCGCTTATGTGTTTACGTGCTTATGTGATTATGTGCTTATTTGGATACGTGTTCCTGAGCTTTATGGTGAATCGCTAGACTATACTAGGAATAATCGAAATTTGTGTTGAGTCCTGTGGCGATGTCTGTTGCAGACAATGTCGTCATCTGGATCTCGCGCTACTCAAGCTGCTCGCCAAAAGCAAGCAGATAAACGCCTCGCCGCTATGGTTGCTAAGAAAATGGCGAAAGTTGTTCCTCAGATCGTCAGTGAACTGTACGAAAATGTGAGCAAATCTTCTGAAGAGTCAAGGACCGATACTCCCAAAGCTGCTTTTAGCTTCAAGCAGTTCAAAGGTTGCGGACCAAAAGAATTTACTGGCGAAGATGGACCTACGGCCTTATTTCAATGGTTTGATTCGATCGAGGTCACCCTGCGCCAGAGTGGCTGTCCTAACGATCTCCGCACTCTGAATGCTATCGACATCTTCCAATCCCGAGCGCTAGATTGGTGGACGGCCGAGAGAAACAAACGCGGAAGCGATGCAGCTTAGTTTGACGTGGATTGAGTTGAAGGACGTCATGTTGGAAGAGTTCTGCTCTCCCCACCAGCGCCAAAAGACAAAAGTTGGAGGACGAATTCTGGCACATCAAGCAGAAGGAGGGTGACAACGCTGCTTTAATCTCTTGCTTCAAGCAGCTTATCATAATATGTCCTGATCAAGTTAAGACCTCCGACATGGCAATCAAGAAGTATATTCGAGCTCTGCCAGATTGTGTCGCAGATTTTGTGCAAGCTTCAAAGCCAGCAACAATCAAAGAGACTTACCTGCTTGCCGCTGAAATAAACGACAAGCGAGTCAAGTCTGGCTTCTAGGATAAAGCTGCCAAGAATCTACATCAAGCTACCACCGCACCAACCGCTGAAACCGCCGCCACTCCTCAGTCTTCAAAAGCCTCTCGTCGCAAGAGGAAGAACAACAGCAACTCCAGCAACAAGAACTGTGTTGTAACCACTGCTACCCCACTTCAAGCCGTACCAACTCAGCAGCAAACTCAACACCGCCAGGTCGTAACACCGGTAACCCAAGCACCGCCGGCAAAGCATGCTTATACTGGTCCTCACCCTGCCTGCCCGACTTGCACCTATCACCACCCAGTGGGAATCGCCTGCAGATTTTGTGTACACTACAACATGTATGACCATTCTACCGCCAACTGCCGTACGGGTCCTCGACAAGCACCAGCACCAGCTACTGCTCATCAAGCTCTGCTCCCTGCCCTTCAAGGCCAACAGGCAGCTCTGGCACCCGCGGTTAATGCTAGAGTCTGCTTTGCGTGTGGTGATCCCAACCACTTTGCAAACATGTGCCCCAATCGGGTTGTGAAGCAAGAGTAACCACAGCAGCAGCCTCAACAGCAGCAGCAGCCTCAGCAACAACAGCAACAAGCCGCTCGTGCTCGAACTTTCAACATAAATGTGCGCCAGGCTCAGGCTGACAACAACGTGGTCAATGGTACGTTCCTTGTGAATGGTATTTATGCTTCGTGTTTGTTTGATACCGGAGCCGATAACAGTTTTGTATCGTTTGAGTTTGAAAAGCTTCTTAATCGTAAGCGCGCCCATCTCCCCTCGATGTTCGATGTTGAAGTTGCTACCGGAAGAACCGTCGCCGTCAACTCTGTTCTTCGTGATTGTACTCTCGAACTCAACAATCACATCTTTCCTATCGACCTTATTCCGATGCAGCTCGGTAGTTTTGATGTCATAATAGGCATGGACTTTCTTCGCGAAAACCATGCCGAAGTTGTTTGCTTCGATAAGATGATTCGATTCTTGCTCGCTAATGATGATCAATTGTGTGTGTATGGTGAAACTCTCTCGAAGGACCTCAAGCTTATGCATGTATCCAAGCTAGCAAGTATCTCCGCAAGGAATACAGAGCTTTCTTGGCTAACATTGTAGTAGATGAGAAGGAAAAGAAAAAAAAGACTGAAGTGAAAGACGTTTCTATTGTTTGTGAATTCCCTAACGTTTTTCCTGAAGATCTTCCAGGCTTACCGCCGAGTCGTGATATCGACTTTCGCATCGACCTCATTCCTGGAGCAAATCCTGTTGCAAGAGCTCCTTATTGACTCGCTCCATCCGAAATGCGCGAACTCTCGAGTCAGCTCCAAGAATTGCTTGACAAAGGCTTTATTCGCCCTAGCACCTCTCCTTGGGGCGCACCAGTCCTTTTCGTCAAAAAGAAGTATGGGTCGTTCCGGATGTGCATCGACTATCGGGAATTGAATAAGCTGACAATCAAGAATCGTTACCCTCTGCCTCACATCGATGATCTGTTTGACCAATTACAAGGTGCTACGTGTTTCTCCAAGATCGATCTACGCTCAGGCTACCACCAGTTACACATACAAGAGGAGGATATTCCCAAAACCGCTTTTCGCACCCGATACGGCCACTAGGAGTTCGTTGTTATGCCTTTATGTTTAACCAACACACCCGCGGTTTTTAGGGATCTGATGAATCGCGTGTGTAAACCTTTCCTCGACCGCTTCGTCATCGTGTTCATCGATGATATCCTGATCTATTCCAAGTCGAAAGTCGAACACGCGCAACATCTTCGTTTGGTTCTCGAGCTACTCCAGGGGAATCGACTCTATGCTAAGTTCTCCAAGTGTGAATTCTGGCTGGAGGAGGTTCAATTCCTCCATCACATTGTTAATAGTCAAGGTATTCACGTCGACCCCACAAAGATCGAAGCTGTCAAGAGTTGGGTCACACCCAAGAACCTGTCTGAAGTCCGTTCTTTTCTCGAACTAGCGGGCTATTATCGCCGATTTATCGAAGGATTCTCTAAGATCGCTGTGCCGCTCACCTCTCTCACGCAAAAAGACAAGCCTTTTGTTTGGGGAACTGGACAAGAGACTGCCTTTCAAACCCTCAAGTACATGCTTTGCAATGCTCCTGTTCTCACTTTACCCGACGAAAACGATGACTTTATTTTCTATTGTGATGCCTCGAACCTTGGCCTTGGTTGTGTTCTCATGCAGGAAGACAAGGTTATTGCTTACGCGTCTCGTCAGCTCAACATCCACGAGAAGAACTATACAACCCACGACCTCGAGCTAGGCGCAGTTGTTTTTGCGTTAAAGATTTGGCGACACTACCTTTATGGTACCAAGTGTACGATCTTCACCGATCATAGGAGCCTACAACATATCTTTGACCAGAAAGAACTAAATATGCGTCAACGCCGGTGGGTAGAACTTCTCAACGATTATGACTGTGAGATTCGTTATCATCCTGGCAAAGCAAATGTCGTTGCCGACGCTCTCAGCAGACGGAGTTATTTGCACAGCGCCCGTAATATTCAATCCCAATATGATCTTGAAACCCTCATCCGCGAAGCCCAACATGCCTGCTTTAATGAGCGCACTCTGAAGAAGGAAAGAATTCTCAACGATGGAGCCCAGCTAGAAAATAAGTCGAATGGGATATTCCATTATCTGGACCGAATTTGGATTCCTAAGCGAACCAATTTACGACATATTTTGATGGATGAAGCCCACAAATCCCGATATTCTATTCATCCCGGAGCCGACAAGATGTACCAGGACCTGCGCTACAAGTACTGGTGGTCGGGCATGAAAAGGGATATCGCCCTCTATGTTTCGAAGTGCCTAACCTGCTCGAAGGTCAAGGCGAGCACCAAAGACCCTCTGGCTTACTTTTTCAACCCGAGATCCCGGTGTGGAAGTGGGAGAGTATCGCTATGGATTTCATAACGAAGCTTCCGCGCATGCCCTCAGGTCACGACAGCATCTGGGTTGTCGTTGACTGTTTAACTAAATCTGCCCACTTTCTGCCAATACGGGAAGACTACAAGGTAGAAAAATTAGCCCGAATCTACACCAAAGAGATCATTTGTCGACATGGGACGCCTCGCGACATCATTTCTGACCGTGATGCTCGGTTTACCTCGAGTTGTTGGGAAACATTTCAAGCTGCTCTCGGTACTGTGCTTAATCTAAGTACCGCATTCCATCCCCAAACCGATGGTCAGACTGAAAGAATAATTCGTACCTTGAAGACATGCTCCGTTCGTGTGTCATAGATTTCGGTGGTAATTGGGACGCATACCTACCCTTGGTCGAATTCTCGTACAACAACAATTATCATTCCAGCATTCAAATGACACCATTTGAGGCATTGTATGGAAGAAGATGTCGATCGCCTATTGTATGGCACGAGATCGGGCACTCGCAATTAACCGGTCCTGAGCTATTGCAAGAAACGACTGATAAAATCCTCCAGATTCAAGACAATCTACTGAAAGCTCGGAGTCGTCAGAAAAGTTAGGCCGATAGACGACGCAAGCCCCTTGAATTTGACGTTGGCGACCATGTACTCCTAAAGGTAACACCTTGGAAGGGTGTGGTCAGATTCGGCAAGAAAGGCAACGTCCACCCGACTTTCCATGTTTCGACAACGTAGCTTACAGACTCGAACTACCGGAGGAACTTAACAACGTAGCTTACAGATTCGGCAAGAAAGGGTGTGGCGACCATATATTTGGGACCCTTTAAGATTCTGGAAAGGATCGAAAACGTAGCTTACAGACTCGAACTACCGGAGGAACTTAACAACGTCCACCCGACTTTCCATGTTTCGAACCTCAAAAAGTGCCTGGCTGAGCATGATTTGCATGTACCACTCGAGGATCTTCAAATAAACGAAACACTACACTTCGTGGAAAAGCCAGTCGAAATCATGGACCGATAAACCAAGCAGCTCAGGCGCTCACGCATTCCCATTGTGAAAGTTCGCTGGGAAGGCTAACGAGGCGCAGAGTTCACTTGGGAACTCGAAAGCGACATGAAGGCGAAGTACCCGCAGTTGTTTGTTACGGCTTCGGCCTAATTTTGGGATGAAATTCCCTTAAGAAGGGGAGGCTGTAACACCCCGTGTTTCCAAAGTCAAAGTCAAGATTGAAGTCAAAGGAAGACAAGATTGCTAATTGCGATCTGTCACTCGTTGCTCAACTCCTGTTTTGACTTCTTTGACTTGTAGATAGTCTATTTATGTTGTCGCATTAGTTGTATTATGTGGAGTACTTGTTAATAATCGAGGTTTAATCGCATATTAATCGCATGTTTAATTGATTTATCGCTTATCGCTATCGCATTCGCAACTCGAATTACGTGTTTTGGGTATTGTTTTACGTGTGTGTGTTATTTATGTGTTACTTGTGCATGTTGAGGTGTTAATCGCAATCGCAAACCAATCGCATCGCAATCAAATCGAGAACGCTAAACAAAAGTCAATTATAGTGATTGTATGTTAGATATAGTAGTTGGGATCTAAGCAGTTAAAGCGGTAAAATAGCGGATAGCGGTCAAGGTCCGCTATACGATATATAGGTTATAGCGGTGGTATAGCGGTGATATAGCGGTAATTTTTATACCATGCATAATTTATGTATTTTTATATATATTATATACATATACCATTAATTTTATATTGTTTAAATATAAATTCACAAGTATGAGGACTAAATATAAACTAATGAAGATGGAGGGGGTTATATGTTAAAATACCCAAACTTAAATAACCCTAATTATCCCCACTTTCATCATACGCCGTTTCCTTTCCCGCTCCCCTTCTCTGCTCCATCAGGCGTACCCAGTTATCTCTACAATTGTTCAAAATCATGGAGCAACAACTGATTTTTGTTCAAATTAAGGTAACAATTCGTTTCACTTAACCGATTTGGTCAATTTTTTACTAATATCTGATTCAGTTTTGACCGATTTGGTCCGATTATAGGCGACTTTTGACCGATTTTTTCAAATTTTGACCTAATTTGACTATGACCGCTATACCGGTTTCCAAATAGCGGGCTATAGCGCCGCTAATAGCGGAACCGCTATGAGCCACCGCTATTTGGACCGCTACAACCCCAGACGTCCGCTAACCGCTATAGCACCGCTATAGCGCCGCTACTAACTGCTTAGGTTGGGATTAAAAGTAATTTAATGGGTAATTCTATCGTATCGCTCGCTTGAATCGCATCGCAAAGCTCTACACTCGAATCGAAACGACAAAACTCATCGCGCTGGACTCAAGGATCGAGTGGCCACCAGACCGAGTGGCCATCCGATCGGATTGCCATCCGATCGGGTTGCCACCCGATCGACCAGCCTCTTCCTCACTTTCCTTTTTAGGAAACCCTATAAATACCCCTCATATGTCACATCAGTTGATGTGACAGCTCTCACTCGACTCAGCTCGCTCCAGCCGCTCTTTCTCTCAATTTCTCTCTATTCTTGTAAGTTTTCAACCTAAATTTTGTACTTTCTTGATCTACACGCACTCCTACACCTTTCTATCTTTTGAATCGTAACTTTTAACCGTGAAATCACCAGATTTGAGGTGTTCTAGGGTGATGTCATCATGGAGTTCTTATGAACTTCAATGTTTGGCTTCATTCCACCAAGAACAACTCAGATCTGAAGGATTTCCACAACATTTATCAATGATTTCACTTAGATCTACACGAATTCATGGATAAAAGGATTGAGAGAAGGTTTTCCAACTTCCTTTCAACTCTTTTACACTCAATGCACTGAAACCCGATAGAATCAGAGCTTGTTCCAGTCTTCTACTCATTCTTAGTGATGTATTAGTTCCAGATCTGAATTCTATCCAGGAGAGATATTGATTCGGGTTTGAACATGAACTAACGACTTGAATCGCGAACCGGTCGGACTAGGGTGATTCCTATTCGGTCGGGTCACTTGGGCTGAGAAAAGGGTTCTGTTGTTCAAGCAAGATATTAAAACGTCTCGGTCAAAGCTACAAAACTTCGAAGGAAATCAAGTGTTAAAGACAATCTGACCGTTGGGACGGATTGCCGTCCGATCAGATTGCCATCCGATCGACCAGCCATCCGATCGGGTTGCACTTGGTTCCATACTTAAACTATTTTTCAAAATATTCAAAGGATCTGGACGTTGAAACAGATTACCGATCGGATTGCCTTCCGATTGAGTGACCGTCCGATCGTGTGACGTTTGGGACTTAGATATATAAAAAATTTTCAACATGTTCAATACGTATGGATTGCCATCCGATCGAGTGACCGTCCTGCTGTGAACTTGTTCTCAAAACAGAGAAGTCTCGCCAATCGGATTACTGTCCGATCGAACGACCGTTCGATCGACCGACCTGAAAGGTAGAGATACTTCTATATTTTTAAAATGCTACAACGAAAACTTCAAAAGGCAAACCATCATACACAAACACATCCTTACCAAACGAGGTGACAATCCAATCAAATGGCCATCCGATCGGATGACCATCCGAACGGATTGCCACCCGATCGACTGGCCATCCGATCGGATTGCCATCCGATCCTTGTTACTCATGCACCATTTTACGCGCCTACCTTCGCTTATGCTATCATTAACTGTTTAGGCTAATTCCGCTCTAGCGCTCCCTTTAATCCATTAACTCTACTGCTGTGAGTATACTCGAACCCTTTTTGCTTTATGCACTTTTGGGTGTTACATACGTTACTTATTCTAAAATCACATCAAACACACTACGCAATACTTTAACGCTAACCGCTACCGCATGTTATACGTGACTCGATGAATGCTTGTTTGTTATGTTTACACATAGATTGTTGTCTACCTGCCTTAGCAACGATAGTACTATAGTTTGGACTCAGCACCTGTTCACTCAGGGGTTGTTAAGGACAACTAATCGCATGGTTCACAGTGGTGAATATGTGTATGAACTGCCTTGGGCAGTCAACCCGCAGTCATTGGTATTGATAGGATCATGTCGATAACTTATATGCTTCACATTACACGTCGTACGTGCTGGTTATGCGTAAACGATTTCGAACTCTATTATGCTATTATCAAACTTGTATGCTCACCTTTACACTATTTACTTTAACGTATGTGGCAGGTGCTTGAAATGCTAGGACGCCTTGTTTGCTGTGTGATGAAATCGAGGCTAGGAAAGAGTCTAGAAACAAACAAACAATTTATTTTTATTTGAAATCTGAGTTGTCGGAACAGACCTACTTGTCTTGATTTTGTCTGTAATAACTATGCTACTTATTATGTCGTGGTATGGGGCGTGATGCTTTAAATAATTGGTAATCGTAGTTGTTATGGAAACTTCTGGACAATCTGTTTCGCTCAGTGCCGCGCCCCGATGTTTCTGCCATCGTTTGGGGTGTGACACAACCACCCGACACTCACCTGAGAGAGACAAACCTGATGTGTTGGTCGATGTCGGAGATACCTGGTGCGAAGATGTTGGAGAAGAATATGATACGGAGATGTAATGATTCTGGAGAAGAAGATGATGTCTGGAGAAGAAGATCGAGATCTGGATCTGGATCTTTATTATTTTTTACTGATTCGCGAAATTGTAGGGATTTGATTTATAGTTTCCTATTTTCAAATGGATAAAAAGACTTTTTACCCCTACAATTTTCTAATCAGTCCAAAATAATAAAACAGAATTTACAATTTGGTCCCTATTGATCTCAACCATTTGATCAAATATCTAATGGTGTAGATTCTTTCTTACCCTTCTCACAAAAAACCTCTTTTTACAGGATCATCTACCATGCAGGATATATGTATGATAAATTTCGATTTATGTATTGATAAATTTTGAAATGTGTATAATAAAGTGTTTTTGCCTAATCAACAGAAAAAGAAAAGACTCAATGGAAGAGTCATAAACTATTTATTGTTTTACTATTATGTACTTTCTTCATTTTCTTATAAACAATAATTTTCGTCTCAAATGATCATTCCCGGTAGTCATATAATTGTCTTATATTTTATATTTAAAATTACCATCTATTATATTACATATTTTAGACTTTTTCAAGACAACGTAATTTACTGTTAATGACAATTTTCAATATGTAAGATAAATTTTGATATGTGTAAGATAAAGAATAAGATGAATTTCGATATGTGTAAGATAATGAGTAAGATAAATTTTGATATATGTAGGAGATATTGTAGGATCGGTTTGTGACCCAAACGAGTCGTTCAGAAGAGATTTTATCAGTTTCAGATGCGGAAAATAAGAAACTGACTTCGAAACAGCATGAATATCACTTTAATCAACTTGTGTATTGATTTAACAGGTATAACAATCACAAGGAATACCGGCAGCACCTCGGTATCACAACTGAATTCTCCTCTGGTTTGCTTCAAATGAACTAACATGACACATATATATAGTGTAGCCTAGTTCGCTTGAGACTACACGTACACATTCAAGCGAACTCTCCTAATTCCTATTCAAGCGAAACTAACAAATTTACTACAAGCGAACTCACATGTCTTTGACTTTCAAGCGGACATTCAATTCTGTCTTCAAGCGGACTCAACATAAATTTCCTATTTCATATTTTGCATTCTGTTTTGAGTATGATGCAATACCATGATGCAAGAGATGATGTCATTAGTATGATGTCATCATCAAGAATGATGACATCATGCTTGTTTAGATCCGCAACGAACCCGAGACTCGATATAAGACGAAGACGACAGATGTATGCACCAACACAGTCCCCCTCAGATGTTGACGAGTCTTAAGTGTCGAGTCTTCAACGTCTTCAGTCTTTATCAGTCTGAACGCTCTCTGAAATATCTCACAGTGTAAGCATTCTCAAACTTTATCTCCTTCTCCTCTTCAGCATCAACAGACTTCCCACGAACAATCTCTACTCGGATGTCTTCAGACTCCCCCTTTCGATATACTGGGATCGCAGTCTGGCTCGATAAAATCCTCAGGTATCGGAACCTGTCTCTCTATCATCAGGTTCAAGATCGAAACCTGACTACACCTGCACATTCTTAACCCAGAAATAAATTTCACAAATTTAACATTTAACAAATTTATAAACCCAGATTCTCTCTCAAATTAAACCAGAATGATTTATCAACGATAAATTCTGATGAACCATTTGCAAAAAAATTAATCATTTTTCTTTTCAAAACACATTCTCCCAAACCATTTGTTCATCATGTCTAGCACTTAGAATTTTGAAAATCAGCTCTCCAACATCAGTTGTCGAAAATCTTTTTGGATTTTTCAAAAATTATGCTAAAACACACTGAAAATCTTTTTGGATTTTGAGATATTAAAAAAATGCAGTAAAGAAATATTTACAGACAATATTTTTGTGAGATTTGTGTAAGAGGATCATATCAGTTTTTGACAAGTCACAAGTACCGTTGAGCTTAGTTACACATTAAGAATTAAACAATTCACTTAGATTGCCGATATACTGATCCACTTAAATTTTCACACAAATTTCAACTTATTCAGGATATGATTTAGATGTTTTAAGGACTTAAACTCATTCATGTGTCCCACCTCTTGAATATACTCCCGTATCCAGATCTCAATATTCAGTCTTACAGGTGAGTATACCACAGATGATATCTGTAAGGGGTTATAAATTATGAAGAATCATGAGAGCTTACGTCAGAACTACCGTTCAGCAGAGAGATCATGACTCGACTTTTGGGTGTGTCCCCTTTAGAGGATCTTTTGAATTACAACAACAATGACTATCAATTTTATTGTTTCATCAATTTGCTGAGGGCGGCGCTATGTTTCAAGCAAGCGGAAAGTATTCTCCAGGGACTAGGCCATTGCTTCCGCAAAATCAGAAGTCCCGGGATAATACCCCAGATATCACTGAGCATAAAGACCTAGTATCTCAGAAAGAGGGACCTTTCAAACGAGATTTCAGGGGTTACCTATATATCCAAGTAGTGTTCCCCACTAAATAAGAAAGTTTGAATTTTAGTTTATATCCCGAAAAAGCTTACTAAATGTGTAAAAACCTATCGGCATATCATGAGTGAGACTGTTTAACGCTATTTAAACAATACAATTCTTTAGCATACTGTAACTGTCTACTGATGTACTATCATTTCCTCTTCTTTGACATAAAAACTCATTTTTTTTATTTTTCAATTTTTTTCGTTTTTACCAGTAGGTTTTTATCATGTTTTTGGCTTTTTCAAATTTTCAAATGTTTTTGGATTTTCTAAAAATTTCTACTCCCCTAAAATGCAAACACATTTCAGGAAATTTGAAAATAAATTTTAATACTCTACTTGTACAGTTTGTTTTCTAAAAACAATTGACAACCGATATCCAATCTCTTCAATTCGCCATCCACTAGGCATAAACAATCAGAACTCCCCCTTTCACAAAACTATTTTCTCATTATGATTTCAAAACACTTAAGTTTGTTTTAACCAAAATGATTTTTCCGGAAAATAAGTTTTGTCAATTTTACCACTTGTAAGTTAGGGGTGTGGTTCATCACATTGTCTTTCAAAATACCACTTGTAAATTTGGTCCAATCAAGTTCAACCTAATGACCTTGATTAACCATTTGTAGGAAAAACAAGTAAAACTTAATGTCCTTGATTTACCACTTGTAGGTGTAAACCTTCATCAACCAACTTGTAGGAATACCACATCTACACAAAATCATTTTACCAATAAAGATGCCGATTCCTGCTTCACACTTACCAACCTGGAAGCTCCGGTAATTCACACTTATCCTGTAAAAATTTAACTATTTTTAAGATTCAAACACACAATCAAATACTAATAAAGATGCCGATTCCTGATCCACGATTACAAACTTGGGATCTCCGGCATGTCAGGTTTTTCTATTTAAAGAGATTCACCCAAGCCTGACGGTCCTTGGGTGTTTTTGAATTCTTGTTCAACAATGGTGGAAAATTTGCATCATCCATTGTTAAACCAGAATTCTCATTTTTTACCTCAACACATGGCTCTTCTGGCTTTACCACACCAGATTCATCGCCTGAACATGGCTTGTCCGACTTTAACGAGTCAAATTCATTGCCAACAACTGGCTCCTTTGTTTCCGAAGAAACAAATTCATCACCAGAAAGTGAATTCTTCACTTTCTTTTTCTTCTTTCCCTCTTTCGTCCTCAGATTTGTATCTGATGAATCCATTTTGCTTGATTTGTCATTCTTTGGCGAGCAAGATGACTTATCAGAATTTTTATCTGTTTTACTAGTTGTATCCGAGGACAAAATCTTCTCGAGATAATCTCTCGCCTTCTTCCTCTTCTTCCTCAGTCTGTCTTTTTGCCCCTGAGAAAGCTTCACTTTCTTTTCTTGAACTTTAGGTTCTTGAACCTTCTGTTCTTTGGGCTTGACATTGACTGGTTTCTTCACCTGCTTCTGAGATTCAGCCCTCGATCTTCTCATTGATCTCTTTGAGCAATCTCTAGCAATATGGCCAATGATGTTGCAGTTAAAGCATCTCCTCGTCTCAAACCACTGATTTTGGCAGTTAACAGCAATGTGTCCTCGAACACCACAAGTATAACACACTCTGTTATCGTACCAATCACCATTCTCAGTCCAAACATTCAGATCATAGCACTGTTTGGCTTGGTGATAATCCTTGCTCCTCTTGTATGTTGGATTTGGCTTTTGAGCACTGTGGTCAAACCTGCACCACTTATTACCAACAATTTTTGAGTTTTGAGTTTCTACTTTTTGTGATTTTTTATCACGATTGGATGATTGAACTGATGAGCTTTTATTATCTTTTTGAACATTTTTCGATTTTTTATCCTTTTGTTTTTGTTCCACATTCTTCTTTACAGGTTTTTGCGTTGAGCATTCACCTTTTTCAGTAGAATGTAGAACAGTATCTTTAAACATTTCATTTAATTTCAAAAATATTTTTTTTTTCAATTTCATCATCAGTTTTCTCATCACAATCTTCAACTTTGACTTTGTCAAAGTTTGTGACATTGTCACTTATTGGAACAGAATTGATCGGTTATGGACATGGATAATCTGGTGTTGATGACGAAGTCTCAAAACCTTTCAATTTCTCTTCAAGCTCTTTGATTTTAATCCGAGCTTTTTCAGCTTCATTTTCAAGCCGAATGATTTTCTGAAGATGAGAGTTTATTTCAATCTGTTTTTCAAGATTATTTTTAAAAATAACAGATTTCTCATCTTCTAAAATCTTCATTTGACTTTGAAAATCTTTTTCAAATTTTAATTTTTGATTTTCAAATTCTTTTTCCTTTTCTTTCAAAATCTCGTTTTTCAATGTCAAACTGTTCAAATCACTTAACAGTTTAACATTTTCAGATTTCAGCTTCTCACAATTTTCCTTCATTTCAAGAATCTGTTTATCCTCAGATTTCTTCTCGTCTTTCAAAACTGAAATTTCTTCAGTCTGTTCCTCTCCCACTTGGACACCTTTACTCCTGCTTCTTTTTAGTATTGATTTTCCATTTTGACTTTTCTTCTTCTCAGCATTTCCCTCCATCTGTTATTCAAGTTTCTTAATGAATTGACAAATTGCCAATCCAGAGTATTCTCCAGTTCTTTTTAAATCCAAAAGATATGTACCCCATTCTTGTTGAGGTAAGGCATTGGCTAATTTATCAACCCATTCATTTGGACTTTTCCGAATACCCTTCTCAGACAATGAACGAACAAGATGGCTATACCTCTCAATGATACTCCTTGTACTTTCACATGGACAATTTGAAAACAAGTCAAACTCTTTTACTAATAAAAGTGTTTTACTATCCATATTAAAGAAATTTATATCCATGATACGGAAACACGTTTATCAAAAACAGTCACTTAAAATGAAATATCAAATTCAAACTAGATCTCCTTTCAAACGAAATGATTCACCTAGTGAAACACCTGAAACCAACAAGCAAACGATCAGTTTAAATGAATTGAATATGTAAAAATGTGTGACGATTGAATCAATCTAGGACTCGTGTCGAAGACTTGTGAACTCGTTTAATAAATCCCGCAAACGGAACGAATGGGCTTGCAAATGATTTATGCCAAAGAACTTTCAAATTTCTGATTGGGCCGAATACCAAGATTCACAACATATGCAATCTGACTTTAAAAATACACTTTTCGACAAACTAAATCTGATTTTGTGATTGGGCCGACAATCTGATTGAACCAATGACTTTAACTGTTGGACCGATGATAGCACATGCAACTTTGATTCTATAAACTTCCGACAACTTTTAGTACAAACTTGATTTCATTGGGCCTTGAACTCCACTAAACCGAACATCTTAAGTATGCATAAAAATTGATTGGGCCGTTGTAATTAGTGGACTGATACACGGCAGGTCACATGCAAACTGATCCTCTATATCTTGAGAACTTTGTTACTTGATTTTATAACCGACAACTTTGATATTAATCAATTTTGATTGGAGCGTTCACATATGTAGACACATGATTTCTTTACCCGAAGTACTGACACCCTCGTTTAATGATTTACACAATACACGAAGCACTTTTCAAGCGGTCATTGTTTTCAAGCGGACACTGTGTAAACTCAAGCGAAAGGTCGTTTTCAAGCGGAACACCATGTAAATTCAAGCGAAAGGTCGTTTTCAAGCGGAACACCATGTAAATTAAAGCGAAAGGTCGATGACATCAGCATTTCGAACAACTTTTCAAGCGAAAGTACAATTTGAACCAATTTTACGTCGATTTTAACGCTGAAACTTTCCAGGATTTGTTAATACATGATTACGCACAAGATGTGTGAATTTGAGCCGATTTTAACCGTTAAAAATTTTTAATTTTGAAAAAGAATGGTGTAGAAATCAGAAAAAGTGACGAAAACAGACTGTTTTGGCAAGATCTCTTCCTCCTGAGCTCTGATACCACTTGTAGGTTCGTTTTGTGACCCAAATGAGTCGTTCAGAAGAGATTTTATCAGTTTCAGATGCGGAAAATAAGAAACTGACTTCGAAACAGCTTGGTATTCACTTTAAACATCTTGTGTATTGATTTATGTGTAGAATAAGGTGTTTTTGCCTAATCAATAAAAAAAGAGTTAATGAAAGAGTCATAAACCATTTTTTTTTACCATTGTGCACTTTATTCTTTTTCTTCTCACGATAATTTTCTTCTCAAATGATCATTCCCTATAGCCATATAATTGTCTTATATATTATATTTAAAATTACTATCTATTATATACATATTTTAGACTTCTTAGACTATACGGTGTAGAGGGATATAAAGAGGGGGTATGAAGCGCCATGTGGCAGCCACGTCAGCATGGTGGCATGGAAAAAAAACACGAGGTGAAAAGGGCTTGAAAGTGGCGTTTTTAAGAAAAAATAAACAACCACCAATCAAAACCAACCTGAATACCACCCACCAATCAAAAGCCGTCATGTCACTCACCTTCTGGTGGCGAGAAAAAAACATGGGGTGAAAAGTGCTTGAAAGTGGCGTTTTTAAGAAAAAATAAACAATCACCAATCAAAACCAACCTGAATACCACCCACTAATCAAAAACCGTCACGTCACTCACCTTCTCCTCTCCACGCCAGTGAAAATCTAAACGCCCTCCCCTCACGCTACCACCACACCATGGTACGGAGCAGTGTGCCGGTGTAGTGAAGGCCTCCAGACCACTCCACGTCTCTCTACACCGTGAGATCTTAATTTGCTGCATAATTGATCAAACCGAAAATTATTATTATATATATGAATATAAACTTTTTATGAACAGTAAATCTAAATTTTAATATTATATTTAATGTAATTATATTTATTATAGCTAATTATATATTATTACTATATATTGATAATACAGTTGAAATGAACAGTAGTTCTATTATATTATATTAATATAATTATTATTATTATTATTTTCTTTACTTTCTCAGTTGGATAAGTTTGGTGTCAACCAATACTGGTATCGAAAATACAGGTACGGTCCGGTTCATTATTGGTGCATGAAGGTAAAAATCGGCACCAGCCTGATACAGAAAACGTTAAAAGTCGGTACCGGATTGAGTTTGAAAATCTTTTATTTCGGGAAATTCGGTACCGCTACACAGTACCATTTGCTCATTCATGATCACGGGTGCCATACAAATAACAACGGTATCATACAACTTTTTCTTGCTGATTTTCTTCGACTTTTAATGATTTCTTTTTTTAGTTTTAAGGGTAGGGATGAGCTCGGTGGCAATCGATACTGAAAATACCGGTTACGATACCGGCATACGAAGGTAAAAATTGGTAGCGAACCGGTACTAGGAACGCCAAAATTCGGTACCGAATTGGTACTTAGGATCCTTCAGTTTGGGAAATTCGGTACCGGTACCCAGTATTATTTGCTCATCTCTGACCACGAGTTTCATACGAATAACATCATTAACATACAACTTTTTTGGTTGATTTTCTTTCGATTATTTTTACTGTTTTCTACATTTTCTTTTTATTCTTGTTAGTGGTTTCATGTGCAACGCGCTCGTAGTGATTTCAAAACACATGTAAACACAGACTAAATAACAAAAGAAGTTCGTCGCAACGCGGCTAGGGTGATAAACCTAGTTTGATTTGATTTATAGTGAGAATAAATAGTAATTTATTTTTATTATTGTAAAATAAAAATATAAAAAACATATATTTCTGTATTTGAGTATTGATACGTGACTAACGAGCTGATTTTAGTCTAACAACCTTGGTACCAACATCGGTAGTATCGGAACCGATATTCTTTTATGGTTGTTGATTGATATTAATATATATCCTTTTGTGCATATCACAACTTTATTTTTTTAGTTTTCTCTTTCAGCTACTATAAGGATTGTCGGTACCAAAACGAACCGAACCCCTACCAACTGATTTTATATAACTACAGAACTCTAAATAACTATAGAACTTTCAGAACTCCTAATAAACAATCATTTTATATATAAGTTTTTGTATTTAGGATTTTTTTATCATCTATTATATGTATTTCTTTGATTACATACATGTTAAAAGTAGTTTACATATGTTTAATTGCCAAAATTATATATGTGTGTCATAACTAATTACATATATGTAAAAAACTAGGTTACATATGTGTAATTATAAATTACATATAAAAAATGATAAAATTACTCTTAACATGTATGTAATCGTAAAAATACACCTAATAAATGATAAAATTATCCTAAACATAAAAATATATAAATAAAAAGATTGTTTATTAGGAGTTCTGCGAGTTCTGTAAATATTTATGGGTCTGAAATGATCCTGGCCCTATATATATATATTAATAGAAAGTTATCATGGACAGTGATATAGGGGTTTTAAGTGGTTATTTATTTTTTGTTCTAAATTTGGGCATATATTTATTTTTTATTCTGTTTTTTTATATTTTTAGTAATCCTTTTTAATGAAATTTTATTCATTATTTAATTTGACCTTTTTAAATAAATTGTTTTTGTTAATTTATTTTAAAAATCTAACTCCACGACTATGTTTATTTGATATATATTTATTGAGTATTTTTCTAATTCTAGTATATATATAAAAAATCAATACAATTTACCTATTTATGTGTTGAAGTTTCCGGTTTAAGAATATTTTAAATACCCCATGATGGCTTTAACTTAACCACGTGTTCTCTAGCCGGCTTCTTTTGAATTAAGCAGCCTTTTGTTCATTGAATATTTAATTCTAAAACAAGACATATTTAATTCTAAAACAAGACAAAAAAGTATTAGATCAAGATGTGACCGTATATTTTATTTCACGTTTGTAATATTAACTAGTTTTTGCCCCGTCTGCATCGAGGGACAATAAGCCGAATATTTCTCTCCCATAACATGTATGACTGTACAGAGGGAAAAATCGTAATTAAATTTTGAACTGGAGGCGAAATTATAATTTTAAACTGAGAGCAAAATCATAATTTTGAGCTACGGGGGAAACATAATTTTATTTTGAACTGTAGGCAAAAACATAATTTTGAGCTGAGGGCATAATAGTATTTTTGAGCTAGAGGAAAAAAACAACATTTTATTTTAAACTGGGGGCAAAAACGTAATTTTAAACGGAGGGCGAAACCGTAATTTTAAACTGGGAACAAAATTAAAAATGAGTTTTTGAACCGATGGCAAAAGCGTTATTTTGAGCTAGGGGCAAAATTATAATTTTATTTTAAGCTGGGGGCAAAAACGTAATTTTAAATGAAAGACGAAAACGTAATTTTAAACTGGGAATAAAATTAAATTAAAAATGAGTTGGTCAAATAGGGAAGTGCCTAGCACTATTCCCTCAACTTGAAAATATACTTGGAACTATGGGTAAAAACATAATTTTGAGCTGAGGACAGAATCATAATTTTGAGCCAGATGAAAAAACAACATTTTATTTTGAACTGGGGGGGGGGGGGGGGGAACGTAATTTTAAACGGAGGGCAAAACCGTAATTTTTAAACTGGGAAGAAAATTAAAAATGAGTTTTTGACCCGAGGGCAAAAGCGTAATTTTGAGATAGGGGCAAAATTATAATTTTATTTTGAGCTGGGGGGCAAAAACGTAATTTTAAATGAATGACGAAAACGTAATTATAAACTGTGAATAAAATTAAATTAAAAATGGGTTAGTCCAATAGGGAATGCCTGGCACTATTCCCTCAAGTTGAGAATGTATATGTAGGTAATAACTAGGTTTAAAGAAGTTCGTTGCGTTGCAGGGAATTTCTTTTGTTATTTAGTCTGTGTTTATATATGTTTTGAAATCACTACGAGCGTGTTGCGAACGGAACTGCTAACAAGAATAAAAAGAAAATATAGAAAAAAACACTGAAAGATAATTGAAAGAAAATCAACCAAAAACGTTGTATGGTAACGATGTTGTTCGTATGAAACCCATGGTAAAAAAGAAATCTATAACACACGAGCGAAGCATGTTTTCAAGGGTGCGAATCGTGCGTTCAGTCTGACTGTCGGTCTGGTGATGGAAAGCAGTACTAAGATTAAGAGTAGTTCCGAGAGCAGATTGAAAAGTTTCCTAGAGACGCGAAGTGAATTGACCATCGCGGTCAGAAATGATGTCACGAGGTGTCCCATGTCGACAAATAACTTCGTCGGTATAGATTCGTGCTAATCGTTCAACCTTGTAGTCTTTACGTATCGGCAGAAAGTGGGCGGATTTAGTGAGACGATCAACGATAACCCAAATGCTATCGTGACCTGATGGTGTGCGCGTGAGTTTCGTATGAAATCCATGGCTATACTCTCCCATTTCCACATAGGAATCTCGGGTTGTACGAGCAAGCCAGAGGGTCGTTGTTGTTAAACCTTGACTTTAGAACAAGTTAGGTACTTCGAAACATAGAGAACGATATCCTTCTTCATTCCAGGCCACCAATACCTGGCTCGCAGGTCCTGTTACATCTTATCGGCACCGGGATGAATGTAATATCGAGATTTGTGGGCATCAGTCAGCAATATCTCCCGAAGGTTATTGCGACTAGGGATCCAGATGCGATCGAGATAGTAGTAGATACCGTTCGATTTGGTGATAAGTTGGGTTTCAGCACCACACTTCTTCATTTCCTCTCTCAAGGTATTCTCAATGAAGCATGTGTGCTGAACATCACGTAGTAGAGCTTCGAGGTCGTGTTGGGCTTGAACATTGCGAACGCTATGTAAATAGCTTCGTCGACTAAGAGCATCGGCAACGACATTTGCTTTGCCTGAATGGTAGCGAATCTCACAGTCGTAATCGTGAGAAGTTCAACCCATATGCGTTGGCGCATATTCAGCTCTTTATGGTTCAAGATGTGTTGCAGCCTCTTATGGTCGGTGAAGACCGTACACTTGGTACCATAAAGGTAGTGTCGCCAAATCTTTAACGCAAAAACAACTGCACCGAGTTCGATATCGTGGGTTGTATAGTTCTTCTCGTGGATCTTGAGCTGACGAGAGGCGTACGCGATAACCTTGTCCCGTTGTATAAGAACACAACCAAGATCGAGGTTAGAGGCATCGCAATAGACTACGAAGTCGTCGTTTCCGTCGGGTAATGCGAGTACAGGAGCGTTGCAAAGCATACGCTTGAGAGTTTGAAAGGCTTCTTCTTGTTCAGTTCCCCAAACAAAAGGCTTGTTTTTGTGCGTAAGAGAGCTAAGAGGAACGACGATTTTAGAGAAATCAGCGATGAATCGGCGATAATAACCCGCCAATCCGAGAAAAGAACGAACTTCGGACGGGTTCTTCGGTGTAATCCAGCTTTTAACTGCTTCAATCTTCGCGGGATCGACGTGGATACCTTGACTATTGACAATGTGACTGAGAAACTGAACCTCCTCAAGCCAAAATTCACACTTGGAGAACTTGGCGTAAAGGCGATTTCCTTGGAGTAGTTCGAGAACCAAACAGAGGTGTTGCGCGTGTTCGGCTTCTGACTTAGAATAAATCAGGATATCATCGATAAACACGATGACGAAGAGGTCGAGAAAGGGTTTGCACACGCGATTCATCAAATCCATAAAGACTGCGGGGGCGTTGGTAAGACCAAAGGGCATAACAACAAACTCATAGTGGTCGTAGCGAGTTCGAAAAGCGGTTTTAGGTATATCTTCCTCCTGAATTTGTAACTGATGATTTCCAGAGCGTAGATCGATCTTGGAAAAACACGTAGCACCTTGCAATTGATCAAACAAATCATCGATTCGAGGTAAGGGTTAGCGATTCTTGATAGTTAGCTTATTGAGTTCCCTGTAATCGATGCCCATTCAGAACGATCCATCCTTCTTTTTAACGAAGAGGACAGGTGCGCCCCATGGAGATGTGCTAGGGCGTATAAAGCCTTTATCAAGCAATTACAGGAGTTGACTGGAGAGTTCGCGCATTTCGGATGGAGCGAGACGATAAGGCGCTTTAGCGACAGGGTTAGCTCCAGGAATGAGGTTAATTCGCAAATCGATATCACGAGACGGCGGTAAACCAGGTAACTCATCGGGAAAGACATGAGGAAACTCACGAACCACGATCACCGTTTCCATTGCCTTCTCTTTCTTTTCCTTCTCCGCTACTACAATGTGTGCCAAGAAAGCCTTGTATTCCTTGCAGAGATACTTGCTTGCTTGGACACATAACATGAGTTTCAGTTCCTTCGAAGCGACTTCGCCATAGACACAAAGTTGATCACAGTTTGAAAGAGAGAAATGGATCATCTTATCGAAACAAACAACTTCAGCATGATTCTCACGAAGAAAATCCATGCCTACTATAATATCAAAACTACCAAGTTGTATTGGGATAAGATCGATCGGGAAGACGTGATTGTTGAGCTCAAGGGTATAATCACGCAGAACGGAATTAACAGTGAGGGTTCTTCCAGTGGCAATTTCTACGTTGAATGTCGTTGGGAGGTTAGCGCGTTTACGGTTTAGGAGCTTTTCGAATTCAAACGATACAAAACAGTTATCGGCTCCAGTATCAAATAAACACGAAGCATAAATACCATTTACGAGAAACGTACCGTTGACAACGTTGTTGTCAGCTTGGGCCTGGCGAGTGTTGATGTTGAAAGCTCGTCAGCGGGCTGCTTGCTGAGCTGGCTGCTGAGGCTGCTGCCGTTGATGTTGTTGCTGCGCTGGTTGCTGTTGTGGCTCTTGCTTCACCACTCGGTTTGGGCAGACGTTTGCGAAGTGGTTTGGATCACCACATGCATAGCACGCTCGTGCATGAGCAGCGGGAGCAGGAGCTGCTTGTTGGCCTTGAGGAGCGGGAAGGGGAGCTGGCAGTGCAGGAGGAGCTTGAACTTGAGCTTGACGAGGGCCAGTGTGGCAGTTTGCGGTAAAGTGTTCGTAGATGTTGCAGTGGACACAAAAACGGCAAGCGATCCCAACTGGACGGTGGTAAGTACAAGTAATGCACAGGGGATGAGAACCAGTGTACGCACGTTTTGCAGGAGGTGTGTTGGTCACGGGTGCGGCTACTTGGCTGTTCTGGTTCTGGGGTTGAGCAGAGATAGCATTGAGAGGAGCGGCAATGACATCACAGTTATTGTTGTTGTTGTTGCTCTTGCGCTTGCAGCGTGAAGACTTCGAAGCTTGAGGTGTGGCGGTTTTAGGAGCGGGAGTAGCGATGACTTGATGGAGACTTTTGGTGGTGTTCTTGAAGTAACCAACCCGAACTCGCTTGTCATTAATCTCAGGAGCGAGCTGGAAGGTCTCCTCAATGGTAGTAGTCTTGGCTGCTTGGACAAAATCGGCAACACAATCAGGTAACGCGCGAATGTATTTCTTGATTGTGATGTCGGGAGTTGAGACTTGGCCAGGACAGATGATGCTGAGCTGTTTAAAGCGAGCAGTAAGACCAGCATTGTCGCCATCTTCTTGCTTGATATTCCAGAACTCGTCTTCCAGCTTCTGAAGTTCATGTGGGGGACATAATTCTTTCATAATGACTTCTTTCAATTCCTCCCAAGAGAGTCCATAAGCTGCGTCGTTCCCACGCCTGTTGCGCTCTGCTGTCCACCATTCCAGTGCCCTAGACTGGAAGACTCCAGTAGCGTTAACAGTGCGGAGGTTGTCTGGACACCCGCTTTGACGAAGAGTGACTTCAATCGAGTCAAACTATTGAAACATTGCACTCGGCCCATCTTCCCTAGTGAAATCTTTGGGTCCACAAGCTTTAAATTCCTTGAAGCTAAAAGTAGCTTGGGGCGAGTCGGTCTTTGATTCCTCAGAGGACTTGCTGGCGACTTCATTGATTTCGCTGACGATTTGCGGAACGACCTTGGCCATTTCCTTGGCGACTAGCGATGCAATGCGTTTGTCAGCGTGGTTGCGCGCGGGTAGCGCGGGAGGTGTGGGATCCGAATGACGACATTGTCTGCCACAAACATCGTCACAGGATTTAGACGCGATTCGCTCAACCTCGCCATACAGTGTTTGACTAACTTACTTATAAAGCTCAGGAACACGTTCACACATAGGCATATAACTATATTGGCACATAATCACATAGGCACATAAGCATGTAAACACAGAAGCACCTAAGCATGTAGAGCACTGAAGCATATATTCAACTATATATGTTGCACATATTCACCTACATATTTTGCACGTATTCACCTATTATTCAAGTTCGCGAGCGCGTTCGAGAGTAGCGAATGCGAGTATCACGGCGTATGGTTCGCTCACTTCCGTAAATGCGATGAGAGATAGCGAGTAGCATAGCATGCGAGGGTTCATAGATTGACTGCGATTTGTTAGCGTTTTGAGATACAAATAGCTTTGCGAGTTGTGCGCGTTTAATAAAAGCGGAGAGTGAAAAGCGAATTAGTCTCCAAAAATCGAAACACATAAATATAAAACACATAAATCGATAATTCACAGAGTCAGCGGCTGCGAGCTTAGAATCGAAATAGAATGTCTTGGGTGTGTAGACATTGACTACCCAAAGTGATTCGACTATTCTCAATCGACTTTGAGTACACGCTTTGGCCTTCTAGACTATGCTCTCGCCTCAATCCGGGCGAACGACACACATCCTTTCGGCCATTACGTGACCCTAGTCGTTGGAACCCATCGATACTTTGGTGAGAGTTTTTGTAAAACCAAAATATAAGGCGGAATATGTCATTAAGATGCGGGTTTCACCCCTAACTTAACAACTTTATTCCTGTTCGTGTGATAAAATCACGAGATAGATAGGGAGAATTTCGTCGAGGTATGGTTTTCACACCTGACTCAACGCAAATTCTCGTGTTTTAATAATAAAAATGCGTGTCGGGTGAGTGATTCTGTCGAGAGTTTACGGTTTTCACACCTAATCTCGACCAAATCACTCGTTTGTGTCACGCGAGTGTTTTCGAAAAGCGTGTGTGTTGTCAGCCTTAGGAAGGCTGAGTGGTTACGCGTAGCGGCAATATGCAGTGTTCGCGCAAAGTTGTGAGTTTAGCGAGTACAAACGAGAGTATAAAGAGTAAGCTCGCGCAAAACCTCTACCGGGTTCGCACAATGCGGTCTGTTGGTACTTAGACTATAGACTAGGTCAATTCTAAGACATCGACCAGGACTAGGTCGTGTCTTGCCTAATTCCCTATAGTTATGGCTATGATACCAATCTGTCATACCCCAACCGATGGCGAAAACATCGGGGCACGGCATTGAGCGAAACAGATTCTCCACAAGAATCCATAACAACTATTGATTACCATATATTTAACATTCATGTCCCATACCACAAACATATAAAGTAAAACAGTTATTACAGACGTTGTTCTCAAAGACAAATAATTGTTCCGACAACTCAGATTTTAATATGTTTATTTCTAGACTCCCTTAGCTTGATTCCACAAAAGCAGGTCATAGCATAGCATCCTAAATACCTGTCACATACGTTAAAATAAAGTCAATACACATAGTGTAAAGGTAAGCATACAAGTTTAATAGCATATAGTATAGCGAAAGCGATTTACGCATAACCAGCATGTAACACGTAGAGATGTGAAGCAAGTAAGCTATCGACAATGATTATGGACATACATGACTGCGAGTTGTAGAATGCGCAACACATATCACCACTGTGACACGTGAAGTAAAGCCTTTAACAACCCCTGTCCACGACAGGTGCTGAGTCTAAACTATAGTACTATCGTTGCAAAGGTGTCAGGCAACAATCACTGTGTAAACATAACATACAAGCATTCATCGAAAACACTTATTAACATGCGAGAACGGTTAGCGTATAAAAAGAGTTGCATTGTGTGTTGATGTGATTTGATATAGGTAACGTATGTAACACCAAAAAATGCGTTAAGCAAAAAGGGATCGAGTATACTCTCAGAGCGTGTTTAGTAAATAAACACTTCCTTGGATTGAAGGGAGTGCTTGAAGGTTAGCCTGATCAGATAACGATAGTGTAAGCGTTGAACAGTGCGTTAAATAGTGCGTCGAAGAGATGAGTGATCGAACAGTGGTTCGATCGGATGACCGTCCTGACGGATGACCATTCGGTCGGAGGGTCGTTCGATGGAGTGTGTTTGTGAAATGTTTGAACTTTGAAGTTTTCGTTGTAGCATTTTGAAAAGTGTAAGGTGTCTCTAAAGGTCAGGTCATCCAGTCGGATGGTCACCCGGACGGATGACTGTTCGGTCGGATGGCTATCCGTTTGAAACTGATATTCTTTGAAGTTTTGTAAAATAGTTTAAGTGTTGAGATCACAAGTCACCTGGTCGAATAGTCGTTAGATCGGATGGTCGTCCGATTGGACGGCTAATCGTTTGAGTGAGTGTTTTGTTTGAAAATTTTGGAAATTTAGTTAAGTTAGAAAGTTTGCGGTTTCACCGAGACGGTGTGAGGACGTGTTAAACAACGGAAACCACATCAAGTCCAACTCATCCAATCGGACGGAAATCACCCCGTTCGACCAGACTCAAAAAAAAAAAATTAATAGTTTATATAAAAAGGAAAAAAATAGTTTCCCTCATCTCGGGGGTGCACCCCTTATGTTTTTGGGTAAAAAGAAAGTTAAAGAGAGAAAATGACATGACAGTATATGATTGGGTTAAAAAAAATTTACTCGCATCGCATTAGGAGTCACCCGTTTCACCCTAAATATTGAAAATAGAACAATTTCTAAAAATATACAAATAATTAATCGGATATGTTTTGGTAGGAGGTTTCAGCATATGTATACTTGATTTCACACCGTATTTATCAGAACTTTCCACGTAGAAGATGAAAAGAAACTACCAATCCGAGCCTTGTTCCAAAAGTCAAAAAAAGATTGTCTTTTTATGCTCGCTCGACTCACACCCACCTTTAAACAATTCAACCCTCACATTTTATTTCTCTCTCTCTCTACTCCACTGCCGGAGATATCTCAAAACATGATTTCAACCGGAAAAAATTATAAACCAGTTACGTTTTTCATATTATTGCTTTCACTCTACTATGTGGACGCTCAACCCCCATCACCACCGTCGGATTATCCATACGCTAAATTCAGCCCTTCAATGGCGATTATAATCGTTGTTCTTGTTGCTGCGTTGTTCTTCATGGGGTTTTTCTCGATCTACATCCGTAGGTGTTCGAGCGACGGAGGAGCGAGCGTCCGTGCTGCTCTTTCGATGCGCCGCGGGAGGCTAGCTACAGCCTCCCGCGGTCTAGACGCGGAGGTCCTTGAGACTTTTCCGACGTTCGCGTATTCAACCGTGAAAGGATTAAAGATCGGCAAAGGCGCGCTAGAGTGCGCCGTATGCCTTAACGAATTCGAGGACGAAGAAACAATCCGGTTGATTCCGAAATGCGATCACGTTTTCCATGCGGAGTGTATCGACGCGTGGCTCGAGCACCACGTTACCTGCCCAGTGTGCCGGTGTGATCTAGTTCCAAAACCTGGCGAGACAGCACAACTCGCCAGTGAATTGGAACTAGCAGCTGGTGCGAATAATTCGTCGGCGGAGGAAATAACCACCGACGTCTCTATTCGGATCAGCAACGAAACTGCTGATCCGACTAGTCTGGCTCCGGTTGTTGACCGGAACCAAAGTACTAAACAGAGCCTGCCTCCACGGTCAAAATCTGTCCGTGGACCGGCTCTGTTTGAAAAGTTTAGATCGCACTCCACCGGCCACTCACTCGTGCAGCCGGGTGAGAACATTGACCGGTTCACGTTAAGGCTACCAGAGGAGGTGCGGAAGCAGGTGATAACTACGGCCTTAATGAACCGGTCTGGAAGCACGGTGAGAATGGCCGGGGAAGGAAGTTCGAGAAAAGGGTACCGAACCGGAGAAGGTAGCAGCCGGGGAAGATCTTACCGGCGAATGGGGAGTTTGGACCGGGTAGCCGTGCGGTCGGACCGGTGGATATTTGCACGGGCGCCGTCGTTCTTGTCACGAGCGTTTTCCGTCAGGAGTCAAAAGGTTGTGTCGGATAACGGTGGCGCGTCGACGTCGTCAGCGACTGGCGACAAGGCGGCTCTGAATAACGTCGGTCCGAAAAGTGATGTCGGTCGGCCGTCGGTTTAAGAATCAAGTTTGCCGGTTAATGATTGGTCTGGATTCCAATTTGCAGGGGGCCCCGCACACGAGTTAAAAGTAGGTCGGAGTTGCCAACGTTGACCAAGCGCGTAGTGGTTATGAATTTTTAATTGGGGTATTGATTGTTTTTTATATTTGTAAATTTTGAATGTATTTTTATTAGATTTAAAGTTGTGGATATTTGTTTGCATAAAGGTATGTAGCAAATCAAATTAAATGGAAGTGCCTTCTTACGAAGATATTTGTTTGCATAAAGTTATGTAGCAAATTAAATGGAAGTATGTAGCAAATTAAATGGAAGTGCCTTCTTACGAATATATTTGTTTGCATAAAGTTATGTAGCAAACTAAATGGAAGTGCCTTCTCAGAACATTAACATCCATTCTATAATATTTTCATTTTAAATTACACTAAAAAAACTACATTTTCTCTCTCATTTTCAATTAAATAATATTTTTTTTATATCTTTATTATTACCTCCCCCCCCCCCCACACACACACTCACAACCACTTTCAAATCATATTAAAAAATTATAGGGCGTGAACAGTGTCCCCCAAATATACAAATGAACAGTAATATTTTCTCTTTCCTCCACTTACAACCACTTTTTTTACTCTTTGTATTATAAAAACTTTACACACATAATTTGATGGCATGGATGTGAATGCTCTTACGAAGTATATTTAAAGTTGTCAAAATTAAATCCTCTCACAAAAAGCCCTAATTCCCCTCACATATTCATCTGCTCATTTAACCTAATCTATACTACATTTAACATTCTAACACCATCCACAAAAAAGCCCTAATTCCCCGCGCCATCGCCTTCTACTGCAAAAGCCTGAGTGTCCTCCCCTGCAAGTCAGATGCCCTCACATGCTCTTTCACACTTAAAGCCTGCTTACGAGCCATGACAGTTAATGAGCTATTCAAATACATTCTCAGGTGGTTCGGTTCGGGTTTATCGCTGATATTTTGTTGCAAACTACGTTACAGTTTTTTAAAACAATGAAAGATGTTAGGTAGATCGGGGATTGCCATCAGGTTATGAAGCTTGTTTCTATGGCGTATGAGCGTGAGATTATCGTGAGGGATCGAACCCGGTTTCATAGATTTAAAAACGACTTGTGTTCTTGTAAAGATTTTTGGTGACTTGTATTGCTCTTTCTTTTACTTTGTTAACGCTTTTTGTCGAAATGATGTTATATACATAGGTTTTAGGAACATGAATCTGTTTTGAACATTGGTTGAGACGAGCCGGCTCTGCTTGTATGAACATCACACTACCGTCCCGTCTTCTCGCACGTAGAAAGACTTCTTATCACCGCCTTCAAAGACAATCTCTTCAACATTTTCTAAATTTGCGGTTTCTGGCTCGCTTGGAATATCATCAATAGCATCATCATCAATTTCTTTCATTTCATTCAACGCTTGCAATTGCTCAGGTGAAAGGTCAGCAACAATCTCTCCCTCTTCCAGAACTTCTCCAGTAATAGGATGTACAGCCTGTAAAGCAAAATCAGCAGAGCTAGGAAAGGATGTACCAGCCATAGAGCTTTCAATGTAAGAACTGCTCTCTAGTTGTTGTACTTCTACTACGGTCCCACCAGAGGTTCCTTGTGCCGATTCAATATGCGATGGCTTGAAGACAACAATTTCAGTAGATGTAGTGGCTGGCGGTTGCTCAGTTGTCGCAGAAGGGTCTGGGTTACCCGGATCCTCAGAATCATGACCCCGTTTCTTCAAGACTTCCTGTTGTTTGCATCGATCACCCCACAAAATGTTAACACACTTTCTTACAGCCTCGAAACCATCAGTGATTTTCTTGACCCCATCTGTTATCGTGGTATTGCGAGAATTGTACCTCTCTCTCATAGCGTCATGCTTTGCTTTGAGAGCTTCGGCCAATCTTTGAACAGCAGTGCTTCTTTCTTTCAAACGATTCATTTCAATACCACGAGTATTATTTGCAGCTCGCATTTGCTGTAATTGGCGTTCTCTTTCAAGATCAGCAGTCGTCAACCGTGCATTCTCAGCCTTAAGTTGTTCAATCTCTTCTTGTTGGCGTGTGATCTCAGCTTGTCGACGCTCAACAGTAGAATTCAACGTGTTTATCTCCAATCGTTGTTTGATCACATCGCTTCTTGTAATATTCATGAACTCCGTTTGCCTATTAATTTGACCTGCAGCAGCTTGCAGTTGAGAGAATAGGAATTCTACCTTTTCATCGGGCTCCATTTCAGAAAATTTTCTTTGTCGGTGTTCTGATGTGTGCTGAGATGTAGTTGCCCGAATGGTTGATGCCATTGTGCGTGAAGGTTCTTGTGGTGTCACTGTTGGAGTTTCAGCAGCTGAAGTAACCACAGGAGTTGGTTCGGATGATCTTGGAGGAGACGATATGAAAGTAACAGCTTCATCGGCCGTGAATCCAAGGTTTGGATTGATTTCTGCTTCTTGAGTAGGTTCTTGCTGTGGAACGGACTGCTTCACATACGAAGAACCGATGTACTTTCTTGCTTTCTTCTTTCGACGAGTAGCAGTTTGCTTTCTATTTAAATGCTCAGCTTCGGTATCCGAAGGAACGTAATCAGCATCATCCTCTTGTCTAATCTTCCTGGCCTTCCTCACACCACGTTCATCGAGATAGAACTCGTACCCAGGCTCAGGTTGATTATCATCCGATTCTGTATCCTCTTCATCATCACCAGCTGAACTAGCACCAGCTGTACCAGCAGCACCAGCATCTCCACCATCACCGCCTTCATCATCACCATCATCGTCACTGTCGGAAGAATCCACATCCTTTCGTCCAAACTTGTCTTCCATCATTTTCTTCAACTTCGGCTCCTCATCGTCAGATTAGCTGTCATTGTGACGCCATTTGTCGTTTTCTGGAGCGATGTAGTCTGTCTTATCAAGAGCACCAATTAACTTTCTTGGCGGCTTGATTTCTTTGTATCTCTTCGTTGCAATGCCTCTGAATATCTTCAGTGAATGCTCTATCATTGTATCTATCTTCAGAATGTCATCATCGGCTTTCGGAAGATCGGGATGCTGGACATTCATAATCATTTACAGAAATCGAGGATACATCCAGAACTTATTCCCTGTTGTACGACCACCAGTTCTTTTCATATTTTCTTTCATGTTGGCGTAAATGAACTTCGAAATGCTAAACGGCTTGTTTAGCACTAAAGCCACCATGAGTCCCACAAGATCATTCCCTGCCATGTCGTATCCAGCACGTCTGTTGCTAATACATTGAATGAGTACGTGAAGTAGAAACTTGTAGCGCATTGGCAGATCTCCTTTGTTGATTTGACTGCTGAAAATATCACCGGTACACTTCATCCTAAGCAAACAACCGCGAGTGCACACGATTGGAATAGAATACGGTGCATTCGGATCATCTTGAAGTTCCCATACGGTGTTTAGGATATCCGGAGAGACATTCACATTCACTTCATTAACTCGCCCTTGTATAAACTCAGTTCCGTCAACTTCGATAACATTCGCTGAATTTCAGAAATCTTTGATGAGAGACTTGTACACCGGAGTTGAAAAAGTAACGGCCTTGTTTATCCGAGATTCCCTTATCCATTGAGTGATCTCCTTCAGTTCCGTGAACTTCCCTTCAGGATCAAGGTATGCAATCATGTTGTGACGTTTTTCGGACATAACTTCTTCTTCCGGTTTGTCAGTTTTCTTAGTCGCGGGCTTTCGTTTCTTTTATTTTGGTGCCATTCTGTATTCGAAAACATCCACTGTAAGTCATAATATCACAACATGTGCAATAGACATATGTGTATACATGTTAAAGCCTAAAGTGAACAGTGAACATGGGTATACATATCTTTTGTGAAAGTGCACACAACAAAAAAATTTCTAAGTGTTGGACGACGAAAAACTAGGACAACGACAAAAAACATGCTTTCATGGCTAAAAACCCTTGGTCAAACAAAGTCAAAATTGACCTTTGACCACTGGTTTTTCGTCGACAGACTTTCGACGAAAAATATTCCTTTGTTAAACAGGTTATTCGTCGCAGATGGTATGAAGAAATACGTATTTCGTCGTCAGAGGTATTTCGTCGACAGTTAGGGTTTTTCGATGGACAACAATTTAGGGGTTTTTCGAAACAACGGGTTTTTCGCCGATTGAAGTTGAATCAACGATGATTCAGAAAAATCAAACACATTGGACACTTGGTTTAACCACCAACAAGAAGGAAATAACCCCAGTTATGTAACCGACATGAGTTTGATCCGAAAATACACCCAAAACAGTTTAAACAACAACCAATAACCCATCCCCTGTTTTGGTACCCGAAAACATAAAACCAAATCAATGTACAGAACTGCATATACACCCTATGTTTATCAGATTTCATGAAAACCAAGAGAAACAACAAAGTATAATAAGAAGAAATCAAATAATAAGGGTGCCCTAGGGTTTCTAAAGCATTCGAGCAAAACAGAGAGATCCTTCAAGAATCTAGACATGAAAATAACCCACTTGTATACCTTGATTTGATGAGAATTTTGGAGAAAATAAAGTGGGTTTGAAGTCGGTGAAAGGGAGGTATGGGGGTTGCTTGTGGGAGAAGATGAACAGGGTGAGTAGGTTTGAAAAAGTAAGGCCACTGATGTACTGGGACCCCTTATATAATCAGACCCTCGACGAAAAACCATCTTCGACGAAAAACATTATGGGCTCGACGAAAAACCTTGATGGGCTTGCACAGTAAGCCTATGACGAAAGTCCATAAGGCCCAAGGGTTTTTCGTCGTGACCTCGACGAAAAATGGGTATTTCGTCGTGAACAAGTTTAACTTTGAACAAGACTTGAAACAGGTTGACCTGAAATGGTTTTTCGTTGACTTTTAAGTCTTTCGTGGACCTTTGGGTTTTTCGTGAAACCTTTGTACCCAAAATTACCAAGTCACTGAATTTGCACACTTTGAACAGATTTTATTGATTTGATCAGATTTTCATTGTGATTGAGTTTACCAAATGCAAAAGGACATTTTATGAAGAAGTTAAATCTCAAACAAGTTGGTTGCTGGCTTTCTGGCAGAAAACTTTCGAGTTTCAACTTCGGCTAATAAAAAAGAAATGTACAAATTGCACTAAACTGAAATTTTAAATGCGATAAACTAACGACAAGCAATAAAAAGCAGTAAACGACTGTACAAGATAAAACTTTTACGAGTTTCAAGGTAAAGGAATCATACCAGCTTACGGTCTTGTCAACATGGTTTATGATTTCTGTTTTAAAGCTTGGATAAGTATACTACCACAATTATCGATATTGTTGTCCACATAAGCTCAAACTGATCAGATATAATCATAATTAGGAGATACGATTTACGGTAAGAATTATACTTACAAGTCGGTGTTCATCCACTCACGACACATTCCCGTATCAAGGTATGCACGAGAGTTCATCTTACCGGTGAGTATACCGCTTATCATCTGTTTGAACGTATAAAAAGATGTGAGATACTCACTTATTTTTTATTGAAAACAAGCCCTATGTGATAGAATCACTTATTGATGAGGAACTTGATTTTTATATGCATGAGGGCACAGGAGCAAGTCCGTGAACAGGTCAGTACTAACGTACAGCAGAGAGACGAACTTGACTCCCGGATAAATGTGATATATTATCACTTATTCTGTTTGGACATGTGATTGTTGATCACTTATTGAGGTCGGATGCAATATGTACACGTATGTATAGTATCATGGAAGATCTAGACTTTGTCTCCGTTATTTTTCGGTAAAAGATACAACCATGATACCCAGATGATAGGACAGCATAAAGACCGTATATCTCAGAACATCGGCAATCAATCAAACGAAATTTCGGTACCAAGACCACATGCCAATGAATGGTTCCCACCTGTCTTGAAGTCTGTTAGGTTTGTATCATCCTGTACATTTTAATCTGATTGTGAGCCTACCGATACATCATTAGTAGAGATACTTATCATTTCTCAATTTTTTTGTTTTACAGTTTTGAACATGTTGACCGACCACACCAGTGAGTATCATCATTTTCCTTTATCCAAGAAACTCATTTTTAATTTTCTAATTTTTTTGAATTTTTGCTTTTCTACTTTTTTTTGAATTTTTGAATTTTCAAACTTAAAGACAGAAACTAAAGACATCTTTTTGGATTTTTTGACTTTTTTCAAATGTTTTTGTATTTTCTTGAATTTTCTCCCCCTAAAATGCGAAAAGGTTACGAAAATGAAAATCTTTTTGTATTTTTAGAGTTTTTAAAGAAAATATTTACAAAAACGATTAGCCAAAGAAGTTTTACTCGGGTATCACCTTAATGCCATTGACCACAAGAAGATAATCAAAACGTGATTTATCAAAAGCTTTAGTGAACAGGTCGGCACGTTGGTGATCAGTGTGGATTTTAACAACATCGATGAGTCTTTTGTCAAAACAATCACGTATGAAGTGATATTTAATTTCGATGTGTTTGGTCTTGGAATGCTACACAAGATTTCTAGTGATCTGTAAAGCAGCATTGTTATCAACAAAAATAGGAGTAGATAGGAATTCAAAACCGTAGTCGCGCATTTGTTGTTGGATCCAAAGAACTTGGGAGCAACAACTAGAGGCAGCAATGTATTCAGCTTCACAAGTTGATGTAGCAACACAGGTCTGCTTCTTGCACTGCCATGTGACCAGGCGATTTCCTAAAAATTGACATCCAGCCGTTGTTGATTTGCCGTCGATTTTGCAGCCACCAAAATCAGAATCACTGAACGCGATCAAGTCGAAGCTATCGTCCCTAGGGTACCAGAGACCGGTGTCCGGGCAACCCTTCAAATAGCGTAAAATCCTTTTAACAACTCCCAGATGTGAGGCCTTCGGGTTGGCTTGATATCTTGCGAGCAGGTACGTAGGATACATTATGTCGGGCCTCGAGGCTGTGAGATACATGAGAGATCCGATCATTGCGCGATAATATGAAGAGTTATGCTTTCACCCTTCAAATCCGGAGTAATCCCGTGATTCTGCGGAAGTGGGGTACCAATGGGCGTTGCGTCAGACATCTGAAACCGGCTCAAGATGTCACCAACATACTTAGTCTGATGGATGAATATCCCAGACTCGGTTTGTTGAACTTGTAGGCCCAAGAAGAAATTAATTTCCCCCATTGCGCTCATCTCGAATTTTTCTTGCATCACACGCTCGAATTGCCTGCACAAAGAATCATTAGTTGAACCAAATATTATATCATCAAGGTATACCTGTGCCAACAGAAGATCTCCATCATGTTCTTTGATGAAGAGAGTGCAATCAATAAGACCTCGCCGAAAACCATTCTCCAATAGATAGTTAGATAAGGTTGCATACCAAGCTCTTGGTGCCTGATGTAAACCATAAAGAGCTTTGTTGAGCAACCAAACCCGATCTGGATGAATAGGATCTTCAAAACCCGGAGGTTGTTCGACAAACACCTCTTCTTCAACCACACCATGTAAGAAAGCACTTTTCACGTCCATTTGGTAGACCTTGAATCCTTTGAATGAAGCATAAGCTAGAAAGATCCGAATAGCCTCAAGACGTGCAACCGGTGCATAGACTTCATTGTAGGCAATTCCTTTGATCTGACAAAACCCTTGAACAACCAATCTCGCCTTGTTTCGAATGAATACTCCACGATCATCCTTTTTGCATTTGAAAACCAAACGTGTGCCAATTTTCTTGTAATTTTCAGGCCTTTCAACAAGCTTCCAGACACCCAGCTTCTGAAACTGTTGCAGTTCTTCCTGCATAGCTTCCACCCAAGAATTATCCTTTAGAGCTTCTTTCCAAGACTTTGGTTCTTCTTGTGAAACATAACACGCGAAGGACCAATCATTTTGTAAGCCAGATTCTCTGATAGCTGAATACAACCCAACATTTTGGTTGTTTCTCAGCTGATTATGCGTCCGTACTCCACTATGGACATCTCCAATAATATTCTGCTGTGGATGAGTATCATGAATTCTCGTTTCAGCGACATCAGGAACACGAGTATTAATACCCAAATTATTAAGATTAAGATCAACAACCAAATCTACGCCTGGCATCGACGTAGACGTGGATGCATTTCCTTCAGCAGTGTCTACATTCTGCACATGAGTAGTTGCTTCAGAAGCACCTTGAACAGGAGCAGCTGGAGCCGAAGTGCCTTCATTCGCATCGTGGAACTCATCATGTAACAACCCTCAGTAAAACCGACACCCTCATAATATTTCCGATACCCTAGTATATTTTAAAATGTCCCAATATGTCTTTAAATACACCCCATACACGAAAGTGGGCCTTAAATATATTAAATAGTATTAAAAATAATATAAAAACTGAATTTTAAGTTGAGGCGGGCCGCGTAACCCCACCCCAACCTTCACGCGGGCCGCGAGAGGCCCAGAATGTGGCAAAGCCCGGTGCGGCCACGTGGCCCAACACCCGGCAGACCTATGTGATGACCCAGCTAAGCTACGCAGTTAACCGGAGTCAACGCGGGCCGCGTAAGACTTAGCTTACGTTTTCTCGGGCCGCGACAAAGTCAGAATCAACAACTATAAATAGATGGCCTCGGATCTTCAGTCTATTCGTTCAATTTCGAAATCTTTCTCTCAATTTCTGATAGTAGGCTTATTATACTCGGGTATTATACCCCTAATTAGCGAGGTTCTGCTCCGTTGTAAGTATTATAACCCCGGTTTTGTAATAGATACGCTGCCCGATTGATTTAGGGTTCCGTAACAACTGTTGTGGTTCTGCCCGACGTAGTTGTTGGAATGCCATCTCGGGGAGGGTATCATTAATATTTTCAAAGGGTTATGATACTAACCTATGTACATTTGTATAAATTATAGATTATATCTAGGCAACCCTTACGCGAAGTCTAAGATAGCAATGCGAGTTTATCCTCTTTTTGTTAATCTTTTTGGAATGTTTTACAAAACCTTAAATGTTTTACAATGCGATTAAGCGGTGATTGAGTCTTTGTAGTTCTTCAATTACTGTCGGTATGTTGGGGTTTTGTATACAAAATTTACTACCGCGAGTAGTAAGTCGGGGATGACAGTACGTTACCATTGGACAACGAGTTAGCCAATGTGTAATATGACCCACAAGTTAGGATTGACAGTACTGAATGAGTAATTGTGTAGAAATAAACAATGTGATCGCTCTCAATACTGTTTTAATTGATAAAATGATTCTTGATTAAACTAGGATTCACTCACCAGTATTTCCCACTGACAAATGTTTTTAAAACGCGTTTCAGGTAACACAATGTGACAGCCAATTAGTATAAAGCCAGCTGAAGAGCACTGAAGGCTTGGGAAAAATGTGGCTATAAAAGTTACCTAAAAGACGATGTTTTAAAATCAATAAAATAGGCTTTATCCCTATAAATGTATTGTAATAAGAAACTTGGGTTTTACCCATGTGATTATTAATATTAAATATGGTGGTTTTACTCTGATAAACATTTCCTAACTACGGTCCTGATGTAATTTCCGCTGCCAAATTAACAAACGGATACCACCGAAATTCTGAGTTCGCGTCCGCCCGTTCTCGGGACAGATAAGGGATCGGGGGTTGCGACATGATGTGGTATCAGAGCCTAGCCACTGGTCTAAGCCAAAGAAGTGTTCTGCTGACACTTAAAATTTAAATTTTGTGTTAGGAAATAAATTACGGAAATACGTGCATAACTGTATTTATTTGTTATGTGTTATTTTACTATTTGTTAGTTTACAGTATGAGTGATCAAGAACCCTCTGAGTCATCAGTTGTCTGATTCACCTAGGAGTGAAGGTACCTCATCACAGCCTGCCCTTTCTGGGTATTCTGCTGATCAGGAAGAAGGGATGTTTGCTTTTAAAGCTCAGTCAGAAGAGCCATTCCCTCATAAGAAACGAGGATAGTTCAGTAAGGAAGCCTTTGCACGTAGGAAAAGAATGCGAAAGTTGCAACAGCAAAGAGTTTTAGCAGCTGTTAAGCGAGAGACAGATGCCCATACACAGGATATGCTTAATAGAAGCCTAGCCAATTTCCATATCCTAGCCACAATTGCTGCTGACCCGAGTCTGGAACAACTAGTAGCCCCACAACCACAAATCCCAGACCAACCCATGGAGATAGAAAACCCTGAAAACCAGGTGGAGATGCATGACTTCAACCCAGAAGAAATCCCTAGGGTACCTGCACCAAACCCCCTAGACCCAAATTACGACCCCTGATGGCACGATAATAGGGACTTTGTGCAACGTTACCCGATACATGAAGACACACCTATACAGAACATAGGAGCATATCCAGGTATGGACCCTTTAGATCCCTATTACCATAATGAATATATTAGGGAAATCTTAGAAGATCCTTACCGATTTCAGGCACTTTCACCCCCATATCAAGAACCCGCACCCCAGATTCCAAACCCAGTCCTAGAACCTGCACCCCCAATGAGTGCAGAAAACGTGCAAGAACTTAGGACTTTTGGGGAGGAAATTTTAGAAAGCAGCGAGAGAATGAGACAGGTGGGAGAGCGTCTCGTATGGAAATACGATGAACGCAATATGGATTTTTGGATAAATCCATATCCGTGATGTGATAGAGGAGATGGTAATAGTAATAATAGTATAATATAATAAGATAAAAATAAAATAAAATATGTGTGTACGGATGCCTATTACTATTAGTGTGATTCTATTTCTGTTGGTATTGTAATTTTTATTTCAGTACTAGAATGTATTAGATGCATAATAGTATATGGAAATAGAGTAAAAGTCGCAATGATCGACGTTTTTGGCTAGATTGCGTATCATATGATTTACTATATTAAATATTATCTTGTGATATTAATATGGGGAAAATGTTTAAAAATTCAGATGGCCAACGAAGGAAATCAAGGAAATCTGAATAGCGATAACTAGAGTAACATTAACGTTGTTAATGAAAATCCGAGCATCAATAACAATGGAAACCAAATGGATAATAGTGATGTTCAACATATAGTGGCACAAGGAATCATAGATGCAATGCCATTTATTATTCAAACTATTCAAGAAGCGAATAATAAAAGTAAGCATAGCAGTAAGCGACCCATCGAACCAGAAAACAGTGTTAACAATGGACCTATACTTCAATTGCCTATTCCCAAAAGGAGAAGAACCGTGTCTTACGGTTGCTCTTATAAAGAATTCTGGTCTTGTAAACCAATGGAATTCTCGGGCAATGAAGGGGCTATTGCAACCTTACGCTGGATAGAGAAGACTGAGGCAGTCTTAAGAATAAGTAAGTGTGCCGAAGAAGATAAGATATTGTTTGTTTCTAATCTGTTTAAGAATTCAACGCTAGAATGGTGGAACACTATCCTCCAATCAAGAGGAAGTGATAGAACCTACAATATGGAATGGGAAGAATTTAAGAACAAGGTAGAAAGGAAATTCTGCCCACCCAATGAGAAGGAACAAATAGCAAACAAATTCCTAAACCTTAGAATGACTGGTGTGGATAGTAAGGGATACACTAAAATATTCTTCGAATACGCTAGAATAGTGCCAACTCTTGCATCACCTGAACCAGTATTAATCTCCCGTTATATTTGGGGATTAATTGGGGAGATAAGACACGTAGTCAAGGCAGCTAGACCTCAAACTATAGAAGAAGCTGTAGAACTAGCAAATACCTTGACAGATGAATTAGTTCGTACCCGAGAAGAGGATCAAAGAAGGAATCTAACTCAGAAGCTCACACAAGAATTTCGTTCTGGAAATTCTAATCGTGGGAGAAATATAGGTTCTACCTCTGCACCTTACTATAAGAATTGCAAAAGAAAGCATTCAGGAAGATGCTTCATATACTGTAACTTTTGCAAAATATCGGGACACAAGGAAGAAAATTGCAGGAAGAAAGCTAATAACAGGATATGTTACAACTGCGGAGAACAAGGTCACATCAAGCTTAATTGCCCAAAATTAGCTCCAGCTACAAACAACAAGAATACTCAAAATGCTAGAGCATTTGTTCTAACTGCAGATGAAGCTAAAATGATTCCAGATGTCATAGCTGGTACGTTTTTAGTTAATGATGTCTTTGCTAAAGTATTATTTGACTCTGGTGCAAACCAAAGTTTTATTAATACATCATTTTGCAAATTTCTAAATCAGTCATTAACTAAACTACCACAAGAATGTTTAGTAGAGACAGCTAATGGAGAAACTGTTAGGATTTCTGAAATCTTGCAGGGAGCAAGAATAGAGATTTTAAATCAGAAATTTATTGCAAATCTTTATCCCATGAATCTGGCAGGATTTGATGTTGTATTAGGAATGGATTGGTTAATAGCCAATAAAGCCAGTATTTTATGTGATCAAAAGTCAATTCAAGTAAATTCACCAACAGGTAAAACGATCACAATTAAAGGAGATAAACCATCTAGATCCACAAAATTTATCTCTGTGATGAAAACTGCAAGCTATATAAGAAAAGGTTCTATTGTGTATTTGATTTCTATAATCACTAACACTGAAGGAAAGGATTTAAAGGATATTCCAGCAGTATCTCGGTTTTCAGATGTATTTCCAGAAGAATTGCCAGGACAACCTCCAGATAGAGAAGTTGAATTCAGGATCCATTTAATACCAGGAACGACACCAATTGCCAAAGCACCTTACCGTTTGGCACCTGCAGAAATGCAAGAATTAAAGAAACAATTAGATGAATTGTTAGAAAAAAGGATTTATACAGCCAAGTTCATCACCATGGGGAGCGCCGATACTGTTTGTTAAAAAGAAGGACGGATCAATGCGTATGTCCATTGACTACCGTGAATTAAACAAGGTCACGATTAAGAACCGGTACTCATTACCAAGAATCGATGATCTGTTTGATCAACTACAAGGAGCTCGATTTTTCTCTAAAATCGATTTAAGGTCAGGATATCATCAATTAAAGGTACAGGAAGAGGATATTCCTAAAACCGCATTCAGAACAAGGTATGGACATTATGAATTTACTGTCATGCCATTTGGTTTAACCAATGCCCCAGCTGCATTTATGGACATGATGAACCGAATATGTAAGCCATATTTGGATAAATTCATAATTGTTTTCATAGATGATATTCTCATTTATTCTAAGAATGAGGAGGACCATGCAAAGCATTTGCACGCACTTTTAAGTTTATTAAGAAAGGAAAAGCTTTATGCTAAATTTTCTAAGTGTGAATTTTGGTTAGAACAGGTACAGTTTCTTGGACACCTAGTCAATCATGAAGGAATTCATGTAGATCCAATAAAAATAGAGGCGATTACTAAATGGAAAACCCCTGAGTCACCAACCGAGGTTAGAAGTTTCTTAGGATTGGCCGGTTATTATAGAAGATTTATTCAAGATTTTTCTAGAATAGCCATTCCTTTAACTAAGCTAACCTGTAAATCTGTTAAGTTTGAATGGGGATTAAAACAAGAAGAAGCATTTAGAATTCTTAAGCAAAGATTAACCCATACTCCCATATTAGCGTTACCAGAAGGAACTGAAGATTTTGTAGTTTATTGTGACTCTTCCAAATTAGGTTATGGATGTGTATTGATGCAACGCCAAAAGGTTATAGCTTACGCATCTAGACAACTTAAGAATCATGAAGAGAATTATTCCACCCATGATCTAGAACTAGGAGCTATAATTTTTGCTCTTAAGATTTGGAGACATTACCTTTATGGTAGTAAGTTTACCATATTCATTGATCATAAGAGTTTAAGGTATGTTTTCAAGCAAAAGGAATTGAATATGAGACAAAGACGCTAGATGGAAATGCTTAGTGATTATGATTGTGATATCCAGTATCACGAAGGAAAAGCAAATGTAGTGGTAGATGCTTTAAGTCGAAAGTATCATGAAAAGCCAAAAAGGGTACGTTCTCTTAAATTAAATCTACAAGTAGATTTTAATGATCAGATAAGAGAAGCACAAGAATCAGTAATCAAGAATGATACTGAAAAATTAAAAGGTATGCTAAAAGAATTAAAACAAGGAACAGATGGAATTTGGAGATTTCATGAAAAGAGAATGTGGATACTTAAATTAGGAAACCTACGTTATCGTATTTTAGAAGAAGCTCATAAGTCTAAATATACGATGCATCCAGGAAATGATAAAATGTACCAGGATTTAAGGAAAAATTTCTGGTGGATAGGAATGAAAAAGGACATAGCAGCCTATGTTTCTAAATATTTGACCTGTTTACAAGTTAAAGCTGAACACCAGAAACCCTCAGGATTTCTACAACAGCTAGAAATGCCAGTGTGGAAATGGGAATTAATAACAATGGATTTTGTTACTAAATTACCCAAAACTAAGAAAGGAAATGACACAATCTGGGTGATTGTAGATAGACTAACCAAGTCAGCTCATTTCTTACCAATGAAGGAAACTTTCAGTATGGAACAGTTAGCCAAATTATATGTAAATGAAATTGTTTCTTTACATGGAATTCCTTTATCAATTGTTTCTGATAGGGATAGCCGATTTACCTCTCATTTTTGGTCAAGTTTCCAAACGGCAATGGGAACCAAATTAAAGTTGAGCACAACTTATCATCCTCAAACAGATGGACAAAGCGAAAGGACAATTCAGACAATGGAGGATATGCTTAGAGCCTGTGTAATTGATTTCGGAGGTAATTGGGATGATCATTTACCGTTAATAGAATTTTCTTATAATAATAGTTATCACACAAGTATGAATGCTGCACCATTCGAAGCACTTTATGGACGAAAGTGCCGAACCCAAGTCTGTTGGGCAGAAATTGGGGAAAAGCAACTATCTGGACCTGAGATAGTGCAAGAAACAACTGATAGGGTTATTCAAGTCAAGGAACGACTGAAAGCAACACGTGATCGACAAAAGAGCTATGCTGATAACCGACGCAACCCATTGGAGTTTCAAGTAGGAGATAAAGTATTATTAAAGGTCTCTCCTTGGAAAGGAGTAGTAAGATTCTTAAAAAGGGGAAAGCTAAGTCCCAGGTATATTGGACCTTTTGAGATTATTAGAAGAATAGGACCTGTAGCCTATCAGCTACAACTGCCAGAGGAAATGGCAGGAATACATGATGTGTTTCATGTATCTAATCTCAAAAAGTGTTTAGCTGATGAATCACTAGTAGTACCTCTTAAGGATATAGAGGTAAATGAACAACTTAAGTTTGTAGAAAGGCCTCTACAAATTGAAGACATGAAAGTCAAAAATCTCAAGCACAAGAGATTAGTTCTGGTCAAAGTAAAGTGGGACTCCAAAAGAGGACCTGAATACACATGGGAGCTTGAATCAGAAATGAAAAGGAAATATCCGCATTTGTTCCTGTAGATCTCGAGGACGAGCTCTAAAACAAGGTGGGGAGGATGTAACAACCCTCAGTAAAACCGACACCCTCATAATATTTCTGATACCCTAGTATATTTTAAAATGTCCCAATATGTCTTTAAATACACCCCATACGCGAAAGTGGGCCTTAAATATATTAAATAGTATTAAAAATAATATTAAAACTGAATTTTAAGTTGAGGCAGGCCACGTAACCCCACCCCAACCTTCATGCGGGCCGCGAGAGGCCCAGAATGTGGCAAAGCCCGGTGCGGCCACGTGGCCCAACACCCGGCAGACCTATGTGATGACCCAGCTAAGCTACGCAGTTGACCGGAGTCAACGCGGGCCGCGTAAGACTTAGCTTACGTTTATGCGGACCGCGACAAAGTCAGAATCAGCAACTATAAATAGATGGCCTCGGATCTTCAGTCTGTTCGTTCAATTTCGAAATCTTTCTCTCAATTTCTGATAGTAGGCTTATTATACTCGGGTATTATACCCCTAATTAGCGAGGTTCTTCTCCGTTGTAAGTATTATAACCCTGGTTTTGTAATAGATACGCTGCCCGATTGATTTAGGGTTCCGTAACAACTGTTGTGGTTCTGCCCGACGTAGTTGTTGGAATGCCGTCTCGGGGAGGGTATCATTAATATTTTTAAAGGGTTATGATACTAACCTATGTACATTTGTATAAATTATAGATTATATCCAGGAAACCCTTACGCGAAGTCTAAGATAGCAATGTGAGTTTATCCTCTTTTTGTTAATCTTTTTGGAATGTTTTACAAAACCTTAAATGTTTTACAATGCGATTAAGCGGTGATTGAGTCTTTGCAGTTCTTCAATTACTGCCGGTATGTTGGGGTTTTGTATACAAAGTTTACTACCGCGAGTAGTAAGTCGGGGATGACAGTATGTTACCATTGGACAACGAGTTAGCCAATGTGTAATATGACCCACAAGTCAGGATTGACAGTACTGAATGAGTAATTGTGTAGAAATAAACAATGTGATCGCTCTCAATACTGTTTTAATTGATAAAATGATTCTTAATTAAACTGGGATTCACTCACCAGTATTTCCCACTGACAAATGTTTTTAAAATGCGTTTCAGGTAACACAATGTGACAGCCAATTAGTAAAAAGCCAGCTGAAGAGCACTGAAGGCTTGGGAAAAATGTGGCTATAAAAGTTACATAAAAGACGATGTTTTAAAATCAATAAAATAGGGTTTATCCCTATAAATGTATTGTAATAAGAAACTTGGGTTTTACCCATGTGATTATTAATATTAAATATGGTGGTTTTACTCTGATAAACATTTCCTAACTACGGTCCTGATGTAATTTCCGCTGCCAAATTAACAAACTGATACCACCGAAATTCTGAGTTCGTGTCCGCCTGTTCCCGGGACAGATAAGGGACCGGGGGTTGCGACACATCATCTTCCGACGACGCATTGTAATCAGTAGCATTTTCAAATTCCTCATTTTGAACAATGTTATTAACCGAAGTCGACGCTTGAGAGTTAACAACAATTGGTCGCACCAAAGATGAGTCAACAACATTATCACTTTCCAGTAACATTTGAGCAGTTGCAGATGCTTCATCAAAGGTTGGCAGATTAAAGGAGTCGAATAGTCCATCATAATCGAACATCCAAGGATCACCCGGAGCTCTAACAGGGTTAGTATACCTTTGAACCTTTACTTCATTCCATAACTCAATCTTTTTGGTTGCCAAATTCCAAACACGAAAATTCGGAGTTGCATATCCAAGGAAGAAGCCCTCGATAGCTTTGGGGCCAAAATTTCCGTGCGGCTCAATCATAGTGCATGGAGCGCCAAAAGGTTCTAAGTGAGAAATGTCCGGTTTCCTTTTGTGTAACAGTTCGAAACACGTCTTGTCATGCCTTTTAACTGTGAGAACTCTATTTAAAGTGTAGCAAGCAGTCGACACAGCCTCCCCCCAGAATTGAACAGGAAGCACCGACTCTACCAACATTGTTCTTGCAGTTTCTATTAACGTTCGATTCTTCCTCTAAGCGACACCATTTTGTTGTGGAGTGTAGCGAGACCTGTATTCGTGAAGAATGCCCTTTGAAGTACAGAACTCATCCACTACGTGATTTTTGAACTCAGTGCCATTGTCGCTGCGGATCCTCTTCACTTTCAATGAGTACAAATTTTCTAGAAGAGTGAGAAGATTCTTAAGGATTTCAGGAGTTTCACTCTTGTGTGCCATAAAAGATACCCAGGAAAATCTAAAGTAGTCATCAGTAACTACCAGACAATAAGCATCCCCAAAGTTTGTCTTATGTTTCATAGGTCCAAAGAGGTCCATATGAAGACGTTCAAGAGGCATGCTGATAGTGTTGACTTTCTTAATCGGGTGAGACTTCTTCGTTTGCTTTCCTTTCTGGCACAATACACAAACATCTTGTAGATGAAAACTTCTCACAGGCACACCATTCACAAGATTGTTTTTCACTAGATGGTTCATTTTTCTCAAGTGAATGTGTCCCATTCGTCTGTGCCAATATATAGACTCCTTTTCTGTGGCTTTCGAGACAAAACATGTGACTTGTGTAGAGGTCGTAATCGCTTGGCTCATATCAAGGATATAAAGATAATTAACCCTTGGAGCCGATAAGAGAATCCATTCTTTTAGAATTCTAAATCCAGGCTTCAGCACATAACAACCGACATCATCAAAATGCACGGTGAATTTCTTATCGCAGATCTGCGAAACACTCAGAAGATTGTGATCAATTTGCCGTACATAATTGATCTTATTGAAACACACAACACCATTGGAGATCTTTCCTTCTCCGGTGATGTATCCGCCTTTGTCTCCAGCAAATGCGACATAACCTCCTCTAATGTTTTTCACATCATAAAGAAGCCGTAAGTCGCCCGTCATGTGCCTAGATGCTCCACTGTCAACAATCCAATGACTATTAACAGTTCCTCCTGGAACATCCTGCACATTTCATTCAACAATTAGTTGAGGTTGGGGACCCAAGCCTTAGTGGTCTTGGGTCGTCCCTGAACATCACGAAATGTGATCTCGATTTCTTGATGATTTTGAAATATAGTATCTCCCCCTGAACCTTCACCTGTTTTAGGTTTCCAAGTCTGATTTTGTTTCCCAGATTGAGTTTTGTGAAAAGATTTTGAAATTTCTGGTTTTAACGGTTGTGATGAACTTGGTTCCTTTTTAACAGATTTGACTTCTGATTTTAAAGCCTTTTCAATTGCCTTGACGTTTTGACGCCGTTGTTTTGTTTCTTGTTCTTTAACAGTTCGTTTATCTTGTTTTGGTGAAACAGAACGACGTTGTTGGTGACCTTTTTCAGGAGGGGCTCTCTCAACAAACTTTTCTTTGGGAGTATTTGTACAGTTTTTGATAATATGTCCAAACTCCCCACATTTAAAACAAGTTCTCCTTTCAACAAACTTAGGAGATTCTGATTGACGAATAGATGCCGAACCTGTAGAACCAGAGGTACTTGTTCCTTCATCACACCCATTAGTGTGTTGGGAGTAGTTGTTTTGACTATTACGTTTTAAAATTTTGACTTGTTGGACAAAATCGGTATTTGATTTATTTTCAAAAGTCTCAATTTTATCAGTACCCTTTGATGCTGCAAATTTGAAATCACTGCTTTTCTTCCTGTAACGAGCTCCTTTTGTTTCAAACTTTGATTGAGAAACGTTAGGCTTTTGAGCTCGCTGTTCTTGTTGTTTACCCTTAGAAGCAATAGGTTGTTGCTTTGTCGGCAATCTTTGATTTCCAAATTGTTTTCTAACTTCAGATTTTGGAATAGGATCACATTGAGTTACAACAACTCCCGGGATCGTCTTTCCCAAAAACTTATTGGTATTATCTTCAAAAGCTTTATCAATCAAAGATGGATTGACATTTTTAATTGGAAAATCTTTGTCTGAATAAATTTTAGCATCACCGACCAAAGTATACAACACATTATTACTATTAACGGCATACGCAGATTCCTTGACTTCCTTGACAGGATCTATCACTTGTTTGACAACAGGCTGCACAGCAGGAGTAGGAGGATCACACAGAATATGATTCTCAATAGGAATTTCTACTCTTTTCATCTTATCAAGTGATTTATCCTGATCACTCACATTTGATTCATCATCAGGCGAATCATAGTCCTCAATAATTGGAGCACTTTGATTCGTAGATGTTGAAGTTCCCGTTTCTTCAGATGAGTTACCCGAGGAACTGTCCGATTTGAACCCTAATCCTGTAGTAACTTCCTCATAATCAAGAGGCACACTTGGTTCAAAACGAGGCATTTCCTCTTCATCGGGCATTCTGGTATAGTTGTGTCTCAAAGGGGGCGGACACGACTTATATCCAACGCCTTTCTTATTCCCTTTCAGTTGTTGAGAGTCTATAATGTGATCAAGCACATATCGGGAGTTAGAATAACTCTCCAATTTGAGCTTGATTGCATCATGCTCGCATTTTGCCATGGCTAACTCTTTCTTTGTTTCCTCAATGATATTAGTTTTTGTCAATTCGGAAACACTTTTCTTTAAAGTTTCAATTACTGATTTGAAATCTTTTTCATTTCGAGTTAAAGCCATGTCTGCCTCTTTGCACTTTGACAGCTCAATAACCAAACTCTGATTGTGACTATGAATCTTTTCTGATTCAAGTTTCAAATCTGCACAATTACTGCATACACTAGGAGTAGGAGGGTCGGAATTTACCTGACTTGTCGAGGCTGCGACATTTGCCATAAAGGCAGTTTGATAAGAAAAAGATCCATCTTCAGAGAAGAACTTCTCCATTTCCTTTGATGCAACAACAGCCTTCTTTACCAGAATAGATTTCTGACACTTTAACTCCTCAGCTTCCTTCAATAAGTCATCAACATCAGAATTTATCTCTTCCTTCACATCCGATTATGAATTATAACCTCCCGCATTCGAGCTTTCTTCATCCGAACTGCCACTATAACCCGAGCTATCATCACTTTCAGAAAATTCTTCTTTGTGAACATGCTTGATGTGATTGATGATCTTGGCATAACATGCAGTTCCTCCTTCTCCTTCATCATCATCTCCAAACTGTACGGACCAGTTACACCCTTCATCAGCTTGAATGACTAGTGCTCGGTTGGTGTTTGAAGGTCCAGACTGGTTTTGGTTGGTTGTGTTGTTCGCAGCTACTATCCTTCTTTCACGGTTATCTTGATTTGTGTTGGAAGTACTTGTCTGATTTCAGAAGGGATTTTGATTGCCTTGTTTGGTTGGTCGAGTGCACTCACGTTTGAAGTGACCCTTTTCACCGCAATTAAAACATGTAACTGCATCCTTGTCGAAACCGTACTTTGTATCCTTTTTGCTTTCCAAGGTAGTTCTCCCAGATCGTTTCATAAAATCCTTAGCCCTTCGAACAGCACTTGCAAACGCCCACTTAATGTCCATTAACTCCATTTCATCACGGTCTATCTGTTGATAATCTTCATTGGTCAAATTGATGTTTCCAATTTGACCTGCAACCAATCCACAGTAGGCACTGAACATTGTGTTGAGAAGTTCCATATGTTCCTTTGCAACTTCTATACTGACTTTTGAAAGATTTGAAGTATCAACTCTGACGGTGTTGGGGTTTTAAGATTGAAAGTTGTTACCATAACATGCTTGTTGTGGTTGGGCTTGTGGTGATGGCGAATGATAGGCACTTGGATCAAATTGAGGTTGAGATGTGGAAGTTTGAGGTTGAGGTTGGGGTTTAGGGAGCCAGGCACTCGGATCTAATTTAGGTTCTGGTGTAGGAACCTGTGGTTTACCAAAATAGACATTTGGATCGAATTGAGGTTTTGAAAGGGCATGGGCTTGTGCAATAAGATGTGGTGGCGGGTGATAGGCACTTGGATCGAAAACTTGAGGAGCTGACTGGGGAAAGGGAAAGGAGCTTGTATTGGACACAAACGCCGTTTGTAGTTTTGGTTGCTGACTGGAACTAGCTGCATAATTAATCCCTCCAAAATACATTTCCGGATTTTGAGGAACTGTAATGCGTTTAGCTTTCCGGATTTCTTCATCATCCTTGTTTTCCAATTTCTGAACGAATTCATAGATAGTGGCAGTGTCTAAAACACCTGTATGCTTTAACAATTCAATGAACGGACTCCACTTTGGGGGTAGTGCATCAGCCAGCCTTGCAACCGTTTCCTGTTGAGTTGCAGTAACATTATAATAATACATTTCACTAATTAAATGATAAAAACGAGTTGTCATATCATTTAATGTTTCGTTTTCCATGAATTGAAATGCTTCAAATTCCTTTTTCAATAAATCATGGCGTGTCTTTCTTGTAGCTGCATTTCCTTCTCCTCTTGCTACGAAGGCGTCCCATAAGGCTTTCGTGCTTGTACAATAACCAAATTGATGACAAATGTCTTTGTGGAGTGCTTGTGTAAGGATAGCAAACGCCTTCTTTTCCAGATCATATGCCTTTTTGTCATTTTCTAACATATTTGCATAGGTCGCTGCATTTGATCCTGCTTCTTCAAGAGCTGTGTTAAATGGCGTAGTGAAACACGTCCAAAGCTCGGTATTTTGCCCTAGAACATAAGTGTGAAATCGACCTTTCCAAGATGGATAGTCGTTCATATGATTTAGCTTTGGCGGACGATTGTTGCTACCCGTTTCACTTTCACTTAGTAACAAATTCTGAATGCTTTGATTTTGATTCGTTACGCATGCCCATTGACTTGCCGTAATTGATTGTTGTGGCATCATCATTTTCATCCAAGCCGCCGCGGAGGTTGGATCCTGACCCGAGCCTGAACCAGTGCTCCAATCCCATGGATTAGAACTCATGATTGATGTATAAATGAGAATACCTAGTCACACACTTGAAAGGAGACTGTTAACATACTTTTGCAAACCTTCTGTTGAAATTTTGACAAGTGACCCCACGAAAAACTAGGTTTTTGGCGAAAAACCAAGTTAGACAAAAAATGGTTTTTCGTCAAAAACAATGGCTACAAAAAACAGGCTTTTCGTCAATAACTCTTTTACGAAAAACATGGTTTTTCGTCGAAGTGCCTTTGACGCAATACTATGTTATTCGTCGCTTGGGTTTTTCATCAAGAGATGGTCACAGACACAGACAGAGAGTTGGTGAGATTTTTCAAAAAGAAAATCTTATCTTTTTGTACTGACAGACACACGTTCAACCTAACAATACACCCATCTTACCAACCCAACATGGTCTTCCAATATTTTAATCAAATATCAAATTTTCTTTTAATTTTAAAATTCAAGAACACTTTGAAGAACACTTGAAGATATGAAGATTCCGACCAAGTTTTTCACCGGAGAAATTTTCCGTAACACAAATTTGCTCAAACTTTCAATGAAAACCCAGTTTTTTCACAAGAACAAGTAATACAACAAAGGTTTTTGATAAAACTTTAGCAAATATCAAGATTTAAACAGATTTTTAGAAACTTTTTTCAGAAAATTATGAATTTCAAAGATAACAGTTTCAGAAAATCACAAACAACACTTGATGAAAACACAACTATGTTTGGTTTTAAACAAGGATAAGAGCCAATGATTTGATACCACTTGTAGGCCCGTTTTTGGAGAATCGATCACGAAACCAAATCCCTGTTTATAACAAACACGGTCACTAGTGCGGAATCCCCGTGACGATGCAAACCAAACACAGAAATAGCAAGAACACGATGTAACCAAAGATTCACAGTCTATTGATTAAACGGATGAGAACAAACATTAAACACATACACACAATGCTTGAGGTAAACCTCACAGTAGGATATGCTCTCATAACCTCACACAGAAGTCCAAGTGTTGTTTATATAGGCAGCCCAGCCCAATGTCGACGAAAGACATAAAGGGCCCGACGAAAAACCATGGTCGACGAATAACCAGGGTTATTCGTCACTGTTCATGACGAAACATAGAGTGACCAATAAAGAGGTTTTTCGTCACACATGTGTTCGACGAAAGATGGGTCTTTCGTCGAGGGCTGCAAGACATATAAGCTGCAAATTATCAAACAGTTTGCAGCAGACTTGAATAAACACACACAAGACATAATCTACCAACTACACGCAACATGCATTAGTTTCATATTACATACCAAAGAGACAAACTGTCGGACCAAAACAAGATAGGAGGATATCCGACTTGGTCGACTGACGGAACATACAAACTCGATAAATAAAAGACCGTAAAATACAACGCTACTAAAGAACAAGTTACAGACACCAAAATATGTACCAACACCGTCGGATGCCCAGACGGTGGTGTTAAGAAAGTGCTAATGTCGTTATTTGATTGTGCTAATGTCGTTGATAATGGAAGTTACTTTTTTTATTGAAACGAGAATGCTGATAATGTGGATGGTCTTATGTTATGCTAATGTCGTTTTTTATTGTGCTAAGGTCGTTGATAATAGAAGTTCCTTTTTTATTGAAACGAGAGTGCTAATAATGGAAGTTCCTTTTTTTGATTGTACTAATGTTGTTTAGTTGGGTGTGCGTATGTTTTTTTTTGTTTGATCTGGATATGTTACAATATTCAAATTGTGGTTTGAATTAATCTCTATGGTTTTAGGGATATTTTGATAATTAATTTTAATTAGTTATAAATAAATATAGTCAAAATGTCTAAATTACCCTTAAACTAATAAATTAATTTTTAAATGAAGAACACTTGTCATTTATGTATTGGTTCTTATAGTTCTTACAAACATAAGAGTTTGTATTTGATCCCATACCAATAGTTTACATCGAGATTTGCTTTGTTTTACAAACATTTTTGGCCACAAAAACTATATAAATTTATACGACTTTGATTTACAAGTATTCTAATTTTATCGGACTCCATTTAAAGTTACTTTAATATTCCACTTTTGTTGAACTTTATTTGCTCTATCTACTGGATTGGACATTTAAAGATGGATGATTAAGCTTTGATTGAGCATATCATGATTTGGACATTTTAAGATGGACGATTAAGCTTGATTGAGCATATCATGATTCATCCATTATTAAGGAAAATAAAAAAATTAGTTAAATGAATAGTCGATTCATGATCAAACCGTGATATCAACCATGGTACTTTTCTTTTAATCTTATTTCCCAACTTCTTACTATAATTAAATGGTTTACACATGACACAACTATAATAACAAACGTAATATTTGTTCAATAATCTTTTTTTTTGTGTAAATTGTTCTTGGCGGCCGATCTGTGGTCGATATGTAGCGTCGATTGTAAACCTTGCGTGAATCTTATTAACGTCTTCTTATTTTCATATGGCTTTAACCTTGCAAGACCGGGATAACGAACTACGATCATATGATACATTGTAACACTTCCATCACATATTATTTTTATCATAATTTGAATCTATTCAATTATAATGTGACTCATATATGCACTAATATTCTTATTTTCTATGACGACAATGACTAGCAACGTATAACACACATGTTAGACTGTGGGTATGGGGCTTGGGTTGGGGTGTGAGTTGGCTGAAAACGCCCAAGCCACCACCCCGGGTGGGCTTGGGTTGGGGCGTTGCCCAAGGGGCGGGAGTTTGAAGCCGGGCGTGGGGCGGGCTAGCCATCCTATGTGGCGGGCTCCTATTCGCTTTGTTGGCCATGTCATAGCGGGGCGGGGTAATTTAAAATTTAAATTGTAACCGTTTGGCCAAGCCAAACGGTCACCCCAACATGTCAACATCCACTATAAAATGTAACCCCAACCCCACCGGCTACCCCAAACCAAACCATCGCTGTCCACCGCTACCCCAACCAAAACCCACTTGATCGAACCCGCTACCCCACCGGCTACCCCAAACCAAACCATCGATGGCCTCTTGGACCCACGAAAAAGAGCTAGCTCTCGTCACAAGTGTCGTTGACGCAATGAAGGGGCGACAACCCGGTCAAACCAGATATTGGCCGGAAGCCTTTGCAAGCTACCGACATATGTCGGACACGACCGGCACAACTTAAACGCGTGCCAACATAAATGGCGCGAGCTACAGCCGAAGCTTGATCGTTTCAAGGCCTACTACGAAGCCGTACCGAGCGGTGAGTTAAGCCACGAGGACCGGGTGGCGGTGGCAAACATTGAGTTTCGGGGCAAGGAGCGAAGGCCGTTCGACAAGCTCGCGCTTTTTGAAATTTACTTAACGCTCTAGGTTTTTTTTAATCGTTTTTAGGTTGTTTTGTAATTTTTAGGTTTTTTTTTTATTTTGTAATCGTTTTTAGGTTTTTTTTTTTTTTTTTGTAATTAATAAAATTTTAGGCCTTTTTTTTTTAATGTTGAGTGTATTTTTTTAATTTTTTGTAATTTTTTTTAATAAACTGCCAAGCCATGCCCCAATCCAAGCCCCGCCATACCACACGGACACGTCACTCACCGGTGGGGTGAGGGGGAGGGGGTCGAACTCCACGTGTCAACTCATGCCCCCAAGCCCCACCATACCCCACGGTCTTAAAGTTATTTACTATGTGAACATGTAGCACAATCTATAGTTCCCTCTTTTGTCGAAACAAAAAGGGTGGTCTTTGATAACCCATCCTTAATTGATGCTCTTTGGGTATTTTCGTTGTATGCTTAAAAAATTATAACTATTATTCTCTAACCATTGCGGGAATTAATACTGATAATACACTAACAATGGGGTCTAGGATGAGAGTGATTATAAGTAATATATTGTGAATTATCGGTCACTACATGAAAAAACACATTTTTGACACACATTATGCGTCATAAAAGTGTAATTATGACACACAAAAGTGTGTCGTTGATAGACAAGTCATAACATTAACATGACATGCATTTGTGTGTCATGTTTTTATGACACACATCAATGACACGCATTGATGACATACTTTAATGACACGCATTTTATTACACTCTTTAAGACTGTCTCCAATGCAACGGCCTGCATTTACCACATGCATCCTAGTCATCACTGTCACATCAGCCTTTTACCAATCTTTTTCACATGTACTCTCTCTCTTCTATTTAACTTCAACCCATCCTTTCCACATGCATTCTCTCTCTCCTCTATTTGGACCCACTTTCTCCACTTTCTCTCTCTGCACTTAAGTGCACTTCACTACATGCAAGACCCATTAAGTGCACCCCACCCCAATGATTCCCTTACAAATGCACATGCCACATGTGTAAATGCAACCCCCAACAAGAAGCGTTGGGGGCAGTCTAATGACGCATGTTCATGACACGCATTTATGACACGTATATATGACATTCGTTTACGCGTGTCATGCTTTTAATTGTTTAAAAAATGTTTTTTTTATAAAATTACTAATTTACCCTGGATACATATATAATATCAAAAACAATAAATCTATTCCATAAAGCAAATACACATATTATACCAAAACAACCCATTACATAATCATTTGTCAAGTATATTATAAATACGTTAACGTTAACAAAAAAAAAAATTTGTTTGTCAATACATTCGTCAACACCTAAAATATGGTTTCACTTAAAAATAGAGGTAGCCGCATAAGTCGACCAATCTTCGCAAATGCCGTCTATATCCGCAACCGAGTATTCCTCTACTCTTCCCCCAACCAATACCAAATGTGACACCTTGTGACAAAACGTTTTTTATTTTCTTTAAAGCAATTTGCCAGACAGTAGGGCCCATATTAGCAACAAACCAAGCCAGACTTCTTGAATAATTATGTACAACATGAACAACCTACCTGCATTAATAGAGGGAAAAATCAAATCTTGTGGAGCCATGTTAGAAGAGTTGTGTAACAAGTCTTTTTACATTTTTAGTATGATCAAAACTTGGAGGGACAAACTGGGTTGTCCCGAAAATCAGTTATTGTGTATTTTAAAAAACATTTGTATAAATAGTTAACTTAGTTGATTATGATTAGAAAAAAAACAATATCTTTACAGAATATCATTTCTCTTGAGAGATGCAGGTTCAACACCCACTTGGTGTAGAGTGAGCCACTAGTGGACAATGATAGAAGATCCAGGGAAACCTAGGTTCGATACTTGAGCCAAACGAGTTTCACCGGTAATTTCACCGGCGTGCCTAAGAGCGGAAGGGTTACCGGGTTTTCCCCGAAATTGGCGGCTGCGACGGTGGTGAATAATAATAATAATAATAATAATAATAATAATAATAATAATAAGGGTCAGGATTTAGAGAAAACGGTGAAAAGTGTGAGAACGATGAGAACGCTTATGGGTCGTCCGATCAAAACAATCCATGGACTAGATTGCGCGCTGGCGTTTTCGTAAATAACATCAATTTTATTATGTGGGACGAACTTCATTAAGGGTAAAAGGGTCTTTTAACGCTCATATTCAAAACGCCATCAAATGATAAAACACCATTAAAAAAAATAAAACTCCACCAAAACAAAACGCCAAAAATTAGTGATAAAACGCGTTGCATATTACAGCAAGATGAAACTACACAGTAACTGAATTTCAGTTATTAACATTTATTAGAATAAATTCCCTACTAAATTACGCGCCAAAAACATCATTATATAAACGAGGTAAAACATAGCTTCCATAATCACTTCAATCTATCCAATTCTGCAAAAAAACATCTTTAACCAAAAACGCCAACTTAACCAAAACGCCAAAAATGGCAACAATCGTTTCTTGGAGATACACTCTGGGAATCAGGCGATACGTCCTCCGTTTTGACAACAGAAGGAGGGTGTATGTTAAGACGGTCAAGGCAATTCTGAAGACGGAAGAAGAGATACAGAGGGCAATCTTATCCCTTGGCATCGCTCTAGACAACGAATGCCATGATGTCACACCCTGACTTTTGCGGAAGCGTATGATGTGTGATTGGTTTAATATCATTGCATTCAATCATAATAAACAACTATATGATCAAAACGATGTTCATCCATTCATAAAATTTAAAGTGTTACAAACACCGGTTATTTAAGTTTTAAAACACAACCTTCGACTAAGTCACAAACCAACAAAAGTGGATGGCATCTAACTTTAAATCTACTTCTAGAAACAACACCCGTGCCCAAGATCCAACTGTTACCTGAAATACATGTAATTTTGGAAAACATCAACAAAAGCAGAGCGAGTTCATGCGTTTGGTTTGAGAACTGAAAAACTTGTAAGCCTTTAAGAGACTCCTTTGAAAACAAGTATGAAAAGCATTTATGAACATATCAAATTAATGTTTGACAAGGACTTTAAAGCATGTGAGGACATAGGGAGCACTCAAAATGAGTAGGCTTATACCCTCGTTGATTCCCTCGACTATGTCGAATTCTCCCTTCGACTACGTCAATTCACCTTGACTCTGTCAATTTACCTTGACCATGTCAATTCACCTTGACCATTGTCGATTCACTTCGACTGGGACACCGAAGCACTCAAGTGGTCACATAAGTACCATGAGTGGGGTTCGGCCGTACCCGTTAGATCTAACATTCGTCCCTAATTAAGAATTAATGACATTTCAAATTCAATCTATGCTCACATGATCTAATTAACTCATTTCATACCGTTTAAACATTCGTAACATGTATTCCACCCCCGAGAGTTATAAAACAAAAAACAGTTAAGAGAAAAGGGGGACATGAACTCACAAGTTTGCGTTCTTCAATCCGACGTAACTCAAACTGCTACTAATGTGCACGACTACCTACAACGTACTACGGTCTATTAGACGAGCGGGTCGTGCCTTGACTTAGTATTAATTAGTGTCTTTGAGTTACGTTTCTTTGTGTCTTCAACATTATTCCAAGTTACATAATTATTTGTTAAAATAATAAATATTTTAACTTAAATTATATTCATTAAATTTTGGAATAATTGTTATAGCAATATATTTTAACTTAATACTTTTCAAGTATTTATACTTGTAATTTTCTTCCCAAGGATGGGGGTATATTATACTTGTATATTTTTGCCATGTATTTGGGGTCGTATTCCAGTGTGTATTTATACGTACGAGAATACGTATCTTTATTATATTTATTAAGTATTCTTATACTTAATTTCGTATTAATTATTCCGGAATATTATCTTTAATAAAAGTTCACCAATATATATTTCCAAAATATATATATTTAAATAAATATTACTTAGAAAAATTATTTATAATTTTCCTTTGGCAAAATATTTGTATTTTCATATAAGTTCCAAATGTAATATATTTTCAAGTCCAACATAGAAAATATATATAAACTTATCTTTCTCCAAAAAAGATATATTTCATATTTAACTGAGAAAAATATATCTTTCACCCAAAAATATTGTATTTCATGTTTGTTGAGAAAATATATATTTCTTTCAAAAATAATATATCTTCTAAAAATTTCTAGAAAAATATATATTTATACTTGCCAAAATAATATATTTTTCTGTTGTAAAAAATATGATATATTCTTGTAGTAATTGTAAAAATCATATTTTTATTCACTTGATGTCCAAAATATTATTTACCAAATATACATATGAATATTATTTCCGGAGTATTTTGTAAGTTATATTCTCTAGTTCGGTTTCACCAATATTTTGTGTATAACTTGTATATTCATATTCTTGGAATTTTGGTAATATTTTGGACTGTAATTTTTCGGTATTTTGATGAGTTATATTATTTCATGTCCTAAAATAATATAACTAATACACATAATATACAAATAATCACACACATAGTGACATCTAAATATATATTTTCCTAAATACATATTTAGTCATTTTTATTTATAAAAACTAACCTCCAATATTGATAAGTTTTGAACAAAAAAAATCTATGGCAAACTTTATGTGAAAATCCATGGTTAAAATCTACTTACAAACACTTGTTTAAAAATATTTTTCTAAGTGTTTAAATTCTACAAAATTTTTGCCATAGTTTCCCCTTAAAAATGGAGGTTTCCATGCTTTTCAAAGCATATCATTTTCTTTTAAAATCATCATCAATCATCCACAACATAAACAAGACTTACCATATGCTTTAAATACACAATTTACACTTTGACATGAACTTGAAATTTTGTAAAAAGTTGTAGTAACTTAGTATGCTATTTAGTAGGTTAAGTTACCCTTAAAAACATAGTTTATAGTTTATGAAACTCATTCTTGAAGATTTTAGTTCTTCACAACTTGTATGAAGATTTTCTAAAAATATTTCTTCTTGTATTTTTCTTGTTAACAATATGTTTCTAGCTTTGATTTAACACTTAAAACATGTTTACTTCCTTTAAACACCATGACCATGTTAAATCTTGTAGTAAACTTTAGTTTCTTGAAAATACTATTCTTGAAATCTTTTATTTTCAAGACTTATAGCTTGTAGAAATAATCATCATGTACTAATACAAGTTTATTTTCAAGTTCATGATTTACATAAAGGATGATCATTACAAATTTCTCAAGATCTATCCTTACACTTGCTAGATCATGTGTTTAATCATCATCTAGCAAGGTTCTTATGATGATCAACATCATAAACACAAGATATCAACGTTCAAGTATACTACATACACTTAAAACAACTTGATCTTCATGTTTTAGAGCTTTATGTTCATGTTTATGCTTATGTTTTTTCTTGATCTTTATATTTAACAACTTATATCATCTTTTAACCAACATAATATGAAGTAAAATGAGATCACAAGAGTCTTACTACTAGCACAAGGCTAGGGATGATCAAGAGAAGAAATAGAGTGGATAAAAGCAAATGGTGAAGGTCCTTCAATCTCCAAGGCCCTCAAGCTTCCTAACTTAGCTCCTTACACCTCTAGATCACCATGGATTTGTTGGAGGTTGATTGAAAATGAAGGTTGTATGGGAGGGGTTTGGGCCGTAGCTTTTGAGAGAGAGGGAGATGTGTTGTAGGTTGAAGATGATGAATGAAAGAAAAGGATAGTCCTTAGGTTTTTATAAAAATCTTTCTCCAACATATAAAGCATATGGAATTTATGTTTGGTATATTCTTTACAAAACCTTATAAAATATGAAAGAAAATCCATGTGTGGGGCCCTTGTCTAACCGGCCTTGGATGGGGGGGGGGTAAAGTGTAACATTTCAAGTATTAGTTACTTCATTCTAGTTAGATTCCAAGTATTAAATTTAGGGATTTAGGTGTTTAGTGTTGTGTTGTGTTTATATATGGTAATATGATATTCGGTGACCATAACTAGCTTCGTAACATAAAAACAGTGCTTCTAGTAAAAATTTGATGTTTCGGGTAGAGTCCGGTTGTTCGGTTCGTTACTGTTCGTTAAAGTGCTAAATTGCGCAGTTTAGTGTGCTTTATGTTACCTTTTATGACAGTTTCGATTCCCGACACTTACGAAAGCATTCAGGACCATTAAATCATAATTATGCATTATATTTAATTATTAAAAGCTGAATTTTTGCTGAATTTATTTATTTTCTACAGAATTTTGCAGTTTTAGTGTGTTTCTGGCACTTTCCGGTACCTATGTTATCTCTAGGAAGGCTGTTTTGCGATCCCTACTTTCCTACACACTATACTAGTGTAACACTTGGTCTTGGGGCTTATATTGTGTCTTAACCCCATGTCTGTCTAAGTACTGAACTCCCGTCAGTACCCCTAGTTTATCTGACAACTGTGCTAACTCTGCTCTGTGCATTCATAGATCTATATTGGGTTGCATGCAGTAATGATAAAAGTCTTGCAACATGAAATGCCATTGTATGTATATAACAGAAATCAGAAGTTTATTCGTCTTGTAAACTAGATCATGCACAATCATTAAAGCACAGATTACCATTTAATTATTGTACGGAATGCATGGAAAAGTGCCAGTTGTCACACATGAAACACATTTGCTAATGAAAGTATTAACCGGGAAATTTGGACCAATCAAAGCAGATTTGAAGTCTGACCCTGTCATGACATCATGGTGTTTTGATGATGAAATAGACATGGTGACCGTTACTTACGACAACGGAGAGCAGGAAGTCTACTGGCTAGAAAACATCATGACAAAGCAGCGTTAATAGGTTCTCCGGGTCTTGCGGGCTCCCAGTCTGCAACCTTAATAGGTTCTTTAATAAATTTGGAGTTTGTCGTTGACGTGAATCCTGTTTGCGGGAATACTAACTGTTCCCAGAGTCAGGCTCTTCTAAAGACCAGACAGGTGGAATGTGTCGTGATCACTACTGATCTTCTCTGGAAGTTTCAGTTTGTGAGCAATGGTCCCTGATCCTTTCCAGGATCTCGAAAGGTCTAATATACCGTGGGTTCAACCTCCCACGCTTTCCAAAATCATACCACGCCTTCCCAAGGCGAGTCCCTCATTAAAACCATACTTCCTATCTCAAATTCCAACGGTTTCCGCCGCTCGTCGGCGTAGCCTTTCTGTATACCGCGTGCTGTCTTGACATGATCACATATCTGAACGATCTTGCCCCTAATTTTACTGAACCAACTCGGGTCAGTAAATCGTTTGTCTCCGGTCTTCGCCCAACACGAAGGGGGACCGATACTTATGTTCCCATAAAGCTTCACACGAAGCGGCCCAAACAGCTGTGTGATAAATATTATTGTAGGAAAACTCCACTAAGGGCTAGTGAGTAATCCATCTTTTCATCAAAGTTTACCACACAAGCACATAGCGAGTCTTCCAGAGGCTGTATCGCTCGATTGCTTTGGCCGTCCGCCTGAGGGAGAAATGTAGTACTAAGGTCCAATCGTGACCTAAACACCTTTTGAAACGTCTGCCATATCCTTGGCACAAAAGGACCATCTCGGTCGGACAAGGTAGGATCAGGCACTCCATGACGTGCCACAATCTTTCTAGGCTAAATCTCTGCTAATTCCCTTGCGCTGTCTTCCTCACTGTTTGGCAAGAAATGTGTAGTCTTGGTGTGTCGGTCAATACTCACCCAAACCATATCGTGACCTCTTTGGGTTTTTGGTAGCTTGTAATGAAATCCATTGAGATTCGTTCCCACTTCCACATGGAATCTCAGGCTGCTGCAGTAGTTCTGATGGTTCCTGGTATTTTGTCTTAACTTCGGCACAAGAAAGACAGTTACCCACATGTAGCTATATCGGCTTCCATCTTGGGCCACTCATATTAATCCTTCAAGTCTTGGTACATCTTGTCGGATCCTAGGATGGATCGAGTACCTTGACCTATGAGCCTTGTCCCAAAACAAGCGTACATACATGCCGCGAAACGATACCCCAAAGTCGTTCCATGAAGTACAAAGTTCCGTCTTCCTTAGGCAATAATGTACTTACATTCCATATAACGCTTCAGCTTGAAGGTTCTCTGGGTTGAGCATCTTACGCTCAGCTTCACGAATCCGAGCGATAAGTTTTGTCTGTATGATCATTTCTAAGGCTCTCGCCCTTAGAGGCTTTGCACGATCCTTGCGGCTCAAGGCATCTGCTACAACGCTTGCCTTATCCATGTGACACTTAATCTCTCAGTCGTAATCATTAAGTAGCTCATTCTATCTTGTTATCTCATGTTTAAGTCCTTCTGATTAACGGTGTGCTGCAAACCCTTGTGATCAGTAAAGATCGTGCAGCGTTTTCATACAGGTAATGACGTCAAATCTGTGACGCGCAATTACTATACCTAGTTCAAGGTCTCTTCTCATGATCCCTTAATCAACGTGACGCGTATGCGATGACTTGGTCTCGTTGCATCAACGCGCAATCGAGACCTTGTCGAGAAGCGTCACAAAAACCGCAACTCTAACTCCTTAGCTCTTGATTGCAGGGTTGACATAAATCTCATTCTTATCCATCACGTATCCTAAAAATCTTACCTCGCGAATCCCAGGTTCGCACTTAGACATCCTAACACACAACTGTTCTTTCTCTAAGAGTCCAGAGATAAAATACGGATGTTGCTTACGACCTTCCTTGGTCTTTGAGCTTATGAGAATGCATTCAATAAATATAATCACGATCTTATCCAGGTATGGCTTACACGCCCGATTCATTAGGTCCATGAAAACTGCCGGTGCATGTGTTAAGCTAAACAACACGACAAGGAACTTGTAACGCCCGAAGCGAGTCCTAAAGGTCGTTTTAGGGATATTTTCTTCCTGCATTTGCCGTTGAGGACATCCTGACCTCGAGTCGATCTTCCAGTAGTAACTAGAACCTTTCAATTGGTTCAATCATATCGCCAATCCTTGGCAAAGGATATCGGTCCTTGATATCCAATTCTCTGAAGTTGATACCAATTGGAAACTGCCATCTTTTTTCTCGTGTCCTTAACTAAGGATGTCATGTCCTCCATTCCATCTTGGAATAGTAGCAGGGACCTTGTAGTTGATCGAGAAGTCATCAATTTTCGGTAAGGGGTACCGATTCTTGATGGTTAGTCGTGTATCTCCATGTAACCTATGCGTAACACTTTTTCTACATTAGTTCTTCTGAGTTCCTCTCAAATTAGACTGTGCACGCGTGTAAAAACTGTCGTCCTACTTCCTAATGAATATCACCGGGGGCTTCCCACGGTGAGAGGTTCGGCCTGGTAGATTTCCTCTGTCTAGCAGCTCTTGCAGTTGCATCAGAGGCTCATGTGTCTCGGACAGAGCTAGTCGGTAAGGCGTCATATGTCTCCGGTGTCGCTCCTGGTGCTAGGTTTATCCTAAACTCCTCTTGTTGCTGTGGAGGTATTCCTGGCAAGTCTTCAGCAAAGGCTTCTGGAAATTCCTCCACCATGGGGTTGTCTTCTAGCTCCAGCTCCTGGGTCTCCTTATCGGAAACATGAGCAGGGGAAGCTATGCAGTCTATTCGGAGGGGCTCCTGTGTCTCTACGACCAATGTGGGATGTCACAGATCCACTGCCTTATGGGGCCTAGTACCCTTGCACCTATTGCAAGAATGTTGTGTACTATAAGTGTTTCATCATTCGCAAGAGGGATGCGACTGATTTTCCTTATAACGAACAACTTCAGCTCTATACTTGGATATCCAATCCATGCTGACTACCATATCATGACTTCCCAAGTCAATGGTAATAGAAGGTTCCGGCCTTCTGAGTTCCCAAGATATAATCCTTAATCGCCTTGTCTGCTTAAACTAACCTTCCATTTGCCAATTCTAAAGAATATGGGACGTCTATCCTACTTGAAACTAGGCCAAACAGTTTCTTAAGTTCTAAGGATACAAGGTTAAAGTTGGTGACAGTATTAATAAAAAATGGATGCATAGAATCGGTTAATAGGGAACGTACCCGTAACCACATCTGGATCCTGGTGTGCTTCACGAGCTTCGATCGTGAAGACCCTTCCTCGCTTGGTTCTTCCTAGGGCAATCTTTCCTAAAGTGCCCTACTTCACCACACCGGTAGCAACCTGGTACTCTATCATTATCTCTTCCGTCTGGATCCTTCGCCCAAAAGGCATCCTTGCTGTGCCCTTCCTTTCCACACCTTCCACACTTAGGCCTCAGACATCGACCTTCGTGGTAAAAATTGCATACCTCGCATCTCGGCTTATTCCCCAAGTAAACCTTACCACCGGCCTTATTAGTGGCTCCATAAGCCTTCCTGCCACGGGGCGGGTTCACTTCCCTTCTTTTGTTTGCTTTAGAGCTTCCATAGTTGACTTGGGTGCCTATCTTTAGGTTTGAAGACTTCCTTTTCTTATTGCCCGAAGACTCCACATGAGTCTCTTTCTTGTTTGTCTCATATTCCGAAAACTTTCCCGTACGTAGAGCTTCTTCAGTGAGTGTGACACTTAAATCGATAGCCTCTGTGATGGTTGGAGGCTTTGAGGCAGTAACCATGCTCATGATTTGCGGTGCAAGTTCATAAATGAATCGCTCAATCCTCTTGAATTCCGGCTTGACTAGGTAGGGAACGACCCTAGACAAATCATGAAAGCGTTGGACGTACTCAGTGATCTTCGGCCCGTCCATTTTCAAATTCCAAAACTCAGTCTCAAGCTTCTGGATTTCAGCCCTAGAACAATATTTATTCTCCATCATTTCCTTGAGCTCGTCCCAGCTCAGTGCATAAGCAGCATCTTCACCAAGGGTCTGAACCTGAAGGTTCCACCAGGAGAGTGCGCTATCCAAAAACAACCCTGAGATAAAGGTAACACTCCGCTGGGGCAAACAATTACTCATTCTTAGAACGGAGTCAGTCTTTTCTGCCCAACGAACAAATGCAACGACGCCTCCTGTGCCATCAAAGTTCAATGGCTTGCAGTCCAGGAACTGTTTATAAGTGCAGCCAGTTGGAGGGTTACTTCCAGAAGTGCCACCGCTGCGTTCAGAGCGGAGGGCTTCATGTTGTGCTATAGCTTGGGAAATGCGCTCATTGAGTTCGGCCTCAGTTCTTGGTAACGTACTGGTGTTTATGTCACGTCTGGGCAGCATTCCTTCTGGCGAAAAGGCATGGGAGGTTAGACAACATTCCATAATTGTCTATGAGGTAGATATATCTCACTACAAGCAACCATGCATATATAATCAACAATGTATAAGTAAGGAAACAACCACTGAGCTTTCATATAGGCTTGACAACTTGACTTATTGTTTGTAATGGGGAAAACAAAATGAACTCGAGGTTACATCACCTCGGTCATACAAGTTTCATAATATGAAAGTAGTAGTTATTTTCCTTCTACATTAGTTTTTCTTGGGTCTTTAGCTCTACAATGACGGGTATACTTCCCATGAGACGGGGGTTGTACACATAAGGGTGATAGAGAGTGTAACGTCACTGAATCCTTCCCGCGTGTTGGCCATCTTCACGTGCTTAGAAACCGATTCCCAAATGGCTCGTAGATGGGTAGAAGTGCCAGACACAAAGTAGGCAAAGACAGGTTTCCTACTTTGTAGGGTGCTAAGGCAACTGTCTAGGTATTATTCTACCAAATGAAGGTATGAACACCTAGAGATTATTTTTAGAGGGATGGTGATCATCAGCCTGACCCGCAGAGTCCACCAGGATTTCCATGCACTACAAGTCGTTATTACGTTGGCCCCCGTAATAATAAATTGTCTTGCACGGTCACCCCAACTTTCTCTCGTCCAAGCAGATGATCAATCAAAGAGGGGGCACTACTGTCCGTATTCCTCTGACATGGAAAGGACCATTGCGGTGGTCCATGCGCTAACATTTGTCATTGTTACGCGCGAATAAATACGATGATTAAACGTACTAGGAATAAGGAGAATTCCTAGTGGTTGGAGGGGCACCTCTAAGATGATTACTTCATCTTCCTAGTCCAGACAAGAGCGTCTTCAATCTTGATTCAAAAACCACAGGGACCTCGTTCTGCTGATGAGGATGTTGTCCAAGGTTGCCTCCTCCGCCTCGCCGTCACTACTGTAGTCAGGCACCTTCGCATCCGAGAGGGAAGAACGGCCATCTCCTACGGAAACAAGCTCAGAATCTCGTCTGGTAATCACTCCAGCTATGAGCTTTGCAGTAAACGCGAGGTCGATAGCTTCATCGTGCGAGTCAAGAACAATAATAGAATTCAAAGTCGAAGGTATCTCATTCACGTCAATAATTATTCCGTACACTTATACGTATATATATATATATATATATCAATAAATAAATATGTTACTTAGCATAAACAGGCAAATAGATGCATCATATCACATATAACTCTCGTTTGTCCTTTCGGGGGGGGGGGGTCATTTTGTCTTTGGCAAGTCTATCTCACATAGACTATGCCTTAACTGGCACCTTAATTTGGGGTATTCTCCTCCCTACTAATGTCCTTGCCTTGTCTTTTCCTTGAAAAATGTTTGACTCATGAATCTTGACGCTTACGTGAATGCAATGAAAAACCTTTTGTAAAATGTTTTCGTGGAAGAGTCCTAGTGATTGTAGTCTAGACTCGAGAAGGAATCCTAGTTCACTACAATCGAAGCTCTGATACCAAACTGTCACACCCTGACTTTTGCGGAAGCGTATGATGTGTGACTGGTTTAATATCATTGCATTCAATCATAATAAACAACTATATGATCAAAACGATGTTCATCCATTCATAAAATTTAAAGTATTACAAACACCGGTTATTTAAGTTTTAAAACACAACCTTCGACTAAGTCACAAACCAACAAAAGTGGATGACATCTAACTTGAAATCTACTTCTAGAAACAACACTAGCGCCCAAGATCCAACCTGTTACCTGAAATAGATGTAATTTTGGAAAACATCAACAAAAGTTGAGCGAGTTCATGCGTTTGGTTTGAGAACTAAAAAACTTGTAAGCCTTTAAGAGACTCCTTTGAAAACAAGTATGAAAAGCATTTATGAACATATCAAATTAATGTTTTACAAGGACGTTAAAGCATGTGAGGACATAGGGAGCACTCAAAATGAGTAGGCTTATACCCTCGTCGATTCCCTCGACGATGTCGAATTCTCCCTACGACTACGTCAATTCACCTTGACTCCGTCAATTTACCTTGACCATATCAATTCACCTTGACCATTGTCGATTCACCTCGACTGGGACACCGAAGCATTCAAGTGGTCACATAAGTACCATGAGTGGGGTTCGGTCGTACCCGTTAGATCTAACCTTCGTCCCTAATTAAGAATTAATGGCATTTCAAATTCAATCTATGCTCACATGATCTAATTAAGTCATTTCATACCGTTTAAACATACGTAACATGTATTCCACCCCCGAGAGTTATAAAACCAAAAACAGTTAAGAGAAAAAGGGGACATGAACTCACAAGTTTGCGTTCTTCAATCCGACGTAACTCAAGCTGCTACTAATGTGCACGACTACCTACAACGTGACTTAGTATTAATTAGTGTCTTTGAGTTACGTTTCTTTGTGTCTTCAACATTATTCCAAGTTACATAATTATTTGTTAAAATAATAAATATTTTAACTTAAATTATATTCATTAAATTTTGGAATAATTGTTATAGCAATATATTTTAACTTAATACTTTTCAAGTATTTATACTTGTAATTTCCTTCCCAAGGATGGGGGTATCTTATACTTGTATATTTTTGCCATGTATTTGAGGTCGTATTCCGCTGTGTATTTATACGTATGAGAATACATATCTTTATTATATTTATTAAGTATTCTTATACTTAATTTCGTATTAATTATTCCGGAATATTATCTTTAATAAAAGTTCACCAATATATATTTCAATAAATATCACTTAGAAAAATTATTTATAATTTTCCTTTGGCAAAATATTTGTATTTTCATATAAGTTCCAAAAGTAATATATTTCCAAGTCCAACTTAGAAAATATATATAAACTTATCTTTCTCCAAAAACGATATATTTCATATTTAACTGAGAAAATATATCTTTCACCCAAAAATATTGTATTTCATGTTTGTTGAGAAAATATAAATTTCTTTCAAAAATAATATATCTTCTAAAAATTTCCAGAAAAAATATATATTTATACTTGCCAAAATAATATATTTTTCTCTTGTCAAAAATATGATATATTCTTATAGTAATTGTAAAAATCATATTTTTATTCACTTGATGTCCAAAATATTATTTACGGAGTATTTTGTAAGTTATATTCTCTAGTTCGGTTTCACCAATATTTTGTGTATAACTTGTATATTCATATTCTTGGAATTTTTGTAATATTTTGGACTGTAATTTTTCGGTATTTTGATGAGTTATATTATTTCATGTCCTAAAATAATATAACTAATACAAATAATATACAAATAATCACACACATGGTGATATCTAAATATATATTTTCCTAAATACATATTTAGTCATTTTTATTTATAAAAACCAACCTCCAATATTGACAAGTTTTGAACAAAAAAATCTATGGCAAACTTTATGTGAAAAACCATGGTTAAAATCTACTTACAAACACTTGTTTAAAAATATTTTTCTAAGTGTTTAATTTTACAAAATTTTTGCCATAGTTTCCCCTTAAAAATGGAGGTTTCCATGCTTTTCAAAGCATTTCATTTTCTTTTAAAATCATCATCAATCATCCACAACATAAACAAGACTTACCATATGCTTTAAATACGTAATTTACACTTTGACATGAACTTGAAATTTTGTAAAAAGTTGTAGTAACTTAGTATGCTATTTAGTAGGTTAAGTTACCCTTAAAAACATAGTTTATAGTTTATGAAACTCATTCTTGAAGATTTTAGTTCTTCACAACTTGTATGAAGATTTTCTAAAAATATTTCTTCTTGTATTTTTCTTGTTAACAATATGTTTCTAGCTTTGATTTAACACTTAAAACGTGTTTACTTCCTTTAAACACCATGACCATGTTAAATCTTGTAGTAAACTTTAGTTTCTTGAAAATATTATTCTTGAAATCTTTTATTTTTAAGACTTATAGCTTGTAGAAATAATCATCATGTACTAATACAAGTTTATTTTCAAGTTCATGATTTACATAAAGGATGATCATTACAAATTTCTCAAGATCTATCCTTACACTTGCTAGATCATGTGTTTAATCATCATCTAGCAAGGTTCTTATGATGATCAACATCATAAACACAACATATCAACGTTCAATTATACTACATACACTTAAAACAACTTGATCTTCATGTTTTAGAGCTTTATGTTCATGTTTATGCTTATGTTTTTTCTTGATCTTTATATTTAACAACTTATATCATCTTTTAACCAACATAATATGAAGTAAAATGAGATCACAAGAGTCTTACTACTAGCACAAGGCTAAGGATGATCAAGAGAAGAAATAGAGTGGATAAAAGCAAATGGTGAAGGTCCTTCAATCTCCAAGGCCCCCAAGCTTCCTAACTTAGCTCCTTACACCTCTAGATCACCATGGATTTGTTGGAGGTAGATTGAAAATGAAGGTTGTATGGGAGGGGTTTGGGCCGTAGCTTTTGAGAGAGAGGGAGATGTGTTGTAGGTTGAAGATGATGAATGAAAGAAAAGGATAGTCCTTAGGTTTTTATAAAAATCTTTCTCCAACATATAAAGCATATGGAATTTATGTTTGGTATATTCTTTACAAAACCTTATAAAATATGAAAGAAAATCCATGTGTGGGGCCCTTGTCTAACCGGCCTTGGATGGGGGGGGGGGTAAAGTGTAACATTTCAAGTATTAGTTACTTCATTCTAGTTAGATTCCAAGTATTAAATTTAGGGATTTAGGTGTTTAGTGTTGTGTTTATATGAGGTAATATGATGTTCGGTGACCATAACTAGCTTCGTAACATAAAAACAGTGCTTCTAGTAAAAATTTGATGTTTCGGGTAGAGTCCGGTTGTTCGGTTCTTTACTGTTCGTTAAAGTGCTAAATTGCGCAGTTTAGTGTGCTTTATGTTACCTTTTATGACAGTTTCGATTCCCGACACTTACGAAAGCATTCAGGACCATTAAATCATAATTATGCATTATATTTAATTATTAAAAGCTGAATTTATTTATTTTCTACAGAATTTTGCAGTTTTAGTGTGTTTCTGGCACTTTCCGGTACCTATGTCATCTCTAGGAAGACTGTTTTGCGATCCCTACTTTCCTACACACTATACTAGTGTAACACTTGGTCCTGGGGCTTATATTGTGTCTTAACCCCATGTCTGTCTAAGTGCTGAACTCCCGTCAGTACCCCTAGTTTATCTGACAACTGTGCTAACTATGCTCTGTGCATTCATAGATCTATATTTGGTTGCATGCAGTAATGATAAAAGTCTTGCAACATGAAATGCCATTGTATGTATATAACAGAAATCAGAAGTTTATTCGTCTTGTAAACTAGATCATGCACAATCATTAAAGCACAGATTACCATTTAATTATTGTACGGAATGCATGGAAAAGTGCCACTTGTCACACATGAAACACATATGCTTATGAAAGTATTAACCAGGAAATTTGGACCAATCAAAGCAGATTTGAAGTCGGACCCTATCATGACATCATGGCGTTTTGATGATGAAACAGACATGGTGATCGTTACATACGACAGCGGAGAACAGGAAGTCTACTGGCTAGAAAACATCATGACAAAGCAGCGTCTTGGTTTCATGGAAGAATTGCATAACGCCACTTGTACCAACACAGAAATAGACTCAAAATTGGAGTTAATGCAAGACATGTTCAAGTGGAGGATTCAGAATCTTCAGGAACAAGAAGCTGATGGAGGTGAATGTGATGACATGGATGAAGATCCAGATGAAGACTCCGAGGAGGAAGAAGATGACGCAAGTGATGGTTACTATTCGGATAAAGTACCTTCTGACGAAGGTTTTAATTTTTCCTCTTTTTTTTTCTTCTGTGTAATCTTCTTTTTTTAGGATAATTAAATGATATGTTTCTCTCTTTATTAGCAAAACGCCAAAAAATACTAAAAATGGTTATTCCTTACAAAACGCCAAAAATAACAAAAGATATTTTCCTGCTTAATATTTTATTTACTCCGTTATTGTATTTTGTCATCTTGGTCTGCATAACGCCATTTCAAAAAAACGTCAAACTTAGAAGATGGGACGTCTATCACCTGTAAAACTGATAAAAGCTGATCAACACAGTAAATACAAAAACAGTAACTGAAAAGACAGTTACTTTATTACTATCATTTATTACAATAAAAAAGTCCCGCCTAAACTACGCGCCAAAAAACTCCTATAAGGGAGGGGTCTATACACAATGAAATTGATCACACCCAGAAAACACAAACGCCATATCCTCTAGAAACCACTCACTTTAAAACGCCACAGATGACAAAGCTTTCAATGAAATGGATTCTTCTTCTGAGGGGGTTATCTCAATAATATGTTGCTGAATGGGATGAACAAATATTCAAGAAAAAGAGACTGATGACAGTGATATGCCATCATGTGAGCTTTGTTCTTGATGAATATCGGCATGGAATAAAGGGATCAACACAAGTGTAAAATGATATTTTGGACTCCATTATTATAAATAGCATCAAGCAAGAGTTGATCTTCAATGACATGCCACCAAACAAGAATATTACACCAAAACACAGGATGCCACTAAGCAGCTTCTTCTGAAAAAGACGGGGTTTATGTAGGAAAGTTGGCATCTAGCTAAAGTATTCAAAAAAGGTTCAAAACGCCAAAACAAATTCAAGAAGATAGAGGCTGATGACAGTGAAGATTCGGAAGAGAAATTAGATTACCATTTTATATTTTTTTTATTTTCATTTTATATTGTTTTGATATCAAGTTATATGTTGTTTTGTTATCTAATTCTCTATAAATAAAATACATTATTATATAAAACGTCAAAAACTACAAACACCAAAACGCTAGTAGTATGAAAACTGGGAGAACGGGTGCTGGCAAAGCACCTTGTAAAATGTATTAAACGCCAAAAAATTCACTAAACGCCAAAAAAAAATTGGTCTTATTGTAATCTTATGCAAATATTAATGACTCGTAGTGAATTATTATACAAAACAACACAAAACGCCAAAAAAATTGACCAGAAACGCTATAACGCCAAAAAATTATCTATGTGACACAAAACAATTAATTCAACGCCAAAAAATTTAATAAATACAATTAACGCCAAAAAAAAACTTAGACGCCAGAAAATATTATACCGCGTTGGGAAAATAAAAGAAGATTGAAAAGACAAAAAAAACCTCCGTCCTTCTCTAGGTCGCGTGACACGTGTTGGGCCAAGATGCGTTCTCACACTTTTGAGCGTTTTCTCCTGATCCCGTTTCATAATAATAATAATAATAATAATAATAATAATAATAATAATTGACGACGGGCCAGTCGGTTGCCCACGTGACCCGTCTTGGGCTCTTATCGTCTGGGCCCAATTGATTAGGCCCAAGGCCAATGCTTTTCTATGATAAAAGCCTCACATATATAAAATGAGCGGGAAACACAGAAGAAGAGATCCAAAGACGTTACAGAAGCATAAAATGCTTGATTGATAAGAGGCAAGAGATATCCAGAAACATAGTACGACCAAGCTGACTTCATTTAATGAAACCAGTGATCTTACCATTGGGGCTCAGACACGTGTCTGAGTCCCCCAAAGGCAATCAGATGCCGTTATTAGATCACCTCGGTGCCATTTTCCAAGGGAGATAAGCAATCTCCTTTATATAATGAAGGTGAAAACATCTGTTAGGGACAAGGTAACTCTCACTTAATGCTACATGCTCTCATTTATTCCGACCATCACACACCCTCATTAAATTCCGACATAGTAATCGGTTTATTAGAATCCACAAAACAGAGAATATTCCGGCGATCACACTCGTCGGAATAGGCTTCTCATTTATCTCCGGCAAATTTACTTATTCTCACGCCAGAGCTTGGTCACGGATCCCCCTCCCGGGGCCCTCCGTGACGAGGCTAACGGTTTTCTTTTTTGTAGAGGACGAAGACTGGGGAATTACAACGTCAGCGAAGTCCTTTAGACGTCATCAATGATTTGAGGATTCGACAACAACAACTCAACACCAAAGAACAAGAATATAACCGAAGAAGCTAAAAATTAGTATCATTGTGTTAAAATGTACTCAACTCCATGCATAACAATAATTCAACACTATTCAACAAAACAATAACGGAAGAAACTATAAAGTATCATGTCTTCCTGGTATTCTTTGACCGCACAATCCGCGCATTCTCGAAAAGGCACGTCCAGACTGTAACATCAGGAACCATTGGAACATCACGAACAACACGGTTGAGGGTCGTACCACCACCTTGTTGAACTTGTTGTTGTTGTAGTTGTCGCTGGCGTATAACATGCCAAATCGCTTTTCTCCATTAACATTTTGTTGATGATCTTCTCGCCCTGCTCTACGTCTAGCCACTGGAGCACTTCCAACATGAACCGTATCCCCAACTGCCCCCAACTCTTTAACTCCACACCCTTCAACCACAGCTACCGGCTTTCTTTCAACATGAACCATATCACTACCTGCAGCCAATGGCTCACTTTCAACTCGAACCATATCATCACCTGCAGCCGACTTTTTGATTACAAATCCTCCGCAAGTCACTTGCTTAGTTGCATACACTTGTTTTCCAACCAATCTTCGCTTACTTCCAACGTGCCTTGAAAGCAAAGGCCATTCTTCAATCGATAGATCCATTCTCAAAACTAATACAATGAATAAAGAATTGTACGTGGTAATGCTATTTCGACTTCAATTGAATGATTAATTGTTATTAGCTCTATGCTATATATAAGTACTGCATAGTTGGTATCCTAAATCGATATCCTAAATCGATATACACTCGAACTCAAATTGAGTTGCAAGATTATTAGATAATGAAACAATAAGATAAATATAATATCAAATGATATATCTATTAATATTATTCTTATTGTTTTTTTTTATTTTTCATGACAAATCGAGTTTGTTTTATAATAATTAAAATAATAATTATGATGAGGATTATGATAGTGATATGATATTGCTTCAAGCCTCCTGATTTACTTCCGTTTAGTTGATTTTTATTGCTTTTAAATGATTTATGAATATCCCTATAATTTTAACTAGACTAAAGATCAAATACAAATACTTTAACGTACAAAACATACTAACTAAAGGTTTTGCTGAAAAAACGCGGTGATGTTTTCGTAATTCTCAAAATTACTCTACAAATGATTTTGTAAGGTAATTTTGTAAAACTATCTTGTATGGTAATTTTGATATTTGTAGGGTAATTTTGTAGAGTATCATAATTACTCTACAAATGATCTTGTAAACTAATTTTTATCTTGTATGGTAATTTTGTAGAGTATCATAATTACTCTACAAATGATCTTAGAGGGTAATTTTGAATTGTATGTTATGTTGTTTGATAAACTAGTAGGGTAATTTTGATACACTTGTAGAGTAATTCTGATAATTACCCTACAAGCACATTTATAAAATCACCTTACAAGATCAAAATTATCCTACAAGATTTTTTGTAGAGTTATTTTGATAATTACCCTACGAGCAAATAATTGCGAAAATGTCACTGCATTTTTTTTGCTTTTTCATGTCTTTCGTACGTTTTATATGATAAAACACTTTATACGTTAACTTAACTCAATTTAACTATGGATGATATATTCATTTATTTTATCAAAAACAACGAACAACTAACCCCTGAGTTATTATTTTTTAGAGTGAATTGCAAGTTTTGTCCTTTATCTTTAGGCCATTTTGCAAGTTTTGTCCTTTATGTTTAAAGTTGACGAGTTTTGTCCTTTATGTTTGAAAATCAAACACGTTTTGCCCTTTGGGGCAAAACGTGCCTGATTTTTAAGGACAAAACGTGCTTGATTTTTAAACATAAATGACAAAACGTGCTTGATTTTCAAACATAAAGGACAAAACTCGTCAACTTTAAACATAAAGGACAAAACTTGCAAAATGGCCTAAAGATAAAGGACAAAACTTGCAATTCACTCTATTTTTTATTTGTTTTATTGGACAAACTTTTGGCTTTGTGAGTTATCACTAATTATTCCATATATAAACAAGCAAGTTATATGTGCATCATGACTTATACCTTGTGCTTGGGGAGTGTTTTTAAAAAAAAAAAAAACTTTCATTTTTCACTTTTAACCTAAACATTTCATATTTTACATTTTAACCCCTTTGCATTTTTTTTTTACTTTTAACCTAAAGTTTTCCATCTTTTATAATTTAACACAACACTTTATTATTTACAACTTTCGTCCCCAATACTTTTTATCTTTCGCAAGTTTTTCGTTTTACGTTTTGTTCTAAATTTTGCGAGTTAACATGTCGTAGCGTGCATGTGAAGTTCAACGTTTTTGCTCTATTTTTCTATATTTGACAGACCCGTCGCAACGCATCCATTTTTACCCTTTTGAAAGGTTCGTCGCAACAGGCAGGTCGTTGATCGACTAAGTTATTATTTTCTACGTTTTACGTTTCTGGTTAATTTCTTCGCATTAAGACACTGTAACGGGTGTGCGTGGTTCAACGATTTTAGTCTGCTTTTCGTTCAGTGTAATTTTTACCATTTTATCTATTTTATTTTTACGATGTTGAGAGTCGATGTGGTTGTGGCATTGGTGCTACTTGGCACGGTTTTACGAACATTTTTAACCTATTAAATTTTTACTAATTTTTTGTTTTGGTTTACCCCTATACTTCCTTTACTTAAAAACTATTTCTACGTGCATATTTTATGTACGGGTATGTGTAAATATGATTTCTTCTACATTCAGACGTAAACTTTTTTTATATACGAGTTAGGTCAAATATAATACGTTTTCGTTTAAAGAAACCATTTTTACATTGATATTTCTATGTACGTTTTCGTATAAATTCAAGTTGTTCTACGTTTCGACGTAAACTTTTTTTGGGAAATAATTCAGGTCAAATATAATATGTTTTCGTGTTTATTTTATGTATGTTTCGTAAAGTTTGTTTCGAACCGAGTGGAGTCAAATTATGGTTTCTTTTTCTCCCCTTTTTTAGAAAGCTCTAACTAATCCCTATCGATTGCATGTGCATATTTTCCTTCGTACCCGTTACGTTTTCTTTGTATAAGTTGGGTCACATATAATACGTTATGATTGTTCGATATGAATTCCATTTACTTTACGTTTGATCCAATTACAATGCTTATACAGGTTACACTGGGTTCAACTGGATACGTCGAAATGTGTGTTTTCATATGGTTAATGCATCATATAACGTTTGGACTAATCCATTCAATGTTTACGATGTACCCGCGCCGCAAAACGTGCGGATGTTAAACCTAGTTTCATTTATTTGTTATTTTTTAAAATGCTAAGTAATTTAATTATTTCAACATAAACTAGTGTTTTTAAATCACGCGCGTTGCGCGAAAGGCATTGGTGTTTTCGACCGTGGGGTATGGTGGGGCGGGGGGTTTGGGGCATAGGTTGACACGTGAACTTCGATCCCCCCGCTGGTAAGTGACGTGTTGGGTCTGTATGACGGGGCGTGGCTAACCCGCGTGGGTTGGCCAGTTTTATAAAAATTTAAAAAAAACCTAAAATTAAAAAATACACACAGAATTAAAAAAAAAAAAAACCTAAAATTATTATTAAAAGTTCCTACAAATTACAAAATTATACAAAAAAAAGGATTACAAAATTAAAAAAAAAAAAAGCCTAAAGCGTTAGATAGATTTCGAACAGGGCGAGCTTGTCAAACGGCTTCCGCTCCTTGCCCCGGAACTGGATGTTGGCCACCGCCACCCGGTCTTCGTGACTTATATCATCGCCTAGGACGCTATCGTAGTAGGCTTTAAAACGGTAGAGCTTCGGTCGTAGCTCGCGCCACTTGTGTTGGCACGCGTTTAAATTGTGCCGGTCGTTCCCCACGTTGTGCCGGTAGCTAGCGAAAGCTTCCGGCCAATAACGGGTCTCACTGGGTTGGCGATCCTTCATCGCGTTGTGCCGGTATCAAGTCTGGGTAGCGGGTTCGAGTAGGTGGACTGAAGGTTTTGAGTAGCGATGTGGACATGCGGTGGGGTTGGGGGGTTTTATAGTGACTTGGGTGAACCGTTTGGCTTGGTCAAACGGATATTTTTTAAAATTTAAACCTAGCCGCTATGGCCTAGCCAACCCAGCCAATGAGAGCCGGCCACGGAGGACCGCTAGGCATGCCTAACGCCCGGACTAAAACTCCCGCCCAAGAGGCCACACCGAAACCCAAGCCCACCCAGGATGGTGACTTGGGCATTTGTAACCAACTCACGCCCCAACTCTCGCCCCATACCCCATAGTCTAATAAATGAATATAAGGTATTGTTCAATATAATAAAAAATCACATAATAACACTGTTCATTCACTTTGGATTTTATCATATATAGATTGCTGCGAAATATTCTCAATTCAAAATATTATAAAATGGTTAAAAATGTAAAAAATGAAACTATACACAAAAATTAATCTTGGGTGAAAGTGTGAATTAATTTTGTATATTTTGAGCTTATTATTATATACTATTATTAAGCTCATGCGTTGCAGTGGTTGTCGTAAAACTATGCAAAGTACTACCAACGCTATACCACTGTCAGTGACCACCAACATCGGAAAAACTCGTAAAAACAAAATAAATAAAAACAAAAAAAAAATAACGCCGGGCGAAAAGCAGACGTAAAATCTTTGAATCACACACGCTCATTGCAGTTAAATTAAATCGAAACGTAAAATATAAAAAAATAACTTAGTCAATCCAGGACTCATGCGTTGCGACGAACTTGTCAAACGAAGAAAAATAGATGTTTTACGACGGGCCAGTCAAACGGAAAAAATATACGAAAAAATGTTGAACCCCAAACGCACGTTGCGGTGCGTTAACTCACACAATTTAGAACGAAACGAAAAACTTAGGAAAGATGAAAAGTATGATGGACCAAAATTGAAAATAAAAAAGAGTTGGGGTTAAATTGCAAAAGATGAAAAGGTTTAGGTTAAAAAAGTAAAAAAAAGAAAGAGTCTAAATTGTAAAAGAATAAAAGTTTTGGATTAAAAATGAAAAAAGAAAAAAAAAAAAAAAAAACCCTATACATATTCTTAGACCATAAGGTGTGGTTTGGGTAGTCCCTCTAGGGACTATCCGTCACGTAGGCGCCACGTCACATTGGGTGGAGGATCATCCCTTTGGGGACTATCCAAGGGTGTGGAGGACTACCCACTTTAATTAAAAAACCAATATATAATTGAAGAGAGAGAGAGAGAACAAACCTTTGTAGGCTCGTCTTCACCGGCATATTTCTGCCGTTTGCGACGTGACGAGGGGGAGGGGGCGGTGTGGGACGAGGGGGACGAGCCGGAGACGTGAAGATTATGTTATTGAAGGGAAAGTAAAATATGGCTTAGAAAAGGTTATTAATTACCCTAAATTATCTTCAGAAAACCTGTGTTTTGCCACTGTTTTAAATAAAAGTATTGAACCAAAAAGTTTTAAAGAGGCTATTTCTGATGTTAATTGGGTTAATGCTATGAACGAAGAAATGGAAGCTCTTAATCGAAATAAAACTTGGGAACTTGTTGATCTTCTAACAGGTCGGAATACTATTGGTTGCAAATGGGTTTATAAGATCAAGTACAGGTCAACAGGTGAAATAGAAAGATATAAGGCTAGGCTAGTTGCGAAAGGTTATAATCAAAGAGATGGAATCGATTTTGATGAAACATTTTCTCCGGTTGTAAAAATGGTGACTGTAAGATGTGTTATTAGTCTAGCCGTTGAAAAAGATTGGCCCTTATATCAACTTGACATAAGCAATGCATTCTTATATGGTGATTTGCATGAAGATGTTTACATAAGTTTGCCAGAAGGATACTTTTCACAAAATCAGTCAAAAGTATGTAAGTTGTCAAAGTCCTTATATGGTTTGAAACAAGCTCCTAGAATGTGGAATGAAAAATTAGTTGGTGTCTTGTTAGAATTAGGCTTTAAGCAAAGCAAAAGTGATTACTCCTTGTTTGTTAAGTCCACTAAATCCGACTTAATTGTTTTACATGTTTATGCGGATGATATTGTCATTACTGGTAACAATCCTTTGGAATTAGAAAATGTCAAAAAAAAAAAAAAAAATTGCAATCTAAATTTCTTATTAAGTATTTGGGCTTGTTGAAATATTTTCTTGGAATAGAGGTTGTGCGGTCTGAACATGGTGTGTGTCTTTCACAAAGAAAATATTGTGTTGATCTTCTTGCTGAATTTGGATTAACTAAGTGTAAACCAGTTAATACACCTATAGAAGAAAGTCATCTTATTTCCTCTTTTTGCAAAAAGGATGAAACTGTTTTAGAAAATATAACTGGCTTTCAAAAGTTAATCGGAAAACTTATATACCTGTCTCATACTCGTCCTGACATATCATATTTATTCAGTTCTTAAGTCAATTTAAGCATAAACCTACTAATTCTCACATGCAATTAGCTATACGAGTGCTTCAGTATCTTAAAAAAATCTCCAGGTAAGGGCATTCTATTTAGCAAAGGTACTTCTTTTCACCTAACTGCATTTGCTGACTCTGATTGGGGAAAGTGTTTAGATTCTAGAAGACCTGTTACTGGATTTTATATTTTCTTGGGTAACTCTTTGGTCTCTTGGAAAAGTAAGAAGCAAGGGACTGTGTCAAGGTCCTCTGCTGAAGCTGAGTATAGAGCTATGTGTGCTGCCACATGTGAATTATCATGGTTAATCAATGTTTTAAAGGAGCTACATGTAAGTGTAACATTGCTAATAGAACTTTTCTGTGATAATGATACCACTATATCTATAGCAGGAACATGACCGAACCAAACACTTTGAAATAGATCTCTTCTTCCTTCGGGACAAAATCTCAGCTGGGGTAATTGAAACCGTACCAATTCATTCATTCAGACAACCAACCAACCATCTGATATACTTACAAAAGGTCTTCTTGTGCACCAACATGATTTTTTAACCAAGAAACTTAGAATGCATGACATGTTTGGATTATCAAATTGAGGGGGGGGGGGTGTTAAAATATACTGTCAATTTATAATCCATATCCATATTATCCTCTAGTTATTTGATTATTTTGTTTTATGCAGGTGGGCTTCTAATGTTTGGGCTCTCTAATTCCAAGTATGTGGACTTTATTTTGGGCTCCATGACAATTCCATTTGTTCCCATCCTTGCAGAAGACGCCTCAATCTTTTTTGGATCTTTCCATCTTTTTCTCCTTTATCCAGCTGCTGATTTCTACGATGGTCCCTAAAATGATGGCCGCCCGTTGTAGGTTCAGTTCCTAATTTCTCACAAGAAAGAGTGCTCCGCCCCATATGTTCGTGTATTAATCGGTGGTCGTCTCTATGGTCCGATTATCAAGCGGTGGTCTCAACCTAGTCTTGCAATCAAGCCTCTGTATTCTATTATATATCCAGTTCTGTTTCTTATTTCTTATTTTTCTCTTGTAATTGAGCTTTAGTCGTTGAAATAAATTATACCATTTCAATTTTTTGACGTGCTGCATATGTGTTTCATGAAAACATGGTTAAAGTCGATGATTTGATCTTGAAGGAGGAGAGTTAGGGGGTGTTTGGTGTTGCGTTTTCAAAATAGATTATGCATTTTCAAAATAGATTTTGCGTTTTCAAAACTGCGTTTTGAAAAAGCATGTAAGTACATGCTTCTCAAAACTGCGTTTTGGAGGCAGATAATCACTTTTTCATCCAAACATTTTTTTAGATTATTTATGTTTTACAAACGCAATAATCAAATAATCATTTCAAAACGTAATCCTAAATACCCTCTTACCGGGAGATCCTAACTATCACAAAACTTTTACTTATTAGTTTTGAACCAATACATGAAATAGTTTAATAAGGGAAAGTTTGAAAAGCATCTATGATCCTTCGTGTCTGATTACCCAATTCTCACTTTTTAATCCAGTTGGATATAGCATATCCGCATTTTGTAGAACATGTTATTTCTCACGATTAGAGTTAGTTACTCAGCAGCAAATGATTATGTTGATTGCACTATTCATTTGTTCAATGTTAGCTCTCCCAATCAAGTTATATGATTCCTAATAAGTGTATTTTTCATTCTTTTTTGTGACTAGATGAAAGAGCAGCTAGGCGCCAAAGATCAAAATTTCAAATATCAAACTATTTATTGAGACTGATAACATTGGTATACGTTTAAACAAGATTTCTATGTTAAAACATTATTTTCCCATTTCAATTTAGATGGTTCGATCACAACCTTTGATTTTCTATTGTATGATTGTGATATTGGGACTTGTTTAGAGGTAGTTTGTTACACCCCGACTAGCGGCGGAAGTAAAAAGGGGATGCAACAGATACCTCTAGTACACACACGTTGTTTATAAAGGTACAAACACATTGTTTATAAAGATACTATATTGTCATTGAATTGTACGTCAAATTACATTGTTGATTACATACGACATGTATGCTACAACAATATGTTCCCGTGAACTACATTAATCTTCTAATCAACATGCTTTTATACATGTATTTATCTATAAAGCAAAACTTGAAGCAGTAAATGTAGGTATCACATAAGTTCCAGGTTACCTGAAAATCATGTTTACCAAATTTAAACGATCAACTACAAATAGTTGGCGAGTTTCATGAGTTTTGTTTGTATCAAATCAGAGTATACGCAAATCGAGTTTAGCACATATGATGTAATTATACTAAGCCGACAAGTGAGTCCTCAATTATACATTCTCAATCTCGTGGTCTACATCCACCACGTCACTTCCCCTGTGTAGCTATCATTAACACCCCATAGCCAATGTATGAACATGTGCAATTGCGGTGTATCCCATGGTGTTCCGTGCCATCGCAATTGGGTTTGTCAAACCAATAGTACTATTTACACATTCACCGGCCTACGGTTAATCACTTAGGTTTGTGGGTACTTTTCGTATGCTAGTGTTAACTCAGATAATTTACATCAAATCACGTTTTCATGTGCAAGTATGTACGTATGTAACATGCAATTCACCCCAAGTAAAACAATTTGGAAAAAAGAGTAATGAAACTCACCTGATAGTTATGCACACAGAAAGCAAGCACAATATTGACGTATGTTCGTACACTACTCTGATCCTAGTATTAGTTAATGTTTGGTTAATTACCGAAAAACAGTGTACGGATCGGTAATCGTTATATACCAAGCTTGGATATGAATCTCTATCCGATAATGGATGCATAGCCTAAAAGTATGGTGATGGGTATTGTATTAGTGTCAAATTCACATTTGGCTTCCGTGCACCGTTTTGCGTGCCAATCACGGTTGTTCGTTTTAGGCGTTTGGGATATGCATGATTATTTATGATGTTCCAATGTGTTAACTAATATAAAATGATTTGTTTTATAAAGAACCTTTGGGCGTTACCAGTGTCTAGTTCGTTTAAATCGCAGTTTCCGTTTTCGCCGTTTGGGGACTCCCAAAACTAGCGTGTAATGCTCCCCAATTACCCAACTTACCCTAGAACAGTTTGGAATTACTCGGACTTTCAATTATCGTCAAATAAGCCATTGACCAGCTCATAAGTCCCGGCAGGTTCGTTAAACGATTAAAATGCTAGTTTCTTATTAAAATAATAGATTTAAATTTCCAATTTCATAAGTAATCATGCAAATTGAATACAAATCTAGGAATTTTTATTCAAAGCCTTATTAACATGTATATTATCCAAAAATTATTAATCTATTTATTATAATTAATAATTTTGTTTTAATTAGACGTTTAACCAAAAAATTGGGGAATAATTACATCCGACTTTCAAAAATTCTAAAATTTATACTAAAGTGTTCATATATGCTCATAAACTTGCTGTAAAATTTTCAGGTTGAAATAAATTTTCTAAAAAGCGTTTTCGGTTACCGAAAGTTCGATAATTCACAATTTTTAAAAGTATACCTAGGGTCAGCCAATGGACCCCGAATCTTTTGGTATATCAGTTTCATGCCATAAACAACCTCTCTACAAAATTTGATGATTTATTGAGTCCGTTCGATAGTTTTGTCGCAATAACGTTATTAAACACCAATAAATTCACCAAATATTCTCAGAATGGCAAAAAAAATACCAAATATTCGCAGAGATCTTGTTTTTATCATATATGGTTAGCCTGTAAAATTTTCAATGTTTAACAATACCCACGCTAACAGTTATGCTAAAACAAAGTCTACTGCCTCTAAATTCAGTTTTCGGGTGTTATACCTGCCATTTCTCGATTTCTTAGGCATTTTCTATACTTCCAAAGGTTATATAGAGCTAGGTCTACACACCACGTATAACACAAATATGCATTCAACATCATCAGTCAAGCCTTTTTACTAATCCTTTTCGGTTAGGGTTTGTTTTGTCCGATTATTGTCGTATTTTTATCCATAATTTGATGTTTTTCATCATAAAACACCATTTATGATCTTGTTATAGATTTTTTTTATGCTTAAACAGTCTCCATGGCCAAAGATATCCAGAATACTGGATCAAAACTAGTCCTCTTTGTTATATACATGTTTTAACATAAAAAGACATGAAAATACTATCCTAAAGCTTATTATACCTTGAGATTTGGCTAGGATTTGTTGTGTTCTTACTAGGGCAGAATGTTTAAGGTTTTGTGAGAGTGTTTTAAGTTGTGTGAAATGAAAAACAAAGAGAAAGGGGTGCCCATTAGACCGATCGGAAGTCTCAAGGATCTTCTAGACCCTTTTGACTTTCAAATCTTGGGTTTTGGGTAATTTGGAAGAGAATAAAACAGGTTTATAGTGTTAGGTTTGTTATCAGGTCTTAAACGCTCCCTCGGTTTCGTGAAATAAAGCGTTTATTCGCGCAGTTTTTCGTATTAAAAAAAACAAACCCAACGTTAATGAAAATCCGAATGCTTTAACGTATTTACTCAAAATACATTATACTAATGTTGTATAATTGTTTTTAGGATTGACAGATGATGCAATGCATGTTTGGATGCTGCAGTGCGCGTTAAAATCGAACACGTTCCGCTAACCGGAAACTGCATCATTTAACGTGCTCACTATATGTTAAGACCACAAAATACTTATGTTATAGTCTAATTATCTTGTTAACGTAAATTTATACCCCTAGCATCGTTTACGACAGTCCGGTCGTATTTAAATCGTTAATGCACTGTTAACCAGAATTCTATCCCGTTTAACCTGTTTTCTGCATTCCAAGGCCCTAATATCAGTTTGTTAATTACTAACGCTCATATTTTAACTATAACATGCAATCGGATTCATCCGACGCACACACAGTATTGTTTCATTATACGTGTAACTTCACATTTCGAAAACCATAATTTAGTTCGTCGTAGGTCCTCATGTATCACAACAAGCATTCAAATTCACATTTACCCACTAACACGTCTATGATATACACTATAGTTCATGTATTAGCCCATTCGTGTTTCCAAAATCATCTAAATGCTTACGACTTTGTACTGTTATCCATGTAACGCAATGCGTCAATTTAGGGTTTATGGTGAATCCTCACACATATGGTAACTAATGATCCATACAGTACGTTCTATAAGTCATAAGTTAGTAGATTTTTATCCTCAAAATCATCACAAGTCTAATCAATTGCACATCGTGTTCTGTTATCACGGACTAGCAACTGTTAGGTTTTACCGGGATTTCATAGTTGCTACATAGTTAATTCTCAACATTTCTATTACGCGATAAAGTTGCATCAATGTGTCTTTGAGAAGATTTATTTGTTTCTGTTATGCGATAAATATATATATCTTTATTGAGTTTGCAGTTATGACTTTACTAAGTAGTATGTGATGTTAAATTTCCTTGGAAATATGCTGGATAAGTTTCAAGCGCACGCAGAGTCTATGTTGGAAATTTTTTAAATGTGATGAATGGAAATTTAGTGTGATTATTAATATTAAATTCTACATACGGTGACAAACTCTTGAGTAGAGTTATTTATGTCACTTGTTTAATTTTCTATTAGTATAATAAACTTTTCATGTGGTGTATTGATGTCTTTTATGACAATTGATTAGAGACTTTATGGCAAAATTAAGTACTTTTCACGTGGTGTATTGATGTCTTTTATGACAATTGATTAGAGATTTTAGGGCAAAATTAAGTCTCTAATTATGTTTGACTTTTCACCACCCATGACTCTTGCATACGTAGTAGGCTATGTGCCTCTTTTGATGGGGCTAGATACAAGAAAGAGAGATGTATGCATGAATAGTCCTTGGAGAAGAAGTACTTGATGACCCATATGTCGGGAACATATAGAGATAAGTTTCACTACACGATTCAACTACATTTCTATTCTTAGTTTCCAAAAGTTCTAACACTATGATTTTACCCGGTGTAACCTCAGGCATGTGGCCTTCTCCGGCAGTACAGACTGCTTCGGCTGTTGTACACTGGGAGGCAGACGCGTCGTCTTTAGTAGAGGCGCGAAATCTGTTTTAAGGGAAGCGTGTTGAACACGAGCCTCAGCCACAACTGTCAACATTTGTTTGTTCTTTTTGTAGGAAATTAATGTACAAGAAGACGTGGTTCAAGACCTCGTTGAAGCATACACAAAGGTTTGAAAACACAACAGACTATACAAGAAGACGCGGTTAAAGCTCTTGTTGAAGACCATAGTTTGAATCAATTTAAATACATATGTTGTATTATACGTTATATTCGTAAGGATTTGTACAAGGTACATGTACTATAATTTCCCCAAATATGTAAAGAGGATATCTTTACTATTTTTTACATTTATTTATATAATTTTTATTATTATCGTGACCCATGTCCTACAAAGAATACAAGAATTAAATCATCATAAAGTGATGGTGTAGTTGTGTGGGATTTATCACCAACTTTAATTTGTGATTTCTAAATCTAAATGGTCATGTTTTATATAAAATAACTTAAATTTTCTAATACGTGTGTTAGAAAATGTGTATCATAAATACAAGGTTAGAGATTGTACATTGTATAAGCCATAAGGAATGGAAATGTTTATGTAAACATTTAATTGCCTATTTTGCATAGTTTTTAGAATTCAAATGGTTTGCTACTCTTGCTAGAAGTAGCATTTGTTGAACAAAGTAACAATCTCGTGAATATGATTTGGTGGAAAACAACTTGGTGTTGTTGTGAACAAATTTAATTGTTCAAGTTTGCTACTTAAATGTAGCATTTGTAACAACTTGGTGTTGTTTTGAGCAAACTTGTCCAAGTTCAAAGTTTCAAGATGAAATGGGAACTTGTACTTACAAGTGCATGGAGTCTTATTGAGGGAGTACCTCAAGACATGCCATGGGATGATATCGTTGAAAAGATTTCGGTCAGATTATAAATTGTTGAAGATAAAAGCACTTTTCTATTTGATGTCTATATATTGTCTATGCTTTCGTTTAAATTTCAAAAGTGATTGGCACTTATGATTTAGTTTCCTATGTATTTTATTGTTTTGTGTTTAATATCTTCGGATAACACATGCAATTTTTTACAAAGAAATAAATCACTAATGTTTGTGACGCATAAATTATTTTTGTGGAAAATAATTATAGTGTCGGTTATACATTGTTAAAAAGAATATGGTTTTAAACGGATAGTACATGAAAATACTTGGACATAAACAACTTGGAAGTTGTTACATTGACTAAAAGTCAAAGATATAACATTAAATGTATAACCACATCATAAGTGAGTAATGAAAGAATGTAGTGAGTATATTGAGATGAAATACACTAATGACATTCATGTCGACATACTTCATTTGAAGTCATTGGAAAATTCACAAGTGTGAATTCTAACATATGAAAGTAAAAGTACTATATGTTATTGTATATCTTTAATAAATCTTTGCCAGATTTATAAGTAGATGCGTCTACCACTTGATTATTGTTAGATCTATATGGAGATTTTACCTTCAATTGGGAGAGCATCCTAAATATACATATCTCCTAATGAATAACAATAGATGTGTGCAAATCACTTATGGCAAAATTATGAATGCCATGTTGTTGAGTGTCGATCTAGTTGACTCTATCTCACACATAATAGTGATTGTAGTCGAGAAACATTCATCTTGTTGGTGATGAATGTGATCACCAAGTGACTTGGATTTAGACTTATATTTAAGTCCTTATGAGTCAATGGTAAAGCATTGGAGATCAAAGGTAAACAAGTTATGTTCCTTAATTGAATGATAAAAATTAGCTATGTGCTATATACAATAATTTGTGAGACCTTCCTAAATATTGATGTTTTAGGATTATGAATAAGTCTCATTATTTTGTCTTAACAAGGGATGAATGTTGCAAAGTGATATTATGATATCCTTAGGGCTGTGAAGAATCAGAATGATGCATCTTCTGTTCACATGCTAAAGTATTGTAGTCTAAAGCATGCTAGACTAGTACTTGGTTAATTATGGGTCTTGACGGAGACTAATTAACTCTAAACATTCAAATGTGTATGAACACAAAAAGAATTTGTGTATAGACAAAGTTGAGGGAGAATTTTCATTCATTATAAGGAAAAGACATGTAAAATTTTAAGAGTTTGTTCAAAAAACTAATGAGGAGAACTCATTGTCTAAGCTTATTCTAGATGTTAAATTAGAATTATTCTAAGTTGGTGACAAACTTATGACAATGGCATGTGTTGCTTTGGTCAGCTCGAAAGCTTATGTAAGCTAATGCAATATGAGTTGAATTCACTGATACAATGAGGTTGATCTTGTTCAATCATATGTGTATAAATGTTGTCATAAGTGATGTTTAAGAAATGTTGATCAAATGGCAAGAAATGTGGGGGGGAGGATCCATTTAAGAGACAACCCTATAAGGGTATGTAGAAATGGTTCTCAGTAACCCATCTAGATGTTATCCAATAACACTTAAATGTGGGGGTGTCTTGCATTTGTTTTTGGCAATAAGGAATTTGTAATCGAATCTAACATTGCAAATAGACGAGTAAGTAGAGGACACAAATGTCGTAGTGCATAATGGAGATGTGTTTGCCTTAAATGATAAATATATTATTCTAAGACAAATATTATAACCAGATTCAGGTGGCCACTGAGGTTATAGTCTTAGAAGTTGATAATAGGCAATGTTAACTTTCGAGTTACGAACACGTCATGATAATTGATCTCAACTGCAAAGTTATCTTTAGTGACTTGTCAAAGATAATGTTATGGATCCAACAACCTGAGGGTTTATTAGAGATCAAGTTGTGGAATGAGACTAAAGCCCATGGAAAAAGGATGTGTGAAGGAAACCTACCTTAGTTGACTGGAGATCCCAAGATCTAAATAGGACAACGAATTCATATGCCTAAGGGTGGTCACTGTGGGGGCATAGCTGATATGCATAAGCTAGTATATATGGTCATATATGTAACAACCCATGTTTCAAAAGTTAAAGTCAAAGGAAGAAAAGATTGCTAATTGCGATCTGTCACTCCTTGCTCAACTACTGTTTTGACTTCTTTGACTTGTAATCGAATCTATTATTTATTTGTTTTAGTTGTATTATGTGGAGTATCTATTAATAATCGAGGTTTAATCGCTATTTAATCGCTAATCGACTTATCGCTAACGCATTCGCAACTCGAATTATGTGTTCTGGATATTGTTTTACGTGTGTGTGCTATTATGTGTTACTTGTGCATGTTTTATTTATGTTGAGGTGTTTAATCGCAATCGCAATTCTATCGCATCACAATCTAAATCGCAAACGCTAAACGCAAGTGATTTATAGTGATTGTATGTTAGATATAGTAGTTAGGTTATTTGTGTAACTAATGGGTAATACTATCGCATCGCTCACTCGAATCGCATCGCAACGCTCAACACGCGAATCGAAACGACAAAACTCAACGCGCCGGACACCTGGATCGAGTGGCCAACCGATCGAGTGGCCATCCGATCGGATTGCCATCCGATTGGTGACCAATCCGACACTTCAGCACTTTCCCTTGATGGAAACCCTATAAATACCCTCCTGACACATCATTTGTGATGTGACAGCTCCCTCATACGACTAGCAACGTTCCAAGCTTCCTTCTCTCGATTTCTCACGAATCTTGTAAGTTTTCAACTCAAATCTTGTACTTCTATGATCTACACGCACTCCTTCATCTTTTTCACCTTTAAATCTCAACTTTTAACCGTGAAATCACCGGATTTGAGGTGTTCTAGGGTGATGTCATCATGGGGTTCTTATGAACTTCAAGGTTTGGCTTCATTCCACCAAGAACAACTTAGATCTGAAGGATTTCCACATGAATAATCAATGTTTTCATATAGATCTACACATATTCATGGTTAAAAGGATTGAAAGATGGGTTTCTAACTTTCTTTTAACTCTTTTACACTCAATGCACTCAAAACCGATAGAATCAGAGTTCATTCTGATCTTCTACTCTTTCTTAGTGATGTGTTAGTTCAAGATCTGAATTCTATCCGAGAGACAACTGATTTCGGGTTAAACATGAACAGCCGTCTCGAACAGTGAACTGATCGGACTAGGGTGGTTCCTGTTCGATCGGATCACTTGGGTCATGACGAGGTTCTGTTGTTTAATACGTTGTCAAACCGTCTAGAACAAACTGCAGACTTTCAAAATAACCAAGTTCAAGACGACAGATGCGTTGGGACGGATTGCCGTCCGACCGGATTGCCGTCCGACCGGATTGCCGTCCGACCGGATTGCCGTCCGACCGGATTGCCGTCAGACCGGATTTCCGTCCGACCGGATTGCCGTCCGACCGGATTGCCGTCCGATCGAACTGCAATCCGATCAGATTGCACTTGAGCTTCTAAACACTTAATCATTTCCAAGTTTTCAAAGGACTGAACGTCGAACGGATTGCCGTCCGATTGGATTGCCATCCGATCGAACGACTATCCGATCATGTGACATTTGGAACTTTGGTACTTGATCATTTTCAAAGGGCAACAGTTTCCAACGGATTGCTATCCGATCGAGTAACCATCCTGCTGTAAACTTGTTCTCACTAAGTGTCTTACCAATCGGATCGCTATACTTCTCTATTTTCAAAATGCTACAACGAAAACTTCAACGAATGTCAATCCAATCGAATGGCCATCCGATCGGATGACCATCCGAACAGATTGACATCCGATCGGATTACCATTCGACACTTGGTCACCTTTCACCGTTTTACGCACCGCTCTTCGGTTATGCTATCGTTAACTGTTCAGGCTAATCTCTCTCAGCGCTCCCTTCAATCCAATAGAGTGTTTACTTGTTAAACACAATCTGTGAGTATACTCGATCCCTTTTTGCTTTATGCACTTTTGGGTGTTACGTACGTTACATATTCTAAATCACAATCGAATACACAACGCAAATACTATTTATACGCTGACCGTTTTTGCATGTTACTTGTTACTCGATGAATGCTTGTATGTTATGTTAACACAATGATTGTTGCCTGACGCCTTAGCAACGATAGTACTATTTGTTTGGACTCAGCACCTGTCGTGGACAGGGGTTGTTAATGTTACCTTTTCACGTGTCACAGTGGTGATATATGTTGCGCATTCTACAGCTCGCAGTCTAGTATGTGCATATTTCATTATCGATAACCTACTAGCTTCGCATTATACATGTTACATGTTGGTTATGCGTAAACGATTTCTAACTCTATTATTACTATTAAACTTGTATGCTCACCTTTACACTATGTGTATTGACATCTATTTTAACGTATGTGACAGGTGCTTAAGATGCTAGGAATTGATGTGCTTTGGTGAATCAAGCTAGGGGTCTAGTTATGTCACGCTTAAATCTGAGTCGTCGGAACAGTATTTGTTTTTGAGACAATTATTTGTAATAACTGTTTTTATTTTGATATGTTGTGGGATGGGACATGACGTTTAATTATCTGGTAATGAATAGTTGTTATGGATACTCATGGACATTCGGTTTTGCTCAGTGCCATGCCCCGATGTTTTCGCCATCGGTTGGGGTGTGGCAGATTGGTATCAGAGCCATAACTATAGGGAATTAGGCGAGACTCGACCTAGTCCGGGTCGATGTCTTAGAAATGACCTCGTCTATAGTCTAAGTACCAACTGACTGACTTGTGCATACCCAGTATGGATTCTTGTATGAGTTTACTCGCTATTACTCACTATTACTCGCTCGAACTCACTGTACACTACACTTTTGCGAGAAACATCGCATACTACAGTTCTGTGCAAAATCAACATTTCCTAAGGCTGGTCGTACACACAAACGAATGATCTGGTTAAGATTAGGTGTGAAACCGCAAACTCTCGACCATATTACTCGTTCGAATTGCTATCTTTACTATAAAACAAGAGAATTTGCATTGAATCATGAGTGAAATCCATACTTTGACGCAAATCTTCTTATCTATGATTTTACAATACAATAAGGGATGTAGTCGCTAAGTTATGGGTGAAACCCGAACCTTGATGACACATTCCGCTCTATATTTTTGATTTTACAAAGATCTCACTAAAGTCTCGACGGACTCCAACGACTTGAAGTCACACTGCAATTGGAAGGATGCGTGCCGTTCGCCCAAATCGAGGCGAGAGCACAGTCCTGAAAGCCAAAAGTGTGTACCAAAACTCTTTGTGAATAGTCGAATCACTTTGGACAGTCGACGTCTATCAGCCACAGACAATCTATTCTCGACTTTTATGTGATTTGATTATGAGCTTGCAACTGATGACTCTGATATTTGACTTTTTATGAGGATTTTATGTGTTTTATGTGGTTTTACCTGGTTTTCGAATTTGGTGGTTTATACGCTTTTCGCTTCTCGCTTTGATCGACACACACAATACGCACTGCACACCTATCTCAAATCGCTAACAAATCATTACTGTCTGTGGACGATCGCATGCTATGATACTCGCTTATGCTATGCTACTCACTGTGTACTCGCTAATCGCATAATGCTATTCTCGAACGTGCGAACTTTGAATGATAGATGAATACATGCAAAATATAAAATGGTTTCTGTGATCTGACTGCCTTATGCGTCTATTTGATTACGTGCTTTTGTGCTCTATGTGCTTATGTGATTATGTGATTTATGTGCCTACGTGCCTATGTGTTTGTATGATTGATGTGTTCCTGCGCTTTAGTAGTACTAGGCGTGAGTGTGGTGAGATTCGATTAAATAGCGTTTTTAATCCTATGGCGCTGTCTATTGCAGACAATGTCGTCATTTGGATCATTTCACTCGCGCTCCGCTCGCCGCAATCATGATGATAAACGCATCGCCGCCCTCGTCACTAAGCAAATGGCGAAAGTTATCCCCCAGATTGTTAGTGAGCTGAATAATAACACTAGCAAGTCTTCTGAAGAGTCCAGGACTGATGCTCCTAAAGCTGCTTTCAGCTTCAAGCAGTTCAAAGCCTGCGGCCCGAAAGAGTTTACTGGTGAAGATGGGCCTACGGCCATGTTCCAATGGTTTGATTCTATCGAAGTCACCCTGCGCCAGAGTGGCTATCCTGATAATCTCCGTACTCTTAACTCCCCTGGCGTCTTCCAATCCCGAGCTCTGGATTGGTGGACGGCCGAGAGAAACAAACGCGGAAATGATGCAGCTTACGGGCTGACATGGGATGAGTTGAAGGACGTCATGATGCAAGAGTTCTGCCCTCCCCACGAGCTATAACACCCCGTGTTTCGAAAGTCAAAATCAAAGTCAAGATTGAAGTCAAAAGAAGGCAAGATTGCTAATTGCGATCTGCACTCCTTGCTCAACTACTGTTTTGACTTCTTTGACTTGTAGATAATCTATTTATGTTATCGTGTTAGTTGTATTATGTGGAGTACTTGTTAATAATCGAGGTTTAATCGCATATTAATCGATTTATCGCTTATCGCTTTCGCATTCACAACCCGAATTATGTGTTATGGATATTGTCTTACGTGTGTGTGCTATTTTGTGTTACTTGTGCATGTTATGTTTATGTTGAGGTGTTAATCGCAATCGCAATTCTATCGCATCGCAATCGAATCGAGAACGCTGAACGCAAGTCAATTATAGTGATTGTATGTTAGATATAGTAGTTGGGATTAAAAGTAATTTAAGGGGTAATTCTATCGTATCGCCCACTCGATTCGCATCACAAAGCTCTACACGCGAATCGAAACAACTAAACTCATCGCGCCGAACTCACGGATCGAGTGGCCAACCGATCGAGTGGCCATCCGATCGGATTGCCATCCGATCGGGTTGCCATTCGATCGGGTTGCCATCCGATCGGGTTGCCATCCGATCGGGTTGCCACCCCACCCGATCGGACTGTCAGCCGATCGACCAGCCTTTTCCTCACTTTCCTTTTAGGAAACCCTATAAATACCCTCACATGTCACATCACTTGATGTGACAGCTCTCTACTCGACCCAGCCGCACTTCAGCCTCATTTCTCTTGATTTCTCTCGATTCTTGTAAGTTTTCAACCTAAATCTTGTACTTTCTTGATCTACACGTATTCCTACACCTTTCTATCTTTTGAATCTTAACTTTTAACCGTGAAATCACTTGATTTGAGGTGTTCTAGGGTGATGTCATCATGGAGTTCTTATGAACTTCAATGTTTGGCTTCATTCCACCAAGAACAACTCAGATCTGAAGGATTTCCACAACATTTATCTATAATTTCACTTAGATCTACACGAATTCATGGATAAAGGGATTGAGAGAAGGTTTTCCAACTTTCTTTCAACTCTTTTACACTCAATGCACTCAAACCCGATGGAATCAGAGCTTGTTCTGATCTTCTACTCATTCTTAGTGACGCATTAGTTCAAGATCTGAATTCTATCCGGGAGATAAATTGATTTCAGGTTTGAACATGAACTACCGACTCGAACCGTGAACCGGTCAGACTAGGGTAATTCCTGTTCGGTCGGGTCACTTGGGCCGAGATAAGGGTTCTGTTGTTCAAACAAGATATCAAAACGTCTAGTTTAAAGCTTCAACACTTCAAACAGAAACAAGTGTTAGGACGATCAGACCGTTGGGACAGATTGCCGTCCAATCGACCGGCCATCCTATCGGATTGCACTTAGTTCCATACTTAAACTATTTTTCAAACTATTCAAAGGATCTGAATGTTGAAACGGATTACCACCCGATCGGATTGCCATCCGATCGGGTGACCGTCCGATCGTGTGACGTTTGGGACTTAGATACTTAAACAATTTTCAACATACTCAGTACGTACGGATTGCCACTCGATCGGATATCCATCCGATCGAGTGACCGTCCTGCTGTGAACTGGTTCTCAAACTGAGAAGTCTCGCCAATCGGATTGCGGTCCGATCGAACGACCGTTCGATCGACCGACCTGAAAAGTAGAGATACTTCTCTATTTTTAAAATGCTACAACGAAAACTTCAAAGTACAAACCATCATACACAAACACATCCTCACCAAACGAGGTGACAATCCAATCGAATGGCCATCCGATCGAATGACCATCCGAACGGGTTGCCACCCGATCGACTGGCCATCCGATCGGATTACCATCCGATCCTTGGTAAACTTGCATCGTTTTACGCGCCGCTTATCATTTATGCTATCGTTCTTATCAGGCTAAACTCGCTTTAGCGCTCCCTTCAATCCATTAACACTATCGTTGTGAGTATACTCGAACCCTTTTTGCTTTATGCACTTTTGGGTGTTACATACGTTACTTATTCTAGATCACATCGAACACACTACGCAATACATTAACGCTAACCGCTACCGCATGATATACGTGATTCGATGAATGCTTGTTTGTAATGTTTACACATAGATTGATGTCTACCTGCCTTAGCAATGATAGTACTATAGTTTGGACTCAGCACCTGTTCACTCAGGGGTTGTTAAGGACTATTAATCACATGATTCGCAGTGGTGAATATGTGTTACGAATTGCATTACACAGTCAACCCGCAGTCATTGGTATTGATAGGATCATGTCGATAACTTACGTGCTTCATTTCACACGTTGTATGTGCTGGTTATGCGTAAACGATTTTGAACTCTATTATGCTATTATCAAACTTGTATGCTCACCTTTACACTATGTGTATTGACTTTTACTTTAACGTATGTGGCAGGTGCTTAAGATGCTTGGACGCCTTGTTTGCTGTGTGATGAAATCGAGGCTAGGAAAGAGTCTAGAAACAAATAAACAAACTATCTTATTTGAAATCTGAGTTGTCGGATCAGTATTTGTTTATGAGATAATTATTTGTAATAACTGTTTTATTTAGATATGTTATGGTATGGCACATGACGTTTTAAATATCTAGTAATTAATAGTTGTTATGGATACTTATGGACAATCTGTTTCGCTCAATGTCGCGCCCCGATGTTTCCGCCATCGGTTGGGGTGTCAGAGCCATAACTATAGGGAATTAGGCAAGACTCGACCTAGTCCGGGTTGATGTCTTAGAATGACCTAGTCTATAGTCTAAGTACCAACAGACAGACTTGTGCATACCCGGTAGGGGTTTGTACGAGCTTACTCGTTATTTCTCGCTCAAACTCGTTGTACACTACACACTTGCGCGAACATCGCATACTACAGTTCCACGCAAGATCAGCCTTTCCTAAGGTTGATTACACACACAAACGAATGATCTGGTTAAGATTAGGTGTGAAAAACCACAAACTCTCGACCAGATTACTCGTTCGAATTGCTATTTTTACTATAAAACAAGAGAGTTGCGTTGAATTAGGAGTGAAATCCCCACTTCGACGCAAATCTCCTTATCTATCTCATGGTTTACCATATAAAACAGGAATCTAGTCACTAAGTTAGGGGTGAAACCCGAACCTTGATGACTCGTTCCACTCCCTAATGTGGTTTTACAAAACTCTCACCAAAGTCTCGACGGACTCCAACGACTTGAAGTCACACCAAACTGGAAGGATGTGTGCCATTCGCCCAAATTTGAGGCGAGAGCACAATCCCGAAGGCCAAAGTGTGCACCAAAAGTCCTTGTGAATAGTCGAATCACTTTGGGGAGTCGACGTCTATCACACCCGAGACAATCTACTCTCGATTTCTATGTGTTTTTATTCAGATCCCGCAACTGCTGACTCTGATATTTGTCGATTGCAAGTGGAATTTATGTGTTTATTGTAATTATATGTTTCGATTTTGGTGGTTTATTCATTTTCACTGTTTATTTCGAACAACACGCACAACTCACACTACACGATCGGCCACAAATCGCTGGTTATTGTTCGCAATCGCTGCTCGATACTCGTCATCGCTATAATTTATCTCTATACGCGCTGCGAAAGATAGGGAATACGTGCAACATATAGTTAGGTTTCTGTATTCTGACTGCCTCATGTGCTTCTGTGCCTTACGTGCTTATGTGTTTCCGTGCTCTACGTGATTATGTGCTTAAGTGTTTATGTGCCTATGTGATACTGTGTTTATGTGCATACGTGTTCCTGAGCTTTATAGTAATCGCTAGACTATACTAGGAATAATCGAAATTTGTGTTGAGTCCTGTGGCGATGTATGTTGCAGACAATGTCATCATCTGGATCTCGCGCTACTCAAGCTGCTCATCGTAAGCAAGCAGATAAACGCCTCGCCGCTATGGTTTCTAAGAAAATGGAGAAAGTTGTTCCTCAAAACGTCAGTGAACTGTATGAAAATGTGAGCAAATCTTCTGAAGAGTCCAGGACTGAAACCTCTAAGGCTGCTTTTAGCTTCAAGCAGTTTAAAGCTTCCGGACCGAAATAATTTACTGGCGAATATGGTCCTACGGCCTTATTTCAATGGTTTGATTCGATCGAGGTCACCCTGCGCCAAGGTGGCTGTCCTGAAGATCTTCGCACTCTGAATGCTACCGGCGTCTTCCAATCCTGAGCGCTAGATTGGTGAACGGCCGAAAGAAACAAACACGGAAACGATGCAGCTTATGGTCTGACGTGGGATGAGTTGAAGGACGTCATGTTGGAAGAGTTCTACCCTCCCCACGAGCGCCAAAAGTTGGAGGACGAATTATGGCATATCAAGCAGAAGGTTGGTGACAATGCTGCTTTAACTGCTCGTTTCAAGCAGCTTAGCATAATCTGTCCTGATCAAGTCAAGACTCCTAATGTAGCGATCAAGAAGTATATTCGAGCTCTGCCAGATTGTGTCACAGATTTTGTGCAAGCTTCAAAACCAGCAACAATCGAGTAAACTTACCTGCTTGCCGCTGAAATAAACGACAAGCGAGTCAAGTATGGCTACTGGGATAAAGCCGCCAAGAATCTACATCAAGCTACCACCGCACCAACCGCTGAAACCGCCACCACTCCTCAGTCTTCAAAAGCCTCTCGTCGCAAGAAGAAGAACAACAGCAACTCCAACTACAAGAACTGTGTTGTAACCACTGCTGCCCCACTACAAGCTGTACCAGCTCAGCAGCAAACTCAACACCGCCAAGTCGCGGCACCGATAACCCAAGCACCGCCGGCAAAGCGTGCTTATACTGGTCCTCACCCTGCCTGCCCGACTTGCACCTATCACCACCCAGTGGGAATCGCCTGCAGATTTTGTGTACACCGCAACATGTCTGGCCATTTCACCGCCAACTGCCGTACAGGTCCACTACAAGCACCAGCTCCAGCTACTGCTCATCAAGCTCTACTTCCTGCTCCTAAAGGGTAACAAGCAGCTCCTGCACCCACTGTCAATGCTAGAGTCTGCTTTGCGTGTGGTGATCCCAACCACTTCGCAAACATGTGCCCCAATCGGGTTGTGAAGCAAGAGCAACAACAGCAGCAACCTCAGCAGCAACAGCAACAAGCCGCTCGTGCTCGAACTTTCAACATTAATGTGCGCCAGGCTCAGGCTGACAACAACATGGACAATGGTACGTTCCTTGTGAACGGTATTTATGCTTCGTGTTTGCATCGACCTCATTCCTGGAGCAAACCCTGTTGCAAGAGCTCCTTATCGACTCGCTCCGTCCGAAATGCGCGAACTCTCGAGTCAGCACCAGGAATTGCTTGACAGAGGCTTTATTTGCCCTAGCACCTCTCCTTGGGGCGCACCAGTCCTTTTTTTCAAAAAGAAGGATGGGTCGTTCCGGATGTGCATCGACTATCGGGAATTGAATAAACTGACGATCAAGAATCGTTACCCTCTTCCTCGCATTCATGATTTGTTTGACCAGTTACAAGGTGCTACGTGTTTCTCCAAGATCGATCTACGCTCAGGCTACCACCAATTACGCATTACAAGAGGAGGATATTCCCAAGACCGCTTTTCGTACCCGATACGGCCACTACGAGTTCGTTGTTATGCCTTTTGGTTTAACAAATGCACCCGCGGTTTTTATGGATCTGATGAATCGCGTGTGTAAACCTTTTCTTGACCGCTTCGTCATCGTGATCATCGATGATATCCTGATCTATTCCAAGTCGAAAGCCGAACACGCGCAACATTTACATTTGGTTCTCGAGCTACTCTGGGGGAATCGACTTTATGCCAAGTTCTCCAAGTGTCAATTCTGGCTGGAGGAGGTTCAATTCCTCGGTCACATTGTTAATAGTCAAGGTATTCACCTCGAACCCGTGAAGATCGAAGCTGTCAAGAGTTGGGTCACACCCAAGAACCCATCTGAAGTCCATTCTTTTCTCGGCCGAGCGGGCTATTATCATCGATTTATCGAAGGATTCTCTAAAATCGTTGTGCCGCTCACCTCTCTCACGCAAAAAGACAAGCCTTTTGTTTGGGGAACTGGACAAGAGACTGCATTTCCAACCCTCAAGTACACGCTTTGCAATGATCCTGTTCTCACTTTACCCGACGGAAACGATGACTTTATTGTCTATTGTGATGACTCGAACCTTGGCTTTGGTTGTGTTCTCATGCAGCGAGACAAGGTTATTGCTTACGCATCTCGTCAGCTCAAGATCCACGAGAAGAACTACACAACCCACGACCTCGAGCTAGGCGCAGTTGTTTTTGTGTTAAAGATTTGGCGACACTACCTTTATGGTACCAAGTGTACGATCTTCACCGATCATAGGAGTCTACAACTTATCTTTGATTAGAAAGAACTAAATATGCGTCAACGCCGGTGGGTGGAACTTCTCAGCGATTATGACTGTGAGATTCGTTATCATCCTTGCAAAGCAAATGTCGTTGCCGATGCTCTCAGCAGATGGAGCTATTCGCACAAAACCCGTAATATTCAAGCCCAATATGATCTTGAAACCCTCATCCGCGAAGCCCAACATGCCTGCTTTAATGAACGTACTTTGAAGAAGGAAAGGATTCTCAACGATGGAGCCCATCTAGAAAATAAGTCGAATGGGATATTCCATTATCTGGACCGAATTTGGGTTCCTAAGCGAACCAATTTACGACAGATTTTGATGGATGAAGCCCACAAGTCCCGATATTCTATTCATCCCGGTACCGACAAGATGTACCAGGACTTGCGCTACAAGTACTCGTGGCCGAGCATGAAGAGGGATATCGCCCTCTATGTTTCAAAATGCCTGACTTGCTCGAAGGTCAAGGCTGAGCACCAAAGACCCTCTGGCTTACTCGTTCAACCTGAGATCCCTGTGTGGAAGTGGGAGAGTATAGCTATGGACTTCATAACGACGCTTCTGCGCACGCCCTCAGGTCACGACAGCATCTGGGTTGTCGTTGACCATCTGACTAAATGTGCTCACTTTCTGCCAATACGGGAAGACTACAAGGTAGAAAAATTAGCCCGAATCATTTCTGACCGCGATGCTCGGTTTACCTCGCGTTGTTGGGAAACATTTCAAGCTGCTCTCGGTACTGTGCTTAATCTAAGTACCGCATTCCATCCCCAAATCGACAGTCAGACTGAAAGAACGATTCGTACCCTTGAAGACATGCTCCATTCGTGTGTCATAAATTTCGGTGGTAATTGGGACGCATACTTACCTTTGGTCAAATTCTCGTACAATAACAGTTATCATTCCAGCATTCAAATGGCACCATTTGAGGCATTGTATGGAAGAAGATGTCGATCGCCTATTGTATGGCACGAGATCGGGCACTCACAACTAACCGGTCCTGAGCTATTGCAAGAAATGACTGACAAAATCTTCCAAATTCGAGACAATCTACTGAAAGCTCGGAGTCGTCAGAAAAGTTACGCCGATAGACGACGCAAGCCCCTCGAATTTGACGTTGGCAACCTTGTACTCCTAAAGGTGTCACCTTGGAAGGGTGTGGTTAGATTCGGCAAGAGAGGAAAGCTCACGCCTCGATATGTGGGACCCTTTAAGATTCTGGAAAGGATCGGAAAGGTGGCTTACAGACTCGAACTACCGGAGGAACTTAACAACGTTGATGCGTGGTCGAGTAACGGTGCTAGTTAATGTTTAAGTTAATGTTTTTACGTAACTTTTAATTTCGAATGGCATACTTTTAATTAAATTTGTGTTTTACAGGTTTAACAGAGTTTAAGGAACTTTTCGGGAGCTTTACGGGTCACCGGGATGAAAAACGAGTCACCGGGACGCGAAACGGGTTAACCGGGACAAAGATATGCAAAAAAGGGAAGTGGGAAACACAAGCACCGTCGCCGACGCCTTCCTGGGCCATAGGCGACGCCGTTTGAAAACCTTCGTCGCCAGAAATTGTCCGTAGACAACAAGATTGGCCGTCGGCCGTTTTTGACAAAGCACACACCGTCGCCGACGGGGCTTCAGGCCGTCGGCGACGGCCCACCTATGTTGCCGACGCGTATTGTTGATTCCTTGGGTGTTGAATGATCTAAAATAGGTTTTTGTCATCAATTTTCGGGGGTTACACTTTGTTGGGAGTTTGAAACTTGTTCTTGGAGCCATAATTCAAGAGGACTTCACTTCCAATCCATTACACACACCAACCATCATCCGAATCAATCGATATCACATCTCATTTGATTCCAAACCCTTGTTCCATCAATCCATTCATCCGTTCATCATCATCATCACCTATCCAAAACCCTAAACCTCATCATCCACCATCCTCAAGGTTTCAAGATGTTCAACTTCAAGTTCCTAGCATCCGTTGATCGTGCCGTTTCCATCATGAGCGGCTAATTTCTTGGAGGTTTCACCCCGGTGTAGGTTATTGTAAGTCTAGGGTTTGAACAATGTTTTAGTTTGATTTTGTGACAACTTGAATTGTATTTGAATTGATTGACAATTGTCTTGCATTTGAACTATATTTGTGAATTGTCGAGTGAGTTATGAAATTTGACTTTGCGAAACAAGTTTGTGCAATTATGCCTTGTCATTCAAAAGGTTTTACTTGTCCGAAGTAACGAAGTGCATTGTGGTCCGTGTTATGCGTTGATAGCAATTGGCACCAAAGCTTTGATGATAGAAATCCGTTAATAACATATTCAAATGAATTTAATCTAAAACGTGTAAGAACCCTAGGATTGCAATTACCGAACCGGGTGTGAGCCTTGTTTTCTCTATCTTGTCTAAACCTTTATTTACATTTTTGTAATTGTTAATTTCTAGTAGTTATCAACCAAATTATTTTAGTAATTTTAATTCACATCTTTCAATCAAACAAAAATATACAAAAATAAGATAGCAAGCTTCATAAGTTGTGACACATATTTCAATTCAATCAAATCCACTCGCAAACCACACACTCTTCGTGGTTCGACCCCTTGCTACCACTAACTATTTGTTAAGGGTAATTTGGGACTATAAATATTATCTTTGACCGGACACTCCGATCAAATTTTGGCGCCGTTGTCGGGGAGTGCGTGCACTTTGTGTTTGGATTATTATTTGAATTTGCGTGATTATCTGTTTAATTTGTTTAGTTTCTTTTTGTACTTTGTCTTTTTCCTTGTTACGCGGGTGTGTTACTTGTGCAGGTTACAGGTAGTGCATGCATACGCGAAACTCCGGGAGGACTTCACCGTTAGTCTACAAACCGGAAATCGATAGAGTAGCAAGAAGAAACCTAGCAAGCCGGTTAGAAGCAACTCTTGCTTCTAATCAAACCAATCAAACACCACATTTCACACCAACCGTTGAAACCGATTCAATGGCAAACCAAAACCTCAACCTGAACCAATTCCAATATAAAGCAACTTCAATCCCGCCCAAAATGTTCAACCTATACCTCAAGAACAAGCGGGTGGTAACACCAACTCTAGACCACCCACACCACCTTTCCGAAACCAAAATCCCAACAACACCCAAAGAACACCCCAACAATAAAACCTTCATCGACAAACTTCCTTACCCATCAACCTTGATGACCGGAATGTCAATTCCGACCGTCGAGGTAATCGAGATCGTGGCAATCCCGTGAATGAAGACCCGTTCTTTAACATAGACGATTTGAGGAACGCCATCCCCGATGACGAACCGTATAGTGTTCCCGATTATCAATCGTCGGAACATGTGAGTGTTCATACGGAAAATTCGGATGATGGGGGATATTATGATGATCGGGCTAATGATGATGAAGATTGGGGGTATGTGAATCAAGGTAACATCTACAATGCAAGAGGGTTTGAAGATGATGAGTTTGGCTACCAAAACGCCAATTTTGTGGGGAATGGTGACTACGGGTACGGGGATAGGAGAAATGACGGTTACGGAAATAACCGCCAACCACGAAACAATAATCAAAGGAACCGGAACGATGGGTTTTATAATAACAACAACAATGCTAACCCTAACCGAATTCCTCGTTTCGTGGGAGGGGGTAATCAAAGGGGTAACCAAGGTGGCAACCGAAGAGGTGATAGGGGAGGTGATAGAAGGGATAATCGAAGGTCGGTCGATCAAGAGGTTAACGATCCACAACGTCGTCAACAACCTCCACGGGGAGTGAATGACCGTTTTCGACCGGTGGTTACCGATAATGACTCTCCAATAGTGTGCGAAAGGAGAATGTTCGATTGCAAGCCCCACTACATCAACATACTTCCCCACTTCAATGGGAGGTCTAATGATGAGCCGTACACGCATTTGGCGGAGTTTTCCTCCATTTGTAACACTATCGGGGGGCACAACTTTGCATTGGAGGAGGTCAAGCTTCGATTATTCCAGTTTTCGCTAAAAGACAAGGCGAAACAATGGTTTCTTACACTTCCGGTGAATAGTATTCAGACATGGGGTGAGATGCAACAAGTATTCCTTGATGAATACTATTCGATGGCGAAGACCGATGTCGCTAGAGACGAAATTAGATCTTTCCGCCAACTGTCAAGTGAACCGTTGCACGAAGCATTTACAAGGTACAAAGAGTTGATTCGGAAATGCCCACATCACGAAATAGAGAAGTGGGAATTGGTTAAGTGTTTTGTACGTGGTTTGGATGATGCGAGGTGGAATCGTCTCGAGTCAATGAGCAACGGAACTCTATTGAGCAATCTGAGAAAACATACCGAAAAGAGCTCAATCGGCCGATTCCTTTTCTTCCTTGTCGGTTGTTCCTAGAATGCGATGAAGATGTTCCGCTAGTTCTGCTCGCCATTCTGAAAAAAAAATACCGAAAAGAGCTCAATTCTATGTAAGCAGTACCTCGGACACGGCCCCGTTCTCAATGAGCACGGCCCCATGTTCAGATATCTGCAGATTTTTGGTACAAGGAATCTTGGTGTTTTAAATTGTTTTCGTGATTTTTAAAACGTTTATAAGCAGAAACAACTTAAAACATTTTTGTAGAACTTATTTTTAACAAGATTCCTTGAATAAAAATCTAACAAACATCTCAATAAGGATTGGAATTATGGAGATTTCAAGCTCTAATGGAGGTGTCAAGAGAAATTGAAGAAGAAGGTAATGGATAAAAGTGGAAAAGACAAGATAGTTGTTGGGAACCTTCTTTAGAATATACCTAGGATGGTATGTGGGAAGATCCACCAGATCTTTGTCTTTGGAGTAGTCCATATGTGCAGGAATCTTGCTGCATTTATAGAAAATGACAGCACGCTGCACACTGCCCCGTGTGCAGATGAAATCCTGACACACTTTGTTTGTATTCTGACACAAAATCAGATGAGAATCTTTGGGTGAACACGGGGGGCGTGCTGACCTGGGCACGGCCCCGTGTCTAGAGGCTGTTTTATGGAGTTTCTTCTATTTCTAAGGAACTTATCCGGATCGGGTGGTTCCTTATTGGATGGAACAACCCCATTGTGCCTAAGATACCTTAATTGCTCTAGATTAAGACGAGAACGCAAGAGGTTGTCGGTGAGGGTGATTCCTATGCTAAATGTAGGTGGACAAGTCCAACCCTTTCCCGGGCTCTCGTTAAAGAAGGTGTATGCTGAATCGCTCAGGTCTATGTATGCACCGAACGAAGTCAATGGAGAGTCCTTCACGGCACAATCGACACAGGGACGACTATCGCTCAAGTCCTCGCTAGAGTTAGAGGTAACATCGGGAACAACGAAGTTGTTTTTATTTGAATGCGATCCCAACAATTCTTCTTGGTTATCGTCTTGAGATAAACTTTTGAAATCTATCCTAAGTTCTTTTAACCAATTAAGAATTAGATCTTCCATTTGAAATAGTTCATCATGGAGCATTTCTCCGAGAAGATCCGGTTGAGAGCATTCGAAGGAGAGATAGGGATTTTTTTTACTTTCGCCCCTCTTAAGGCTACAGGAAAACAATGGGTCTATATAGTGGGGCTTATAATTTAGAAAATAACATTCTAATTCTTTATGAGAGCCACCACATATTTGACACCACGTACCATAAGAGTGCCAAAAGAAAAAAAATATCAGTATCTCTCATGTTTGTGTCAGAAATTACCAACCATCGGGATCTTACGGTTCTGTTTTCAGTAACTGAATCTCGGCACGGGGCGTGTTGAGTGGGCATGGCCCCGTGTTCAACTTACTGTCTGACTTAAAACAGGATTGCCAGTTCCAATGATTGGGCACGGGGCGTGTTCAGCAGGCACGGCCCGTGCTGAGTTCTGCAGAAGCTGAAAAATTAAGAAAATCCTAAAAAAACAGAAAAATTAGAAAAAACGATTAGGCCGTTGATTCCTAACTTTCTTAAAATCCTTGTGTCCCCGGCAACGGCGCCTAAAACTTGATGTATGCGAGTGTGTATATATGTTTAAGTATATTTTAAGCCCTTTTTACACGTTAGTCAAGTTTTAAATTTATAAAACAAGATATTTTACTAACACCAAACACACATATGGGCAAGTGCACCCATCGTGAGCGTAGTATAGTGTTGGCAAGATACCGAGGTCGTCCAAGGACACAAGAGCTTTTAGTACCGGTTTATCCTTAACGTCTAATCAAATCAAAAGTTAGAAAAAGGTTTTAAACTAGAAAAATAAAAACTAACTAAAATGCTGAAAAATAAAATAAAAATAAAAACAGATAGACAAGATGAATCACTTGGCTCCGACTCGTGTTTAGTGTAACCTTTGATTATTTCCGCACTTTTGCACTTTTTAAGAGATTATCTTAGTTATTGTAGTAGGCCCCTCTTTTGAAGGTGACGTTACCCTCAACCCAGTAGTTTGAGTCAGCAAGGATACAATCCTAAAGGGTCGGATTATTGAAAGATAATTAATTAAGTTATTAATGCATATTATGGTAGGCCCCTCTTTTGAAGGTGACGTTACCCTCGGCTAAGTAGTCTGAGTCAGCAGGGATACAGTCCTAAGTAGCCGGGTTAAAGTTTTAATAATAGCTTACATATGAGGGGATCAAAGAGTTTGGACCCCCGCCATCCAATACCGGTGGGTATTGAAGGAGGTCCTACTAAATTCGACCCAGGTCCTTGCAGGATCTATACACTGAACAAGGCAAGACTCTTACCAAACCGTTCCCTTAACCCCCGACCAGGTAGCCAACATATCTCCATATAGACCGTGGAGATATGAATGGTGAAAATCTTTTATTTTATATAGACAGTAAAATAATGCCAAGACACCACGGACAAACGATAAGGAAGAATCACCTTCAACATAAGAAACTAGTTATTAAAGTCATTAATACATAACCAAGTAAAAAGTGCGAAAAGATTAAAAATAAAAAGTATTACACTAGACACTTGTCTTCACCAAGTGATGTAAGAGACTTAGGCAAACATGGCCTTTGATTGTCAAGAACTCTTACGATCAATCTTGGATCCCGGGATGACTCACACACTCTACGATGGACGATGGATGATGGTGGTGGATGATGGTGTTGTGATGGTGGTGGGTGAAGTGTGAGAGAGGTGGTGTGCCAAGGGATGGTTTGCAAATGAGCCAAGCACCCCTATTTATAGCCTGAACAGCAGCTCGGGCACGGCCCCGTGTCCATTGGGCACGGCCCGTGTCCATCCTTCTTCTCTGTCTTCATTAATTGCAGTTTGTCTGCATTAGTTGACCACGCCCTCGTGTCCGCTGGGCACGACCCCGTGTGCAGAAGCGTATCTGTACTATCAAGATTTCCCCAGATTCTGCGAATCTTGGAGTTGGCCACTGCCCCGTGTTCGCTGAGCACGATCCCGTGGTGGCTGATAGAAGCTTCTACAGCTTTGTCTTTTTTGCTGACACTTGGGCACGCCCCCGTGCTCATGGAGCACGGGGCGTGTTCAGCCTTCTGTTCTCTTGTTTTGCTTGGGAAGATGCTGTCGGGGAGGCTGGGCATGCCATGTTTGTTCCTTTTCTTGTATTTATGTTAGATTTAGCTGCCTTTTTGCTTCTTTTGTTTATTTGAACTCATTTAATCCTGAAAATGCAAAAGGAAGACAAAAACACACTTTTTCTAACATTAGTACTAAAAAAGGGTTAGTTTTATGCCACAATTGATGTAATTTATATGTTGCATTTTGTGCACATCAAATACCCCCACACTTGAATCTTTGCTTGTCCACAAGCAAAACTCTTTATAATGTGGCTTTACACTTCCAAATGGAATGGGTAGAAGATAAGGTTTTTGGGCTTGTCGTAGAGTGTCGGGATTTCCAAGATTCTTTATTAAGTTTTATTTTTATTTATTTACAATCCTATTCGTCATGATTTATTTAAAACATTTCATAAGATAAATTACTTATCAGGGCATAACATGCCTTTTTAAAATTCCACTTATATACAAGTTCACATACCTCACGGGGATCACTCAACACTCGGCTGAAGATGTATTTTAGTGGATCACTCAAGAGCGGCATGGAACTTACTCCTACCATAAGCTTGCCAAGCAATCAATCCTCCTCCTTTTTAACTATATACCTTTGTAAATATCAAGAGGACTTTTGGGTGAAGGGTTAGGCTTGGGTTAAACGTAGGTGGTTAGGTTAGTGGTTAGTAAAAGGGCGAAAGGCGTAAAAAGCGTCGGTTTTCGTAAGACTTTTTATTTTTTTGAAGTTTTTATTTTGATGAAGCCATTATTCAAACAAAGTTATTTTTTATAAACTTGTTTGTTTATTTCTCTTTTGCTTCATCATCATCATTTTAATTTTTTGAAAGTCATAAGAAAAACCGAGCTTGTTACTAAAACAAAGGGTTTAAAAATAAAAAGGTTTTGGTGGGTGAAAGGGTGTTTGTTTTTTGTTATGAAATGAAAAGGTTTAGGCTCAAAGGGGTTAACTAGGGGGATTTTGGGTAGGTGGTAAAAAAGAAAAATAATGGTGTAGAAATAAAAATGGTTAGTCCTAATGCCTCCGTCATTTACTTACTCGGGTTTAAGTTGGTAAGGACCGGGAATGTATCGTCGTGGCAAGTTCTAGAGTCGTAAGAACCAAGCGGCTATGCACACAAGAAACGAAAAATGAGCATTTAGTTTAAAGTTATATATTTGTATGCTCACTAAGGCTCAAAACCCACTTTTTGTGGGAATGGGTTTTTATGTGATCAATTATATATAATCAAATTTTAATTAAGCTTGCCATGCCATTTCATAATTTTCTTATGTTGGTTCTTTTTATCACGACGCTATCGGTTGTACATTTGTAAAAATATAACCTTTTTAGAACTTGAAATTCCCAAATTAAACCTAGACAAGTAAAAAAATGAAAATATTTTGAAAAAATTTGGGGTGATTAGCGGTTCCAATAGAGTTTTGTGTAAGGCTTGTGATTAGGACTTGCAAGATTCAAGGTTTTAGCATCCCCCCCACACTTAAATTACACACTGTCCTCAATGTGTCCCAAAAATAAGTTTTTAGGTTGATTGAATGTGTAAAAAGGTGTGAAAAAGCAAAATTTTATGTTACTGGGCTTCTGGACACGGCCCCGTGGTGTCCGGGCACGGCCCCCGTGTTCAGATCGCCAGTAACAAAACTTTGTAAAAAGAAACAAAAGCCTGGGCACGGGGGCGTGTTCAGTGAGCACGCCCCGTGTCCAATTATCTGAACTGGGCATTTCCTGCAGATTGTGCAGCACGGGGCCATGTTGGGCGGGCACGGCCCGTGCTGAACTTGCTGTAATGAAGAAAAATTTGTCTGGTGGCCCTGTTTTCGTGCATGGGGTGCTGGTTCAAGTTTCCCTTGTTATCCTTCACCATCCCGAGTGTGTTTTATCCGTTACAACATCATCCAAACACCAAATTAGCTAAAACCATCATTCATTAAAACATAGAGAGAATTACATAATAATCCTAAAAAAATTTAAAAACGAGGCAGAAAATAAAAAGCTAAAAGTCCAAAGATAGATGGGTCAAATGGTACATAAAATCATCCTAAGGAGTTCTACTTTTATCAAAATTTCTGGAAATAATTTTCCGGTTTATAAGATTTGTAGAACTTTGGACCGAGGGGTATTCCATAGATGTTTATTAGAGCCACTCTTCTATTTCCCTGGGGAGAAAGAAAGCGGGGTCGTTTTCTTCAACATCTTGTGGAGGAGGAGTGACACCAACAGGAACCCCTTGTAGTACGTCCTGAGGGGGCTCCGGATGTATGGCGTACCATTTGGCCGGTATGATGACTTCGGGAACCACATTCCATGCCCTTTGGGTAATGATTGGAACCAAAGGAGGAGAAGCGAGAATGTTCAACCTTTGGTGCAAAAGGTTGACCTTTCGAAGACATCCCTCTAGTCCCACCGTCAAATGATTGATACGGTCGACCAACGCTTCTTCCACTCCCGTCATCTCATCAATGGCTTCTCTTAAAGCGTAAACATAGTTTACAAGAGAATCTTCGACCGTTGATGACCTTCTTCTTTGTCGGTTGTTCCTAGAGTGCGATGAAGATGTTCCGCTAGTTTTGCTCGCCATTCTGAGAAAACATACCGAAAAGAGCTCAATTCTATGTAAGCAGTACCTCGGACACGGCCCCGTGCTCAATGAGCACGGCCCCGTGTTCAGATATCTGCAGATTTTTGGAACAGGGAATCTTGGTGTTTTAATTTGTTTTCGTGATTTTTAAAACATTTATAAGCAGAAACAACTTAAAACATTTTTGTAGAACTTATTTTTAACAAGATTCCTTGAATAAAAATCTAACAAACATCTCAATAAGGCTTGGAATTATGGAGATTTCAAGCTCTAATGGAGGTGTCAAGAGAAATTGAAGAAGAAGGTAATGGATAAAAGTGGAAAAGACAAGATAGTTGTTGGGAACCTTCTTTAGAATATACCTAGGATGGTATGTGGGAAGATCCACCAGATCTTTGTCTTTGGAGTGGTCCATATGTGCAGGAATCTTGATGCATTTATAGAAAATGACAGCACGCTGCACACGGCCCCGTGTCGGCTAGAGACAACCCCGTGTGCAGATGAAATCCTGACACACTTTGTCCGTATTCTGACACGAAATCAGACAAGAATCTTTGGGTGAACACGGGTGTAACACCCAGTGTTTTCATAAGTGAAAGTCAAGGCAAGGTCAAAGTCAACGACCGATTTTGCGCAACTTGACTCGTAGAAATTTCTTTATTTTATTTGTATTATGTGGAGTAAGTGTCTTTAATGCAATAATTGAGGTGTGTTAACCGTTAATCAATCGACTTACGACTGTGAAATACAGGAAGTAACAATGCGATAAAGTTAACTAATCAATAATCAGGCCATGCTAATCGAATTGACTTCTAATCGCAACTCGAGCCATGAATTTTACTTGTTATTATACGTGTGTGTGTGCTTTACGTGTTACCTGTGCATGTTTATTTTTATTGTGTTGTGGTAATCAAGCGAGCTCAATCGAAACTCGAAATCTAACTCGAAAGGCAATCAAACCCGAATCGTGAATGAACTAAGATAAATGGTGGAAAATAGATTATGCGAGATATGAGTGTTTGGGACTGAAAGTAATTTGACTAGGAGAATCTATCGTATCGCATCGGTCGTAATCGAAATCGAATCAGCAAAAATCGCCACGTCAAACACACTAACCAAGGGCCATCCGGTCGAATAGCCATCCGACTGGATAGCCACTTGGTAAAGGATGACAGGTGCCATCCGATCGAATTACCATTCGACCGGACAGTCACCCAGGCGATGTGCTATCCGACCGAACAACCCTTTCCCCTTTTGGCATCCTATAAATACCCCTGTCATTGTCATCTTTTCCACTTTTGGAAATCCCTGTTCGACCAGCACACTTAACTCAACCTTTTCTCAGATTTCTCTCGATTCCGGTAAGATCTCGTTCTAAATCTTGTACTTTCTTGATCTACACGCACTCCTACACCTTTCTATCTTGTAAATCTTAACTTTTAACCGTGAAATCACTAGATTTCGGGTGTTCTAAGGTGACGTCATCATGTGTTCTTCAAGAACTTCTTGTTTTGACCTCAATCCACCAAGAGCAACTTAGATCTAACTGATTTCCACAGAGATCTTGTAAAGATCTTGACATAAGTGTGGAGAAAAAGGATTGAAAGATGGTTTTAACCTCCTTTCAACTCTTTCGCACTCCATGTACTCAAAACCGGTAGGATCCGACCCTGAATTAGTCTTCTACTCAATTATAGTGATTGTACTAGTTCAAGATCCGGATTCTACTCACGAGACTATCGACTTCGGGTTAACCAAGAACAACTGCCTCAAGCCGGTAACCGGCCGGACTAGGGTGATTCCTGGTCAGGTTGCTCAACTGGGTTGAACTAGGGGTTCTGTTGGCTAACACGTTGGCAAAGTGACTCGACATAACGACAAACCTTCGAAACGACCAAGTGTAGAACGAACAGGACAAGCGGAGCGGATTGCCAACCGATCGAATTACCATTCGACCGGATAGGTTAACCGAACGAATTTCCACCCGAACGGATTACACTTGGGTCCCACCTTTAAACAATCTTAAGTAAAGTTTGGGTATTGAACGAATTGCAATCCGATCGAACGACCCTTTGAAAGGATTACTCTTCGGATCATGAGATACTAAGACTTTAAAAGACTTAACAGTTTTCAACATGTTCCATAGCACGAATTGTCATCCGATCGAATTGCCATCCGATCGAATGACACTTATGTAGTGAACTTGTCTTCAATAAGTAACCTTATCATGAAGTCGCCGTCCGACCGGATGACCATTCGAACGAATTGCCATTCGCACGACTAGTCATCCGATCGACCGACTTGAAAGATAGAGATACTTCATTGTTTCAAGATGCTACAACGAAAACTTCAAAAGTCAAACCATCATACACAAACACATCCTTCTCATAGGAAGAAACAATCCACTCGAATCGTCACTCAATCGGATTACCATCCGATCGAATGACCACCCGAACGGGTTGTTACCCGCATGAATTGCTGTTCGATCGAATTACCATCCGATCGAACTCCTATCCGACCCTTTCATACCTTGTGACGTTTTACGAATTGCTTATCGTTATACTACCGAATCTATTCAGGCTAACCGCACTCGCTAAGCGCTCCCTTCAATCCATAATCGCTGTGAGTATACTCGATCCCTTTTTTTTGCTTTAAGCACTTTTGGGTGTTACATACGTTACGAATATTCAAACTACCACTATCACAATACTCAAACTATTTGAACGCTAACCGTCAATGCATGTTATACGTGGCTTATGAATGCTGTCTACCTGCCTTAGCAACGATAGTACTATAGTTTGGACTCAGCACCCGTTCACACGGGGGTTGTTAAGGATCTTTTACTTGCATGAATTACGGTGGTAATCATGTATTGCGAACTGCCTCGGGCAGTCAACCCGCAGTCATTGGTATCGATGGATCTATGTCGATAACTAACGTGCTTCATTTCTCTATGTGTACGTGCTGGTTATGCGTAAACGAATCCGAACTCTATATGCTATTATCAAACTTGTATGCTCACCTTTACATTTTATGTATTGACTTTATTTTAACGTATGTGACAGGTGCTTAGGATGCATATGTGGTAGGAATTTGAAGCTATAATAACGCTCTAGAGCCCAACAAATAGTTGTCTGTAGATAACAAATCAGGGGTCTCTAGAAGCAGATAAACAATTGCTGTCTATTTAAAATCTGAGTTGTCGAAACAGAATATTTGACTGGATTTATGTCTGTAATAATTATTTTGCTGTTTGAGATACGGTATGAGACGTATTATTTAAATTGAATAGTTTTGATAATTGTTATGGAAACTTCTGGACAATCTGTTTCGCTCAGTGCCACGCCCCGATGATTCCGCCATCGGTTGGGGTGTGACAACGGGGGCGTGTTGACCTGGGCACGACCCCGTGCCTAGAGGCTGTTTTATGGAGTTTCTTCTATTTCTAAGGAACTTATCCGGATCGGGTGGTTCCTTACCGGATGGAACAACCCCAAAGTGCCTAAGATACCTTAATTGCTCTAGATTAAGACGAGAACGCAAGAGGTTGTCAGTGAGGGTGATTCCTATGCTAAATGTAGGTGGAAAAGTCCAACCCTTTCCCAGGCTCTCGTTAAAGAAGGTGTATGCTGAATCGCTCAGGTCTATGTATGCACCGAACGATGTCGATGGAGAGTCCTTCATGGCACAATCGGCACAGGGACGACTATCGCTCAAGTCCTCGCTAGAGTTAGAGGTAACATCGGGAACAACGAAGTTGTTTTTATTTGAATGCGATCCCAACAATTCTTCTTGGTTATCGTCTTGAGAATTTTTTTTTGAAATCTATCCTAAGTTCTTTTAACCAATTAAGAATTAGATCTTCCATTTGAAATAGTTCATCAAGGAGCATTTCTCCTAGAAGATCCGGTTGAGAGCATTCGAGGGAGAGATAGGGATTATTTTTACTTTCGCCCCTCTTAAGGCTACAGGAAAACAATGGGTCTATATAGTGGGGCTTATAATTTAGAAAATAACATTCTAATTCTTTATGAGAGCCACCACATATTTGACACCACGTACCATAAGAGTGCCGAAAGAAAAAAATATCAGTATCTCTCATGTTTGTGTCAGAAATTACCAACCGTCGGGATCTTACGGTTCTGTTTTCAGTAACTGAATCTTGGGCACGAGGCGTGTTGAGTGGGCACGGCTCCGTGTTCAGCTTACTGTCAGACTTAAAACAGGATTGCCAGTTCCAATGATTGGGCACGGGGCGGGTTCTGCAGGCACGGCCCGTGCTGAGTTCTGCAGAATCCGAAAAATTAAGAAAATCCTAAAAAAAACAGAAAAATTAGAAAAAACGATTAGGCCGTTGATTCCTAACTTTCTTAAAATCCTGGTGTCCCCGGCAACGGCACCAAAAACTTGATGTGTGTGAGTGTGTATATAAGTTTAAGTATATTTTAAGCCCTTTTTACACGTTAGTCAAGTTTTAAATTTATAAAACACGATATTTTACTAACACCAAACACACATATGGGCAAGTGCACCCATCGTGAGCGTAGTATAGTGTTGGCAAGATACCGAGGTCCTCCAAGGACACAAGAGCTTTTAGTACCGGTTTATCCTCAACGTCTAATCAAATCAAAAGTTAGAAAAAGGTTTTAAACTAGAAAAATAAAAACTAACTAAAATGCTGAAAATAAAATAAAAATAAAAACAGATAGACAAGATGAATCACTTGGCTCCGACTCGTGTTTAGTGTAACCTTTGATTATTTCCGCACTTTTGCACTTTTTAAGAGATTATCTTAGTTATTGTAGTAGGCCATTCTTTTGAAGATGACGTTACCCTCAACCCAGTAGTTTGAGTCAGCAAGGATACAATCCTAAAGGGTCGGATTATTGAAAGATAATTAATTAAGTTATTAATGCATATTATGGTAGGCCCCTCTTTTGAAGGTGACGGTACCCTCGGCTAAGTAGTCTGAGTCAGCAGGGATACATGGATCAAAGAGTTTGGACCCCCACCATCCAATACCGGTGGGTATTGAAGGAGGTCCTACTAAATTTGACCCAGGTCCTTGCAGGATCTATACACTGAACAAGGCAAGACTCTTACCAAACTGTTCCCTTAACCCCCGACCAGGTAGCCAACATATCTCCATATAGACCGTGGAGATATGAATGGTAAAAATCTTTTATTTTATATAGATAGTACAATAATGCCAAGACACCACCGACAAACGATAAGGAAGAATCACCTTCAACATAAGAAACTAGTTATTAAAGTCATTAATACATAACCAAGTAAAAAGTGCGAAAAGATTAAAAATAAAAAGTATTACACTAGATACTTGTCTTCACCAAGTGATGTAAGAGACTTAGGCAAACATGGCCTATGATTGTCAAGAACTCTTACGATCAATCTTGGATCCCGAGACGACTCACACACTCTACCATGGACGATGGATGATGGTGGTGGATGATGGTGTTGTGATGGTGGTGGGTGGTGGGTGAAGTTTGAGAGAGGTGGTGTGCAAAGGGATGGTTTGCAAATGAGCCAAGCACCCCTATTTATAGCATGAACAGTAGCTCGGGCACGGGCTCGTGTCCATTGGGCATGGCCCCGTGTCCATCCTTCTCCTCTGTCTTCATTAATTGCAGTTGGTATGCATTAGTTGACCACGCCCCCGTGTCCGCTGGGCACGACCCCGTGTGCAGAAGCATATCTGTACTATCAAGATTTCCCCAGATTCTGCGAATCATAGAGTTGACCACGGCCCCATGTTCGCTGAGCACGAACCCGTGGTGGCTGATAGAAGCTTCTACAGCTTTGTCTTTTCTTCTGACACTTGGGCACGCCCCCGTTCTCGTTGAGCACGGGGAGTGTTCAGCCTTCTGTTTTCTTGTTTTGCTTGGGAAGATGCTGTCGGGGAGGCTGGGCATGCCATGTTTGTTCCTTTTTTTGTATTTATGTTAGATTTAGCTGCCTTTTTGCTTCTTTTGTTTATTTGAACTCATTTAATCCTGAAAATACAAAAGGAAGACAAAAACACACTTTTTCCAACATTAGTACTAAAAAGGGTTAGTTTTATGCCACAATTGATGTAATTTATATGTTGCATTTTGTGCACATCAACGCCATGTTTGCTGTGTGATGAAATCGAGGCTAGCAAAGAGTCTAGAAACAAATAAACAAACTATCTTATTTGAAATCTGAGTTGTCGGATCAGTATTTGTTTTTGAGATAATTATTTGTAATAACTATTTTATTTAGATATGTTATGGCATGGGACATGACGTTGTAAATATCTGGTAATTAATAGTTGTTATGGATACTCATGGACAATCTGTTTCGCTCAATGCCGCGCCCCGATGTTTCCGCCATCGGTTGGAGTGTGACAGATTGGTATCAGAGCCATAACTATAGGGAATTAGTCAAGACTCGACTTAGTCCAGGTTGATGTCTTAGAACGACCTAGTCTATAGTCTAAGTACCAACAGACCGACTTGTGCATACCCGGTAGGGGTTTTTACGAGCTTACTCGCTATTTCTCGCTCAAACTCGTTGTACACTACACACTTGAGCGAATATCGCATACTACAGTTCCGCGCAATATCAGCCTTTCCTAAGGTTGATTACACACACAAACGAATGATCTGGTTAAGATTAGGTGTGAAAAACCGCAAACTCTCGACCAGATTACTTGTTCGAATTGCTATTTTTACTATAAAACAAAAGAGTTGCGTTGAATTAGGAGTGAAATCCCCACTTCGACGCAAATCTCCTTATCTATCTCGTGGTTTACCATATAAAACAGGAATGTAGTCACTAAGTTAGGGGTGAACCCTAAACCTTGATGACACGTTCCACTCCCTAATGTGGTTTTACAAAACTCTCACCAAAGTCTCGACGGACTCCAACGACTTGAAGTCACACCAAACTGGAAGGATGTGTGCCATTCCCCAAATTCGAGGCGAGAGCGCAGTCCCGAAGGCCAAAGTGTGCACCAAAAGTCCTTGTGAATAGTCGAATCACTTTGGGAAGTCGACGTCTATCACACCCGAGACAATCTACTCTCGATTTCTATGTGTTTTGATTTTGAGCCCGCAACTACTGACTCTGATATTTGTCGATTTTATGTGGAATTTATGTGTTTATTGTAATTATGTGTTTCGATTTTGGTGGTTTATTCATTTTCGTTGTTTATTCCGATCAACACGCACAACTCACACTACACGATCGCCCACAAATCGCTGGTCATTGTTTGCAATCGCTGCTCGATACTCGCAATCGCTATAATTAATCGTTATACGCGCTGCGAAAGATAGGGAATACGTGCAACATATAGTTAGGTTTCTGTATTCTGACTGCCTCATGTGCTTATATGCCTTGCGTGCTTATGCGTTTCCGTGCTCTACGTGATTATGTGCTTAAGTGTTTATGTGCCTATGTGATACTATGTTTATGAGGATACGTGTTCCTGAGCTTTATAGTAATCGCTAGACTATACTAGGAATAATCGAAATTTGTGTTGAGTCCTGTGGCGATGTATGTTGCAGACAATGTCATCATCTGGATCTCGCGCTACTCAAGCTGCTCACTGAAAGCAAGCAGATAAAAGCCTCGCCGCTATGGTTGCTAAGCAAATGGCGAAAGTTGTTCCTCAAATCATCAGTGAACTGTACGAAAATGTGAGCAAATCTTTTGAAGAGTCCAGGACTGAAACCCCAAAGGATGCTTTTAGCTTCAAGCAGTTTAAAGCTTGCGGACCGAAAGAATTTACTGGCGAAGATGGTCCTACGGCCTTATTTCAATGGTTTGATTCGATCGAGGTCACCCTGCGCCAGAGTGGCTGTCCTGAAGATCTCTGCAATCTGAATGCTACCGGCGTGTTCCAATCCTGAGCGCTAGATTGGTGAACGGCCAAAAGAAATAAACGCGGAAACGATGCAGCTTATGGTCTGACGTGGGATGAGTTGAAGGACGTCATGTTGGAAGAGTTCTGCCCTCCCCACGAGCGCCAAAAGTTGGAGGACAAATTCTGGCATATCAAGCAGAAGGATGGTGACAATGCTGTTTTAACTGCTCGCTTCAAGCAGCTTAGCATAATCTGTCCTGATCAAGTCAAAACTCCTGATGTAGCGATCAAGAAGTATATTCGAGCTCTGCCAGATTGTGTCGCTGATTTTGTGCAAGCTTCAAAACCAGCAACAATCGAGGAAACTTACCTGCTTGCCGCTGAAATAAACGACAAGCGAGTCAAGTCTGGCTACTGGGATAAAGCCGCCAAGAATCTACATCAAGCTACCACTGCACCAACCGCTGAAACCGCCACCACTCCTCAGTCTTCAAAAGCCTCTCATCGCAAGAGGAAGAACAACAGCAACTCCAGCAACAAGAACTGTGTTGTAACCACTGCTGCCCCACTACAAGCTGTACCAGCTCAGCAGCAAACTCAACACCGCCAAGTCGTGGCACCGGTAACCCAAGCACCGCTGGTAAAGCGTGCTTATATTGGTCCTCACCCTGCCTGCCCGACTTGCACCTATCACCACCCAGTGGGAATCGCCTGCAGATTTTGTGTACACTGCAACATGTACGGCCATTTCACCGCTAACTGCCGTACAGGTCCACGACAAGCACCAGCTCCAGCTAATGCTCATCAAGCTCTACTTCCTGCTACTCAAGGGCAACAAGCAGCTCCTGCACCCGCTATCAATGCTAGAGTCTGCTTTGCGTGTGGTGATCCCAACCACTTTGCAAACATGTGCCCCAATCGGGTTGTGAAGCAAGAGCAACAATAGCAGCAGCCTCAGCAGCAGCAACAACAACAACAACAACAACAAGCCGCTCGTGCTGGAACTTTCAACATTAATGTGTGCCAGGCTCAGGCTGACAACAACGTGGTCAATGGTACGTTCCTTGTGAATGGTATTTACGCTTCGTGTTTGTTTGATACTGCGGCCGATAACTGTTTTGTATCGTTTGAGTTCGAAAAGCTTCTTAATCGTAAGCTCGCTCATCTCCCCTCGACGTTCGATGTTGAAGTTGCCACCGGAAGAACCGTCGACGTCAACTCTGTTCTTCATGATTGTACTCTCGAACTCAACAATCACATCTTTCCTATCGACCTTATTCCGATGCAGCTCGGTAGTTTTGATATCATAATAGGCATGGACTTTCTTCGCGAAAACTATGCCGAAGTTGTTTGCTTCGATAAGATTATTCGATTCTCGCTCGCTAATGGTGATCAATTGTGTGTGTATGGTGAAACTCTCTCGAATGACCTCAAGCTTATGTCATGTATCCAAGCTAGCAAGTATCTCCGCAAGGAATACAGAGCTTTCTTGGCTAATATTGTAGTAGCGGAGAAGGAAAATAAAGGAAAGATTAAAGTGAAAGACGTTCCTGTTGTTTGTGAATTCCCTAACGTTTTTCCTGAAGATCTCCCAGGTCTACCTCCGAGTCATGATATCGACTTTCGCATCGACCTCATTCCTGGAGCAAACCCTGTTGCAAGAGCTCCTTATCGACTCGCTCCGTCCGAAATGCGCGAACTCTCGATTCAGCTCCAGGAATTGCATGACAAAGGCTTTATTCGCTCTAGCACCTCTCCTTGAGGCGCACCAGTCCTTTTCGTCAAAAAGAAGGATGGGTCATTCCAGATGTGCATCGACTATCGGGAATTGAATAAACTAACGATCAAGAATCGTTACCCTCTGCCTCGTATTCATGATTTGTTTGACCAGTTACAAGGTGCTACGTGTTTCTCCAAGATCGATCTACGCTTAGGCTACCACCAATTACGCATACAAGAGGAGGATATTCCCAAGACCGCTTTTCGCACCCGATACGGCCACAACGAGTTTGTTGTTATACCTTTTGGTTTAACAAACGTACCCGCGGTTTTTATGGATCTGATGAATCGCGTGTGTAAACCTTTTCTCGACCGGTTCGTCATCGTGTTCATCGATGATATCCTGATCTATTCCAAGTCGAAAGCCGAACACGCGCAACATCTACATTTGGTTCTGGAGCTACTCCCGGGGAAACGACTCTATGCCAAGTTCTCCAAGTGTGAATTCTGGCTGGAGGAGGTTCAATTCCTCAGTCACATTGTTAATAGTCAAGGTATTCACGCTGACCCCGCGAAGATCGAAGCTGTCAAGAGTTGGGTCACACCCAAGAACCCGTCTGAAGTCCGTTCTTTTCTCGGTCTAGTGGGCTATTATCGTCGATTTATCGAAGGATTCGCTAAAATCGTTGTGCTGCTCACCTCTCTCATGCAAAAAGACAAGCCTTTTGTTTGGGGAACTGGACAAGAGACTACCTTTCCAACCCTCAAGTACATGCTTTGCAATGCTCCTGTTCTCACCTTACCCGATGGAAACGATGACTTTATTGTCTATTGTGATGCCTCGAGCCTTGGCTTTGGTTGTGCTCTCATGCAGCGAGACAAGGTGTTGATGCATATTTTGTGGACACGACTCGGCTCGGTTCAACTCAGCTCAGTTCGACTTAGTTTCGACTCGAAGACACGAAGATCAAGACGAAGACTTGTGTCTGTACTTTGTCTGTAATGTGTCATGATACAAAACGATGTCTTATGTTAGATTTGTTGCTATGTGCGTTCGATGTAAGTTTGACCAGGTCAACCATCCTCCGGTTTGACTTGGCCAAACAGTTAGCACATTGGTTGAAACATGCTTGTGTCGAAGGATGTCATCGAAGGATGGTTTGTATCCTTCGATGACCTCGAAAGATAATGTCATTCGATAGATACAGATGGACCTCGAAGGATATCATCCTTCGAGGTGTATATGTGATCCTTCGATGGGATTCTGGTCGATAGATGATCCTTCGACCAGATTACCTTATCCTTCGACCACAGGTGCTGTGTCGGGTATAAATACCCAAGTGTTGTGTTCATTTCAAAGTGAGACACTTTGTGAGACACAAGAGACAGATAGATACACTCGAGAGATAGGGAGAGCATTCTGTCAAGAACACACACACACATTAGAGAGTTTGCAATACAGATTTGTAAACCTTGAGCTTGTAACCGGAACCTTTCATACGCATTAATACAAGTGGTGTTAATCGTTGAACCTTGTGTGTTTTGTGTTTATACTTGTCTCAACTCGGTTGCACTCTAGCTTGGATTCCGCACTTGCTAGTGTGTTAATATAACAAGGATAAGGTTTGACCTCATCCGAGAGGGACCTACAAGTGGTATCAGAGCCTTGGCTCTTCTCCTTGTTAAAACCGAGTGTTTTCGGGTGTGTTTTGAGTTTTTGGAGTTTATATTTTTCTGAAAAATCAGTTTTAAAACTTCGAAAATCTGCATGTTTTGCTAGAAGTTCTTATAAAAACCTTGTTGTTCTTCATTTTCACATGTTAAACATTGGTTTTTATTGAAGTTTCGGCCAAAACTCGAGTTCGGCAGTTGTCGGTTTTCCGGAAAATTCAAATTTTCTGGGTTTGTTCTTGATATCTTCAACTAATATTCAAGTGTTCTTCAAAGTGTTACATATTTTGATCTTGTTTTATTATTGTTGAAAGTTGTTTGTGCATTGGGAAGGGTTAATTGGTTAAAATATTCAAACCAAATCTGGTTTTGGCAGAAAGCACGTCTGAACATACCTTCTGCCGAAAGTTTTTACCAACCCGTCACCTTTCTCACCAAACTGTCAACTTTGTGTCAGTGTGTCAGTGCTCATCGAAAGATATCCTTCGGAGTCGAAAGATCATCTTTCGATCAAGGAGGTTCGACAGATACCCATCCTTCGAACATCTTTCGAAGTCAGTGAGTTATCTTTCGAGCCAAGGAATCTTTTCGAAGGATATATTGTTCGAGCTACTGTTACATTTCGAAAGATAAGGATCCTTCGTCTTGGAGAATCTTTCGAAGTCATTGTTCGAAACTCAACAGTGGTCTTTCGACACTGTTGATCCTTCGAACAGGTGTCTATCTTTCGAACAAGGGTTGATCTTTCGATCCTTAGTCTGTTTATAATTAACAGTTGTGTTTTGCAGGTCTTTCGATCCTTGATCCTTCGGCTGGTTGTTATCATTCGAAAAAAAAAAAAAAAAAATTAACATAGTTTGTGAAAATTAATTTTATTTTAAATCAATTTTCACTTAATATATTAATTTTTATAAAATGGGAACAAACGGTGAGTGGTGGACTCAATTAACTTCGACTCCACAATCATCAGCTACACAACCTGAGCCAGAGTTTGACAAAAATGCATTCTTGCGAGCTATTGCCCCAACTCAAGCTGCAATGATAACTGCAAATCAATGGGCATTGGTCACAAATCAAAGCAGCAGCATTCAATCTATGATGCAGAACGACAGTGAAACTGGTACAAGCACAAAACCGCCAAAGTTAAATCACATCAATGATTGGGGATGGTGGAAAGAAAGGTTGAGAACTTATGTTCAGGGGTAAGGTCAAGATCTATGGATGTGTTTCTTCACTCCATTTGACAATGAGTTGGAAGTTGCAGGAGCTAATCCACAAACTTACAGCACTCTGTCTGATGAAGATAAGAAGAAATTTGAGTTAGAAAAGAAAGCATTCATGATTCTCACACAAGCTCTTAACAGAGACATTTACCACCAGTTTGTTTACTGCACGACTACTAAAAGCTTGTGGGATATGCTCACGTTAAGATGTGAAGGAAATGCTCAATCAAGAAAGATCAAGCAAGATTTACTGAAGAAAGAATTTGAAGGATTCACGTGTTTGGAAAATGAGACTTTGGCAGATTTATCTACAAGGTTTCATCACTTGTTGAGCGAGATGTTTGCTTTTAAAGTCAATGCCACTCCACAAGAAATGACAAAGAGATTTGCTGATAGCTTACCAGCAAAGTGGAGCAGTTATCTTGAAATCCTTAAAGAAAATGGTGTTTTAGACACAATCACCGTTTATGATTTAATTCAAAAATTGGAGAACAAGGATGTAGAAGAAAAACTGAAGGCAAAAAGAACACTAACTCCTCAAAGTCCTGAGATGTACTTTGGGATTGCAGGGGGCATCAGTGGAGAAAAACCAGCTTCTCAACACGCGAAGCTTCAGACAGCTTTCGTCTCAAACACTGCACCTTCAACAACAGATCAGTTTGATCCTTCAGCATACTTGATGTATCCAAGACCAGATGTGAAACCGACACCGACAGCTCCGCAGCAACAACCGCAACAGCAAGGGTTTTATGGAAGCTCTTCAAACTTTCAAGCCACTTCCAATCCAAACACTGTCAGATTAGACACTTCCAACTTTTCCAAAGTCAGTGTCGAGATAGCCAAGGAGCATATGGAGATGTTGAATACCTTGGTTAGTGCTTATTGTGGATTGATCGCAGGTCAGATTGGGAATATCAATCTAACCAATGAAGATTATCAGCAAGTGGATAGAGACGAGTTTGAAATGATGGATATCAAATGGGCTCTTGCTAGTGCAATTCGAAGAGCAAAAGAGTTTATGGAAAGGACGGGGAGAACCAACTTGGAAAGCAAGAAAGACACCAAGTATGGGTTCGACAAGCAAGCTGTAACATGCTTTAACTGTGGTGAACGAGGTCATTTCAAAAGGGAATGCACAAGACCAGCTCAGCATGGAAACCAAAATCCCTTCAGAAATCAAGGCAACCAGCAGAACCAGAACAGGAACAATGTTCGTACGTTGATACCTGTCAACAACCAAAGCCAGACAGGGCCATCAAATGTCAACCAGGCACTTGTGGTTCAAATAGATGAAGGTTGTGATTGGTCGCTTCAGCTTGGAGAAGGAGGAAATGATGGAACAGCATGTTATGCTAAAGTGACTGAGAAGGTAGTAGAATCCGTGTCTGCTGATGAATCTTCAGAAGATGAAGATAGTTCGGGTTATAGTGGGAGCATGGATGGGGAATCACTTGATGCTGGTGATTTATCAAGTGATGCTTTAGATTTGAAGGTTGATGAACTTTTGGCTGAAGCTGAAGTATTATGCAAGAGGAGATCTATTCTCTGCCAGAAATCTGCTGGAACTTCCGAGAAGCTTGCTAAGTTCTTCTCTGAAGATGGATCTTTTTCTTTCCATTCAGCCTTTACGGCTAATGTCGACAGTTCATCAAGCCAGGTATGTGTCGATGAACCCACTGTAGTTAGCTGTGAAAATTGTGATAGTTTAAAGGTTAAATATGCTGAACAGGAAAAGCAGTTTGAAATCACAAACAAACACAATCAAGAATTGATTGTTGATCTTTCTAAAGCAACTGAAGCTAACTTGTTTTTAACCAGAAATGAAAAGGAGTTTAAAGCAACAATTGCGTCATTAAAACATGATGTTTCTGAATTACAAAAGGCTGTTTTGAGAAAACAACATGCTAACAATGATTTAATTGACACAATTGAAAAACAAATGGTAGAGTTAGCAACAGCACGATGTGAGTGTGAGACAATTAAGCAGAAATTGGAAAGCTATTACAATTCCCGCTATGTTTTGGATCACATTATTGATGTTCAGAAGAAAAAGGGGGATAGGAAGTGTAATGGATTCAAATCATGTCCTCCCCCAATGAATCACAATTACTCCAAATTGCCTGATGACGAGGATATGCCCCGTTTTGAACCTACTGTGCCACTCAATCTAGATGATTTTGCAGCAGGCCTCGGGTTCACAACTGGTACATCATCCTCGGGTCAATCTGAATCTGAGTCTGAGAATGTGACGGATTCATCATGTGTTAAGGAACAGAGTCCTCCCACTGTTGAGGATACTGATTCTTCGGATGATGAATCTGATTCATCGGATGATGAGTCTGTAAAAATTGTGAATCAACAGTCTAACTCGGTTACAACAGATATTCCAATCGAGAATCACATCTTATGTGATCCACCAGTGGAACCGAGTAAGACTGAAATGTCAAAAGGAATGGAGTCCCTTGTATCTAGTTGTGAAGGGAATAACCTGTTGTACACGCTCAAAGGAGATGACAAAATCTACTCTAACAAAGATTTTCCAATTAAAAATGTAAATCAAGATTTAATTGAGCAAATTTTTGAAGGTTGTATTGATAAGTTTTTGGGAAACAAAAGTGGCAAAGTCACCGTCACTCAATGTGATCCAATTCCGTGTGAACAAGTTAGAAAACAATACGGAAACCAAAAACAACCAATTGAGCGAAAACAACAAGTGAACTCCGGAAAAGGTAAGGTACAGGGAAAGAAAGCTCAGAACAAGAATGTTCAAGCGCCTAAAGTTCAACAGCAAAAGGTGCAAAACAAAAGAGCTCCTGTTAAGAAAAGAGAACAGAAAGTGAACTTTGTTGGATCCAAGGGTACAGATAAACTGGAAACATTTCAGGATAAATCTAACATTGATTTTATAAAACAAGTTAGAATTTTAAAACGAAATGATCAGAATAATTACACCCAACACACAAACGGATGTGATTTAGGTTCAAGTACATCTAGATCACAAAGTTCATGGTCTGGTTCTCCGTCTGGTCATCAACATGTTTCTCCGAGGTTTGTAGAGCGGAGAATGTGTTTTGAGTGTGGCACAATTGGGCATATTGTAAGATACTGCCCATACCTGCAAAAGTTGAAGGCTCCCCAAGAAACCAATTACCAAAAACGACCTGTTTCCCCGAAACAAGACCCCCGTGTCTTGAAAGAAAGGGAAAAGAAGTTAAAACAAAAGAATCAAAAGGTAATTGAAAAGGCCTTAAAATCAGAGGTCAAAGAAGAAAAACCTGTTCAAGCAAAACCTAAAACGGTAAAACCAGTAAATGCAAAAACAATTAATACAAATACTGGTAAAGGACAAACAGCTTGGAAACCAAAGCAGGTAATTCAGTCAGGGGGAGCACCACAGGTTCTGTTTCCTAATCATCAAGTGATTGAAATCACTTTTATTGATGATAAAGGACGACCCAAGTCCACAAAGGCTTGGGTCCCCCTCTCCGTCTAATCTTTGAATGAGTGTGTAGGATATTCCAGGAGGAACTTTCAATAATCGTAAGATTGTTGATAGTGGAGTGTCCATGCACAAAATAGGCGACAGAAGAAATTGTTGCCTTTGATGGAGAGAAGAAAAGAAAAAGGAAAAAGAAAACAGAATTGTCTGTTGAAAGAGTTTGAAAAGCTTCGACAAAAATGCAAAGCCTTTTACAATCAAGCTTTGATCGGGTCCCCGGGATAGATTCAAATCAAAATGTATGCACCTGCAGCACGTTTGAAGTTCAAAATCAACAAGATGAACGTGCAGTGTACATTTCTTCGTGGTGTGATTGAAGAAAATGTGTTTGTTGAACAAACCAACCGGGTGTGCGGATGCCTTGGCATGAGTTGCACAACCGCACACTACTTCTGAAAGAGAAAGACAAAAACCTTCGCTGGTGAAATGTTGAAGACCAGCCGGACCCAAAGGTTTATGATCTTGTTGCTGTCAAGAGACGTCTCAGTAGCTACAAAGAATCGACTTTGAAATCCACACCGGGTGGATATCCAGTTTGGGAGAGCATTCAAATTCCTTGCAATGCAAGAAGCAGTTGCAGGATACGGTTTTAAAATTCTAATCTCTCCTTTACTTGTCGTTATTTAAGCTACTTTATAAATTGTTATCCTCTCGCAGCACTCTTTGGCCAGACAATGTTGTCATGGTCCGCACCGCTTACCGACGTGCCAACTGATTTTTCCAAAATTTGATAAATCTTTTCTGATTAAAAATTAATTTTGGTAAACGGCATTGAGGTAAAACATGAGTTAACCAACATCGGAAAGTCATTTTTGTAAATACCTTTGTGTTTTTCAATTTTATCTTAGTTTGTTGATTTTAGGGGGAGTAAATCCAAAATTTGAAAAATCCAAAAACATCGAAAAATTTCAAAAGCACAAAAACAATAGAAAATCAAAAATGAGTTTCCTGGCGAGAAAAAGAGAAAATGATAGTACATCAGTGGTCTGTCTAAACCTCTTTAAACCTTAAATGAAAAAGCGATAAGCAGCTCTATATAAGATGTATCGGTAGGCTCACAATCATTTTAAAGTGTGCAGGGTGATATAAACTTAAATCGACTGAAGACTGGGTGGGAACCATTCATTGGCATATGGTCTTAGTACCGAAATTTCGTTTGAGAGATTGCCGAGGTTCTGAGATATTCGGTCTTTATGATGCTTATCATCTGGGTATCATGGTTGTATCTTTTACCGAAAAATAACGGGGACGCAAGTCTAGATCTTCCATGATACTATACATACGTGTACATATTACATACTGCATTCGACCTCAATAAGTGATAAACAATCACATGTCCCAACAAAATAAGTGATAATATATCACATTTATCCGGGAGTCAAGTTCGTCTCTCTGTTGTACGAAAGTACTGACCTGTTCACGGACTTGCTCCTGTGCCCTTCATGCATCGAAAATCAAGTTCCTCATCAATAAGTGATTCTATCACATAGGGCTTGTTTTCAAATCAAAATAAGTGAGAATCTCACATCCTATACGGTCAAACAGATGATAATCGGTATACTCACCGGTAAGATGAACCCTCGTGCATACCTTGATACGGGAATGTGTCGTGATGTGGATGAACACCGGTCGGTAAGTATAAATCATACCTTAACGTATCCCCTCGCCATGATTACAAATGATAAGTTGAGCTTATGTTGACAACAATACCGATAATTGTTATAGGATGCTTATCTTAATGTTAACTAATTGAACAACAAGAGCGTTTTGACATGACCGTACACTGATATGATTCTCTTACCCTCGAAACTCGCAAAAAGAATGTCTGTAGATATTTATTTTCTATTTTCAGTTTATGATTCTTGTGTATATTTATTTATTGTTTTCCATCTTTACAAATTCAAAATTTCAAAAAGATTTTAGGTGTGTTTTAATATAAACTTTATAAAATCCAAAAAGATTTTGCTTCTAGTTTATTTTTGATTGACTGATGTTGGAACTCGAGTCTATCCTACCCAAAATCCTGATCGTAAGCCGGAAAACAATTGCATCTTCATAAACTGTCGAAGTTAACTAGTTTTGAAAGTTTAAAGGACTAAAATTGTACATTTTCTAAACTTTCAAAATATTGTCGGTTGGTGTTTGATTGAGATTTGATCTCATATGTGTCGTTTGTTTAAATGATAACTATATTCCAAGCGGTTGTTCTCATTATGCGTTTAGCTTCCTTGCATGCGCAGATGCTAAAGGCGAGGAGAACATGGTCGATGACAAGCTTCGGAATGAAGACACGAAGTGGAGGCACTCAAAGGATAAAATGATCGAGTTGCCGCTGACCCTTCATCAACACCACAAGGATCTGAAGAATTGCCAAGTCAAAAGATTCACGAGTATGACTCAATGGAGAGTTCAATCTAAGGGGGAGTTTATTGACACACTACCTAAACAAAAAGGGGAGTTTGTTGATACACTTTCTACTTACGACACGTGAAGACTTTGAAGATCCTCCGACGTGGAAGACATCGAAGTTGAACCTCACGAGTAGCGTCCAAGGGGGAGTTTGTTGATGCATATTTTGTGGACACGACTCGGCTCGGTTCAACTCAGCTCAGTTCGACTTAGTTTCGACTCGAAGACACGAAGATCAAGACGAAGACTTGTGTCTGTACTTTGTCTGTAATGTGTCATGATACAAAACGATGTCTTATGTTAGATTTGTTGCTATGTGCGTTCGATGTAAGTTTGACCAGGTCAACCATCCTCCGGTTTGACTTGGCCAAACAGTTAGCACATTGGTTGAAACATGCTTGTGTCGAAGGATGTCATCGAAGGATGGTTTGTATCCTTCGATGACCTCGAAAGATAATGTCATTCGATAGATACAGATGGACCTCGAAGGATATCATCCTTCGAGGTGTATATGTGATCCTTCGATGGGATTCTGGTCGATAGATGATCCTTCGACCAGATTACCTTATCCTTCGACCACAGGTGCTGTGTCGGGTATAAATACCCAAGTGTTGTGTTCATTTCAAGGTGAGACACTTTGTGAGACACAAGAGACAGATAGATACACTCGAGAGATAGGGAGAGCATTCTGTCAAGAACACACACACACATTAGAGAGTTTGCAATACAGATTTGTAAACCTTGAGCTTGTAACCGGAACCTTTCATACGCATTAATACAAGTGGTGTTAATCGTTGAACCTTGTGTGTTTTGTGTTTATACTTGTCTCAACTCGGTTGCACTCTAGCTTGGATTCCGCACTTGCTAGTGTGTTAATATAACAAGGATAAGGTTTGACCTCATCCGAGAGGGACCTACACAAGGTTATTGCTTACGCATCTTGTCAGCTCAAGATCCACGAGAAGAACTACACAACCCACGACCTCGAGCTAGGCGCAGTTGTTTTTGCGTTAAAGATTTGGCGACACTACCTTTATGGTACCAAGTGTACGATCTTCACTGATCATAGGAGCCTACAACATATCTTTGATCAGAAAGAACTAAATATGCGTTAACACTGGTGGGTGGAACTTCTCAACGATTATGACTGTGAGATTCGTTATCATCCCGGCAAAGCAAATGTCGTTGCCGACGCTCTCAGCAGACGGAGCTATTTGCACAGCGCCCCGTAATATTCAAGCCCAATATGATCTTGAAACCCTCATCCACGAAGCCCAACATGCCTGCTTTAATGAACGTACTTTGAAGAAGGTAAGGATTCTCAACGATGGAGCCCAGCTAGAAAATAAGTCGAATGAGATATTCCATTATCTGGACCGAATTTGGGTTCCTAAGCGAACCAATTTACGACAGATTTTGATGGACAAAGCCCACAAGTCCCGATATTCTATTCATCTCGGTGCCGACAAGATGTACCAGGACCTGCGCTACAAGTACTCGTGGTCGGGCATGAAGAGAGATATCGCCCTCTATGTTTCAAAATGCCTGACTTGCTCAAAGGTCAAGGCTGAGCACCAAAGACCCTCTGGCTTACTTGTTCAACCCGAGATCCCTTGTGTGGAAGTAGGAAAGTATAGCTATGGACTTCATAACGAAGTTTCCGCGCACGCCCTCAGGTCACGACAGCATCTGGGTTGTCGTCGACCGTCTGACTAAATCTGCTCACTTTCTGCGAATACAGGAAGACTACAAGGTAGAAAAATTAGCCTGAATCTACACCAAAGAGATCATTTGTCGACATAGGACGCCTCACGACATCATTTCTGACCGCGATGCTCGGTTTACCTCGCGTTGTTGGGAAACATTTCAAGCTGCTCTCGGTACTGTGCTTAATCTAAGTACCGCATTCCATCCCCAAACCGACGGTCAGACTGAAAGAACGATTCGTACCCTTGAAGACATGCTCTGTTCGTGTGTCATAGATTTCGGTGGTAATTGGGACGCATACTTACCTTTGGTCGAATTCTCGTACAATAACAGTTATCATTCCAGCAATCAAATGGCATCATTTGAGGCATTGTATGGAAGAAGATGTCGATCGCCTATTGTATGGCACGAGATCGGGCACTCGTAACTAACAGGTCCTGAGCTATTGCAAGAAATGAATGACAAAATCCTCTAAATTCGAGACAATCTACTGAAAGCTCGGAGTCGTCAGAAAAGTTACGCCGATAGACGACGCAAGCCCCTTGAATTTGACGTTGGTGACCATGTACTACTAAAGGTGTCACCTTGGAAGGGTGTGGTCAGATTCGGCAAGAGAGGAAAGCTCGCGCCTCGATATGTGGGACCCTTTAAGATTCTGGAAAGGATTGGAAATGTGGCTTACAGACTCGAACTACCGGAGGAACTTAACAACGTCCACCCGACTTTCCACATTTCGAACCTCAGAAAGTGCCTGGCTAAGCATGATTTACATGTACCCCTCGAGGATCTCCAAGTAAACGAAACATTACACTTCGTGGAAAAGCCTGTCGAGATCATGGACCGCCAAACCAAGCAACTCCGATGCTCACGCATTCCTATTGTGAAAGTCCGATGGGAAGGCAAACCAGGCGCAAAGTTCACTTGGGAACTCGAAAGCGACATGAAGGCGAAGTACCTGCAGTTGTTTGTTACGGCATCGGCCTAATTTCGGGACGAAATTCCCTTAAGAAGGGGAGGCTATAACACCCCGTGTTTCGAAAGTCAAAGTTAAAGTCAAGATTGAAGTCAAAGGAAGGCAAGATTGCTAATTGCGATCTGTCACTCCTTGCTCAACTCCTGTTTTGACTTCTTTGACTTGTAGATAATCTATTTAAGCTATCGCGTTAGTTGTATTATGTGGAGTACTTGTTAAGATCGAGGTTTAATCGCATATTAATCGCATGTTTAATCGATTTATCGCTTATCACTATCGCATTCACAACTTGAATTATGTGTTCTGGATATTGTCTTACGTGTGTGTGCTATTATGTGTTACTTGTGCATGTTATGTTTATGTTGAGGTGTTAATCGCAATCGCAATTCTATCGCATCGCAATCGAATAGAGAACGCTGAACGCAAGTCAATTATAGTGATTGTATGTTAGATATAGTAGTTGGGATTAAAAGTAATTTAAGGGGTAATTCTATCATATCGCCCGCTCGAATCGCATCGCAAAGCTCTACACGTGAATCGAAACAGCTAAACTCATCGCGTCGAACTCACGGATCGAGTGGCCAACCGATCGAGTGGCCATCAGATCGGGTTGCCATCCGATCGGGTTGCCACCCGATCGGGTTGCCACCCGATCGGGTTGCCACCCGATCGGGTTGCCACCTGATAGACTAGCCTTTTCCTCACTTTCCTTTTAGGAAACCCTATAAATACCCTCACATGTCACATCACTTGATCTGATAGCTCTCTACTCGACCCAGCCGCACTTCAGCCTCATTTCTATCGATTTCTCTCGATTCTTGTAAGTTTTCAACCTAAATCTTGTACTTTCTTGATCTACACGCACTCCTACACCTTTCTATCTTTTGAATCTTAACTTTTAACCGTGAAATCACCAGATTTGAGGTGTTCTAGGGTGATGTCATCATGGAGTTCTTATGAACTTCAATGTTTGGCTTCATTCCACCAAGAAAAACTCAGATCTGAAGGATTTCCACAACATTTATCAATAATTTCACTTAGATCTACACGAATTCATGGATAAAGGGATTGAGAGAAGGTTTTCCAACTTTCTTTCAACTCTTTTACACTCAATGCACTCAAACCCGATGGAATCGGAGCTTGTTCTGACCTTTTACTCATTCTTAGTGATGCATTAGTTCCAGATCTGAATTCTATCCGGGAGAGATATTGATTTCGGGTTTGAACATGAACTACCGACTCGAACCGTGAACCGGTTGGACTAGGGTGATTCATGTTCGATCGGGTCACTTGGGCCGAGATAAGGGTTTTGTTGTTCAAGCAAGATATCAAAACGTCTCGTTCAAAGCTTCAACACTTCAAACAGAAACAAGTGTTAGGACGATCAGACCGTTGGGACGGATTGCCATCCGATCGGATTGCCATCCTATCGACCGGCCATCTGATCGGATTACACTTGGTTCTATACTTAAACTATTTTTCAAACTATTCAAAGGATCTGAACGTTGAAACGGATTACCACCCGATCAGATTGCCATCCGATCGAATGACCGTCCGATCGTGTGACGTTTGGGACTTAGATACTTAAACAATTTTCAACATGCTCAGTACATACGAATTGCCACCCGATCAGATATCCATCCGATCGAGTGAACGTCCTGCTGTGAACTTGTTCTCAAACTGAGAAGTCTCGCCAATCGGATTGTTGTTCGGTCGACCGACCTGAAAGGTAGAGATACTTCTCTATTTTTAAAATGCTACAATGAAAACTTCAAAGTACAAACCATCATACACAAACACATCCTCACCAAACAAGCTGACAATCCAATCGAATGGCCATCTGATCGGATTGCCATCCGATCCTTGGTACACTTGCATCATTTTACGCGCCGCTTATTGTTTATGCTATCGTTCTGATCAGGCTAAACTCGCTCTAGCGCTCCCTTCAATCCATTAACTTTATCGCTGTGAGTATACTCGAACCCTTTTTGCTTTATGCACTTTTGGGTGTTACATACGTTACTTATTCTAAATCACATCGAACACACTACGCAATACTTTAACGCTAACCGCAACCGCATGATAGACGTGATTCGATGAATGCTTGTTTGTTATGTTTACACATAGATTGCTGTCTACCTGCCTTAGCAACGACAGTACTATAGTTTGGACTCAGCACCTGTTCACTCAGGGGTTGTTAAGGACTATTAATCACATGATTCACAGTGGTGAATATGTGTTACGAACTGCATTTCACAGTCAACCCGCAGACATTGGTATTGATAGGATCATGTTGATAACTTACGAGCTTCATTTCACACGTTGTACGTGCTGGTTATGCATAAACGATTTCGAACTCTATTATGCTATTATCAAACTTGTATGCACACCTTTACACTATGTGTATTGACTTTTACTTTAACATATGTGGCTGGTGCTTAAGATGCTAGGACGCCTTGTTTGTTGTGTGATGAAATCGATGCTAGGAAAGAGTCTAGAAACAAATAAACAAACTATCTTATTTGAAATCTGAGTTGTCAGATCAGTATTTGTTTATGAGACAATTATTTGTAATAACTATTTTATTTAGATATGTTATGGTACGGGACATGACGTTTTAAATATCTGGTAATAATAGTTGTTATGGATACTCATGGATAATCTGTTTCGCTCAGTGCCACGCCCCGATGTTTCTGCCATCGGTTGGGGTGTGACACGAGCGCCAAAAACTGGAGGACGAGTTCTGGCATATCAAGTAGAAAGATGGAGACATCGCTGGTTTGACTGCTCGCTTTAAGCTGCTAAGCATAATCTGTCCTAGCCAAGTTACCACGACTGAAATCACCATCAAGAAGTATATCCGTGCTCTTCCGGATTACGTGGCTGATTTCGTTCAAGCTGCAAAGACGACAATGATTGAGGAAACCTTTTTACTCGTTGCTGAGATCAACGTGAAAATGAGTCAAGTCTGGTTACTGGGATAAAGCTTCCAAGAATCTGCATCAAGCTACCGCTGTTCCAACAGCCGAAACCGTCGCCGCTCCGCAGTCTTCAAAGTCCTCTCGTCGCAAGAGGAAGAACAACAACAACAGTAGCAAGAATTGCACTGTAACCACTGCTGCCCCGCTCCAATCGGTTCCTGCTCAACCGCAGCCTCAACACTGCCAAGTAGCGACACCGGTCACCAACGCACCGCCGACAAAGCATGCGTATACTGGTCCTCATCCAGCTTGCCCTACTTGTACCTATCACCACCCTGTGGGAATTGCTTGTAGATACTGTGTGCATTGCAACATGTATGGCCACCTCACCGCCAACTGCCGTACAGGTCCACGTCAAGCTACAGCTCCAGCCCAAGGTCAAGCTCCTGCTCAACAAGCTCTACTTACTGCTCCTCAAGGCCATCAAGCAGCTCCTGCACCCGCGGCTCATGATAGAGCTTGCTTTGCATGTGGTGTGACATCCCACATCGGTTGTGAAGGGGAACAAAGGCTTCCTTATAAGGGGCTGGATACCTTCACCATTATGACGCGTTGTGAAAACCGTGAGGGGCGGACGCCGGGGGCGTGCTGGCTGCCAAAGCGGATAATATCATGGTGCGGTTACGCTGGGCTGTTATAGATGGTATCAGAGCCAGGGCCGGACCGGTGGTGCCAGGTCCTGCAAGGACGCTGGACCCCTTAAGGGGGGTGGATTGTGACATCCCACATCGGTTGTGAAGGGGAACAAAGGCTTCCTTATAAGGGGCTGGATACCTTCACCATCATGACGCGTTGTGAAAACCGTGAGGGGCGGACGCCGGGGGCGTGCTGGCCGCCAAAGCGGATAATATCATGGTGCGGTTACGCCGGGCTGTTACATGTGGTGATCCCAACCACTACGCAAACATGTGCCCCAATCGAGTGGTTAAGCAAGAGCCACAACAGCAGCAGCCTCAGCAACAGCAGCAACAACCAGCAGCCCGCGGACGTGCCTTCAACATTAACGCTCGCCAGGCTCAAGCAGACAACAACGTGGTTAATGGTACGTTCCTTGTGAATGGTATATATGCTTCGTGTTTATTTGATATTGGAGCCAATAAATGTTTTGTATCGTTTGATTTCGAAAAGCTCCTTAATCGTAAGCGCGCCCATCTACCCTCGACGTTCGATGTTGAAGTTGCCACCGGAAGAACTGTCGCCGTCAATTCTGTTCTACGTGATTGTACGCTTGAACTCAACAATCACATCTTCCCTCTCGACCTTATTCCGATGCAGCTCGGTAGTTTTGACATCATAGTAGGCATGGATTTTCTTCGCGAAAATCGTACTGAAGTTGTTTGCTTCGATAAGATGATTCGTTTCTCGCTTGCTAATGGTGACCTACTTTGTGTGTATGGCAAAACTCCTTTGAAAGGTCTTAAACTCATGTCATGTGTTCAATCTAGCAAGTATCTTCGCAAGAAATACAGAGCTTTCTTGGCTAACATTGTAGTAGCGGAGGAGGAAAAGAAAGGAAACTCAGGAGTGAAAGACGTTCCAGTTGTTTGTGAATTCTTAAACGTTTTCCCCGACGATTTACCCGGATTACCTCCCGCTCGTAATATCGATTTCAGAATCGACCTCATTCCTGGAGCAAATCCTGTTGCTAAAGCGCCTTATCGTCTCGCTCCTTCTGAAATGGGCGAACTCTCGAGTCAGCTCCAGGAACTTCTTGATAAAGGCCTTATTCGCCCTAGCACCTCTCCATGGGGCGCACTTGTCCTTTTCGTAAAAAATAAGGATGGTTCGTTTCGGATGTGCATCGACTATAGGGAGTTGAATAAGTTGACAATCAAGAATCGCTATCCCTTGCCTCGAATCTATGATTTGTTTGATCAGTTACAAGGTGCTACGTGTTTCTCTAAGATCGATCTACACTCAGGCTATCACCAATTACGCATTCAAGAGGAGGATATTCCCAAAACCGCATTTCGAACCCGCTATGGTCTCTATGAGTTTGTTGTTATGCCTTTTGGTTTGACTAACGCTCCCGCAGTTTTCATGGATTTAATGAGTCGAGTGTGCAAACCCTTTCTTGATCTCTTCGTAATCGTGTTCATCGATGATATCCTGATCTAATCCAAATCAAAAGCCGAACACTCGCAGCATCTACGTTTGGTTCTTGAGTTACTCCAGGGAAACCGTCTCTTTGCCAAGTTCTCCAAGTGTGAATTTTGGCTGGAGGAGGTCCAATTCTTGGGTCACATTGTCAATAGTCAAGGTATCCATGTTGATCCCACGAAGATCGAAGCTGTTAAGAGTTGGGTTACTGTCACGACCCCCGACCCGGTTTGACCCGTTTCAGGAGCCGCGGAACAGAAATCCCGTGGTATTTATTTAATTGAGTTTAACAGTGGAAGTTTATTATCAGGATCTTTTAAAACTGAAATATTTCCTGATTATTTTATTTCACAACGCGGGATAAAACCCCGGTAATTTATAATCATTTGATATCACAAAGAAATCTTTTATTTTACAAAACATGTTTCTTTATTTTATCCTGAGCCACTTTCTTAAGCTTGTAGTGCTTCACGGCACTTTTCCTGGATCATAACAGATCACCTGAAACATGTTTGAAAAAGGTTTTGTCAGCGGGAAATACTGAGTGAATCATTCTATTTACATAAAATGATGCATAGTTATTAATTACAGCATAAGAGCGATTACAATGGCTTCTATCTTATTTTTTATCTGGCGCTCTGTCACAATGGTGACAAGTCACAATGGTGACGATGGTCATACCACTATTAGATCAATGAACCTAAATAGTGATGATTATCCCTAGTAGGTCAATGAACCTATCTGGGAGAAAATTAGTAATGTGCACAATACCCCACTAGCCAGTGATTCAAGATATCCACGACTTAGTCCCTGTAATTATAACTTTTGAAAATAATATGAGGTATTGTAAAATAGTTGATAAAAAGAGAATGACTCACATTGCAGATTTAATTTGAGCAGAGTTTAGCCTACTGATTTAGCCTTTTCAACCTAAATTTAATAACAGGTACACAATTCTGGGTTAGTAATCAATACAGCAATTACGATAACTCACGAGATCAAACCCTCACAACGAATGACAAAGTGTGATACTTAAACATCCATCGAATTAACGACGAATGACAAAGCATAACCCTAATGTGGGCAGCACTTAAACATCCCTTGGATTATTGATCGATCGGAAAATGAATCGTAATAGCGATCGAGTTAATACCCTGATTGCGGCGTCGATTAGTGATCCGTGTGTGTTAATTGTTGTAAACAGAGCTTATCTCAGTGTATGTTTCGATTTTGTTCGTCGTTCAAGCGCCCAGAATCAAGTCCCAGACACCCCTATTTATATCTGAAAAATGATCCCTGTCGCGTGTCGCGACAGGTCTTCCTGTTCCTTTCGCATGGCGCGAGAGGTGACATTTTAGAGTAGGGTAGGCACGTGTCCAACTAGCTCAGGTGAGTCGACAATTCGTTCAAATTCAATTTCCACGTAAAACTGTTAAGATAATATCAACTAGGGTTTACCCCCCCCCCTGAGTTTTAGGGGCCCTGATCCTGATTCCGATTGTTCTGAAAATTTTAGGGTTTGCGCAGAATCACTTGGGTGTCTCAATTAGGGTTTCCTATTAGTCAAATTAATTTAATAATTATGACTTTTGATGAGAGTTGTTACATTCTCCCCACCTTAATAAAAATCTCGTCCTCGAGATTTACTGGAATAATTGAGGATACTTTCGTTTCATTTCTGATTCCAGTTCCTGAGTGTATTAGGGACCTATCTTTGAATCCCACTTTACTTGAACTAACACTAATCGTTTGTGTTTTGAGAAATTTGATCTTTCTATCTTTCATCTGAAGATATTTCTCTACAAATTTCTAATTTTTCGTTTACTTTTATATCTTGGAGAGGTACTACCAAAGATTCGTTTGATAGACATTTCTTGAGATTGGATACATGAAATATATCATGTACTCTAGCTAACTCTCCTAGTAGTTGTAAACGATAAGCAACTGGTCCTATATATTGGATCACTGGAAATGGTCCTACATACCTTGGACTTAGCTTTCTTTTCTTACCGAATCTAACAACTCCTTTCCCAGGATATACTTTCAATAGCATTTTGTCTCCAACTTGAAACTCCAACGGCCTTCGTCTATTATCTGTATAACTCTTCTGGCGATCTCTAGCCGTCTTCAACCTTTCCTTCATGATACTGAATATCACAGTCGTAGTCACTTAGGATTTTCATCCATCTCCTTTGCCTCATGTTTAATTCTTTTTGCCCAACTATATATCTTAAATTCTTATGATCCGTATAGACAGTAAACTTACTTCCATACAGATAATGTCTCCAAATCTTAAGGGCAAAAATTATGGCTCCTAATTCTAAGTCATGAGTAGTATAGTTTTCTTCGTGCTTTTTCAATTGCTTTGATGCATACGCAATTACCTTTTTGCGTTGCATTAACACACATCCAAATCCTAGCTTTGAAGCATCATCGTATACTTAAAAAAATCTTCTGTTCCTTCTGGTAAGGCTAGGATTCGGGCATTTGTTAATTTATGCTTTAAAGGCTTCTTCTTGTTTAGGTACCCATTCAAACTTAACTGGTTTACAAACTAACTTAATTAATGGTATAGCTCTCTTGGAAAAATCCTTAATAAACCGTCTATAGTATCCAGCTAATCCTACAAAACTCCTAATTTCCATTGCGGATTGCGGGATCTTCCATTTGGTAATTGCTGCTAGCTTAGCAGGATCTATGTGAATACCTTCATGATTCACCATATGACCTAGAAATTGCACTTCTGGCAGCCAAAATTCATACTTCGCGAATTTGACGTAAAGCTTCTCTTTTCTTAACAAAGTTAAGATTGCATGTAAGTGCTGACAATGTTCGTTCTGACTTTTGGAATAAATAAGTATATCGTCCATGAAGACAATTACAAATTTATCCAAATACGGTTTACAGATTCTATTCATCATGTCCATGAATGCTGCAGGTGCATTCGTTAACCCAAAGGGCATGACTGTAAACTCGTAATGACCATACCTAGTCTTGAAAGCAGTCTTAGGTATGTCTTTCTCTTGTACTTTCAATTGATGATATCCAGAACGTAAGTTGATCTGAGAAAAATATCTATCACCCTGGAATTGATCGAATAGATCATCAATTCTAGGTAATGGGTATCGATTCTTAATTGTAACCTTATTCAATTCCCTATAATCAATACACATTCTTTATCGAACCATCCTTTTTGTTAACAAACAACAATGGTGCCTCCCACGAGGATAAACTAGGTTGTATGAAACCTTTACTTAATAATTCATCTAATTGCTTTTTCATTTCTAATCATTTCTGTAGGAACTAACCGATAAGGTGCCTTGGCTATCGGTATAGTTTCTGGAATTAGATGAATCCTAAATTCTACCCCCCTATCTGGTGGTAATCCTGGTAATTCTTCTGGAATTACATCTGGTATTCTGAAACTACAGATATTTCCTTAAGTTCTTTATCTTTAGTATTAATGATTACTGAAATCATATATACTATTCCTTGCTTTCGTTCATAATTAGAAATTTTCATTACTGATATGAACTTTATGGGTTTACATGACTTATCTCCTGTAATCATTATTACTTCTTCAGTGGGTGCACAAATTTCTATGGAATTCTTATCACAGATAATTTGAGCATGGTTGTTTACTAACCAATCCATTCCTAACACATTATCGAATTCAACTAATTTCATAGATAATAGGGTTGCAGAAAATTTATGATTTAAAAGTTCTATTTCTATGTTTTGCAGAACCTTATTTATTTTAACTGAATTCCTATCTGTCGTTTCTACTGTAGAAATTTGCCTAATGCTGGTTAAAGGTAAGTTAAGAGTTTGGCAGAATAAAGTATTTATAAAACTTTGGTTTGCACCAGAGTCAAATAATACTTTTGTGTAAAAGTTGTGAACTAAGAACGTACCGGCTATCACATCTGGAATGAGTTATGCTTCCTTAGTAGTCAGTTGGAAGGCTCTTACATTCCTTTTTGCTCCTTCTGCAGGGTTGGCTTTATTGTCAGATGGTTTGTTCAGTTTTGGACAATCTGGCCTAAGATGTCCAGCTTCTCCACAGTTGTAGCAGACTGAAAATTTCTTCCTCCTGCAGTCTTCTTCTTGATGTCCTGGAATTTTGCGAAAATTGCAATATCCTTTGCATCTTCCAAAATGCTTCTTTTTGCAAAAATTGCAAAATGGACTAATGGAAGATTGCCCATTCCCTCCTTTCTTGAAATTGTTATGGTTACCCGAACGGAATCCTTGGGTAATCTTTTGGGCTACTTCCTTCCTTCTATTTTCTTCTCTTGTCCGTACTAGTTCGTCAGTCAGAGTATTGGCTAATTCCACCGCATCATCAATCGTGCGAGGTTTCGCAGCCTTGACGATATTACGGATTTCAGAAATCAATCCCCAAATATAACGAGAAATAAGTACCGGCTCTGGCGAAGCCAGGGTTGGTACCACTCGAGCATACTCGAAGAATGTCATAGTATACCCTCGACAATCTACATCCACCATCCGGTGGGTTAGAAATTTATTTGTCATTTGTTCCTTTTCATACTCGGGACATAATTTTCTTTCTACAAGGCTCTTAAATTCTTCCCAGTTCATAGCATACGCCATCCTTCTTCCTTTTGCTTGTAACACCGTATTCCACCATTCTAGCGCCCATTCTTTGAAAAGGTTTGACGCGTACATGACCTGATCATCCTGAGCACATTTACTTATGGCAATTACTGCCTCGGTTTTCTCTAACCAACGCAGTGCCGCAGTCGCTCCTTCATTGCCTGCAAACTCAGTGGGTTTACATGCAAGAAATTCTTTGTAAGTGCAACCAGGCGTTGCAGCTTTCCTTTTCTTAGGAAGTGGAGCTTGCCGTGGTTCATTCTCATGATTAGTATGATTATTGCCTCCGTTTACACTATTACTGAAGTTATCTTCAGAAATACGTTTGCTAGGAACGATTTGTTGCGGTTCGATTGGATTTTTAACAGCAGCAACAATTGATGGAACAGCGTTGGCTATCCCTTGAGCAACTATTGCTGGAATAGCGTTGGCTATCCCTTGAGCAACGATATTTTCTATATCCTGCCTAGTCATATATTGATCCCCCGGTTGTTGCTCAGATTGATTAATCTCATTCACTAGTTCATTATTTACGTTTTCCATCTGATATCTAATTTATAGATAAATAATTAGTATACAAGAAATAATCCAATGTCACAATTAATTGCACATAATCACGTAAACGAATATACAAACAAAATTGTAAATTTTCAAAAATTTCATTTGTTTTATAGATTATATCATGCTTCTATATACAACCGTTTTATTATTTATTTTACATATACTGATTTTACTATTACTATTACTATTACACAATCACAGTTCCATAAATCCCCTATCCTTTGTCAGATGATATTCTAGTAACGGCGTTCCCTCTCATTTGTATTTCCAGGAGATCTGTCCCCCAATCTCTTGGATCCTATTCCCAGTATCCATTAGTTCTTCACCAAAGCGAAGTTCAGCCATATTCTCGTTACTCATTGGTGAATTTGGTAAAGATTCTGGATTGAACAGAGGAAAAAGTTTATAGGGATGGTTTTGTAACTGTATTTCATTAGTCAACCATTCGTCTATTTGCGAGTGGATTGAAGGGTTTGGAATAGTTGGTTCTAAATTCATTGGTAGTTGTGTTTCAAGAGAGTGAATAAAAACATTTTCATTAACAGGCTTAATAGTATTATAGCTTGCCATTATAAAATCTAACTCTTCCTGAGATGGTAACCCCTCAATTTGCCTAGAGCTTTCCCCAATTTCCATTTTCTTAGGCTTAGGTTTCTCGAGAGGTAAAGCGTTGAATTCTATAGGTTCTTCTATGTCTGGTATATACCTATCGAAATCTCTGGAAACCTCTAATCTTACTGGATAGAGATTTAAATTCTGAAGGGCGTCAGACAAGTCACTCATGCTGTTTAGCACAATACACACAATTACCAAGTTAAAATCATAACAAAATTTTATAGAAAAACTTTTAAATAGTATTTCATACTGGATAACTACCAAAACAACTGAAAATTAAAACACACTAAGTTTTATTTGTAAATTTATTTATTCACTGAAAATGGCTTATATTTAATAAGGATGCTAAAACTTGAATCAAAATATTTAAAGATTTGTATTTACTACTACAGTGGTTAGCATATAAAGATCTGCCCATACTATACACAATTAGTCAGATAATAAAACATATAATCACAAAATAGCAATAAAAATTAAGTATTTTCTAAATACTTAATTGGCTTAAATCAGTGGCTCGATCAGTGGCTCTGATACCACCTTTTTCTGTCACGACCCCCGACCCGGTTTGACCCGTTTCAGGAGCCGCGGAACAGAAATCCCGTGGTATTTATTTAATTGAGTTTAACAACGGAAGTTTATTATCAGGATCTTTTAAAACTGAAATATTTTCTGATTATTTTATTTCACAACGCGGGATAAAACCCCGGTAATTTATAATCATTTGATTTCACGAAGAAATCTTTTATTTTACAAAACATGTTTCTTTATTTTATCCTGAGCCACTTTCTTAAGCTTGTAGTGCTTCACGGCACTTTTCCTGGATCATAACAGATCACCTGAAACATGTTTGAAAAAGGTTTTGTCAGCGGGAAATACTGAGTGAATCATTCTATTTACATAAAATGATGCATAGTTATTAATTACAGCATAAGAGCGATTACAATGGCTTCTATCTTATTTTTATCTGGCGCTCTGTCACAATGGTGACAAGTCACAATGGTGACGATGGTCATACCACTATTAGATCAATGAACCTAAATAGTGATGATTATCCCTAGTAGGGCAATGAACCTATCTAGGAGAAAATTAGTAATGTGCACAATACCCCACTAGCCAGTGATTCAAGATATCCACGACTTAGTCCCTGTAATTATAACTTTTGAAAATAATTTGAGGTATTGTAAAATAGTTGATAAAAAGAGAATGACTCACATTGCAGATTTAATTTGAGCAGAGTTTAGCCTACTGATTTAGCCTTTTCAACCTAAATTTAATAACAGGCACACAATTCTGGGTTAGTAATCAATACAGCAATTACGATAACTCACGAGATCAAACCCTCACAACGAATGACAAAGTGCGATACTTAAACATCCATCGAATTAACGACGAATGACAAAGCATAACCCTAATGTGGGCAGCACTTAAACATCCATTGGATTATTGATCGATCGGAAAATGAATCGTAATAGCGATCGAGTTAATACCCTGATTGCGGCGTCGATTAGTGATCCGTGTGTGTTAATTGTGGTAAACAGAGCTTATCTCAGTGTATGTTTCGATTTTGTTCGTCGTTCAAGCGCCCAGAATCAAGTCCCAGACACCCCTATTTATATCTGAAAAATTGATCCCTGTCGCGTGTCGCGACAGGTCTTCCTGTTCCTTTCGCGTGGCGCGAGAGGTGACATTTTAGAGTAGGGTAGGCACGTGTCCAACTAGCTCAGGTGAGTCGACAATTCGTTCAAATTCAATTTCCACGTAAAACTGTTAAGATAATATCAACTAGGGTTTACCCCCCCTGAGTTTTAGGGGCCCTGATCCTGATTCCGATTGTTCTGAAAATTTTAGGGTTTGCGCAGAATCACTTGGGTGTCTCAATTAGGGTTTCCTATTAGTCAAATTAATTTAATAATTATGACTTCTGATGAGAGTTGTTACAGTTACACCCAAAAATCCGTCTGAAGTCCGTTCTTTTCTCGGACTGGCAGGTTATTATCGCCGATTTATCGAAGGTTTCTCTAAGATCGTTGTGCCGCTTACTTCTCTTACGCATAAGGATAAACCTTTTGTTTGGGGAATTAAACATGAGGAAGCCTTTCAAACCCTCAAAGCGATGCTTTGCAATGCTCCCGTGCTCTCACTTCCTGACGGAAGCGACGATTTCATAGTCTACTACGATGCCTCGAACCTTGGTCTTGGTTGTGTTCTTATGCAACGAGATAAGGTTATCGCGTACGCTTCTCGACATCCACGAGAAGAACTACACCACACACGACCTCAAGCTTGGCGCAGTTGTTTTTACGTTAAAGATTTGGCGACACTACCTTTACGGTACCAAGTGTACGATCTTCACCGATCATAGGAGCCTACAGCATATCTTTAACCAGAAAGAACTGAATATGCGTCAACGCCAGTGGGTAGAACTGCTCAATGATTACGACTGTGAGATTCGTTACCATCCAGGCAAAGCAAATGTCATTGCCGACGCTCTCAGCCAACGAAGCTATCTGCATAGCATTCATAATGTTCAAGCCCAGCATCATCTCGAAACTCTTATCCGTGACGCTCAGCATGCTTGTTTTACTGAACGTACTTTGAAGAATGAAAGGATTCTAAACGATGGTGCCCAACTCTAGAATAAATCGAATGGTATCTTTCATTACTTGGACCGAATTTGGATTCCCAAGCGTACGAACTTACGACAACTTCTGATGGACGAAGCCCACAAATCTCGGTATTCTATTCATCCTGGTGCTGACAAGATGTACCAGGACATGCACTACAAGTACTGGTGGCCGGGCATGAAGAAGGATATCGCTATCTACGTTTCGAAATGCCTGACCTGATCCAAGGTCAAGGCTGAGCATCAAAGACCCTCTGGCTTACTCGTTCAACCCGAAATCCCGATGTGGAAATGGGAGAGATGGACTTTATAACGAAACTTCCGTGCACGACATCAGGTCATGACAGCATCTGGGTTGTTTTTGACCCTTTGACTAAATCCGCACATTTCCTGCCGATACGAGAAGACTTTAAGGTAGAAAAATTAGCCCGAATCTACACTGATGAGATCATTTGTCGACACGGGACGCCTCGTGACATCATCTCTGACCGCGATGGTCGTTTTAGCTCGCGTCTTTGGGAAACGTTTCAATCTGCTCTCGGTACTACGCTTAATCTAAGTACCGCTTTCCATCCCCAAACCGACGGTCAGACTGAAAGAACGATTTGCACCCTTGAAGACATGCTCCGATCGTGTGTCATAGATTTCGGTGGTAATTGGGACGCGCACTTACCTTTGGTCGAATTCTCGTACAATAACAGTTATCATTCTAGTATCCAAATTGCACCATTTGAGGCATTATACGGAAGGAAATTATGATCGCCAATTGTTGGCACGAGATCGGAGACGCGCAAATTACCGGTCCTGAGCTGTTGCAAGAAACGACTGACAAAATCCTCCAAATCCGAGACAATCTGCTGAAAGCTCAGAGCCGACAGAAAAGTTACGCCGATAGACGCCGCAAGCCCCTTGAATTTGACGTTGGCGATCACGTACTCCTAAAGGTTGCACCTTGGAAGGGGGTGATCAGATTCGGCAAGAAAGGGAAGCTAGCGCCTCGATATGTTGGACCCTTTAAGATTCTAGAAAGGATTGGGAAAGTGGCCTACAGACTCGAACTACCGGAGGAACTTAGTAATGTCCACCCGACTTTCCACGTTTTGAGCCTCAGAAAGTGCTTGGCCGACTAGGAATTACATGTCCCTCTCGAAGATTTATAAGTGGACGAAACATTACACTTCGTGGAAAAGCCAGTCGAGAACATGGGACGAGAAACCAAGGTGCTCAGACGCTCACGCATTCCCATTGTGAAGGTTCGCTGGGAAGACAAACGCGGTGCCGAGTTTACCTGGGAACTCGAAAGTGATATGAAGGCGAAGTACCCGCAACTGTTTGTTACGCCTACTTCTTAAATTTCGGGACGAAATTTCCTGAAGTAGGGGAGGCTGTAACAACCCGTGTTTCGAAAGTCAAAGTCAAAGTCAAGATTGAAGTCAAAGGAAGAAAAGATTACTAATTGTGATCTGTCACTCCTTGCTCAACTACTGTTTTGACTTCTTTGACTTGTAATCGAATCTATTATTTATTTGTTTTAGTTATATTATGTGGAGTATCTATTAATAATCGAGGTTTAATCGCTATTTAATCGCATGTTTAATCACTAATCGACTTATCGCTAACGCATTCGCAACTCGAATTATGTGTTCTGGATATTGTTTTACGTGTGTGTGCTATTATGTGTTACTTGTGCATGTTATGTTTATGTTGAGGTGTTTAATCGCAATCGCAATTCTATCGCATCGCAATCTAAATCGCAAACACTAAACGCAAGTTATTTATAGTGATTGTATGTTAGATATAGTAGTTAGGTTATTTGTGTAACTAATGGGTAATATTATCGCATCGCTCACTCGAATCGCATCACAACGCTCAACACGCGAATAGAAACGACAAAACTCAACGCGCCAGACACCTGGATCGAGTGGCCAATCGATCGAGTGGCCATCCGATCGGATTGCCATCCGATCGGAATGCCATCCAATCGAATTGCAATCTGATCGGATTGCCATCTGATTGGTGACCAATCCGACACTTCAGCACTTTCCCTTTATGGAAACCCTATAAATACCCTCCTATCACATCATTTGTGATGTGACAGCTCCCTCATACGACCAGCAACGTTCCAAGCTTCCTACTCTCGATTTCTCACGAATCTTGTAAGTTTTTAACTCAAATCTTGTACTTCTATGATCTACACGCACTCCTTCATCTTTTTCACCTTTAAATCTCAACTTTTAACCATGAAATCACCAGATTTGAGGTGTTCTAGGGTGATGTCATCATGGGGTTCTTATGAACTTCAAGGTTTGGCTTCATTCCACCAAGAACAACTTAGATCTGAAGGATTTCCATATGAATAATCAATGTTTTCGCATAGATCTACACATATTCATGGTTAAAAGGATTGAAAGATGGGTTTCTAACTTTCTTTCAACTCTTTTACACTCAATGCACTCAAAACTGATAGAATCGGAGTTCGTTCTGATCTTCTACTCTTTCTTAGTGATTTGTTAGTTCAAGATCTGAATTCTATCTGAGAGACAACTGATTTCGGGTTAAACATGAACAACCGTCTCGAACAGTGAACTGATCGGACTAGGGTGGTTCCTGTTCGATCGGACCACTTGGGTCATGACGAGGTTCTGTTGTTTAATACGTTGTCAAACCGTCTCGAACAAATCACAGACTTTCAAAATAACCAAGTTCAAGACGATCAGATGCGTTGGGACAGATTGTCGTCCGATCGGATTTCCATCCGATCGAACTGCAATCCGATTGGATTGCACTTGAGCTTCCAAACACTTAATCATTTCCAAGTTTTCAAAGGACTGAACTTCGAACGGATTGCCGTCTGATCGGATTGCCATCCGATCGAACGACCATCCGATCATGTGACATTTGGAACTTTGGTACTTGATCATTTTCAAAGGGCAACAGTTTCCAACGGATTCCTATCCGATCGGATTGCCATCCGATCGAGTAACCATCATGCTGTGAACTTGTTCTCACTAAGTGTCTTACCAATCGAATCGCTATCCGATTGAACTACCGTTCGATCGATCGACCTGAAGGATAGAGATACTTCTCTATTTTCAAAATGCTACAACGAAAACTTCAAAGCCATCATACACAAACACATCTTTACCAACGAATGTCAATCTGATCGGATGACCATCCGAACGGATTGACATCCGATCGACTAACCATCCGATCGGATTGCCATCCGATCAGATTACCATTCGACACTTGGTCACCTTTCACCGTTTTACGCACCGCTCTTCTCTTATGCTATCGTTAACTGGTCAGGCTAATCTCTCTCAGCGCTCCCTTCAATCCAAGAGAGTGTTTACTTGTTAAACACAATATGTGAGTATACTCGATCCCTTTTTTCTTTATGCACTTTTGGGTGTTACATACATTACATATTCTAAATCACAATCGAACACACAACGCAAATACTATTTATACGCTGACCGTTATTGCATGTTACTTGTTACTCGATGAATGCTTGTATGTTATGTTAACACAATGATTGTTGCATGCCGCCTTAGCAACGATAGTACTATTTGTTTGGACTTAGCACCTGTCGTGGACAGGGGTTGTTAAGGTTACCTCTTCACGTGTCACAGTGGTGATATGTGTTGCGCATTATACAACTCGCAGTCTAGTCTGTGCATATTTCATTGTCGATAACCTACTAGCTTCGCATTATACATGTTACTATTAAACTTGTATGCTCACCTTTACACTATGTGTATTGACCTCTATTTTAACGTATGTGACAGGTTCTTAAGATGCTAGGAATTGCTGTGCTTTGGTGAATCAAGCTAGGGGTCTAGTTATGTCACGCTTAAATCTGAGTCGTCGGAACAGTATTTGTTTTTGAGACAATTATTTGTAATAACTGTTTTTATTTGGATATGTTGTGGTATGGGACATGACGTTTAATTATCTTGTAATGAATAGTTGTTATGGATACTAATGGACAATCTATTTCACTCAGTGCCATTCCCCGATGTTTCCGCCATCGGTTGGGGTGTGACAATATATACCCCCCAAATGATAAAAGGGTGTTTAAATACGTCCTAGTTCATTCCTATGAAATTCAGTGACAAATTATGAGGCTAAGCATATTATGTGGTAAATGATTTTGCATAATCATGGTAACCACGATGCTTTTAATAATTTAAGGAGAATCTCCTATGTTAGAGAGAAGTGGGGTCGCTTCGAATGGAATTGGGGGCACGATTCCTAGAGCTCTCGCAGAACCAGGGAAGTGTTCCACGACCATTATTGGACACGACTATGAGGGGATGGCCCGGCTAAGGAGAGTATTGTGTGAAGTGTATTGTCGTCTACGAAAATGGGGGCTTGTTCAAGGACATCGCGTCTACAAACCTCTAGGAGGCTAAGTATGCTTCACAACAGAAAGTTCAAAGGGAACACCTACTTATCCGGCAATACGCAACTGTCGAGGTTTGCATTGGAAATTTTATGTGTTTTGATCAATCTCCATTCATGTGGGGGATTGTTGGAAATTTTTTAAATGTGATGAATGAAAATTTAGTGAGATTATTAATATTAAATTCTACATATAGTGACAAACTCTTAAGTAGAGTTATTTATGTCACTTGTTTAATTTTCTATTAGTATAATAAACTTTTCATGTGGTGTATTGATGTCTTTTACGACAATTTATTAGAGATTTTATGGCAAAATTAAGTACTTTTCATGTGGTGTATTGATGTCTTTTATGACAATTGATTAGAGATTTTATGGCAAAATTAAGTCTCTAATTATGTTGGACTTTTCACCACCCATGACTCTTGCGTACTTAGTAGGCTATGTGCCTCTTTTGATGGGGCTAAATACAAGAAAGAGAGATGTATGCATGAAGAGTCCTTGGAGAAGAAGTACTTGATGACCCATATGTTGGGAACATATAGAGATAAGTTTCTCTACACGATTCAACTACATTTCTATTCTTAGTTTCCAAAAGTTCTAACACTATGATTTTACCCGGTGTAACCTTGGGCGCATGGCCTTCTTTGGTAGTACAGACTGCTTCAGCTGTTGTACCCTGGGAGACAGATGCGTCGTCTTTAGTAGAGGCGCAAAATCTGTTTTAAGGGAAGCGTGTTGAACACGTGCCTCAGCCGCAACCGTCAACATTTGTTTGTTCTTTTTGTAGGAAATTAATGTACAAGAAGACGTGGTTCAAGACCTCGTTGAAGCATACACAAAGGTTTGAAAACACAACAGACTATACAAGAAGACGCGGTTAAAGCTCTTGTTGAAGACCATAATTTGAATCAATTTAAATACATATGTTGTATTATATGTTATATTCGTAAGGATTTGTACACGATACATGTACTATAATTTCTCAAATATGTAAAGAAGATATCTTTACTATTTTTTATATAATTTTTATTATTATCGTGACTCATGTCCTACAGTCTATAGATGTGGCTAATTGTGAGATTTTCTTTTTTGTATTATTCGTAGTATTATGGTTTATCTGTCTTCCAGATTGTATTTACTGTTTTGTAAATCCATTATCTATCATATATAATATTGAAGATGAGTTTATTCTGTAAATCCGCGTGTCCCACACTTATATGTTAGTCCGCGGATTGTTTTTACGAATTGTGGTTGGTGCAGAAAGATGTGTTTTCCCCAATAATATTGAATCGATAGTACGCGAATCATACAACACGCTTCTTTTCTAAACCGTAGCCTCCCTTTCTTCACTCTTTTGGATCAAGCATCTTTTTCATACGATTCGATAATCATGTACACAAATCTTCTTTTGATTATCATTTGTTCTTTGATTAATCTATTATATGTTCTTGCATTGTTTTCGCTTATCATTAAAGAAGTTTTGATCTTTATTTTGCATATCATCGACGCATCATCATCCCCCCTTTGTAATCCACAACACCATCAAGTTAGTAATCTTTTGATGCTTTGTATTTTCCTGCTTTATATTTTTCCCTTATTGAATCAACAAAATTTAACATATGGAAATCTTATGGCTGTAGTTGCTCATGATTACCAAAAGGTATCTTTTAGATTTGATCTCTTTGGATTTGTGTTTATAATGATTTTGCAATTTTGGTCTTTAATGTTTCAAACACCTGTAGCTTCTTAGACCAGAGTCTTTGTCTTTATTTTGATTCGATGAAAACAATATTCTGTTTGGTTATCTAAAGTTGATTAATGTTTTTATTATTTTATTGTTAAATTAAATTTGTACACATGTGTGAAGCAACATTACCAAAATGACTGCTTGAGTTTGAAAACATAGAAGTAGGGAGGTGGGGTGGGTGGTGGCCCGCTGGTTGTGGTGTCGGGTGTAAGATATATATATATATATATATATATATATAGTGGGAAGTTCATTTGAGAAGAAATATTAACATGAGAATAAAAAGAACAAAATCAACCAATAAGATTCACTTATTTTATAAGGGTACTATAGTAATTTAAAACAATCATTTATTATTATCTTTTCCTATAATTTTGCTCATCATTTAATCTCCTATGATTTTATAATTGAAAAAAAAGCATCCGATCTTTTTTTATCATCTCCTGCGATTTCTCATTTATTTTTCGATCCACCTATTGATTCGTATAAGAAGATGATAGCTCTAAAGGAAATTTACATGTGATTTGATATCATACAAACCCGTTAATTTTGCATTCAATCATCCTATTTTGCTGCTGATTTTATAGTCTTCATGCTCAAAGCTGTATCAATATGAAACAGGGGCAGCGATTTGATATTTTTTGGATTCAGCATTCAAGGATCTTTTTTGTCCAGGTAAATAATACAAACAACCATGATTTTTGGGTGTTAATTCAAGCTTTTTTCAATTAATTCTAACATTCAAACAACCGTGATTTTTGGGTGGTACAATTAGGGGGATTATACGGATCGTTTCCTTTTAATACTGAGTTTTAGGGTGTTCCCAACCTTATATAAATCTGCTTTGGTGGTTTTTTTTATACCAAACATCGCATCAACAGAGCTGATAGTATAGTTTTAGTATTAACAATCCTGTGCAAACATGTCGACCCATGAAGACCCAAGTACTCAATTTGGATACACTAACGAAGGTTTGATTAACATTATTTTTTATCTTTATTTACCGAACGCATTCAGGGGGTTGTAGTTATGTGTGAAATTTTTATAGTTTTTTTAACTTGTTTTATGCGGTGTTAATCGGAATCATGTTTTGGCTTGGAAAATACAATATTTACATACACACCATCAGCGAATCAAATGATGTAGGTCAGAATTCGGATATATCATTAGGCGTAGAATTTATACTGGCGGTTTAGTTTTACTTTTTTGTGTAGTATCCAGTTATATTAATACCATATCAGTTAGTTTTTTTTTCAATTTGTGGATTAGAATGCCAAGTAATCTAGTATAACCTTCACAATTATATTAACAACCACTAGCCAATCCAATCAGATATGTTTGATCTGGACCAATTGTAGGCGGCCGTTCTCATGCCAATAAAGTGTCCTACACAGTTAGAACATTTAGATTTTTCTACGTGCTCAAATTGATATGATAATTGGTTTATAGTATGGTAAAGTGTGTTTTGAATGTTTGTTTTTTATGGTACATTGTCCTGTAGCTTTCCACAACACATTATGATTTTTAATCATTCATTAACGATTTCATACAATATTGAATGCAGAATCTAGTGTCGTACCTATCACAAACCAGCAAGGTAAGTTTGTCCAACCATATGTTTTTTGGTAAGTCTATATGTCTTGTTAATAATTATGTTGTCCTCGGTTCTCGTAACATTTTAATTTAGATGAGTCTGTGGCACGCAACTATTATCACTCCCCAACCGGGACCAAGTATTGGATCCCTAGTGTGCTCAAGGGCGGACCCAAGCCCAGCCCAAGGTGGGTGGGCGCACCCCCGGGGAAAAAAAATTTAGTGCTAAGTTCCGTCGAAAATCCCGTCCGCACCCCTTGGAATTTTTCGTCCGCACCCCTTGGAATTTTTCGTCCGCACCCCTTAGGTAAAAAGTGCTATCAATTTATATTTTAATTTTTTTTAGTAAACTCTTATTTAAAAAAAAATACTACCTAAATTATATAACTTTTAATACCTAACTAACTAAACCCAAATACCCATACCTTTACCCACTTATAATTCCTAACTAGCTAGCCCACTAAGTTTTAGCCCATTAACCAAACTCAACAATATTTTAAACTACAATAAACTAATTAAAGCCCAAAACCTTTAGAAATTCTCTCCCGCTCTCTCTCTTGCGTCCCTGCACTGCCAACGAACAACATCACCCAGCGACAGCAGTCCAGCAGCCGGCGACCACCGTAATCAGCCACCATACCACCGTCGTTTGACATTAAATCTAACCGGAATTCGAACACGGGTAAGTTTTTTTGTTATTTTGATGATTTTGGTTGATATTATAGGAGAAAAAAGGGTAATAAAGTTGTTAAATAGGTTTGAAATTTTGTGTGTTTTGACGTTGTTTAGATGATTTTTAGGGTGAATATGTTGTTTATATATTTTTAGGGTGATTATGTTGTTTATATATTTTTAGGGTGATTACAACTTACGTTATGATTTATAGGGCTTGAATAGTTGAAAATTAAAATTGAAACATTATGTTATGGAGCGATGAACTTGTGTTATATAGAGAAAAAATTGCTTAAGAAATTAGTTTTAGGTGATATTTTGGATAGATTTCAAAAAATGAAAACCGTAGGGCGTCGACGTTTTAATTATGTTTGTAACAAGGTTTGACATGTTTTTGATGATTATATAAATTTAGTTTGATGTTCGTTTGTTTAACATGACCCCGACCCGACCCGATACGAATCGATTTTTTTACTTATATACCTAGGGGCCTAAAATTTTTAAAAATGTTCCGCACCCCCATGAAAAAATTCCTGGGTCCGCCACTGAGTGTGCCTACAAACGAAACACCTGTTATTGGAATGGTGTTTCAGAGATGGGAAGACGCTGTTAGCATGTATCAAGCCTATGCGGAAAAGGCCAGTTTTGATATTAGGTTATCGACGGTTGCAAGGTATAAAGGTAGCATAACACACAGGTACATCGTATGCAGCAGATCCGGTAACCCGAACCCTACTTCTGGTGACACCATGGATGTCGAATCATCAACATCCAAGCAACGTAACAGCAATTTTAAGGTCACCAATTGTAAGGCATGTATCAAGTTTAAACTAGTTAAAGGTTCGGAAGTCTACACTGTTTATAAGTTCAATCAGCACCATAACCACGGTCTTGTTGATGTGGACAATATGGATTTAACAAGAGGTAGAAGGCAATTAACGTTTACAGAGCAGGAGTTTACTCACAAAGCTCAAACTTCTGGATTCGGGGCAATTGTATCTCACCGGATGCAAACCTCATTGAAGGGTGGTCAACACATGGTAAGAGGAACTAGAATTGATCACAAGAACTTTGCTCGTGACATCAGAGAGTTTATTGGTGACAAAGATGCACAAATGGTTATTGATAAGTTGAATGGCAACATGCTTCATATGGAAAACTTTTATTTCAATCACACCATAGTCGATGGTGAGCTAAGATCACTTTTTTGGGCGGATGATATATGTAGATGTAACTACAATTGTTTTGGAGATGTGGTAGCTTTTGACGCTACGTATGATACAAACAAGTAAGTTTTACATATTATTATTATAAAAGTTACGTGTATTGGACATTAGTGCACTCACACATATTTTTTGTGCAGATATAAGATGATATTTGTTCCGCTCACCGGTGTTGACAACCACCAAAGATGTGTTACGTTTGGGGCTGGGTTGCTTTACAACGAAACCATTGAGTCGTTCACGTGGTTATTGGATTCGTTCCTTAAAGCCCATGTCAAACAGCCACGATTAGTCATAACGGATCAGGATGCCGCCATGAAACAGGCTGTTTCCTCAGTGTTCACAGAATCAACACACCGACTTTGTATGTGGCATGTCACAAAGAAACTCCCAGCAAAGGTATGAATTCATGTTCCTGCCCCGACAACACTGGGTTTACTTGTTAATGCGGCATACAAATTGTTTCGGAAACGCCAATTAATTGCCATATAAAACATCTGACCCACTAGTTCAAGTTCTACAATACACAAAATATAATAAAACATCACAACCGCGTTCCATACACCATTATCTTTTTCTTTAATTAAGCTTGCGTAGTTTATTATCTAGACATTTTTCGGACTAAGATACTTACATTTTTTTCAACGATTTTCTTGATAGATTTGTGGTGACAAGTTGGAAAACACCGACCTTCAGGCACGAATTCACAAACTTGTGTGGAATGTGTTCATAAAACCTACCACGTTTGAGTCGAGATGGAATGACCTAATGGCCGAGTTCGAGTTAGGTGACAACAATTGGCTGAATGATATGTTCGAAATAAAGAATTAGTGGGTGCCGACTTATTTCAGGGATTTACCCATGTGTTGTCTGATGAAAACAACTTCGAGGTGCGAGAGCTCAAATTCCTTATTCAAAGTATACTCATCATCAGGTAATACACTTGTCCAATTTATGCTTTGTTATGAAAACACACTGAATGCTCAACGCTACGAACACCGTCGTCTCCAATACGAAACTACAACAACGTCACCTAAAATGTTGACAGGCCTACTGATAGAACGTCATGCTTCATATGTATACACACACAACCTTTTCAAAGAAGTTCAGAAGGAAATATACAAAGGGTTGTATTTGTGTGGTCTTGATCGCACAGAAACAAGTGATGGTGTTAGGATTAGCTTTGTTAATCATCACGACAAAAGCAAGGGGTTAGTTGGGGAGTTCAAGGTTATGTTCATAATTTCCCAATTTTTATTCATTATACTAACATCGTTCAGTCAAATATGTATGTTCACACCTGATTTAATGTGCAGGTATCTTTCAATTTGAATGAGGGTACTATAGAATGTTCATGTCGAGGGTTTACACGTATTGGGTACATGTGTAGGCACGTTTTCTGTATCTTCAGGAACATGAGTATTGATGTCATCCCAGATCAGTATATTGAATCACGGTGGAGACATGATGTACTACCACCTAAAGTGTTCAGTATTGATGCTCGATATTCAGGTGGTAGAGACGAAAAAACAATCAAGCGACAAGAGGCAATAACTTTGTTCAATGAATGTGCTGAGCGGGTGCTTTGCGACCTTGAAAATCTAATTGAATTTGTGGAGGAAATGAGGATGCTAAAGGAAAAAAATATTCCACGCAATTCCAGACAAGCCTACATACAATTGTAAGGCAGCAGTCATATCAGACTTGACTGGTTACTCTGTACCAGAGTCCATTACCGCCACAGCACCAAAAGGAATAAGGAACAAAGGTTGTGGTACTAGTCCCCGTTTGATTGGACCGGGGAAAAAAGATATTGAACGCAACCAAAAGCCAAAAAGGTTATGTCATACGTGCAATACATACACAAATGATCATGATTCTCGCAACTGCGGCCTGAAGGATCCGAACGATAAAAAGAAGCGCAAAAATATATCCACGTCAAAAGGCAAGGGAGTGCAGGACAGTGCTTGACCCACCGACTAGTTTTTTTTTTATTTGTTTGTCATGTCAGTTTATTTGAACTTTTGGTTTCGTTTACCTTGCATGTCCCTTCAGTACCTACTTTACATTTGAAATAAATATATTTGGAACATTTTGATACATAGCCTTTCTTCAGTTATTTTGACCCTGATTACTTAACAATGTTGTACGAATTACCTTAATCGTTGTGAGTCTTTCACACATTGAGCTGGTATCCTGGAGTATATGAAGGGCATAAACGGAATAACTGTTTAGCATATTTGGTAGGACTCCATAAAAGTATCCTACATACACATACAACGTGGCCCAGTAATGTATTAAAAGTTACAGAACATGGCTATTACATTTGAATATGTATTAAAAGTTCCCTGTTTGGTTTAAAAAAAAAGTGCATGAAGATCGTTGTTTGAGATTAAAAGTATATAAACATATTATATAGTAACGACTAGTTATGTTTCGACGCTCGATATGCACCCACGCTCGTTACGGACGACATCGACAAAATAATAAACATATCATATGTTAACGACTATTTAAGTTTCGACACTCGATACGTATTGACGCTCGTTACGGACGACGTCGTCTAACTAATAAAATTATTATATATTAACTACTAGTTAAGTTTCGACGCTCGATACGGACCCACGTTCGTTACGGACAACGTCGTCTAAATAATAAAAATATAATATACTAACGACTAGTTAAATTTCGACGCTCGATACGGACCCACACTCGTTACGGACGACGTCGTCTAAATAATCAAAATATTATATATTTCCGACTAGTTAAGTTTCGACGTTCGATACGGACCCACGCTCGTTACGGATCAGTCACTGATGAAATACGGGTTACATACCTACATGGAGTTGGTGTAACCTGGTTTTCTAGGTTATGCAACAGGTGGTGCAGGTTCCTAATCAGGTCCCTAGTCTGGTTGTGTAGGTTCCTAACCAGTCTGGTTGTGCAGGTTCCTAATCAGGTCCCTAGTCTGGTTGTGCAGGTTCCTAACCAGTCACTGATCAAATACGGGTTACATACCTACATGGAGTTGGTGTAACCTGGTTTTCTAGGTTATGCAACAGGTGGTGCAGGCTCCTAATCAGGTCCCTAGTCTGGTTGTGTAGGTTCCTAACCAGTCTGGTTGTGCAGGTTCCTAATCAGATCCCTAGTCTGGTTGTGCAGGTTCCTAACCAGTCACTGATCAAATACTGGTTACATACCTACATGGAGTTGGTGTAACATGGTTTTCTAGGTTATGCACAGGTGGTGCAGGTTCCTAATCAGGTCCCTAGTCTGGTTGTGTAGGTTCAAACTACACTACACACATATGGCATTCTGTACTCTGGTTGTGTAGGTTCAGACTACACTACACACATGTGCTGATGTACGCCTATATTAATTTCCGACTAGTTAAGTTTCGACGCTCGATACGGACCCACGCTCGTTATGGACGACGTTGTCTAAATAATAAAAATATTATATATTAACGACTAATTAGGTTTTGACGCTAGATACGGACCCACGCTCGTTACGGACGACGTCGACTTAACTAGTATCGAGCGTCGAAACTTAACTAGTCGTAAATATATAAAACGTTTTGTGTGGTTCAGTTTGTTTTTTCATACAACTAAAACACCTAGTCTGTAGGATAACGGATAACTGATGGCGTGTATAGGGTCCTCGACTGGGTGGGTGGAAATGGGGTTGTGCTTCATTTCCCCCCCAAAGTAACAGCAACTATCCAATGGAAAAACACATAAATTCTTAGTCATTGACCAGTTCCTCATCAGCTAACTACACCCTTCTACACCATACATCACGCATTCGTCGGTACCCGAACAATAGTCTGGTGCAGGTATTCGTCACTTTTCTCAACATTATGCTAGTCACAGGTTTTTTTAGACATTTCGCACTTGTATCAACAACAAAAACCACCCCAACACTATTTTTTGGGCAGCCCTTGACAAAAAAAAATCATATATTGTATACTCAAACAAATCTTTTGTATACGCGAACCCAATGTACACACAAACACTAGTCCTAATATGAACCCATATTTTAATACCATAAGTTATCATATTCATAAACAACATCCAAATATTCGATGAATACAATTAAATTCCAAGCATAAAACCAACATTACATCTGCAGTTGCAAAAGTAAAACTACAAAACACATCGCAATTATTATATTTTTTCAAACACATTTCTCTAACCAGGCATTCTGCCATGCAAAAAAAAAAAACATCACTATATACTACTTCACGGTTCCTAGTTCTTCAATAACCTTCGCAATGTCCCCGCATAGAATATTTGCATTTGACAACAGAATCTTTGCTGCATACTTCTTTTTCAAACTGAGCACTTGTTGCTTTTGTTTTGCAACACCCAACGAAAACCCACAATCAAAATTTCTCTCTCTCCAGACCATATAGGTCTCCATATGCCTCATCATGTAGATGCTAGAATCTACATAATTGCCATACGTTGCCCACCTTAACTTCAACCACTTGGGGGTCTGGGCTCTAATGGCACTTGTCTTCACATGACCTACATTTTCTAGATAATTCCCAAAATGATGTCTCTGACAACACAAAAAAAAAGATAATTAAATAAACAAAATATTAAAAAAATCACATGTTATCTGCTTTTAAAAAACTTAAGAACACAAAACATATCTATATAGTTGATGTTACTACTTATTGACTTACCACTTTCAAAACTGTCTCATTCATGTCCTGCACATGCTTCTCATCTAGTTCCCTATCGGTCTTTTTCAACCTTTTTTTGGTTGTCATATCAATGCTGTCAAGGACGGCAATGGAATGATTTTTCAGATTAAAGCATACGAGGAAATAATGTGTAACCAACTTGATCGAGAAGAAAACTAAGTCATAGGTCGCAAGATTCATTAGTGATTTGTCTCCATTCACAGATTGGAAGATACTCCTTTTTATCTTAACAACAGCTCTTTTATCATCAATTTTTCTGATTGCCACATCCAGTTCTTGTAGCTGCAAAAAACACACACAAAACCATTCAAACCAGCGTACACACATGTACCTATTATATCCTGGTTGTGTAGGTTCCGTAAAGGGTGGTGCAGGTTCTTAACCAGTTCCTAGTCTGGTTGTGTAGGTTCAGACATGTGCTGATGTACTCTGATCGTTTAGGCTCCGTAGAGGTGGTTCAGGTTATTAAAAGTTGTTACGAACCTAAACCACCAGTTTGGAACCTACACGACCAGCCTACTCTAGCACATGTTTATAGAAAGTCTATACTGTAACATGTGGTCGTCAAAGGGTTTACGAACCTACACCACATCTGTCAGTGTTTGTTTGTGTATGCAAACAAGTCAGAATAAACAAGCGTTGTCTGGTGTACTCAAACCCCAAACGCTCTTTCTGTTTACCTCGCTCCTTTAGCATCAGTGATATTTGTGTAAATAATGAGTTTGTTATGTGAGTTGTGTAATGTGTCGTGTTTTGGTGTAGGGGTTTCGAGCGTAGGGTTATGCGCGGGTCATGGACCAAACACTATACATGTGTAGGATTGGCTGGGGTTGATATGGAATATGTTAAAGAAAACGTGTTTATTGGGGACCTAAAAGTGTGTCAGTCGATCATGTTCATATACCTATGTCGAAAATGATTATCATATGTGTCGTACTAACCACAAATACTTACAAGAATTGAGCATCCAATAAAGAGCTTGTGTTCTGAATCTGGGCTTCGTGCACCCTCTTCGTGATTCAAAATGATCGACCAACAATCAATGACATTGTTTTCCACGGTCGCATTAGGCTGCAAGCTCTCAAAGAAACACCTTTTTCCAACACGTCGATCACTTGTCGAGAAAATGACCTCCCTGCAAGACAAAAAACAAAAACAATTTCAAAAGAAGTCTTTTATCATACGTAATCAATTAAAAAATAGTAATACGCGGAGTGGAATCACACTGTAGCTCTCCTGATATGCACCACAGATAATCCCACACTTTTTCTTTATCTTTATGCTCAGGGTTGTCGATATTAACAACCCTATTCTTATACGGCGACTTTAGAAGGTTGCTAGCATGTGGGATCCTTTTTGATTTCGCACGCTCAGCTGCAGCCTTATGGAGCCTTGTCATAACAACACTCAAAGGTATATGGTCATCATCATCAATTTCCATATTCCTTTCTGGCACACGGGTTGGAGTGTTGAAATCAGCAGCGAACATTACATCCAGCTGCGTAAGACCCAAGCGGAATGAAGGTTCACATATCCCCTCTGAAGATACCTTTCCCCCACTCTTGTATTTATTAACCAAATAGTCAACGGTTGTGCAAAGATTGTCATAGGAATCAGGATCAGTCCAGAACTATGATAATGGTTCTTCGTCAACAGTCATAAGCTCCTTCCCTTTCGATCCAGATCCCTCTGTAACCTGATTGGATTTATATTCATCATGTTTCGAAAACAACTCATCGTATTTAGTTGAAATTTTTTGGAGGTCTTGATTTTGTGGATTAGAACCTAAGGCTTCCTTTATGACCATCTCAAACTCCATCTTGTCCCGGGACATGGACGACATCAGATGGTTCAACTTTGACACAAACCCCTACACCATTTAATAGATAAATTAACAGGCTAGCACATACTTTATTTTTGAATAAAAGCCAATGTGTTAAACAATATCTTACCATTACTTGGTCTGCTCCAGAATCCATTCCTTCCATGTGAACAGCTTCTTCTTTACCTTCTTGTGCCTTTGATTTGGATTCACCAACTCGTGTAGGGCTTGCTACACATTCATCAAATAACTTCCTTATTTGTCCTTTCCCAAATCCTCCACATTGCATTTCAACATGCTGTCTTTGTTTAAGCTTTTTCATATCCCAATCGGCCAAGGCGATCCTCTTTCTTTCAACGGGCAGCCCAGAACAAGTCGTGCAATCAACATACAACATCTGGGATGAAATTCATGACAACAAATAAACAAGTGTGTTTAACATCCATGTGACTGTTAACCAAGTCACAAAAAAACAGAAAAATACTAACCGTAAGAATTGTAAGAGGCCCAGCGAAATAACACTTACGATTATCCCGAACCCAGTCGTCCTTACACTCGGCTATTGTCTTGTATATTAGAGAGCACCAATCTAGTTCGCGTATATCTCTTTCCTCCGTGAAGTATGGGAGGAGACACATCTTGCATTTCCCGTTTTTCTGGCAGTCTATCATTATGCTTGAGAAGAGCTGCAGAAAATCAACCCTAAACATCCAATCTGCAACTTTATGCGTTTCTAATCGCGAAGCAATATCACCGGGGCTCACCTCATCCCTCGGATAGTTGGATCTCCATAGCTTGCTTATTGTTTTATCAGCTTTCTTATCATCAACATTATTCATCCACACCCCACCATTGGGAACACCAACTAACTGATGTATCACCTCTTTTGTTATATCAATCGATCCCCTCTCCAACTTAATACACATCTTGTCTGTATCCAAATTGTCCACAACGTAGTGTCCCAACTGTCCTGGAATACCGTCTACCGTAAACGACAACATCTTCCCAAACCCCATTTGACTTACACATTCTTTTTGTTCCGCAGACAACTTCTGAAGAGCTTCATGAAGCGATTTAGGTGATGATCTCGTCTGTATCTTATGTGTGTACTCTAAACTAATATTTATTTCCTCCTTTATCTTCTTCTCTACCAACTTTTGCTTTTCAAGTTTTGGTACTACCATCTTGGGAACAACTACAACAAAATCGTCATCTTCTACCCACCCGTCTGAGGTAGAACCAACCTTCTTATCAACACCTACATCAAACCAAAAAATATTGTGCACAAAAATTTAACGAATGTTTTTCTGCTAAGTGTAAGGACATATTAACCCATTAAATGCATGCTGAGGAATTCATACCTTTTACAGGCCTATTACCGTTAATCGAATTCCCAGAGTGGTGCCTCTTTCCTAACATACCAGCTACATGAACATTCACCATCAGTAAGACGGTGCACAAAACATAGAATAACCAACAAACACACCACATAAATATTCCATAGACACGTTTTTATCGGATGACAAATCAGATTGATAATAGTTACATCAAGTTGACAGCATAAAAGCCAAAATATACCCCATTCGACAAAAAAAAAAAAACAAATCCGCTAAAACACCCTACGCAAACACTATCCTAAAATCACTTAATGTTGCTTGATACAAATCTGATACATAAACCTATCCTACACATAACTTCAATTTATCCATAAACACATGTCCGACAATACACTCAAACCCAAGCCTTTCTCTTAATACAATGAATCAATACAAAAAACATACGCTTTTTTAAATTCACCCACCCAAAACATGCATAATTAAAATATAGTAGCTACACACGCATACAAACAAATGCATATACACCGGATAAAAAAACAAACGACGTTTACAACAAGCAAACGAACAATCATTTATTAAAATGAAGTTTAATGTCCCTACGTCGTTTACAGTTAACACATATCAACTGAGTTTCTACAAACACTGCCTACACACTTATTATGCCACAAATCACCTGGTAACTTAAGTGATTACATCATGATGTAAACTGATTTGTAACGACAGAACATCCCACATGATTAATAAAAATTGTATAAAAACACATTTAAGGAGACCAAAAATTCACAAAAATAATATTATACCCACCCTCCACGTATACAATAATCATCTCGACTACTCATACACGACAACACCAAATGCAACGATGAACCACTAACATCTGTACATACCATTTTCTGACATGGATTGAACATCAGTCTTGTTTGGTTCCTTGTCCACGTTCACGGTGACATATTTGATATTTCCAATCCCCGGGGTTTTTCGTTCTGTAACTAATGCATTGTTCAATTTTAATAAACACATATAACATCTAACAAACATTTGCAGCAACAGTTTCTATGCAATACATTGATATATTATCTTACCTTCAGACATTTTCACCCTCCAAATGTGGATCCTAACATTAGAGAACATGAAAAACTTTTAGAACGATCACAATGTATAAAAAAAAAAGCACAACTTTTTAACCACTAACGAAATGTTCAACGATCTATATCAGACTACACGATGTTGCACTGAATCCTACACGACTTTTTTTAGAGACCATCACAGTGTACTAAAAAATTGAACATTTAAAAGTATAACAACCTACACAAGTAACACGGTAGAATTCGGCAAACACTTTGAGAAACAACAATGCTTTGATGTGGTTTGTGTCGCCTCTTGTAGGAATGTGGGTTTATATATATCTCGACAACCAGAAACAAATCCTTATACATTAAGGGTATTTGATTTCAATGAGATTGTTGTGGGGAGGAAATCATGGTAGCCAAAAAATGGGGGACATCATATATCCAAAATTGTATACATAATATTAGTGTGATTCCCCTTACATCAGACCAAATATTATTTTTTGAAAATCACATACATATTTTTGGGAGCGTAAAATCAGATAATATAATACTGCCAGCTGATTTCAACACTTTATTAGTACACTACACTTTTTTAATGATCAAATCCCTCTGTTTCATCAATTTCTTGAAGAGAATTACGGTCATACACATAAGCTGACTGTTACGAATATCTAAACTAAATACCTGGACATAATGTTGATTTTGAATACACGGATTGTGTAGTCCCTAATTGTCACACCCCAACCAATGGCGGAAACATCGGGATGAGACGAAGTGTGAAGATTGCTTGAGACATCATAACACTAATAATCGTGACAAGTATTTAAATAGTAAATTTCATTTCATTTCTAAAGAATCAATTACAAGAGTTTGAAACAAGTACAACATGAATAATGGAATACAATACAAATAAAATACAAAGTTTAAAGTGTGTATCTAAGCATCCTACTAGATTCCATGCCTCATCAACATCATCGCTAAACCTGCAACATGTTTTAATAAAGTTCAATGCAAAAGCAAAGGCGAGTACACAAGGTTTGAATAAGTATAGCATAAGTATAAAATCATTTTACTCGAATCCACATGGCAATTTGTAAGCAAGGTAACTAGCATGCGTATCATTACGTATAAACCCAAAGTGTCCACTAGTATTTAGCATCCCTCGCCACAAAAGTGACGAGACCGTATAGTATAATGACCTAACAATCCCTCGTCGGGTGGTGTGCTACTCCTATAGCGCTATAATTGTTAAGCGAGGGTATAACATAGTAATGGCATGAAGCATGTATTATCTAGCATAACAAGTAGCATGTGTAATGGATTGAGTTCACAAAGTATGTTTAAGTGTAAGTGTAATTTTTGTATGGTAACATGTTGCAACCCAAAAGTGGTTTAAAATGTAAATGGGTCGAGTGTACTCACAAAGTTTGCATATGCTTTCCGATTATCCAATTGTTGACGAATAGAGATTTAGAGTCCGAATGTATAAGGGTTAAAGTTCAAGGATGCTTAGAGTCGAGATTCGGAATAAAACAACATGAAAGTATTATATTAACATAATCATCTTCAACACATAACACTTGTATGACACTTGGTAACCACGAGGGTTATAATAATGTTTTCATGAGTTGAACACTCATAAGAATCATAACAAGGTGTAGGTCCTAGATGATGTCCTACTACTTTGACAAATGAACATGAATTCAACATCAAAGGTTCGAATGTACATAGATATTATTTAGGTTAGGTAGTATATATTAATAAGTCCTTAGTACATGTATTTCAAGCATGAGGTAGAAGATTATATCTTCATTTAGGTACCTCAAAATGTGTCATAGAAGTCATGTAGGAGGTAGGAAGAACAGGCTTCCATTTAGGCACCTCGTATATGTTCACCGCTACACTAGTTGTAACAACAACCAAGGAGGGTCATGAACTAGGATTAGGATTAGTACAAGAATGTAAACAATCTAAGCTATGAGAAATCATCAAATCATGTGGGGATTTTATGTTGGAAAAACCCAAGTTGTTCCATAATCACTCCTACATCAAGTTTGCAACTTGAACATGACTTGTGGGTTAAAAACCCTAATCAAAACAGAATTTATTTGAGGTTTAACCTCTGATTTTGTATGTCTCAACCTTGTTTTTAAGCCTAACCAACCACAAGAATGGTTGTAAGCATTAGGACATAGGTTTGAGTGAGTTAAACTCATGTTTAAGCAAAGATTAATGAAAACAAATTTAAACAGTAGACTTTGAAGCCTTTTTGCCGGAGTTCCAGGGACTTGTTTGCTGTGAAACACCCCTAGAATCGAAGCTAAGGTCAAGCCAAGCATTCTGGAAAAAGAATGGACCAAAACGGATAAGAAATGAAGAAGTTATGCCCATTTTCGTAAAGCTCGATGAATCTGTCCGAACCTGAACTTTCAGCAACGATTTTGAGTGATTGAAGGAGATTTAGATGAGTTTGCAGAGTGTTTTGAGCTTGGAGGAGATGTGTATTTATAGGGGAGAAGTTAGGGAGTGGTTAGGAGGGTTTTAATGGTGATTAGAGGCCATTGGGTGAGAGTTAGAAGTGGGATTTCGTGCAAATTCGCGAGCTGTTTGAAAATCTGCCCGCCAGACACCCTTACGGACCGTAAGGGTGGGAGGCTTACGGTCCGTAAGCCTTTAGGCTGAAACACAAATTTTTATTTTTTTTGTTATTTGATTCCTAACTAGTCCAATATTACCAATTACGAGTTTTATGATCAAATTAAGATATTTTAGTGTATAAAGCATGTTCTAAAGGTTATATAAGTACCAAAACGAATAAGATTAAGTATAAGTATTGTACGAATTATGTAAGTCACGAAATGGTAGGTTTAACACACACTTGCAAGTATCACGAATCACGTTTCACGCGTATGAATGTATGATTGTATAAAGTATGATTTGAAATAAATACAAGTTTCATTACGAGTTAAGTCTCGAATTACAATGGTTATAACGAAACGACGAATCCAAGGTTGCAAAGCTTCCAAAAATAGAATTTCAAATAATGGTTTCTAAATGTAGAAAGTTTGAAAACGCAGGGCGTTACACTAATCGTGGAAGTCTTGAAGCTGTAATCATCCAGTGCTGCATCAATTTTGACATGGGGTGATTATAGGTTATGGATGACGAATACAATTGGGGATTGAGGGGGGAGGAAATCACGGTCTTCGGTTGTGTGGGATTTTAGTAACTGATTGATATAAATGTCAGATGCTACACAAAATGTCTAAGATACCCTTTTTACTTAATGATTTGATGAAAGAGAGTGTAATATTTACAAAAATGCCATGATCCTTCACAACCATTGATAAAAAAAATGAGTGGTTAAGATTAATTTCAATTTGTTCTTGAAAGAATAGTCTTTTCAAATGAACCTTCCTCTCTCTCTCTCTCTTTCTCTCTCTCTCTCTATATATATATATAGAGAGAGAGAGATGTACAAAGGTATACGGAAAAAGAAGTTTAGGGGCATTTTAGACATTTCATAAAATTTTGAAGTGGTCAACATATGAAATGTTGGTTAAGGGACTCAAACGATCAACATGTACAACCATGGGGACTCAGAGGAATAAAAATAAAAGTTAGGGGCTCAACATGCTGGAACGTGTAAACCACATAGACGCAAGTTGTAATTTACTCTTTCTATTTTTATCCATAGTTCTATATATCCCAGGACTTGGCATATACCTATAAACCAACGAAGTGTAAGGACTTGATGTTAGGGGTGAGCAAAGCCCAATACCCGACTCGACATTTAACCGAACCGACCGAAAAACCGAAATTAATGAATTTACATAACCGAAAACTGACCCTAAACAAACACTCGGGCATCGGTCCAAGTTAGTCTCGGGTATATCGGTTTTAACAATTAACTGTAATCGTAAACTATTGAAAGATTTAACCAAGCCAGTCTTTTAACTTTCGGTTTTCTTCAATCCAAACCCAAGAGCCGATCCGAAACCGAGAATTCAAAGTTATAGGAACCAAAAATCAACCCTAATTAATATACCCATCTCGGTTCCAGTTTATTTTCGGTTCGGTTTTTGGGTAATGCGAGTCGGAGAGATTTTTGCTCACCCCATGTACACATTTGACATATTGCAGGGGGTAATTGTGTGCACGATGATAATACCCAAACTTTTTGTTCACAAATCAATCAATCACTTTGAGTTCCATCACTTTCCAAACGCTTTCAAATTTGAAATGTGGAACCCTATAACGGTGAACATAATCTCCGATGACGAAACAACCCCACGCCCATTACAATCCAAGAAGCAAAGAACCAACTTTAATTCGAACCCTGCAACCGTTTTCATAATCGATGACGAACCCACTCCTGCCAAATCCATCACCACGAGGTCCACCCCATCAGTTGTACCCGAAACCCCGTCAGTTGTACCAGAGACACCAATGGTCAGATGCAGTAATTCTGTGTCGGAACCCCAACTCAAATTTTCTTCATCGTCCGGACCAAAGTCCTCTGGTATGTTGTTTGGTATGTTCTTATTACACAGTTTGTGTTTGGGCATTTGTTTATATTGTTATGGGTTTATTATCATTTTGGTATGTATCTTTGTGTTGCTTCTTATGAGTTCTTTGAGTGGAAATGTAGTGGTAATTGAATACATATCCGGCCCTTTTGACCCGTTATCAATAATGTGTAACATGAATGATGAATCAAACTGTTTTCGTATAAATGTGTTGGAATTGTTGTCTCTAATGTGTATTTTGGCTATGTTAGCTAGTAAAAGCCCTTGCTTCATGCACCTAATCGCATTTTTCAGGCCGGGGCCCATTAATTGCGCTTCTAGTCCTAGGCGCTCGCTTCAGCTCTCTAGACCATAGTTGTCAGTAGCGAATTACGGATGATAGTGACAAGCTACCTATACGTTGCGTAGCGATAGCGATGATATAGCGAGCGCTATTTCATGTTTAGCGATATAGTAGAAGAAAATTTTAGAAGTACTTTATATGTATATTTTACCAAAAAATATAAAAAATCTAAAAAAACTACAAAAATCTTGCTATTTATCGCTACCAGCTATAGTGACACATGAGCGCTACGCTATGCTATTCGCTATAGTGGGCACTTTGCTCGCTATTAACAACTATGCTCCAGACGCACTAATACCGATTTATTTATTTATTTTTATTATTTAATGCTAATGTTTTTTTATCTTCTCTACGGTGTAAGCTTCCACAATACCGATTGAAGCAACCTTCATCCAAATTTCTGATCTAGTTGAACTTTCAAGTTTTGGATTTACATTTGAATCTTCACTATTGTAGAACTTTTGGTACTAATTAGATGATATTAAATGTTATATAATAGCTTTTGTTTATTCTATTTGAAGAACATTATTATTCTAATACATAATATATATTTTAGTTTTTTCATTTAAGGGCGCTTTTTTGCGCCTAGTCCTCAGGTGAGGCCTATGCGCCTTGAGTGCACCTAACGTCTTTGATAACTATCGTTGATAATCTTTTAGGGAGTGGGGACGTGTGCTAATATGTAGAGATGGTTGATTGGTGTGTGTTAAAGCATTATTCTTTTGTTGGATGTGAAGCTCAAGTGTGCATTCCCATGACAGCATTGAGCTTTATCTTTTGTCCAATGCAATATGCAAGAGTGCAAATTTTGTTTTTGGGCAGTCAATGAAATGAAAAAGATTAACAAGAATTGAAAAATGTCGCCTTCTTGATCTTCTTCTAGTAATGATCTAGCAGAGTTATTTGGTCTATGATTGTAAATTCCGTATATCTTTTATGTAATCAACTTGCTTATTTACAACAATAAGTGGTGGGTGTTCTTACTTCTTACTTGAGAAATGAGAAGGCAAGTGATTTTGATATAGCAACATAAAAGAAGCATATGTATGTAATTGTGGAATCTTTGTTTATTCGAGTATCTTTAGTTTTGTAGTCTCAAGTTTTGCAATATATATGTATTAACTAAAGTCTTTATTGACTACAATATTATATCTTTAAGCCTCATACTTAACAATATATTGTTGGCATCAGCTGGACCCGAGACGCCGTCAGTTGTACCGGAGACGCCCATGGTGGAATCATATGTTGCATTGGTCAGATGCAATAACTCGGTGTCAGATCCCCAACTCAAATTTTCTTCATCACCCGGCCCTAAGCCCTCGGGTATGTTGTTTGACTTGTTCTTATTACATAATTTGTGTTTGGGCATCCGATCTAATTAGTTAACCTAGCCTTTGCATTTTGAATGCTGTGAGTATTGTTTTGAGTTTTGCGGTGAAGTTAAAGAAGTTGATATGGGTTACTATTATGGGTTTTGATAGTTATTTTGGAAAGGAATTTTGTGTAATTGTTTGTGCTTCTTTTTAGACCATCTCCAACGGGACGTCCATCAGGCGCTTGGGGGTGAGGTGGAAGAGAGGGAGGAAGGCCACCAGTAGATGTGGTTAATTTTTTTTATATAATAATCAATTTTAAATACACGAAAACGATTTGGGAGGTTTTGAACATTTTGTGTGCGTTATCACTTTCTTTCATTTAACATCTTCGGCCCATTTGACCCGCTATTTTGATAGCTAATATTTTCTGTTATGTTTGACCCGTTGTCGGTAATATACAACCTGAATCAAGCTGTTTTCATATAAATGAGTTGAAATTGTCACCTCTAATCTGTATTTCTGCTATACTAGTTTGTTGTATCATGTGAAGAGTGATCAACTTTTTTGGGAGTGGGGAAATTTGCTGATATTTAGAGATGATTGATTGGTGCGTGGGATCTAGAACTCATGATATGAGCCTATGAATTGAGTCATGCATTCCCATGAAAATATTTAGCATTAAAGTTTGTCGAAAAATATATAAGAGCGCTAGTTTGGTTTTTTGGCCTGGCATAAGTCCGAGAATATGAGAACGATTAACAGGAACTGAACAACTTTACCTCCTTGATCTTCTTCTAGTAATGATCTAGCAGAGTTATTTGCTCTTTGATTGTAGATATCATATATTGGTATGTAACTAACCTGCATGCTTACAACCAGTGGTGGGTGACTGGGTGTTCTTCCTAGTAATTATATAATATTCAACATGTTGTTTTACAGGATTAATATGTTTGGAATCTGACGAGGAGTCTGAAGGGTCCGGAAGCTGTCCTGGAAGACCACACCAGTCGAAACCAGTTACTCTAGAAGTGGAAAACAGTTTTGCTAAGCCTTCAACATGTTCAGAATCCTTAATATTACGGGGTTAGGACGATTTACCTTTTTTTTTCTTATGTGGAGTGTGCTTGTAGTTGTATAAATATCGGGCCCATGGGCCAAACACTCCCAAACCTTAAGGCCCAAATGTAGAATGCATGATATTTACTAATACTAGATATATGTGCAGACAGCTCTTCCTCCCCACCTATAGTACAAGATGATCTTCCGCAGGTACTCTCATTTAACGTTTTATCCCACTTTATTTTGTATGTATGTGCGTGTGTATATAGTAGGGCTGATGTGTTATTCAGGTTTCTGATCATTCTGAAGAAGACGATATTATGGATCTGACAAGTAAAAGTATTCCGGCTTTCGATGATTTCGGAAAAGATGATATTATTCTGCCCCTGGCAAGTACAAACAATAGTACAAAAGATAAAACTACGGGTATTGCAAATAAGAAAAATAATGCTGGTGCAAGAAACACGAAAGAAGAAAAAGCTCGTTTGATGAATGAGAGGAAACAACAAAAGGAGGTATACGTTTTAGCCAATTAAAGTAGATATCACTTTGAATTTAATTTGTTACAAATTCTGAATATATATGCATGCATATACAAATTGAAGCAAGAAAAATTGGAGAAAATAGCTCTAAAGGCACAAGCTGCAGAGATGAAGAAGATGCAGAAAGAAATCGAAAGATGGGAAAAGGGGAAGTTTGCTCAACAATCCATCGTGGCAAAAATCGACACTAAAGTAGTAGAACAGGGATCAATTGGAGGTAAGATTGACATTTTTATATAATATTATTATTTAGTTTTTGCCTTTTTGGTATGTGAGCATGTGCTTGTCTCTTAGTTTAGGACAACTGCTTACAAGGTTGGCAGAAAAAGGTATCGCCTTTCAAATTACTTCAAATCCTGTTGAAAGATCAATTATTTGGACCATGTCTGTTCCAGAAAACATAGCCCAGGTAAAAAAAACTATTGATATTTTTTTAATTATTTTGTTGTGACCTTGGTTTTAGAAAGCGCGCCTCACTTTTTTAAAGCCAAGGTTGCGAGTAGCAAGTAGTTGAAAGTATAAACAACTTAAGTGCATCGGTTTATGTTGCAGGGGTTGACTCGTGGGACCCATATCCCGTATGTGTTACTTGTTTTTGAGGCAGAGGAGTTTTGCCACCTTGCTGCAGATGATGATGGATGCCATTTGATGGATCATGTCTCTCGTGTTCAATCCATATATCCATCTCATACACTTTGCTACCTCACTAATAGGCTTCTTGCCTACATCAATAAGAGGTCCCATCATCCGTTCTTTTCTAGTACATTTAAAATATCTATGTTAATCAGCTATAATATTTTTTTTTGGTTTTGAATAGAGAACAAGAGCATTACAAAACCCCCGCGAATAATAGTGGGTGGAGTCGTCCACCAGTGGAAAAGGTTACGTCTTGACCCTATGCAGATGCAAGTAATTAGTTAAAAAGAAATCTTTTTCATTTTAGTTTTAATGTTGTACAGCTGCTGTCAAAATTTACTACACATTTTGTTGGAGTACACTCAAGATTATGCATGGATGAATCTGAATTAGCAGAACATGTCGTAGGTCTGACATGCAGCCTCGCCTCATGCCAGTTCAGGTACCCTTTTTAACATTTTTCTCACATCAAATGGTTTGATTTTATGTAAGTATCATGAAATTTTTTAATTTGATTTCATATAACCTTGGAGTAATCATATAAAATGCAGAAAGAAGCTTACTCGGCTATCTGTCAACGCTAATGGTTCCCTTATCTCCAAAGATGCTACTGACCGAGCTCTAATAAAAAAGAGCACTTGGTAAGAACTCTGCTGTATCTCAAGTTAAAAAGTTATACGGGGGTAATCATTTTCCTAAATTTTACTTCCCTCACAAAATGCGTAGTTATTAGAGTTAATTTGTTTTTGCACGATCAAGTGAACCAACAAACTCCGCAAGTGACGATTACTTCATGATTAATTTGGTTTTCGTATGTGTCAAACGGGTCGGGTTGGGCCAACCCACAAACATTTTATTATTCTTTTGTTATATTTTTTAAGTACTTAATATTGTAAATGACAAAACTACATTATTATGATAACCTTTGAAGATATTAAAAAAACGACTAGGAAGATTTTATTCATTTGAATTCATATCAGATGGCTTTCAACCTGTTTGATCCGCTTGATGTATTTGATCTGTTTCTTTTTTAGCTTAACTATTTGATCCGTTAGAAATCTACCCATTTGTGTATAAATGGGTCAAGTTACCACCATTGTGAATGCCTGAGTTTTGTTTTCTTTAGGTTAAAAGCGCTAGTAGCCATTCCAAAGGTACAGCCTCGATTCGCTGTAGCAATATGGAAGAAGTATCCAACCATGAAGTCGCTCTTGAGTGTCTACATGGATCCAACCAGATCAGTAAGTACTAGGTTTCTTTTTCCTTAAGTTTGAGTTTAGCTTTCATTGTTTTCCTACCATATCTTCTTTAAGGCCACCTGGCGGCACCTGCGGCGCAAATGGCGGTTTACCTGACCGTGGGGTCCCGTGAGTTTTCTAGTAACGGGTTCTCATGGTTACCAAAACAAGTTTTTTTCTTCTTCTTTATAGCTTTAATTTAAAAACTGGGACATAATTGATGGTACATAATTATGTTTGTTGAGTTAGGATTTTATTATTAGTAGTTGCTGATTTAGGGTTGTTACATTTAAGATGTATATAGAACAACTTTTTTTTTTTGTAGAGAACTGTGAGAACCGCATAAACATATGTAAGTTTTGCTTTAAATGTGACGTATAAGACAGTTTTGTAACTCACCTCTCTGTGTGTATACATATGTATTTCTTATTATAGTGTGATTGAATTTTTGGAAAGTGTTTTTTATATTATTTTTTTTAATTTTCATCGCAAATAAACCATCACAGATAAACCATAATAGTTTGTCAAAACTTTGAAAATGTAACCCTCTTTCTGTGTATGTTTACACGCACGAATGCATATAGGGAAAGGAACTGATTTGTTTTGCATCTGCAGGAACGCGAGAAAGAACTTTTACTTGCGAATTTGATAACAGAAGGGTTAGTTGGAGATAACAGAAGATTAGGAGATTTGCTCAAAGAGAGTGTACAGGATATTAATGGCACAAAGTGGAAGCACCAAAACTGATGATGTCGAAAATGGTGCTGATTTCTTCATCCAACAATCATCATAAATTCTTATGTTGTAGTAATGTTTTGAGTTTGTGATGTTGCTGGTCCAACCTATCGTTGTTTGGCAATGTTGGTTTTGATTTTATCGAGCCGGGGGTCTCACTGGAAGCAGCCTCTCTATTCCTACGGGGTAGAGGTAAGGCTGTCTACATCTTACCCTCCTCAGACCCTACCTTAGCTTTGCTATTGGTGGGATTTACTTAGTATGATGATGATGATGATTATGATGAGGTAGTCAGATTCAAGTTCATATTCAGAGTTGTACTTGTAGGTAGAGTCATGGACTGGAACAACACCCTTTATGTGACCGTTAGGCGAACAACACCCCTGGGCCTTGGCTCCTTATTTATTTTATATATGTGGATTTAGTAAAAAGAAAAGGTGGTTAATGAGTAACTTATTGAGTTATTGGAAAATTGTTCTCTTCTTAGTGATTAAGCTTATCTCAATACGAAGGCTGGTTAGAGTTGGTTTAAGGTTAAACCCATCTATGCAAACTCTTCTTAGTGATTAGCTATGGCCTAGGGTCCTCGCAAAAGTGGAGTTTCAAGTGTTCCTACTTTATGACGTGAAAACCGGCATGCTGGTTCAATCCTTGCAAATCACCAATACGCGATCTCTATCGCTTTTCTTTTTGCATGAATCACCATGAAAAACACCATGAATAATTGAAACCGGTTCGGTTATAGAGTCGACAACCGTGTTAGCCGGTGGCATCCATCGAATGCAGTGGCAGCCCCGAGGTAGAGATGGCAATTGAACTCAAACCTGATGGCAATTGAACTCGAACCTGATGGGCAAACCTGAAACATTTGGAGCTGGTAAGGGGACGAGTATTGGACCAAGTATGACATTGGTATTGTAAATACTCATGGGTATGAGATTAGGTGATACTTGAACCGATTACCTAAAAACATACACCGATACACATACCTAATTTTTTTCATCAAAAGTTTATTATGCGAGAAAAATTAGTTTCTAGAATATATATTTTATAGTACTATTTATATTTTTTCATGTGAAGTATTAACTTTTCTTTTTATTTATAACTAGGTTTTTACCCGGGATTGCTTCCCGGGCTCGATAAAATTACTTTAATCAAAATCTATTTATGATTAATATATAGTTAAAATCATACAAAAATAAAATCTTCGCGAAAGAAAAAGAGGTACATGATCAAAGTGCAAATGCGACATGGTTATAATATAAGCATTAAAATGAGCAATGTAAACCTCAAAAGGTTTACATAGTTAAGAAATAGATAATAGATAGTAGATAATAGATAAGTGATGTGAAACTCATTTTTTAGATAACATGGTTAAGAAACGTACAAATGTAAGGTACACATAAGCCATTACGTTATCCTAAAAAGATCCTAGTGTAAGGTTATGTGTCCAAATGGATGGATCGTGATTGATAATAGTGATATATACGCAAATTCCTAGAGGTCACGATCACATCAAGAAAGCCTCATCTTCTAAGATGTTTTCACACATCTTGATTCTAAAGGCTGGCTTAGTCTCAGGCTAAACTTAAGCCAAACTCTCGAAAGTTTATTGCAATTAATTAGCGGGCTAAGATTAATAGACATCCATAAAACTTACAGGATTACAACATACCGGGGGTAGTTAAGGTAGTAATTATTTACATAATGTGTTCTAAAACTTTTGACAATAGTAAGTGTTTTGGGTCAATGCAAACTATACCAAACCACCCGTTGATGAAGCAGGTTTGCGTTCTGAACTGTATCCTATCCCCAAATCAAAATCCATTCCCACGCACACCTCGATTGCCACCTCCCCTTCCTTTTGCTCTTTTCCCACCTGCACAAATATGAAACAAATTGAATGATGATAATGACTTCACCCAGTAAAAAGTGAAAATGTATGCATGCAGTTCGGCCATGTAGATTCGACTTTACATAGGTTGTCCTTATGCGCAGATCATTAGAAAATGGGCAGAATTCTAGATCACTCATAAAATCATAGAAAAATACAATTGAAACTGTATAAACAATGTACAGATTTTGTTCATTTTCTCGATCGCTGAAAATCATTTCTGTAACCTGTAATGCGGTGATACTGGAATAAGATGAAGCCATACATATTAAAGTACTGAAATGCCGTGATACTGGAATAAAACAAAACCATACCATATTGAAGTATTTTGACAACTACCTAACAAACTATCACCAGTAACCAAGCTGTCAGATAAATATAAATTGTAAGTGGCAACTACATATGTGAAACCAAAAGGTTGTAGATAAACAATAAAATGTGTTAAGTCACATAACATACAAGCTTAATGTTAGGATCTGAGGCTTTCATGATTGTGTTTGTTTGTTAGATTTGAACAAATCAAATAGATATGAACAGTTTTAAGTGCAGCGGAAATGAATAACAAACTTTGTAAACACAATCAATAGGAGAAGATAGTTTGATAAATAATTGGTTTTCATAGAGTCGAATGATTTACAATTCAAAAGCAAAAGATTACAGTCAAAGCTTACAAAGTAAACTCCCCCTCAGCCTGATGCCTCAAGGTTGGTTGCACAAGATGAAAGGATTAGACATGAGGAGAAGAACCCGCTCAGTCAATCAAATGTAACAGTACAGGATACTGTTACATTTATAGGCAAACCAAACCACTGGGGTATTTCAGCTGAAGTCACCATCAAAGCGACGTCGCCTAACAACCTGTATCTACTGTCCTTTTACAAATACTGCTATACCTAACCACCGACTATACATAAAACAGATAATTCACTAAACAGCTGCTCTCTCTTTACATCAGTGCTTTCCTCAAGGTTGATCAGTCCTTGATTGGGCAGAGCTTTGTCATCAGCAGATTGTACCAGCAGTGCTTAGTGTCCAGCAGTCTTCTAAGCTTCATCAGTAGTTATGCAGAACAGCAGTAGTTGTATCCGGTCAGTGGATGCAAGACCATCAGTTGTTATAAATCATTTTCAAGGGGGAAGCTTAATGTAAACCGCTGCTTATTGTGGATCCACTGTTGTGACCAGGTTTTGGCTTTACATTATCTGTTCCTCTGGTAGGGTTCAATCCCAACAATCTCCCCCTAGAACAGATAATGCCAAAAACCTGTCATTATTCTGGATCTTTATTACTCATCAAAAGTTCCCTTGCTTTTCTTTTAAATTCTTCTTCAAATGCTTTGGAGCTTGTATCATCTTCATCCCGGCACAGTGTAAGTTCAAGGAGATCCTGCAAATCTTGAACACTAAGGCCTAGTGCTTCTTTCCTTGATATATACTTCACCTCTCCATTGGATCTGACCAGAGTCAATACGTGGGTCTTTTGATCAGAGAGCCACTTTAGTACTTTTAAACCCAATGGATTTCTTGGGAGAGATTTATTTGATGATGAGCTTTGAGATATTGGCCTTGAGAAGACTTGCAGACTTTCAGACATTCTTTTGAAAGCCATTTCTATGACATCATTTGCTGCAGCTATATCTTCTGCAGTTTCTCTTTCAATCAGCTCCTGCCTTTCAATGTCTGTCATGTCTGTTGAAGTGTTTGGTGATGCAGGTTTGGTTAACATCCTTTTAAAAAGGTTTTGAAGTTTTTCTGAGTTTTCTTATTTTAGACCCATTTACATGATGGATTCTATGAAGTACTCAACCTCCTTTTCTTTCACCTCTTCACTGGTCAATTGTTCTTTTTCTTCTTGATTTGTCACAAAAGTAGACCGGAACAGTGTATTGAGGTTTTCTATCTGCTGTTCAAGCTTCATTCTTTGTTCATGCTTCTTTGAGGTGCTTGATACAGTTATCTTTCTTTTCTTCAGCCTTTCATAGGCTTCATCAGTCTGCTGTTTTGACCATTTTGATATGGCTTCAGCAGTATCCATTTTTGCATCCACCAGCTCCTTTTTCTTTCTCTTATACTCAGCAGTTAGGTCAGCAATGAGCCTTTTGTATTTGCTCCAGTTTGGAGCATTCTTCTTCTTTGTAGGATCATTCTTGATTTTCTCAATCCTTTCGGCCTCATGCTTTAGAGCGATTATTGGCCATTCTTCGAACTGTTGTTCTTCAGCAGGATAGAATTTCTCTTTCATGATGTAGGCTAGATATTGTTTTCTTAACTTTTTCCTTTGATCAGCCTTTTCTTTGTTTAGGTCTTGTGCAAACTCTTCTATCTGCTTTACTTTTGTGAAGTAGAACTCTAGTCTTTTAGCAATGCCATCTCCGCTTAAACGTTCACGTTCACTCTCAACTTTAGCTCTTAGTTTAGCTTGCCTTGCCTTGACTTTGAGGTAATCATCCATATCATCTGGTGGCATGTAGCCTATGAGTGAGGAGAATCTTCTTTTTGAAGGATCTTCTTCTGTATAGAATTGCCTCATCTCATTTTTGATAGCTTCAAGTTCCAGTGGATATTGTGCAGCATTAGGATCGTGTATACCCTCATCGGCAGAGATTGGCTTTCTTTTTCTGTTGAAGAGCTTTGGTTGTGATGTAGAGAAGGTGAGAGCAGTGGTGGATGATTGACTAACAGTTGTTGAAACAACTGGTGTCTGAACATCTGTTGTCATTACAACTGCTGATATGTCAGCAGTTGTCTTCTGCTTTTGAGCAGGGGATGGAAGTGGTGAGGTAGTTTTTGATGGTGGTGATGGTGGTGGGGAATCATCATCTGATATGAGATTCCTTCTCCTTTTTAATGAAGAAGGGGCAGATGATGTTTTGGGTGAATCAGTGGTTTGAATCATGGGGAGTGTCTGACAAACAACTGTTGAAACAACTGGTGCCTCAACCACTGCTGTCATTACAACAGATGTTGTAACATCTGTTGTCTTCTGTTTTATGACAGGAGGCAGTGGTGATGGTGTGATTGTAGATGATGGTGGTAGAGCAGTAGTTGCAGTGGTGTGTGGTAGAGTGGTGTGTGTTGAAGATGTGTGTGTTGATGACATGGCAGCTGTTTGGCTACTGACAGCAGTTTTTGTAACTACTGCTGTATCAGCTATTTGACTAACAGGTTTTGATACCTGCTTTTCTTTTTCTTTTTCTTTTTCAGGCTCAATATAAAGGCCATGTTCTATTCCCATCTTATTCATTTGTCTCAACAGCTTGATATTCTCCCCCTTTTTGGCATTATCTGAAAGAGGGTTATCAAGAAAGTATAGGGAAGAAGGAACTTTGCCAGAGACACTTTGAATGCTAGCCTTTATAGCCTTGATATCTGCTTGAGTATCTTTGAACCTTGATTCCACCATGTTGGTCAGCATTTGTACATGAGTAGCATGGTTTTGATCAGCCATTTGTTGCTGTTTTTCAAGCATGGATTGAAAGATATTCCAGAGCTCATTTGCAGCAACTGCATGTTGTGCAGATGCTTGAGTAGGAACAGATGCTTGTGGTGGGGCAGCAGTAGACTGTGCTTTTTGAGCTTTTAAAATCTCTTGCACCATCTCCTTTATTTCAGCAACTGAATCTTCAAGTTTGTCAACTCTGTTCGTCAATTCCTGATATTTTGAATCATCACCTACTTTAGTAGGATCATCTGAATCCCCACCAGCAGTGGTTATATCAATGTGTGACTTAGGAACAGAGTCCCAAAAATCACCCATTGATGCCCCTTGTTCTTGGTACTAGGGACTTCTTTCTTCAGCACTCGATAAACCTTTGATGGTACCAGTGGTTAGATCCAACTCACTGGTGGTTACCGAAGTTGCCATGGAAGAAATTGCCTTCAACGGAGTCTTACTTATGAAACAACTGTCCAACTTAAGATCTGTTGATCCACCAGTTGTAGTTGCTGCTCCACTTGAACTACCACCGAGAGTTACTTGTAACTCAGGGGGTGTAACCTCCTCAATTGTTGCTGGGATAGCAGAAGTAGTAGCATCACACCCAGTCTCTTGTGGGGGTATACTCTCAGTGATAGGTGATAGAGAGGAACTGGTTTGTGTCTGAGCTATAGCAGCTGCATGCAACAAGGGTAGCATGGATTGTGGCATTATGATTGGTGAGGGTATAGGTGTTGAAAGAGACATGTCCTTGGGATCAGGACTGTGGAAGATAGAGCCAAGTGGATCTGGAGCTTCATAATTTGGTGTCCCTGTGATTACAACCTGATCCTTTTGTGAGGATGCAGGAGGAGTTTCAGGCATGGGTTGAGATCTTTCTTCCAACTGCTGTGAGGAAGTAGCAGCAGTGGTTTGTGGTGACTTTTGTGTTGTCACAGGCATTTCCTCCGGGATCTCATCTTCCAGAGTTGCCTTTGTTTTGGGTTTGGTGGGTTTTTTGGATGTTTTTCTTTTGGTCTTTTTGGTGATATCAGGTGTGGGTTTCAAAGCAGTGGTTGTGTTGCTTTGATCACCTGGAGCAGTGGGCTCAGCAGCTGATACCTGAGGAGCAGTTGTAACCGCTAAAATCTGCTCAGGTACCCCTGCTTTTGTTTTTATTGGTGCCAACATTCTAGTGAATGTTTCAGGTGTCAAGCTTTTTATTTGAAAATAGACACCTTGTTTAAGCAAATTTTCATTTTTCTTATCAAATTTTTGTATAAAATAATAACTCAAAAATCTTGGAAACAACAAAAATGCTTTACTTTCAACGTTTTTCACCATGTCATTGAAAATCTCCTGGGAGTAGTTGTAGTCTTTATTATTCAAAATAGCGTAACCCAGGCATTGAATTTTTAATGGTATTTCGTTAAAAGATGTTGTTTTATTCGAAGCACACATCAGAAGTGTGTGAAATAAAAATCTGGGTGCAGATGGAAAATAACCCTTTTGTAGGGTATCTACCTTTGACTGTTCTGCATAGCCCCTTTTCAGAAAATCAGCTTTTAACTCGTTTTTGTCAAAAGAAGCTTTACCTTTCTGATCATCGAGTTTGAAGATTTCTGATAATGATTGCGGAGTGATTTGAACCGCAATACCCTGTATCGAGGAGTTAATGGCTACTACTTTATCATCTTGTTTTTCAAGCGTAGCATTTTTCCAGAACTCTCTCTGGGTTTGCAGATATATGGGGGCGTCTACTGTTAACAAAGTTTTGTACTTTGATGTAGATATGGTGTCGAGAATGGAATCGAAGGTATGATTGTTTGTGGGTTTTGTGAGTAAACCCAAATAGTTGTGAGATTGTTTGTATGGTATCTCATTGGATTCTTCGGCCGTTTGAGCGACTTCATTTGAAGGTGGTGGTGATTTAGGTTTTGATTTTGATTTTGACTTTGATTTTGTCATTTTTGCGGAGAAGAACGAAGAAGGATTTTGGAGATTTTGAGAAGAAGGGTTGGAAACTGCTATGAGAAGAGAATTTTGGAATTCAATTCGACAGTGTAAAACCCTGTTTGGGGTTTAGGGCAGGGTTTTAGCTGCGGAAAAAATGATCGCTGATGTGGCAGCGGTTATTATGATCTGAAGGCTAAAGACTGACCACGTGTCAAACACTGATGAAATGGATGAAGGATGGAAAACAGTTGTTTTAAGGGCCACTGACGTATCAAGCATCAGTGGTTACAACGGTAAAAATTGTGGGCAGTGGATGATTTTTACTATCAGTGGATAGCATATCAGTGGATAGGACACTGATTTTGAACATCAGTGCTTGTCAAGAAAATGAGGGATCAGTGGTTAACTTTCAGCAGTGGACAGTGTTTAGAGATCAGACGTTGGAACAAAACAGTGGTTAGGGTAAATGGTACAGATCTGAAGGACAAGTATTCCAGCAACAGTTTTGAGAATTTTCATTCAAGGTTTTGCCACATGTCAATTTTGAAAGACAGTGGTTTAGTACCCCAGATGATGAAAACTTTTTGCAAAGGCAACTCATTTTCGTTTAATACTCAATTAAAACATGAGTACCCTAGTAATTCAAAAACTGATACATAAATACTAAAGTTGAATCCGCTGTAGAAGCTGTTATAACTACACCATAACTGCTAGTCTTTAACAGGACTTTGCCTTCAACAGTGCATAGCCCTCATGAGACAATAAGCCCATCAGTCTTTATATGGAGCAGGAATTAATTATAACAGTCCTTAGCATGATCAGCTGTTATAACCACACCACCCTTTCAGAGTTGGACCATTAAACAAATCCTTGACACTATTAATCCTCTGTTGACTTACCAAACAGATCTACAGACACAATTCAACATCAACATAATCTAAATATTACTGAAACAATAAATAATAAGTAAAAATAAAACACAACAAAGATTCATAAAATTATATTTAATCATTTATTCAGGACCTTGAAACTAAAAGTCCAATAATTACATGACATACTGAACAATATTCAAGTTCAAATCTAAGAATAACAGCAAGAACTAATAAACTTTAGTTTCCACTACATCTATTGCTGAACCTCTTGATGTATGTCTTTCAGCATCGCCATAAACTGCACGTCTCTATCACCACACTCCATATTACTGACAACACAAATAAGAATAAGAAACTAATCTAAAATTCAAACGTGTCTTTTTCATTTTTATTGCACATCTGAGTTTTCACGAGCTTTGGACGAATGTATACTTTCTTTAAAAGAAGAAAATCTTCCTGGAGCAAGAAAACGTGACTTTGGATTTAACGGAAATAAAAAAAAATGGCACATGTAACTTTAAAGTTGCATCTCTGCCATCAAAAAAGGTAACACATGCAACTTTTCACGATGTTGCAACAATGATATTGCAGCATCGATATTGAAAGGTTGATGTGGGATGCGAATTTACATTGAAATAACGATGTTGGAACAATGATACAGGAACGATAACATGTAAACATTATCAAAAAACATTCGAACAAAGAAGTGTAATGGGAAATTAGCTGCTAAATCACAAGAAAGATGCATTTGAGAGAGAAAGATACGGTCACATATATGAGCGAGCGAGATTTGAATGTGAAACCAGATAATTGTATCTTATTTATAGAATAATAAAAATATATATGGTTTGAAATTTGAATTTCAAAATTACTAATATTAATTAGTAATTACTGATTTGATTTGAAAGCAATTGTTATGATGTTTTTTGGGAACTGAAATATGCAAAGTAGGAAAAAAAAAAAAAAGAGAACGTCAATTTTAAATTACCTTTTACATATTTTTTATTTCCAAATTTCAAAATTACTGAGAGATAATAACCGTCAGTTTGAAATTCTAGTTTTGCATATTTAAAAAGTCCAAAGCTCAAGAAATTACAATTAATTATTATTGATTAGATTTGCAACAAATAGTCAAAAAGTATTTTTTTTTATTTTTTAATTTAACATTAAGGATAAAAATATATATGGTTTGAATTTTGAGTTTCAAAATTACTGATATTATTAGTAATTACTGATTTGATTTGACCGCAATTGTGATGATGTTTATTGGGAACTGACGTTTATTGGGAACTGAAAGGTAAGTAGTGTATATCTTTATATCCCTCCTTATTAAAGTAAATAAATATTACTAATCATATGCAAAGTAGGAAAAAAAAAGAGAGAACGTCAATTCTAAATTACCATCTTGCATAAATTTAATTTGAAATTCATATTTTGCATATTTTAAAAGTCCAAAGCTGAAGAAATTACCATTAATTATTGATTTGATTTGCAAAAAATACCCATCAAGTATTTTTTTTTAATTTATCATTAAATTTCATCAGGAAAACAATATTGGGGGAACTCTTATCTCATTGCAATGTAACGATTAGGTAAAATGGTAATTTCATTTTAATTCTAGTTTTTATTTGATAATTTCAATATATCACTAATTAACACCATGGATGGTAAATATCAATGGATGTCAAGAATAAAAAAGTGACCAGTGGCTATTTTTTCCTATCAGTAGATACCGAACGTCAATTGTCATTATGACTTTTCTGTAATTACTGATATTATCAGTAATTACTGATGATGATTTGAAAGCAACTGTCATTGTCATGATGACTTTTCTAATTTTTAAACCGTGAGTTTGAAATTCACATTTTGCATGTTTTAAATGTCCAAAGCTCAAGAAATTAACATTAATTACTGATTTGATTTCCAACAAATAGTTATAAAGAATTTTTTAAATTGTATGATCAAAACAATGTTGGAGGAAATCTTACCTCATTGGTATGTAAAGATGAGGTAAAATGGTAATTTCATTGTTATTCTAGTTTTTATTTGATAATTTCAATCTATCACTAATTAACACCATCAATAACAAAAAAGTGAGCAGTGGCTGTTTTTTAGGAAAACAACTAATGGTCAATATCAATAGATGCCAACAATAAAAAAAGTGAGCAGTGGCTATTTTTCCTATCAGTGGATACCCAACAGTTTTTTAAACACTGATGTTTGGTCAGTCAATGGTCAACAGATTTTGAAGAAACATATGTTTCGCCTTAAACATAATTTTGCCCATAAATAGAAGTTTGACCATAAACAGGTGTTTGCACATAAAGAGATGTTTAAAACCACTGTTGGGTCAAACAAATTTCACAACAGGACCAATACTCAAATAGATGTTGACCTTAAACTGATGTTTGGTTTAGAGCCAAACATCTGTTAAAGCCCAAACATCTGTTTAACCCTGAACAGGGGTTTCCATTAACTATTGACCAAATTGCAAACAGATGTTAAAACCACTGTTTGTTATTGTACTTCTTTACAAAATTACATAAAATTCAAGAAAACGAAACTAACACTTAAAGAACTATAATTTAACACATAATCTAATCGGGCAAAGCAATCTATTATCTAAGAATTCACTGATTCTTACAACATGAAACAAACTCATAATGAAATACTAAAGTTACACAAGAACCACTGATAATTAAATACTAAATTTGAATCCGTTGTAGATGCTGAACCACTGCTGATACTAAACAGTCGTTTTCCTTTGATTAATCAAACTCTAGGTACATAAAGTGCAAACAGTCGTTTTCCTGAACAGATGTTTAAGTTAATAACATCTACTGTTCAACCTAACAGGGGTTTCCATTAAGTATTGACCAAATTGCAAACAGATGTTAAAACCACTGTTTGTTATTGTACTTCTTTACAAAATTACATAGAATTCAAGAAAACGAAACAATCACTTAAAGAACTATAATTTAACACATAATCTAATCCGGCAAAGCAATCTATTATCTGAGAATTCACTGATTCTTACAACATGAAACAAACTCATAATGAAATACTAAAGTTACACAAGAACCACTGATAATTAAATACTAAATTTGAATCCGTTGTAGATGCTGAACCACTGCTGATACTAAACAGTCGTTTTCCTTTGATTAATCAAACTCTAGGTACATAAAGTGGTTGTCTTTAACAGGACCTTGTCTTCAACAGTGGATAGGCCTCATCAGTCTTTGTTCATAAAGAGCTCCTTTAAAACAAACTTTATGCTTCTTTTAATACAAAAAAGGTAGGAAACACCATTACTCTAAACTCTCTAGTAACATAAAATCTTATCTTACAACAATAGCAGATCCTTTCTTGCGTTTAGTAGGAACTACTGTGGGTTCTCCATCATCATCTTCTGCACAAGTGAATTATAATCATCATCATCATTTAGACATAAGCAAGTAAACTATAAATTTAATAATCTTTCTTTGTGTTTAATTAAACTTTATGCTTCTTTGAATACAAACCTATAATAACCCGCAGCAGATTGTATGAATTTCAAACAACTGTGATTAGACTGAAATATAAACCGAGAATTAGAGTATATCACTTCAAAATAAAAAACTCAAAATTGAAAATCAGAGTAGCAAAAAACACATACTTTAAACGATGTTGGAACAATAATACTGGAAACAACCGTGGAACAATCATCATCATTATATGAGAATATCCTTAATTTATGGAACCTGTAGAATGAAATGCTCCATTGTTGGGTTATTAACTTTCAACCTCACTTTCCCTAAATTTATCAATTCTAATTTTCAACAGGATGTAATACAATTATTACCTTAATTAAGATATCTTCAACTGCAAACAACAATAGCAAACAACATCAAACAACAATAGCAAACAACATCAGTCAATAATAGCAAACAACATCAAACAATAATAGCAAACACCTGATGTTGAATCCACTGTAGATGCTGAACCACTGCTGTTACAAACAGATAATACCAATGAAACTCTAATTTCAGAAAGAATAATGGCTGAACATACTCAAACATCAATAATCAACAGATGTTATACTCATATCATCACCATCTAGAAAAAAACGCTAATTTCAAAACATATTCAAACATACCAGCTTATGGCAGTTCTCTTATCCGCAGCTAAGCGGATTTCAACTCTGATGACAACAACCCTGGAACCATATGATTAGATTACGAGTAGAAATTAAGATTAGTGTAAATAAGAGGAAATCATGAAAGTATTTCAACTAAAAAAAAGAACAAACCTTTTGATGAAGTAATCGATGAACAAAAGAAGATTTTATGGTGGCGTCTGAAGAAGATTAAGGTTTGGATGGAAAGAATTATCTCAATAATTTGCAGGGTTTGTGAAATTTGAATTTGAATCGCCTGAATATAGAGAGAGAAAGAACCCAAGGTTTGTAAACAAAGATGAGAAGTGAGAAGAGAGATTATATAAGGAAAAGGGGATGGCACTGTTGGGCGGGAAAAGAGAACTGAGGATGTCCTAATCAAGTGACACGTGACCCAAATAACTTTCATTTATTATATATAATAGATATCATGATATTTTCATATTTAAATATTTCAAACTTTTTATAATGTTACTGTTAATGATACCTTGTAACTGATTATATTTTAAATTATTGTTGTTGTAAAACATACATGCCTCGCTTGCGGTGTATGCATATAATGTACATATGTGTAGGCGTTTGTGGGGCAAAAGTGGTACCAACTTTAACGCTATTTTACTAAAACTAAAATCGGCGAATGGGTTAATCATGCATCATGGGGTGTTGTTGATTCGTTCGCGATGATATGACTTACAAACAATTTATTCCATGTTAAAAAATAAGCTATTTTTAGCTAAGCTAAATACACGGTTAACCATCCATAACCGACTCGCTATAACCATCAAAACCGAATAACCATAACCACCATAACCGATCGGTTTTGGTTATGGTTATCGATTACCGACATTGCGGTTATGGTTATGGTTTTAGGTTAAAACCGACCCAAACTGACCCATACACACCCCTGGTAGGATTTAGTGAGTATAATGATGTTGTAACAAACTCAAAACTATATAAAAATCTAGAACTGTATGAAAAAATGTGTTTCAAAATCCCAATTGGTTTTTGTAAGAAAACTAACGGGTATACGACATGTACTTGACGGGCGTTGAGCCGAGTATGCGACAAAATTTTACAACCAAGTACAGGACTGAGTAATCCTAAGGAGTAACTTGGGCCCAAAGTTAACTTTTAACTTAACTCCCCATTAGAATTATAGGTTGTTATAGAGTTTGTTAACAAGTTTATTCTAGGCTAGATGTGATTTATATATATTCTAATTAATTAAATACATATCATCCTCCTCCATCAATTGAGATGAATTTTCACAAATCGTATAGTACATAACATGCAGTACGTTGACAAAAGAGTGAGGTACATTGTTTCTTCATCCTCTTTCGGTAGAAACTTACATTATTTTGTAGCATCTTGAGATAACCTATATAGGCATATACAATCATTTGAATGCCATTAAACTTGAACTTGAGGGTGGCCAAGCTGGATATCATTATTCACCTTAAAAGCAGGTTCAAACTCGCCCAGATAACCTCCTAGCTGACTTGACAAACCCAACTTATCGATTGGTTCGCGATGATATGACTTACAAACAAGATAGAGCATCGTTTGCGCAACGTAACCAAGAAGAAACAGATTCATCAGTAGAAAAACACACAGTAGTCCCATCATTAGGCCAAAAAATCCATACCACGCGAACGAGAAAAACATGATCAAGATGCCCCCAAAGATGCAACATAACCCAAAAAATACAAACCATGATAACCACCTTTTCCCCTTGATGAGACTGTTGCCTCTCAGTATTGCTTTGAGACCGTATGAGCTTTCCAAAACAGTAACCACACTAGCCAGCTGCCATAGAGCGGTTATATATATAAACCCTACACAATATAAAGCTAGTAAGATGTAAAGCACCACAATGGCAAAGGTGCTATACGTGGTGGTGGTGGTGTCCCAAATGTAGTACACCACTCCTGCAATCACATTGTACATGAAGAAACCAAGGTAAGTCCACAAGAAAGTTAAAGCTAGTCTCTTCCACACTTTAGGGACAATCTTCAAGACTTTCTTGAAGGTCACCTCGTTGCCCGAATACAGCGAGGCGATTGTGTAAACGATGGCGGCTGTCGAGAGAAGCGAGAAAAGAAGGAGGAAACTCAAGTACGTGAATTTGAATACCCAGTACCCGATATACGCAGATGATAGCCTATGGTAGAGGTGCTCGCTATCGACGTTACTGTCGTATATTCGGTCTTCGGCACGGTAGATTCTCCATTCGAGTATGTATGCAATGATAAAATGAGCAAGAAAGATGAAGGACAAGGGTAGGATGAAGGTTAGTGTGATCTGGGTGAAGATCTTCTTCCATGAAAAAATGGTTTTGAAAGATTCTTTGTAGATGCCAAAGAAGCCCACCTCTTGCATTTCTTCTTGAGGTTTATCCATGGTGTAGTTTGATGAAAAGAGGTGAAAATAAAGTGGAGAAATGGGCGTATATTTATAGGGACATTTACTGGTTCGGTTCATAGATTTGTCCGAGGTTATTTGAAGTATTACTATGTTGTGGAGAAGATATCTATGTGACACCACATTGAGTATGAGTTGTCTATATTAATCGCCGTAGTAGATGCTAAGAGTTATAGAGGTCGGGTTAAGCATTTCATTAATTATTTATTACGAAATTTGAGTACCAACTAGTTGATTTTTCGCCCGCGCGTTGCCGCGGGACCCAATGACTGCAAAACGCGTGTCAGTAACGGCAAGCAAATACCGTATATCGAAACATAAATAAAAATGTCATGAAAAAGATAGTCACTCCGTCCTAAAAAAACGATTTTAAATAACCTAATATATAATAATAGGACCCACCCGTCCTACACGTTAGAAATTCGGTTGTTTTCAGTTCAGTTATTACGGTGCTAACACGTTAAAATATGGATGAGCTCGGTACCGGTAACGGCACCGAAAGTACCGATCCGGAAAATCATCGAAATTAGGTACTGGCACCGAAAATGCTCGGTACAATACGGTATGGTGTTTGAAGGTAAAAATCATTAAATACAGGTATGGTGTTAGACCGGTGTCGAACCGAAAGTAACGATTCTGAAAACGCCAAAAGGTGGGTACCAAATTGGTACCGAAAATGATTTGGTATAGTAAATTTGGTACCGATACGATACCGGTTTGATTACAGGATTTGATACGATTTGCTTATCAATAATCTAAATATCTAAGTTAATTTTACATGCTACAATTCATTCATTACAGAAAAAGACAAAAAATAAAGCAAAATAAGTTGTTGTGTATATAAAATTTCATTCAAACGAAATACAGTTTACTTACTGTGTGTATGAAAAATAATCTAAACTAGGGCTGCAAACGAACTGAACTTTCAGCGAACAGTTCATGAACCGTTCGGCGGGAAGTTCGTTTGTGTTCGTTCGTTTAATAAATGAACGAACACGAACAAAAAATTTCGTTCGTTTAGTTAAATGAACGAACATGAACAAAGGCCGTGTTCGTTCATTTGTGTTCGTGAACGTTCGGTAACGTGTTTGTTTACGTTCGTTTGTTTATGTTCGTTTGTGTATAGGAATATATATATATAATATATATTTTGTTACCCAACTTATATTATATTATATATTTTGACTTCTAGATTTGGTAAAGGTATCAATACTGGTAGTGCTAAGTATGCTCAACATATTAGAACTGTTGATTGTGTTGAAAGTGTGAAGTCAGAATTAGCTACTTTGTGTTGGTTATTTTTATAAAAATTATATGTTAAGCTACTCAAGTTTGGATAATTAGCTTGGTATATTTTGGGTGGATCTACTTAGTGTTTTTTTTTTTTTTTTTTTTGTTATGATCATCTTCGAAAGTAAATATATGTTCGTTTGTGTTTGTTTATGTTCATTAACGTTTGTTTGTGTTCATTTGCGTCCGTGTGCGTTCATGAACGTTCGTTTGTGTTCGGTACCTAAATTAACAAACGAACACAAACGAACACGAACAAGTTCATTTCCTTAACAAACGAACACGAACAAAAAATCTCGTTCGGTAAGTGTTCGTGAACACATGAAATCCTTAACAAACGAACACGAACAAGGCCGTGTTCGTTCGGTTCGTTTGCAGCCCTAATCTAAACGGTGCAATTACTTGAATTGCGGCTCGATACGTTCGGCACTGGTACGGCACGGGTATTTGAGTATAAAAACCGATGAATACCGATGCCAAACCGGTACCAAAAACACACTCGGTTTGGTAAGTTTGATACCGGTACCCGATACCATTTACTCATTCATTAGTGATATTATTTATTTAATTATAAGTATTTGTTTGTTACTGTTCAATCCATTCAGTTTTTAATATATAGGTAATTAGCATTTGGGGTGATTAACACGAAGATGAGACATATATTTAGTTGTGTACAACATTGATCTAAAATGAGGCAAAGGGAGTGTAAGGTTGTAAACAAGTTGAAAGTTATAAATTTGTCATAAACTAGCAATAAGATCTACGCGTGTAGCGGCGCGGATACATCGTAAACATCGAAGGGATTAATCCAAACGTTATGTGATGCGTTAACCATACGAAAACGTGCATTTCGACATATTTGATCGAACTCAATATAACCTATATAAGCATTGCAATTAGATCAAAACATAAAGTAAATCAAATTTATACCGTACAATCATAACATATATGGGACCTGACTCATACATAGAAAACGTAAGGGGTATAAGGGAAAAGCTGACACGTATTCTCAAAAGAGATTAATTAGAACTTTTGAAAAAAAGGAAAAAAGAAACCGCAATTTGACTCCACTTGCTTCGAAACAACATTAACGAAACATTGATAAAATAAGCACGGAAACATATTATAATTGACCTCACTATTTCCCAAAAAAGTTTATGTTGAAACATACACCTACTCGAATTTATACCAAAACGTACATACAAATTTGCACGTAAAAAATGTTTTTTAAACAAAATTGTATTATATTTGATGTTACTCGCTTCCTAAAAAAAGTTTACGTTGAATAGAGCAAATCGAATTCAAACAGCCACGTACATAAAAATATGCATGTAAAAATAGTTTTTTTTTTAAGTAAAGGAGGTATAGGGGTAAACTCGAAACAAATTATTTTTAATAAAAATTTAATAGGTTAAATACGTTTGTAAAATCGTACCAAGTAGCCCCAATGCCACACCACCAACAACAGAAGAGCTCGCAAAATACAAATAAATAAAAAAAAAGAAAAAATATCACTGAACGAAAAATAGATTTAAATCGTTGAATCACGGATACCGTTGCAGTGTGTTAATGCGAAGAAATTAGACTGAAATGTAAAACGTAGAAAGAAAAAACTAAGTCGATTTAGGACCCGTGCATTGGAATAAACTTGTCAAACAGAAAATAACAGACGCGTTGTGACGGGCATGTCAAACGGAAAAACAGACAAAAAACGTTGAACCACACACACAAGTTGCGGCGTGTTGATTCGCAAAATTTGAACCAAACGAAAAACTTGTGAAAGATGAAAAGTATAGGGGAACAAAGTTGAAAATAAAAAAGTGTTGGAGTTAAATTGCAAAACATGAAAAACTTTGAGATAAAAGTAAAAATATCAAAAGGCTTAAAATGAAAAGATAAAAGCCTTTGGATTAAAACTGAAAAATCAGTTTTTTTTTAACTCCATATGCATATGGTACAATAACATAAAGCAACAAAATGTTACATATTTATAGTATGATAATGAGTTAAAAGGGTTTTACATCATTCACATTGAATTTTTTATATCATTACTTTATAATTACACTAAAAATCATTACTTTCTTTTTTTTTCTTTTCATTTAAATAATATTTTTTATTCTTTTATTATTATTATTATTATTATTATTATTATTATTATTATTTCTCTCTCCCCACTCACAAATATATATATATATATATATTTTTTGAACGGCGGCGGGATAGGGCTCAGTGGCATGCCTCTTCATAGCCCGGGTATGTAATACCCCCCAGACGGAATTACAACCGTCCATTGTTAGTTTGACGCTCGAGGGGTGGCGCCAAACCGTTCCAGGAGGAAACCGACTTAAGTCGTAAAACCCCCTGACTTGCTGTATATCCATTAATGTTTGCAGGCAGCAAGATTCGAACCCGGGCATCTCCCAAAGGGATAAACTCGGGGTGCCGCTGGACCATAAGGTCTTTGGCACTCACAAATATATAAGGAAACCATTGTGAATATTGTTAAATGGTTATAAAAAATAAGTTAAAAGAGTTGCACTCACAAATATATAAGGAAACCATTGTGAATATTGTTAAATGGTTATAAAAAATAAGTTAAAAGAGTTGTAAACAAGTATTCCTTCTAGGCTTCTACCTCATATACTAGTTTTTTGTTGAAACTATAAATGGTAGTTTGACAAGTTTAGTTAACATATTAACATATTAGTACCTTGAAATAATTTAGATCAGATAAAATGATTATAAATGAATGAAAGTTAAAGTTATGAATAAGCGAACCAATCTAGAGGAAATATTGACAAAAATAAGAAAATTTGATCTTTAATAACTAATAGTAAAATGATGAATATTATGGTCCTAATAATCAACTTTAGGTCGATCTAAGTGTAAAGTACGCGAAGAATTACAATATTACAATATCACCAATAAAGTTAAACTAGTAATAACACCTATGCGCGTTGCGACGCGGTTACTTCGTAAATATCGAACGGATTAGTCCAAGCGTTATTTGATGTGTTAACCATATGAAAATACACGTTTTGACGTATCCGATTGAACTTAATGTATCATATAGTTGCATTGCGATTGGATCAAAACGTAACGTAAATCGAATTTATATCGTACAATCATAACGTATTATACGCGACCCGACTAACTCGAATTTATATCGTCAAGCCAAAAACTCTCGAGGGGATCAAAGTGGCATTTACGAAGTTCATAAAAAGTTAAGTGGTTAAAAATTGCATTTCCTCAACTTAAGGGCTAAGAAAGGGTAAAGATAAAATTTGATAAAGTTTTAGGGTAAGAAGGAAACTGTAACAAAGTTGAGGCTGAAAAGAAAACTACCACAAAGTTGGGGGTGTCAAAAGCAAATTATGTGTAAAATTGAATAGTAGTTTAGGAACAACGTTTGCCATTTAATGAAATTTTGAAGGTACCAAAGTTAAGAGGCTAAAATTACAACATGATGAAAGAATGAGGGGAGGGGGAGGCAAAGCCGGCAGGGTTTCCATCGACTTTATCTTTTAAGAGTATTAGTAATATGTTTATAAAAGTATGCAGAATTAAAAAAAAATGAGTGTGTGTGTAGTCTTAGATTCCTATAAAAATGACATTTTTCGTGAGAAGTGTGAAACATGATGTTTTGGGTTGTTTTGGCAAGAAAAAATAACAATTTAAGACACAATGCAATGAATATAAACATAAAACTTAAAACACCATGACAAAAACATTAAGTAGTGTTTTTTAAGTGTTAAGCAGTGTATTTTAAATTTCATGTCTATAATACATTGGATGTTGTTTTAAATTGTTATGTTTGGTGTTTTTCTTGCCAAAACAACCCAAAACATCATGCATATGTCAAAAACATGATACCTACATGTTAACTCCTATGCCCTCTCACACTTTTTACGTAAAAGATCATTTTTACAGGAACCTCATATATATAGGATTAGGTTTAAGAGTGAACAGTAGTGTAGCTTGCGAACTGAGTGAACTAATCCTCGTCATACATGTCACAACCTCCGTCCCCTATCAACCTGGGAAAGGGCGGCCGTGGCCAGTTTTGGTGGTATCGGTGTTTATCATTTTGGCAGCGGAAATTACATCAGGACCGTAGTTAGGAAATATTTTATCAGAGTAAAATTCCACGCTTTTATAATATCAAACACATGGGAAATTCCCAAGTTTCAAGTACACACATTTTATAGGGATAAACCCTATTTTATTTAAATAAAAACATCTCTTTATTTAGGTAACTTTTATTGCCACTTTTCCAAGCCTTCAGTGATGTCCAGCTGGCTTCTATTTGGCTTTCACATTTTGTTACCTGGAACGCGTTTAAAAACATTTTGTCAATGGGAAATACTGGTGAGTGGATCCCAGTTTAATCAAAACAGGTTTTATCAGTCTACATCATTGAGGGCGGTCGCGCAATTACATTTGTTTCCATCTACTTTAATTACCACCCAAGGTACTGTCAACCCGACTTGTGGTCATGTTACTACTCACAATGTAGTAACAAATTTTGTATACAAAACCCCAACATACCGACGATAATTGTAGAATACAAATACTCAATCATTGTTTAATATAATGTTAATCATATGAGGTTTTGTAAAAACAGTTTGCAAAAAGGAGGATTACTCACATTGCTGTCTTAGGGTTTTCCTTTAGGATTCCTGGTGATTATCTATTAATTACACAAATGCATACGCGTTAGTATAATAACCCAATATTTACATTAGTAATACCCTCCCCGAGACGGCATTCCAACGACTAAGTCGGGCAGAACCACGACAGCCGCTACGGAATCTTGGATCAATCGGGCAGCGTATCTAATACATAACCGGGGGTTATGATAGTTACAACGAGACAGAACTTCGTTATTTAGGGGGTATTATACCCAAAAATTATAATTGCTATGTAGAATTTCGAGAGAGAAAGAGAGATTGAACGATTTGGACTGAAGGCCGATGGCCTCCATTTATAGGCCTGATTTCGGACTTCCTCGCGGCCCGCGTAAGCCGAAGGATAGTCCTTCGCGGCCCGCGACGTAGGGTTGTAGGGCCTAGCGATGATCAGTCAGCACTTTTAGGCTCGACACACACCCCGACACGTGGCAGCACCGGGTGCAACCTGATCACCTATCTGTCGCGCCCCGCGTAGCCAGAAGGCAAGGCCTTTGCGGCCCGCGAGCACTCCTAAAACTTGATTTTTATTTTTATTTTTAATTATATAGGGTATTTTGGGCTCGGTTTTGGCATACGGGGTATGTTTTAAGACGTATAGGGACATTTAAAATACTTTTAGGGTGTCGGATTTATTTTGGAGGGTTGTTATATCCTCCCCACCTTGTTTTAGAACTCATCCTCGAGGTCTACTGGAATAAGTGTGGATATTTCCTTTGCATTTCCGATTCAAGCCCCCATGTGTACTCTGGTCCTCTCCTGGAGTCCCATTTCACTTTGACCAGAACTAATCTCTTGTGCTTGAGATTCTTGACTTTCCTATCTTCAATTTGTAGTGGCTTCTCTACAAATTTTAACTGCACATTTATCTCTATATCCTTAAGAGGTACTACCAGTGATTCATCAGCTAAGCATTTCTTGAGATTAGATACATGAAATACATCATGTATTCCTGCCATTTCCTCTGGTAGTTGTAGTTGATAGGCTACAGGCCCTATTCTTTTAATAATCTCAAAAGGTCCAACATACCTGGGGCTTAGCTTTCCTCTTTTGATAAATCTTACCACTCCTTTCCAATGAGAGACTTTCAATAACACTTTGTCTCCTACTTGAAATTCCAATGGCTTTCGTCTGTTATCTGCACAACTTTTCTGTCGATCGCGTACTGCTTTCAATCGTTCCATGACTTGAATAATTTTGTCGGTGGTTTCTTGCACTATCTCAGGTCCGGATAGTTGTTTTTCTCCAATTTCTGCCCAACAGACTGGCGTTCGGCACTTTTGTCCGTAAAGTGCTTCGAATGGTGCAGCATTGATACTTGTGTGATAGCTGTTATTATAAGAAAATTCTATTAATGGTAAGTGATCATCCCAATTACCTCCGAAGTCAATTACACAAGCTCTAAGCATGTCCTCCATTGTCTGAATTGTCCTTTCGCTTTGTCCATCCGTTTGAGGATGATAAGCTGTGCTTAGATTTAACTTGGTTCCCATTGCTTTTTGGAAACTTGTCCAGAAATGAGAGGTAAAACGGCTATCCCTATCAGAAACAATTGATAAAGGAATTCCGTGTAATGAAACTATTTCATTCACATACAATTTAGCTAGTTGTTCCATACTGAAAGTTTCCTTCATTGGTAGGAAATGAGCTGACTTAGTTAGCCTGTCTACAATTACCCAGATTGTATCATTACTTTTTCTTGTTTTGGGTAATTTAGTAACAAAATCCATTGTTATAAATTCCCATTTCCAAACTGGCAATTCTAATTGTTGCAACAAACCTGAGGGTTTCTGATGCTCAGCTTTAACTTGTAAACATGTTAGACACTTTGCAATATATGCTGCTATATCCTTTTTCATTCCTATCCACAAAAAATTCTTTCTTAAGTCTTGATACATTTTATCATTTCCAGGATGCATCGTATACTTAGATTTATGGGCTTCTTCTAATATACGGTGGCATAAGTTTCCTAATTTAGGTATCCACATTCTTTTCTTATGGAATCTCTAAATTCCATCTGTTCCTTGTTCTAGTTCTTTAATCATTCCTTTCAATTTTTCAGTATCTTCCTTGATCACTGATTCTTGTGATTTTCTAATATGTTCGTTTAAATCTACTTGTAGATTTAGTTTAAGAGAACGAACTATTTTTGGTTTTTCGTGATACTTTCGACTTAAAGCATCAGCTACTACGTTTGCCTTTCCTGCATGGTACTGGATATTGCAATCATAATCGCTTAGTATCTCCATCCAGCGTCTTTGTCTCATATCCAATTCCTTTTTCCCGAAAACATACGTTAAACTCTTATGATCAGTGAAAATGGTAAACTTACTACCGTAAAGGTAATGTCTCCAAATTTTAAGGGCAAAAATTATAGCTCCTAATTCTAAATCATGGGTTGAATAATTTTCTTCATGATTCTTAAGTTGTGTATAGGCGTAAGCTATAACCTTTTGACGTTGCATCAATACACATCCATAACCTAATTTAGAAGCATCACAATAGACTATAAAGTCTTCCGTTCCTTCTGGTAACGCTAGTATGGGTGCGTTGGTTAATCTTTGCTTAAGGATTTTAAATGATTCTTCTTGTTTTGGTCCCCATTCAAACTTAACAGATTTACAAGTTAACTTAGTTAAAGGAATGGCTATTCTAGAAAAATCTCAGATAAATCTTCTCTAATAACCGGCCAATCCTAAGAAACTTCTAACCTCGGTTGGTGACTCAGGGGTTTTCCATTTGATAATCGCCTCGATCTTTGTGGGATCCACATGAATTCTTTCATGATTAACTAAATGACCAAGAAACTGTACCTGTTCTAACCAAAATTCACACTTTGAAAACTTTGCATAAAGCTTTTCTTTTCTCAATAAACTTAGAAGTGCATGCAGATGCGCTGCATGTTCCTCTTTGGTCTTAGAATAAATAAGAATATCATCTATAAAGACAATTATGAATTTATCCAAATATGGCTTACATATTCGGTTCATCATGTCCATAAATGCAGCTGGGGCATTGGTTAGACCAAATGGCATGACAATAAATTCATAATGGCCATACCTGGTTCTAAAAGCGGTCTTAGGAATGTCCTCTTCCTGTACCTTTAATTGATGATATCCTGAACGTAAGTCGATCTTGGAGAAAAATCGAGCTCCTTGCAACTGGTCGAACAGATCATCGATTCTTGGTAATGTGTCAGGCCCCGATATTTCCACATATTACCGGTGGGCCCGGTGGGGAGTATCGTGACGTAGCTGATATCATCATAGTCAAACAACACAATTTAAATGCACAGCGGAAGCAAAAGATGAATCACATTACAAACCGAATAAATAGTAATATCAAAGTATTACAACCGGACTGTAAAGGATCCACAGGCGGATCAAAAGATAAAAAGATCATTGTTCAACAGACTTTAACATCTAAAGCTTGCAAGACTTGATTAATGATGCCAGGAGTAGCCAGCCTATTTCGTCTAGTACCTGCAGTTAGCATTTTTGGAAAATACGTCAGTTTACACTGGTAAACACAATTAACTGACTCATTTTGAAAAGAGTTTAAGAAAATTAGTTTGAATGCACACGGCACAAAATATCATTTATAACTTGGGACAATTATTTAAAAATAATCTTGTATACAGTTTTACTTATTTGTCGTCCGTCAGGGCCGGTTAGAAGAGCCGGACAAGATTAACTAACACGCCACCGGTATAATGCCCACAAGGTTGATTCCTTTAAGTGGATTACCAGTTTTTACATAATGCAACTGTCAGGTGTATGCCTACACCCCGTGCTTAGGTCGTGGCCATTTCTTTGAATGATGCCAAGGATATCCGGGACATGGTCATTTAACCCCCAAAGGCCATACACCAAATAATATAGATTAAAACGAGTTATGTAAATACATTAATCACAATCCGATTTAAATGACTACACACCCGACCAAGCGGTATTATTATAATACCGTATCCCAAGCCCGTATAGGGAAAATAAGTTAAGAGTATTTACCTGAGCAAATTTATACAATTTATCCCAGCCGTATATAACCAAGCAAGTACATGTAGCTTTTACTGTTTTTAATAACCTATTAGATTCCTAACGGGTCTTAATTAAGCCTATGCTTATACCGGTTAGTAATCTAATAGGTTATTAAAAACCTTCGTTCCAGATTTAGGAGCCCAGTAAAAGCTACATGTACTTGCTTGGTTGTATACGGCTGGGATAAATTGTATAAATTTGCTCAGGTAAATACTCTTAACTTATTTTCCCTATACGGGCTTGGGATACGGTATTATAATAATACCGCTTGGTCGGGTGTGTAGTCATTTAAATCGGATTGTGATTAATGTATTTACATAACTCGTTTTAATCTGTATTATTTGGTGTATGGCCTTTGGGGGTTAAATGACCATGTCCCGGATATCCTTGGCATCATTCAAAGAAATGGCCACGACCTAAGCACGGGGTGTAGGCATACACCTGACAGTTGCATTATGTAAAAACTGGTAATCCACTTAAAGGAATCAACCTTGTGGGCATTATACCTGTGGCGTGTCAGTTAATCTTGTCCGGCTCTTCTAACCGGCCCTGACGGACGACAAATAAGTAAAATTGTATACAAGATTATTTTTAAATAATTGTCCCAAGTTATAAAAGATATTTTGTGTCGTGTGCATTCAAACTAATTTTCTTAAACTCTTTTCAAAATGAGTCAGTTAATTGTATTTACTAGTGTAAACTGACGAATTTTCCAAAAAAGCTAAGTGCAGGTACTAGACGAAATAGGCTGGCTACTCCTGGCATCATTAATCAAGTCTTGCAAGCTTTAGATGTTAAAGTCTGTTGAACAATGATCTTTTTATCTTTTGATCCGCCTATGGATCCTTTACAGTCCGGTTGTAATACTTTGATATTACTATTTATTCGGTTTGTAATGTGATTCATCTTTTGCTTCTGTTGTGCATTTAAATTGTGTTGTTTGACTATGATGATATCAGCTAGGTCACGATACTCCCCACCGGTAATACGTGGAAATATCAGGGTGTGACAGGTTGGTATCAGAGCCAACATTGAGTGAATTAAACACTAGCCTTTTGTGTTTAATCTCAATGACACAGTAGCACATTCCTTGAACTTCCGAGTCTAGACTTGAACTAGGAATGATCTCATCCCTGTTATATATATACATTGTTTTCAGTTTTATGTATTTTGAATAAGTCACCAGGCAAAGAAGCCGTTGATGGAAAATTCTCCACGTCTGAAGCCAAGAAATGCCAACCTTCATACCACGGCTAGGATAAGCGTGCGACCGGTTAAAGGGAAGACCCATATGGACCTATTCCCAAAAACCAATTGAAATCTTAATCAGACTACGGAGTCCATACCGGAGGTCCCTGAGGCTCAAATCTCAAAGTCTGTACCAGTGAAGTCCATACCAGGAGGTCCCTGAGACTCCCATATTGAATATGATACATGTGGATGCTATTAATCCCTATATTCCTATCTCCAAGATTTTGAAATTCCAGACTTGGACTATACCAGTCAAAACCTAATCATGATCCATGTCATTTCATTAACCGTTAAATCCATGGATTCTGTTTCTGCTTCTGCAAGAAATCCTGATTGAAATGTTCTTTTTACTAATGTCTCCAGTATCCCTACCATGTACGGTAAACAAAGAAGAGAGAATCAAAATGGAGAAAGGAAGGCATTAGAGAATCGTTTTCATAATATTCATTATCCTTTAAGTCCCTATAAGGACCCATTTCTTCTATATAGTCCCTGTGTGGACATATCTTTCAACTTAAGACCCAGTAAGGGCATTTGCTATTTTAGTCCCTTTTATGGACATTTATTGCAATAAGATCCCCCGTGGGCATGATATTTTATTATAAGTCTGTTTAAGGACATATTATTTCTCCAGTAAGTCCCAATGAGGACGTGTCTTTTGACATAAAGTCCCTACAAGGGCAATTGTTTATTAACATCCTTTCATGGACATGTTATATCATAAAAGTCCCAATACAGACCTATCTTATAGTCCCTTTACGGACTTATACTTTCTTTTAGTCCTTGCATGGACTAAAGTTGCTTTAAAGTCCCCGTATGGACAAATAAATTATAAAAGTCCTGATTAAGGCATTAATATAAGTTTCCTGATGATTTATGGAAAGTTTTTATTACATAGGTATTCATATCGTCCTCTATCAATCAATCGTTCCGTTTATACTCGAATTTTATCGATCAGCTGAAAATTTCAAAAGAATCTTAAAGGGTATAACCTAGCTTGAATGTCATTAAAGACCTAGCTATGATGGTAAAACCTGTTTAAAAGAGATTCAGATCCTTATTAACATCTGAAAACATGTTAACACTCCTGAAAACAGTGATGCGATAAAATCACACTTGTCATCTTTATATGGGGAATTTCCAAACCCCTTATTTAGCCTAAATGATCAATATGAATCATGGCTAATAAACGTCGAACATGATGTATACATCGAAACATTCATTTGAGATGTATGCCTACGGGCACAGATGTATACATGAAAAAGATAGTTTTAATTCATAACTTCATGTCAAGACAATGAACTATGAAATTTTCCGATCCAAAGGATCATTGATTATGTTTTAAAATTTCCCTAGTGACAAGGCCTCTGTACCATCAAAAAGTCCTTTGGAACAAGCCCTTGTGCTATATAAAATGTCGGTACGACATTGACAGTCGTGACTTATGTCCCCTGTCCAATAAATAAGAAGGATTATATTCTGTTTAAACGCCAAAGATGGTTTATTTAAAAACCTAGGCAAAACATAATCAAATAAATTTAATACTATCTATTGGCCTATATGGTTTATTTGCACCATGGCTATTTAATCATCAAACTCGACGATTCGATATATAATTAAATAAATTATTGTTACTTGGGTGTAGCCTTCAAAGCGTCACCATGACTGATTCAGATGAAGCTCACATTCACCCATTTGATGAAAATAATAACGCAAGATTGAACTTAACGGGCACCGAGTTACAGGCTATGTTAGATACAGCCGTAAACAAAGCCGTGGACCGAGTATTAAAGAATCATAAGCGAAAGTGCGATAATATCCCAAATAAGGGTTACAAAAAGGGTAAGGCCGGTTCAAACCAGTCCAAGCCAAATGAGGCAAAACCCAAATGTTAAACCTGCGAGAAGCAGCACTTCGGAAAATGTTTTCGTGAACAGACCAGGGGATGTGGCATCTGTAAGGAGATGAATCACAAGACTCATGAGTGCAAGGACTTGAAGGACGCCACATGCTATGGTTATGGCGAGAAGGGACACATAAAGACCCGCTGCCCAAAGAAGGCGACTAAAGGGAAATGCACTTTAGAGTCACAAGCTAAGCCTTGTGGAATCTGTAATAAAGAAGGGCACAAAACTTTGGAGTGCCAAGACATAAAGGATGCAACCTGCTATGGTTGTAATGAAATAGGGCACATCAAAACTAATTGCCCAAATAAAACCAAGAAGCCTGGGGAGGCTAAGAAGACCAAAGCTATGGGCTCTCAAATGAATGCCCAAAAGGCCGTTCAGGATGACAATGTCACAACAGGTACTTCCCTTATCAATGACGTTTATGCTAGAGTATTATTTGATTCGGGTGCAGATAAGTCTTTCGTAGACAATAGATTTTGTAAATTATTAAATCTGCCTGTTAAACTATAAGCGTTAAGTATGAAGTAGAATTGGCCAATGGTACCTCAGAGACTGCTTCAGCAATATTAGATGGATGTTTTATATCCATTAGGAATCGTTCTTTTCCGATGTCCTTGTTTCCGTTAAAATCAGAGGGACTCGATATAGCAATAGGAATGGATTGGTCGTCTTGTAACCAAGCCCATATTGTGTGTGATAAGAAGCAAGCAATTATCAAGACTCCTTATGGTGAGCCTTTTGGCAACTCAAGGAGACACATGGTACGGATTGCCTAAGCACTTGTTGAAACTGGTATTTAATACCCAACTTCGAGTATGGAAAACTCAGAAGAGGCAAACAACAGTTGCGATGCTAAAGATGTGACAAATGTAAATAATACATCAAATGTGAACCTCGATATTGATAGAGTCAATCTCCAAACTGTAATTGACGCAGCTGTTAAAAAGGCTATGAGAAAAGTCAAGAAAAGGTTCAAGAAGCGGAATGCTACTTGCTCTAAAACACATGTCGCTGCTCATGAGAAGAGCTTTATTCATACTTCAAATGCGAAGAATAAACCAAACAAAATCATATATGGCAAGGAGCCCCATTCCATTTTAGGATGTACTTAAAAGTACTTTGTCTCTTGGAAGTCAAGAGACTTCAATAGTAAAAAGGGGCCATCGATTGCGGGAAATTGTTGGATGAAGTAGAAACCATTAGGTGTATCAGCGGTTATGCTGGAAAGGACATGGTGAGGTATGCATCACAATCATTCGATAGCAATACCCTTAATTAGTGAGGACATTAATGAAGTCCACAAGAAAGATCCTCGTATACATTATGGGAGGGTCCAAGTTTTAAGGACCTTATTAGAAAAACATATTATCCGCATCACGAAATGGAAAAAGATGGAATAAGAATTTTCTGACTCTCACCATAAAAGTTCTAGACTGTCGACAGTATGTTACAAATTTTAATTCATCAGCTGAGATAGTACCTTATTCCATTTACCTAAAATCTAATCTTAATGCAAATAATTATTGGTGGTTAGCAACGGCAATAAGATGGCACATTAAGGTTTCAAAGCCTGCTTATTATAAATCCATTATGGATCTACCTCAGCTACTCACATTATATAGATTAAGAAACAACCAGTCAAAGCTGAGTCCGCCCTAAAATTTGTCAAAGATTTTACAGCTAAGTTTAAAAGGATTAAGAATGGAGGCGTTTAACCCTCCTGATGAATGATTAGAGGCAGTTCACATTAATAATGACACCAGATAAATCCCTTATTGTGATTTTATTGCTAGGAGATACGTTTGGTTTCAGGTGCTGCTGAGTCTCTCATAAGACCATAAGCTTAGCAAACTTTTAGAAATTTCTCCGTAAGAACCCCAGAGATTAAGTGTAAGGTAAAACTTACAGGCGGAATCATAAGAACCGTTTCTTCTGTTCCTGTCAGAAACCTTCGGTCGTAGAATTCTAGAAGCATCCTCTCTCTAGGTGTAGTACGTCAGCATATGTAATTGATATCTCTTGATCCCTATCGATTGCGAATACCAGATGGTATGACAAAAGCACCACATGAGGATTGATGTATCTTAATAAGTTTCATAGATTGCTTCCATGCCTGATCAGTATGGAGGTTTAATGCATGGAACCGCAAGGATATTCCAATGGCCATATGGTACCAAAGTCAGCTAATGGTATTCAAAGAGGATATCCAGAATGGAATTGTCCAAGTAAATGTCTCCGATTAAGGAATTCGTGGACTCGTAACATAAATGTGTCACTTATCTGACACAGACTATGATAGATGAACTGGAGCCTGAGATTTGGAAAATCTCTGTAACCTCCTTGTACCTTGGTTATCTTCTCCAAAGATTACCCTGTTTACCTTCTGAGAGGCAAGTAGAGTTAAGATTAACATCCCGCTTAGGGCTGCAGTATTGTAAAGACTCCATGTTGATTATCGAATAATCGAATCCCTGATTAAGTGAGTTTTAAGATAGAGGTTCATAAAGCCTAAATCATTATTCTGGGAAGTTCGGTATTGTTAATTAAGAAAAACGGTTCATTTTGCTTATGCAATGATAACCGCAACCCTATTTAGGCAACAATTAAGAATCGCCATCAGCTGCCCAGGATTGTCGATTTGTTCGACTAACCGTAAGGACTGGCTATTCCTTAAGATTGGTTTTAAGCTGTAGTTGGAATAACCATCTCACCTTAACAAAGCTATCCTATAACAAATAGTCGATATATAAGTACCAAGGTTGCTCCTTTGGAGACCTTGTTTAGATGGAATGTCAAAGGTCCGTTGGATGGACAAAATTTTGGTAAGCCAATTAGCAGGACCTGAAATTACCTTGGAAACAACGAATAAGATCATACGAATTCGTAATCGTCTGAAAGTTGCCAGTAATTGGCAGAAAATCAAGGATTGATGAAAGTCACAACCCTCTTAAGTCCTTAATAAGGAATAAGGTTCAATTGAAGGTATCACCCTATGAAGGGTGTGCTGTATTTTAATTTACTGGGCTAGTTAAGCTCTGGATGTATAGGATCATTCGAGGAAATCGAATGTATCAAGATAGGAAACCTATAAGCTAAAACTTACCTGAGGAGCTTGATGGAAATCAATGTGTTCCACGCTAGTGATTTGAGGATATGTTTCGCCGATAGGACAAGAAGCATTATCACAGAATGATATGCAAACCAATGAAAATTTATGGGTTGATAAGAAACATGTATAGATTAAGGACCGACAGGTTAAGAAGCTCCGAAAGGGAGTATGTACCTATCGTATAGGTCAACCAAGACACCCTTAAAGGTCCAAATATGCTATGGAGGTTAAGTCCATGATACGTCAGAAAGTACTTCCATTACCTTAGCAAATCTCGAGGTCAAGATTTCTTTTAAGGGGGTGAGGATGTAACACCTCGTAAAATCACGTCCAATGATGAATTGACACGTGTAATAAACCCTAATAAAGTCAAACATTGAATTTGAGGGACTAATTTTGTGAAAAATCAAAATCTTTGATTATAGAAGGACTGGAAGCGTTAACATACTTGAAATAAGTTTCTGAATAACCTCTTATGGTATTCATATTCACAATTGGGCCGCTCGTTGATTGAGAGTAGCCGTTTGCATAATTAATTGAAAGTTTGCGCAATGAAGGGTTAAAAGCGTCAACATATTAATTCTTACCTCTGAGTGACCTTTTAATAAACCGGGAGCTTCATGATATTTGATTATACTCTCAGGAATGCCTAATATTGGCCATTAAGGGCTTTTATGCCTATAAGTGAAGTTACGCGCAACTTTGCAAGTTAGAGGGACTAAAAGTGTCAATATGTTTAATTATACCTCTGAATGACCTTTTAGCGAACCAGAAGCATTATGATGTTTTAAAATACTCTCAAGAATGCCTAATATGGATTAGATAAGGCTTCAATACCATTAAACGATGATATGCGCAAGTTTGCGCATTAAGGGGACTATTTGCTTCAAACTGCAAAAGTATACCGAGTCGTATGGTATCGAACCTTCCAGAATATGATCATAAGTTAAACATGCCCTAAATATCCTTTGTATAGCTTAGAAATAGGCTTAGAGGTGTTTGGTGCGCAAAAATAAACTTATTTGATCAACAAGGACTAAAAGCGTCAAAAATTGCATAAGTTTGCATTTTCGCGCATATCTTACGTTCTGAATATATCCGGACATCCAAAAATTTATGTAACCACTAAAATATTTTATTTTAGTGTTCGGCTTGATAAAATTCCATTCGTCGCGTAATTTGGATCGTTTTTCGTGTTCGTTCGTGTTTCGTCGTAATTAGACGAACAACGTGACCGTACGGCCAAACGAACCGACATCCGGCATGTTTTTGAGCATGTTTTAGGTTCCTTATGTTTAGGCATCATGGTAGAGCCTTGAAATGAGGTTAACGGGCTTTAAATAGGTCAGAAATGGCAAATAACAAGTGCAGGGGGCTGTTCTGTAATATTTTAAAGTTGGTTGCTGATCTATGTAAGCTAGGCGGGCTGCGTAAGGCTGGGGACTCAGGCTACGCGGGCCGCGAGAAGTCCCCAGACCTGCAAAACTTGTTTTTCCTGATCAGCAGCTGGTTTCCGGTATTGCACATGGTTTTTCTTCATCCTATGGGCTGTTTTGGGCGCCCATAGATTGCCAAAACAGTGGGTATAAGGTGTACGGTACAGATCAAGGCTCGTTTATCGATGAACAATCTTAACGGTCTTGAAAAACCTATAAATACCCTTCCCCCACTTCATTACAACTTGCACCTCTTCCATTCTGATCTTGTTCTCTGATTCAAGGAGGATTCTAAGCTTGTAGGAACCTCTATTCAGTCCCTTGGACCCTTTGTAAGTGTCCTTTCGTGACTAGTTTGTTTTATTTAGCGTTATAGCCGAAAAGTCAAGCGTTTCGATAAACGCTTTGACTTTTAAACGGTTGAGCCATTGTTCGCAACGAACATGGCTACGTGACCGCAATTAGGTAGGTATTAAACCCTCAAAAGGGCACATCCTAATTACCACGTTTACTCAGTCTATTGTCGGGTCAAACTTCTTAATAAAAAGTCAAACGAGTCAGTTTTTACTAATAAATTAATAACTAATAATACAGAAGTTATGGAACATATTTTAACCCTTAAATAACTTGGTAATTAATATGAGAACATGTTTAAGCATGTTCAACCCGACAATTTTGAGTTTAGGCTCGGTTCGGAAGCGAAAGTCGCAAAAGTAGACTTTTGCTTTGACTTTCAGTTCTGACCCGATTTAGCTTAGTTTAGATATGCCTTAGGATTCCTTTAGGACCATGTTATAGGCTAGTGTAACCCTCTGAGGTTATACAACTTGGTTCCATAGAAATCCTAGTTCATTGCATGTTCCTGTTAATTGCCTAAAAGTTGACCATTATGCCCATTTGACCTTAAAACAAGAATTTTGAAAATGTGAGAGGACAATAATCTTTATTACTGATTTATAAACATGTCCCTGAATTTTGACATCAGTTTGAGGTCTAGATTAAGAGTTATGCTCAATAGCGTAATTAGAAAGCTTTTTATTAATTATACGGCGTAATTAGTATAAAGCCTATCTAAACCCAATTTTTGATACCAAACTTTTTACCTACTAATGTAAAATAATATTTTGGGATTTTTGAAGATTTTTATTTATTTTTAGGCTGAGCATAACATAGGGTTATAGCTTTGATTCGGTAATTGTCGATTTTGCCCTTTTGGCCTATAAAACGAGTTTTACATAATATTTTGATACCAAACCTTTTGATACTGATTTTATATAATAAATAAAATATTTTGAGTCTTCTGGAATGATAAAAATATCAGCTTTTCTTTAAAAACCCGGAAATAACTTAAAACCGTCTTTTTACGCGTTTAAAACGCATAGTATGTATTAAAACCATTTTTCTCATATAAAACTTATTACCTACTGATGTTTTAAGTAAATTTTTATATTTTAACAGTAAGAAAAAGTTTTGAACTCAGATTTCCAGTTTTGACCTTTAAAGCCTATGTGAAATTACCAAAATGCCCCTACGGTGCATAGTTTGGTTATAAATGGTAAATTTCACATATATGCATTACCCTACTGATATAAATTATTAAATTAAATATTTTTACTAATTATTTCAGACCTGAACCTCAGATTAATGTTTAATCTCTTTTATAACCTTTAAAATGACCAAAATACCCCTACGGGACTTGATTTGAGTTTAAATTTGTTTTGGGCATAATGGAAGGTATCCTACTGATATCACAACATATTTAGGGCATATTAACTTAGGGAAACCTGTTCATGACTCATTCGGTTACCCGTTACGCATTATTCGCGTTCGGTGCGGTTTATGTAACTAGTTTGCATAAACTAACCAAAACGGGTCAAACCTTATCATTTTTATCTCAAAATCCAGAATGTGTTTAGTTTACCCATATTAAACAAGTATACAAGCTTGTCGGGTCTAAATCACATTCTAATCCGGTCTTCGCTTAATCTTGCGTTTGAACCGTATATCTTCCTTTAAAACTAACCGGTCTAAGCATAGGCTTAATTAAGACCCGTTAGGAATCTAATAGGTTATTAAAAACCTTCGTTCCAGATTTAGGAGTCCAGTAAAAGCTACCTGTACTTGCTTGGTTGTATACGGCTGGGATAAATTGTATAAATTTGCTCAGGTAAATACTCTTAACTCATTTTCCCTATACGGGCTGGGGATACGGTATTATAATAATACCGCTTGGTCGGGTGTGTAGTCATTTAAATCGGATTCTGATTAATGTATTTACATAACTCGTTTTAATCTGTATTATTTGGTGTATGGCCTTTGGGGGTTAAATGGCCATGTCCCGGATATCCTTGGCATCATTCAAAGAAATGACCACGACCTAAGCACGGGGTGTAGGCATACACCTGACAGTTGCATTATGTAAAAACTGGTAATCCACTTAAAGGAATCAACCTTGTGGGCATTATACCTGTGGCGTGTCAGTTAATCTTGTCTGGCTCTTCTAACCGGCCCTGACGGACGACAAATAAGTAAAACTGTATACAAGATTATTTTTAAATAATTGTCCCAAGTTATAAAAGATATTTTGTGCCGTGTGCATTCAAACTAATTTTCTTAAACTCTTTTCAAAATGAGTCAGTTAATTGTATTTACCAGTGTAAACTGACGTATTTTCCAAAAAGGCTAAGTGCAGGTACTAGACGAAATAGGCTGGCTACTCCTGGCATCATTAATCAAGTCTTGCAAGCTTTAGATGTTAAAGTCTGTTGAACAATGATCTTTTTATCTTTTGATCCGCCTGTGGATCCTTTACAGTCCGGTTGTAATACTTTGATATTACTATTTATTCGGTTTGTAATGTGATTCATCTTTTGCTTCCGCTGTGCATTTAAATTGTGTTGTTTGACTATGATGATATCAGCTACGTCACGATACTCCCCACCGGGCCCACCGGTAATACGTGGAAATATCGGGGTGTGACAGGTAATGGGTACCGATTTTTTATCGTGACTTTGTTCAATTCACGGTAATCAATGCACATACGCATTGACCCGTCTTTCTTCTTAACGAATAAGATCGGCGCTCCCCATGGCGATGAGCTTGGCTGTATGAATCCTTTCTTCAACAATTCGTCTAAATGTTTCTTCAGTTCCTGCATTTCTGCGGGTGCCAAATGGTAAGGTGCTTTGGCAATTGGTGCTGTTCCTGGTAGCAGGTGGATTCTGAATTCAACTTCTCTGTCTGGCGGTTGCCCTGGTAATTCTTCTGGAAATACATTTGAAAATTGGGATACTACTGGAATATCCTTCAGTTCTTTTCCTTTAGTTTTAGTGATTATAGAAATCAAATATACTAATGATCCTTTTCTTATATAACTTGTTGTTTTCATCACAGAGATGAATTTTGTGGATCTAGCGGGCTTATCTCCTTTAATTGTAATCTTTTCACCTTTTGATGAATTTACTTAGATTAACTTTTGATCACATAAAATACTGGCTTTATTGGCTATTAACCAATCCATTCCTAATACAACATCAAATCCTGCCAGATTCATTGGGTAAAGGTTTGCAATAAATTTTTGATTTAAAAATTCTATTCTTGCTCCCTGCAAGATTTCAGAAATCTTAATGATTTCTCCTTTTGTTATCTCTAATAGACATTCTTGTGGGAGTTTAGTTAATGATCGATTGAGAAGTTTGCAAAATGAAGTATTAATAAAACTTTGATTTGCACTAGAGTCAAATAATACTTTAGCAAAAACATCATTAACTAAAAACGTACCGGCGATCACATCCGGGATCATCTTTGCTTCTTCTGCAGTTAGAACAAATGCTCTAGCATTTTTAGTAGTCCTGTTGTTCGGAGTTGGAGCTAGTTTTGGACAGTTTGGTTTGATGTGACCCTTTTCTCCACAGTTGAAGCACATTCCATTGTTAGGTTTCTTCCTGCAATCTTCTTCCTTGTGTCCTGGTATCTTGCAGAAATTGCAATAAGTGGAGCATTTTCCTGAATGCTTCTTCTTGCAAGCCTTGCAGTAAGGTGCAGAGATAGAACCTACATTTTTCCCACGGTTGGAATTTCCATAACGAAATTCTTGGGTAAGCCTTTGAGCTAGGTTTCTCCTATGATCCTCTTCTCGTGTACGCACTAATTCATCAGTCAAGGTGTTTGCTAGTTCTATGGCTTCTTCTATAGTTTGGGGTTTAGCTGCCTTGACTACATGCCTTATCTCACTGATTAATCCCCAGATGTAGCGGGAGATTAATACTGGTTCGGGTGATGCAAGGGTTGGCACTATTCTAGCATATTCAAAGAATAAAGTAGTGTATCCCTTACTATCCACTCCAGTCATTCTAAGGTTTAAGAACTTATTTGCTATCTGTTCCTTTTCATTGGGATGACAGAATTTCCTTTCTACCATATTTTTAAATTCCTCCCATTCCATATTGTAAACCCTGTCACTTCCCCTAGACTGGAGGATTGTGTTCTACCATTCTAAGGCTGAGTTCTTAAACAGATTGGAGGCAAACATTATCTTATCTTCTTCTGTGCACTTGCTTATTTTTAAGACTGCCTCAGTCTTTTCTATCCAGCGTAGAGCTGCAATGGCCCCTTCACATCCCAAGAATTCTATTGGTTTACAAGATCAGATTTCCTTATAAGAACAACCATAAGACATGGTTCTTCTTCTTTTGGGAATGGGCATTTGAAGTATGGGTCCATTGTTTACGCTGTGTTCTGGTTCAGTAGGTCGTTTACTGCCATTATTACTTTTATTATCTGCTTCTTTAACCGTTTTGATAATGTATGGCATTGCGTCTATAATCCCTTGTGCCACTATGTGTTGAATGACACTGTTATCCACTTGGTTTCCATTATTATTGTTGTTAGGGTTATCGTTGTTATTCTGGTTATCGTTATTCTGATTTTCCTGGTTCACTTCGTTGTCCATCTGAATTTCAAACATTTACCGCATATTAATATCACAGGACAATATCCAATACAAACAATCACACAGCAAGCATGTTGATCAAAATCGTCGAGCATTGCGACTTACTCTATTTTACTGTATGCATCTATATCTATTACAAATACAACTAGAATAAAAATACAATATTAGTATGCATCCCTAACCACAAAGTGGTCTATACTACAACATATAATTTTTTTTTCAACTATACACACATATTATATATATATATTATATTACTATTATTATTACTAATGGTAGGGGTTCATCCAAAAGTCCAGATTACGCTCGTCATATTTCCAGAGAAGTCGGAGTTTTTGCACATTCTCATTGCTCATTGGGGGTGCAGGGGATGGTACTGGATCTGGGTAGTGTGGCATTGGTTCTTTCTGAGGATATGGATTTTCTAGAATTTCCCTAATGTATTGATCATTATCGTAATAGGTATCTAGAGGGTCCAGACTTGGGTAAGCTGCTAGGTTTGGCATGGGTTCTTCTGGTATTGGGTAGCATTACTGATAATCCCTATGGTCGTCAAACAATAGGTCGTAGTCTGGGTCTAAGAGATTGGGTGCTGGTACTCTAGGTATCTCAGTTGGGCCAAAGGTTGGTGCTGGGATTTGGTTTTCTGAGTTGACTTCAATCTCCATTGGTTATGTGGGAAACAAGGGTAATGGTTGGGGTGCTATAAGTTGCTCTAAATTAGGGTCTGCAGTTGTAGTTGCTAGAATATGAAAGTTTGCTAGACTCCCATTGAGCATATCTTGGGTGTGAGCATCTGTTTCTCTCTTAGCGGTTGCTAGAACTCGCTGTTGTTGTAACTTTTTCATTCTCTTCCTACGTTCATGCGCACCTCTGCTGAACCATCCTCTCTTTTTAGGAGGGAATGGCTCTTCAGATTGAGCCTTGAACACGAATATCATGTCTTCAATGTCAGTTGAATACCCTAAGAGGGTAGGCTGTGAAGAGGTACCTTCGTTTCTAGGTGAGCTGGACAACTGACGGTAGGCGTCGGAAGGTCCTTGGTCGCTCATACTGTAAACTAACAAATAGTCAAATAACATATAACAATAAAATACAGATATGGACGTATTTTCTTAATTAATTTCCTAACATTTTGAATAATATCTTGGTGTCAGCAGAACACTTCTGTGGCTGAATCAGTGGCTTAGCTTTGATACCACCTTCTGTCACAGCCCCCGTCCCCTATCAACCTGGGAAAGGGCGGCCGTTGCCAGTTTTGGTGGTATCGGCGTTTATCATTTTGGCAGCGGAAATTACATCAAGACCGTAGTTAGGAAATATTTTATCAGAGTAAAATACCAGGCTTTTATAATATCAAACACATGGGAAATTCCCAAGTTTCTAGTACACACATTTTATAGGGATAAACCCTATTTTATTTAAATAAAAACATTTCTTTAATTAGGTAACTTTTATTGCCACTTTTCCAAGCCTTCAGTGCTGTCCAGCTGGCTTCTATTTGGCTTTCACATTTTGTTACCTGAAACGCGTTTAAAAACATTTTTTCAGTGGGAAATATTGGTGAGTGAATCCCAGTTTAATCAAAACAGGTTTTATCAGTCTACAGCATTGAGGGCGGTCGCGCAATTACATTTGTTTCCATCTACTTTAATTACCACCCACGGTACTGTCAACCCGACTTGTGGTCATGTTACTACTCACAATGTAGTAACAAATTTTGTCTACAAAACCCCAACATACCGACGATAATTGTAGAATACAAATACTCAATCACTGTTTAATATAATGTTAATCATATGAGGTTTTGTAAAAATAGTTTGCAAAAAGGGGGATTACTCACATTGTTGTCTTCGGGTTTTCCTTTTGGATTTCCAGTTGATTATCTATTAATTACACAAATGCATACGCGTTAGTATAATAACCCAATATTTACATTAGTAATACCCTCCCCGAGAAGGCATTCCAACGACTACGTTGGGCAGAACCACGACAGCCGTTACGGAATCCTGGATCAATCGGGCAGCGTATCTAATACGTAAACGGGGGTTATGATACTTACAATGAGGCAGAACTTCGTTATTTAGGGGGTGTTATAGCCAAAAATTATAATTGCTATGTAGAATTTCGAGAGAGAAAGAGAGATTAAACGGTTTGGACTGGAGGCCAATGGCCTCCATTTATAGGCCTGATTTCGGACTTCCTCGCGACCCGCGTAAGCTAAAGGATAGTCCTTCGCGGCCCGCGACGTAGGGTTGTAGGGCCTAGCTATGATCAGTCAGCACTTTTAGGCTCGACACACACCCCGACACGTGGCAGCTCCGGGTGCAACCTGATCACCTATCTGTCGCGCCCCGCGTAGCCTGAAAGCAAGGCCTTCGCGGCCAGCGAGCGCCCCTAAAACTTGATTTTTATTTTTATTTTTAATTATATAGGGTATTTTGGGCTCGGTTTTCGCATACGGGGTATGTTTTAAGACATATAGGGACATTTAAAATATTTTTAGGGTGTCAGATTTATTTTGGAGGGTTATTATAATACACGTGTGTAGATCAATGGTCAGGATTTGATGTTGAAATACACTAGTGTATTTTACGATTTGATGATGAGATCCTGGCCATACACGTGTGTAGATCAATGGTCAGGATTTGTTCACTCAGTTCGCAAATACACTAGTGTTCACTTTAGAACCCCACCCTATACATACATACATACATACATACATACATACATACATACATAGTAATGAGTGAAGGATTCAAATAAGAATAAATTCTTTGTAAGAAAAAAAAATTCAACCAACAAGAATTTCATTTACCTTCGTTTAATATTTGTATTTAATGATATTATATGGGTATATTGGTAAAAATTACATAGACCATTTAGTCTTCCTTCTTAATATATTTAAAAAAAAAATTAATAATAAGAAGTTAGAGTGTAGGATAAATTACGAGGTGTGTAGAATAATTACTAGCTATGTATGATAAAGTGTAAGATAAATTTTGACATGTGTAGCATAAAATTCGATAATGTGTAGGATATATGTAGGATTAGGGATGAGCACGGTACCCGTTCGGTACTAAACCGATATCGAAAAACAAGAAAAGTGGGTACCGGTATTTACCGGTGTTTTACCCGTAACTACCGGTACCGGTAACGAAAAACAGGAAAAGTGGGTACCGGTACCGTACATACCCGACACGGTTCAGTACCTGGTACCAAATGTTCATCCCTATGCAGGATAAAATTTCATGTGTGTAGAATAAAATGAAATTGACTAATTAATTAAAGAGAAAATCTAACTTGTAATAAATTATTCTAATTAATGCCACATGATATGTTATCTTTCAACCTCCTAATTTTTACTTCTATTTTAGAGTAAATTGCCAAAATCGTCCCTGAGGTTTATGCATGTTTGTTTGTTTCATCAAAAACAATTTTTTTGTACCATATTTTCCTTCACTTTTAGGATTTTTTACTATTTTCATCCAAACGTCTAATTTTTTTTGTTGCCAAAATCGTCCCTTAGATTTGGGATTTTTTTTTACATTTTCATCCAAATGTTTGACAGAAAAATAAAGAAAATTAGACATTTGGATGAAAATGGCAAAAAATTCTCAAAAGTGAACGACAATATGGTATAAAAAAAGTCGTTTCGAATGAAACTAACAAACATGCCCAAACATCAGAGACGATTTTGGCAATTTACTTTATATTTTACTTTATTTTAATTTGATTAGGTTCAAGAGTAAACACTAATGTATTTGCGAACTGAGCGAACTAATCCTAGCCATACACGTGTGTAAATCAACGGTCAGGATTTCTTCACTCAGTTCGCAAATACACTAGTGTTCACTCTAGAACCCCACCCTATATATGGTTAGGTTCATTTGTGAACAACCCCCTTGATAGTGAATTGTGTGAACTAATTCTAGCCTTTAATTATCAAACATAAGTGTAAATCAATGGTCATGATTTGATGATGAAAATACACTAGTGTATTTTACGATTTGATGATGTAAATCAATGACCAGGTTTTGTTCACTCAGCTCACAAATACATTAGTGTTCACTCAAGAACACCACCTTTTCTATACTATATTATAATGCATGGGTATGAGGTATTTTAAGATACCCAAAAAATAAACCCCCCCCCCCCCCCCTTTATTTATAGAAAGACCCCTAAAATAATGATAGTTTGGTCTTTTAAACACTATTTATTTTTTAGCCCCTAAACCTATTACACTTAAATCCTTGAAGTTTTAAAAAAATTATAGATAATTAGTTACAATTCACCTCTCCACAACAAACTTATGATTCTTTTACGTATTCTTGACATATCTTATAAACCACACTGTTTAAAAAAAAAATCCAAAGATAGCATGACGACCTACACATTTTTGTCGACGTTTCGGTAGTGTCTTGTTCAATATCGACTCACGGATTAAAATGTACAAGTCGATAATACTTTAATGTACAAGTAATTAATACTTGTGATCGAATTCGCCTAATCTACAAAGATGAGCTCCATCTATGCAAACAAAAACAAAAAGAATTAAAATTACCGTAACATAAAATGAAGATATTATGTGTCATACTTTATTTTATTAAAACTGTCAAATATCTTGACACTCAAAATTAATGGTATTTGTATCCTTTCTCGTTATCATTATTTCTTCTATTTATTAAAATACGTGTATGGACTAAATATATCTTATACACGTATTTTTTTTTTAAATTTCTCATTATCGTTATTTCTTCTATTTATTAAAGGAATTGGTTTTTAATAAACCAACCTTTGTCCCGTTGGTAAATAATAATCTTACCTACGTAATTGGTATACAATAATCCTACCTATCAACATGTTGGTACTTAATGAACTTCCGTTAATTTTTTTTAACTGAAGTTAATTTTTAAGTTTTATTTATTACATAAAAAGTCCCTATAGTTGTAATTTACTAGTTTTAACTATTTTATAAAACAAAAAAAACCTCAAGAGGCTGTAATTTATTAGTTTTAAAATAGTTAAAACTAGTAAATTACAACTACAGTGACTATTTGTGTAATAAATAAAACTTAAAAACTAACTTCAGTTAAAAAAATTAACGGAAGTTCATTGAGTACCAATATGTTGATAGGTAGGATTATTGTATACCAATTACGTATGTAAGATTATTATTTACCAACGGGACAAGGGTTGGTTTATTAAAAATCAATTTTCCTTTATTAAATACTATTAATTTTGAGTCCATACACAATCATTAATTTATAATAATTTTATAGTTATAATAGGTTATCTTGAAACTCAAAATTAATGGTATTTGTATCCTTTCTCATTATCATTATTTCTTAAAATATTATTTATATCAAAGTATATATTATTTCACTAATATACATATTAGAACTTAACTACAATTCATCGTAACCTCATAACTTACATTGTATTCTTAAAGCACTTACAGTTTGATTATTATTATTTTTATTTTTAGTGACATGCTGTATATTAAGATTGGTTATAATAACTAAAGAAAAAGGTGAAAATTTAGGAAATTACCTTTACCTATTACCCTATATATTAAAATTAGAAAGATTTGAACAGTAACATTATATAGAAATGAATTAATAGTAAGATCACTAAGTGATGCGTAAATGGTATCGGGTACTGATACCAGTATCGGTATCAAATTTATCAAACTGGGTGTATTTTTGGTACCGGTTCGGTACCGGTATTCACCGGTTTACCCTCAAATACCGGTGTCGTACCAGTACCGACCGGTACCGAACCGTACCGTAACCGGTATATTCGGTACCTGTACCCACTTTTGGGGATTTCGGTAAAGGTATTTTCGGTACCGGTAGAAATGAATAGTAACATCACTTATATAATTAAAAATATAAATGAATTAATACTTACATCACTAAGTGATGAATAAATGGTATCGGGTACTGGTACCGGACTCAAATTTAACAAACTGAGTGTATTTTCGGTACCGGTTCGGTACCGGTATTCACCGGTTTACCCTCAAATACCGGTGTCGTACCAGTACCGTACCGAACCATACCGTAACCGGTATATTCGGTACCTGTACCCACTTTTGGGGATTTCGGTAACGGTATTTTCGGTACCGGTTGGTACCGAGCTCATCAAATCCTGTAGCAACATAGCAATGCAAGTAATTGCACCGTTTAAATTACTTTTTATACACACAGTAAGTAAAATGTATTTCGTTTGAATGAGTTTTTATACTTATTTTGCTTTCTTTTTTGTCTTTTTCTATAATTAATGAATTCTATCATGCAAAATTTACTTGGGTATTTAGATTATTGATGAGCAAATCGTATCAAATCCTGTAATCAAACCGGTATCGTATCGGTACCAAATTTACTATACCAAATCATTTTCGATACCAATTTGGTACCCACATTTTGGCGTTTTCAGAATCGTTACTTTCGGTTCGACACCGGTCTAGCACCATACCTGTATTTATTGATTTTTACCTTCAAATACCATACCGTATTGTACCGAGTATTTTCGGTGCTGGTACCTATTTTCGAGATTTTCCGGATCGGTACTTTCGGTGTCGTTACAAGTACCGAGCTCATCCATATTTTAACGTGTTAACACCGTAATAACTGAACTGAAAACAACCGAATTTCTAACATGTAGGACGTGTGGGTCATATTATTATATATTATGTTATTTAAAATCGTTTTTTTAGGACGGAGTGACTATCCTTACGATGTCATTTTTATTTATGTTTTGCTATTCGGTATCTCCTTGCCGTTGCTGACACGCGTTTTGCAGTCATTGGATCCCCGCCGCAACGCGCGAGCGGAAAATCAACTAGTATATTAAAAATACAATCGAATGAACAGTAGCTACCTATATATTAAAAAAAGCATCGATTAAAAATAACAGTAACATTACTAAGGGATGAGCAAATGGTATCGGGTACCGGTACCGGTATCAAATTTACCAAACCGGGTGTATTTTCAGTACCAGTTCGGCACCGGTATTCACCGGTTTTTACCCTCAAATACCGTTGCCGTACCAGTACCGACCGGTACCGAACCGTACCATACCAGGTGTATTCGGTACCGGTACCCACTTTTGGGGATTTCGGTAACGATATTTTCTGTACCGGTTGGTACCGAGCTCATCAAATCATGTAGCAATGCAAGTAATTGCACCGTTTAGATTACTTTTCATACACATACCTATATATTAAAAATCGAATCGAATGAATAGTAACATTACTAAGGGATGAGCAAATGGTGTCGGGTACCTGTACTGGTATCAAATTTATCAAACCGGTTCGGCACTGGTATTCACCGGTTTTCACCCTCAAATACCTGTATTTATTGAATATTACCTTCAGTTACCATACCGTATTGTACCGAGCATTTTCGGTGCCGCTACCTAATTTCGAGGATTTCCGAATCGGTACTTTCGGTGTCGTTACCGTTATCGAGCCATATTTTAACGTGTTAGCACCGTAATAACTAAACTGAAAACAACCGAATTTCCAACGTGTAGGACGTGTGGGTCCTATTATTATATATTAGGTTATTTAAAATCGTTTTTTTATGACGGATTGACTATCCTTATCACGCCATTTTTATTTATGTTTTGATATTCAGTATCTGCTTGCCGTTGCTGACACGCGTTTTGCAGACATTGGGTCCCTGTCGCAACGCGCCGACGGAAAATAACTAGTTATATTTGAAAATAGCTGAGAAATGTATTTTTCTTTTTATTTCACTGTTCTATATAATAAGTTATTTCATTGATAAGTATTATATCAAATTCAACCCGTGTAATACACGAGTTTATAAAATAATAATTAACCTAAAGAGTTATACATTATTTATTATTTTACTATTATACCCTATTCATTTTTTTTTTCTTAAATTGATTTTCTTTTCATTTGATCCGTTTATGTCCTATATTCATATTTTATATTATGATCATTATTGAATGTTAGTAAAAGCGAAATTCTAGATGAAAAACTCCAAACAAGTAAATGATACTTTTTTCTAAGAAAACAATGTTTTACTGGTTATTATAAAATAATCTGGCTTTTTTTCACATTCGCTATGTTTCTTTCACAATCGACAAACAAATGTTCCTTGTAACATATGTAGCATGACAGCGTACGTGTTTTTCATCTATCAAATCAACGTATAATAGAGATTACGTGTTATAAAGGATTGTAAACAAATTGTGGGTTGACCTTGTAATAATAGGTAGGGATTGATTCAGAATCAAAAATTTTGACCTTGTAATAATAGGTAGGGGTTGATTCAGATTCAAAAATTTTGAAATTTGATATCAATTTTCAAGGTTTGAATTGGATTTAAAAAAAAAAAAAATTGAATTCAATTCCGTTTGTATTGGAGTCTAGTAATTGAACTTGAATCGAATACTTATTAATCAATTCGATTGGATTCAGAATTCGAATTCAATTTATACATATTTTTAATATACATGTGCGTGTATGTGTGCATAACTTCTAAACTTAGGCCAAGATATAAATTACATCCATACATTCTAGGTTTATTATACATAATATTACCAAGCTCAAATGTACAATAACTCATACTACTTATTTCTAAATTCCAACCTAACTTACATTGCTATCAATAGGGATGAGCTTGGTACCGGTAACGAAAGTATCGGTACCGAAATTCGTCAAACATGGGTACCGGTACCGAAAACTTTCGGTATGGAACTGGTATTTGTGTGTAAAATTCGGTACTGGTACCAAGTCCCAAATGCTCATCCCTAACTACCAATAAACACGCTAACTTCTAAATTTTTGTCTTTTGTAGTTTAGTATTTTTTATGTTAAAAATAATTAGTTGTCCTAGTTTTAAAAATAAAAGTAAAAAAAAATTATTGTTTAGGATGAATTTGAAATAAATTGAATTTATTCGAATTCGAGTTTCAAATACGAGTCGAATTGAATAAATCAAATCTAGATCGAATACAAATCAAATATGAATTCAGACAAAAAAAAAAATACTAAAAAATTCAATTCGCTTAATTTAAAATCTCGTTACTCTATTTGTTGAACACTCCTAATAATAGGGATGGCTTAATGGGAGTGAATTAAAGCAATTTGAGCCCTAAAACTCTAAAAGCTTAAGAACATAAAAGTGGTTAGGCTTTATGATTGGTTGACGTTGGAGTCTGTGGTATATATATTATTGCATACTCACAAATGATATATGCATAGTATCCAAAGCAACTTATTTATTTATTTTTTACGAAAGGAACTTAACTTGATAATCTATTTTGGGCCCCAAACTTAATAAATAAATAAAAAGAGAAGTTGGTAACTTAGACTTAGAGGATTGTTAACCTTAGAGAACACAAATGATATACTCATACATAGGATCCAAAGTAGTTTTTTTCAAGTTAGGACTCCAATTTTATAATATGTTTTGGGCCCTCACTACCTTAGGGTCTCAAACTCTAAAAACAAATAGAAGTAGGTAATTTAGTGTTTGAGATTGTTAGTGCTCGAGTTTCTGGTATATAATTATGGATTATGATAAAATATAAAGGCTCCTAATTGTAAGAAGACTACAAAGACTTCTAAAAAAACCCACTAAAAAAAAAAAACTTAAACATCCACCATCACCCAAAAACCTAAACCCCCACCCACCCCCTCCCCCATCACCCACCCAAAAAAAATTTATTTTTTATTTTCTTTTTTGCCGAGGGGGTGGGGGTGGGGGTTTAGGTTTTTGGGTGGTGGTGGGGTGGGTGTTTAGTTTTTATTTTTTTTTAATTTTTTTTGGGGGGGGGGGGGGGTGGGGTGTAACACCTCGAAAATTCGTGTTCAATAAAATAACGACACGTGTCATGTAAGACAAAAAGTGTTATAAACCCGGATCTAGTCAAAGATGTATGGCAGGATTTAAAAGTGTCGTCATGTTAATTTATACCTCTGAACGACCTCATTACGAATCCCAAGACCCTAATGTATATTACAAACATCTGATTTGCACTCAAATCCGGTAAACGCTAGCAATGATTGATTCGAATTACGCAAGAATGGGATCCTACGAGGATGTGCACGACAACCTTCATTTACGGCACTTTCAAAAGGATCCAAGGGAACTTTATATCATAGCAAGGGATGTAAACTGGTCAAGACCCAAACAAAAGGCCCCATACTGATAATAATGGCCCAAAATCGTGTTACACTAGTTACCCGTTCGAAGCTTGAAAGGCCAACAACATTTTGCCTTCTGGAACAAGCTTACGGGCCGTAAGGGTAAGGCCTTACGGTCCGTAAGGCCTGCTCAGCGACAGAAAGTTGGCTGTTGTGTAACGCCCCAAAATCTGAATGTAAATGCTTATTGTATGTTATTATGTGACACGTCAGGAAATAAATAACTAGGCTATTTAACCTAGTTAAGGGTATGGTCAAAAGTCTTAAATGATTAAGGTAGTGTCAGTTATGTTTTAAAAGAAAACCCGAGGGGTTAAAATGGAACAAATGAAAGTTAAGTTATAAAATATCTAACACACACAAACACACACATACGTGTGTTCGAGAGAGAGAGCAGGAGGCTCCCATGGAGCCTCAAACCCTAGTTCCATCTTTATGCTCAAATCGGAAGGCAAGATGAAGCTCAAATCCATAACCGAGCATGGATTAATGATCACCAACACGAGGGGATCATAAGGTATGTCTTGAATCTAAGATTGGTGATCATGGGTGAAGTGGGTTATGTTCTAATCCATGAGTTTAAGTGGAATTGAGCATGAGTATGTGTTATAATCATCATTTAGAACATGAATTATGAATGGTTTGAGCTAATTTGATGTTTAGATGATAAACCCATTAGCTATGGGGATGAAGATGACTAGAATCACCTCCTATGTTCAAGTCTTGTTGAATGATTGATGTATTATGTGGGTATGATGAATTAATGTTAGATGAAAGTATGGGAATATGATGATGTTATGTTTAATGTTCATTTGGAATGATACATGATGATTAGTAGTTGGTTTTGATGGGTTATGTATGAGTTTAGAAGAATTGTGCATGAAATAGTTGTACGTTATGCTTAAAAGGTAGTACTCACATCAAGTGTATAATGAAATGTATATAGTGTTGCCCGTATAGTCGATTATGATGTTACGAGTATATGATGATAAGTTGAAAGTAAAATTAATGAACTGTTGACTTTCTGAAAGTCAACTATGCATATGAAGTACGGCTTGACTCGTTGTTGTAAAGGTGAGATTGTAGGAAGTCGCTTGGTACATGTTATGTTAATATGCGTTAACGGTGATTACATGATGAACTACATGAGTTGAAAGGATACGAAGTTGATTATGTGTGTTATGTTGGTTAGAAATAACTCATGAAAGTTAAGTATGAAATATGCGAGTGATATGATTGTTATATGTACAAAGGTGTATGCTAATAAGAGCGTGATTTCGATGAAATGAAAGTATAGGAATCACGTCGAGGCGGACTCAAGCATGAGGTGTTAACGGGTCAAGAAGAGGCAAGGAATCGGATACGAGCACGGACGCATAAGGTAAGTGATTTCCGTAATCACTTCTTAGTACAAGTAAGTAATATAGTGTTGTAATGAATTAAACATGATGTATGAAGGCAAATATGTGTTAAAGTCTTTCGTCGTAAATGATGAAGGTAAGGTGGACCAAAATGCCCTTGATGGGTATTTTGGGGCAAACGATTTTAACAAGCAGTTTAGGAACAAGTATTTGATGAGTATAATGTCTTGAATAAGTATGGAAGCGAAGAGTATGGTCTTGGTATGTCATAAACCAAGTATTGCGCAAATACCCATAATGGGTCAAATAATTAGAATGTGATGATAAGTCGATAGGGCGCAAGATAAGAATTTCATTAATCCGGATGTGGGATTTCAAGTTCATATGATAGAATGTGAATTTACAAGCATGTAGGAAGAAACGGGAGGTTAAACGGGTAAACGGTTCAAAAGTTACGCGCGTTTTAGTGCGTACGGACGACGAAACGTATCTGCAGAAAAATGCATTTTAGAGAGGCCGTCGCCGACGGGCAAGGAGGCCGTCGCCGACGGGCAAGGGAAAGTCAGTTTTCTCCGACGGGTTAACTACCTGTCTACGGGACTTTTGGGCTACGGGTAAATGCAAGGCCCGTCGCCGACGACCCTAGGGGTCGTCGCCGACGGCCTCCCCAAGTCCCAAAAGCTGAAATCTTGTTTGTAAGTTGAATTATGTACCGTAGGCTTCGGTTTGATATCCGTGGACTACGGCGGACTTTCCAAACATGGTTTTGATGGTTCCTTAGATGTTTATGGGCTATAAAGCTAAGTCTAAGACCCATGTAAATAATGTATGATTATGTAAGAGGTACGCGTGATCTAATACGTGTTTGTTAAGGTACGTACGTATGTGGATGTGTATGTATGTATGTATAAAGGTATGTGCGAGTGTATGCATGTATGTGATGATGTTAGGAAAGGTATGTACGTTTGTGGATGAGTGTGTATGTACGTATAAGGACATGTATGAGTGTATGCACGTATGTAAAGTTGTAGGAAGGGTATGTATGTACGTAGATGTGTATGTATGTATGTATAAAGGTATGTACGAGTGTATGCATGTATGCGATGATGTAGGAAAGGTATGTATGTACGTAGATGTGTATGTATGTATGTATGTATAAGGACATGTATGAGTGTATGCATGTATGTGATGATGTAGGAAAGGTATGTACGTATGTGGATGTGTATAAAGACATGTATGATTATATGCCCGTATGTAAAGCTGTAGAAAAGGATGAATGTATGTAGATGTGTATGCATGTTTGTATGTAAGAACGTATGTATGCATGATTTAGACACATTGAGTGTTAACGTTATTAATGGTGTACCTTGAGAATGATAAGTAATGCAGGTACATTATTGAAGTGTCACCAGGAAATGGATACGCAGATGAAAGGCTTAAAGCTTGAAAGATGATGAAATGTGAAGTATACGCGAATGAATCTTGTTTATTAATGTATGCTAATGTTATGTATGTATGTGGTGAACGCAGGTAGTGCCAGTCATGAGGATAGTCAAGGATTGGAGATCGAAGATCGAGTCACTAGAGAGATTGTACGGGAATGTTGATGTACATAATGTAGTAAACATAAGCTATGTTTTTAACTAGTAAACGAGAGGATGACGGATCTACGGGAAAGAGTTGTGTTAAAGTTAAATTTTAAATAAGTTGAGGTATTTATAATGAAAGAAATTTTATGGTACGTGTTTCCGCTGCGACTTTTGTCATGTACGATTTTAGGGTCTTACAAGTTGGTATCAGAGCCTTGGTTTGAGGGAATCAAGTACGAGAAAGTAAGTACTTGAACTCAAACTTGTGTGCTCTCGAGATAAGAAACCCGTACAATCGAAGACTCGATCAAGATCCAAAGATAGAAGCTAATGTAAGTATGTACTTATGTATACGTATAAAGAGACTGACGGTTTTGAATGTGCAAGGTAAGCATAGGTGTTTCAAGAGGATGATCCGTGAATGCAGTTTAAGATGAATAACTAGAACCGTCAAGAGGCAAATAGGGAAATGAGCCCCAGGTATGTAAATTTAATATGTGGGCGTAAGTAATGGTAAAACTCATTAAGGGAAGGAAAAGTTTTAAATGAAAGACAAGGATTGTATGTAATGAGGTACTGAAAGTGATACACGCGCCGAAACCTAAGCCTACGGACATAAGGTGACAATTACATGAAGGCACGAAACTACTATGTGGATTGTGTACCTGGCCAGTACACGAGAAACGTATGACGTTCGTGAGATTATGATAATTGTTACAGGTATGTCCGGTAGAGTGGGGTAGCAGGCGGGCGTGTGGGGGAAATGGGAATTAAGACTCTCGGGAAATTGAGAGTACTATGAAGGAATGAAATGTATGAATGAAATGATTGAATCCGCGAGACGGATTCAAGGAAGGAAAGGTATGAATGAAATGTTTGAATCCACGAGATGGATTCAAGGAATGAAATGTATGAATGAAATGATTGAATCCGCGAGACGGATTCAAGGAAGGAAAGGTAGGAATGAAATGTTTGAATCCACGAGATGGATTCAAGGAATGAAATGTATGAATGAAATGATTGAATCCGCGAGACGGATTCAAGGAAGGAAAGGTAGGAATGAAATGTTTGAATCCACGAGACGGATTCAAGGAATGAAATGTATGAATGAAATGATTGAATCCGCGAGACGGATTCAAGGAAGGAAAGGTAGGAATGAAATGTTTGAATCCACGAGATAGATTCAAGGAATGAAATGTATGAATGATATGATTGGATCCGCGAGACGGATTCAAGGATGAAAGGCATGAATGATATGTTTGAATCCGTGAGACGGATTCAAGGTATGAAATGCATGAAGGGAATGTTCGAAACCGCTAGACGGATTCAAAACATAGAAATAATGAAAGGTATGGATGCTATGATTGCGTCCGCAGGACGAGTTAAAATATAGAAATGATGAAAATAGCCCACATCGCGATGTGTCAATAGTTTGACCGTGGTTGTGTCAAATGAATCTTGTGAGTAAATGTAAAGTAACTGGATGAAAGAATGATCAGGATTGGCACGCAAACCTAAATTTTAAATTTTTAAAATGAAAGAAAGAAGTTTTGAAACCATGATGAGTTAGATGTGTTAGTAATCGACTCGTGGGAGTCATAATGTAAGGCGGGCTACGACCTGGACAATAGGTTAAGTATGAATAAGAAGGGTAAGCTTGGTCATGAGTACCAGAATAATGTAATGAATGTCTTTTCAAGTAAGCATGAATGGAAAGAAGCACGAACGCGTACCTCGATGCATCTATGATAAGTAAGAAATGTCAGATGGACTTGAAGAGTCAAACCGCAAGGGTGACGAAGTAAGTAACTAGAGTAAAAGAACTGTATGTAAGGAATGAAGTATGGAATGTGTTATAGCATGTATGTAGGAAATTGTAGAAGAGTTATAGGTGGGTAATCACCTAGTGTAATGAATGTTTGAATGACATATGCTAACAGCTGACGTTGTTGGTGATAATGTTGGATTATTGATGTGATGAAACCATTCGTATTGGTGAAAGGATATGCACGAGCGAAAACTCATTACAAGGATGAATGAAACCTGGCCTATCATGGCTAGTACTCGAGGAAAAGATGGTCGATCTGGGTTACGGATCGTTGGTTTGCGAAATGAAAAGAGGTTAGTAAAAATGTTTAACTCATGATTGGATAGATATGAACTAGTATGACACATGTGTATGTGTAAATTAAGTAATGCATGAAGTAAAAGTAATAAGAATGCGAAAGGAACGAGATGATTTAAAGGTAATGTAAAGGTATGCATAGTACAAGTAATTGTAGAAAACGTAGAAGGATGATCAAGTTAGAGTTAAGTACATAGGTACGTGTGATTACAGGTCAGATAAGTATGTTTATGACCAGTTATTGACAGGTCAAGTAAATGAAGATGCAAATGAAATAGGAAAGAATGATCAGGAAAGTATGGGCTAGTGGTCGTATGATGGACTGGAAGAAAAGATAAGGTGTGTTCGATGAAAGTGAGAAAGGTTTCGGGGACGAAACCCTGTTTAAGGGTGGTAGACTTGTAACGCCCCAAAATCTGAATGTAAATGCTTATTGTATGTTATTATGTGACACGTCAGGAAATAAATAACTAGGCTATTTAACCTAGTTAAGGGTATGGTCAAAAGTCTTAAATGATTAAGGTAGTGTCAGTTATGTTTTAAAAGAAAACCCGAGGGGCTAAAATGGAACAAATGAAAGTTAAGTTATAAAATATCTAACACACACAAACACACACATACGTGTGTTCGAGAGAGAGAGCAGGAGGCTCCCATGGAGCCTCAAACCCTAGTTCCATCTTTATGCTCAAATCGGAAGGCAAGATGAAGCTCAAATCCATAACCGAGCATGGATTAATGATCACCAACACGAGGGGATCATAAGGTATGTCTTGAATCTAAGATTGGTGATCATGGGTGAAGTGGGTTATGTTCTAATCCATGAGTTTAAGTGGAATTGAGCATGAGTATGTGTTATAATCATCATTTAGAACATGAATTATGAATGGTTTGAGCTAATTTGATGTTTAGATGATAAACCCATTAGCTATGGGGATGAAGATGACTAGAATCACCTCCTATGTTCAAGTCTTGTTGAATGATTGATGTATTATGTGGGTATGATGAATTAATGTTAGATGAAAGTATGGGAATATGATGATGTTATGTTTAATGTTCATTTGGAATGATACATGATGATTAGTAGTTGGTTTTGATGGGTTATGTATGAGTTTAGAAGAATTGTGCATGAAATAGTTGTACGTTATGCTTAAAAGGTAGTACTCACATCAAGTGTATAATGAAATGTATATAGTGTTGCCCGTATAGTCGATTATGATGTTACGAGTATATGATGATAAGTTGAAAGTAAAATTAATGAACTGTTGACTTTCTGAAAGTCAACTATGCATATGAAGTACGGCTTGACTCGTTGTTGTAAAGGTGAGATTGTAGGAAGTCGCTTGGTACATGTTATGTTAATATGCGTTAACGGTGATTACATGATGAACTACATGAGTTGAAAGGATACGAAGTTGATTATGTGTGTTATGTTGGTTAGAAATAACTCATGAAAGTTAAGTATGAAATATGCGAGTGATATGATTGTTATATGTACAAAGGTGTATGCTAATAAGAGCGTGATTTCGATGAAATGAAAGTATAGGAATCACGTCGAGGCGGACTCAAGCATGAGGTGTTAACGGGTCAAGAAGAGGCAAGGAATCGGATACGAGCACGGACGCATAAGGTAAGTGATTTCCGTAATCACTTCTTAGTACAAGTAAGTAATATAGTGTTGTAATGAATTAAACATGATGTATGAAGGCAAATATGTGTTAAAGTCTTTCGTCGTAAATGATGAAGGTAAGGTGGACCAAAATGCCCTTGATGGGTATTTTGGGGCAAACGATTTTAACAAGCAGTTTAGGAACAAGTATTTGATGAGTATAATGTCTTGAATAAGTATGGAAGCGAAGAGTATGGTCTTGGTATGTCATAAACCAAGTATTGCGCAAATACCCATAATGGGTCAAATAATTAGAATGTGATGATAAGTCGATAGGGCGCAAGATAAGAATTTCATTAATCCGGATGTGGGATTTCAAGTTCATATGATAGAATGTGAATTTACAAGCATGTAGGAAGAAACGGGAGGTTAAACGGGTAAACGGTTCAAAAGTTACGCGCGTTTTAGTGCGTACGGACGACGAAACGTATCTGCAGAAAAATGCATTTTAGAGAGGCCGTCGCCGACGGGCAAGGAGGCCGTCGCCGACGGGCAAGGGAAAGTCAGTTTTCTCCGACGGGTTAACTACCTGTCTACGGGACTTTTGGGCTACGGGTAAATGCAAGGCCCGTCGCCGACGACCCTAGGGGTCGTCGCCGACGGCCTCCCCAAGTCCCAAAAGCTGAAATCTTGTTTGTAAGTTGAATTATGTACCGTAGGCTTCGGTTTGATATCCGTGGACTACGGCGGACTTTCCAAACATGGTTTTGATGGTTCCTTAGATGTTTATGGGCTATAAAGCTAAGTCTAAGACCCATGTAAATAATGTATGATTATGTAAGAGGTACGCGTGATCTAATACGTGTTTGTTAAGGTACGTACGTATGTGGATGTGTATGTATGTATGTATAAAGGTATGTGCGAGTGTATGCATGTATGTGATGATGTTAGGAAAGGTATGTACGTTTGTGGATGAGTGTGTATGTACGTATAAGGACATGTATGAGTGTATGCACGTATGTAAAGTTGTAGGAAGGGTATGTATGTACGTAGATGTGTATGTATGTATGTATAAAGGTATGTACGAGTGTATGCATGTATGCGATGATGTAGGAAAGGTATGTATGTACGTAGATGTGTATGTATGTATGTATGTATAAGGACATGTATGAGTGTATGCATGTATGTGATGATGTAGGAAAGGTATGTACGTATGTGGATGTGTATAAAGACATGTATGATTATATGCCCGTATGTAAAGCTGTAGAAAAGGATGAATGTATGTAGATGTGTATGCATGTTTGTATGTAAGAACGTATGTATGCATGATTTAGACACATTGAGTGTTAACGTTATTAATGGTGTACCTTGAGAATGATAAGTAATGCAGGTACATTATTGAAGTGTCACCAGGAAATGGATACGCAGATGAAAGGCTTAAAGCTTGAAAGATGATGAAATGTGAAGTATACGCGAATGAATCTTGTTTATTAATGTATGCTAATGTTATGTATGTATGTGGTGAACGCAGGTAGTGCCAGTCATGAGGATAGTCAAGGATTGGAGATCGAAGATCGAGTCACTAGAGAGATTGTACAGGAATGTTGATGTACATAATGTAGTAAACATAAGCTATGTTTTTAACTAGTAAACGAGAGGATGACGGATCTACGGGAAAGAGTTGTGTTAAAGTTAAATTTTAAATAAGTTGAGGTATTTATAATGAAAGAAATTTTATGGTACGTGTTTCCGCTGCGACTTTTGTCATGTACGATTTTAGGGTCTTACATGTTGGCTGTTTTAAACGTTGCAACCGACTTAAAAACGATTTTTCACATACATGGGCGACCCCTAATAGTTCCTAGGACTCAGGGGCAATTGTTATTGATCTGGATCACCCCTTAGACTTAGTTGTCATCATCCAAATAGATCAAGAACACTATAAAAGGCCCTCATAGTTGCAACATTGTGATCACTCATTCCATCTGCATTTGGGGAGCTTTCTGGAGCATAAGAGCAGACCCTAAGCATCCCAAATCGTGCATAGGACTTCAGTAAGTATGCTTAACCTTTCTTAGTTGAGTTTTTACTTAGTTTTAGCTTAAAAGTCAAACCGTCGTAATTACCGTTTGACTTAGCGATTAATCATTAATGGTCCAGTGATTAGTCGAATTGAAGGTAGTTATAAGTTGGTAATTATGTGGGCAATAAACCCTTAAAAGGGCACCCACTGATTCCCATCCTAACTAGATCAAATGTCGGGTCAAAGTTGTTTAGAAAAAGTCAACAGAACTATAATTTGCAAATTAACATGTAATTAACAATGTAGGAGGCGTGTAACCTATTTTATCACTCATATAACTTGTTAATAAGTATAAGAACTAGTCTAAACTTGTTTGATCCGACAATTTTCTGTTTAGACCCGGTTCTGCGCAAGATGGATTTTCTGCGCAAGATGGAGGTAGCAGAGTTGAGGATGCTGAGGTGGATGTGTGGACACACGAGGTTAGAGCAGATAAGAAATGAGGTTTTTAGGGAAAGATTAGGAGTGGCTAGTATATCGGAGAAGATTAAGGAGGGGAGATTGAGATGGTTTGGGCATGTGAAGCGGAGGGATACGACGGCACCGGTTAGAGTAGTGGAAACTCTTACTGTCGAGGGGAGGAGAGGAAGAGGCAGACCCAAACTGACATGGGATGAGCAGATTAGGCATGATTTAGTAGAGTTGCATCTTTCTGAGGACATGGTCCAAGATAGGACTGCGTGGAGGCATAGGATTAGGGTTAAGGACTTCTAGAAGATACTACAGTAAGGTCTTAGGTGTATTTTAAGGAGGTAGGTTTTTCCTAGTCTTTAAGGGACTTTTCCGGTGATTGCCTTGTTGTGTTTATGCCCAAATGATGTTGTATGCATGCTATTATACATGTTTTACATTATATTGTGTCAACTCGGATCAATTTCTTGGTATGGGGACTTCTTATTTGTATATTCTTTTACTTGGTGTGTTGGTTTGTTGTGCGTTTTCGAGCCGAGGGTCTCTCTGGAAGCAGCCTCTCTATCCCTATGGATAGAGGCAAGGTCTGCCTACATCCCACCCTCCCCAGACCCTATAAGTAGCTTTGCTATTTGTGGGATTTACTGGGTATGGTTGTTGTATGGTTGTTGTTGACCATAAAACGAGAATTTAAGAAATGTGAAAGGACAATAATCTTTGATACTGATTTATAAACATGTCTCTAAAATATCACATCAGTTGGAGGTCTAGATTAGGAGTTATGCTCATTAGCGTAATTATAACGCCTTTTAGTAATTAAACGGCGTAATTAGGATAAAGCCTATCTAAACCCAATTTTTGACACCAAAAATTTTACCCACTGATGTAATATAATATTTTGAGATTTTTAAAGATTTTTAATTATTTTTAACCTGCTCATAACCTAAGGTTATGGCGTTGATTCGGTAAATACCGATTATACCCTTTTTGTGTATAAAATGAGTTCTACATAGTATTTTGACACCACTCCAATTGCTACTGATTTTATAAAATAAATAAAGTATTTTGAACTTATTAACCTGATCAGAAAACTCAGATTTCCCGTATAAACCGGAAATCGCTTAAAATGGCTTTTTAAGCGTATTAAACGCATAGTTTGGGTTTAAAACCATTTTATCACATAAGACTTATTACCAACTGATATGACCTATTAAAATAAGTTATTTTACTGATGTATTCAGACCCGAATCTCAGAAACTTAAATAATCTCTTTAATAATCTTTAAAATGACCAAAATACCCCTACGGGGCTTAAATTGTGATTAAACTCGTTTTGGGCATAATGGAAGATATCCTACTGGTATCACAACATATTTAAGGCATATTAACTTAGTAAACCTGTATATGATTCTTTTGGCTACTCGTTACGCACTTGTCGCGTTCGGATCGGCTTATGTAGCTAGTTTACATATATTAGCCGAAACGGGTCAAACCATATCGTTTTTATCTCAAAATCTAGAGTGTGTTTGAGTTACCCATATTAAACAAGCATACAAGCTTGTCGGGTCAAAACCACATTCTATTCCGGTCTTCGCTTAATCATGCGTTTTGAACGGTAAACCTTTCCTTAAAACTAACCGGTCTAAGTTACGACTTAAATAAGACCCGTTAGGAATCTAATAGGTTAATAAAACCTTCGTTCTAGATTAAGAGCCCCAGTAAAAGTACTTGTGTTTGCTGATTAGAATATACGGCTGAGTATAAATTGCATTGCTAGCTCAGGTAAATACTTTTAACTTATTTTCCCTTATACGGGCTTGGGATACGGTATTATAAAAATACCGCTTGGTCGGGTATTGAATGTTTAGTCGAATTGTGATTAAATTATTGAGGTAACCCGCTTTAATCTGTATTGTTTGAAATAAAAGCCTTTAGGGGTTAATGACCATGTCCCGGATATCCTTGACATCATTGTATTATAAAATGGCCACGTCTTAAGCACGGGGTGTAGGCATACACCTGATCGTCGCTTAAGGGAAACGGTATCTCACTCTCTTGTGGGCTTATACTTGTGGCGTGTCTGTTAATCTTGACTCGGTTTCTACATCGGGCCCTGAACGTATAACGAACATGTAAATCTGTATACAAGATTAATTTTATATAATTTTCCCAAGTTATAAAAGATATGTTGTGCCTTATGCATTCAAATCAATTTTATTAAACCTTTTCAAATGAGTCGGTTAATTGTATTTACCAATGTAAACTGACGTATTTTCCAAAAGGTTAAGTGACAGGTACTGAACGTAATTGGCTGGAAGCTCAGGGCGTTAATAAGGAATCTTGCAAGTTCTAGGCGTCTAAAGTCTGTTGAACAATGTTTAAGTTTTAAGATCCGCCTGTGGATCCTTTACTTTCCGTTGTAATACTTGATATTACTTTATATTCGGATTGTAATATATTCATCTTTTGCTTCCGCTGTGCATTTATATATTGTGTTGTTGACTATGATGATATCAACTACGTCACGATACTCCCCTACCGGGCCCACCGGTGAAACGTGGAAATATCGGGGTGTGACAGGTTAGTATCAGAGCCAACATTGAGTGAATTAAACACTAGCCTTTTTGTGTTTAATCTCAATGACACATTAGCACATTCCTTGACCTTCTGAGTCTAGACTTAACATAGGAATATTCTCAATCCTAATCTGGAAATTTTTGCTTCCAATTTTTATATATATTGGATACGTCGCCAAGCGAAGAAGCCGTAATAGGAATTCTCCACACCCGGAGCTTTGAAATGCTGAGTTTCGTACCGCGACCAGGATGAAACGTGCAACCAAGGAGAAAGCATTCAGGAATAGAATGAAGAAGAAACTCCTTTTGCTGAAGATCGTTTCCTTAATAGTCCTTATAAGGACATACTTATCTTTCAGTCCCTTCGCGGACAACATTATTCCTTTCAAGTCCCGTTCAGGGAAATTCTGTACCTCCTTTAAAATCATTGGAATGCTTTATCAAAAATTTCATTTTTATTAATATATATAAATATAATACATGAAATAAATGAAAAGTAACATTCCTTTTATAAGATCTACCATTATAATAAAATGGCAAAATCTAAAAAGGACAAGACCTAGCCACGTGTCATTTTAAGACCGGGCCAAGATGGTACTTCCATAATTAGATTCAGATCCATATTTAACACCTCAATTTAGGATTGTTCTGCGTTAAATATTAAAAAGAATCTTAAAGGTAAAACCTAGCCTAAATGTCACTACAGACAAGGCCAAGATGGTAGAACCTATTCAAGAGATTCAAACCCTTGTTAACATCTGTAACATGTTAACATTCCTGGCAGACGTGGTTCGATAAAATCGCATGAGTCATCCTTAAATAAGATTACTCCAATTTCCCTTATTTATATAATCACCCCTTAAGGATAAAGTGCCTACGGGCTATAATTAACGTCCTCTGAGACTAAAGACAGTGGTAGCCTACAACTCCCTGTCAAGAAAAGGTAATGAACTTTGATTCAAACCTTAATGCCTCGATTCTCTGAAATCATGGCTTATATCATCCTATAAGATGATCATATTATAAACATCTCTTAGAAGGGAAGTGCCTACGGGCTATAGTTAATGTCCTCTGAGACTAAAGACAGTGGTAGCCTACAACTCCCTGTCAAGAAAAGGTAATGAACTTTGATTCAAACCTTAATGCCTCGATTCTCTGAAATCATGGCTTATAAATTAAACTTGTCTACGCGACTAAGCCATTTGTGCTATTATTAACTTGTAAATTAGGATTTATGATAAAAATCCTGAATAAAATAAATATCCTTCCTTCCCTGCCAGTATACATTTTAAAAAGAATCTTAAAGGTACGACCTAGCCTATATGTCATTCCAGACATGGCCAAGACGGTAAAACTTATCTAAAAGATTCCAATCCCTGTTAACATCTATAAGTATGTTAACATTTTTGGCAAACTATGAATCGTTAAAGTCACACAGGCCATCTTTAAAAAGGGGGTTAATCTAAATTCCCTTATTTGAAATAAACATCCATTAGTGATGAAGTGCCTACGGGCCAAACTTGTTGTCCGATAAGACAACGTCAGTGGTGGTCTTTGACCCCCGTCTAAAGATGTTGGACTACGTCCAAGCAAAATAGTTTGTATGATCAATTCGATCTTGACTAATATCATCAAATGAAGATGATCATATTATAAACATCCATAAGTGATGAAATGCCTACGGGCCATACTTATTGTCCTAAGGGACAAAAGACAGTTGAAGTCTTTAACTCTCTGTCAAGAAAAGGTAATGAAATATGTTCAAACCTTAATGCCTCGATTCTCTGAAATCATGGCTTATAAATTTAAAACAGTCCTTGTGACTAGGCCTTTTGCGCCACTTTAATATCCTTAATGTTTTATAACTAGGATAAATTATAATGAAAATACTAATTAAATATAACTAACAAATTAACCAATATGGTTTATATTACCATGGTTGATGAGTCGTCAAAAATGATAATTCCATAATAACCTCTGAATAAATCATTGTCAATATTTACGTAGCAATCAAGCTACATGGCTGGATCGGATGAGGTCAACAGCCACCCGAGGGAGAATGATGATGCTACCAGGGTTAATATAACTGGTGCAGAACTACAGGCATTAATAGATAATGCTGTTACACGAGCTCTCGACAGACAGTATGATGAATCAAGTGGTACACACTCTAAGACTCTATATGTGGCTCGTAGTAAGCCCCCTTCTAAATCACATGAGTCAAAGGAAGACGATGTTCATAACTAGTCAAACCAGAGGAGTGCTCCGTCTAGACAGGTTGTGCTTCATCAAGAGGCACCAGTTAAGACTTGCTCATATAAATATTTTGTCTCCTGCAAGCCCAGAGACTTTACAGGAGAAGAAGGAGCCATCGATTGCATGACATGGCTCGAGGAGATGGACACTGTTGTTGACATTAGTGGTTATGCTGGAAAGGACGTGGTAAGGTATACATCACAGCCATTCGATAACAATACTCTTAATTAGTGAGGACATTATTGAAGTCCATAAGAAAGATCCCCTTATGCAATATGGGATGGTCCAAGTTTTTAAGGACCTTATTAGAAAAACCTATTATCCACATCACAAAATGGAAAAAGACGAAATAAGAATTTTCTGACTCTCTCCATAAAGGTTCTAGACTGTCGACAGTATGTCGCAAATTTTAATTCATTGGCTGAGATAGTACCCTATTCAGTTTACCCAAAAATCTAAGCTTAAAGTAAATAATTATTAGTGGTTAGCATCGGCAATAAGGGGGCACATTAAGGTTTCAAAACCTGCTCATTATAAATCCATTATGGATCTACCTCAGCTACTCACGTTATATAGATTAAGAAACGACCAGTCAAAGCTGAGACTGCCCTAAATTTGTCATAGATTTTGCAGCTAAGTTTAAAAAGATTTAGAATGGAGTCGCTTAACCCTCCTAATGTATGATTAGAGGCAGTTCACATTAATAATGACACTAGGTAAATCCCTTATTAAGATTTATTTGCTAAGAGTTATATCTGGGTTCAGGTGCTGCTAGGTCTCTCATAAGACCATAAGCTTAGCAAACTTTTAGAAATTTTCCCGTGAGAACCCCAGATAATAAGTGTAAGGTAAAATTTCAGACGAAATCGTAAGAACCATTTCTTTTATTCCTATCAGAAACCTTCAGACGTAGAGTTTTCGAAATGTCCTCTCTCTAAGAGGAACTGCGTCAGCATATATAGTTGATATCTCTTTAATCTCTATCGATTCCGAATACCAGATGGTATGATAAAAGCGCCATATGAGGACTGGTGTATCTTAATAAGTTCCATAGATTGTTTCCATGCCTGATCAGTATGGAGGTTTAATGCATGGAACCACAAAGATATTCCGAGAGGTCATATGGTACTAAAGTCAACTAATGGTATTCAAAGGAGATATCCAGAATGAAATTGTCCAAGTAAATGTTCCCGATTAAGGAATTCGTGGACTAGTAACATAAATGTGTTACTTATTTGACACAATCAATAATGGGTGAACTGGAGCCTGAGATATGGAAATCTCTGTAACCTCCTTGTACCTTAATTATCTTCTCCTAAGATTACCCTGTTTACCCCTGAGAGGCAGGTAGAGTTAAGATTTATATCCCATTTAGGGCTGCATTATTATGAAATCTCCAAGACAGCTAGTACCATTATTGGAAGAATCGAAAACCCTGGTTAAGTAAGTTTTAAGATATAGATTCATAAAGCCTAACTCAATATCCTGATAATTCGGTATAGTAAATTATGAAAGACGGTTCATTTTGCTTATGCATTGTTTACCGCAACCCTAATTAAACAACTATTAAGAATCGCCATCAGTTGCCCAGGATCGTCGAATTGTTCGACTAACGACAAAGATTAGCTATTCCTTAAAATTAGTTAAGCAGTGGTTAGAATAACCATCTCACCTTAAGATAAGTTTTTCTAAAATAGTTGATATATAAGCATCAAGGCTGCTCTTTTGGAGACCTTGTACAGATGAAATATCAAAACATCCGTTGGATGGACGAGACTTTGGGAAGTCCACTTATAAGGATCTGAAAGTTGCATTGGAAACAACGAATAAGATCATACAAATCCATAATCATCTGTAAGTTGCCAGTATTCGGCAAAAAATCAAGAATTAATGAAAGTAGCAACCCTCCTAAATTCTTGTTAAGGAATAAAGTTCAACAAAAGATATCACCCAGGAAGGGTGTGCCAAATTTGTTGTATTTTCAGGCTAGATAAGCTCTGAATATATAGAATCATTCGAAGGAAATCGAATGTATCAAGATCAAGTAGCTTATAAGCTAAAATCTATTTAAGGAGCTTGGCGGAGCTCACAATACATTGCCCACTAGTGACTGAAGGATGTGTTTCGCCAATAAGTCAAGAAGCACTATCACATAATGATATGCATATTTATGATGTGAAGAGCATCCTGTATCGTTTGAGGATCGACAGGTTAAGAAGCTCCAAAAAGGATACATGTACCTATTATAGAGGTCAACTTGGGGGATTGGAAAGGCTCCAGATATGTTATAGAAGTTAAGTCCATTATGCGAAAAAAAGTACTTCCAACATATTAGCAAATCTCGAGGTTGAGATTTCTTTTAAGGGGGTGAGGATGTAACACCTCGAAAATCCGTGTTCAATAAAATAACGACACGTGTCATGTAAGACAAAAAGTGTTATAAACCCGGATCTAGTCAAAGATGTATGGCAGGATTTAAAAGTGTCGTCATGTTAATTTATACCTCTGAACGACCTCATTACGAATCCCAAGATCCTAATGTATATTACAAACATCTGATTTGCACTCAAATCCGGTAAACGCTAGCAATGATTGATTCGAATTACACAAGAATGGGATCCTACGAGTATGTGCACGACAACCTTCATTTACGGCACTTTCAAAAGGATCCAATGGAACTTTATATCATAGCAAGGGATGTAAACTGGTCAAGACCCAAACAAAAGGCCCGATACTGATAATAATGGCCCAAAATCGTGTTACACCAGTTACCCGTTCGAAGCTTGAAAGGCCAACAACATTTTGCCTTCTGGAACAAGCTTACGGACCGTAAGGGTCAGGCCTTACGGTCCGTAAGGCCTGCACAGCGACAAAAAGTTGGCTGTTGGCTGTTTTAAACGTTGAAACCGACTTAAAAATGATTTTTCACATACATGGGCGACCCCTAATAGTTCCTAGGACTTAGGGGCACTTGTTATTGATCTGGATCACCCCTTAGACTTAGTTGTCATCATCCAAATGGATCAAGAACACTATAAAAGGCCCTCATAGTTGCAACATTGTGATCACTCATTCCATCTCCATTTGGGGAGCTTTCTGGAGCATAAGAGCAGACCCTAAGCATCCCAAATCGTGCATAGGACTTCAGTAAGTATGCTTAACCTTTCTTAGTTGAGTTTTTACTTAGTTTTAGCTTAAACGTCAAACCGTCGTAATTACCGTTTGATTAGCGATTAATCATTAATGGTCTAGTGATTAGTCGAATTGAAGGTAGTTATAAGTTGGTAATTATTTGGGCAATAAACCCTTAAAAGGGCACCCACTGATTCCCATCCTAACTAGATCAAATGTCTGGTCAAAGTTGTTTAGAAAAAGTCAACAGAACTATAATTTGCAAATTAACATGTAATTAACAATGTAGGAGGCGTGTAACCTATTTTATCACTCATATAACTTGTTAATAAGTATAAGAACTAGTCTAAACTTGTTTGATCCGACAATTTTCTGTTTAGACCCGGTTCGGAACCGAAAGTCGCAAAACTTTGACATTTGCTTTGAATTCAGTTCTGACCCGATTTAGTATGATTTAGATATGCCTTAGAGCTTCATTAGGACCAAATTACATGTTGGAATAACCCTCTGTGATTGGTTCATTGATTACCCGATTCGTTTACACGTTTCCGTTAAATGCTTAAAGTTGGCCATAATGCACTTTTGACCATAAAATGAGAATTTAAGAAATGTGAAAGGGCAATAATCTTTGATACTGATTTATAAACATGTCCCTAAAATTTCACATCAGTTGGAGGTCTAGATTAGGAGTTATGCTCATTAGCGTAATTATAACGCATTTTAGTAATTAAACGGTGCAATTAGCATAAACCCTATCTAAACCCAATTTTTGACACCAAAACTTTTACCCATTGATGTAATATAATATTTTGAGATTTTTAAAGATTTTTAATTATTTTTAACCTGCTCATAACCTAAGGTTATGGCGTTGATTCGGTAAATACCGATTATACCCTTTGTGTGTAAAAAATGAGTTCTACATAGTATTTTGACACCACTCCAATTGATACTGATTTTATAAAATAAATAAAGTATTTTGAACTTATTAACCTGATCAGAAAACTCAGATTTCCCGTATAAACCAGAAATCGCTTAAAATGGCTTTTTAAGCGTATTAAACGCATAGTTTGGGTTTAAAACCATTTTATCACATAAGACTTATTACCAACTGATATGACCTATTAAAATAAGTTATTTTACTGATGTATTCAGACCCGAATCTCAGAAACTTAAATAATCTCTTTTATAATCTTTAAAATGACCAAAATACTCCTACGGGGCTTAAATTGTGATTAAACTCGTTTTGGGCATAATGGAAGATATCCTACTGGTATCACAACATATTTAAGGCATATTAACTTAGGAAACCTGTATATGATTCTTTTGGCTACTCGTTACGCACTTGTCGCGTTCGGATCGGCTTATGTAGCTAGTTTACATATATTAGCCGAAATGGGTCAAACCATATCGTTTTTATCTCAAAATCCAGAGTGTGTTTGAGTTACCCATATTAAACAAGCATACAAGCTTGTCGGGTCAAAACCACATTCTATTCCGGTCTTCGCTTAATCATGCGTTTTGAACCGTAAACCTTTCCTTAAAACTAACCGGTCTAAGTTACGACTTAAATAAGACCCGTTAGGAATCTAATAGGTTAATAAAACCTTCGTTCCAGATTAAGAGCCCCAGTAAAAGTACTTGTGCTTGCTGATTAGAATATATGGCTGAGTATAAATTGCATTGCTAGCTCAGGTAAATATTTTTAACTTATTTTCCCTTATACGGGCTTGGGATACGGTATTATAAAAATACCGCTTGGTCGGGTATTGAATGTTTAGTTGAATTGTGATTAAATTATTGAGGTAACCCGCTTTAATCTGTATTGTTTGAAATAAAAGCCTTTAGGGGTTAATGACCATGTCCCGGATATCCATGACATCATTGTATTATAAAATGGCCACGTCTTAAGCACGGGGTGTAGGCATACACCTGATCGTCGCTTAAGGGAAACGGTATCTCACTCTCTTGTGGGCTTATACTTGTGGCGTGTCTGTTAATCTTGACTCGGTTTCTACATTGGGCCCTGAACGTATAACGAACATGTAAATCTGTATACAAGATTAATTTTATATAATTTTCCCAAGTTATAAAAGATATGTTGTGCCTTGTGCATTCAAATCAATTTTATTAAACCTTTTCAAATGAGTCAGTTAATTGTATTTACCAGTGTAAACTGACGTATTTTCCAAAAGGTTAAGTGACAGGTACTGAACGTAATTGGCTGGAAGCTCAGGGCGTTAATAAGGAATCTTGCAAGTTCTAGGTGTCTAAAGTCTGTTGAACAATGTTTAAGTTTTAAGATCCACCTGTGGAAATATCGGGGTGTGACAGGGGGGTTAGGGTTTTGGGTGGTGGTGGGGTGGGGTGGGGTGTTTAGGTAATAGAATCATAATATATACGATGGAAAGTATTTAGGGTTAAAATGTGGTTAGCTGAATAAATGTTAAGACGAGACCCCATGGTGTAAACCATGTGTGACATCTCGGATATTTCGACGAATAATATGGCAACACGTGTCCGTTAACTCTCAAATATTCTCGACAAGTTGGACGAGAGGAACCAAATATGTAAAAATGTGGAAAGATGAAGGTTGAGGGGTCAAATATGGAAAATGCCAAAATCTTGGTGTAAGGACCTGCACGAAAATGTCCTAAAACACTCCGTAAGTGAATACACGGACCCCTAAAACGCTAATTTTCATGAAAAATCAAGAAAATCAAGTTTTAATAGTCGGTCACGGGCCGCGTAAGAGTTATTCAAAGCTTACGCGGGGCGTGATAGTCCGTTGAAACTCCGGATAAGCATTAGGGCCATGTGTTGCACACGTGGCAGGTCTAGGGGTTGACACGGCAGCCCTAGCCGTAGCTAGGGTGGCCCTCGCGGGCCGCAAAGGATTCCCTTCAGGTTTACGCAGGCCGCGAAGAACTCAAAAACCTGCTATAAATAGAACGTTGCATGGCCAGTTCTCTGTGTTCGAAAATTTCTTTCAAAACCTCCATAATCTGCTTTAAAATCACGTTCAAAGAGTCGAAACGCCGCTACGATAACGGGGTAATAACTCGATCACTGCTATGATACAATGTCTGATCGATTGAAACTGATCCGATGGATGTTTAAGTGCTGCCTGAATTCGGGCTATACTTTGTCATTCGTCGTGAGGGTTTTGATTTCGTGAGATTATCGTAAATGTTATATTAAGTTACTAACCTAGTTTCGTTTGCATCATTTAACTAGGTTACTAGGCTTAATTAGTAGGCAAAATCTGTTCAGTTAAACTTGCAAAGTGAGTCATTCTCTTTTTACCAAATTGTTTGCAAAACCCTAAATGTTTTCCAGTTATACTTTGCAGTGATTAAGTCTTTGCTAATCTTTAATTACTGGCTGTAAGTGGGGGTATGTGCACATTACTACTAATGATTTATCACTTTAGGAGGGCGAGCCTAATTAGTGATATGTCCACAGTCATAGATCCGGTCGAGTGACAACTGGACCAGCTAATTATAAGATAGGGGCAAATGTGAAAACTCTTAATGCTGTAAATTGTAACAATGTGTCATTTTGTGCAAATTGAATAACTCGCCAGTATTTCCCCGCTGATAAAATCTTTTTAAACATGTTTCAGGTGATTTACTGTGAACAAGGAAAAGTGTCGTGTAGCACTACCAGCTTGGATAAAGTGGCTCAGTAAATAAATAAACATGTTTTTGTAAACAGGGGATTTCCCAGTGAAATTCCTTTATTGTAAATTACGTGGTTTGTCTCGAAACTTGAAATAAAATAATTGGGTATTTTCAGTTTAAATGATCCTGTTAAAATTTCCGCTGCCAAATTAAATACTAATACCATGGGTTTCGGTCCCGCGGCATTCGAACCAGGAAACTGGGTCGGGGGTCGTGACACTTGGCCTTTGACGGTCCCTTACGGACCGCAAGGCATAATGCCTTACGATCCGTAAGGCTATTCAAATCAGTGGGCACACTGAAGGTCCTTACGGACCACAAGGCATATGCAGCTGCTGTTCCAACCACCTTTGTCGCGAATTTTGCCACTTAGCTCCTGCTTTGGACATATGTGATGACACTAATCCTTCCCTAAACACCTCTGATCACACTTGGCATCATTTGGGAGCTCTAAAGTAGCTATAAATAGGTGATCCAAGTGCACTTTCAAGACTTGCACCTATCTTTCTTTCTTTCTCTCATCTTTGGAGATTGCTTCTGCTTATGGAGGCCTCCTACTTGAAGCTTAGTTTTCCTTGAACACTTGTAAGTGTTCTAACTTAGTCTCTTTTCATTTATTAGGTTAGTTATTAGCCAAAATTCAAGGAAATTTAATTTTGCTTTGCCTTTCGGTTATGATCATTTTGGTCAAGTCAATGTTCGAATAGAACATGGCTATGTGATCATAATAATGTAGTGTTAATCCCCTTCGAGGGAACCTTTCGAAGATCACGTTAAGTTGGTCAAATGACGGGTCAAAGTTTTATTGAATAAAAGTAAAAAACAAGATTTTTGTAATTAACTTTAAACGAACTTCTAAGTATCAAAACCTTAATTTTGACACTATTTCAGTTTATATAACATATTTGGATACTTCTCTACTAGATTATTGACTTTATAGTTAACCCGTTTGACCTATTTAAGTGAACACTTGTGTCACACCCCAACCGATGGCGGAAACATCGAGGCGCGGCACTGAGCGAAACAGATTGTCCAGGAAAATCCATAACAACTATAATTACCAAGTATTTAACGTCATGTCCCATACCATAACATATAAAGTAAAACAGTTATTACAGACATAGTTCTCAAAGACAAATAATTGTTCCGACAACTCAGATTTTATTTAATTTGTTTCTAGACTCCCCTAACTTGATTCCACGAAAGCAGGTCATAGCTGAGCATCCTAAACACCTGTCACATACGTTAAAATAATGTCAATACACATAGTGTAAAGGTGAGCATACAAGTTTAATAGAATATAGTATAGCGAAAGTGGTTTAGGCATAACCAGCATGTAACACGTAGAAGTGTGAAGCATGTAAGCTATCGACAATGACATATGCACAGACATGACTGCGAGTTGTAGAATGTGCAACACATATCACCACCGTGACACGTGAAGAAATACCCTTAACAACCCATGTCCACGACAGGTGCTGAGTCCAAACTATAGTACTATCGTTGCTAAGGTGTCAGGCAACAATCACTATGTAAAAGTAACATACAATCATTCATTGAATAACACGTATAACATGCAAAACGGTTAGCGTATAAAAAGTGTTTGCGTTGTGTGTCGATGTGATTTGATATAAGTAACGTATGTAAAACCCAAAAGTGCGTTAAGCAAAAAGGGATCGAGTATACTCACAGTTCGTGTCTAGTAAATAAACACAAGCTTGGATTGAAGGGAGCGCTGGAGGGTTAGCCTGCTCACAGTACGACAGTATAAGCGTTGAACAGTGCGTAAGACAGTGTGTCAGTGAGATGAGCGAATGAAGGGTGGTTTGATCGGATGGCCATCCGGACGGATGACCGTTCGGTCGGTTGGTCATTCGACTGAGAGAGGTGTGCTTGTAACATCTTGAACTTTGAAGTTTTCGTTGTAGCATTTTGAAAAGTGAGAAATATCTCTATACGTCCAGTCATCCGGTCGGATGGTGATTCGTTTGGAAACCGATATTCGTTGAGTTTTGGAAAATTGTTTAAGTGCTAAAATTACCAATCACCTGGTCAGATAGTCGTTCGATCGGATGGTGATCCGATCGGATGGCCATTCGATCGGGAAACTGTTTTGGGTTGAAAACTTTGTAGAATCAGTTAAGTTAAAAGTTACAGTTTGAAAGAGAGGGTATGACGGCATGTTAAACAACAGAAATCGCATCAAGTCCAACTCATCCGATCGGACGGGAATCACCCCGTTCGATCCAAACCAACTGTTCTTGATAGAGTTTCAAATTCAACCCGGTAATCAGTCGTCTCTTCGGTGGAATTCCATTCTCAGATCGGTTCTCCATTAGAGATTGAGTAGAGAACACGAACGACTCCAGATTCTAACGGTTTTCGATTAAAAATGAGGAATATTTGAAGAAAAGTTTGAAACACTTGAAGAATGCTTAGATTTAGTTGAAATCAGTGTAAAATCTTATGGAAATCCTTTAGATCTGAACCGTTCTTGATTAGATGAGGTCACACTTCAATGTTCATAAGAACTCCATGATGACGTCACCCTAGAACAGCCCAAATTAGATGATTGCAGGGTGAAAAGTTGTGATTTGATGGAGAAGATGATGTGAAAGTGTGTGCTGATTGTGAAAGTACAAGATTTAAGGTGAAAACTTACAAGAATCGCGAGAAATCAAGAGAAAAGAGGCTGAGAGTGCACGGGTCGGAGGGAGATGTCACATCGGTGAACAGTGATGTGACAGGAGGTGCATTTAAAGTGTGAGAGAAGGAAAGGCAGTTCAAGGTTGATGGGTCGGACGGCCGTTCGATCGGATGGTCATCCGGTCGGATGTCCATTCGACCGAATGGTCGTTCGATCAGAGGGCTTTCGCGAGTTGGTTTTCCGACTTTCGTTTCGTGCGTTAGGCGTTGTGTTGCGTTTAATCGAGTTGCAAGTAAGCGATACGATAGTATTACACATTAGTTACACAAATAACATAACTCCTAGAGACATAAAAAGTAAACTTGCGTTTAGTGTTTGCGACTAGATTGCGTTGCGATAGAGTTGCGATCGTGAATAACACCTTTAACATAAATAAACATGCACAAGTAAAACACATAATGGCACACACACATAGAAAAATATCCAACAAATGCGATTCGAGTTGCGATGTGACAGCAATAAGATAGCGTTAAGTAGATTAGCGTTTAATTGCGTATACCGCATTGTTACCTCACATCTTAACAAATTGTAAAACAAATTAGCGGTACTGACATACATCGATTATCGAGCTGAGAGTACAAGCAATAATTAAGCCAGAAATGACAGATCTGAATAGCAATCTTGTCATCCTTTGACTTTGACTTTGACTTTGAAAGTCGGGTTGTTACAGCCTCCCCAACTTTAGGGAATTTCGTCCCGAAATTAAGACGCATGCGTAATGAATAGCTATGGATATTTAGCCTTCATGTCGCTTTCGAGTTCCCAAGTGAACTCGGCGCCGCGTTTGCCTTCCCAGCGAACCTTCTCTATAGGAATGCGTGAGCGTCGGAGCTTCTTGGTTTCTCGGTCCATTATCTCAACTGGCTTTTCCATGAGGTGTAATGTTCGTCCACTTGTAGATCCTCAAGTGGTACATGTAAATTCTGCTCGGCTAGACACTTTTTGAGGTTCGAAATGTGGAAAGTTGGGTGGACGTTGCTGAGTTCCTCCGGTAATTCGAGTCTTTAGGACACTTTGCCAATTCTTTCCAGAATCTTAAAGGGTCCAACATATCGAGGCGCGAGCTTTCCTTTCTTTTTCGAATCGGGTCACCCCCTTCCAAGGTGAAACCTTTAGGAGTACGTGATCGCCAACGTCAAATTCAAGGGGTTTACGGCGTTTATCGGCGTAACTCTTTTGATGACTCCAAGCTTTTAGGAGATTGTCTCGTATCTGGAGGATCTTGTCAGTCGTTTCTTGCAATAACTCAGGACCGGTAATTTGCGCATCTCCGGTCTCGTGTTATACAATAGGCGATCGACATTTTCTTCCATATAATGCCTCAAATGGTGCCATTTAAATGCGAGAATGATAACTGTTGTTATACGAGAATTTGACTAATGGTAAATGTGAATCCCAATCACCAACAAAACCTATGACACACGAACGAAGCATGTCTTCAAGGGTGCGAATCGTGCGCCGTTTGTTTGGGGATGGAAAGCGGTACTTATATTAAGAGTAGTACCGAGAGCGGTTTGAAACATTTCCTAAAGGCGCGAGGTAAATCGACCATCGCAGTCAGAGATGATATCACGAGGTGTCCCATGTCGAAAAATAACTTCACCGGTATAGATTCGTGCTAATCGTTCTACCTTAAAGTCTTCTCGTATCGGCAGAAAATGAGCAGATTTGGTAAGACGATCAACGATAACCCAGATGCTATCGTGACATGATGGTGTGCGCGGAAGTTTCGTTATGAAGTCCGTAGCTATACTCTCCCATTTCCACATAGGGATCTCAGGTTGCACAAGTAAGCCAGAGGGTCTTTGTTGCTCAGCCTTGACTTTCGAACAAGTCAGGCACTTCGAAACACAGATGGTGATATCCTTCTTCATTCCAGGCCACCAATACCGAAGACGAAGGTCATGGTACATCTTGTCGGCACCAGGATGAATGGAATATCAAGATTTGTGGGCTTCGGTCAATAATATCTCTCGAAGTTTATTACGACTTGGAATCCAGATGCGATCGAGATAGTAATAGATACCGTTCGATTTGGTGACAAGTTGAGTTTCAGCACCGCACTTCTTCATTTCCTCTTTCAAGGTGTTCTCAATGAAGCAGGTGTGTTGAGCGTCACGAATTAGGGCTTCGAGGTCGTGCTGGGCTTGGATATTATGAACGCTATGCAAATAGCTTCATCGGCTTAGAGCATAGGCAACGACCTATGCTTTGCCTGGGTGGTAACGAATCTCACAGTTGTAATCGTTGAGAAGTTCAACCCATCGGCGTTTGCGCATATTCAGTTCCTTCTGGTTCAAGATGTGTTGTAGGCTCTTGTGGTCGGTGAAGACCGTACACTTTGTTCCGTAAAGATAGTGTCACCAAATCTTTAATTTAAAAACAACTGCACCAAGCTCGAGATCGTGGGTGGTATAGGTCTTCTCATGGATTTTGAGCTGACGAGAGGCGTACGTGATAACCTTATCCCGTTGCATAAGAACACAACCAAGACCGAGGTTGGAAGCATCGCAGTAGACTACGAAGTCATCGTTTCCGTCGGGTAACGCGAGGATAGGAGCATTGCAGAGCATATGCTTGAGAGTTTGAAAGGCTTCCTCTTGTTCGGTTCCCCAAATGAAAGGCTTGTCTTTATGCGTGAGAGAGGTAAGCGGCACGACGATTTTTTAGAAATCAGCAATGAATCGACAGTAATAGCCCGCCAATCTGAGGAATGAACGAACTTCGGACTGGGATTTTGGTGTAATCCAACTCTTAACAGCTTCAATCTTTGCAGGATCGACGTGAATACCTTGACTATTGACGATGTGACCGAGGAATTGAACCTCCTCTAGCCAAAATTCACACTTGGAGAACTTGGCATACAGTCGATTCCCTTAGAGTAATTCGAGAACCAAATGTAGATGTTGCACATGTTCGGCTTTTGATTTCGAATAGATAAGGATATCATCGATAAACACCATGACGAAGCGGTCGAGAAAGGGTTTACACACGCGATTCATTATATCTATGAAAACCGCGGGCACGTTGGTAAGACCAAAGGGCATAACGACGAATTCATAGTGGCCGTAGCAGGTTCGAAAAGCAGTTTTGGGTATATCTTCCTTCTGGATTCGTAACTGGTGATAACCTGAGCGTAAATCGACCTTCGAGAAACACGTAGCACCTTGCAATTGATCAAACAAATCGTCGATTCTAGGTAAGGGATAGAGATTCTTGATAGTGAGCTTATTTAGTTCCCTATAATCGATGCACATCCGGAACGGTCCGTCCTTTTTTACGAAAAGGACAGGTGCGCCCCAAGGAGAGGTGTTAGGGCGTATAAAGCCTTTATCAAGCAATTCTTGGAGTTGACTCGAAAGTTCGCGTATTTCAGATGGAGCGATGCGATAGGGAGCTTTAGCAACAGGGTTAGCTCTAGGAATGAGGTCAATCCAAAAATCAATATCATGACTCGGGGGTAAACCAGGTAAATCGTCAGGAAAGACAGCAGGAAAATCACGAACTACAAGCACCTTTTCCATTGGCTTCTTTTCCTTTTCCTCCGCTACTACGATGTGTGGCAAGAAAGCTTTGTATTCTTTTAGGAGGTACTTACTTGCTTGGATGCACGGTATGAGTTTGAGATTCTTCGAAGATATTTCACCATAGACGTAGAGTTGATCGCCATTCGCGAGGGAGCAACGAATCATTTTATCGAAACAAACGACTTCAACACGATTTTCGCTTAGAAAATCCATGCCTACTATGATATCAAAACTACCAAGCTTCATCGGAATAAGATTGATCGGGAATGCGTGATTGTTGAGTTCAAGCGTGCAATCACGTAGAATAGAACTAACGGTGACGGTTCTTCCAGTGGCAATTTCTACGTCGAACGTCGTCGGGAGGTTAGCGCGTTTACATTTTAGGAGCTTTTCGAATTCTAACGATACAAAACAGTTATCGGCTCCAGTATCAAATAAACACGAAGCATAAATACCATTGACAAGAAACGTACCATTGACAACATTGTTGTCAGTTTGCGCCTGGCGGACATTGATGTTGAATGCTCGTCCGCGGGCTGCTGGTTGTTGTTGCTGCTGCTGAGGCTGCTGCTATTGATGTTATTGCTGAGCTGATTGATCATGTGGCTCTTGCTTCACCACTCGGTTCGGGCAGACGTTTGCAAAGTGGTTAGGATCACCACACGCGAAGCAGGCTCGTGCGTGAGCAGCGGTAGCAGGAGCCGCTTGTTGACCTTAAGGAGCGGGAATAGGAGCTTGAACTTGAGCTTGACGCGGACTAGTACGGCAGTTCGTAGTAAAGTATTCGCACAGGTTGCAACGGACACAAAATCGGCATGCAATCCCAACAGGATGATGGTAAATACAAGTAGGGCACAGAAGGTGTGGATCGGTATACGCACGCTTTGCAGGCGGTGCGTTGGTTACGGGTGCGGCTACTTGGCAGTTCTGGTGCTGAGGTTGGGCAGGAACAACATTGAGAGGAGAGGCTGCGACATCACAGTTCTTGTTGTTGTTGTTCTTGTGCTTGCGGCATGAAGATTTCGACCCTTGCGATGCGGCGGCTATATGAGTGGGAGAAGCGGTGACTTGATGGAGACTTTTGGTGGTGTTCTTGAAGTAACCAGCCTGCTAATCCAGGAACCGGGAAGTTTGACGGAGCCTTAGTCCCGGTCTGACGTGTTCGGTGCATTTATTTTGACTAAGAAATGAGTAGAAGATAGATACGACACCGAGCAGTCACTTATAATCTGGTCTCTATTGATTATTCAACAAGTTACAGCACCACGAGACCAGTTGGACAGCATGTCCCCTCTGGGACCTAAAAGCTTATCCAAATGGGAACCCCAATTCCCTATTTATAGACAACTACCTACTATGTCCATCCGTACGGATTGCCCTCCGTCCGGATGGTCATCCGTCCGGGTGGACTTTTACAATATCAAAACCGTGTCCAACTTTCTCATATTCTATACAATATTCAACACACGCTCTATCTAACTATTCGCACAGTGGCAGACGTACGAAATATGCACCAACAGATTCCTCCTCGGCTGTCACTGTCGAATCGTCTTTAAAAGTTTGAGAACCTTGAGTTGTGTTTGAATATTCTGTAATCTTCAACTTTTCTGCAACTTCAATCAGGTATCTTGAAATCTAACAATATATTCCCCCTCGATTGATGATCCAGGTTAGCTTTTGCCACTATAGAGCACTAATTCCCCCTGGAATGAATCTTCAGGTCTTTGCGCACAGTTCACGACTCTCCTCTGATTTGCTAAACTGCAACCTTCACGAAAAATTACCAATTTGAAACTAATCAATGCAGCATCCTCTGTTTCAACTTTAAGCGCATCCGAGGTCAGTTTTTTATATGTCCTGTAAGCACCACGATCTCGCATTCCACCTGCTCGATCTAAGAATGTACAAAAACTCAACCGGCAATTGATAGAAACTTCAAATACTCCACTGGTTAACTTCAAATTCGTGATTCCCCCTGAAGATCTGATATCCCATTTACCGTGATCCACGTTAACGCATCGTAAGAATGACAGATCCGTGTAAACGATATTCTCCATAATCAGCAAATCTTCATCAGAAAACAAATCATCTGGGTAGTGTAATCCAATCTCCGAAGCATTCCTCCACAATCAGATTCATCTCCTAGGATAATCCAGATCTCAGAAGCTATCATCCACGATCACTTTCAGATCTCCGTTGCTTTCGTCCACGATCAGATATCAACACCTCAGATCATCTTGATCTCTTAAGCTTTCACCCACGATCAGATTCACATCCCCCCTGACAATCTGAAGTCGAAACTACCCGAATACTGTTGCAGTGTCACGAATTTCAAAAATGCCGGAATTTCAACATATGACATTGAAATTTTTATTCCCCCTCATTTTTGCAAATTCTGACATGTCTATCACTGAATTCCCCCTCAAACTGAGCAATCCAGTCCTCTTTTATCTGTGAAAAACTTGACTATGCCGAAAATATGTCAACTTTCCTCAAAACGTCAGTTTTTCATCGTTGCGGATTTTACCTTTTGGCCCATAAATAGTCAGATTGTCACACCCCAACCGATGGCGCAAACATCGGAGTGAGACGAAATAGATTGCAAGAGACTTCATAACACTATTTGTGACAATATTTAAATAAACCGATTTCATTTCATAAAGTAAATTGTCAACATTACAAGAAATTCAAATACGACAAGTTCAAAAGAAGTAAAATACTACATAAGTAAAATTGATACAACACGTTAAACCTAAACGTCTATATGTGTATCTAGGCATCAACGCTACTTCATTCATAGCATTCGTCATCCTCAACCTGTAACATGTTTAAAATAAAGTTCAATGCAAAAGCAAAGGCGAGTATACAAGTTTGATATGTACATAGCATAAAAAGATGATTAAACAATTCCTCATAGCAAGCATGTGATACAAGATAAACCTTAAAGTCAACATGTGTCTAACATATCAAACCAATGATGAAACGCAATATGCTCATGACATAACCAAAAGTCTACGGGCGGGGCGTTAATCCTATAGCGCTAGATATGTCACGGATAGGCTCGTACGAAGTTAATGATAAGTCTAACACAAGATGTCCTCAACCCAAGTTTAAAGTATCAAGCAATCACGTATACAAGCATGTTATAGGAATGTTTGTGCATTAATGTAAAATGTTCATGTGTAAGTTTAGGTAAGTAAACATGTTACACCTCAAAAGTGTTAAAAGTAAAGAGGGGAATTCGAGTATACTCACGGTTTTGCAAGTCTTCTACTTGATAAATCCGCGAGAGTGTTGGTTTGTTGATTTAGCTTGTTGGAGCACCTTGTCCTTCTACACAAAGGAACGTAGGTTTGTGAGTTTGGGAGTTAACCGAAGATTTAGGGATTTTGGAAGTTAAAACACAAGAATATACGTATTCGAAAGTAATCATCCTTAATCATAAGTACTTGTTTTTAACACTATGGAACCTCAAGGGTTAATGTTTACATGAGTAACATACTCATTAGAATCGTAACAAGTCTCATGTCTTGGATGATGTATTCTAATACTTTGACGAATGAACACGATTCCAACATCAAAGGTTCGAAGATATTATTTAGGTTATGTATTATATATTCATAAGTCCAATAGCACAAGTAGTTCAAACATGGGGTAGAAGATTAAATCTTCATTTAGGTAAATGTGTCATAGAATTCATGTAGGAGGTAGGAAGAACAAGCTTCCATTTAGGCACCTCTTATGTGTTCACCACTACACTTGTTGTAAAAACATACAAGGAGGGTCACGAACTAAGATTAATACAAGAATATAGACAACTATACTATGAGAAATCATCAAGTAATGTGGGGATTTTATGTTGGACAACCCAAGTTAGTCCGTAATCACCCTTCATCAAGCTTTGAAGCTTGAACACCACTTGTGGGTCAAAAACCCTAATTAAAACAGAAAGTATTTGAGGATTAACCTCTGATGTTGTATGTCTCAGCCCCGTTTTTAAGCTTAACTAACCATAGAAGTGGTTATAAGCATAAGCACGTAGGTTAGAGTGAGTTAGACTCATGTTTAAGCAAGGATTAATGAAAACAAACTTGAACAGTGGACTTTGAAGCCTTTTTTCCGGAGTTCCAGGGACTTGTTTGCTGTGAAACACCACTAGAATCGAAGCCAAGGTCAAGCCAAGTGTTCTGAAAAAAGAATGAGCGAAAACGGTTGAGAAACGAAGAAGTTATGCATACTTTTGTGAAGAGATGCAATTCTGCTCGAACTTCTGCTTTGGCAGCTTGTTTATGACGATTTGAGAGTGATTTAGAGTGATTTGATTGTGTTTGCAAAGTGAAATGGACTTGGAGAAGGGCTTGTATTTATAGGGAGGAGTTTAGGTTAGTTGTTTGTTGGTTATTTAATGCTAAACTTGTTCAAAAACACAAAAAGAGCCAAAAAATCAAGCCCAAACACGTCTAGACATGTTTCAGCGAATTGGGCCTTGGTGGCGGGCCGCGTGACCTTCAGCTGGGCCTGGTCGCGGGCCGCTAGGCTTTCACGGAAAGAGTTCTTAAATTAAAAGGGGGCCGGGTTACTTCTGATGTGGAGCCGCAGCTCAACCGGTTAGTGTGCATGTGTTTGGGGTGGCTGACCCGGGTTTGAGTCCTGGCATCAGCAACCTTTTTTTATTTTATTTTTACTTAAAACCCTATACTCTCATTTATTACATAACTTACCCCTGGAATTTAACTAACGAAGTTATATTATTACCTTATACTTAAACTAACTAAGTTAATAGTTAACTTTATACTAAATTAACTAAGTTAATTATGAAATCTTAATCATTTAGTTTATTTAAACAATTGATTAAGTAATTTTAACTAGGTTATTTCTTAACCTTAAAATCTAACGGGACTAACTGGATTATTAGAAAATAAACTTTTAATTTACAAAATTACCATATTTTATGAGCAAATTTAAATTAGGAAAAATTCATTAAACGGTTATTCATTTTACGAGACTTCCACTCTCATTATTAATGATTTTAACGGGCATCAAGTGTCGGTCAATAACGAATGAAGAATCTTTGAACAATATTTCCTTCAAATAACGCATTATTCACAAGTTTCACGTATTTGCAATATTAGCACAAGGTTTCCAAGAATTACGAATATTCATCGAATGTTTCTCGAAATTGAATGTATGAGCATGTATAAAGTATGTATGACATGTAATTAACAAAATACGAGTTTTATTTATGATCCAAGTCTCGGATTTTACATCGGTTACAAAGAAAGAACGATTACAAAAACACAAGGTTTCCAAAAATAGAATCACGAACAAGACTTGCTATAAATGGAAAGTACAAATAAGCAGGGCGTTACAGTCTCCCCTCCTTTAGGGAATTTCGTCCCGAGAAGATGTAGGGAAAAGATGCGGATATTTCGTCTTCATGTGACTCTTGAGTTCCCAAGTGAATTCAGTGCCACGTTTACCTTCCCATCGAACCTTAACGATAGGAATTTTACTGTGTCTCAATAACTTGACTCTTTGATCCATGATTTCGACGGGTTTTTCCACAAAATGCAATGTCTCATTGATTTGTAGATCTTCGAGTGGGACTTGAAGTCCTTCATCAGCGAGACACTTCTTTAGGTTGGATACGTGGAAGACATGATGTACATTGTTGAGTTCTTCAGGCAGGTCCAGTCTATACGCAACCTTGCCAATCCTTTCGAGAATCTTGAAAGGACCAACGTAGCGAGGTGCGAGTTTTCCTTTCTTGCCAAATCGAACTATGCCCTTCCAAGGGGATACTTTGAGAAGTACGAAGTCACCTGTCTCGAATTCCAGGGGTTTGCGACGTTTGTCAGCGTAACTCTTCTGTCAGTTCCTGGCTTTCAGTAAATTGTATTGAACCTGTAAAATCTTGTCCGTCGCTTCTTGTATAAGCTCGGGACCAGTGAATTGAGATTCACCAATCTCGTGCCAACTAATAGGCGAACGACACTTGCGACCATACAATGCTTCGAAAGGTGCCATTTGAATACTCGCATGATAACTGTTATTGTACGAGAATTCGATCAAAGGTAAGTATGAATCCCAGTTGCCACCAAAATCTATTACGCAAGAACGAAGCATATCCTTTAAAGTTTGGATAGTACGCTCGGTTTGACCGTCTGTCTGAGGATGAAAAGCGGTGCTAAGGTTAAGAGCAGTACCCATAGCAGATTGAAAGGTTTGCCAAAGACGAGACGTAAAACGAGTATCCTGATCGGAAATGATGTCAACGGGAGTACCATGACGACAAATGATCTCATCAGTGTAGATTCTAGCCAATTTCTCGACCTTGAAATATTCACGAATGGGGAGAAAATGAGCTGATTTGGTCAATCGATCCACGATCACCCAAATACTATCATGACCAGAAGAAGTACGAGGGAGCTTGGTGATAAAATCCATGGCAATGCTCTCCCATTTCCAGATAGGAATTACTGGTTGTTCGAGTAAGCCAGAGGGACGTTGATGTTCAGCTTTCACTTTGAGCACGTAAGACATTTCGCAACGTATGAGGCGATATCTCTCTTCATCCCAGGCCGCCAATAGGATGTACGCATGTCGTGATACATCTTTTCGGCACCAGGATGAACAGAATACCTTGTTTTGTGTGCCTCATTCATGAGAAAGTCTCGGAGGTTTTCACGATTAGGGATCCAGACACGATTGAGATAGTATAAAATACCATCGGATTTAGACACGAGCTCTTGTTCCTTAGCACCTCGTATCTCTACAGTGAGACAACCTTCGTTAATGGAGGCGTATTGAGCTTCACGAATACGGCATTGAAGATCGTTAACAAGTTGGAGACAACGAATACCCTTCACATGAGTTTTACGACTAAGGGCGTCAGCTACTACATTCGCTTTACCTGGATGGTATTTGATTTCACAGTCGTAGTCGTTTAACAGTTCCACCCAACGACGTTGACGCATGTTCAGTTCCTTTTGGTTGAAGATATGTTGAAGGCTCTTATGGTCGGTGAAGACCACACACTTAGTACCATAAAGGTAGTGTCGCCAAATTTTCAACGCAAAAACAACTGCGCCAAGTTCAAGGTCGTGAGTAGTATAGTTTTTCTCATGTATCTTGAGTTGCCTCGACACATAAGCGATGACCTTGTCTCGTTGCATAAGCACACAACCAAGACCAAGGTGTGAAGCATCGCAATATACAACGAAGTCGTCGTTACCATCAGGAAGCGTGAGGATAAGAGCATTACAAAGCATGTCCTTGAGCGTTTGAAAAGACTCCTCTTGTTCGGGACCCCAAACAAAAGGTTTCTTTTTTTTTTGAGTCAAGGAGGTCAAAGGTACGGCGATTTTCGAAAAGTTGGAGATAAAACGACGATAATAACCAGCAAGACCAAGAAACGAACGAATTTCAGACGGAGATTTAGGTGCGATCCAGTTCTTCACAACTTCGATTTTAGCGGGGTCAACGTGAATACCAAGTTCGTTGACAGTATGACCAAGGAATTGAACCTCTTTTAACCAAAATTCGCACTTGGAGAATTTGGCGTATAGACGTTCAGTACGAAGAAGTTCAAGGATAAGACGTAAGTGTCGCTCATGCTCTCCTCGTGTCTTAGAGTAGATAAGGATATCGTCGATGAAAACGATCACGAAACGGTCCAAGTATGCTTTGCACACGCGGTTCATCAAATCCATGAAAACAGCAGGTGCGTTGGTCAACCCAAAGGGCATGACCATGAACTCATAGTGACTATAACGTGTACGAAAGGCGGTTTTAGGTACATCCTCCTCGAGGACTCGAAGTTGATGGTACCCAGAACGAAGATCGATTTTTGAGAAGCAGGTCGCGCCTTGCAATTGATCAAAGAGATCATCGATGCACGGAAGAGGGTATCGGTTCTTGACAGTAAGCTTGTTGAGCTCACGATAGTCAATACACATTCGGAATGACCCATCTTTATTTTTGACGAACAAAATGGGAGTGTCCCAAGGAGAAGTACTAGGGCGTATAAAGTCTTTATCAAGAAGCTCTTGGAGTTGACTCGAGAGCTCTTGCATCTCAGAGGGTGCTAAACGGTAAGGAGATTTAGCGACAGGCGTTGCGCCAGGCACTAAATCGATTCGAAAGTTGACAGAACGAGCAGGAGGCGGACCAGGGAGATCGTCGGGAAACACATCGGGGAAATCACGTACGACGGGAACGTCGCTTATGCTTGGGCTTTTGTCCTTCTTTTCCACAATGTGGGTGAGAAAGGCGAAGGTACCCTTGCGCAAGCATTTGTTCGCTTGGATACACGACATAAGCTTAAGACCTTGAGAAGGTTTCTCGCCATAGACGTGTAGGGAATCACCCTTTGGGAGAGGAATACGAATAAACTTCTCATAACAAACAACTTCAGCACGAACTCGCCTAAGCCAGTCCATACCTACTATGACATCGAAACTACCCATTTGCATAGGTATGAGGTCGATTGAGAACGTATGATCATTAAGGATCAAAGAACAATTGGAGAGAATGGAATCGACAGTGACGGTTTTACCATCAGCGACTTCGACAACGAAAGATCTTGGCAACTTAGAGCGTTTACACTTAAGAAAAGATTCGAATTCTAACGACACAAAGCTTTTATCGACCCCGGTATCAAACGAACAGGAAGCATAAACATGGTTCACAAGGAACGTACCAGTAATGACGTCGTTCGCGTTTTGAGCCTGAGCAGTCGTAAGAAGAAAGGCTCTGCCTCGAGCGGGTTGTTGAGCCTGTTGCTGCTGTTGCTGTTGCGGTGGCTGTTGCTGTCGTTGTTGAGGCTGATAGCGCTGAGGACAAACATTAGCCATGTGGTTGACATCACCACAGTTAAAACATGCTCGTACAGGAGCGACTTGGTTCCAAACTTGATTGGGGACAATGTTCTGAGCTACCAAGGCTTGGTTTTGGTTGGCCTGAGGGGATACGTGGTAGTTTTGAGAGAAATGCCCATATCGGCCACACTTGGCGCACTTGCGGCATGGAATGTTGGGAGGGTGATGGTACTGACATTGGCCACACTTGGGTTGTGTCCCAGTGTAACCTTTGCGTGGAGTTTCCTCGTTGGCTAAGGCAGGCATGGCTTGTAGGGGTTGTGGGTTTGGCGGAGTGATGACCGCACAATTTTGGCTTGAAGCCTTCCGCTTCTTTCCTCGGTTTTTCTTGGTGGAGGAGGGTTCATCAGTGGGTTCAACGGTGGCTTGATGGGCGGTTTTCAGTGGGGTTTTCGAGTTAGCGTTTCTACGCATGACATGGTTACTGTTCAAACGGGCAGCTAAACGAAAGGTATCCTCAATAGTAGCTGGGCAAGCAGCTTCCATGAGGTTCATGAAAGAATCAGGGCAGCAGTGGATGTATTTGTTGATGGCTTTATCAGGTGTATCAACCTGGCTAGGACACAGGATGCTAAGTTGTTTGAAATGAAGGGTTAAACCATCATTGTCATCATCCACCTGCTTAAGGTGCCAAAACTCACTTTCTAATTTCCTTATCTCATGCGGTGGACAGAACTCCTCTTTCATAATCATTTTCAACTCAGCCCATGGCAACGCGTGGGAGGCGTCCTCACCTCGTGTGCCTCGCTCAGAGGTCCACCAATCAAGCGCTCTTGATCGGAACACCCCTGTGGCATTTTGGGTGCGTAGGTCGTCAGGACAACCACTCTGACGGAAAGTGATTTCCATGGCATCAAACCACGAGAGTAGTGCAGTAGCACCATCTTTTCCAGTAAATTCCAAGGGTTTGCAAGCCATGAATTGTTTGAAGAGGAAAGGTGGCTTTGGTTTCTCCACCTTGGAGTCCACGGAGTCATGAGGCGTATCGGTGGTGGTTTGGATGCGGCTAATGATATTGGGTATAACTCGAGCCATTTAGTCAGCCATTTGCTCAGCAATGAGCCCAACCAATTCTTCTTTGGAGATTGAGTCGTGGTTGGAACCCCTCTTCGACTTGGTCTTCTTCGATGTGCTTGGAGATGCCATCTAGAAGTTCGAAAGAAAAGGAAAGGATGAGACTTGATCATAAATTTTAGAACAAGGTTTTTGCATGTAAAAGCATGTAAGTGTTCACGTATCATGTAAAATTCATATAAAGCATAAGTTTCCAACATGTATTCAACAAGTATAGCATGAATGAATGCGTAAAAGGAGTATAAATTTAGTTTGTTCACGAGAGTTATTATTGTTCTTGATTGCGCGAGACGTGCGAAATGTGTAACGGTTTTGAAACAAACGAGGTAACAAGTATAAAATCACATATAAATTGAATCACATAAAATAGAGGCTCGTAAAACATGGGAATGTTTCGGGTTTAGAAACGTCGACTATTCCAAAGTGAATCGAAAGTCCTTTCAAATTAGAGAAACGTGCTTTGGCCTATAGGTAAGATACTCTCGTCGAGAAGCGATTAACGGTATCTTACCCTTCCAGTTACTACATGTCTTTAATCGATTGAAACAATCTAAACTTTGGCGAGATCGAAAATCGAGGAATGGGACTTAATCAACAAGGTGCGGGTTTCACCCCTAACTTGACGATTTCGTACCCTAATGTGGTTGGTGCTCGTCGGGTCAAAATATAATTTCGACACTTTGACGAGGGTCCACTAGAGTTTGAATTGGAAATTTACCATTAAGATGTGGATTTCACTCCTAGCTTAATGGCGAAATTTCGTGCAAAATAAGAATAAGCGGAACGAGAGTCGTTAACAAATTGTGGGTTTCACGCCTATTTTGGTAAACTCGTCTCTTTTGTATAAGAGTGTCTTCAAGTCTTCAAGTGTATTGTGTAAAAATGTCTTAGGAAAGACATTATGTAATATTAAGACCAAAAGAAGAGAAAGGAGCGAAGTAGGAAGAATAACATTTTAAGCATATAACAGGAATGGTCAAAAATATGGTTCCTACTATAGACTAGGTCGAACATGGCAATTCTACCTAATTCCCTATAGTTATGGCTCTGATAACAATCTGTCACACCCCAACCGATGGCGGAAACATCGGAGTGAGACGAAATAGATTGCAAGAGACTTCATAACACTATTTGTGACAATATTTAAATAAACCGATTTCATTTCATAAAGTAAATTATCAACATTACAAGAAATTCAAATACGACAAGTTCAAAATAAGTACAATACTACATAAGCAAAATTGATACAACACATTAAACCTAAACGTCTATATGTGTATCTAGGCATCAACGCTACTTCATTTCATAGCATTCGTCATCCTCAACCTGTAACATGTTTAAAATAAAGTTCAATGCAAAATCAAAGGCGAGTATACAAGTTTGATACGTACATAGCATAAAAAGATGATTAAACAATTCCTCATAGCAAGCATGTGATACAAGATAAACCTTAAAGTCGGCATGTGTCTAACATATCAAACCAATGATGAAACGCAATATGCTCATGACATAACCACAAGTCTACGGGCGGGGCGTTAATCCTATAGCGCTACATATGTCATGGATAGGCTCGTACGAAGTTAATGATAAGTCTAACACAAGATGTCCTCAACCCAAGTTTAAAGTATCAAGCAATCACGTATACAAGCATGTTATAGGAATGTTTGTACATTAACGTAAAATGTTCATGTGTAAGTTTAGGTAAGTAAACATGTTACACCCCAAAAGTGTTAAAAGTAAAGAGGGGAATTCGAGTATACTCACGGTTTTGCAGGTCTTCTACTTAATAAATCCGCGAGAGTGTTGGTTTGTTGATTTAGCTTGTTGGAGCACCTTGTCCTTCTACACAAAGGAACGTAGGTGTGTGAGTTTGGGAGTTAACGGAAGATTTAGGGATTTAGGAAGTTAAAACACAAGAATATACGTATTTGAAAGTAATCATCCTTAATCATAAGTACTTGTTTTTGACACTATGGAACCTCAAGGGTTAATGTTTTCATGAGTAACATACTCATTAGAATCGTAACAAGTCTCATGTCTTGGATGATGTATTCTAATACTTTGACGAATGAATACGATTCCAACATCAAAGGTTCGAATGTACATAGATATTATTTAGGTTATGTATTATATATTCATAAGTCCAATAGCACAAGTAGTTCAAGTATGAGGTAGAAGATTAAATCTTCATTTAGGTACCTCTAATGTGTCATAGAATTCATGTAGGAGGTAGGAAGAACAAGCTTCCATTTAGGCACCTCTTATGTGTTCACCACTACACTTGTTGTAAAAACATACAAGGAGGGTCACGAACTAAGATTAATACAAGAATATAGACAACTATACTATGAGAAATCATCAAGTAATGTGGGGATTTTATGTTGGACAACCCAAGTTAGTCCGTAATCACCCTTCATCAAGCTTTGAAGCTTGAACACCACTTGTGGGTCAAAAACCCTAATTAAAACAGAAAGTATTTGAGGATTAACCTCTGATGTTGTATGTCTCAGCCCCGTTTTTAAGCTTAACTAACCATAGAAGTGGTTATAAGCATAAGCACGTGGGTTTGAGTAGCATCGAAGCCAAGGTCAAGCCAAGTGTTCTGAAAAAAAGAATGAGTGAAAACGGTTGAGAAACGAAGAAGTTATGCATACTTTTGTGAAGAGATGCAATTCTGCTCGAACTTCTGCTTTGGCAGCTTGTTTATGACGATTTGAGAGTGATTTGATTGTGTTTGCAAAGTGAAATGGACTTGGAGAAGGGCTTGTATTTATAGGGAGGAGTTTAGGTTAGTTGTTTGTTGGTTATTTAATGCTAAACTTGTTCAAAAACACAAAAAGAGCCAAAAAATCGCGCCTAAAAACGTCTAGACATGTTTCAGCGAATTCGGCCTTGGTGGCGGGCCGCGTGACCTTTAGCTGGGCCTGGTCGCGGGCCGCTAGGCTTTCACGGAAAGAGTTCTTAAATTAAAAGGGGGCCGGGTTACTTCTGATGTGGAGCCGCAGCTCAACCGGTTAGTGTGCGTGTGTTTGGGGTGGCTGACCCGGGTTCGAGTCCTAGCATTAGCAACCTTTTTTTATATTTTTTATTTTAACTTAAAACCCTATACTCTCATTTATTACATAACTTACCCTTGGAATTTAACTAACCAAGTTATATTATTACCTTATACTTAAACTAACTAAGTTAATAGTTAACTTTATACTTAAATTAACTAAGTTAATTATGAAATCTTAATCATTTAGTTTATTTAAACAATTGATTAAGTAATTTTAACTAGGTTATTTCTTAACCTTAAAATCTAACGGGACTAACTGGATTATTAGAAAATAAACTTTTAATTTACAAAATTACCATATTTTATGAGTAAATTTAAATTAGGAAAAATTCATTAAACGGTTATTCATTTTACGAGACTTCCACTCTCATTATTAATTATTTTAACGAGCATCAAGTGTCGGTCAGTAACGAATCAAGAATCTTTGAACAATATTTCGTTCAAATAACGCATTATTCACAAGTTTCACGTATTTGCAATATTAGCACAAGGTTTCCAAGAATTACGAATATTCATCGAATGTTTCACGAAATTAAATGTATGAGCATGTATAAAGTATGTATGACATGTAATTAACAAAATACGAGTTTTATTTATGATCCAAGTCTCGGATTTTACATCGGTTACAAAGAAAGAACGATTACAAGAACACAAGGTTTCCAAAAATAGAAACACGAACAAGACTTGCTATAAATGGAAAGTACAAATAAGCAGGGCGTTACACAGATACCCTAAATGGTAAACATTCTGCACCAGTATCATGACTACCCCACTAATTTTCACAATCCATGATCGCATCATCAAATATGTTAACTAAAGCCCCAGACGGTGTCCCCGAACAACCCATCTTGATCGTTAAAAACCCGAAAAAATTGTCAATCACCATTTTTTTTAGGTATTTGATCATCTGGTCGAATGGCATGTTGTCGAATGGTCATCCGATCGAAGGGTCGTCCGATCGGATGGTCGTTCGTCCGAAGGGTATATGGGACAAACTTGTGTTTGTGGATCGGATGGTCATTCGAGTGAAAACCAACTGATCATTCAAACACCCAATAGTGACATGGATCGGATGGTCGTCCGATCGGATATGTTCTAACAGTTCAAGAACACTCCAAATCACGTTTCTTCGATTCAGAATCTTTATTTTTGTGAATTTCATGATGAAACTTCATAGGATTGTGCGCGAATCAATTCCGAACAGAATGAAGTCTTCAATTCCAAAATCCATCCGTGAATTGACCTTTATTTTGATGATTTTCTCTATTTTAACGTCAAAACTCCCGTTTAACCCAAAATTGATGAGCTTTGGGTGATTTAACCGACTATTAGATCGATTAAATCGATACCGTGGCTCTGATACCATTGCTAATCCAAGAACCGGCGAGTTTGACGGAGCCTCAGTTCCGCTCCGACGTGTTCGGTGCGTTTATTACGACTAAGAAAGGAGTAGAAGATAGATACGACACCGAGCAGTCACTTATAATCTGGTCTCTATTGATTATTCAACAAGTTACAGCACCACGAGTCCAGTTGGACAACATGTCCCCTCTGGGACCTAAAAGCTTGTCCAAATGGGAACCCCAAGTCCCTATTTATAGACACCTACCTACTATATCCATCCGTCCGGATTGCCCTCCGTCTGGATGGACTTTTACAATATCAAAACTTTGTCCAACTTTCTCCTATTCTATACAATATTCAACACAGGCTCTATCTAACTATTCAGACAGTGGCAGACGTACGAAATTTGCACCAACACAGCCCTAACTCGCTTATCATTGATTTCTGCAGCGAGTTGATAAGTCTCTTCGATGGTGGTAGTCTTGGCGGCTTGCACGAAATCAGGAAAACAATCGGGTAAAGCGCGGATATACTTCTTGATTGTGATGTCGGGAGTAGAGACTTGGCCGGGACAAATGATGCTAAGCTGCTTAAAGCGAGCAGTAAGACCAGCATTGTCGCCACCTTCTTGCTTAATGTTCCAAAACTTGTCCTCCAGCTTCTGGAGCTCATGCGGAGGGCATAATTCTTTCATCATGATTTCCTTTAATTCCTCCCAAGAAAGCCCATAGGCTGCATCGTTACCTCGCCTGTTTCTTTCGGCAGTCCACCAATCCAGAGCCCTGGACTAAAAACTCCAGTTGCGTTGACAGTGCGGAGGTTGTCGGGACATCCGCTTTGGCGAAGAGTGACTTCAATCGAGTCGAACCATTGAAACATGGCGTTGGGCCCGTCTTCACTAGTGAAGTCTTTGGGGCGACATGCCTTGAACTGCTTGAAGCTAAAATCAGCTCGGGGCGAGTCAGTCCTAGATTCCTCAGAGGACTTGCTACCGATTTTAATTATTTCGCTGAAGATTTGCGGAATGACCTTAGCCATTTCCTTGGCGACTAGCGATGCAATGTATTTGTCAGCGTGGTTGCGGCGGGTAGCGCGGGAGGTATGCGATCCAAATGACGACATTTTCTGCAACAGACATCGTCATAGGATTCAGACGACACAATCGAATCTCTCCACATAAACATACTTATTACTACTAAATAAAGCATCAGGAACACGTCTACACATAGGCACATAATCACGTAGACATATAATTCACATAGGCACGTAAACACATAAGCACATAAGGCACAGAAGCACATATTCCACTATATTTTGCACGTATTCACCTACATATTTTGCACGTATTCACCTATCATTCAAGTTTCGCGAGCAGGTTCGAAAGTAGCGAGTGCGAGTAGCGAGTAACATAAGCGAGTAACACAGCGGGTAGTATAGTGTATGCGATTTGTTAGCGTGTTGAGATAAATGTGCAGTGCGAGTTTTGCGCGTATATCAAAGCGAGGAATGGAAAGCGTATAGTCTCTAAAATCGAAGCACATATAAATTCATAAAAACCACATAAAACACATAAAATCACTCATAAAAGTGATAATTCGCAAAGTCAGCGGTTGCGAGCTCAGAATCGAAACAGGGTGTCTGGGTGTGAGACATCGACTACCCAAAGTGATTCGACTATTCTCAAGGACTTCGAGTACACGCTTGGCCTAATAGACTATGCTCTCTCACCGACATACGGTGAACGACACGCATCCTTCCGGTTACTGCGTGAACTGAGTCGTTGGAATCCAGCGAGACTTTGGTGAGAGTTTTGTAAAACCAAATTAAGGAGTGGAACAAGTCATTAAGATACGGGTTTCACCCCTAACTTAACGACTACATTCCTGGTTGTGTGATAGAATCACGAGAAAGATAGGGAGAATCTTGTCGAGATATGGATTTCACTCCTGACTCAACGCAATTTCTCATCTTTATGGTAAAAATATGTGTCGAACGAGTGATCTAATCGAGAGTTTGCGGTTTTCACACCTAATCTCGACTCAATCACTCATTTGTTTTCGAAAACCGTGTGTGGTGTTCGCCTTAGGAAAGGCGATAGTGCGTTTCCAGTCTTAGGAAAGACTGGCTTTGTGTGAAGCTGTAGTATGCGGTGTTCGCGTAAGAATGAATTCGAGAATGTAACAGAAATAGGCTCGTGTGGAACCCCTATTGGGTTCGCACAAGGCGGTATGTTGGTACTTAAACTATAGACTAGGTCATTTCTAATACTTCGACCCGGACTAGGTCGAGTCTCGCCTAATTCCCTATAATTATGGCTCTGATACCAATCTGTTACACCCCAACCGATGGCGGAAACATCGGGGCACGGCACTGAGCGAAACAGATTGTCCAGGAGAATCCATTACAACTATAATTACCAACTATTTAACGCCATGTCCCATACCATAACATATAAAGTAAAACAGTTATTACAGACATAGTTCTCAAAGACAAATAATTGTTCCGACAACTCAGATTTTATTTAATTTGTTTCTAGACTCCCCTAACTTGATTCCACGAAAGCAGGTCATAGCTGAGCATCCTAAACACCTGTCACATACGTTAAAATAATGTCAATACACATAGTGTAAAGGTGAGCATACAAGTTTAATAGAATATAGTATAGCGAAAGTGGTTTACGCATAACCAACATGTAACACATAGAAGTGTGAAGCATGTAAACTATCGACAATGACATATGCACAGACATGACTACGAGTTGTAGAATGCGCAACACATATCACCACCGTGACACGTGAAGAAATAGCCTTAACAACCCTTGTCCACGACAGGTGCTGAGTCCAAACTATAGTACTATCATTGCTAAGGTGTCAGGCAACAATCACTGCGTAAACATAACATACAAGCATTCATCGAATAACACGTATAACATGTAGAACGGTTAGCGTATAAAAAGTGTTTGTATTGTATGTCGATGTGATTTGATATAAGTAACGTATGTGACACCCAAAAGTGCATTAATCAAAAAGGGATCGAGTATACTCACAGTTCGTGTCTAGTAATTAAGCACAAGCTTAGATTGATGGGAGCGCTGGAGGGTTAGCCTGATCACAGTACGACAATATAAGTCTTGAACAGTGCATAAGACAGTGTGTCAGTGAGATGAGCGAACGAAGGGTGGTTTGATCGGATGGCCATCCGGACGGATGACCGTTCGGTCGGATGGTCATTCGACTGAGAGAGGTGTGCTTGTAACATGTTGAACTTTGAAGTTTTCGTTGTAGCATTTTGAAAAGTGAGAAATATCTCTATACGTCCAGTCATCCGGTCGGATAGTCATCCGGTCGGATGGTCATCCGGACGGATGGCCGTTCGATCGGATGGTGATTCGTTTGGAAACTGATATTCGTTGAGTTTTGGAAAATTGTTTAAGTGCTGAAATTACCAATCACCTGGTCGGATAGCCGTTCGATCGGATGGTGATCCTATCAGATGGCCATTCGATCGAGCAAATGTTTTGGGTTGAAAACTTTGTAGAATCAGTTAAGTTAAAAGTTTGCGGTTTGACGGAGACGGTATGACGGTGTGTTAAACAACAGAAATCGCAGCAAGTCCAACTCATCCGATCGGACGGGAATCATCCCGTTCGATCCGAACCAACTATTCTTGACGGAGTTTCATATTCAACCCGGTAATCAGTCGTCTCTTCGGTAGAATTGCATTCTCAGATCAGTTCTCCACTAGAGATTGATTAGAGAACACGATCGAGTCCAGATTCTAACGGTTTTCGATTAAAAGTGAGGGATGTTTGAAGAAAAGTTTGAAACACTTGAAAAATGTTTAGATTTAGTTGAAATCAATGTAAAATCTTATGGAAATCCTTTAGATCCAAACCGTTCTTGATGAGATGAGGTCACACTTTAATGTTCATAAGAATTCCATGATGACATCACCCTAGAACAACCCAAATCAGATGATTTCACGGTGAAAAGTTGTGATTTGATTGAGAAGATGATGAGAAAGTGTGTGCTGATTGTGAAAGTACAAGATTTAAGGTGAAAACTTACAAGAATCGCGAGGAATCGAGAGAAAAGAGGCTGAGAGTGCACGGGTCGGAGGGAGATGTCACATCAGTAAACAATGATGTGACAGGAGGGGCATTTATAGTGAGAGAAGGAAAGGTGGTGCAAGGTTGACGGGTCAGATGGCCGTTCGATCAGATGGTCATCCGATCGGATGGTCATCCGGTCGGATGTCCATTCGACCGAATGGATGTTCGATCGGAGGGCTTTTGCGAGTTGGTTTTCCGACTTTCGTTTTGTGCGTTGGGCGTTATGTTGCGTTTAATCAAGTTGCGAGTAAGCGATAATATAGTATTACACATTAGTTACACAAATAACATAACTCCTAAAAGACATAAAAAGTAAACTTGCGTTTAGCGTTTGCAACTAGATTGCGTTGCGATAGAGTTGCGATTGCGAATAACACCTTTAACATAAATAAACATGCACAAGTAAAACACATAATGGCACACACACATAGAATAATATCCAACAAATGCGATTCAAGTTGCGATGTGACAGCGATGAGATAACGTTAAGTAGATTAGCGTTTAATTGCGTTTATCTCATTGTTACCTCACATTTTAACAAATTGTAAAACAAATTAGCGGTACTGACATACATCGATTATCGAGCTGAGAGTACAAGCAATAATTAAGCCAGAAATGACAGATCTGAATAGCAATCTGGTCTTCCTTTGACTTGTACTTTAACTTTAAAAGTCGGGTTGTTACAACTTGCATAGTCCATTTTTATGCATATAAACACTTTAAACACACCATAAGAATTTTAATGATGAATCCAAAACAACATTTTGTTATAGTAATGGGTAACTAGAAAATCACTCATGTTAAGTTCATAAACCACATTCTTTTTATCGCTACGCTTTTTGTGCAGCAGCTGTTCTCAAGCCATTTTCACCCTTGTACAATCCGATTTAGTTCGATCTGTTTAAATATAAAACGTCGTACATTATGATAGCTTTCCAACCATATATCTTACGCCTTAAACCGAGCTACAGTTGATTTTGTATGATTTTTTTAAATACAGATAAGCGGCATAATTCCTTTCAATCAGCATTGTTGAAAGTTCTGAGTTGCTGCTCAAAACCATTTGTTTTGACCGTTAACGATTTTTGTTAGCCTTTTATGTTCAAATACAAATCGTAGAAAATTCAAAGAGCTTTCCAAGCGTATAAAATACACTATCACACAATTTTTCTATGATTTTATATGATTTTTATAAAATCAGGACAACTTATAAAAGTGACACCATTCAGCTTCGTAGATCTTGTAAATCATGAACCAAAACTCAACTTTAAATTATCTAACCATGTTTATAGGCTAAACTAAGCATCCTAACTCAGTTTGACATACCATGTCATAAATATTCAATTCTTTACTCTCATTTAATCATATTTTCAACAATAGTCTTGGTCTATGCATTTCATCAAATACTTAGTGTGCATACAACGATGTTAGCACAATGTACAACATATTCATGCTTAATCTTCCTAGTTCAAAGAATCAAACACCATGTTCTCTTACTAAGCTCAAGTATCATCCATTCATTATCTTCAACATAACATAATCTAACATTCTTTCAACCAAATCACCAAATTTCATGAATTCCACCTCTATTCAAGTTAGTATTCTTACTATAACACAATTTCTACATGGATTCACATAGTACATAACTGGTTCTTAGAAGTCTATACCAACAAATTAAAACCCAGTTAACATACCTTAACTCTAGATATCACTAGATGGTAGAAATCCTCAAACATGCAATAAAGATTATTTCAATTTACTGGATTGTTAGATTTCTCCTCTTTTCCTTTCTTCTCTCCCCCATATGTGACACACACATATGAACCAGGAAATTCCGGTTCTTTTACCCATTAAAAGCTGAATTATAAATCAACTTTCCCCATATATCACCTTTGGTCCCTCTAGTTTGGGTTTTAGGTTAATTGCCACCATACTTCCACTTTTCACCCCTATTTAGCCCATGTAATCCCACCATGTGACAACCCATCTCCTTTCAACATAAACTAGTGGGAATTTACTAAGTTAGGTATAATTATAACTTTGGTCCCCGTAGTTAGGTATTTTCCACTATTTACCAAAACTTTCACTTTTCTTACAACTTGCTTACATTGTTAGTTTCCCACTAACCGTGTTGCAAGTGCAACTTCGTGTTCACATAGGCATTTAACCAGAGGGGTTAAAACGCACAAATAATCCTTATAATTTAGTTTTTGACATTATGGACCCAAACTACAACTTCCATTTTTCCTATCTAATGTAAATCCCAAAATGGGATGTTACACAAGCTAAACGGGTCCACTAGTTTTCATTGAAACTTATAAAAGTCCTACAGTTTGGAAAAAAAAAAAAGATTAAGTTGACTAAAATAGGCTCGGATAATGGGTTTGGGTAGGATGCCCAACCGAGAAAAAAAGCTTTGGAATGATAAGGCATTGTCCAATGAAACCAACCAAAATTTCAGTTATGGTTTGGGGTTTAATGGGGTAATCAATTGTAAGAATTATAGAAGGCTTTGCTAGAAATCTCAATGCCTTCTTAACGGTTCGGTTGGGTAAAGCTTCAAAACGAAAGAATTTGTGATATTTGTCTATAATTGTAGTTGGAAAAAAATAAGAATAAGAATACAGAAAAAGAAATGGAAACATTGAGCTAAATACTCAATGCCTCCTAATAAGTCGGTTTGAGTAATATACACCAAATCGAACAAGGGAAGTGAAATTTAGGTATCTGGGTCTGGGTAATGGATTACGGGTCTAAAATTTGATGGGAAAAGTCCCAAGTGAAATAAATTAGGTTTGGATCATTTTAGGTACTAACCGAGCAAAAATCAGAAAAAATGGTTAAGTGTGGGAGAAGACAGCTCATGTTGGCAACTCTTGGAAATGGGTCTCTCCTGCGCCACGCGAGGGAGAGATCATGTCCCTGTGCGACGCTCGAGGAGCCTAGTCAAAGATTAGTCAAAACTTGTCCCCTCGCGCCACGCGAAGGGACTGGGATGCCCCTCCGCGACGCGCGGGGGCACCCTGTTTCAGCAAGATTAATTTCTTTGTTATTTTAAATGCGTTTGACCATTTAAATTAAAAACTAACTATTTTAGTGTTTATGATAGGTTTTCACAAAGGCGGGAACCGAACGGACGACTAAGTACGCGAAGAACCGAACACTATTAGGCTGGAGTGTGTGGGGGCACCACCCCCGCCACCTCAGCATGTATAGCGCCCATATGGGCTCCATCACCACACCCTTCAAATGAAGAGGGGGCGCCATCTTCCATTCGCCACCATGGTAGCGCCAACTTTGAAATGTTCAGGTGGGACCCACTAGTTTTGGTCCAATCAATTTTTTTTTTAATTTTGTTCAAATGGGGCTCCATTGCTGACGTGGATCCTACATGGCTTGATAAAGCCCCTATGGGGCTCCAACCACACCCTCCAGCCTTAAACCGTTATCTCCTTGGTAACGTTTATGGAAAGGTTGAAACATGTTCATGTACGTCAAATCTTTTGAGTTTAAAATCTTAGTGTTTTTAAACTATAAATTATGTGTCATAAACTATATGTTATCGGTTTGTCTAACCCAAACTTGTAAATGATTTAAAAGAAAAAATATCTAGGACCTAATCAGTGGAATATTTAAAATATTCAGTATAAACGGGACGAATGTTACAATGCCACCCAACCTTATAGAGGAGCACAAGGAGTTATAATGGGTACAAAACCTTTAATATCTCTTATTTTTATCCTTTAGTTGTTTTGATTTAATTCTATTGTCGCAACTTCGACAGTTCGAGGCCTCTGACCAAGCCACGATTTTTGTCGGAAGATCCACCACCGCCATACCGACCGTCAACTACCTATTTAATCCTTTAACTTACCATCTTTTTGTAAATACTTGATACAAATATTAAATGTTAATTTAGATGTTCAAGCGGTAAAAGAAAAAAATTTTGATGGTCAAATTCTGAAGGAAGTAAAAAGTTTGGAAACGTGAACCGATCTCATTATAACGTGTGGCAACGCAAGTTAGTGTGTACACGCTATTCCTAAGGATCTACGCAAATTGTTATTGTTATTATATATTTTTGTAAAACTTATATGCATTTGAGTCACTGAATACTACTAGAAAAGTGCATACTTTGTGACAGCCAAATTTGTAGCAAATTTGTAGAAAATTGGTCTTACCTACAGATTTGCTACAAAAATTTTCGTGCAAAATATGCCTGTCGAAAATCAGGTTAGCTACAAAATTCTGACAAATTTTCTCACAAATTTTCGACAAAAATTTATCGTCACAAGCATTGCCACAAAATACCTACAAACCGGTTTTTTATGTTTTTCCTACAGTTCTTCCACAATTATGCCTATTTTTGCATTTTATTTTATGATATTTTACTTTTAAAATTAATAACACTAATGATAAAAATTATCCATAATCATTACTAATTATTTTTATTTTACAACAAAATTCCTACAAAATTATAAAACTTTCTCTTAACAGTTTGCTACAAATTTCCTACAAATAAAAAATATATTTTTTAATTTTGCGACAAATTTCCTACAACTTAAAAAATGTTTTTTTTTTAAGTTTTGTGACAATTTCTACAAACAAAAAAAAAACACAAATTTAAAAGTTACGACAAAATTCCTACAAACAAAAAAAAAACAAATTTAAAGGTTACCACAAAATTCCTACAAACAAAAAAAAAAATTTAAATGTTACGACAAAATTCCTACAAACCAAAAAAACAAAATTTAAAGGTTACGACAAAATTCCTACAAACCTAGGAAAAAATCCTGCAGCTGTTTGCTACAAATTTCCTACAATCCAGGAAAAAATCCTGTAGCTGTTTGCTATAGATTTGTGACAAACTTTAACAAATTAAAGAAATTAAATAAAACCATTTTTTATGCAAAAAATGCAACAAAATTACTATTATATTCCAAAAATAATTGCAGCAAAATTCTAAAACATTCTAAAAATATTAAAACAACATTCCGAAACATTCCAAAAATTTTAAAACATTCCAAAACGCACAAAAAATCCTAATTAAAAGCATTCAAAACTAATCCGATCTTTAACATTCTAATACTAAACAAAACGAGAGCTTTTACTTATTTCCGATGTTTTTGAGCTTTTCTTCCATAAGTTTTTGCCATGCCGCTTGGTCGGCCCGCTCTTTCTCGCGCTCTTGTTGAAATTGTTCGAACCTGGATTCTATGTTTTGTCGGGCCTCCCGTTCTCTTTCTAATTCCTCTTGAACTTTTTGAAGCTAAAAGTTGTACAAAAAGATATAATTAATATGTATTAACAAAAACATATGGTCAAAATTCACATATCATTTAATAATAATACGATATTCGAGTCGTGGTAAACCATCTAGTTATCTAGACCATTAAGTACACACGAATATGAAGTACAGAATTTTGAACAACAAACAATTATATTGGAACTTGGAATCTCAATAGTCCTGAAAATTTTATTATAGTTACAAAAGCATGCAAGTCATTTGGCATTCGAACACCAGATTACACTATATGTTTTAAGTGATAATTTTATATATACCCTTAAAATCAATTTAAAAAGTAATGATCTCTGTATCAAGGTTCTCAGCGATTCTTCCCAATATCTTAAATTTTTTTACGATATCAAAATAACATGAATAAATAATGATACCTCCTGCGAGTATCGGGCATCATCTAACGACCCGCAAATTCTGGATGATTTTTCCCGATCACCAAATAATCAGGATCAGAAGATCCTATCCCAAACGTCTTGCGACCCTTGCGTTCAGGATGCAGACTCTTCCACAAAGCTAAATCATCACATTCTATGTCCCCATACAAGTCTTCAAGTTGTTGCGCGTACGCGACCTAAAATTTTTTCAAATGAATGTCTTCAGCTCGTAAAAGTGTCAGGATAATTATAAATAGAGTGAATTGCAAGTTTTGTCCTTTGTTTGTATATCAAATTTCAGGCCGGGACCAGTCAATTTTAACTGTTAAGTGGAGGGCAAATTGGTCTTTTTTACTTATTTATTTAAAAACAAAAAAATTAAATAAATAAAAAACATACTTTCTCTCATCCCCCCCTCCTCTCTTGTATGCTTTGACTGCAAAACCAACTGCCTCTTATACTCGCTTCTCGTAATTAGCTGGTATGTGAGACCTAGAACCAACAAACTCAATATTATTAAAAGCCTATTTGCCCTATTTCATCAAACATTTATACCAGGATCATTAACAGCCTTGAAAAAGGAGCAGTTACTCTCCAACAAATCTAAACACAGATTCTCAAAATCCTCATTCATTTAAAACCCTTTCACATCTTTTTCATCCATTAAACATTCAGTATTTTGTATAAACATAAATATTATATTGTTCTTTAAATTTTTCAGCAAAATATTTGAACAAAACTTCATCCAAATCACTACCTAATAAGATAATATTTTCAAGTGCCCGCCTTCAAAAGCCGAAACAGTAACCTGAGTGTCACAAGCAGCCTTGCTTATAGGCAATAAAACCCTTCCATTAGGATTAGGACCAGTATCCATTTGGTTCACCTTAACATTACAGAGATAAACTCCAAAGCCTACCAAATATGTTTTAATGGACATTCTCTAATCACACATATTTTAAACCACTTTCTAACTTACAGGCACCGATGACGTATTATTCGTTTCAAATGTAATTGGTAGTTAACTGTACATAAAGTGTCTAAATCCCATATCTTTCAAAACTATATTGCAAGAAATATACTACAAATGATTTAATTGCAACTAGTTTTATAACCCTATGTGACACTAAGAACAATTTTGTGATGAAAGATAAAACTTCTAATTATCAACAACAGTGGATTGAAAGTTAAAAAATAAGGATATAGAAATACAATACTCCATATAAACTAAACTAGTTTTTACATTAAAATTAAAACAAGTTTGGTACCTGTAGTAAACAAGCGCCACTGGAAACACTCTGAGCCTCACGATGGCCGAAAACCACCAACTCCGAGCTGGTAAAGTCACATCTTAGAGAGGGTTAAGAGTACTAGCACGATTTAAAGACAGAATTACTTACCAATTTAGAGCTTCGCCTGAAACCACCAGTAGCGGCCCTCCGAGCTGCTTACCAGTTTGGTGCGCCGCCTAAAACCAGCGTTCTTCCATCATCGTCCTACGACAGTAACCGGAAAAAAAGGCGGTCAGCAAGAAAGGAACCTTTTTGGGGATGATATGAAGTATTACATTTCCATACATATTTTAAAAGAAATAAATTAAATGCATAAAAACCTACTTAAAATACATCCCGACCCTATCGACATGGCTGCCAAAGAACTGAAGAAGCCAGTAACTTCCCAACTCCAGCCAAATATCTTCAATAATTTACCTAGTTTTCGCTAAAATTCAAAATTGAAAGTATATAGAACATAATTTCTATTAAAAATTATTAACCTGCCATTTTTTAAAACTGGTGCCAACCATATTCAGCTATACAGGCTGCGCGAAGCGGTATTCCCCTTTGCATCAACCATATTAATCAACGACGGATTCGCCTTGATCAACTTGTCGACCACCTTATGCTTTTGCCCTCTCGCCGCCATGTGAAGTGCGATCTGCCCCTTCTTATCAATCCTTGCAGATATCTCTGGCGCCTTCTCCAAAAGCGCCTTCACCACATGATAAAGCCCATTCCTCGAAGTCGAATGCAAAGCAGTCTTCCCATTACTTCTCGCACACCAAACTACTCTCTATATTCTTCAAATAGTTCATAACATCAATGTTCCCTTGCACAGCCGAAGTGTGCAACATCGTGGTTTTCGATACGTCCACCGTCATGGCTAACTCCGGTTGCGCCTGCATAAAAAATTTTAACACGCCTATAAATCAAAACAACAATCATCACAATTCATAACATGATACACTAAATTAATTAATGATATTACCTAGTAGGAACAGTATCTACCAGAAAATTATTCATTGTTAGGGGGTGCGCAGATCCTTCGTATAGAAGCCCAACTGAGACAAGCGCTGCTGACTGAAAATTGATTATATAACAATTAGAAGCTACTAGTTTTACTATAAAAACAAACTAGTTTTTTTTTCATACTGATTACCTGCAGAAGGGTTGGTAATGCCAGTTCCGGGAAGGAAGATGGATGGCGAGCTGTTATGTGTACATTTAACGACTGCAAGAAAGAATGGTGTTGGTGCATTTTAAAGCATCAGCAGCAAGACTAAATGTAAAAACAAAATAACTAAATTAAATCCGTGCAAGGTGGATTCACAATCCACTGCATTGATCCACTTGGCTACATCTGCCCCTACCCCCGAACTGGTTTCAGTCTCTATCTACGTGCAGATCCTTTCTAAACTCCCCTATGACCGCTATCAAAGAGAAGCTTTTTTCCTATACCATGGTTGCACGTCTATTCTTCTTGGTTACTAAGATACAAATTGTTCGCCAAATGAGTCAAGAAAAAAGAGAAAATAAATTGCTGATTGAATTCTGCATCTTGAGGAGAGCGGGGATTTCTGCCAAGAAGGAGGCCCCTGTGAATTTCCTTACAGGCCCCATGGAAGGGAGATCTACATTGAGACCAGCAGACCTGCTCGTCTTTGGCTGGGCGGGAGGGAAACATGCTTGTGTAGATCTCACAGGAGTCTCTCCCTTAGCTGGGTTAAGGGAAAATGGGTTTGTAGCAGGACAAGCGGTAAAGAAAGCAGAATCTAAAAAGGTGGACAAACACGCTAAAGCATGTGCTGATAACCAACATGCATTTGTCCCCTTTGCCTTCGACACCTTTGGATCCCTGGCTCCAGAAGCTATCCGTTTGCTGACTAGGGTCCAACAGGTTGTCCACAGCAGTGGCTCATCAACAGGGGGCAGGGGTTTGTTTTTAATAGGCTAGGGTTTGCCATCCAGAAAGGGGTAGCGGCGCAGCTTGTTGCTCGCTTACCTGCGATATTGATGTAAAGTGCATTTTACATATAATTTTAATGAATAATTACTTCAAAAAAATTCTGCATACACAGTGGCTTGTGGAGCATCCAAAGTTTCTTGATAATCCATTGTACATTTCAATGTACAACTTATAAATGATGGTCAACACCTATAATCAGTAAGCAAAATGTAAAATTGTGTACGTTTGTTTATTATGATTTAAATAATAACCCTAACAAAACAACATCCTCCTAATATTGGATAAGCAGGTATTTAAATAATAACCCTATCAAAGATGTTCCCCAAAAAGCAATTACTAGATGGATCATCAATCGCATACAGGACAAACAATCTAGCATAAAGTAAGTAAAAAATAACCTCAACTTCAAATAAAAAACCCTAAATAGAGAAAGAGGGGTTACTCTGGGTGGGATTAAAACGGGGAGGAGAAGGGTGGTCCGATGGTACAGACGACAAAGCTATACATGGTGACGGTGGCGGCGAATTCCGGTGTAATTATGCCAGAATCGGCTTAGAACTTCGAACATCACAGGCACCAAGGACGTCTTCTCGTTATCTCATGTTTTGAACCCAGATTTGAGAGAGAAAGTGACCAGGTTGGTAGATAGGGTATGGAATTGGGATTGGGTGGGAAAGTGAAACTTTTGAGGACAATAGATAGAGATAGTGAGCGGGTAGATTAGAATTGGGAGGGAATGTGAAAATTTTGTGGGGTTATTATTAATATTTTATTATTATTATTATTATTGAATCATAATAATTATTATCAATAAAAATTATTTTCTAAGGCAATTTCCATAAAGCAATTTAATTAAATTATTTTTGACCCCAGCCAGGGACTCTGCCCCTTGGACCCCGCCAGGGGCTGCCGCCCCTTGGACCCTGCTCCTAGGGGCGCTGCCCCCGGACCCCCGTCAAGGGGGCAACCCCCGCACACTTCGAATTATAATAACTCAAACAAATGTGCACTCTCACACCTCCTAACTTGCTTGATGTGTATTATTATTCGCTTTGATCACCAAGTCACTCTCGATTACACTAAAATATCTAATACAATCATGTTCTATTATTTTTTTGTACGTTATTATTATTGTTAGCATCCTATCATGTTGCATGTATGGTATAGTATAGCATTTTATCATATAGTATCAAGTCGTACAGTATATGTATAGTATAGGTATCATATCGCATTGTGTTATCTAATACAACATGGTATAGTTTCATGTATATATTGGTATCGTATGGTATAGTAAGGGTGCTAAACATGTCGTGTTTGCGGGTTGATAGTTTCAACCTGAACCCGAAATTGGGTTATACGCGAACCTCTTCGAAGAATTATAGTTTTCGGTGTTAAACATCTTATGGTATGGTGTCATATAATATCGCATCGTGTTGTATAGTATATTATAGTATGATATAGTCTAGTATAATAAAGTCTAATATGGTATATACTATGGTATGGTATACGATAGTATAGTATAATATAGTATAATGTAGTATAGTATAATATCATAGCGTATCGTATAGTATAGGTATTAGTATATATAGACATATAATAATTAGTGTTGTAAAAATCGCGATTAGGTGGCGACTAGTCAATAATTAAGCGCTAGTCGGCCAGTAACTGAGTAATTTTTCGTTAATCAGTCCATTAATCGCTAGTCGGGCGCGGGCCTAGTCGGACCTAGTCGGCCAGCCAAAAATCGGTGATTCCTGCCAGATTCCGGCAAAAAGCCTGTATATTCCGGTCAAAACCTCTTAATTCCAGCCAGTTTTCAACCAAAACAAGTAAATTCCAACAATTAATCTTGTATACTTAAAAAAATTAGTTGAGTAAGAGTTAAAACCTAGCTACTTAAAATATTTACCTATAAAATGTGTATATGTATACATAAAAGTGAAAATTACATATAAAAAACCCGATTCGATTAATCCCGATTAATTCCGAGTAATCCCGAGTAGTCGCTAGTCCCCACCTCACCGGTCGACTAGCGACTAACGAGTTCTCCAACCTTGATAATAATATATATATACACAACCATTTTCAATTATGTAACCATATTCATTTTGATATTATTATTATTTTCTATAATATAGTATTGTATTGTAATGTATCGTATCGTACAACATCAGCATAGCATAGCATAGCATAGCATAGCGTAGCGTAGCATAGCGCAGCAAATCATCATAGTATACTATATTGTATAGCATGGTACGATATGGTATAGTATGGTACGGTATGGTATGGTACGGTACGGTATGGTACGGTATGGTACGATACGGTACGATATGGTATGGTACGGTGCGGTGTGGTATGGTACGGTAAGGTATGGTACGATATAGTATGGTATCGTATCGTATCGTATCGTATAGTATACTATAGGATCGCATCGTACAATATAGTATCGTATAATATAGTGTTGTGGCATATTGTATAGTATAGGATCGTATAGTAAAGTATAGGGTTGTGTTGTATAGTATAGGATCGTATCGCATTGTACAATATAGTATGGTGTACAGTATAGTATACTATATCGTACGGTACGATATGGTACGGTATGGTATGATATGGTACGGTACGGTATGGTATGATATGGTATGGTACGGTACGGTATGGTACGGTACGGTATGGTACTGTATGGTATGGTACGGTATCGTATAGTATACAGTAGTGACGTGTTGTGTAGTATAGGATCGTATAGTATAGTGTCGGGTTGTGTAGTATAGTATTGTAACACATTGTATGGTATTGTATAGTATAGTATATAGTATAGTATATGATAGTATGGTATAGTATATGGTATAGTATATAATATAGTATATAGCATAGCATAGCATCGTATAGTATAGGATTCTATGGCATCGTACAATATAATATAGTATGCCGTATCATAAAGTATGGCATGGTATATCAACATTTTATTTTTTAAAAGTATATCTTTTAGCAAGTCTATGAGTGTTAGTTTACTACAAATTTACGAGTTATTTAACATTTTATTTTTTAAAATTATTTATTTTTCTAAAATTGTAGTAAATGGTGTTAGTTTGTAGGAAATCTATAAGAAATTTGTAGCAAGTGGGAACAGTTTACTACAAATTTTTGACAAATGTAACATTTTATTTTTTTAAATTATTTTTTTTCTTAATTTGATAAGTAACAAATAAATTTACTTTTTTTTGTAGGAAATCTGTAGTAAATGGTGTTAGTTTGCTACAAATTTACGACAAATTTAACATTTTTATTTTTAAAATTATTTATTTTGTTAAAATTTATAAATAAAAAATAAATAACGTTTTTTGTAGGAAACTTGTAGCAAGTGGGATCAGTTTGCTACAAATTTTTGACAAATTTAACATTTTATTTTTTAAAATTATTTTTTTCTAAATTGATAAGTAACAAATAAATTAACTTTTTTTTGTAGGAAATCTGTAGTAAATGGTGTTAGTTTGCTACAAATTTACGACAAATTTAACATTTTTATTTTTAAAATTATTTATTTTGTTAAAATTTATAAATAAAAAATAAATAACGGTTTTTGTAGGAAATTTGTAGCAAGTGGGATCAGTTTGCTACAAATTTTTTACAACTTTAACATTTTAATTTTTTTAAATTATTTTTTTTCTAAATTGATAAGTAACAAATAAATTAACTTTTTTTGTTGGAAATCTGTAGTAAATGGTGTTAGTTTGCTACAAATTTTTGACAAATTTGACATTTTATTTTTTAAAATTATTTATTTTTTCTAAAATTGATAAATAAAAAATAAATTAACTTTGTTTGTAGGAAATCTGTAGTAAATGGTATTAGTTTGCTACAAATTTTTGACAAATTTGACATTTTATTTTTAAAAATTATTTATTTTTCTAAAATTGATAAATAACAAAGAAAATAACTTTGTTTTGTAGGAAATCTGTAGTAAATGGTGTAGGTTTGCTACAATTTTTCGACAAACTTGACATTTTATTTTAGAATTAGTTATATTTCTAAAAATGAATAATTACCAATAAATTAAGTTCTTTTTAGTAGGAAATCCGTAGCAACTATTGTCAATTTGCTACGAGTTTCCTACAAATTAATTTTTTTATTAAATTATTTACTTTTCAAAAATTAAGAAATGAAAAATAGATTAACTTTTTTTTGTCGAAAATATGTAGCAAACGGTATCAATTTGTTACAACTTTCCGACAAATTTTCAAATTTTATTTTTTTTATTATTTATTCTGTTGTGGTTACAAATTATAAAAACTTTTAATTTATTTTGTCTGAATTTTGTCGAAAAACTAATAAATATTGTGACGAAATTGCTACAAATGTTTGTTGTGTGGAAATTTTGTTGGGAAATTGTAAAAATGTTTTGGGTTTTTTTTTTTTGTTTTCTTTTTTGTAAGAAAACTGTAGAAAACTCGAAACAAAATTTGAGTTGTGGGAAACTTTTGTACCATTGATTATTTCTTTGACAAATGATTATAGTTTATGCGACGTAACACGAAGTAAAGCATTCACAAATTTACCTGATATATGGGCAAACGAATTGATCTATACTCAATAGATCAAGATTGCATAAAGATGCTTGTTGGCAATACAGTTGATAAGGTAATTGTTTTCATTATAAAAATAGGTGTCATATTTACATGAAACCATATGCAAGATAACAATTGCTTTTCACAATCATATTTGCAATTTCTTTTAATTGATTGCTGCTAGAGAAAGCAATTTTAAACCATTTAGCTAAAAGTGGATCAATTTAAATGCTTTCAACTTCCTAACTCATTTTACTAATTAATGTTAGATTTTTATTTTACTAATATAGTTTTGTAACTTTTTTTTTGTTTTTTTTAGGAACTTGTTCTGAAAATATATTTGTATCAAACTTTTCAATATAAAAAGTAAAACTACATTGAGCATGCATGCGAATGTTATATTTATAAACTGAACTGGAATGATCTGAACCCTCAATATACACATGAAAAAACCATAGGAAAGCCTATATTGGGCCCATGGGTCATTAATATACTAATACACATTCTATCGGGCCTATGGGCCTTATACAAAATAAAAATCAAAATATGTTGTTAAAGGAGCTTGTAGTTATTTTCATTAGCAATAGAAATGTCACACCCCTTTCTGCGGCGGAAGCACGAGGTGTGATCATGAAAGGTTGTTAGTGCATTCATCTGCTGACTTCGTCTTACATCGAGTCTCGGGTTCGTTGTGGTTTTGGTCAAGCATGATGTCATGATGACATCATCAAGATGACATCATCTCATAAGAAGACAAAGTAATTCACGTAAAATCAGATTGTTATATTTTGAAGTTTGACTTTAAGATGTGATTTCGCTTTTGTGTACAAGTTAATTTCGCTTATATGGACATGTTGTGATTTCGCTCATGTGTCATGTCCTTATGAGCGAAATCAAGTCAACTATAAATAGAGGTGTTGTCATTTCATTTGTAACGAAGATAGTCAAGTGATACCGAGGTGCTGCCGGTTTTTCCTCTGATTGTAAACATTGTAAATTGAATATACAAGAGGTTTAAAGTGTGTCAAGCTGTTTTTACAACCCGTTTCTTAGTTTCCGCCTCTGAAATGGATTTGAGCTCTTCCGAACGACTCGTTTAGGTCGCAATACGATCCTACAAGTGGTATCAGAGCTCAGGACGAGGAGTTCTGCATATCTCAGCTTGTTTTCATCTCTATTTCTATCTTCTACACCTTCTTTTACAAGTTCAGGAAGATTTCACGGTATTTGCCAAAGACATGGAAGAGGAATTCTACAATGCGTTTGCCATACCAGTCGCTCCGGTCACAGCTGCCGAAAATTTATACAGTGAAAATGAAACGGGGACTCATCAAAAGTCGCCAAAACTCATGTATATTGAAGATTTTCAGGGTTGGAAAAACCGTTTTGAGAATTGGGTTCAGGCTTACAGATTCGATGCTTGGTGTTCTTTACTGAAAGATTACGAGAAACCAAAGAATGAACGTGGTTTGGAAAAGGGTTTTAATGATTTTACTGAAGCTGATAAGTTGAAATACACTAGTGAGAAGATGATGATCAGCATTTTACAGCAAGCAGTTAAAGAAGATATCTTTGTCTTACTTCAACATAATGGAACTGCTAGATCAATCTGGGAAGCTTTACTTCAGAAATTCCGAGGGAGTGCTGATATGATCAAAAACAAAAAGGCCTTATTGAAGAAGTCGTTTGACATATTTACTGCATTTGATCATGAAACCACAAAGGAAACAATAGATAGATACTGTCATCTGGTTCTAGAAATGAAAAGATTGGATATTCAGAAAGATGATGATGAGTGGGTTGATAAGTTAGCAGAGGCATTACCCCAACAGAAGTGGGGAACTTATCTGATGATTGTGAAACTCATAAGGAAGACTGAGAGTATGAACTTGGCATAGTTTATCCAGAAGATTGAGGAACAAGAGCTGGATATTCAAAAGACTGCTATAATGACGAATCCAAATGCAAAACAAGATGTCAGTTTGTATTACAGAGGTAACAAGTTTGAGGCCACTCCCAGCCATAGTCCAAAGATTCAAACTGGTTATAGTGCTGATAGTTCATCTGGAACAAAGAGTAGTAATGTGACTCAAAGTGGTGGATCTTCATCATTCTCAAGCTTTGATCCAAACAGCACAACATCAAGTTCTCAACGACAAAACTCAACAAACTTTCAGTGCAATGTTACCTTAAACATTCAAAATGGTCAGAATTTGTCTCCAGAAGTTGCCAAGCAGCATATGGCATCACTGGTTACTATGTTAGAATCTTACGAAAGTTTGATCGACGGGAAGATTGGCAATCCGATGCTTACCAAAGAAGATTACGACCAAATTGATGCTGAAGAACTTGAAGTGATGGATATCAAATGGTGCTTAGCAAGTGCTTGGAGAAGAGCTGAAAAGTTTCAAGAGATTACTGGTAGGGATGAATTTCGAGGAATGGCTACCTCTCCATTGGGATTTGATAAATCAAAGGTTACCTGTTTCCGTTGTAAAGGAAAAGGTCATTTTAAACGAGAGTGCAAAAGTAAAGAAGCCACTGGGAATCAAGATAGAAACAATTATTATCAGAAATCAATCTTCCATCAGACTGCTCAACAACCTCAAATTGCACATGCTCATGCTACTGGTGATGGAAAGAAGAAAGCTTTACTGATTCATCAAGATGATGAAAAAGTTGCAGAGGGATTTAGTTGGGATAAATACATTCCATCTGATTCAGCTTTTGTTGCTAGAATACGAGGTGAAGAGGCTAGTGAGAAAAGAATCCCGATATTTCCTGATCTTGGAAGCGATGTGGATACCGATGATGAGGAAGAACATCTCAACAAAGCTAGAAAAGGCATTGATCTAACTAGTTTTAATTTGTTTTTTGCAGATAAAATGGAGATGTTGTACCAGAAGAAGATGGCAAGATTGAGGAAAGAGCTGGAAGCAGTAAAAATGCAAGCTGATGAAAAGACAAAGACATAAGCTGGAGAAGAAAATGTTGATCAAGTGATTGAGAAAGTAGTTGAGAAAATCGTTGAAGTGGAGAAAGTGATGGAAAAAATAGTTGAAGTCGAAAAGATAGTAGAAGTTGAGAAGATTGTTGAAATAGAAAAGATTGTTGAGGTCGAGAAACTTGTTGAAGTTGAAAAGACTGTCGAAGTCGAAAAGATAGTTGAAAAGGTGGTTGAAGTTACTAAGCCTTGTGAGAAATGTTCAGAATCTTGCAAAGCTTATGATGAAAAAGACAAAAAGATTGATGAGTTGGAAAAGATTAAAGAAGATTTATTATCTGATGTGAAGTATGTGAAAGAGTCCTATGATGTTCTAAACAGGACAGTTGATGGTCTGAAAAGGACAAATGCAGAAATCGAAAAAGCAAATGACAAAATGAGTGCAACTTTAATGACAAAGCAAAGTGTCATCAATGATTATATTGAAGACTGTGCTAATTTGAAGAAGGAGTTGGAACTTGAGAAAATTGAGAGTGAAAGGATTAAACGATTACTGTTGAGTTATACAACATGTGATTATCTGATTGATCGTGTTTATCCTACTGTTGCAGGTCTGGAAGTGTTCATGGATAAAAAGATTGAAGATACTGATACTGGTAAGAAACCAATTGTCAAGTATAACAGATGTCCGCCCCCGATCCATGAAACTTATTCTCCAAGGAATCCTAACGAGGAGCGTCTAAAAAAGGCAGTCAACATCAAGTTAAAGTCTAAAATCATTGATGAATTACCAGACAATATTGATGTTACATTCACAGCGTCTAACACTGATCATGAGTCTGAGTTAGTAAAGAAAGTTGTCGATCAGGTGTTGGATATGGATGAAGAGTCAAAACCGGAGTCTAAGTCTGAAAGTTCGAGATCATCAGAAAAGAGTCCAAGTTCATCGGTTAACAGGGTTTACAATAGAGAATTCTTGTTATCAAGATCTAATTTGAATGACGGGTCAATCAAAGTGGCTTATACTTTGTTTGATTCAGACAAATTATATTCTGATGAGGAATTTCCAATAAGAAGTGTCAAAACTGAAATGATCAAACAGGTTTTCAAATTAACAGAAATTAATATTTCTGAAATAAAAGATTTAAATCTTTCTGAAAAACCTAAAAAATACACTTCAAGAGTTCAACAGAGATTGAACAAGAAAAAGGGTTACAGTTCTGGTTCAGGTTATCAAAAGAAACCGAACCATAACCGTAATTACAAAAAGAATGGATTAGGTTTCAATTCTTCAGAAAATTATAAAAATCAGAAAACTTATAAACCAAAAACAAAATTTGTTTCAGGAGGAAGTTCAGAGGATGAACAGAAGAAACCGTTCTGGAAGCAGTAGAATCAAGAGTTTCTTGCTGAAGTAAAGAAGAATGTGAGAAAATTTGCTTCAAGAGTTGACAGAAGAACCTGTTTCAAATGCCAAGAAGTTGGACATATAACTTGGAATTGCTCCAAGACCAACTACCAAAAACAGGAAGTTTCTTCTAACTTTGTTCTGAGAAAGACTTGTATTGATAAGAAAGAACAACCTGTGAAAAATGTTAAAAAGTTTGAAAATTCTACTTCTGAGGAAGGAGAAAGTTCAAAAAGGTTTTACAAAAGAAGAGGTGATTTGAGCAAGCAAAAGTGGGTGGTTAAATCTGAGGGTAATTCTGACAATGAATCTGATTCCATAAAATCAGAGGAGTCTTTGGTTGATAAAAAGGTTGTGAATTCCGTTCCAGATGTGAACGATGAGAATTTTCCTCCATTGTCAAAAGAAAACTTGATGAAGAAAGTGGGAAAGGTAGAGATCTCAAATCAATTCTTCGCTGATAAGGGAGAATTTGATGTTGAGAAGGTTTTCAATGGGAAAGTCAAACATATTTTCGGGAAGATGGTTGATGGGAAGGTTAAAAGTGCAAAAGATTTTTACAAATCAAAATGTTGGTGGGACAGATGTTTGCCACCGAAAGCACCCAAGGCTGGTCAGGCTTGGGTGACAGCATTTTCACCATAAAAATTCTGACTTGCCGGAGCTCCCAGGTTGATAAGAGTGGAGCAGGAATCAGCATTTTTCTTAGCAAATGATTCTACATGTGGTACAGTTGGTAAAGTACATGTGGTATATTTAAATTGTTATATTTTGATGTGTAAGTGATTATAGTTGATGAGTGAATTTGTAAGTGATTGAAAGAGGTTTTCATTGACAAGTGGTTAATCAAGGTCATTAAGTTGAATTTGATTGGACCATACTTACAACTGGTATTTTGGAGAACAATGTGATGAACCCCTAACCTACAATTGGTAAAATTAAACTTATTTTCCGGAAAAACCATTTGATTAAAACAAACTTAAGTGTTTTGAAATCACAATGGGAAAATAGTTTGTTGTGAGGGGGAGTTCTGATTGTTTATGCCAAGTGGATGGCGATTTGAAGCGATTTGATATCGGTTGTCACTTTATTGTATAGTTTGTTTTCAAATTTCCTAAAATGTGTTTGCATTTTAGGGGGAGTAAAAATTTTCAGAAAATCCAAAAACATTTGAAAATTTGAAATAGTAAAAAAACATGATAAAATCAAAAATGAGTTTTGGTGTCAAAAAGAGGAAATGATAGTACATCAGTGGACGATCACGGCATGCTAAAGAAATGGAAAGTTAAATAGTGATAAACGGTCTCACTGATGATGTGTCAGTAGGTTTTTGCACATTTAGTAGATTGTGACGAGATATAAATCTAAATTCAAACTTGCTTTTATCGTGGGTAACATCTCTGGGATATATGGGTAACCCCCGAAATCTTGTTTGAAAGATTCCTTTTTCTGATATACTAGGTCTTTATACTCAGTGATATCTGGGGTATTATTCCTGGACTTCTGCTGAATGGAAGTTCTGACCTAGTCTTCGAATAATACTTTCTGCAATGCTTGAAACATAGCATCACCCTCAGCATATATGATAAGACAATAAAATTGCTTAGCAATGTTGTTGTAAAAAAAGATCCTCTAAAGGGGACACACCCAAAAGTTGAGTCATGATCTCTCTGTTGAACGGTAGTTCTGACCTGAGCTCTCATGATTCTTCATAATTTATTAACCCCTACAGATATCATTTGTGTCATATTTACCTGTAAGACTGAATATTGGGATCTGGATATGGGAGTATATTCTGAGGTGGGACACGCAATTGAGTTTAAGTGATTAAAACATTAATCTCGTATCTCGAAACAGTTGAACTTTGTGTGAAAATTTAAGTGGATCAGTATACTGACAATCTAAGTGAATTGTTTAGAACTTAAAATGTTTATAGCTTAACGGTGTTGGTGATTTGTCTCAAAAACTGATATGATCCTCTTACGCAAACTCACAAAAATATTGTATGTAAATATTTCTTTACTGCATTTCATTTCTGTTATATCAAAAATCCAAAAAGATTTTCGGTGTGTTTTAGCATAAATTTTGAAAAATTCAAAAAGATTTTAGACAACTGATGTTGAAAAGCTGATTTTCAAAATTCCGAGTGTTGAACATGACGAACAGGTTTGGGAAAGTTTGTTTAAAAATGTTTGAAATGAAAATGATATATATTCATGTGGTTCATCAGAAATTGACATGATAAATCTTTATATTCAGGATTGTGTCTTCAAGAGTTTAGCAAAGTTTCTAAATTTGTTATATCTTATCTTTTATGAAACTTATGTTTTGGGTAGAGAATATGCAGGTAAGTCAGGTTGCGATACCTGAACCTGTGAAAGCCAGACTACGATCCCAGTACAAGTTGAGGGGGAGTCTGTTAACGAAAGAGAATTGAAGATAGGATAAAGTCAGATAGAGATCCTGAAGGAAGCCCAAAGACTGATAAAGACTGAAGATTGAGAAGACTCGACACTTAAGACTCGTCAACATCTGAGGGGGAGTCTGTTAGTGCATTCATCTGCTGACTTCGTCTTACATCGAGTCTCGGGTTCGTTGTGGTTTTGGTCAAGCATGATGTCATGATGACATCATCAAGGTGACATCATCAATGACATCATCTCATAAGAAGACAAAGTAATTCACGTAAAATCAGATTGTTATATTTTGAAGTTTGACTTTAAGATGTGATTTCGCTTTTGTGTACAAGTTAATTTCGCTTATATGGACATGTTGTGATTTCGCTCATGTGTCATGTCCTTATGAGCGAAATCAAGTCAACTATAAATAGAGGTGTTGTCATTTCATTTGTAACGAAGATAGTCAAGTGATACCGAGGTGCTGCCGGTTTTTCCTCTGATTGTAAACATTGTAAATTGAATATACAAGAGGTTTAAAGTGTGTCAAGCTGTTTTTACAATCCGTTTCTTAGTTTCCGCCTCTGAAATGGATTTGAGCTCTTCCGAACGACTCGTTTAGGTCGCAATACGATCCTACAAAGGTTCTCATTGCATACGAAAAGTAAACATACTACATGCTCGTAAAAATAACTTCAAACCATTAACATTGCATAACGGAAAACATGGTTTTAGTGTTTACATCACAAGACAACATTTTGTCTGAAAAGTTACAATTTTATTCAACGATAAACATAAACGACATCCAAGAGCATGCGTAAGACCGCGCGCACATCCATTCTAGTTACCTGAAATACATGTGAGTTTTTGGAAAAACGTCAACATAATGTTGGTGTGAATTCATGCAGTGATTGTTTTGAATGTTTAAATACTTGAATGAAATCATGGTACGTAACTTGTAGAATGTATGAATGTTGAATGTAACTTGTAAAACGTATCTGTAACTGTACTATGAATGTTTGAATGTATTTATAACACGTATCTGTAACTGTACTATGAATGTTTGAATGTATTTGTAACACGTATCTGTAACTGTACTATGAATGTTTGAATGTATTTGTAACACGTATCTGTAACTGTACTATGAATGTTTGAATGTATTTGTAACACGTATCTGTAACTCCGTACTATGAATGTTTGAATGTGTGAGATCGCTAGTGGTTTGCAAGGCCACTAACATGTGTCACGACATAGGAAGCCACCAAACCTAGGCATTTTTGTCGACTTTGACTGAGACACAGAAGCACTCATTGGTAGAAGTAGGCCAAGAGTGGGGTTGCCTGAAACCCATTAGATCTAACCTTTTGTTCCGCGGTCTGAATGTATACGTTGATTAATGGTGCTTATGGTACCCTATTCGAGACATGATCTAGAATGTTTCACTTGAATGTTTTTGTACTCCATCATAACATTTGTAAACATTGTAACAATTGTAACATGTGTTTCACCCCCGAAGTTATAAAACCAAAAATAGTTAAAGGAAAAGGGGGAGCATGAACTCACAACTTTGCGTTCCTTGCGTCGTAAACGTCACCGGATTTGCTTAATTAACGTCGTGACCTATACGCGTTTTCTTAACGTTAGTCACTAGACTTGTATCACACAAGTACAAGTCACTATCTTTTGTGTACGTATTCTTGTGTTAAAAATAACTTATATTTTTAACTATGTGTCTTGCTTATATTATTTTCTCAAAAAAATAAATATAAGTATTTTGTATTTTGCACCCGAATTATGTATCTTGTATGTTGTATGTGTATTTCTGTTACAAAAATTATGGCGAGGTTGATATTCGAAAAATATAGTTTAGAACACACTAGCAAACATTTGTCTAGAAAATATTTACTAAGTGTTAGGATTTTCAGAAAATTTCGCCATAGTCTCCTTTGTAAATAGAGGTGTCCATGCTAAGTAGCATATCATTTTCTTTAACATATAACACGTTAGATCGTTCTCAAATAATCAACCCGACATTCTGACATGCAAGATACTACTTTTGTCGTTTCAGTTTTAATATATATAAAACTGGACTGTTTTCGGACATTTTAATAAAATGGTTAACTTATTCCAATAATTCCCAAATTTTTACAGAATGTCTTATACGAATCAAATATTGTTGTGTAAAAATATCGGGGTCCAGTTCATTATCAATATTTTATAGAAAATCATTTACCGAACTGTGATCAGATTTGTTACTTTCTGACCGCAGCCTACGGAATAATTCGTTTAAAATTCATCGTAAGTCTGATTTATGAAATTCTAGTTGGAGGGTCACAGTGACATCAGTGATCATCTACGGTATAAATTTCAGGGGCTGGTTCTACTCAGGCTTCAAGTTATGATGAAGAATATAACACATGTTTTTGGCAGTAAAAATGCAGCTTGAGCTGCCGTCCAAAAACAGACCTTTAAAAATAGTAAACGACTTCGAAAAATTACGATTCTAGTGCCACTTGCTCCGGTTTTCGAAAATACATAATTTAGGCTTCAGAAATTCTGTTTTTCGATTTAGTATGGTCTGTTTACAGTCATTTGAAGTTGGCTGAAAATGTAATTCAGCATGTTTCTTTATAGTTTAAACGTTACTAAATCGTATCAACAAATGTCGGAACAACGGGTTTATCAAGAAATCAACGATCAAATATCATGCATGATTTAACCAACCCTCATCCAACAAGGTTTCATCTTCATGTCTCATTCTTATGTAAACATTATGTAAAGGTTTAAGTAAACTTTTAGGTTCAAGTTTCTTGTAAAGTTTCATGTTCATCTTTTTAATGTTCTTGTTTCTTTAGTGATTTAAACATACTACAACTTTTGGTCACAACAACAAGATGAACAAGGGTGTACAAGTAACTTACTACTAGCACAAGGCTAGGGTAGGATCTAGTGATGAAGATGATGAGAAAAAGATGAAGAACAAGCAAGAAACAAAGCTCCTTTGAAGCTCCACAAGTTCAAGCTCCTATAACCCTTCTTCTACACTTGAATGATGCTCAAAGGTGGATGAATATGGTGGTTATGTGGTGGTGATGGTGGCGGTTTAGGGAGGAGCCGAAAGAGAGAGAGAGAGTGAGTGAAGTGAGAGAGTGAACTTGTGAATGATGGTTATGATCTAGGCCATGCTTCTTATAAGATTTCTTCAATATTATGTTCATGTCTACAAGCAAAGATCTAATAAAATAATGTGTTATAATCAAATCAAATATTGGAGGCATGGAGGATGATTTGTGTGGGTCCATGAGGACCGATTTCGGTTTAGTAGGGGGGTTGGGTGTAACATTTTGCAACTAATAGGTAACCATAAGTTAGAATTCAAGTAACTAGTTTACATATGTTAGTTTGATGATTTTTAGTGGGTATTATGGTAAACGGGGATCACAACTAGTCAAAAATAATAAAACTATGTATGTGGCAAAAAATTTGTGTCCCGGGTAATGTCCGGTTGTTCGGTTAAATACCGGTTCGTTAAGTGCTAAGTTGCACCGTTTAGTGTCCTTTTGTAACCCTTTTAATTCCCAACACTTAGGGAAATATTCTGGACTATAAAACGTAAATTATGCATGGTATTTTATTGTTTAAAAGCTAGTTATAGCTGAATTTAATAAAATTCTGCACTTAAAGTGCGTTTTGGGTGCTTTTTAGTGCGTATTTTAGTCTCCGGAAAGTCTATATGTTAACCCTTGTATGTACTCTTGGTTTTAATGTATTCTTGTCATTGGACCTACACCTAGGCTCCAATTTTATTGTCTGACTGCTTTCTGCAGAGTTGTTGGCATATTGTGTTTTACCGGTGAGTTTACTAGTATTTCTGACGCAACACTCTAGTTAATGCATAAAGCAATATTTTGTAGTATAAAACGTGCATGAATTCACTTGTATTGTATGTAATCAGATATTGTTGACATTAAAGCACGTAGTTGCAGTCATTAAATAATAATTAAAGTGTACAGAAATTACCGGTTTGGTGCCAGTTCTCACAAGAAAAACTTACATAAGAATGGCATTTAAAGGGGCAATAAGCTACGCCGCAACCCCGTTTTGAATAGCAAATCCAATTATACTGAAAATAAAACTTTGGTTCCTTGGCGTCGAAAAATTGCTAAAGGGTAATGAGTCAAATGGGTTGACCTGATTCAGCTCGGATTCCTTTTGACCCATTTTCCAACTCTCTTAATTTTCATCCAGTTTATAAATGATGTTACTTTCCTGTCATCGACCCATGAACATTGATAGATTGTAGTTTAGTAATAACATGAATTTTTCAGGAATTTTATTTTTGTCTTGATAGGATGACATTTGGACACAAAAACATGTATTGATCAAAAACCTGTTTACGTCAGAAGTTTACGTCTGCAAGCCCCTTTGTGTCCATGTAGACCTTTTTTGACCGAAACCTGTATTAATCCAAATCCTGTTTCGATCAAAACTTTACATCTGCATGCCACTTTGTGTTCATGTAAAAATTGTTTTGACCGAAACATGTATTGAGGCAAAACCGGTTTCGCTCAAAAGTTTTCATGTGCAAGCCCCTTTGTGTCCATGTATATCTTTTTTTTACTGAAACTGGTATTGATCCGAAAATTGTTTCGCGCAAAAGTTACAATTGCAAGCCACTTTGTGTCCATGTAAACGATCTTTTTAAATGTTTTAACGGTTTGTTTATGAAAATGTTAATCATGAATCTAAAATTGTAATTGTAATTGTAATTATAAATCTTAAATGTATTGTTCTCTACTTGTAAAGACAGCTCTATGGTGGATTTATTGTTTGTGTCCAGTTTTGCTAATTTTATCAAGAATCTATTGGGAAAAAAAAAGGAAAACTGAGTGACTTTGGATCTCTTTTGAAATTAATCAGCTAAAATAAAATTTTTTGAACGGTGAGTTTTTTTTAGTGACCCAATGTCATACCGTCTATAGGGTGGCCCTAGCCAAGATCTGCCCAGACTACGTTGTCTTAACCGGGCTCATGCTGGGTTGGTCAGACTTGGTTACGGCGTTCCCCTGGAAACCGTGCTGCCTTCACACGAGAAAGCTCGTTGAAGTAACAGCCGGATGAAAACCAGGGTGCGGCTCAAGATCGAACCCCCCTCGGTGGGTTTGTCACCATCATTGCCCAATATCCACCCAATATGACACAAGTGGGAATTGAACTTGAGTCTCCATTTGAAAACCCAAGTCTTCTACCACTAGGACACAAGTGGGGGATAACTAAAATAAATAAATAATTAGTTTTGCCATTATTAAGTTGTTATTTTTGTGATTTCTTGCATTATGAAATATCAATCTGTTGTAAAACAACGGTCTATTAGTAATCCATATACAACTATACTAAACATGAGAGAACAATACTATAGAGAATAAGTGAATAGGAATTCTTTTTCATTGAGATGTAAACATGCAATACTAAGAACTCTATATATAGTGTTCTTACATTAATACAAAGGACATGAAGAGATGGGAGTTAGAATGTGGATAGTCACTATAATATAGTTTATTTATAACACTCCCCTTGACTATCCACGTGATAATATACTATTCTTTAATACGCTTGGTGATGCTGCCTCGTTAAAAACCTTGCTAGGAAAACCCAGTGGGACAAAACCTCAGCTAAGGGAAAAAGAGTGCATCGCGTATTGTCTCCCCCTAATACTTCTGGATCAGGTATGTTGCCTCATTAAAAACCTTACTAAGAAAACCCAATGGGATAAAACTTAGTCAAGGGAAAAAGAGTGCAGCGCGTATTGTCTCCCCCTAATACTTCTGGATCAGGTATGTTGCCTCATTAAAACTTAGTCAAGGGAAAAAGAGTGCAACTTGAATAAGTCTCCCCCTCATTTTAACATGTATCCTTAAGTGATATGTGTCCATCTTCCTTGAAAGTCGAACAAAGCTTTTGTAGCCAATGATTTGTCGCTTGATCCCTTAATGTGCACGACTGTGTTTTGTTACATTCCTGCATCTACAAGACTAACCAAACTTGTTTTGATGGGTTAGTAAAATATAATCAAATATCGCTTATACCTGAAATATTTCTTTGAACTCATTCCAATGTCTCTTCACTTGACAAAGGTTATATTATGACAATAAGCTCAAGTGAAAAATATTATAACCATACATAGCTAGCAAAACATATTAATGCACTTATGCATTTAATGATGGTACTTCTAGAATGAGAATCTCTACTATTGTAGGAGATGATAATAGGCTTTTCTTATAACAAATGACTTAACAACCTTTAACATACTTTAAGGTTCAACTATGTCCATACTAAAATATCCAAACATCATCTTCTAGATGTACTTGAGGGATTAGTAAAATATAATTACATATATACTAAAACTGCAGTTCGAGTAATAATTAGCCGCGCCAAGGTCATTCAAAAAATTTCCTCTTTAGTTTGAGAGTTCCCTCTCGATGATGTTTACATTATCACTGTAAGAGTGAAATCTTGTTAAATAGATGTAGCTCATTTTATCAAAATTATACCTTTCTTTTCAGAGTATAGTCGACTGTACCACATACGAGTAGTTTCCTTTAAAATTCATATATATAACACATATGGGGTTATTGTTTCATAATGCTTTGAGCATTTTTAATCCTTCAGGGGTTTTCATACAGATGTCATTTGCAATTGTCTCGTACATGTATACGGTGATGACATCCATAAGTTGTTTTATCTGAAGTCATTCTGAGATTGCGAGGCCGCTTAAACATCTAAAGATTATCGCATCCACTACAGGGGTATACGTTTCCTCGTAATCAACTGCTGGGATTTGGGACAAATCTTTATGTTAAAATGCGTGCCTTACATCGCAAAAACTTATTATTTACGTTTCCTTTTATTTAAAGACACCCATTTATAACTTACTGGTTTGACGTCTAATGGGTGTTCGAACTGCTGGTTCGAAAACGTTTAGTTTGTCGAGCAAATTTAGTTCAACCTTAAGTCATGTAGCCATTTTGGCTATTTGTGTGCGTACACTCTTGCACACTTTCTATATACGTAATCTTTTTTTCATCGATTACATCTATTGCTATAGCATAATCAAATATATCATTTTACACGTGTTTCATTACGGTTCCATATTGTACTTATTTTGTACATAATTCATCGCGATCTCATATTTGTTTGGTACTAGAGTTTCTTTTAGAACTCCACTAGCCTCTTTTGGGGTTTTGACAACAACCTTCTTTAAGGTTTAGTATGCAACCACTTCTGGGGTTTTGTATGCAACCACTTATGGTGTTTTATGTGCCACCTCTTTTGGGGTTACACCAACTGCGTTACTCTACTCTTTTTGTGTTTTGTGGGTTTTATCTTTTTGGAACCAATTTATCTCTCACAATTTATTAATATGATAATCATTTTGTGAGTACTTCCATTCGAGCAGATAAGTTTAAGCTGGTATATGTGACTTTGTCACCTTATTTGTGTTAGTGAATGCATCTTGTATTTCATTTGTTATTATTTGCAAATACACGCTCTTTCTTTTGGACTTCAGATTTGCATTGACCACTTCAAGGGTCGATATATAATATGATGCATTTTTTTTATGTTACCAGTCTTTCATTTTTTTGTCTCCCCGTAAGACTGGGAATACGATGTACATATCCCATTTTATATGTTATATGGTGGTGCTATTAGTACATAGGCTGCACAACAAAATATATATAAAAAATGGAAACTTGGTTCTCTTCAGGAGACCAGTTGTAATGGGGAGTATTTGTGATAAGCAGTTGGTTTTGAATTAATATAATCAATCGACGAATTCCGTCTCGACTACGTATGCCTCTCACTATATTTCACATTGTGCCCAACAATGGTCCCTACAATTGGGTTGTCAAAGAACCGTGTTAACCCATGTCAAAAAAACAACGTTCCATAGTGTTGGGCATATGCTACATACGGGTAGCTAAAAACTCACATGTAACCATGTATGAATGCCACAATCCACACAACTGTACATTTCAATGGTCCCATATAATAGGGATTGTTTGTAGGAGTTTATTGTTTGGAAGGGCATAAAAATTTATTTGCCCCAAAAAAAAAAAACTAACTAGGCATATGATAAGGCATTTTGGGAACAATGTTTTTAGATTACTTAGAGGTGCTAAGGTACCGGTTAGCATGTTTGATTGTTTAGCATATCATGATGCTATCTTGATGACCTATTTGGTCATGCCATGTGGTGAACGTATAAATATTCTAGTAACTTCTGGTTACTCACCGTATTTGATTTAATGGGATATTGTGAAAACTTAGTATCATTTCTAGTAACTTCTAATATAGTCTTCTGGCCATATTTACTATATGATATATTTTAGATATTTAGTACATTTTCTTTTACACCATTCCAAGGTGATGACTTTTTGTAACACCTCGAAAAATTCATGTCCAATAATGTGTTGACACGTGTCATAAGCTTTGAACGTGTGAAGGAATACTCTAGAAGGACTAAAGTTGACAAACAAGGAAAGTGTGTGAATAAAAGGGTTCAAAGTGTCAACAATGTATAAATATATCTTTCAATAACCCTACATGATGTTTATACCCTTAAACGAATGAATCATGGATCATACGAAGCTAATTGTGAAAGAAAGTGATGAAATACAAACTACAGGGGCTAAATATGGCAACATGTTTAAAGTATACCTCTGAGCGACCTTTTAGCAAACTGAAGCTTTGTAATGACTAATTATACTCACGAGAATAAGTGATAAAAATTCCACAAGGTTTCGATTCCGTATGAGAAAGTTATGCTATCATTCGTATGCGAGGGGTTAAAAGCGTCGACGTTGATAATTAAGGCTTTTCGAGTGACCATAAAGTTGACCAAGGGCTTCACAAAGATTGGTTATGTCTTGGAGTCCTTAGAAATCAATTTAGGTGGCTTAAAGTGCAAAACAAAAGGTTAAAACAACTTTTAGAAGGACCGGGGACCAAAACAACAATTTCTGAAAATTGAAATCAGGTCAGAAGGGGCGTCGCGTGACGTGTAGGGTCCTTAGGGGACCTACACGTCACGTGAGGGGTCTTCTGATGCAGAAAACATTGGCAGGTGCATGTCCAGCCGGTTACACCGCCTCAATTCACCATTTCTTGATTCTAGGGGCTTGTTTAATGTCTTAGAAGGGCCTAGGGACACTTGGAATGATCCCATAACATCCATAGACTTTGTTTGGCATGATCTTGTGGGATTAAAGTCCCTATATAAGAAGTTCTATGTTGCACCATTTGATCACATTCACTTGCAAGCTCACAACTTCACTTCTGGAGTATTTTGGAGCTCAAGCCTCATTCCTAGTGATCATTAGTCGTGCTTAGGACCTTGGTAAGTATTCTTAACCTTCCTTAATTCAGTTTTGCTTAGTTTATTAGCTTAAAGTCAAACCGTCGTAATTAAGGTTTGACTTCGTCATTTACCTTAATTTGTCCAGTCATATTACAAATTGAAAGTGCCTATGAGTTGGTAATTATGGGGCAATAAACCCTTAAAAGGGCACCCTCTGATTCTCACTCTAAGTAGGTCAATTGTCGGGTCAAACTTGATCTTAAAAAGTCAACAGGAAGCAATTTTGCAAATAAACACATAATTAGCAATGTAGAAGCTATGCAACCTGATTTATCATTAACATAACTTGGTAATTAATGTAAGAACATGTCTAAACATGTTCAACTCGACAATTTTCCTCGGTTCGGGACCGAAAGTCGCATAGTTTGACTTCTGTTTTGACTTTCAGTTCTGACCCGTTTAAGCATGTTTTAAAAATGCGTTAGAGTTTCGTTAGGACCAGCTTGTATGATAGTATAACCCTCTGCGATTATACTACTTGACTCGTTGATTGTCCGATGTTTCCGTTAAATGCCTAATGTTGACCAATATGCCCATTCGACCTTAAAACGAGAACTTTGAAAATGTGAAAGGACAATAATCTTTGTTACTAATTTATAAACATGTCCCTAAAATTTCACATCAGTTTGAGGTCTAGATTAGGAGTTATGATCAATAGCGTAATTAGAAAACCTTTTATTAATTAAACGGCATAATTAGCGTAAAGCCTATCTAAACCCAATTTTTGACACCAAAACTCTTACCCACTGATGTAATATAATATTTTGGGATTTTTGAAGATTTTTAATTATTTTTAAACTGATCATAACATAGGGTTATTACCTTGATTCGGTAATTGCCGATTATACCCTTTTCGTCTATAAAATGAGTTTTACTAATCCTTTTGATACCAAACCTTTTTCTACTGATCTAATATGATAAATAAAATATTTTGAGCCTTCCGGAATAATAAAAATATTAGCCTTCCTTTGAAACCCCAGAAATGGCTCCAAATCGCCTTTTTAAGCGTCTTTAACGCACAAGTATGCATCAAAACCATCATATAAATATAAGACTTGATACCCTAATGTTGTAACTTATTAAATTAAGTATTTTACTGATTACATCAGACCCAAAACTCAGATTTATATTTAAACTCTTTCATAACCTTTAAAATGACCAAAATACCCTTACGGGGCATAATTTGAGTTTAAATCCGTTTCGGGCATAATAGAGGATATCTTACTGATGTCACAACATATTTAAGGCATATTAACTTAGGAAACATGTATATGACTCTTATGGTTACCCGTTACGCATATTTCGCGTTCGGATCGGTTTATGTAACTAGTTTGCATAAATTGACCAAAACGGGTCAAACCTTATCATTTTTTCCTCAAAATCCAGAATGTGTTTAGTTTACCCATATTATACAAGTCTCCAAAATTGTCGGGTCTAAATCACATTCTATTCCGGTCTTCGCTTAATCATGCGTTATGAACCGTGAACCTTTCCTTAAAAACTAACCGGTCTAAGTTACGACTTAAATAAGACCCGTTAGGAATCTAATAGGTTAATAAAACCTTCATTCCAGATTAGGAGCCCCAGTATAAGTACTTGTGCTTGCTGATTAGAATATACGACTGAGTATAAATTGCATTGCTAGCTCAGGTAAATACTCTTAACTTATTTTCCCTATACGGGCTTGGGATACGGTATTATGATAATACCGCTTGGTCGGGTATTGAATGTTTAATCGTATTGTGATTAAATTATTGAGGTAACCCGTTTTAATCTGTATTGTTTGAAATAAAAGCCTTTAGGGGTTAATGACCATGTCCCGGATATCCTTGGCATCATTATAATAAAATGGCCACATCTTAAGCACGGGGTGTAGGCATACACCTGACAGTTGCATAAGGGAAACGGTATCTCACTCTCTTGTGGGCCTATACTTGTGGCGTGTCTGTTAATCTTGACTCGGTTTCTAACATCGGGCCCTGAATGTATAATGAACATGTAAATCTGTTTACAAGATTATTTTTATATAATTGTCCCAAGTTATAAAAGATATTTTTGTGCCTGGTGCATCTAAATCAATTTTCTTAAACTCTTTTTAAAATGAGTCGGTTAATTGTATTTACCAGTGTAAACTGACGTATTTTCCAAAAAGGTTAAGTGACAGGTACTGAACGTAATTGGCTGGAAGCTCAGGGCGCTAATAGGGAACCTTGCAAGTTCTAGGCGTCTAAAGTCTGTTGAACAATGTTTATGTTTTAAGATCTGCCTGTGGATCCATCTTACAATCCGTTTGTAATAATTGATGTTACTTTTGAATCGGGTTGTAATATATTTATCTTTTGCTTCCGCTGTGCATTTAAATTTGTGTTGTTTGACTATGATGATATCAACTACGTCACGATACTCCCCACCGGGCCCACTGGTAATACGTGGAAATATCGGGGTGTGACACTTTTCATTCAAACATAGTGGAAACTTAATAAATTTCTTCGGTATACATTAGAATATGATGCATTATGAATTACAAAATTCGATATCAGCGGGTAAACTATCGATGCTCTTCTGGAGCATTTAATATGCTATTAACATGTGAAATAGTATCAATAGCGTCTCTACCACGTGACATATTATAGTTTTAGCCTTTGTTTAGAGGGAAAACATGTACTATTCATAAGGTTTTCCATCACTAGGCTATATGTTAGCCAAAAACGCCAAGTGCGATGAACTAAAGTTTGGGTTGAACTTGAAAAATCATTATTAAAACAAACGGGACTTTGTATACATTTGGGAGAACTTCGGGTTCTCAACATTGATTTAGGATTCATGTGAAATTAAGTATAAATGAGCATCAACACTAACTCAAATGAATTATTATCTATCAATTTAAGTAACTAACATCAGAGTCGTTTACTTATGAACAAGAGAACAAACAAAAGAAAAAGATTTCCCTCATCATTTACCATGATCATGACCTTTATAACAATTATTATATCATCACATTCACTTTTAGGGAATGGATTATAACCACACAACTTTTATAGTGCTATCATTACAATTGCTTTTGTTATGTACATGATCTCGACCTTTCACTAATCTATCATTGCATTTACCTTAAGGAATGGCTTAGAGCCACATAACCTTCATTCTGGTTGTTTTCAAACCTTATATATATATATATATATTAAGTAATATTACTACTTTATGAGCATATTTGAGGTTTGACAAATGGAAATTGTTTTATTCAACCAATATAAATAATCTTTTCATCACATAACCTCAATTAGAAAAAAGTTATATGACCGGGACATTAGGATTTATCGGTCCAAACTCTTACAAACTTTGATAAGTTTATAATATGCTTTAGGGAATTTGACACTACGAATGTCATACTATAAATGAATCTTGATCACAATTCAGTTGTGTTTATAACTTGTGAGCATACACAACTTTGGTTATTTTGATGTTCTTATCAGAACTTCTAATATATGAAACACAATGTATACATAAAATTACAAATGCATGACTTTGTAACACGTCGCCAAAAATATAATAAAAGATAATTGTATATAAACCATTTGAGACAATGAAGTTATCTTTAGAACTACTATTAAAATATTATAAAGGTTTATATAAACATGACTAAATACAATTTAACTCAATTTAAATAGTAAACGCCATTATAGGCTATTACTTTATTAACTAGAAAGACAACAAAGTGTCACACTTTTACTTTTTGAATATCAAAATGAATAATCATAATAATAATAAAGATGATTGATTCTTAATGTAACTAATCAAACATGCAAGAGTTATTTTACCTTTAAAACATGTGTTATGGTGAAAAACGTAAATGAAAATAATACATAAAAGTGTTGAAAGAATATAATGAAGTGGCAAAGATGTAAAACTTATCTAAATTGCTAACAAACTTTTTATTAATTATATAAACTAAAAACTAATAGGGAATGTTAACTGCCACTTTAAATGATTTCTTTATAGCTTTTTATGGTTAATTTAAATGATTTCTTTATAGCTCTTTATAGATAATTTAAAAATTAAATTATAGCTAATTTAAATGATTTCTTGTTACTTGCCACTTTAAATGATTTCTTTATAGCTCTTTATGGCTAATTTAAATGATTTCTTTATAGCTCTTTATAACTAATTTAAAAATTGAATTATAGCTAATTTAAATGATTTCTTGTTAATTGCCACTTTAAATGATTTTTTATAGCTCTTTATGGCTAATTTAAATGATTTCTTTATAGCTAATTTAAAAATTGAATTATAGTAATTAGTTACCATCCCGTTTCTTCTTAACCCCCCTTCAAATTCTTTGGTGGTTTTAGAAAGCAATCGGCCAAACACAAAAGCATAATTCTAGATCATGTATATCAAATTATCAATTCCAACGAGATTTCAACCGGTGAAGTATATGGCCGATTAAATACATAGAAAATCAGGTTTCTTCGGCAAATATTAATTAGATATATGCAAATTAACTTGTTTTCAAGCAAAGTTTATTAGGCTCATCATCTTAAATACAATTTCTTAGTTGAAATCAAAATGTCAAAATAATTCTTAATACAAACAAATAATTTATGTGCATGTTGATGATCATATTGACCAGTTACTAGCAAATGTAAATACTATATATAACATTTAAACTTTCATAAATTTATAATGGATGAATAATAGATTATAACTAGTTAAACTAGGCAAGATTTTCATCGAACGCATATAAGAACAACCAAAAGAAAAAAAATATACATAAAAAAATAATGAGGTCACGAGTCATGATGACTTAATGATGATATTGGGGGAAATCTAAAATACTACAAATCTAAAATGTGGTAAATGGCATGAAAGAGTCCGATTTTATAAAGTAGAAGTCACACATTTTTTATTTGATGCTAATGAAGAACGTAAACAATTGCATGAAAAAAAATTTTCAAAGGCTGTAAACGTTGTTATTTATTTATTTTTTGAAAACAAATCAAATATAATTTATTTTTCAGTCATTTTCGCCTCGGTTGCTTTCATGCCATCAAAATATTCACAAAACTAAATCCAAATTTTCTAGTTATGATTATATATAAAAACAATAAAATGAGGACAAAACTGTCACACCCCGATATTTCCACGTATTACCGGTGGGCCCGGTGGAGAGTATCGTGACGTAGTTGATATCATCATAGTCAAACAACACAATTTTAAATGCACAGCGGAAGCAAAAGATAGATTTATTTCAACCGAATAAATTGTAATATTAAGTATCACAAAATAGTTGAAACAGATCCACAGGCGGATCAAATAAAAAGGAAACATAGTTCATCAGATTTAAATGCATCCAAGCCTGCGAGACTCTTAATGATGCTAAGGAGAGGCCAGCCTATTACGCTTAGTACCTGCACTTAACCTTTTTGGGAAAATACGTCAGTTTACACTGGTAAATACAATTAACTGACTCATTTTGAAAACATTTATGAAAATTGATTTGAATGCACATGGCACAAAACTTTTTATAACTTGGGATAATTATTTATATATAAACTTGTAAGAGAATTACGTGTTCGTTATACGTTCAGTAGCCCGGATTGACATCGGGTTAAAGATTAATAGACACACCACATGATATAGTCCCGCGGCGGGTTATTCCCGAAACCGGCGGTTATACCTTATTATTTATTTATGCACTGTCGGGTGTACGCCTACACCCCGTGCTTAGGTCGTGGCCATTTCTTAAAATGATGCCAAGGATATCCGGGACATGGTCATTAACCCCCCAAAGGCTTTAAGAAAACAAAACAATTTAAACGGGACATTTCAATAATTTAACCTTCATACAATTAAAAATTCAATGCCCGACCAAGCGGTATTTTATATTCCGTACCCCAAGCCCGTATAGGGAAAATAAGTTAAAAGTATCTACCTGAGCTAAATATAAATTCAATCCCATCCGTATATCAAATCATCAAGTACAGATAGCTTTTACTGGGCTCCTAAATCTGGAACGAAGGTTTTTAATAACCTATTAGATTCCTAACGGGTCTTTAATTAAGCCTATGCTTAGACCGGTTAGTTTTAAAGGAGGATACGGTTCAAAACGCATGATTAAGCGAGAACCGGATTAGAATATGGTTTAGACCCGACAAGCTTGTATACTTGTGTAATAAGGGTAAACTAAACACATTCTGGATTTTGAGATAGAAATGATAAGGTTTGACCCGTTTCGGCTAATTTATGCAAACTAGTTACATAAGCCGATCCGAATGCGAAAAGTGCGTAACGGGTAAGCACATGAGTCTTGAACATGTTTCCTAAGTTAATATGTCTTAAATATGTTGTGATATCAGTTGAATATCTTCCATTATGCCCAAAACAAGTTTAAGACCAATTTATGCCCCGTAGGGGTATTTTGGTCAATTTAAAGGTTATAAGAGAGTTTAAATATTAATCTGAGTTTCAGGTATGATATAATAAGTAAATATACTTAATTTAATAAGTTATAACAGTAGGATATTACATATATGTGAAATTTACCATTTATAACCAAACTATGCACCGAATGGGCATTTTGGTAATTTCACCTAAGGTTTAAAGGTCAAATCTGGAAATCTGAGTTTAAAACTTTTGCTTACTGCTAAAGTATAATAATTTACTTAAAATATCAGTAGGTATCAAGTCTTATATATATAAAATAGTTTTAATACATACTATGCGCTTAAAACGCGTAAAAAGACGGTTTTAAGCGATTTCCGGGTTTTATATGAAAAGCTGATATTTTTATTATTCCAGAAGGCTTAAAATATTTTATTTATCATATTAGATCAGTAGAAAAAGGTTTGGTGTCAAAAAGATTTGTAAAACTCATTTTATAGGCCAAAAGGGCAAAACCGACAATTACCGAATCAAAGCTAGAACCCTATGTTATGCTCAGCCTAAAAATAAATAAAAAACTTCAAAAATCCCAAAATATTATTTTATATCAGTAGGTAAAAAGTTTGGTATCAAAAATTGGGTTTAGATAGGCTTTATGCTAATTACGCAGTTTAATTAATAAAAAGCTTTTCATTTACGCTAATAAGCATAACTCCTAATCTAGACCTCAAACTGATGTCAAATTTTAGGGACAAGTTTATAAATCAGTAATGAAGATTATTGTCCTCTCACATTTTCAAAATTCTCGTTTTAAGGTCAAAATGGCATAATAGTCAACATTTAGGCATATAACGGAAACATGCATATGAATCGGATAACTAAGGAACCAAGTTGTATAATCTCAGAGGGTTACACTAACCTATAACCTGGTCCTAAAGGAATCCTAAGGCATATCTAAACTAAGCTAAATCGGGTCAGAACTGAAAGTCAAAGCAAAAGTCAACTTTTGCGACTTTCGGTTCCAAACCGAGCCTATACTTAGAATTGTCGGGTTGAATCATGCTTAGGCATGTTCAACTAATATTTACCAAGTTATTAAAGTGAGAAAACTGATTTTATGGCTTTTATTTTAATAGTTATGAATTTTATTTAAAACTAACCCGTTTGACTTTTATTTGACCCGATAATTTAACTAAGTAAACGTGGTAATTAGGAGGTGCCCTTTTGAGGGTTTAACACCTACCTAATTACAGTCACGTAGCCATGTTTGTTACGAACAATGGCTCAACCGTTTAAAAGTCAAAGCGTTTATCGAAACGCTTGACTTTTCGGCTATAAACGCTAAACAATTAAACTAAGCACGAAAGGACACTTACCAAGGGTCCAAGCAAGGAGGTTTTGATCCTAAATTCTCAGGTATGAAGAGCATGGTCTCCAACTTAGAGAATTCAGAAATCAAGTGTGAATGAGAGCAAGACCAAGAGGGGTATTTATAGGTTTTTGAGAACCGTTAGGATCGTTTCTCATAAACCGTGATTCAATCTGTACCGTACAAGTATCACCCATGGTTTTGGAAATCTATGGGTGCCCAAAATAGTCCCTAGAAAGCTTAAAAACCACTTGCAACACCTGGAAACAGCTGGAATAGGCTGTAAACTGATTTTTACAAATCTAACAGGTTCACACGGGCAGCGTAAGGTTCTATGGGAACTTACGCGGGCCGCCTGAGGTTCCCAGATCAGCAACAAGTTTTCTGAAATTGCAGTTTTGGTCCCTGTGAGCTTTTAAGGTCACGTTTGGCATGTTTAAGGCCCGTTAAGCTATTTACAAGGCTCTATAATGAAGCCTAATCATAGGGAACATAAAACATGCTTGAAACATGTCGGATGTCGGTTCGTTTAGTCGTACGGTCACGTTGTTCGTCTAGTTACGACGAAACACGAAGGACGCGAAAAACAATCCAAATTGCGTGACGAATGGAATTTTATCAAGCCAAACACTAAAATAAAATATTTTAGTGATTACATAAATTTTTGGGTGTCCGGATATATTCAGAATGCAAGATATGCGCGAAAATGCAAACTTGTGCACTTTTTGACACTTTTAGTCCCTGCATGACGTAAAAGTTTATTTTTGCGCACCAAACACCTCTAAGCCTATATCTAAGCTATATAAAGAATAAATGGGGTATGTTTAACTCATGGTCATATTCCGGAAGGTCCGTTACTGATATTCGCTAATTTACACATATTTTAGTCCCCCGTTTTACCCCTATTTTATGCGTTTTTGGCCGTAAAACCGTCATTCGGATACTTAATTATCTACACTTTTGTTTACAGGCCTAAAACAGCATAACAGACAAGATGATAGTGAAAACGAGGACTTTCCAGAGAAAACGACGAAGCTGCGGACATTCTGTTAAGGAAACTGACCTGGGCCTGTGGAACGGTCGTGCGACCTGATGCACGACCGTGCATCTCCGACAGTTGTTGATTAACCCGGCAATGAACAAGGGTGCGACTAGGAGGCAAGGCATACAAGGTCATCCCGGGGAAGCACGGACGTGCCATGCGAAGAACGATCGTGCGGCTCCGAACACAAGCAAAAACCTCGGAATTGCACCACCAGTGCAACAGCTCGTGCAACAGAGTCCCGGTGATGAACGACCGTTCCATATGAAGAACGGTCGTGCAATATCGAATCTGGTCAACGATCTGCTGACGTCATGCAGTATGGTGTGCCTTGCCCAATAATTGCTTAAAGTGCACGGTCGTGCCACAGGAAGAACGACCGTGCAACAGCGAAAAAATATAAAAATAGAACAGAAACATTCTGTTCGACATTCTGGAATTTTGGGAGCTTCACTGGCGATTATACAGGCTCCGGAGGCTATGCTTTTGACCCGGATTCAAGCCACATTGTGTCGTTTAGCTCCATTACTATCCGGATTCTTAGTCTAGTGCTTGTTTATGGTTTGGTTTTCTAATCTTTCCATGTTTTTGTTAATCTTTCAAGTACTTAGATTAATGTTTATGTATTATTGTAGCCTTTGGGCAAAATCACAACAATCCCTTGCTTGATTACAATCATTAGTATGTTAATCTTTGTTTGTAATGACATTTTGAAGTATTTTCTATGTTAATCTTTGATGATTAGTTTGCAACCTTGTTATTGATATTGATTTCTTGATTATAAGTAATTATGTTGGATGATTGATGCTTGGTTAGTTAAGATAGTTGAAAAATGAAGCTTAATTAATCTTGTATTAGTAAACTTTGAACTTGGTTAACTAGATTAGCTTGGTTTAAATGTATGCATCATGATACTAGAAATGGGTAGTGGTTTAATAAAATGTAATTATTGTTAATCAAGAGAGCTTGCCGTCACGGAAGGACCTTAACGGGTTAGATGGTGTCGTTATAAATTCTTGCCATGATTTGTTAGCTTAGTTAGTAGTTTAGGCCAAAATTGCTATCTTGGTGAATTATTGTGCAAGATTTGTAAAATGAACTCGGTTGTGATTTAATCTAGTTTATGCTTGTCTCGGTGGTTGCATTGTGTTTATCGGTGTCTCTTTCCTTGATTAAGTGCGGTTAGAAAACTCCTAACGGATGACTAACTTATTTTTAAGAGATTTTCATAGACATTTATCAATTGCACGTTAAAGAACAATTTTAGGTGGTTAAAGTGTGTTTATCGTTTTAGCTTTCCGAATGATTGTCATGTTAGGATTCCCGAAAGGGATACTAATTGTCTTAAATTGGAATATTGACCGAATGCTTCTAGTGCCAAAACCGACTTAGTTGACATGCTGTGGTTGTGTATTAAGCAAGGCTTTTTATCTATTATCTATTATGTATTTGTTTACGCTTACCTTAGTTTAAAAATCACAAAACTTATGTTTTTACCGGTAGTTTAGTGACAAAGGTCTAGTATTATTTCTCCGCCCATTTCCGTGGATCGATACTTGGTTCTTACCGATACTTTACTACATATATGACGGGGTACACTTGCCTCTTTCGTGTGTGTTTTAATGTTAAAGTAATAATCACTTTTATAAATTTAAAACCAAATCGTGTGTAATTTCATTGCAAAATTATGTATATATACGCACACGTCAAGTTTTTGGCGCCGTTGCCGGGGATATGGCGAGTTTTAGGAACGACCCGAGTCATTAAGTTATCGGTGTATATACTTGTTAATATTTGTGTATAATTTCTTGATTATTTATTTGTTTATTTATTTGTTAATATTTCTTGTTTTTATTTCATTTATTCGTTTTCCAAGTCATTTTTGTACACTTGTAAATTTTTGTTCCATTTATTTATTTAATCCGGATTTATTATTTATTTATTCTTTGATTTTTCGGTTTCGGGTAATCATTTTTGTATTAGCCGATTCGATTATTTTTATTGTGTTGATTTTTATAAAATTACGGGCCTATTTTTGAATTTTTATAAAATTTTCAGCCCATTTTTAATAATATTCTGCTTCTATTCAGCTGAAAAAAAATGCATATATATATATATATTATTTTATTAATAAAATATTCACTGTGTCAGTTTTTCGTGTGCAGGTTAATGTTCTCGACCCCCGCTCCAGAAGTTGTTGAACCGTCAGACGAGCCCGAACGTGATCTTAGGAGACGTCTACGCGCGAAAGGTCGGGCGGTTGGGCTACTACTCGCCAGTGGTGAGCCGGAGCCGGTGGTACCTGCTGAAGCCGAGGGCTCAGGAGGAGACGTAATTATGGCAGACGATGAGCGACCGTTGAATGAGACGAATCAGCCCGGTAGGGCAGGCCTGGAGCCGAGTATCCTTCAACCTACTATTGATGTACCTACTTTTGAAATTAGATCTAGTATTATTAATATGGTACAAAATTCAGTACAGTTTGACGGACGTGAGCACGAGGACCCCGGGAGGCATATTGCTGCTTTTCTCCATGTTTGTTCCACGTTTAAGATTACAGGTGTTTCGGAGGATGCAATTCGGTTGAGGTTGTTTCCATTTTCGTTACGTGACAAAGCTAGAGCTTGGCTTATGTCACTTCCAGCCGGGTCCATCAGGACCTGGAATCAGTTGGCGGAGCAGTTTATGCAGAAATATTTCCCACCTGAGAAAACGAACAAGCTACGGAACCGAATTGTATCTTTTCACCAGGACAAGGGTGAGTCGTTGCATGCGGCTTGGGAGAGATTCAAGGATTTGTTGATTGATGTGCCACATCATGGCTACTCCAAGAGACAGCTGGTTTTAACGTTCTATCAGGGGCTCAGTTACAAAACACAGGAGCGGTTAGACGTGAACGCGGGAGGCGATCTAGGAACTAAGACGCCGAATGAAGCGTATGATATTATAGAGAAAGCCGCGTTGAAATCCAGCTCGCGTCGGGAGGGAGATAGAGGCCGGGCATCATCATCATCATCTCGCGCAGGAGTCCATGCTGTAGACGACTATACGACCATTACTACACAAATCTCGGCTCTCGCATCGAGATTCGACAGGTCCCAGATGATTGCGCATGCGGGCTCGGGATGTGACCAGTGTGGGGTGTCACACGAGCCTGGGGCATGTTTTCAGGGAGTCGTATACGAGGGCCACGAAGAGGTAGATTTCGTGAGTAATCAGGTAAGGCCGCAAAACAACCCTTACAGCAACACCTATAATCCCGGTTGGAGAAATCACCCAAATTTTGGGTGGCGTGCGAATACAGGCAATCAAAATCCTTTGGGATTTACTCCGCGCGCTCCAGCGCAACAGGGTCAGGGTCAGGGTCAGCAGTTCCAGCAATACAACCAACAGTACCAGCAGCGTCCATTTTCATATCAGAATCAGGGCTCTGGGAGTAGCTCCCAGCAGCAGGCCCCTCAGTCTAGTTCTAAGCTGGAGGATATGATGGCCCAGCTTCTTACTAGCTCCTCGAGCGCGAATCAGTTAGCTGAAAAACGCTACCAGCAGAGCGAGGATCGTTTTCTCTCTCATGAGGGAGAAATGAGGAGTCACAAGGCCTCAATTCAGAATATAGAAAATCAGGTTGGTCAGCTGGCACAGATGATGTCTAAAAGACCCCAGGGTGGTCTTCTGGGTAATACAGAACCAAACCCGGGTGGACATAGAGATGTGAATGCTGTGATGACCAGGAGTGGAAAACCTACCGGACCCGTCATATCGGACTCAACGCTGATCACTGAAGCGGTCCCGACCGACACACCGGATGAGGTGCATGCCAGGCTACGCCCAGCAAGTACAGCACAAGTCCAGGAGCTGGTCAAGGGTTACACGCCTCCAGTGCCTTATCCAGGAAGGCTGAAGAAGCAGAAGAATGATGAACAATACGGTAAGTTTCTCGAAATGTTTAAGCAATTGCATATAAACATACCGTTTGTTGAAGCTTTGGCCCAGATGCCAAAGTATGCAAAGTTTCTGAAAGACATCCTCTCAAACAAACAAAAGATCGAGGACATGTCTTGCGTGGTTATGAATGAAAGTTGCTCTGCTATTCTTTAGAATCGCCTGCCTGCAAAAATGGGAGATCCAGGCAGTTTCACGCTTCCTTGCCTCATTGGCAATATGTCTGTCAGTAATGCGTTAGCAGATCTAGGAGCGAGTATAAACCTTATGCCCTATAAGGTTTTTACAAAGTTGTATCTAGGTGAGCCGTCACCTACGAGGATGAGTATTCGACTTGCGGATCGTTCTATCAAGTATCCACGCGGGTTTGTAGAGAATATGCTTGTTAAGATTGACAAGTTTGTATTTCCCGTGGATTTTGTTATCCTGGACATGGATGAGGACTCGAGAGTGCCTCTGATACTTGGACGCCCGTTTCTGAACACCGCCTGGACGATTGTGGACGTGGCGGCGAGCCAAATCACACTCCGAGTAGATGATGAGCATGTGACGTTTGACATTAAACGTTCTATGCAGCATCCTCAGAGTCAAGACGATGCGCTCTATTATGTCGACATCGTTGACACATATGTGAGCACGTATTTCCAGGGTACGATCGAGGAGATAGATTCGGACACACATCTGTTGTGTGGGGACCTAGATGGCATTACGCAGGAGGGCCACGATTTAGAGCAGCCAGTCTATCAGATTGGTGATGATGGTCCCCAGAGTCCGGATCGATTCACAGAAATTGATCGCGAAAGTGAAGTGAAGTCGAAGCCTTCAGTGGAAGATCCTCCTACCTTGGAGCTTAAAGAGCTCCCACCGCACCTGGAGTACGCATTTCTGGATGAGGAGCGTCATTTGCCTGTCATTATTTCATCTGGATTGGCGGAAGAAGAGAAGAGCAGACTGCTTAATGTGTTGAAACTTCATAAGAAAGCAATCGCCTGGAAAATCATGGACATAAAAGGAATAAATCCCTCCTTCTGTACACATAAAATTCTAATGGAGGATCAGTTCAGGCCGTGTGCGCAGCACCAGAGGCGGCTGAACCCAAACATGCAAGAGGTCGTTAAAAAGGAAGTGATTAAGTTGTTAGATGCTGGTATGATCTATCCCATTTCCGACTCTGTTTGGGTCAGTCCTGTGCAGGTAGTGCCCAAAAAGGGGGGCATGATTGTGGTCACAAACGATAGGAATGAGCTCATTCCAACCAGGACGGTCACTGGATGGCGGGTTTGCATTGATTATCGCAAACTCAACGACGCCACTCGCAAGGACCACTTCCCGCTTCCATTCATTGATCAAATGTTGGAGCGTCTGTCAGGGAAGTCATATTATTGTTTTCTGGATGGGTTCTCTGGTTACTTTCAAATTCCTATCGCTCCTGAGGACCAGGAGAAGACCACATTTACCTGTCCCTTCAGTTCATTCGCCTACCGGCGTATGCCATTTGGGCTGTGTAATGCAACGGCTACTTTCCAGCGATGTATGGTCGCCATTTTCCACGACATGATTGAGGATTCCATGGAGGTGTTCATGGACGACTTCTCGGTATTTGGGGATTCCTTTGATCAATGTCTGGAAATTTTAAAAATAATGTTGAAGAGGTGTGAGGAGACTAATCTGGTCCTGAACTGGGAGAAATGCCACTTCATGGTGAAGGAGGGCATAGTTTTGGGACACAAAATTTCTCATGCGGGCATGGAAGTCGATCCAGCTAAAGTCGACGTTATATCACGACTTCCGCCCCCCACCTCTGTTAGAGCTATACGGAGCTTTCTCGGTCATGCCGGGTTCTATCGGCGATTCATCAAAGATTTTTCAAAAATCGCCAGACCCATGACCCGTTTGTTAGAGAAAGATGCTCCGTTCGTGTTTGGAGATGATTACTTGAGGGTTTTTGACCTCCTCAAGCAAAAGTTGATTGAGGCCCCTATTTTAGTCGCACCGGACTGGAGTTTGCCGTTTGAAATCATGTGCGACGCGAGTGATTACGCTATAGGGGCTGTTCTGGGTCAAAAGAAGGAAAAGCACTTCCATCCGATCTATTATGCGAGTAAAACTCTCCACGACGCTCAGGAGCATTACACCACGACTGAAAAAGAGCTCTTTTCGGTCGTTTTCGCATTCGATAAATTTAGATCATATTTAGTGCTTTCGAAAACTGTTGTATACACTGATCATGCAGCCATTAGATACCTCTTCAGCAAACAGGACGCTAAACCGCGTCTAATCAGATGGATCCTGTTGCTGCAAGAGTTTGATATCGAGATACAAGATAAAAAGGGTGCTTTAAATGTAGCGGCTGACCATCTGTCTCGGTTAGAGCACGGAGACATCGAGGATTCGCGTTGGGATTCAATCAATGACAAGTTCCCACACGAATCTTTGATGGGTGTTGAGATATGTGATGAGTCGCCATGGTTCGCCGACTTTGCGAACTATCTTGCTTGTAGAATTCTGATAAAAGGGTTGACTCACCAGCAAAAGAGGAAATTCTTTTCAGATCTAAAGCACTACATATGGGACGACCCTTTCTTGTTCAAAGTGGGTGCTGATCAGGTGATTAGAAGGTGTGTATCAGGGACTGAGGCGACTGACATTCTGCGCCAGTGTCATGAGGGACCTACCGGAGGCCACCACGTAGCCAACTTCACCGCGAAGAAGGTGTTGGATTCCGGGTTTTACTGGCCGACCATTTTCCGTGACGCGCAGAGTTGGGTGAAAGCGTGCGATGCTTGTCAGAGGGCGACGAACATATCGGCACGCGACGAAATGCCCCAGAACTGGATACAGGTATGTTAAGTCTTTGATGTTTGGGGGATAGACTTCATGGGACCATTCCCCCCCCCCCCCTCACGTGGAAACAAGTACATACTCGTGGCTGTTGACTATGTATCAAAGTGGGCGGAGGCGCCCGATTTGTTCGCCCGAAAGCGCCAGAGTAGTTGTGAGGTTTCTTAAGAGTTTGTTCTCCCGATTTGGCGCTCCGAAAGCGCTCATTAGTGACCGAGGGACTCATTTTTGTAATACACAGCTTGAAAAGGCTTTGTCCCGATACGGTGTACATCACCGTTTGTCCACGCCCTATCATCCGCAGACAAGCGGGCAGGTGGAAGTCACGAACCGTGGGCTTAAGCGCATCCTTGAGCAGTCTGTTGGAGCAAACCGCAAGGAGTGGTCGGACAAACTTGAGGATGCATTGTGGGCATTCCGTACAGCTTATAAGACCCCTATAGGGACCACCCCCTTTAGGTTGGTATACGGAAAGGCATGCCATTTACCGGTGGAGTTGGAGCACAAGGCTATGTGGGCTTTGAAAACCGTGAATTTGGACCTAAAAACCGGAGGTGAAGCCCGGTTTCTCCAAATTCATGAATTGGAAGAATTGCGGCACCAAGCCTATGAAAGCTCCGTACTCTACAAAGAGCGCACGAAGAAACTTCACGACAAACGCTTGAAGGACCATAAAGAATTCCAAGCGAGTGATCTTGTTCTTCTGTACAATTCAAGGCTGCGCTTATTTCCTGGGAAGCTTCATTCACGCTGGACAGGACCGTACACAGTTAAGGAGGTATTTCCGTACGATACTGTTGTAGTAGAGAACGCGGATGGCGTTACATTCAAGGTAAATGGTCACCGGTTGAAGTTGTACGTTGCCGGGCCGATAGAGTCGGCGGTGGAGGTGATTGAGCTCCAAACCCCACACACATCATAAGTGTGGGGAGGAGAGAGTCTACGCTACTGACTCGCGGATCAAAAATGTAGCAAGAGCGTATTTTGCGCTTTAGGGGTAGTATCGTCTTTTTTATAGTTTTTCTAGTTTTAGCTTGGAGTCTTGCTATCGACTCGTCAACAAAAATTTAGCATGAGTCTACGCTACTGACTCGCCGACAAAAATGTAGCAGGAGCGTCTTTGGCGCTATAAGGGTAAAATAGTCCGCTTTTATGTTTTTGTAGTTTTAGCGTAATTTAGGTTAGTTAGGTAGTTTACGTTGGTTTGTTTTAGTTTCATACGTGTCGAGCAAAGGTTTTGTATTGCAAAATTGTTAGAACAGTTGGTGTGTCGAAAAAAGGGCGAAAAACGGCCGAATCAGTTGCTGGAAATTGCTTCTGCGGAAAATTCTGTATCTGCACCTGATGCACGACCGTTCCTCGGGTCGCACGACCGTGCGTTTCCGAGGGCCGGCATGGTGGATCGCACCCCCGGTGCATTTCCGAGAACAATTTCTAGGGTTTGGGTGATGTCGGCGACGCACGACCGTGCCACACGGAGAATGACCGTGCGTCAGGCTAAGGGCAGTTTTGTCATTTGGCACTATAAATACCCTCATCTGCAGCCCCCATTCATAACTCGCGAAACCCTACCAGCACCAGGCCGTTCCAGAGCGATACTTCATCAAATCGCACAGTTTTTCTCACGATCTCACACCCTTCTTCGCACGGTACGTTCCTAGTTGTAGATTTCTTGTTTCCTTGCTTTCTAGGTTAGATTTCCTCCGATTCTTCAAGGGATTTATTAGGGTTCTCTTCATAAACAAATCGAAACCCTAACCCTTGTTGAATCGTAGTATCGTGAACATCTGGTGCATTTTTCTGACCCCTGTTTATGTAAAAACTTGAAGATTTGTGAGAAAAAAAATCGGGCTACTTAGAGCCTGGGTCAGAATCTGCAGAAAACCAAGTCGCACGGACGTTCCTCGTATGGAACGGTCGTGCCTCGCCGTTGTTTCACGATAAGTTGTTTGTTGGTCGGTGTTGCACGGTTGTGCCGTTGATCGCACGCCGTGCAGTTCCGACATCTCTGGGTAGATGGTGCTTGTCATCGGCGACGCACGACCGTGGGTCTCGTCGCACGACCGTGCCATATGCCCAGATCAGTTTGACAGTTTCTTCATAATTGGCTGCTCACCTGTTTGTGATTCAAATTTTTCCTGTTTCCATCTTTCTAACGTTATTCCCCATACAGATGGACCATCCTTTCCTTCAGTTTGACCCCAACATCGAGAAAGAGGCTCTGTGCATTCCACGACGCGACGCCCTATGGTCGAGACGGGGGCAGTTCGGAGTCCCTCGATGGTTAGATTGGGAAGTCATGCGGGAACTCAATCAATATGACCGACTTGACGAAATGATGAGTATCCCGCTTTCAAATCTGGTTGGTGTCAACCGACCCGTTTACCTTGAGCTAACAATTGAGTTCTTCGCATCATATGCCTATGAAAAGCCGGTTGCTCATCGAAGACCCAAATTCCGCCACAAGAACCGGGTAACTTTCAGGTTATGTGGACAATGGAATACATGGTCGGTTGGTCGATTAGGTAGAAGACTTGGGATTTATACTAGGGACGACATGGATGATACCGATGTCTTCACATAGCAGTTCACCTTCCCTTCTGATGCAGAGCGGGATGCATTTTGGGCTGCTAACGCTATTGGGGATCCCTACAACCCAAGGATGTCAAAAGCTTCACGACTGCGAGACCCTTTGGTGCGAGTGATGCACCATGTATTTAGCCATACGATATGCGGTCGCATGGACAGTCTTGGTAACTGTCCAACACCTGATTTGATCTTTTTATATGCATTGGTTGACAAAGCACCCATCAACCTAGCCGCTCGAATGGCTGAATACTTCGTCAAGAGCTCGGGGCGAACTCCGAACAGCGACATACATGGCGGTCAGTATGTGACCGAAATAGCGTACAACGAGCGCTTGATGACTGAGGAGGTGGTTCATGGTCTCACTCTGATTACTGAGGGGGTTCACGTTGATATCAGGTCGCTGAAGGCCATGGGGGTGATTGTTGAGCTTGATAGGGGGGATAGGTTGAGAGGGCTGAATAACGAGGTCTGGGACCCGTTGCCTCCAGCGGTGGAGGAAGATGAGGAAGATGAGGATGTTGAGATGGGAGAGCAGCACCAGCACCAGCCACCGACACCACCACACTCGCCGCAACACCATGCATTCCAGCATCAGGACTGGCCTGAGTTCTACCAGCAGTTCCAGGATATGCGAGTGACTCAGGAGCAGCATGGTACCTACTTCGACCAGATCAGATCTAGCCAGGACGAGATTCGGACCAGTCAGGCTCAGCTTCGGGCCACACAGGACCAGCTTCAGCATCGCCAGGATACTCTATACCAGGGGGTGAGTGAGGGATTTTCATATCCTTTCGGGGAGATGCGTCACGCATACCCCGACTACTTTCAGCACCCTCCGCAGTTCCCACCGTGGAACCCCCCAGGTTATGGCGATGCCGGCCCGTCCTATACGAGAGACGGTGATGATGGAGACGAGTAGTTGGCGATGGTGATAACAGTTGGTGGTGTTTTCTATTTTAGTACTTTATTTATTATTGGGTGTTTATTTTGACTGTTATTTCAAACACCCCGGTTATGTATTTCAGACAATTTACTTTGTGTTTTGTTTGGATTGTAGTATTTTTATTTATGTATATTATGGTTGATTTGTGATTTTTTTATGTTTCTGTTATGTTTTGGGTGCACATGTGACATACTAGCAGGTTTTAGCTATCGGATCATGGACCGGAGCACGTACCGGATACAGCTTCAGAAGTCTCATGGCATCAACATCATCTTGAGGGGAGTATTTTTATCCCTGTCTCTATATTTCGGGTCTTGCATTGGGGACAATGCGAAGTTCAAGTGTGGGGAGGGGGTTAACTTTGTTAACTTTGTTTGTCCTCTTAAAAAAAATCAGAAAATCAGAAAAATCATTCAAAAATACTTGTATTTTGTATATATTTTAGTAAATAAACCGGTTGGTTGTGTTTTAGAAAGCTTCGGACTTGATAAAAACTCGACAAGCAAAATATTTTTGAAAAAGGAAACCGGAAAGCGTGACAAACAAAGAAAGACTTACATGATAGTTTTCACACTTTTACCTATTCCTTCCGTTAAGTGAGCATATTTGAGCCTTGATTATTATATATTTGTTCATTTCGGACATAGGAGTGAGCCGGATGTTTTGTGTAATTTAGAACTTGTCACTAGTATGCTTGTTAAGACCATGAACGTGCGGATTTGTGTAAAAGTGATAGAGGCACTTAGATTACCCCTTTGTTGTGTACTTGTTCTTTGTGTTGTGCTTCCCGTTCACCTTCCATACCCTTCGCCCAAGCCTAACGTTACAACCCGTAAAGACCTCTTGATTTACACTTATTCGCATGTTAGTTGGTGGAGACGAGATCTTATGACAAGCTTATGTTATTGCACATTTCATTGACGAGGCATCGAGTGTTGCACATACACATTTTATGTATGTTTCATAAATAAAACCGAGTGTGTGTGAACTTTGTGAGTTGTGTGAAGATTAACTTGTGAGTCAATTAAATGTGAAGTCACGGTTTTTTGATTGTCGCTTTTTAATTGCATATGCTTGTTGGGTTTGCGTCTTTTGATGTTGTCTTTCGAAAAACCGGCTAACCGTTTATAGTAGTTTTGAATAAAATAGTGTGTAAATTATCGTTCTTGTTTGTTTCTATCTTTTATTACTTTTTAGTTTAGCTTGCTTGAGGACAAGCAAGGTTCAAGTGTGGGGAGATTTGATATTCGCTAATTTACACATATTTTAGTCCCCCGTTTTACCCCTATTTTATGCGTTTTTGGCCGTAAAACCGTCATTCGGATACTTAATTATCTACACGGACGTGCAAGGCATACAAGGTCATCCCGGGGAAGCACGGACGTGCCATGCGAAGAACGACCGTGCGGCTCCGAACACAAGCAAAAACCTCGGAATTGCACCACCAGTGCAACAGCTCGTGCAACAGAGTCCCGGTGATGAACGACCGTTCCATATGAAGAACGGTCGTGCAATATCGAATCTGGTCAACGATCTGCTGACGTCATGCAGTATGGTGTGCCATGCCCAATAATTAGCACGAAATGTCGTTTAATGATATACAAGCCTTCCTTGGCCCATATTGATCATTCCCAAGCATATACTTAATTATTACTACGCTCTCGCTCGCTTAAATGGTCACCGAAAGGCGTATATTCAAAAGTTGACGCTTTAGGTCCCTCTATTGCGCAAACTTGCGCATCTCATCATTTAATAGAATTGAAGCCTTATCTAATCCATATTAGGCATTCTTGAAAGTATTATTAAACATCACGATACTTCGAGTTCGCTAAAAGGTCATTCAGAGGTATAATTAAACATATTGACACTTTTAGCCCTTCTGACTTGCAAAGTTGTGCGTAACTTTACTTATAGGCATAAAAACCTTAGTCGGCCAATAATTAGCATTCCTGAGAGTATAATCAAATATCATGAAGCTCCCAGTTTGTTAAAAGGTCACTCAGAGGTAAGAATTAACATGTTGACGTTTTTAACCCTTTATTGTGCAAACTTTAAATTAATTACGCAAACGGCTACACTCGATCGTCAAGTGGCTCATTTGTGAATATAATTATCATGAGAGGTTATTTAGGAACTTATTTCAGGTATGCTAACACTTCCAGTCCTTTCATAATCAAATTTTTTGATTTTTCGAAAAATTAGTCCCTTAAATTCAATGTTGGACTTTATTAGGGTTTATTACACGTGTCAATACACCATTGGACGTGATTTTTACGAGGTGTTACATCCTCACCCCCTTAAAAGAAATCTCGACCTCGAGATTTGCTAAAATGCTGGAAGTTCTTTTTGTCGCATAATGGACTTAACTTCTATAGCCTATCTGGAGTCTCTCCAAGCTCCCAAAGTGACCTTTATATTAGGTACATGTATCCTTTTGGAGCTTCTTAACCTGTCGATCCTTAATCGATACAGGTTGCTCATCATATCATAAATCTGTATATCATTATGTGATGGTGCTTCTCGACTTATTGGTGAAACACATCCTTAAATCATTAGTGTGTAATGCATTGCGAGCTCCGCCAAGCTTCTTAAATAGGTTTTAGCTTATAAGCTATTTGATCTTGATACATTCGATTCTTTCGAACGATTTTATATATTCAGAGCTTAACTAGCCTGATAATTAACAATTGGCACACCCTTCCAGGGTGATATCCTTTGTTGAACTTTATTCCTTAACAAGAACTTAGGAGAGTTGCTGCTTTAATTAATCCTTGATTTTCTGCCGAATACTGGCAACTTACAGATGATTATGGATTTGTATGATCTTATTTGTTTTTTCCAAGGCAACTTTCAGATTCTGGTAATTGGACTTCCCAAAGTCTCGTCCATCAAACGGACGTTTGGATATTTCATCTATACAAGGTCTCAAAAGGAGCAACCTTGATACTTATATAACAACTATTACAAAAAGCTTATTTTTAAGGTGAGATGGTTATTCCAACCACTGCTTAAAACTAATCTTAAGGAATAGCTAATCCTCGCCGTTAGTCGAACAAATCGACGATCCTGGGTAGCTGATGGTGATTTTTAATTGTTGCCTAATTACGGTTGCGGTAATTAATGCATAAGCAAATAAACCGTCTTTCTTAATTAACTATACCGAATCCTCATAATGTTGAGTTAGGCTATATGAATTCTCTATTTTAAAACTTACCTAATCAGGGTTTCGATTCCTCCAATAATGGTACTAGCCGTCTTGGAGATTTCATAATAATATAGCCTTAAATGGGATATAAATCTTAACTCTACTTGCCTCTCAGGAGGTAAACAGGGTATTCTTTGGGGAAGATAACCAAGGTACATGGTGATTACAGAGATTTTTCCAAATCTCAGGCTCCAATTCATCTATCATAGTCTGTGTCAGATAAGAGACATATTTATGTTACGAGTCCACGAATTCCTTAATCGGAGAAATTTACTTGGACAATTCCATTCTGGATATCTTCTTTGAATACCATTAGCTGACTTTAGTACCGTATGACCATCGAAATATCCTTGTGGTCCCATGCATTAAACCTCCATACTGATCAGGCATGGAAGCAATCTATGGAACTTATTAAGATACACCAATCCTCATATGGCGCTTTTATCATACCATCTGGTATTAGTAATCCATAGTGATTAAGGAGATATTAACTATATATGCTGACGTACTTCCTCTAGAGATGGGATACTTCTAAAATTCTACTACTGAAGGTTTCTGACAGAAACATAAGAAATGGTTCTTATGATTTCGCCTGTAAGTTTTATCTTACACTTAATATCTGGGGTTCTTACGGGAAATTTTCTAAAAGTTTGCTAAGCTTATGATCTTATGAGAGACTTAGCAGCACCTGAACCCAAACGTAACTCTTAGCAATAAAATCACAATAAGGGATTTATCTGGTGTCATTATTAATGTGAACTACCTCTAATCATTCATCAGGAGAGTTAAACGCTTCCATTTTTTATCCTTTTAAACTTAGCTACAACATCTTTGAAAATTTTTAGGGCAGTCTCAGCTTTGACTGGTTATTTCTTAATCTATATAACGTGAGTAGCTGAGGTAGATCCATAATGGATTTATAATAAGCAGGCTTTGAATCCTTAATGTGCCCTCCTATTGCCGTTGCTAACCACCAATAATTATTTGCATTGAGCTTAGATTTTGGGTAAATGGAATAGGGTACTATCTAAACCAATGAATTTAAAATTTGTAACATATTGACGACAGTCTAGAACTTTTATGGTGAGAGTCAGAAAATTCTTATTCCGCCTTTTTCCATTTCGTGATGCGGATAATAGGTTTTTCTAATAGGGTCCTTAAAACTTGGACCATCCCATATTGTATAAGAGGATCTTTCTTGGGGACTTCATTAATGTCCTTACTAATTAAGGGTATTGCCATCGAACGACTGTGATGCATACCTCACCATGTCCTTTCCAGCATAACTGCTGATACACCTAGTGGTTTCTACTTCATCCAACAATTTCCTGCAATCGATGGCCCCTTTTTACTATTGAAATCTCTTGACTTCCAAGAGACGAAGTACTTTTAAGTACATCCTAAAAGGAATGGGCTCCTTGCCATATATGATTTTGTTTGGGTTATTCTTCGCATTTGAAGTATGAATAAAGCTCTTCTCATGAGCAGCGACATGTGTTTTAGAGCGAGCAGCATTTGGCTCCTTGAACCTTTTCATGACTTTTCTCATAGCCTTCCTAACAGCTGCGTTAATTACAGTTTTGGAGATTAACTCCATTAACATTGAGGTTCACATTGGATGCACCATTAACATTTGTCGCATCTCCAGCATCGCGACTGTTGTTTGTCTCTTCTGAGTTTTCCATACTCGAATCTTTGGTATTAAATACCATATTCAACAAGTGCTTAGGCAATCCATACCCAGTGTCTCCTTGAATTGTCAAAGGCTCACCAAAAGGAGTCTTGATAACTACTTGCTTCTTATCACACACAATATGGGCTCGATTTTTAGGATGACTAATTCATTCCTATCACTATATCGAGTCCCTCTTATTTTAATGGAAACAAGGACAACGAAAAGAATGATTCCTAATGGATATAAAACATCCATCTAATATTGCTGAAGCAGTCTTTGAGGTACTATCGGCCAATTCTACTTTATACTTAATGCTTAGAGTTTTAACAGGCAGATTTAATAATTTACAAAATTCATTGTCTACGAAAGACTTATCTGAACCTGAATCAAATAATACTCTAGCATGAGCGTTATTGATATAGAAAGTACCTGTTGTGGCATTGTCATCCTGAATAGCCTCTTGAGCATCCATTTGAGAGCTTCCAACTTTGGTCTTCTTAGCCTCCCCAGGCTTCTTGGTTTTATTTGGGCAATTTGTCTTGATGTGCCCTATTTCATTGCAACCATAGCAGGTTGCATCCTTTATGTCTTGGCACTCCAAGGACTTGTGCCCTTTCTTATTACAAATCCCATACGGCTTAGCTTGTGACTCCAGAGTGCATTTCCCTTTAGTTGCCTTCTTTGGGCAGCGGGTCTTTATGTGCTCCTTCTCGCCACAACCATAGCAGGTGGCGTCCTTCAAGTCCTTGCATTCATGGGTCTTGTGATCCATCTCTTTACAGATGACACATCCCCTGGTCTGCTCATAGAAACATTTTCCGAAATGCTTCTTCCCGCAGGTTTTACATTTGGGTTTTGCCTCCTTTGGCTTGGACTGGTCATAGTTTGAACCGGTCTTACCCTTTTTGTAACCTTTATTTGGGGTATTATCGCACTTTCGCTTATGATCCTTTAATACACGGTCCACGGCTTTGTTTACGGCTGTATCCAACATAGCCTGTAACTCGGTGCCCGTTAAGTTCAGTCTTGCATTATCGTTCTGATCAACTGGATGATTGTGAGCTTCAGATGAGTCAGCCATGGTGAAGCTTTGAAGGCTACAAACCAAGTAGTAATAATTGGTTTAATTATATGGTGAGTTGTCGAATTTGATGATTAAATAGCCATGGTACAATTAAACCATATAGGCGAATAGATAGTATTAAATTTATTTGATTATGTTTTGCCTAGGTTTTTAAATAATCCATCTTTAGCGTTTAAACGGAATATAATCCTTCATATTTATTAGACAGAGGACATAAGTCACGACTGTCAATGTCGTACTGACATTTTATATATAGCACAAGGGCTTGTTCCAAAGGACATTTTGATGGCATAGATGCCTTGTCACTAGGGAAATTTTAAAACATAATCGATGATTCCTTTGGATCAGAAAATTTCATAGTTCATTGTCTTGACAAGAAGTTATGAAATAAAACTATCTTTTTCATGTATACATCTTTGCCCGAAGGTATTCATCCCAATGGATGTTTTGATGTGTTCATCATGTTCGACGTTTATTAGCCATGATTCCTCTTGATCATTTATGCTAAATAAGGGGTTTGGAAAATTCCTAATATGAAGATGACAAGTGTGATTTTATCGCATCACTGTTGTCGGGAGTGTTAACATGTTTTCAGATGTTAACAAGGATCCGAATCTCTTTTTTAAACAGGTTTTACCATCTTTAGCTAGGTCTTTAATGACATTCAAGCTAGGTTATACCTTTTAAGATTCTTTTTAATATATATACTGGCAGAAAAGGAATGATATTTATTTTATTCAGGATTTCCATTATAATTATCCTAGATTTAATTAAAATATAACTATGGCACAAAAAGGCCAAGTCACAAGGGCAACTTTAAATTATAGACCATGATTTTGTAGAATCAAGGTATTTAGGCTCGAACATTGTTCATGCCTTTTCTTGACAGGGAGTTGTAGGCTACGACTGTCTTTTGTCTTATATGACAATGAATACTGCCCATAAGCATTATATCCTTAATGGATGCTTAATTCACAAAATAAGAAAGGATTTCGGGAGAATCCAGTATAAGGATGATTTATGTGATTCTGTCGAATCACATCTGCCAGGAATGTTAACATGTTTACAGATGTTAATAGGGATTTGAATCTTTTGAATAGGTTCTACCATCTTGGCCTTGTCTGAAATGACACATAGGCTAGGTTTACCTTTAAGATTCTTTTAATATTTAACGCAGAAATCCTAAATTAAGATGTTAATAAGGATCTGAATCTAATTGAGGAACTACCATCTTGGCCCTGTCTTATAATGACACATGGGCTAGGTCTTGCCCTTTTTAAATTTCGCCATTTTATTATAATGGTAGATCTCATAAAAGAAATGTTATTATTATGTTCATATATAATGATAAATAAATTTAGATAAAACATTCCAATGATTTTTAAAAGAGTACAGAATTGCCCTAAACGGGACTTGAAAGGAATGATGTTGTCCATGAAGGGACTGAAAGATAAGTATGCCCTTATAAGGACTTACTAAGGAAACGATCTTCAGCAAAAGGAGTTTCTACTTCATTTTATTTCTGAATGTTTTCTCCTTGGTTGCACATTTATCCTAGTCGCAGTACAAAGCTCCGCATTCCAAGGCTTCGGATAGGGAGGATTTCCATTACGGCTCCTTTGCTTAGCGACGTATTAAAAATATAGAATTAAAAGCAATAATTCTTCGAATAGAGCTGAGAGTATTCCTATGTTAAGTCTAGACTCAGAAGGTCAAGGAATGTGCTACTGTGTCATTGAGATTAAACACAAAAGGCTAGTGTTTAATTCACTCAATGTTGGCTCTGATACCAACCTGTCACACCCCGATATTTCCACGTATTACCGGTGGGCCCGGTGGGGAGTATCGTGACGTAGTTGATATCATCATAGTCAAACAACACAATTTTAAATGCACAGCGGAAGCAAAAGATAGATTTATTTCAACCGAATAAATTGTAATATTAAGTATCACAAAATAGTTGAAACAGATCCACAGGCGGATCAAATAAAAAGGAAACATAGTTCATCAGACTTAAATGCATCCAAGCTTGCGAGACTCTTAATGATGCTAAGGAGAGGCCAGCCTATTACGCTTAGTACCTGCACTTAACCTTTTTGGGAAAATACGTCAGTTTACACTGGTAAATACAATTATCTGACTCATTTTGAAAACATTTATGAAAATTGATTTGAATGCACATGGCACAAAACTTTTTATAACTTGGGATACTTATTTATATATAAACTTGTAAGAGAATTACGTGTTCGTTATACGTTCAGTAGCCCGGATTGACATCGGGTTAAAGATTAATAGACACACCACATGATATAGTCCCGCGGCGGGTTATTCCCGAAACCGGCGGTTATACCTTATTATTTATTTATGCACTGTCGGGTGTACGCCTACACCCCGTGCTTAGGTCGTGGCCATTTCTTAAAATGATGCCAAGGATATCCGGGACATGGTCATTAACCCCCCAAAGGCTTTAAGCAAACAAAACAATTTAAACGGGGCATTTCAATAATTTAACCTTCATACAATTAAAAATTCAATGCCCGACCAAGCGGTATTTTATATACCGTACCCCAAGCCCGTATAGGGAAAATAAGTTAAAAGTATGTACCTGAGCTAAATATAAATTCAATCCCATCCGTATATCAAATCATCAAGTACAGATAGCTTTTACTGGGCTCCTAAATCTGGAACGAAGATTTTTAATAACCTATTAGATTCCTAACGGGTCTTTAATTAAGCCTATGCTTAGACCGGTTAGTTTTAAAGGAAGATACGGTTCAAAACGCATGATTAAGCGAGAACCGGATTAGAATGTGGTTTAGACCCGACAAGTTTGTATACTTGTGTAATAAGGGTAAACTAAACACATTCTGGATTTTGAGATAGAAATGATAAGGTTTGACCCGTTTCGGCTAATTTATGCAAATAGTTACATAAGCCGATCCGAACGCGAAAAGTGCGTAACGGGTAACCACATGAGTCATGAACAGGTTTCCTAAGTTAGTATGCCTTAAATATGTTTTGATATCAGTAGAATATCTTCCATTATGCCCAAAACGAGTTTAAGACCAATTTATGCCCCGTAGGGGTATTTTGGTCAATTTAAAGTTTATAAGAGAGTTTAATATTAATCTGAGTTTCAGGTGTGATATAATCAGTAAATATACTTAATGTAATAAGTTATAACAGTAGGATATTACATATATGTGAAATTTACCATTTATAACCAAACTATGCACCGAAGGGGCATTTTGGTAATTTCACCTAAGGTTTAAAGGTCAAATCTGGAAATCTGAGTTTAAAACTTTTGCTTACTGCTAAAGTATAATAATTTACTTAAAATATCAGTAGGTATCAAGTCTTATATATATATAATAGTTTTAATACATACTATGCGCTTAAAACGCGTAAAAAGACGGTTTTAAGCGATTTCCGGGTTTTATATGAAAAGCTGATATTTTTATTATTCCAGAAGGCTTAAAATATTTTATTTATCATATTAGATCAGTAGAAAAAGGTTTGGTGTCAAAAAGATTTGTAAAACTCATTTTATAGGCCAAAAGGGCAAAACCGACAATTACCGAATCAAAGCTAGAACCATATGTTATGCTCAGCCTAAAAATAAATAAATATCTTCAAAAATCCCAAAATATTATTTTATATCAGTAGGTAAAAAGTTTGGTATCAAAAATTGGGTTTAGATAGGCTTTATGCTAATTACGCCGTTTAATTAATAAAAAGCTTTTCATTTACGCTAATGAGCATAACTCCTAATCTAGACCTCAAACTGATGTCAAATTTTAGGGACAAGTTTATAAATCAGTAATGAATATTATTGTCCTCTCACATTTTCAAAATTCTCGTTTTAAGGTCAAAAGGGCATAATAGTCAACATTTAGGCATATAACGGAAACATGCATATGAATCAGATAACTAAGGAACCAAGTTGTATAACCTCATAGGGTTACACTAACCTATAACCAGGTCCTAAAGGAATCCTAAGGCATATCTAAACTAAGCTAAATCGGGTCAGAACCGAAAGTCAAAGCAAAAGTCAACTTTTGCGACTTTCGGTTCCAAACCAAGCCTATACTTAGAATTGTCGGGTTGAATCATGCTTAGGCATGTTCAACTAATATTTACCATGTTATTTTTCACACCCCAAAATTATCAGAGCTGGCGTGACTGGACTGGTATCTTCATTGCACAGCGGAAGCAAATAAGCAAAGACTTTCTAGAAATTGAACTCCCACTAAGTACTCGACTCTTCATGGTTCTCCTATTCCAACCGTGCCTTTTCTTAGAAATGCAACCTGAGAAAGAAACATGCGAAAAAGTCAACATAAAGTTGAGCGAGTTCATAGTTTGTTTGTAAAATATTTGAAATAAATCTTTTGAATATCTGGTTTGTGAAATAATATTGAGAAAACGAATTTAAAATCATTTTCTTGTCAAGTTATATAGAAACTTTGTAGGAAAACATGGTATGTAACTTGTAAAACGTATCTGTAACTGAGTACTATGAATGTTTGTATGTATCATGTAGAATGTATCTGTAAAATGTGAGTTGTATAAAATGTATCCATAAAATATGAGTTGTATAAAATGTATCTGTATGTAATGATGTAGTATGTAAAGCTTGAAAAGTATTTAAGACGAAAAGGGGACATGAACTCACAGGGCATAGAATGCGTGTGTATGCATATTTCGAAAAATACGCTTGTTTGAAAAACCGGTATAAAACATAAGTCATTTGTAAACCATTTGTGCTTGTCGTAATTCACAAACCATTTGTATTAGTCAAAACTTGTTTAAAAGCATGATTTAGAAATGTGTAATGTAAGTTCGTCAAAAGCCTTGTATGCTTTTGCAAAACGTTCATGTCTTTCCACCCGAAAACATTTATCAAAATGTAAAACCGTAAAAAGGTGGGGTTATGAACTCACCTGGATATTCCTTGTGCAAAGCTAGCTAATTACGACTTCGTGATGTCGTTTCCAAGATTTGACTTGCTAGCGTGCATTCTACAATATTCCTAACAGCGAATAACTTATCAGTTTCTAGTATAACGACGTAGTTAAACTACGTGTCCGAGCTCTACCGAGTCGTTAACAAAACGACTCTACGAAGGAAGGTGTGAATATTTTTGGTTTGAACTAACCAAACTATTGTTAGTTGATCCCATTTATAACCGGGATAAACTAAGTCTCGAAAACGACTTGTTTTTCGAATGGTTTAGAATATATATATTTATATATTTAAATATAAATATATTTACATCGCCGTTTTAGTTGTCACGAATAGAATTACGTAGGTGAATAATGGTACGTATTCGAAGCGTCGTATCTGATACGGTAGCACATCGTTGCAGTTTTCGCAAACTCAATTAAACATACATAGTTATATTTATATAAGCATCGTTATTATCGAAACTAATCAGTTAGAAATATCGCTTGTGATAATCTTACGGCAAGGTGTCATACTTCGAGTAAAGGCGTTTAAAATAAATATAAATAATTATATTTATTTAATAAAAGTATACGAATTTCGTAAACTAGTAAAACGTGCCAAAAGTATTTATTTAGCGAAAATGTTATAACTTTGTTTTGGTAACTCATAAAACGTCGCCAAAAGTATTTATTTAGCGAAAATACTTCGATAGGCGTCACTTATACACCATATATATGTTTGGTATTTCGGATTTTTAACGAAATTCGGGCAGAGTTTCCTCTGTTTTTGGACGATCCCGACATCTAAAGTGTCGATCTAATTTTCAACAACAATTCAATAATATAGTCGATCTATATAAAGTTTTCGTTGAGTGTAATAAATGTAAACTAATTTCAAATTGAATCGGGTCGAGCTCGGTCGCGTAACTAATTAAGAATCTAAAATTTATCGTAATTTAACAAAATTTCGCGTCCTTTAAAAGTTACCGGTTCTCGCGTTGTTGACATTGACTTTCGTTGACCATCTGTTGACTGATTTGACTCGGTTTGACTGAGTCAAACTAAGTTGAATCAAACCTTGACCCGAACCCGAACTGAGTCGCGAACCCGAATCTGACTTTGACCGAACTGTTGACCTGTTGACCTGTAGCTTGACCCGAGTTGACCTGTCTTGACTGTTTGACCGAAGCTCGAAACTTAACCAAGATACGAGCCGAGACCCGAACCTGCTTGTTGACCGGCTGTGACTGCCTTTGACCGAACCGAGTCTCAACCGAGTGAACCGTAACACCCGAATTCCATCCGAGTCTCCAACGACTCTCTGTCTCGCTTGAACCGACACCCGACGATGCCCACCACGCCGCTGCCGCCTCTGACGTTGCAGAAACTCCCACCACCGTCATAAGAGAACGAGAAAGGGGGTGTTCGTTGGACACATCATCGCCGGCCGGTTAACCGGCACCAGCAACCTCCGGTTGTCTTTGCAGGAGACGATCGAGAGGAAGAGGGGCTGTTTTGTGAGTATCTAGTTTGAGAAGGTGAAGTCGGTTGTTTCATGTGTGTGTCTGCTATTGAGTTTGAGAGAAAGGGGAGTGAAAAGGATAAGGTTGGTAGGTTAGAGAAAACTAGGAGGGAAGATATTTGTGGTGTCGGCTGAACAAGTATGAGGGATTTAGAGTTTACTAGCTTTAAATACTAGGTTAGATTTTTCCTTAATGGGCTCGGACCCAAGGCCCACAAGTCCAATCCCGTGTTTTAGGTGACCCGTAATTCCTACGAGACTCGTTATCAAAAACCCGAACTCTCAATAGCGTCGTAAATTAAAAGCTTAGTATTTAAAACACGTAAAATGCGGTCGGTAGTCATTATTAATCGCGCAAGTTGTCAGTGCGCTAAATCGCGTAAAACGTGTCGTTCGTCGTTTCGTGTCCGTTTTGCGATCCGTTTTCAACTACGGATAATAAAATAATTAAAAAAACGAAGCTAAATATATCAAAATATTAATATCGAGACGAAATTCGAGTCCGGTGCTTCCGTTTCGTCGTTGTTTGTCGGTGCGTTACTGTTCCCGCGTTTTTCGTTCACGTTTGTGTTTTGTGCCGTTCGAAAATACAATATATTCACAAAACCAAATTCATATATATAAATATATGCACAAAATTCGTATTTGTCGACGTGGTCAGTATTTTGAACGGTGTCTGTTCGTTATCGCTTAATATTCAGTAGATTTCACGAAAATCCTCATACGCGCACTGTAACGTCCGATCAGCGTTCCCAGGCGTACCAAGAGCCTAATTAAGTTAATTCATGCCTTAAACACTACTTGTTATCGGCTTAAACGTTTGTTAATTGCGTAATTAGAAGCCGTTAATTACCGGTTGTCACATTCTCCCCCTGTTACAGAAATTTCGTCCTCGAAATTTAGACTATGTTATCTTCTTAGAGTTATGACGTTCCTAGGTAAGTCCAAATAATACCAAAGTGAATGACCGTGTAATCGAACCAAAACTTTTTCAGATTACGTGATTGCAAGAACATTTTGCATCAATATGAACCCAACAGTTTAACTGAAATGTGTTTCAAAAGTTGATGTCAAAGGAAACCAGAAGTATAGATACAGTCACTAATGTGACTAAGTTAACAGGGATCCAACAATGAACAGGAACTTTGACCAATCGAATTCCATATGAACGTTTACAACATGTAAATGAGTTCTAGAAGCAATAACATCCACTGGATGGACTTAAAATCGACAATCCCAAATGTAGTAGTTTGCATGAACCGCTCGATCATGATTAGCCCAAGCTACAAGTTTGTATTGATACCACAAGGTGTCGTAGTGATTTAAATAATTCAATAATAGTGGTGACTGAACAAACTCACCGTGTTTGAAAGCAAATGAAAGTGTAATAAAGTGAACCTGTAAGTTTGTTTCAAATGACATCATAGGATTTTCAGTTGAAAATGAAATATCAAAGAAATAATGTTTTCGATCGAAAATGAAGAAATGATGAATATCGCAAAACATTCGATCGATAGTGAAAGAACCGTTAGTAGGTACACCGGAATATAAAAATGAATTTGTGTACCGCTGTCTTAACACACGATTGTGTTAAGACTGCTTTAATATGATAACCAAAGTGGATTTAAAGCAATTCAATAAATAATTATTTAAATCCGTGTATGAGATGTGTAAACGAGTTTAGTACAAGCTTCAAGTTAATGAAAACACCACCATAAGGTGTCGAAATCAACAAATGACTTATTGGAGTCGTAGACCAAACAAGTCTACTACGACTCTGAACAAATGAAACTCTTGTTAAACCGAATTTGAATATGATGTCTTCAATACATCATATGGTATCTTGAATTGAATATGTGTAATGAAGAAGTTCAAATAATCGAACTTGGTTTCGGCGCAAGCCGACAATAAGTACATGTACCGACAAGAAAACTTTCGGCATGGTCACAACGAAAAACCATGTATGTAACTTGAAAAGAAGAGAAATTTCAAGAGAATGTGTTGACTTGATAACAAAGGAGCCAACAATCACAATAATGCGGGTCATTCGAATCACAAATCAATAATTAGGTTTAGCGAAACAATGTTTGAATTTTGATGAAACGCTTATTTGAAACGAAACCACATGCGTAACAAACGATGCATGCGTAACATATAAATTTTCAAGAAATGACGCAATGAGTGTTCGCTATAATGCAAGAAATGATCCTGATACAATGACCATTAAGAGGAGTAGAGATGTGAAAATCTACTCAATGGATGCAAAAGTCGGAATTTCAATAAAAGAAATTTAAGGACTTTACCTGGGTTTGCGTGTGATGACCGGTTGTTAGGTGACATTACCATGGAATGTCTAACATAGCGTATTCATCGTTAATAAGATAGGGGAATACGAAGTCATGCGTCTTCTCCTTGATGTGTTTCGTGTCGTTGCAGGACCGCGCGCCAAACCGCCGCTTCCTGATCGATAGTTTTCGTGCTGACAGGATTAGCATCATCTCTGAAATGCTCCATAGTGTCTTTTTGGCGACTTCACCTTGAAAGTCGTATATGACGTACTTCAACCTCCGTTGATGTATAGCTTAAGTTTCACATATACTTGTGCACTAGCGTTTCGTTTCGCGTAGAATGTGATGTACTCCGACATCCGTTGACGTAAAAATTTGAGTTCCATGTATTCTTGTGCACTAGCGTTTTGTTATGCGTAGGCTGCCTGCTCGGGAAGTTAAATTATCATAGACAATATGGATAATAGTGTGTGCCCGAGTTAATATTCGCGGTTCCTACGTGATGACCTTTAATGAACTTCAACATAAGTTTCCGAAGGTCTTAAATGCATGTTTCCTAAACTCTCAGAGTTTTGTTTACCGTGTGTATTTGTTTTGTGCACCGTGTATAAAACACAATAGCGTATGTTTGAAAACAAAATTTTGACTGTTTGTTTTTCGGCAACGGTTGGAGACCATATTCGAGTCTTAGGCGTTCTGTATGTATTCAGGATTTAATATTCTAAGTTCCCAGAGGAAAGTGAGGTTAGAGCCTAGGTATCTCTACATAAACCTAATTCGCTGTAACCTATAGCTCTGATACCAATCTTTCACACCCCGAAATTATCAGAGCTGGCGTGACTGGACTGGTATCTTCATTGCACAGCGGAAGCAAATAAGCAAAGACTTTCTAGAAATTGAACTCCCACTAAGTACTCGACTCTTCATGGTTCTCCTATTCCAACCGTGCCTTTTCTTAGAAATGCAACCTGAGAAAGAAACATGCGAAAAAGTCAACATAAAGTTGAGCGAGTTCATAGTTTGTTTGTAAAAGATTTGAAATAAATCTTTTGAATAACTGGTTTGTGAAATAATATTGAGAAAACGAATTTAAAATCATTTTCTTGTCAAGTTATATAGAAACTTTGTAGGAAAACATGGTATGTAACTTGTAAAACGTATCTGTAACTGAGTACTATGAATGTTTGTATGTATCATGTAGAATGTATCTGTAAAATGTGAGTTGTATAAAATGTATCCATAAAATGTGAGTTGTATAAAATGTATCTGTATGTAATGATGTAGTATGTAAAGCTTGAAAAGTATTTAAGACGAAAAGGGGACATGAACTCACAGGGCATAGAATTCGTGTGTATGCATATTTCGAAAAATACGCTTGTTTGAAAAACCGGTATAAAACATAAGTCATTTGTAAACCATTTGTGCTTGTCGTAATTCACAAACCATTTGTATTAGTCAAAACTTGTTTAGAAGCATGATTTAGAAATGTGTAATGTAAGTTCGTCAAAAGCCTTGTATGCTTTTGCAAAACGTGCATGTCTTTCCACCCGAAAACATTTATCAAAATGTAAAACCGTAAAAAGGTGGGGTTATGAACTCACCTGGATATTCCTTGTGCAAAGCTAGCTAATTACGACTTCGTGATGTCGTTTCCAAGATTTGACTTGCTAGCGTGCATTCTACAATATTCCTAACAGCGAATAACTTATCAGTTTCTAGTATAACGACGTAGTTAAACTACGTGTCCGATCTCTACCGAGTCGTTAACAAAACGACTCTACGAAGGAAGGTGTGAATATTTTTGGTTTGAACTAACCAAACTATTGTTAGTTGATCCCATTTATAACCGGGATAAACTAAGTCTCGAAAACGACTTGTTTTTCGAATGGTTTAGAATATATACAACAACAACAACAACCATACCCAGAAAATCTCACATATATATATTTATATATTTAAATTTAAATATATTTATGTCGCCGTTTTAGTTGTCGCGAATAGAATTATGTAGGTGAATAATGGTACGTATTCGAAGCGTCGTATCTGATACGGTAGCACATCGTTGCAGTTTTCGCAAACTCAATTAAACATACATAGTTATATTTATATAAGCATCGTTATTATCGAAACTAATCAGTTAGAAATATCGCTTGTGATAATCTTACGGCAAGGTGTCATACTTCGAGTAAAGGCGTTTAAAATAAATATAAATAATTATATTTATTTAATAAAAGTATACGAATTTCGTAAACTAGTAAAACATGCCAAAAGTATTTATTAAGCGAAAATGTTATAACTTTGTTTTGGTAACTCATAAAACGTCGCCAAAAGTATTTATTTAGCGAAAATACTTCGATAGGCGTCACTTATACACCATAGTTATGTTTGGTATTTCGGATTTTTAACGAAATTCGGGCAGAGTTTCCTCTGTTTTTGGACGATCCCGACATCTAAAGTGTCGATCTAATTTTCAAAATTCAACAATTTTCAACAACAATTCAATAATATAGTCGATCTATATAAAGTTTTCGTCGAGTGTAATAAATGTAAACTAATTTCAAATTGAATCGGGTCGAGCTCGGTCGCGTAACTAATTAAGAATCTAAAATTTATCGTAATTTAACTAGATTTCGCGTCCTTTAAAAGTTACCGGTTCTCGCGTTGCTGACATTGACTTTCGTTGACCATCGGTTGACTGAGTTGACTTGGTTTGACCGAGTCAAACTGAGTTGAATCAAACCTTGACCCGAACCCGAACTGAGTCGCGAACCCTGTTAGTGCATACATCTGTCGTCTTCGTCTTATGTCAAGTCTCGGGTTGGGTTGCGTTGCGAATCTGAACAAGTGTGACATCATCTTATGCAATGATGACATCATCTAAGTGACATCATCAATTGCATCATCCTCACAAGAAGACAAAGCAATTCATAAATCAGATTTAAGTAATTGGTCGGTTTCTCTTGAATCGGATATTGTGGATTCGCTTGAAGACAAAAGTCTAGGAGGTTTCGCTTGAAAGTCACTAGGAGGTTTCGCTTGAAGAAGTCATGTTCATTTCAAGAGAAAGCTAGAATAGTATAAATAGGGGAGTGTTCTATTCATTTGTAACAGTTTTAGAGATTCCATACCGAGGTGTTGTCGGTGTGAAGACTGATTGTAATTGCTATTATATCAATCAAATCAGTGTTTAAAGTGATAAGCAAGCTGTTTCGAAGTCAGTTTCTTATTTTCCGCATCTGAAACTGATAAAATCTCTTCTGAACGACTCGTTTGGGTCACAAACCGATCCTACAAGTGGTATCAGAGCTCAGGAGGAAGAGATCTTGCTAAAACAGCCTGTTTTCATCACTTTTTCTGATTTTTACACCTTTCTTTTCAAACTTAAAAATTTTTCACGGATAAAATCGGCTCAAATTCACACATCTTGTGCGTAATCATGTATTAACAAATCCTGGAGAATATCAGCTTAAAATTCAAAGTAAAACTTGTAAAAATGGCTTGAAAACCTGGTTTCGCTTGAACGAACTATTAGGTTTCGCTTGAAAAAGTGGTACTGTTTGAAGCGAAACTCAGGCTTTCGCTTGAAAAGGTCAGGTGTTGCTTGAATTTGGGCTTTCGCTTGAGTTTACATCGTAAGTCTCGCTTGAAACTGACACACCGCTTGAAAACATCGACCGCTTGAAAACAAACCACTTGAAAGTGCATCGATTTGTGATTAAACAATTAAAAGGGTGTCAGCTAAGTGGGATTGGTATTTGTGAGCATGTGAAATATATCGGTTCATGTGATTTGGTATTGAAATTGTCGGCAAATATATAGATTTGTGTTGAATATCAAATTTATGTCTGCATGTGAAATATCTCGAGAACATATGAACTTTTGATCTGATCTATGTTGTTGTCAGCCACTGTTGTAAGGTGCATCTGATAGCTGATAAATTCAAAGTCTCGGTAATATCATTTAGTCTTAGTGGGTGTCGATCCATGTGAGTTGGTGAGAAGGCCAAATAGAATTGAATTGTGACTTAGAGTTTGTTGGCCCATGTTATCCAAATTCGGAGGCCCAACAGGATATTATCGACCCATTTAATACAAATTGTTGCATGTGATAAGTCATATTCATGGCCCAATCAACTTTTAAAGCAAGAGTACCGGCCCAATCAATTTGTCGAATTACGAGTTAAAGGCCCATTTGAGTAAAGAAGTTTGCATCTATTAAGTGGAACGAGTCCGCGAATTTTTGACACGAGTGTTTCACGAGGCGAATCATTTCGTTTGAAAGGAGATCGAGTTTGAATTTGATATTTCATTTTAAGTGACTGTCTCGATAAGCGTGTTTCCGAATCATGGAATTAAATTTCTTTAATATGGCAAGTGAAACATTTAATAGAATAAATGTATTAAAGAAAGAGTTTGACTTGTTTTCAGGTTGTCCAGGAGAAAGTACAAAAAGTATCATTGAGAGGTATAACCATCTTGTTCGTTCAATGTCTGAGAAGGGTATTCAGAAAAGTCCAAATGAATGGGTTGAGAAATTAGCCAATTCCATACCTCAACAAGAATGGGGTACATATCTTTTGGATTTAAAAAGAACTGGAGAATACTCTAGATTGACAATTTGTCAATTTATTAAGAAACTTGAAGAACAGATGGAGAGAAATGCTGAGAAGAAGAAAAGTCAAAGTGGAAAATCAATATTAAAGAGGAGCAAGAGTAAAGGTGTCCAAGTGGGAGAGGAACAGACTGAAGAGATTTCAGTGATGAAGGATGAAAAGAAATCTGCTGATAAACAGATTCTTGAAATGAAGGAAAATTGTGAGAAGCTGAAATCTGAAAATGTTAAACTGTTAAGTGATTTGAACAGTTTGACATTGAAAAACGAGATTTTGAAAGAAAAGGAAAAAGAATTTGAAAATGAAAAATTAAAATTTGAAAAAGATTTTCAAAGTCAAATGAAGATTTTAGAAGATGAGAAATCTGCTATTTTTAAAAATAATCTTGAAAAACAGATTGAAATAAACTCTCACCTTCAGAAAATCATTCGGCTTGAAAATGAAGCTGAAAAAGCTCAGATTAAAATCAAAGAGCTTGAAGAGAAATTGAAAGGTTTTGAGACTTCGTCATCAACACCAGATTATCCATGTCCAAAACCGATCAATTCTGTTCAAATAAGTGACAATGTCACAAACTTTGACAAAGTCAAGGTTGAAGATTGTGATGAGAAAACTGATGATGAAAATGAGGAGTTTTATTCAGCAGACGAGTCTGAGTCAGAGTCTGATGCTGAAAATGAGAAAAAGAAAATATTTTTGAAATTAAAAGAAAAATTTCAAGAAACTGTTCTGCAAACGACTGAAAAGAGTGAATGCTCTACGCAAAAACCTTTGAAGAAGAAAGTGGAACAGGAACAAAAAGTTAAAAATTCAGAAAATGGTCAAAACAAGAATAAAAGCTCATCAGTTCAATCATCCAATCGTTGTAAAAAATCACAAAAATATGAAAAACAAAACTCAAAAATAGTTGGTGAAAAGTGGTGCAGGTTTGACCACAGTGCTTCAAAGCCAAATCCAGCTTTCAGGAGGAATGATGATCATCACAAAGCCAGACAATGCTATGATCTAAGTGTTTGGTGTGATAGTGGTGAATGGTACGATAACAGAGTGTGTTACAACTGTGGTGTTCGAGGACACATTGCTGTTAACTGCCAAAATCAGTGGTTTGAGATGAGGAAATGCTTTGAATGCCAAATCAGAGGACACATTGCCAGAGATTGCCCAATGAGATCAAAGGGAAGATCGAGGGCTGAATTTCAGAAATTGGCAAAGAAACCAGTCAATGTCAAGCCTCAAGAACAGAAAGTTCAAGAACCTAAAGTTCAAGAACAGAAAGTTCGTGAACAGAAAGTGAAGCTTTCACAGGGGCAGAAAGACAGACTGAGGAAGAAGAGGAAGAAGGCGACGGAGTATCTCGAAAGGATTTTGTCCTCGGATACAACTGGTAAAACAGATAAAAGTTCTGATAAATCGTCTTGCTCGCCAAAGAATGACAAATCAAGCAAAACGAATTCATCAGATACAAATCTGAGGACAGAGAAGAGAGTAAAGAAAAAGAAAGTTGCTGGAGATGAATTTGTTTCTCCGGAAACAAAGGAGCCACATTCAGGCAATGATTCTGGTATGGTAAAACCAGAAGAGCCATTTGTTGAGGTAAAAGTTGAGAATTCTGGTCTACCAATGGATGATGCAAATTTTCCACCATTGTTGAAAAAGAATTCAAAATCACCCAAGGATAGTCAGGCTTGGGTGAATTTGTTTAAATGAAAAATCTAACTTGCCGGAGCTCCCAGGTTGGTAAGCGAGGAGCAGGAATCGGCACATTTCTTGAGAAATTCACAAATGTGATATTTCGACTTACAAGTGGTAAATCAGGGACATTAAGTTGTACTTGATTTTCTACATGTGATTGTGTTGTTAAAATCGATAAATGTTAAATCTTACAAGTGGTTAAAAAAAACAAGGTGATGAATGAAACCCCGAATTTGTGAAATGATTCACAAAACTTATTTTCCGGAAAAACCATTTTGATTAAAACAAACTTAAGTGTTTTGAGATCACCATGGGAAAATGTTTTGTCGTCAGGGGGAGTTCTGATTGTTTATGCCATGTGAATGGAGAATTGAAGTGATTCTCATCATGTTGTCACGTTTCTTTGTACAATTCATTTTCAAATTTTCTCAGAAAATCAAAATTGAGACATATTTTGATTTTAGGGGGAGTAGAAATTAAAAAAAAAATAGAAAATTTGAAAATGTCAAAAACATTGAAAAATGTAAAAATGAGTTTTGTTGTGAAAAAAAAAAGGAAATGATAGTAGATCAGTTGGACTGTCACAACATGCTAAAGAAATGGAGAGATAAAATGTGATAAACGATCTTACTAAAGATGTGACGGTAGGCTCAGCTAGACTAGTAGATTTGCGATAACGATACAAACCTAAATGAAAAAGCCTAGTTCTAGTGGGAAACAGGGTCAAAAGCATAGTACTTAGTTTTGTCCTTCTTGACTGTGTGCCTGCTCAGTAATCGCTGATTGTCGAAAGACATAAAACTGGTTAAGTTTGTGAACTTTCACAACTTTGCTGAAAAGTCGCTGTGATTGTGCATTTCATTTTGCAAAGATTTAAACTTGTTTTATTTCTTTATTTTGTTTAAGCATTGGACATCCTCTGCGTATACGTGAGTATCGATCTGGATGTTATTGCCTAAACGTTCTGCTTTATTTTCTTTGGTGTTTCGTTTAAGCTTTGGATCACCTCTGCGTATACGGAAGTATCGACCTGGTGGTTAAAGCCTAAACAATTTCAACTTGTTTTATTTTTATTATTTTGTTTAAACATTGGACTTTCTCTGCGTATACGGAAGTATCGACCTGATTGTTAATGTTTAAACATTCTGCTTTGTTTTTGCACAAATCACAGTTGATAAAAGTTTAAAGGCATTACTTGAGTCAGTGTATTGCATGATGAGGGGATATGCTGAGATTGTGGGGTCCATAAGAGCTTAGTGCAAATTTAATATACCTTAACGTATCGGTAAGCATTTCGAAAGTTTTTAGATTGAGTTTAAGTGGACAACAATATCGTCAATCCATGTGAATCGTTTAAAACTTAAAATGTTTAAAGCTTAACGGTGCTAGTGATTTGTCTCAAAAACTGATATGATCCTCTTACACAAGCTCTCAAAAATATTGTCTGTAAATATTTCTTTATTGCATTTCTTTACATTCAAAAATCCAAAAAGATTTTAGTGTGTTTTAGCATAAATTTTGAAAAATACAAAAAGATTTTCGACAACTGATGTTGAAGAGCTGATTTTCAAAATTCCAAGTGCTAAACATGATGAACAGGGTTGGGAGTGAGTGCTTAAATGAATGAATTTATTTTGAGAAAGAAAGTTTGATTAGTTAATCAGGGTCATTAATTTGAACTTGATGTAACAATTACTAGTAAGTTTTTCTTATTGATTTAAGTAAAAACTTATGTGTTTGAGAGAATTTTGTGCAGGAAATGAACTTAAACAGAGATAAAGCCAGGGATTGATCTCAAGGTGATAGCTAATTCCAGACGGCGATCCCATCATGATGAGAGGGGGAGTCTGACGAGGTTAAAGCCAAAGAGAAAATCCTGGTATATGCTAAGAAAGAAAAGAGACTGATAAAGACTGAAGATGCAAAGACTCGACACTTAAGACTCGTCAACATCTGAGGGGGAGTCTGTTAGTGCATACATCTGTCGTCTTCGTCTTATGTCAAGTCTCGGGTTGCGTTGCAAATCTGAACAAGTGTGACATCATCTTATGCAATGATGACATCATCTAAGTGACATCATCAATTGCATCATCCTCACAAGAAGACAAAGCAATTCATAAATCAGATTTAAGTAATTGGTCGGTTTCTCTTGAATCAGATATTGTGGATTCGCTTGAAGACAAAAGTCTAGGAGGTTTCGCTTGAAAGTCACTAGGAGGTTTCGCTTGAAGAGGTTTCGCTTGAAGAAGTCATGTTCATTTCAAGAGAAAGCTAGAATAGTATAAATAGGGGAGTGTTCTATTCATTTGTAACAGTTTTAGAGATTCCATACCGAGGTGCTGTCGGTGTGAAGACTGATTGTAATTGCTATTATATCAATCAAATCAGTGTTTAAAGTGATAAGCAAGCTGTTTCGAAGTCAGTTTCTTATTTTCTGCATCTGAAACTGATAAAATCTCTTCTGAACGACTCGTTTGGGTCACAAACCGATCCTACAAACCCGAATCTGACTTTGACCGAACTGTTGACCTGTTGACCTGTAGCTTGACCCGAGTTGACCTGTCTTGACTGTTTGACTGTTTGACCGAAGCTCGAAACTTAACCAAGATACGAGCCGAGACCCGAACCTGCTTGTTGACCGGCTGTGACTACCTTTGACCGAACCGAGTCTCAACCGAGTGAACCGTAACACCCGAATTCCATCCGAGTCCAACCCAAAGCCTAAGCCTAAGCCGAGACCAAAACCAAACCGTGAGTTGACCGAAACTGATGTTTGACGTGGTTGATTTCCTGACCCGAACCGGAGTTTGTAACCCGAACCAAAACTCAAGACGATCCTCAACATCTTCAACATCAGCCGTTTCATAATCATCTTCACTGAACAATCATCTTCCTTTTAAAAATAAAAGAGAACAGTGGGTTTACCGGTGAAACCCGTCGGAGAAAAATCACCCACCGTCGTCGCCTCCACTGCCGCCGTCGTGAGCGGCGGCGCTGCTCCGTCTCTGACGACTCTCTGTCTCGCTTGAACCGACACCCGACGATGCCCACCACGCCGCTGCCGCCTCTGACGTTGCAGAAACTCCCACCACCGTCATAAGAGAACGAGAAAGGGGGTGTTCGTTGGACACATCATCGCCGGCCGGTTAACCGGCGCCAGCAACCTCCGGTTGTCTTTGCAGGAGATGATCGAGAGGAAGAGGGGCTGTTTTGTGAGTATCTAGTTTGAGAAGGTGAAGTCGGTTGTTTCATGTGTGTGTCTGCTATTGAGTTTGAGAGAAAGGGGAGTGAAAAGGATAAGGTTGGTAGGTTAGAGAAAACTAGGAGGGAAGATATTTGTGGTGTCGGCTGAACAAGTAGGAGGGATTTAGAGTTTACTAGCTTTAAATACTAGGTTAGATTTTTCCTTAATGGGCTCGGACCCAAGGCCCACAAGTCCAATCCCGTGTTTTAGGTGACCCGTAATTCCTACGAGACTCGTTATCAAAAACCCGAACTCTCAATAGCGTCGTAAATTAAAAGCTTAGTATTTAAAACACGTAAAATGCGGTCGGTAGTCATTATTAGTCGTGCAAGTTGTCAGTGCGCTAAATCGCGTAAAACGTGTCGTTCGTCGTTTCGTGTCCGTTTTGCGATCCGTTTTCAACTACGGATAATAAAATAATTAAAAAAACGAAGCTAAATATATCAAAATATTAATATCGAGACGAAATTCGAGTCCGGTGCTTCCGTTTCGTCGTTGTTTGTCGGTGCGTTACTGTTCCCGCGTTTTTCGTTCACGTTTGTGTTTTGTGCCGTTCGAAAATACAATATATTCACAAAACCAAATTCATATATATAAAATATGCACAAAATTCGTATTTGTCGACGTGGTCAGTATTTTGAACGGTGTCAGTTCGTTGTCGCTTAATATTCAGTAGATTTCATAAAAATCCTCATACGCGCACTGTAACGTCCGATCAGCGTTCCCAGGCGTACCAAGAGCCTAATTAAGTTAATTCGTGCCTTAAACACTATTTATTATCGGCTTAAACGTTTGTTAATCACTTAATTAGAAGCCGTTAATTACCGGTTGTCACATTATTAAAGTGAGAAAACTGATTTTATGGCTTTTATTTTAATAGTTATGAATTTTATTTAAAACTAACCCGTTTGACTTTTATTTGACCCGAAAATTTAACTAAGTAAACGTGGTAATTAGGAGGTGCCCTTTTGAGGGTTTAACACCTACCTAATTACGGTCACGTAGCCATGTTTGTTACGAACAATGGCTCAACCGTTTAAAAGTCAAAGCGTTTATCGAAACGCTTGACTTTTCGGCTATAAACGCTAAACAATTAAACTAAGCACGAAAGGACACTTACCAAGGGTCCAAGCAAGGAGGTTTTGATCCTAAATTCTCAGGTATGAAGAGCAAGGTCTCCTACTTAGAGAATTCAGAAATCAAGTGTGAATGAGAGCAAGACCAAGAGGGGTATTTATAGGTTTTTGAGAACCGTTAGGATCGTTTCTCGTAAACCGTGATTCAATCTGGACCGTACAAGTATCACCCATGGTTTTGGAAATCTATGGGTGCCCAAAATAGTCCCTAGAAAGCTTAAAAACCACTTGCAACACCTGGAAACAACTGGAACAGGCTGTAAACTGATTTTTTCAAACCTGACAGGTTCACACGGGCCGCATAAGGTTCTATGGGAACTTACACGGGCCGCCTAAGGTTCCCAGATCAGCAACAAGTTTTCTGAAATTGCAGTTTTGGTCCCTGTGAGCTTTTAAGGTCACGTTTGGCACGTTTAAGGCCCGTTAAGCTATTTACAAGGCTCTATAATGAAGCCTAATCACAGGGAACATAAAACATGCTTGAAACATGTCGGATGTCGGTTCGTTTGGTCGTACGGTCACGTTGTTCGTCTAGTTACGACGAAACACGAACGAACGCGAAAAACAATCCAAATTGCGCGACGAATGGAATTTTATCAATCCAAACACTAAAATACAATATTTTAGTGCTTACATAAATTTTTGGGTGTCCGGATATATTCAGAATGCAAGATATGCGCGAAAATGCAAACTTGTGCACTTTTTGACACTTTTAGTCCCTGCATGACGTAAAAGTTTATTTTTGCGCACCAAACACCTCTAAGCCTATATCTAAGCTATATAAAGAATAAATGGGGTATGTTTAACTCATGTTCATATTCCGGAAGGTCCGTTACCATACGAATCAGCATACTTTAGCAGTTTGACACAGTTAGTCCTTTAATTGCGCAAAGTAGCACGAAATGTCGTTTAATGATATCCAAGCCTTCCTTGGCTCATATTGATCATTACCAAGCATATAATTAAATATTACTATGCTCTCGCTCGCTTAAATGGTCACCGAAAGGCGTATATTCAAAAGTTGACGCTTTAGGTCCCTCTATTGCGCAAACTTGCGCATCTCATCATTTAATAGCATTGAAGCCTTATCTAATCCATATTAGGCATTCTTGAAAGTATTATTAAACATCACGATGCTTTGGGTTCGCTAAAAGGTCATTCAGAGGTATAATTAAATATATTGACACTTTTAGCCCCTCTAACTTGCAAAGTTGTGCGTAACTTTACTTATAGGCATAAAAACCTTAGTCGGCCAATAATTAGCATTCCTGAGAGTATAATCAAATATCATGAAGCTCCCGGTGTGTTAAAAGGTCACTCAGAGGTAAGAATTAACATGTTGACGCTTTTAACCCTTTATTGTGCAAACTTTAAATTAATTACGCAAACGACTACACTCGATCGTCAAGTGACTCATTTGTGAATATAATTATCGTGAGAGGTTATTTAGGAACTTATTTCAGGTATGCTAACACTTCCAGTCCTTTCATAATCAAAGTTTTTGATTTTTCGAAAAATTAGTCCCTTAAATTCAATGTTGGACTTTATTAGGGTTTATTACACGTGTCAATACACCATTGGACGTGATTTTTACGAGGTGTTACAAAAACATGGAGCCATGAAGTCCAAGGTGAAAGGCTGCAGGTCAATTGTTTCTACTCTTAATTTCACTTTTCATGGATACGATAACATTATTCAAGATGTCTAAAATAATAAAACAATTACTAAGTAGAAATATGAGCTTTGTGTATTGTTACCTGAATGGATGAAAGAAAACCAAATCATGGATATGAAGATTCAAATCATGGATATGAAGATCTTGCAGCAACTCGTGTTGATAACGTGTTGTAAAACAACGGTCTATTAGCAATCCATATACAACTATACTAAACATGAGAGAACAAGACTATAGAGAATAAGTGAATAGGAATTCTTTTTCATTGAGATGTAAACATGCAATACAAAGAACTCTATATATAGTATTCTTACATTAATACAAAGGACATGAAGAGATGAGAGTTAGAATGTGGATAGTCACCATAATATAGTTTATTTATAACACAATCCATTTTTTTGTTTTATTACTCTCTTGTAAAATTAATTTTATCTTACTTTTTATTATATACTAGGTTAGAACCCGCGTGTACACGCGGTTTAACAAATGAAAATAGTTTGTATTTATTCGTACTTAATAAAAATAAAATGAGAATTGATTCAATATTAATAAAATAAACTTTAAAAACTACGATAGTTTAAGAAAAATCAAATTTCACTAAAAATATTCTTGTACACCACATTGGTTGTCTTAATAGTAACATTTTCATCATCAATGTTCCTCCGGAAATAATTTCATCGTCTCCACCAAACCTGGAAACCATTTTCACAAAACTAAAGGTCAATAAAGTTTGTCATGAAGATTTATCATTTCCTATCTATTCCAACTAAAGTAAAAAGATGCTCAAAATAATGTATCATAGAGCTTGTAGAAAAATTTAAGGAAAAATATCATTTCTTGCCTATTCCAACTAAAGTAAAAAGATGCTCAAAATAATGTATCATCTTGTAAATTATGGTGGACATTTTTTTATCTCCTCTTTGTCCTCTTGTGACTTGTGAGTACCCAACTTACTCTTAGCCATCTTCAATATGTGCTTGTCCTTTCCAACTTTCAATAGTTCAATAGCTCACGGTGCAAATCCAACTACTTCTCCTCTTAAACTCCTCACAAAATGAACCCCAAGATTTCAATTCCTAGATAAGAAATGCCTATAAGACAACAACAAATTGATAATATGAGAAATTTATTACAAAGATAGTATGAACTTCTACTGTTGATGTCATTTACAACACCGTGAATCCATCATGCTCGTTTTTAGCGATGAAAACTGGGAATTGTTTACCAAAGGGTTGATGCCAGTTAATTTATATTCTCACAATCATATTGGGTTAAAACTTTAAAGATGACTAAAAAATAACACGAATCAAACTGGTTGATTAAAAACTAAATTATTTATGAACTGTTAATCTAATCTTTTTTAAAAGAACACATTAGTTAACAAGTTCGACCCATTTAATATTTTTCATATTTAGCAAAATTTTCTTCGGTAACTCATTTAACCCGTTAGTTATAAATGATTAACCCAAATCAATTCATTTCTAAGTAAGCATATCAAAAGCCCCAACAGGGATCATGAAAAAAAACAAAAAAAAAAAACTACAAGACACAAAGATAAATTTTATTAACCATAAAGATCAAATACCTACTGTAACAGGACTGCCTCCTGAGGGCAAGTGGGAAATTGCATTAAACCAACCCTAACCATTAGAAGCCCATAGTATCCCAAAGACACAATGAAATAAAGAGCCAGTTGTTTTCAAAATAAATATCAAAAACATTCCAAGAACCAGATGAAAAGGCTCACCAACTAAGTATGACTACAGAATCATTGCAGTCTGCAATAAGCTGCTGATCCGTAAGTCACCAACAATGTCATAATCTTCACAATATGTTTCATTTGATCTTCAAAGTAACTGGTAACCACACACTTGCAATTATTTAGTCTGTAACATTACATAGTATTAATTAAAAACATTCATTCTGATACTTGCTGGTCGACTAAGAAATAAAAAAAACGAATCATATCAACCAAGAACTGCATGTTACATAGTATTATTTAAAATCATTGATTCTGATACTTGCTGGTCGATTAAGATAAAAATAAACCGAATCATATCAACCAAGAACTTCATGTTAATGAAAGGGGTTAGGTTGATGTTACAGAATCTATAGAGAAAAGACAATGGTTAAAAATTAGGGTTTAGTCATCAATCGAACCTATTCATCAATAAAAAAAATGAGTGTACAAAGCATCAAAATAAAAGGATTTGAAGGTTCTGAATAGATCAATAAGAATAGATAGAATTACTACTTGAATGTTGATGCTTCAATGATGGGAAGGAAAATGGAAGGAAAATCGGATGTGTATTCTGAGAGATTGAGACGGTGACATAAGTGATATTAGGGTTATTTTATTAGATAGATGATTAAACGGAGTTGAAAGAAATGGGCCGGGTTAAATTCATCCGGGTGGTATCTAACACCCAAAAAAACTAACGGGGATCAATTGGAGGGAGAAAAAAAAGGAGGGAAAAGAACTCAAGGATGATCTCGTTGAATGCCATGTGTCCCCTAATGGGTTTCTTTTATTATATGTATAGATAATTGAATGATGTATAATTAAATTAAGAATGTATTTATTTTATCCTTGGACTTTTATGTAACTATTGAGAATCTTTTTCATAGCATAACTGAATAAAAAAATTAGATTTTTTTAGTTATTAGATTTTTATACATTAGCTAAAAATATAAGCTGAACAAGCTGAGAAAATTACAATGCGAAATCTTACGGTTGTAAGCACTTGTCTAATTATAATGTTTGTTTTGTAGTCATCTAGTTTTTCACACTTTATTGTCATTACATATAGGAGGTTTATACGAAGTGAATATTATAATCACTAGTATTAAGCCCATGCGTTGCAGCGATTGTCATAAAAACCGTGTGTTATAATTATGTCATGAAGTTTACATATATGTTACATATATCACAACCTATAACTTCAAACACAGACTCTACTCTATTCAGACTTGTTTATTTGCAGGGTTAATTTCAGAGATTAGAACCTATAACTTTAAAAACAGACAAACAAGAACTAACCAATAATCTTTAGGGTCAATGTAGATATCATCGGGTCTGATCCTCCAAAATCCACCCACCATATTCGTATTTGTCACACTAACCAGCAACTTGTTGAGGAAGAAGGGGGTAAAGGTGAAATTTGGGGCTTACATAGGGATCAAACCTGTTATAAGAGTTTATAGATTAAGAAATGACTACTTTGCCCTTCGAAGTACAGGTGAAATGACGTAATTACCCAAGTCAACAAACAGTTGACTGACAGAATATTGGAGCAGGGACCTGATTGAACGCAATCGATAACCCCAAGGACTGGATTGTTGCATTTTTTTTTTCAAATGAGGGTTGGTCCTACGTTTTGGTGTAAACCACAGGGACGTAAATTGACATTTACTCTTAATAAAATGTCAATGTGGTTTCGGGTTCAAACCGGTGGATCAAAACTGGTTTTGGTGTTCTAAGGGACCCAAGTTCGATTCTTATCCTCCCCATTATTTGTTGCGGCACCTGGTGATGATGGGGGACTAGGCGAATAGGTGGAGATCGCTAGTTCGATCCTTGAACTGAGCGGGTTTTACCTCACTGCACTGTCGTGCCTTCGGGCGAGTGTTCACATGCTTCAGCCCTAAGTGAGGATTTTTCCCGATTCGGAGGCGAGTATACCCCGATATGGTGAATTTCACCAATAGCCCATTTGACTGTTAAAAAAACTGGTTTTGGGTTCAAACCGGTTCGGGGTCGACTAGTTTTGAGTAGGGTTGTTCATGAGCCGAGCTGAGCCGAGCTAGGGCAAGCTCGGGCTCGGCTTGATTATAAACCGAGCTGGCTCGGCTCGGCTCAGATTCGAAACCGAGCTGGAAATCAAAGCTCGGGCTCGGCTTGGTTTTAAACCGAGCTGGCTCGGCTCGGCTTGCTTTGGCTCGTTTTAAAAAAAAAATTAGCACATAGCTCTAAAGATTAAGTAGTCTAAAATATAATTCAATACTTCAAAAGAACATATCCAAAATAAGTTCGACCAATACATCATAAACCAAAATCAAGTTAACAACACAAAATAAGTTTTAAACTTCGACGAAATAATAATTAGTTAATTAGCATGGTAATCAATGTAGGATCGTTTTCAGACCCGAACGAGTCGATCAGAAGAGTTTTACTCAACACGAAAGGCGGAAACAGACGTGTAGAGATCAATTCAGCAAGATATACACTTTAAACTGTTGTATGATTGATTTGATAATGATTTACAGTCTGACAACACTTCGGCAGCACTTCGTTACACTGATCGGAAAGTTTAAATGATTTCGTATGTAGGGTATATATAGGGGATGCTATTTCGTTTGAAGATGGCATGGTTCACTTCAAACGAAATTAAACTAGTTAATTTTGTTTGAAGATGTTACATGTCATGTTCAAACGAAATTAGCTCACAAACACGTAAATTCTACCCTATTTCTCGTACAACGCACCCTGATCTAACAATTGTAATGTAAGACTCGATACAAGACGAAGTCGACAGACGTATGCACCAACAGACTCCCCCTCGGATGTTGACGAGTCTTAAGTGTCGAGTTTTTAACGTCTTCAGTCTTTATCAGTCTGATCGCTCTCTGAAGAATCTGACAGTGTAGGCATCCTCAAACTTTATCTCTTTCTCCTCCTCTTCAGCATCACCATACTCCCCTCGAACAATCTCATTTACCCTCGGATGTTGATTACAATCTGACTTTCATAGGATCAAGATCATAACCTGGCTCTATACTCAGACTTCAGAATCCAGGCTACCCTGCACATCCTCTACCTCACAATAAATTTCACAAATTTATATAACCAGACTCCCCCTCAAATTTATCCAGAATGATATAACAATGTTAATAATTGATGAACCACTTGTAATTAAATATTCAAAACCTTTTCTCATTTAAACACAAGCTCCCCCTCACCACATGCTCATCATGTTTAGCGCTTGGAATTTTGAAAATCAGCTCTTCAACACCAGTTGTCAAAAATCTTTTGGGATTTTTCAAAATTTATGCTAAAACACACTTAAAATTTTTTGTATTTTTGAAAAGAAATGAAATGCAATAAAGAAATATTTACAGACAATCTTTTTGCGAGTTTGTGTAAGAGGATCATATCAGTTTTTGACAAGTCACAAGTACCGTTGAGCTTAGTTACACAATAAGGATTAAACAATTCACTTAGATTGCCAATATACTGATCCACTTAAATTCTCACACAAATTTCAACTGATTCAGGATATGAATTAGGTGTATTAAGGACTTAAACTCATTCATGTGTCCCACCTCTTGAATATACTCCCGTATCCAGATCCCAATATTCAGTCTTACAGGTGAGTATACCACAGATGATATCTGTAAGGGGTTAAATGCGAAGAACCGTGAGAGCTCAGGTCAGAACTTCCGTTCAGCAGAGAGATGACGACTTCGACTTTTGGTGGGTCCCCTTTAGAGGATCTTTTTTACAACAGCACATGATTAGCATTTTTCAATGTTTCATCATTTTTTTGTACTGAGGGCAGGCTTTTATTTCAAGCAAGCGTAAAGTATTCTCCGGGGACTAGGCCATTGCTTCCGCAAAATCAGAAGTCCCGGGATAATTGTAACACCTGTGCCTCCACGGCCATCAAACAAATACCAAACCAATGAAATATTGTATTTCATACTTGGGATTTGTTAAATATATGTGTATCATTTGCACATATCAACTCTAGTTCAATTTCAAGCTCTAAATCACTTTCTGGAAGGTTATACACGCACTGATGCGTAAATATAACCAGTTTAATGCAAAAAACACTCCGGAATAGTGAAATAGGCTTAACATACCTTAAATAACCTCTACATAACTTAGAAATAAGTTTTGGAAGGTTTGGTATGCCGAAATCAAGTTAATTCGCTTACAGGGACTAAATATGACAAACTGCGAAAGTATGTCAATTTGAACTGTAACGAACATTCCGGAACATGACCATAAGTTAAAAACACCATAAATATCCTTTACACAGCTTAGAAATAGGCTTTAAGGGGTTCGGTGTGCTAAAATAAACTTTTGGGTCATTCAGGGACTAAAAGTGTCAAAAAGTGCACAAGTTTGCATTTTCGCGCATAACTTACGTTCTGAATACATCCGGACATCCAAAAATTTATGTAAGCATGACTATATTATGCTTTAGTGTTTGGCTTGCAAAAAATCCATTCGTCGCGTCATTTGGATCGTTTTTCGCGCTTATGCGCATTCCGTCGTAATTAAGCGAACATCGCGTTCGTACGACCAAACGAACCAACATCCGACATATTTTTTGAGCATGTTTCATGTCCACAATGTTTAGGCATCATTTTAGGGCCTTAAAGTTGGCTTTACGGGCCTTAGAAGTGCCGGAAATGGGCTTAAACACGTGCAGGGGCTGAAACTGTCATTTCTGAAACTTGTTTTCTGATCTGAAGAGCTAGGCGGCCCGCCTCAGCCAAGCTTAAATCTTAGGCGGCCCGCGTCAGTCCTTCTGACCAGATTAAATGCATTTAACCACAAGTTGCAGCTGTTTGATCCTCCACCACATGTTCTAACTTGCTTAGTCAGATGATAAGCATCAATTTTAGCTTCCTTAACCTTCCAACAAGTGTACGGATGGGATCGAATCACGGTTTCCATGAAACGATCTCAACGGTGCACCGAATACTATAAATACCCCATGCCCCCCATTGCATAACTTACAAGAATTCTGATTTGAGAAACTCTAAGTTGAAACCATTGTTTCATACCTGAGATTCTTGGATCGGGATTAGCATTCGGGGACCCTGGGTAAGTATTCTTTCGTTCTTTTCCTTATTTTATTGCTTTTCGAGTCCGAAAGTCAAACTTTGTTTGACTTTCAGCGTTGACCAGTAATGGTCAATGCGAAGTTCGTTTGAACTTCGCAACGTGAGTGTAATCACGTTGGTTATAGTCCCTTGGGACTATGCCTACTGATTACCACGTTGTCTAGGGTCGTAGGGTAAGCGATCTAATAAATCGCTTATACCTCGAACCCGACCCATTTGGTCGATCATTAGGATCCGACCAAATATATTAGGTGACCATAGTAGGTAGGGAATAACCTTCCGAGGTTATACCCTATGGTCACATCGTTTAAGTAGTTGTATGATAGGTAGTTTATATGCCTTAGGTAAATTACCAGAATACCCTTTTCATGTATAATTGGTAATTAAGCATATGTAACCTAAACCTTTGTCACATAACTGATTATGTAACATGTTTAGGCATATAACACTTGTCATAGGGCTAGTTAGGCGGTCCGAACGCGTTTCACGCGCACGACGCGTTAAAGTAGCATATGTTACCTTAATGGGTCGCGATGGGTCGAAAGCACTTAGGTTTGGTTTCATTGTAGTATGTAGGCCTTGTTAAACCATATCATATGAGTTCCAACACTCATTTGGTTTACCAAGCCTCATCCTATCCGATCTCCCGATTTAAGTCCGGTTTATTTATATAGTTTTAGATTGCCGACTGATTCCGTGCTCTCTCTAGCTTTGTTTGGTTGTTGTTCAAGACCTCCAAGAATTCTCAGGCGAGTACATTATTCCCCTATTTTACTGCTTTCAATTGTTTTGGGGTGACTCATATGTGCTAAATGTTTTCGATGTTATAACAAATGGTTTCAAAAACGATTAATACGATTTATACAAAACTAATAACGATTTCGATAAAGTGAACAAACTTGTTGGTTGTAGTTACATAACAAATGACATTCATTAGCAATGATCAAGCCGACCAGTATTAGGTTATGGTACCATAGGATTTGACAAATCCCGTTATTTACTACACCCGTAGTTATGTGTGGGTATGGTAGGTAGCGACTGAATCTGTAATTATTAACTTACCCTTTGGTAAGGGTTTGTTAATGCGAAAACGAGAAGCGACGAAAACGAGAAGCGACGAGAGTCAAGAAGGTTTGAATGTTATTAGCGAGACGACCATTTAAGTAGTTTCACGACCTAAAACGAAATAGACGATTGGGTAAACGATTGGTTTTCACACGATGTTTTAACGATTGGGTAAACGATTGGCTTCAAAGCGATATACGATTGGGTTTTGGTTACATATTACATGATTTACATTGGGCATGAACATTACTTTGGTGGTTTGGTTTGGATTAAGTGATTAAGTAACAATGCGTGTGGAATATGATACAAGCATGGTGGATACGCCGCTGGTACTTCCTATATATAAGTGTTTGTATGGTATTACATATTGTAGCGTTATTTGAATCATTTCAGTTTGAGACATAGAACATTTTATACAAGTAACATACTTTTCACAAGACATTGATTTACAAACAACTTATCTTATGCAAACACATTTTTCATGGTTATTCATTTAACCATACATTATTCACTTGTTTATACATATCACCTAAACTTATTATTTTTTTCAAATGATTTACAAAGACAAAGCAAATTACAAGGTTCATGACTAAACATTTTCTTAAACAGAAGTCATGAATCTTATTTTCACAAAACCTATGTACTCGCCAGCATTTCTTTGCTGACCTCGTTTTCACATATGTTTCAGGTATTGTTGAATGATATCGATTGATAAGATGCATGCTCACATAGGACTGGACAAGGCCTTAGTGACTCAATAACAATGATAGATTATGTTTAAATTGTGTATTTAGATTTCCAAACGATGTAATTATTCAATGTTTAAATAAAACGAAACACTTTTGGTATCCATGGTTATGAAACATTAATTCTGTTGCAACACGCCCCGATGTTTCCGCCGCGATTTGTTGTTTTACGTGGTCGGGGTGTGACAGAAAAGATGGTATCAGAGCCAATGGTTATAGGGAATTAGGTTATTAGTAATTAGTAATGCTTTGACCTAGTCTATAACCTTCTTAGGACCCTAACGCGAGTTTACTTGCGTTTAGTCATAAAACAATACCGTCACCTATCCTTAGGCGACGACCACAACAAGAACATAAATTTCAAAACCGCTTTGAAAAACTAATCATCTGTTCTAGGATGATTGATTACTAGGTTTTGAACTCTCTATTATATGGTTTTGAACCCCTTTGAGTTTTCAAAACTTCGTCAAGGTTTTGGGTTTTAAATGATGTGAACACGTGCAAACTGGAAGGGTGAATGCCTGTATTCTGGGTTTTCTGTCTAGGCAAGCACTTCTTATACATCTCATTAGACGCGAGACCAGTTGTGCTTACCTGGGAATTCTTGGGATGAGTGTTCACTTATAGGCGAGCATGTCTTCGCGATACATTATTTTTGACCCATTTACTTTGATCAGTCACCGTCTCATTTGTTTGCCGTAGGTAACAAACAAATGATCGCAATCTTCATGCGTTATCATTCTGTTTTGATTGTCCAATAATCTTTCACCTGTTTCTCCCTATGCCTTTCTTTTTCTTCAAGAATGTCTCTTCATCACGATGACGCCCAGATATCTGAGCAAGCAGCCAAAATTCGCTCAGCGAATAGGCGAAGTAGTCCTGAAGACTGTTGAATTAGCTACTGCCATGTATCATCTCCAGGATGAAGCCACTCAAGAGTCACCAAGACAGGCAGGACCTAGTCAGGTGACAACACCATCAGCCAATAAACCAATCGAGGAATCAAAGACCATGGATGAACGATCCCCTAAGAAGTCAAATAAAGCGAAAGGCTTCTCAGAACTTCGCCATGGTCGCTCACAATGGTAAAGCAGTCCCCAACCAACCAGCTCAACCCCCTGCTAGGTGTGTATGGCTTTTCCTATGATACCTACATCAAGGAACTATGTACCTTACAAACTACTCTTGTGATTTCTCTCTTTCAAATGATTGCTCATGATTCCCTCGAAAATTTTAAGTACTCGTTTCACTCTGAGAAACAAAGTACAGAAAATTAAGTGACATTATGAGTAATCGTGCTTTTCGCACATCTGTGCCTTTAAATCCTTGGTTAGATAACTAAGGGTATTTTCAAATCTCATACCCATTACGTTTTGATTTTTCAACATACACAGTACCAGTATTTCAAAACAATCTTCATGATCTCAAAACATTTCATATAGTTTGAAAACAATTTTTTTAGATGCATTGTCTATGTTATTTCAAAAACATTGGCCATGTTATCAAAACCAACCTTTCTAATTTCAAAATATTTCATATAGTCTGAAGACAATATTAACACAATACATTTTCTGATCAAGTGCATGATTTCGAAAAGCATCATTCATGTCTTTCAAAAACCTTATACATAATTTCAAAATTCATCTCGCATGATTTTAAAACATTTTTTAAATATATCTACCTAATACACCTACCTTATGATTTCAAAAAGTATTATATATAAGGTTTCAAAAACGTTAAACACATTTTTCTTAAAAGAACCCCATGCATAGTTTTCAAAAATATTTTCCTCATACATTGACTTAACCTTCAAAATTCTGCTTCATATGTCGCCTTGACATATCAAGCATCTCAACTTCATAAGCATTTTACATCATGTTTTGACCTAAGCACATCCAGTGCAAGGTTTCAAAACATCTTCAACTTCTAAAATTCATATGGGATCTTTTTATCTTTACAATTAGATCCTTGGGGATGATTATCGTTCAAATCAGAGTCCTTAATTGGATTCCTTATGTACCTTAATTCGAACACTTCGGTTCCTAGTAATCGAAATCGAATTTTCTTTTTGAATCTTTCTATCTTTATAGTTGGATTCTTGATAACGTTTAAAGTACCAAATGAAATCCACGGAATGGATTCCAAGTGTGCTTTAAATGCATGTACGCAATTTACAAGACAAATTAACGAACAATTTTGTGGTTATGTGATATGTGTTTATGTGTTCTCCTCTATGATTTTGTGTGATCCGATTTTCAAATCCTCATAGAATCTTTCATGTTTTCATATGAGAGATTCATAGTAGGATATTCAAAAGGTACTACCTTAAATCCTTATGGGCTTCTACCTGGTAGTTAAGACCCTTGGGTTATATAGTACCACTCCATGATTCATAAGAGACCCTCTTAGTAGTCTAGTCAAAAAGATTGATTCACAATTTGGTTAGAGAACGACATCTAGTGATGTAGCTGAACAGACTCCTTGATAGTCTATTTAGATCATTTATTGATTTAATTTAAAGGACTCTATGGCGGTCTAGTCACACTCATCACCGGTTTGTTCATTTGGTTTTCCCCTACACACTATAAAATAGACTGTGTGAACTGTGCAAGGAATTGTCTGATTATGGACGCGTACATAATTATGAAATTTAGTGCACAGAAACCCAGTAAGATTTATTATGTGTAAGAGCCGATAGTGACAACAATAACGAAATGAGAACGATGTAATGGAGGTACGGTGGACGCACCAATGACGCTTCATATACTTGTATATAAGTATCCCTCTTACATTGCAAACATGATGTTATTAAAGTTACTAGAAGTTCAGAACCCTAACCAATGTTGTTTGATCTTTTCAACTTCATATTTTCAAGCTCTCACAAGTTTCCTCTAAATAAATTTCGGGACGAAATTTCCTAAAGTAGGGGAGACTGTAACACCTGTGCCTCCACGGCCATCAAACAAATACCAAACCAATGAAATATTGTATTTCATACTTGGGATTTGTTAAATATATGTGTATCATTTGCACATATCAACTCTAGTTCAATTTCAAGCTCTAAATCACTTTCTGGAAGGTTATACACGCACTGATGCGTAAATATAACCAGTTTAATGCAACAAACACTCCGGAATAGTGAAATAGGCTTAACATACCTTAAATAACCTCTACATAACTTAGAAATAAGTTTTGGAAGGTTTGGTATGCCGAAATCAAGTTAATTCGCTTACAGGGACTAAATATGACAAACTGCGAAAGTATGTCAATTTGAACTGTAACGAACATTCCGGAACATGACCATAAGTTAAAAACACCATAAATATCCTTTACATAGCTTAGAAATAGGCTTTAAGGGGTTCGGTGTGCTAAAATAAACTTTTGGGTCATTCAGGGACTAAAAGTGTCAAAAAGTGCACAAGTTTGCATTTTCGCGCATAACTTACGTTCTGAATACATCCGGACATCCAAAAATTTATGTAAGCATGACTATATTATGCTTTAGTGTTTGGCTTGCAAAAAATCCATTCGTCGCGTCATTTGGATCGTTTTTCGCGCTTATGCGCATTCCGTCGTAATTAAGCGAACATCGCGTTCGTACGACCAAACGAACCAACATCCGACATATTTTTGAGCATGTTTCATGTCCACAATGTTTAGGCATCATTTTAGGGCCTTAAAGTTGGCTTTACGGGCCTTAGAAGTGCCGGAAATGGGCTTAAACACGTGCAGGGGCTGAAACTGTCATTTCTGAAACTTGTTTTCTGATCTGAAGAGCTAGGCGGCCCGCCTCAGCCAAGCTTAAATCTTAGGCAGCCCGCGTCAGTCCTTCTGACCAGATTAAATGTATTTAACCACAAGTTGCAGCTGTTTGATCCTCCACCACATGTTCTAACTTGCTTAGTCAGATGATAAGCATCAATTTTAGCTTCCTTAACCTTCTAACAAGTGTACGAATGGGATCGAATCACGGTTTCCATGAAACGATCTCAACGGTGCACCGAATACTATAAATACCCCATGCCCCCCATTGCATAACTTACAAGAATTCTGATTTGAGAAACTCTAAGTTGAAACCATTGTTTCATACCTGAGATTCTTGGATCGGGATTAGCATTCGGGGACCCTGGGTAAGTATTCTTTCGTTCTTTTCCTTATTTTATTGCTTTTCGAGTCCGAAAGTCAAACTTTGTTTGACTTTCAGCGTTGACCAGTAATGGTCAATGCGAAGTTCGTTTGAACTTCGCAACGTGAGTGTAATCACGTTGGTTATAGTCCCTTGGGACTATGCCTACTGATTACCACGTTGTCTAGGGTCGTAGGGTAAGCGATCTAATAAATCGCTTATACCTCGAACCCGACCCATTTGGTCGATCATTAGGATCCGACCAAATATATTAGGTGACCATAGTAGGTAGGGAATAACCTTCCGAGGTTATACCCTATGGTCACATCGTTTAAGTAGTTGTATGATAGGTAGTTTATATGCCTTAGGTAAATTACCAGAATACCCTTTTCATGTATAATTGGTAATTAAGCATATGTAACCTAAACCTTTGTCACATAACTGATTATGTAACATGTTTAGGCATATAACACTTGTCATAGGGCTAGTTAGGCGGTCCGAACGCGTTTCACGCGCACGACGCGTTAAAGTAGCATATGTTACCTTAATGGGTCGCGATGGGTCGAAAGCACTTAGGTTTGGTTTCATTGTAGTATGTAGGCCTTGTTAAACCATATCATATGAGTTCCAACACTCATTTGGTTTACCAAGCCTCATCCTATCCGATCTCCCGATTTAAGTCCGGTTTATTTATATAGTTTTAGATTGCCGACTGATTCCGTGCTCTCTCTAGCTTTGTTTGGTTGTTGTTCAAGACCTCCAAGCATTCTCAGGCGAGTACATTATTCCCCTATTTTACTGCTTTCAATTGTTTTGGGGTGACTCATATGTGCTAAATGTTTTCGATGTTATAACAAATGGTTTCAAAAACGATTAAGACGATTTATACAAAACTAATAACGATTTCGATAAAGTGAACAAACTTGTTGGTTGTAGTTACATAACAAATGACATTCATTAGCAATGATCAAGCCGACCAGTATTAGGTTATGGTACCATAGGATCTGACAAATCCCGTTATTTACTACACCCGTAGTTATGTGTGGGTATGGTAGGTAGCGACTGAATCTGTAATTATTAACTTACCCTTTGGTAAGGGTTTGTTAATGCGAAAACGAGAAGCGACGAAAACGAGAAGCGACGAAAACGAGAAACGACGAGAGTCAAGAAGGTTTGAATGTTATTAGCGAGACGACCATTTAAGTAGTTTCACGACCTAAAACGAAATAGACGATTGGGTAAACGATTGGTTTTCACACGATGTTTTAACGATTGGGTAAACGATTGGCTTCAAAGCGATATACGATTGGGTTTTGGTTACATATTACATGATTTACATTGGGCATGAACATTACTTTGGTGGTTTGGTTTGGATTAAGTGATTAAGTAACAATGCGTGTGGAATATGATACAAGCATGGTGGATACGCCGCTGGTACTTCCTATATATAAGTGTTTGTATGGTATTACATATTGTAGCGTTATTTGAATCATTTCAGTTTGAGACATAGAACATTTTATACAAGTAACATACTTTTCACAAGACATTGATTTACAAACAACTTATCTTATGCAAACACATTTTTCATGGTTATTCATTTAACCATACATTATTCACTTGTTTATACATATCACCTAAACTTATTATTTTTTTCAAATGATTTACAAAGACAAAGCAAATTACAAGGTTCATGACTAAACATTTTCTTAAACAGAAGTCATGAATCTTATTTTCACAAAACCTATGTACTCGCCAGCATTTCTTTGCTGACCTCGTTTTCACATATGTTTCAGGTATTGTTGAATGATATCGATTGATAAGATGCATGCTCACATAGGACTGGACAAGGCCTTAGTGACTCAATAACAATGATAGATTATGTTTAAATTGTGTATTTAGATTTCCAAACGATGTAATTATTCAATGTTTAAATAAAACGAAACACTTTTGGTATCCATGGTTATGAAACATTAATTCTGTTGCAACACGCCCCGATGTTTCCGCCGCGATTTGTTGTTTTACGTGGTCGGGGTGTGACAATAATACCCCAGATATCACTGAGCATAAAGACCTAGTATCTCAGAAAGAGGGATCTTTCAAACGAAATTTCAGGGGTTACCTATATATCCAAGTAGTGTTCCCCACAAAATAAGCAAGTTTGAATTTAAGTTTATATCCCGAAAAAGCTTACTAAATGTGTAAAAACCTATCGGCATATCATCAGTGAGACCGTTTAGCGCTATTTAAACATTAAATTTCTTTAGCATACTGTAACTGTCTACTGATGTACTATCATTTCCTCTTTTTCACAACAAACTCATTTTTGTTTTTTATCATGTTTTTGCCTTTTTCAAATTTTCAAATGTTTTAGGATTTTCTGAAAAATTCTTACTCCCCCTAAAATTCAAAATCATTTAAGGAAATTTGAAAACAAACTGTACAAGTAACGTGACAACTGATATCGAATCACTTCAATTTGCCATCCACTTGGCATAAACAATCAGTACTCCCCCTTTCAACAAACTATTTTCTCATTATGATTTCAAAACACTTAAGTTTGTTTTAACCAAAATGATTTTTCCAGAAAATAAGTTTTGCTGATTTTACCACTTATAGGTTAGGGGTTCATCACATTGTTTTTCTCAACCATTTGACAAATATAACAATTTTGAATTTTAACAACAATATCACTTGTAGAAAATCAAGTACAACTTAATGTCCATGATTTACCACTTTGAAAGACGAAATATCACAAAAGTGAATTTCTCAAGAAAGATGCCGATTCCTGCTCCACACTTACCAACCTGGGAGCTCCGGCAAGTCAGATTTTTACTTGTGAAAAACTTCCATCCAAGTCTGACTGAACTTAGATGTGACCTTCTCAACTTCACCTGGGGTTGGGTTGTAAGTTGCCTTCTTTGATTCGTAAAATTCTTTAACCCCTTTTGCCTTTCCATTTACCATTTTACCAAAAATATTTTTAACATTCCCATTAAATGCTTTCTCGATATTAAATTCTTTCTTCTCAGAATAGAATTGATTCGAAATTTCAACCTTTCCAACCTTTGATTTAAAATTCTCAGCCCTCAACGGTGGAAAATGAACATCATCCATTGGAGGCACTGAGTTTTCACCCTTTTTAACAACTTGTGGCTCCCCTGACTTTGTGGAATCAGATTCATCGCCAGATTTTACATCTGATTTCTTAACAACCCAAGCTTGGTTGTCAAGATTTCCCCGTTTCTTGTAAAATCTTTTTGAACACTCACCAACTTCATATGTAGAATTTTTAAACACTTTAAACCTTTCAGTTGGTGGTTCAGTTTTATCAACAACTATTTCTTTGAGTTTTTCTGAGACTCCCTGTTTTATGTTGGTTGCTTTAGGACAGTTCCAGGCGATGTGACCAACTTCTTGACATCTGTAGCAGGTTCTAGTCTCTTTTCTCTGATGAGCTTCAGTTTTCTTCTTTTCAGCAAGAAATTCCTGATTTGACTGTCTCCAGAATGAGCTCTTTGATTCTTCTTCACAATTTGTCCCTGAAACAAATTTTGTATTTGTTTTAGAAATTTTCTCATTTTTATAATTTTCTGGTTGAATAAATCCTAATCCTTTTCTTTTGAAATTACCGTTATGGTTTGGCTTCTTTTGAAAACCAGAACCAGAACTGTAACCTTTTTTCTTGTTCAATCTTTGTTGAACTCTTGAAGTGTATTTTTTTGGTTTTTCAGAAAGATTTAAATCTTTTATTTCAGAAATATTAATTTCTGTTAATTTGAAAACCTTTTTAATCTTTTCAATTTGAACACTTCTTATTGGAAATTCTTTATCAAAATATAATTTGTCAGAATCATTCAAAGTATATGCAACTTCAAATGTTTCGTCATTCAAATTAGATTTTGACAACAAAAATTCTTTACTATACACCCGTTTTCCCGACGACTTTGAACTCCTGACAGACGAACTCAAACTCCTGGACTCAGACATTGACTCGGACTCTTCATCCTTATCTAACACCTGATTGACCATCCTTTTTATTAACTCAGACTCATGATCTATGTCGGACACGGTGAAAGTGATGTCAATATTGTCTGGTAATACATCGGTTATCTCGGACTCCAACTTTATATTGACTGCCTTTTTTACTTGTTCCTCATTCGGTTTTCTAGACGAATACCCTTCCCAAATTGGAGGCGGACACTTGTTATAACTAACACTCTGTTTCTTACCAGTATCCTTTTTCTTCGGCTTCTTGTCGTCAAACGCTTCAAAACCTGCAACAGTTGGATAAATTCTGTCAATTAAGTAATCAGAACTTGAATAACTTTTTAGTAATCGTCTGATTCTTTCATTTTCAACTTTCTCAGTTTCCAACTCTTGCTTCCATTTCGCACATTCTTCAATGTAAAAATTTATCTCTTTTTGTTTGGACATCATTGTTGCATTCACCATTTTCAATGCATCTTCTCTTTCAGAGTTTGTCTTCTGCAAACTATTCACAGTTTTGTTCAATACATCATACGATTCTTTCATATTCTTGACATCAAACAACAACTTCTCTTTCAACTTTTCAAGCTCACTAAAATTTTCATCTTTATCTTCACATTGTTTGCAAGGTTCCAAACATGTAAGACATGGTTTTGTGACTTCGACAATCTTTTCAATCTCCACAATCTTCTCGACTTCAACAATTTTTTCCATATTGATCATTCCCAAGCATATACTTAATTATTACTACGCTCTCGCTCGCTTAAATGGTCACCGAAAGGCGTATATTCAAAAGTTGACGCTTTAGGTCCCTCTATTGCGCAAACTTGCGCATCTCATCATTTAATAGAATTGAAGCCTTATCTAATCCATATTAGGCATTCTTGAAAGTATTATTAAACATCACGATACTTCGAGTTCGCTAAAAGGTCATTCAGAGGTATAATTAAACATATTGACACTTTTAGCCCTTCTAACTTGCAAAGTTGTGCGTAACTTTACTTATAGGCATAAAAACCTTAGTCGGCCAATAATTAGCATTCCTGAGAGTATAATCAAATATCATGAAGCTCCCAGTTTGTTAAAAGGTCACTCAGAGGTAAGAATTAACATGTTGACGTTTTTAACCCTTTATTGTGCAAACTTTAAATTAATTACGCAAACGGCTACACTCGATCGTCAAGTGGCTCATTTGTGAATATAATTATCATGAGAGGTTATTTAGGAACTTATTTCAGGTATGCTAACACTTCCAGTCCTTTCATAATCAAATTTTTTGATTTTTCGAAAAATTAGTCCCTTAAATTCAATGTTGGACTTTATTAGGGTTTATTACACGTGTCAATACACCATTGGACGTGATTTTTACGAGGTGTTACATCCTCACCCCCTTAAAAGAAATCTCGACCTCGAGATTTGCTAAAATGCTGGAAGTTCTTTTTGTCGCATAATGGACTTAACTTCTATAGCCTATCTGGAGTCTCTCCAAGCTCCCAAAGTGACCTTTATATTAGGTACATGTATCCTTTTGGAGCTTCTTAACCTGTCGATCCTTAATCGATACAGGTTGCTCATCATATCATAAATCTGTATATCATTATGTGATGGTGCTTCTCGACTTATTGGTGAAACACATCCTTAAATCATTAGTGTGTAATGCATTGCGAGCTCCGCCAAGCTTCTTAAATAGGTTTTAGCTTATAAGCTATTTGATCTTGATACATTCGATTCTTTCGAACGATTTTATATATTCAGAGCTTAACTAGCCTGATAATTAACAATTGGCACACCCTTCCAGGGTGATATCCTTTGTTGAACTTTATTCCTTAACAAGAACTTAGGAGAGTTGCTGCTTTAATTAATCCTTGATTTTCTGCCGAATACTGGCAACTTACAGATGATTATGGATTTGTATGATCTTATTTGTTTTTTCCAAGGCAACTTTCAGATTCTGGTAATTGGACTTCCCAAAGTCTCGTCCATCAAACGGACGTTTGGATATTTCATCTATACAAGGTCTCAAAAGGAGCAACCTTGATACTTATATAACAACTATTACAAAAAGCTTATTTTTAAGGTGAGATGGTTATTCCAACCACTGCTTAAAACTAATCTTAAGGAATAGCTAATCCTCGCCGTTAGTCGAACAAATCGACGATCCTGGGTAGCTGATGGTGATTTTTAATTGTTGCCTAATTACGGTTGCGGTAATTAATGCATAAGCAAATAAACCGTCTTTCTTAATTAACTATACCGAATCCTCATAATGTTGAGTTAGGCTATATGAATTCTCTATTTTAAAACTTACCTAATCAGGGTTTCGATTCCTCCAATAATGGTACTAGCCGTCTTGGAGATTTCATAATAATATAGCCTTAAATGGGATATAAATCTTAACTCTACTTGCCTCTCAGGAGGTAAACAGGGTATTCTTTGGGGAAGATAACCAAGGTACATGGAGATTACAGAGATTTTTCCAAATCTCAGGCTCCAATTCATCTATCATAGTCTGTGTCAGATAAGAGACATATTTATGTTACGAGTCCACGAATTCCTTAATCGGAGAAATTTACTTGGACAATTCCATTCTGGATATCTTCTTTGAATACCATTAGCTGAATTTAGTACCGTATGACCATCGAAATATCCTTGTGGTCCCATGCATTAAACCTCCATACTGATCAGGCATGGAAGCAATCTATGGAACTTATTAAGATACACCAATCCTCATATGGCGCTTTTATCATACCATCTGGTATTAGTAATCCATAGTGATTAAGGAGATATTAACTATATATGCTGACGTACTTCCTCTAGAGATGGGATACTTCTAAAATTCTACTACTGAAGGTTTCTGACAGAAACATAAGAAATGGTTCTTATGATTTCGCCTGTAAGTTTTATCTTACACTTAATATCTGGGGTTCTTACGGGAAATTTTCTAAAAGTTTGCTAAGCTTATGATCTTATGAGAGACTTAGCAGCACCTGAACCCAAACGTAACTCTTAGCAATAAAATCACAATAAGGGATTTATCTGGTGTCATTATTAATGTGAACTACCTCTAATCATTCATCAGGAGAGTTAAACGCTTCCATTTTTTATCCTTTTAAACTTAGCTACAACATCTTTGAAAATTTTTAGGGCAGTCTCAGCTTTGACTGGTTATTTCTTAATCTATATAACGTGAGTAGCTGAGGTAGATCCATAATGGATTTATAATAAGCAGGCTTTGAATCCTTAATGTGCCCTCCTATTGCCGTTGCTAACCACCAATAATTATTTGCATTGAGCTTAGATTTTGGGTAAATGGAATAGGGTACTATCTAAACCAATGAATTTAAAATTTGTAACATATTGACGACAGTCTAGAACTTTTATGGTGAGAGTCAGAAAATTCTTATTCCGCCTTTTTCCATTTCGTGATGCGGATAATAGGTTTTTCTAATAGGGTCCTTAAAACTTGGACCATCCCATATTGTATAAGAGGATCTTTCTTGGGGACTTCATTAATGTCCTTACTAATTAAGGGTATTGCCATCGAACGACTGTGATGCATACCTCACCATGTCCTTTCCAGCATAACTACTGATACACCTAGTGGTTTCTACTTCATCCAACAATTTCCTGCAATCGATGGCCCCTTTTTACTATTGAAATCTCTTGACTTCCAAGAGACGAAGTACTTTTAAGTACATCCTAAAAGGAATGGGCTCCTTGCCATATATGATTTTGTTTGGGTTATTCTTCGCATTTGAAGTATGAATAAAGCTCTTCTCATGAGCAGCGACATGTGTTTTAGAGCGAGCAGCATTTGGCTCCTTGAACCTTTTCATGACTTTTCTCATAGCCTTCCTAACAGCTGCGTTAATTACAGTTTTGGAGATTAACTCCATTAACATTGAGGTTCACATTGGATGCACCATTAACATTTGTCGCATCTCCAGCATCGCGACTGTTGTTTGTCTCTTCTGAGTTTTCCATACTCGAATCTTTGGTATTAAATACCATATTCAACAAGTGCTTAGGCAATCCATACCCAGTGTCTCCTTGAATTGTCAAAGGCTCACCAAAAGGAGTCTTGATAACTACTTGCTTCTTATCACACACAATATGGGCTCGATTTTTAGGATGACTAATTCATTCCTATCACTATATCGAGTCCCTCTTATTTTAATGGAAACAAGGACAACGAAAAGAATGATTCCTAATGGATATAAAACATCCATCTAATATTGCTGAAGCAGTCTTTGAGGTACTATCGGCCAATTCTACTTTATACTTAACGCTTAGAGTTTTAACAGGCAGATTTAATAATTTACAAAATTCATTGTCTACGAAAGACTTATCTGAACCTGAATCAAATAATACTCTAGCATGAGCGTTATTGATATAGAAAGTACCTGTTGTGGCATTGTCATCCTGAATAGCCTCTTGAGCATCCATTTGAGAGCTTCCAACTTTGGTCTTCTTAGCCTCCCCAGGCTTCTTGGTTTTATTTGGGCAATTTGTCTTGATGTGCCCTATTTCATTGCAACCATAGCAGGTTGCATCCTTTATGTCTTGGCACTCCAAGGACTTGTGCCCTTTCTTATTACAAATCCCATACGGCTTAGCTTGTGACTCCAGAGTGCATTTCCCTTTAGTTGCCTTCTTTGGGCAGCGGGTCTTTATGTGCTCCTTCTCGCCACAACCATAGCAGGTGGCGTCCTTCAAGTCCTTGCATTCATGGGTCTTGTGATCCATCTCTTTACAGATGACACATCCCCTGGTCTGCTCATAGAAACATTTTCCGAAATGCTTCTTCCCGCAGGTTTTACATTTGGGTTTTGCCTCCTTTGGCTTGGACTGGTCATAGTTTGAACCGGTCTTACCCTTTTTGTAACCTTTATTTGGGGTATTATCGCACTTTCGCTTATGATCCTTTAATACACGGTCCACGGCTTTGTTTACGGCTGTATCCAACATAGCCTGTAACTCGGTGCCCGTTAAGTTCAGTCTTGCATTATCGTTCTGATCAACTGGATGATTGTGAGCTTCAGATGAGTCAGCCATGGTGAAGCTTTGAAGGCTACAAACCAAGTAGTAATAATTGGTTTAATTATATGGTGAGTTGTCGAATTTGATGATTAAATAGCCATGGTACAATTAAACCATATAGGCGAATAGATAGTATTAAATTTATTTGATTATGTTTTGCCTAGGTTTTTAAATAATCCATCTTTAGCGTTTAAACGGAATATAATCCTTCATATTTATTAGACAGAGGACATAAGTCACGACTGTCAATGTCGTACTGACATTTTATATATAGCACAAGGGCTTGTTCCAAAGGACATTTTGATGGCATAGATGCCTTGTCACTAGGGAAATTTTAAAACATAATCGATGATTCCTTTGGATCAGAAAATTTCATAGTTCATTGTCTTGACAAGAAGTTATGAAATAAAACTATCTTTTTCATGTATACATCTTTGCCCGAAGGTATTCATCCCAATGGATGTTTTGATGTGTTCATCATGTTCGACGTTTATTAGCCATGATTCCTCTTGATCATTTATGCTAAATAAGGGGTTTGGAAAATTCCTAATATGAAGATGACAAGTGTGATTTTATCGCATCACTGTTGTCGGGAGTGTTAACATGTTTTCAGATGTTAACAAGGATCCGAATCTCTTTTTTAAACAGGTTTTACCATCTTTAGCTAGGTCTTTAATGACATTCAAGCTAGGTTATACCTTTTAAGATTCTTTTTAATATATATACTGGCAGAAAAGGAATGATATTTATTTTATTCAGGATTTCCATTATAATTATCCTAGATTTAATTAAAATATAACTATGGCACAAAAAGGCCAAGTCACAAGGGCAACTTTAAATTATAGACCATGATTTTGTAGAATCAAGGTATTTAGGCTCGAACATTGTTCATGCCTTTTCTTGACAGGGAGTTGTAGGCTACGACTGTCTTTTGTCTTATATGACAATGAATACTGCCCATAAGCATTATATCCTTAATGGATGCTTAATTCACAAAATAAGAAAGGATTTCAGGAGAATCCAGTATAAGGATGATTTATGTGATTCTGTCGAATCACATCTGCCAGGAATGTTAACATGTTTACAGATGTTAATAGGGATTTGAATCTTTTGAATAGGTTCTACCATCTTGGCCTTGTCTGAAATGACACATAGGCTAGGTTTACCTTTAAGATTCTTTTAATATTTAACGCAGAAATCCTAAATTAAGATGTTAATAAGGATCTGAATCTAATTGAGGAACTACCATCTTGGCCCTGTCTTATAATGACACATGGGCTAGGTCTTGCCCTTTTTAAATTTCGCCATTTTATTATAATGGTAGATCTCATAAAAGAAATGTTATTATTATGTTCATATATAATGATAAATAAATTTAGATAAAACATTCCAATGATTTTTAAAAGAGTACAGAATTGCCCTAAACGGGACTTGAAAGGAATGATGTTGTCCATGAAGGGACTGAAAGATAAGTATGCCCTTATAAGGACTTACTAAGGAAACGATCTTCAGCAAAAGGAGTTTCTACTTCATTTTATTTCTGAATGTTTTCTCCTTGGTTGCACGTTTATCCTAGTCGCGGTACAAAGCTCCGCATTCCAAGGCTTCGGATGGGGAGGATTTCCATTACGGCTCCTTTGCTTAGCGACGTATTAAAAATATAGAATTAAAAGCAATAATTCTTCGAATAGAGCTGAGAGTATTCCTATGTTAAGTCTAGACTCAGAAGGTCAAGGAATGTGCTACTGTGTCATTGAGATTAAACACAAAAGGCTAGTGTTTAATTCACTCAATGTTGGCTCTGATACCAACCTGTCACACCCCGATATTTCCACGTATTACCGGTGGGCCCGGTGGGGAGTATCGTGACGTAGTTGATATCATCATAGTCAAACAACACAATTTTAAATGCACAGCGGAAGCAAAAGATAGATTTATTTCAACCGAATAAATTGTAATATTAAGTATCACAAAATAGTTGAAACAGATCCACAGGCGGATCAAATAAAAAGGAAACATAGTTCATCAGACTTAAATGCATCCAAGCTTGCGAGACTCTTAATGATGCTAAGGAGAGGCCAGCCTATTACGCTTAGTACCTGCACTTAACCTTTTTGGGAAAATACGTCAGTTTACACTGGTAAATACAATTAACTGACTCATTTTGAAAACATTTATGAAAATTGATTTGAATGCACATGGCACAAAACTTTTTATAACTTGGGATACTTATTTATATATAAACTTGTAAGAGAATTACGTGTTCGTTATACGTTCAGTAGCCCGGATTGACATCGGGTTAAAGATTAATAGACACACCACATGATATAGTCCCGCGGCGGGTTATTCCCGAAACCGGCGGTTATACCTTATTATTTATTTATGCACTGTCGGGTGTACGCCTACACCCCGTGCTTAGGTCGTGGCCATTTCTTAAAATGATGCCAAGGATATCCGGGACATGGTCATTAACCCCCCAAAGGCTTTAAGCAAACAAAACAATTTAAACGGGACATTTCAATAATTTAACCTTCATACAATTAAAAATTCAATGCCCGACCAAGCGGTATTTTATATACCGTACCCCAAGCCCGTATAGGGAAAATAAGTTAAAAGTATGTACCTGAGCTAAATATAAATTCAATCCCATCCGTATATCAAATCATCAAGTACAGATAGCTTTTACTGGGCTCCTAAATCTGGAACGAAGGTTTTTAATAACCTATTAGATTCCTAACGGGTCTTTAATTAAGCCTATGCTTAGACCGGTTAGTTTTAAAGGAGGATACGGTTCAAAACGCATGATTAAGCGAGAACCGGATTAGAATGTGGTTTAGACCCGACAAGTTTGTATACTTGTGTAATAAGGGTAAACTAAACACATTCTGGATTTTGAGATAGAAATGATAAGGTTTGACCCGTTTCGGCTAATTTATGCAAATAGTTACATAAGTCGATCCGAACGCGAAAAGTGCGTAACGGGTAACCACATGAGTCATGAACAGGTTTCCTAAGTTAGTATGCCTTAAATATGTTTTGATATCAGTAGAATATCTTCCATTATGCCCAAAACGAGTTTAAGACCAATTTATGCCCCGTAGGGGTATTTTGGTCAATTTAAAGTTTATAAGAGAGTTTAATATTAATCTGAGTTTCAGGTGTGATATAATCAGTAAATATACTTAATGTAATAAGTTATAACAGTAGGATATTACATATATGTGAAATTTACCATTTATAACCAAACTATGCACCGAAGGGGCATTTTGGTAATTTCACCTAAGGTTTAAAGGTCAAATCTGGAAATCTGAGTTTAAAACTTTTGCTTACTGCTAAAGTATAATAATTTACTTAAAATATCAGTAGGTATCAAGTCTTATATATATATAATAGTTTTAATACATACTATGCGCTTAAAACGCGTAAAAAGACGGTTTTAAGCGATTTCCGGGTTTTATATGAAAAGCTGATATTTTTATTATTCCAGAAGGCTTAAAATATTTTATTTATCATATTAGATCAGTAGAAAAAGGTTTGGTGTCAAAAAGATTTGTAAAACTCATTTTATAGGCCAAAAGGGCAAAACCGACAATTACCGAATCAAAGCTAGAACCATATGTTATGCTCAGCCTAAAAATAAATAAATATCTTCAAAAATCCCAAAATATTATTTTATATCAGTAGGTAAAAAGTTTGGTATCAAAAATTGGGTTTAGATAGGCTTTATGCTAATTACGCCGTTTAATTAATAAAAAGCTTTTCATTTACGCTAATGAGCATAACTCCTAATCTAGACCTCAAACTGATGTCAAATTTTAGGGACAAGTTTATAAATCAGTAATGAATATTATTGTCCTCTCACATTTTCAAAATTCTCGTTTTAAGGTCAAAAGGGCATAATAGTCAACATTTAGGCATATAACGGAAACATGCATATGAATCGGATAACTAAGGAACCAAGTTGTATAACCTCATAGGGTTACACTAACCTATAACCTGGTCCTAAAGGAATCCTAAGGCATATCTAAACTAAGCTAAATCGGGTCAGAACCGAAAGTCAAAGCAAAAGTCAACTTTTGCGACTTTCGGTTCCAAACCAAGCCTATACTTAGAATTGTCGGGTTGAATCATGCTTAGGCATGTTCAACTAATATTTACCATGTTATTTTTCACACCCCAAAATTATCAGAGCTGGCGTGACTGGACTGGTATCTTCATTGCACAGCGGAAGCAAATAAGCAAAGACTTTCTAGAAATTGAACTCCCACTAAGTACTCGACTCTTCATGGTTCTCCTATTCCAACCGTGCCTTTTCTTAGAAATGCAACCTGAGAAAGAAACATGCGAAAAAGTCAACATAAAGTTGAGCGAGTTCATAGTTTGTTTGTAAAAGATTTGAAATAAATCTTTTGAATATCTGGTTTGTGAAATAATATTGAGAAAACGAATTTAAAATCATTTTCTTGTCAAGTTATATAGAAACTTTGTAGGAAAACATGGTATGTAACTTGTAAAACGTATCTGTAACTGAGTACTATGAATGTTTGTATGTATCATGTAGAATGTATCTGTAAAATGTGAGTTGTATAAAATGTATCCATAAAATGTGAGTTGTATAAAATGTATCTGTATGTAATGATGTAGTATGTAAAGCTTGAAAAGTATTTAAGACGAAAAGGGGACATGAACTCACAGGGCATAGAATTCGTGTGTATGCATATTTCGAAAAATACGCTTGTTTGAAAAACCGGTATAAAACATAAGTCATTTGTAAACCATTTGTGCTTGTCGTAATTCACAAACCATTTGTATTAGTCAAAACTTGTTTAGAAGCATGATTTAGAAATGTGTAATGTAAGTTCGTCAAAAGCCTTGTATGCTTTTGCAAAACGTGCATGTCTTTCCACCCGAAAACATTTATCAAAATGTAAAACCGTAAAAAGGTGGGGTTATGAACTCACCTGGATATTCCTTGTGCAAAGCTAGCTAATTACGACTTCGTGATGTCGTTTCCAAGATTTGACTTGCTAGCGTGCATTCTACAATATTCCTAACAGCGAATAACTTATCAGTTTCTAGTATAACGACGTAGTTAAACTACGTGTCCGAGCTCTACCGAGTCGTTAACAAAACGACTCTACGAAGGAAGGTGTGAATATTTTTGGTTTGAACTAACCAAACTATTGTTAGTTGATCCCATTTATAACCGGGATAAACTAAGTCTCGAAAACGACTTGTTTTTCGAATGGTTTAGAATATATATATTTATATATTTAAATATAAATATATTTACGTCGCCGTTTTAGTTGTCACGAATAGAATTACGTAGGTGAATAATGGTACGTATTCGAAGCGTCGTATCTGATACGGTAGCACATCGTTGCAGTTTTCGCAAACTCAATTAAACATACATAGTTATATTTATATAAGCATCGTTATTATCGAAACTAATCAGTTAGAAATATCGCTTGTGATAATCTTACGGCAAGGTGTCATACTTCGAGTAAAGGCGTTTAAAATAAATATAAATAATTATATTTATTTAATAAAAGTATACGAATTTCGTAAACTAGTAAAACGTGCCAAAAGTATTTATTTAGCGAAAATGTTATAACTTTGTTTTGGTAACTCATAAAACGTCGCCAAAAGTATTTATTTAGCGAAAATACTTCGATAGGCGTCACTTATACACCATATATATGTTTGGTATTTCGGATTTTTAACGAAATTCGGGCAGAGTTTCCTCTGTTTTTGGACGATCCCGACATCTAAAGTGTCGATCTAATTTTCAACAACAATTCAATAATATAGTCGATCTATATAAAGTTTTCGTTGACTGTAATAAATGTAAACTAATTTCAAATTGAATCGGGTCGAGCTCGGTCGCGTAACTAATTAAGAATCTAAAATTTATCGTAATTTAACAAAATTTCGCGTCCTTTAAAAGTTACCGGTTCTCGCGTTGTTGACATTGACTTTCGTTGACCATCTGTTGACTGAGTTGACTCGGTTTGACTGAGTCAAACTGAGTTGAATCAAACCTTGACCCGAACCCGAACTGAGTCGCGAACCCGAATCTGACTTTGACCGAACTGTTGACCTGTTGACCTGTAGCTTGACCCGAGTTGACCTGTCTTGACTGTTTGACCGAAGCTCGAAACTTAACCAAGATACGAGCCGAGACCCGAACCTGCTTGTTGACCGGCTGTGACTGCCTTTGACCGAACCGAGTCTCAACCGAGTGAACCGTAACACCCGAATTCCATCCGAGTCTCCAACGACTCTCTGTCTCGCTTGAACCGACACCCGACGATGCCCACCACGCCGCTGCCGCCTCTGACGTTGCAGAAACTCCCACCACCGTCATAAGAGAACGAGAAAGGGGGTGTTCGTTGGACACATCATCGCCGGCCGGTTAACCGGCACCAGCAACCTCCGGTTGTCTTTGCAGGAGACGATCGAGAGGAAGAGGGGCTGTTTTGTGAGTATCTAGTTTGAGAAGGTGAAGTCGGTTGTTTCATGTGTGTGTCTGCTATTGAGTTTGAGAGAAAGGGGAGTGAAAAGGATAAGGTTGGTAGGTTAGAGAAAACTAGGAGGGAAGATATTTGTGGTGTCGGCTGAACAAGTATGAGGGATTTAGAGTTTACTAGCTTTAAATACTAGGTTAGATTTTTCCTTAATGGGCTCGGACCCAAGGCCCACAAGTCCAATCCCGTGTTTTAGGTGACCCGTAATTCCTACGAGACTCGTTATCAAAAACCCGAACTCTCAATAGCGTCGTAAATTAAAAGCTTAGTATTTAAAACACGTAAAATGCGGTCGGTAGTCATTATTAATCGCGCAAGTTGTCAGTGCGCTAAATCGCGTAAAACGTGTCGTTCGTCGTTTCGTGTCCGTTTTGCGATCCGTTTTCAACTACGGATAATAAAATAATTAAAAAAACGAAGCTAAATATATCAAAATATTAATATCGAGACGAAATTCGAGTCCGGTGCTTCCGTTTCGTCGTTGTTTGTCGGTGCGTTACTGTTCCCGCGTTTTTCGTTCACGTTTGTGTTTTGTGCCGTTCGAAAATACAATATATTCACAAAACCAAATTCATATATATAAATATATGCACAAAATTCGTATTTGTCGACGTGGTCAGTATTTTGAACGGTGTCTGTTCGTTATCGCTTAATATTCAGTAGATTTCACGAAAATCCTCATACGCGCACTGTAACGTCCGATCAGCGTTCCCAGGCGTACCAAGAGCCTAATTAAGTTAATTCATGCCTTAAACACTACTTGTTATCGGCTTAAACGTTTGTTAATTGCGTAATTAGAAGCCGTTAATTACCGGTTGTCACATTCTCCCCCTGTTACAGAAATTTCGTCCTCGAAATTTAGACTATGTTATCTTCTTAGAGTTATGACGTTCCTAGGTAAGTCCAAATAATACCAAAGTGAATGACCGTGTAATCGAACCAAAACTTTTTCAGATTACGTGATTGCAAGAACATTTTGCATCAATATGAACCCAACAGTTTAACTGAAATGTGTTTCAAAAGTTGATGTCAAAGGAAACCAGAAGTATAGATACAGTCACTAATGTGACTAAGTTAACAGGGATCCAACAATGAACAGGAACTTTGACCAATCGAATTCCATATGAACGTTTACAACATGTAAATGAGTTCTAGAAGCAATAACATCCACTGGATGGACTTAAAATCGACAATCCCAAATGTAGTAGTTTGCATGAAACGCTCGATCATGATTAGCCCAAGCTACAAGTTTGTATTGATACCACAAGGTGTCGTAGTGATTTAAATAATTCAATAATAGTGGTGATTGAACAAACTCACCGTGTTTGAAAGCAAATGAAAGTGTAATAAAGTGAACCTGTAAGTTTGTTTCAAATGACATCATAGGATTTTCAGTTGAAAATGAAATATCAAAGAAATAATGTTTTCGATCGAAAATGAAGAAATGATGAATATCGCAAAACATTCGATCGATAGTGAAAGAACCGTTAGTAGGTACACCGGAATATAAAAATGAATTTGTGTACCGCTGTCTTAACACACGATTGTGTTAAGACTGCTTTAATATGATAACCAAAGTGGATTTAAAGCAATTCAATAAATAATTATTTAAATCCGTGTATGAGATGTGTAAACGAGTTTAGTACAAGCTTCAAGTTAATGAAAACACCACCATAAGGTGTCGAAATCAACAAATGACTTATTGGAGTCGTAGACCAAACAAGTCTACTACGACTCTGAACAAATGAAACTCTTGTTAAACCGAATTTGAATATGATGTCTTCAATACATCATATGGTATCTTGAATTGAATATGTGTAATGAAGAAGTTCAAATAATCGAACTTGGTTTCGGCGCAAGCCGACAATAAGTACATGTACCGACAAGAAAACTTTCGGCATGGTCACAACGAAAAACCATGTATGTAACTTGAAAAGAAGAGAAATTTCAAGAGAATGTGTTGACTTGATAACAAAGGAGCCAACAATCACAATAATGCGGGTCATTCGAATCACAAATCAATAATTAGGTTTAGCGAAACAATGTTTGAATTTTGATGAAACGCTTATTTGAAACGAAACCACATGCGTAACAAACGATGCATGCGTAACATATAAATTTTCAAGAAATGACGCAATGAGTGTTCGCTATAATGCAAGAAATGATCCTGATACAATGACCATTAAGAGGAGTAGAGATGTGAAAATCTACTCAATGGATGCAAAAGTCGGAATTTCAATAAAAGAAATTTAAGGACTTTACCTGGGTTTGCGTGTGATGACCGGTTGTTAGGTGACATTACCATGGAATGTCTAACATAGCGTATTCATCGTTAATAAGATAGGGGAATACGAAGTCATGCGTCTTCTCCTTGATGTGTTTCGTGTCGTTGCAGGACCGCGCGCCAAACCGCCGCTTCCTGATCGATAGTTTTCGTGCTGACAGGATTAGCATCATCTCTGAAATGCTCCATAGTGTCTTTTTGGCGACTTCACCTCGAAAGTCGTATATGACGTACTTCAACCTCCGTTGATGTATAGCTTAAGTTTCACATATACTTGTGCACTAGCGTTTCGTTTCGCGTAGAATGTGATGTACTCCGACATCCGTTGACGTAAAAATTTGAGTTCCATGTATTCTTGTGCACTAGCGTTTTGTTATGCGTAGGCTGCCTGCTCGGGAAGTTAAATTATCATAGACAATATGGATAATAGTGTGTGCCCGAGTTAATATTCGCGGTTCCTACGTGATGACCTTTAATGAACTTCAACATAAGTTTCCGAAGGTCTTAAATGCATGTTTCCTAAACTCTCAGAGTTTTGTTTACCGTGTGTATTTGTTTTGTGCACCGTGTATAAAACACAATAGCGTATGTTTGAAAACAAAATTTTGACTGTTTGTTTTTCGGCAACGGTTGGAGACCATATTCGAGTCTTAGGCGTTCTGTATGTATTCAGGATTTAATATTCTAAGTTCCCAGAGGAAAGTGAGGTTAGAGCCTAGGTATCTCTACATAAACCTAATTCGCTGTAACCTATAGCTCTGATACCAATCTTTCACACCCCGAAATTATCAGAGCTGGCGTGACTGGACTGGTATCTTCATTGCACAGCGGAAGCAAATAAGCAAAGACTTTCTAGAAATTGAACTCCCACTAAGTACTCGACTCTTCATGGTTCTCCTATTCCAACCGTGCCTTTTCTTAGAAATGCAACCTGAGAAAGAAACATGCGAAAAAGTCAACATAAAGTTGAGCGAGTTCATAGTTTGTTTGTAAAAGATTTGAAATAAATCTTTTGAATAACTGGTTTGTGAAATAATATTGAGAAAACGAATTTAAAATCATTTTCTTGTCAAGTTATATAGAAACTTTGTAGGAAAACATGGTATGTAACTTGTAAAACGTATCTGTAACTGAGTACTATGAATGTTTGTATGTATCATGTAGAATGTATCTGTAAAATGTGAGTTGTATAAAATGTATCTGTATGTAATGATGTAGTATGTAAAGCTTGAAAAGTATTTAAGACGAAAAGGGGACATGAACTCACAGGGCATAGAATTCGTGTGTATGCATATTTCGAAAAATACGCTTGTTTGAAAAACCGGTATAAAACATAAGTCATTTGTAAACCATTTGTGCTTGTCGTAATTCACAAACCATTTGTATTAGTCAAAACTTGTTTAGAAGCATGATTTAGAAATGTGTAATGTAAGTTCGTCAAAAGCCTTGTATGCTTTTGCAAAACGTGCATGTCTTTCCACCCGAAAACATTTATCAAAATGTAAAACCGTAAAAAGGTGGGGTTATGAACTCACCTGGATATTCCTTGTGCAAAGCTAGCTAATTACGACTTCGTGATGTCATTTCCAAGATTTGACTTGCTAGCGTGCATTCTACAATATTCCTAACAGCGAATAACTTATCAGTTTCTAGTATAACGACGTAGTTAAACTACGTGTCCGAGCTCTACCGAGTCGTTAACAAAACGACTCTACGAAGGAAGGTGTGAATATTTTTGGTTTGAACTAACCAAACTATTGTTAGTTGATCCCATTTATAACCGGGATAAACTAAGTCTCGAAAACGACTTGTTTTTCGAATGGTTTAGAATATATACAACAACAACAACAACCATACCCAGAAAATCCCACATATATATATTTATATATTTAAATTTAAATATATTTATGTCGCCGTTTTAGTTGTCGCGAATAGAATTATGTAGGTGAATAATGGTACGTATTCGAAGCGTCGTATCTGATACGGTAGCACATCGTTGCAGTTTTCGCAAACTCAATTAAACATACATAGTTATATTTATATAAGCATCGTTATTATCGAAACTAATCAGTTAGAAATATCGCTTGTGATAATCTTACGGCAAGGTGTCATACTTCGAGTAAAGGCGTTTAAAATAAATATAAATAATTATATTTATTTAATAAAAGTATACGAATTTCGTAAACTAGTAAAACATGCCAAAAGTATTTATTAAGCGAAAATGCTATAACTTTGTTTTGGTAACTCATAAAACGTCGCCAAAAGTATTTATTTAGCGAAAATACTTCGATAGGCGTCACTTATACACCATAGTTATGTTTGGTATTTCGGATTTTTAACAAAATTCGGGCAGAGTTTCCTCTGTTTTTGGACGATCCCGACATCTAAAGTGTCGATCTAATTTTCAAAATTCAACAATTTTCAACAACAATTCAATAATATAGTCGATCTATATAAAGTTTTCGTCGAGTGTAATAAATGTAAACTAATTTCAAATTGAATCGGGTCGAGCTCGGTCGCGTAACTAATTAAGAATCTAAAATTTATCGTAATTTAACTAGATTTCGCGTCCTTTAAAAGTTACCGGTTCTCGCGTTGCTGACATTGACTTTCGTTGACCATCGGTTGACTGAGTTGACTTGGTTTGACCGAGTCAAACTGAGTTGAATCAAACCTTGACCCGAACCCGAACTGAGTCGCGAACCCTGTTAGTGCATACATCTGTCGTCTTCGTCTTATGTCAAGTCTCGGGTTGCGTTGCGAATCTGAACAAGTGTGACATCATCTTATGCAATGATGACATCATCTAAGTGACATCATCAATTGCATCATCCTCACAAGAAGACAAAGCAATTCATAAATCAGATTTAAGTAATTGGTCGGTTTCTCTTGAATCGGATATTGTGGATTCGCTTGAAGACAAAAGTCTAGGAGGTTTCGCTTGAAAGTCACTAGGAGGTTTCGCTTGAAGAAGTCATGTTCATTTCAAGAGAAAGCTAGAATAGTATAAATAGGGGAGTGTTCTATTCATTTGTAACAGTTTTAGAGATTCCATACCGAGGTGTTGTCGGTGTGAAGACTGATTGTAATTGCTATTATATCAATCAAATCAGTGTTTAAAGTGATAAGCAAGCTGTTTCGAAGTCAGTTTCTTATTTTCCGCATCTGAAACTGATAAAATCTCTTCTGAACGACTCGTTTGGGTCACAAACCGATCCTACAAGTGGTATCAGAGCTCAGGAGGAAGAGATCTTGCTAAAACAGCCTGTTTTCATCACTTTTTCTGATTTTTACACCTTTCTTTTCAAACTTAAAAATTTTTCACGGATAAAATCGGCTCAAATTCACACATCTTGTGCGTAATCATGTATTAACAAATCCTGGAGAATATCAGCTTAAAATTCAAAGTAAAACTTGTAAAAATGGCTTGAAAACCTGGTTTCGCTTGAACGAACTATTAGGTTTCGCTTGAAAAAGTGGTACTGTTTGAAGCGAAACTCAGGCTTTCGCTTGAAAAGGTCAGGTGTTGCTTGAATTTGGGCTTTCGCTTGAGTTTACATCGTAAGTCTCGCTTGAAACTGACACACCGCTTGAAAACATCGACCGCTTGAAAACAAACCACTTGAAAGTGCATCGATTTGTGATTAAACAATTAAAAGGGTGTCAGCTAAGTGGGATTGGTATTTGTGAGCATGTGAAATATATCGGTTCATGTGATTTGGTATTGAAATTGTCGGCAAATATATAGATTTGTGTTGAATATCAAATTTATGTCTGCATGTGAAATATCTCGAGAACATATGAACTTTTGATCTGATCTATGTTGTTGTCAGCCACTGTTGTAAGGTGCATCTGATAGCTGATAAATTCAAAGTCTCGGTAATATCATTTAGTCTTAGTGGGTGTCGAGCCATGTGAGTTGGTGAGAAGGCCAAATAGAATTGAATTGTGACTTAGAGTTTGTTGGCCCATGTTATCCAAATTCGGAGGCCCAACAGGATATTATCGACCCATTTAATACAAATTGTTGCATGTGATAAGTCATATTCATGGCCCAATCAACTTTTAAAGCAAGAGTACCGGCCCAATCAATTTGTCGAATTACGAGTTAAAGGCCCATTTGAGTAAAGAAGTTTGCATCTATTAAGTGGAACGAGTCCGCGAATTTTTGACACGAGTGTTTCACGAGGCGAATCATTTCGTTTGAAAGGAGATCGAGTTTGAATTTGATATTTCATTTTAAGTGACTGTCTCGATAAGCGTGTTTCCGAATCATGGACTTAAATTTCTTTAATATGGCAAGTGAAACATTTAATAGAATAAATGTATTAAAGAAAGAGTTTGACTTGTTTTCAGGTTGTCCAGGAGAAAGTACAAAAAGTATCATTGAGAGGTATAACCATCTTGTTCGTTCAATGTCTGAGAAGGGTATTCAGAAAAGTCCAAATGAATGGGTTGAGAAATTAGCCAATTCCATACCTCAACAAGAATGGGGTACATATCTTTTGGATTTAAAAAGAACTGGAGAATACTCTAGATTGACAATTTGTCAATTTATTAAGAAACTTGAAGAACAGATGGAGAGAAATGCTGAGAAGAAGAAAAGTCAAAGTGGAAAATCAATATTAAAGAGGAGCAAGAGTAAAGGTGTCCAAGTGGGAGAGGAACAGACTGAAGAGATTTCAGTGATGAAGGATGAAAAGAAATCTGCTGATAAACAGATTCTTGAAATGAAGGAAAATTGTGAGAAGCTGAAATCTGAAAATGTTAAACTGTTAAGTGATTTGAACAGTTTGACATTGAAAAACGAGATTTTGAAAGAAAAGGAAAAAGAATTTGAAAATGAAAAATTAAAATTTGAAAAAGATTTTCAAAGTCAAATGAAGATTTTAGAAGATGAGAAATCTGCTATTTTTAAAAATAATCTTGAAAAACAGATTGAAATAAACTCTCACCTTCAGAAAATCATTCGGCTTGAAAATGAAGCTGAAAAAGCTCAGATTAAAATCAAAGAGCTTGAAGAGAAATTGAAAGGTTTTGAGACTTCGTCATCAACACCAGATTATCCATGTCCAAAACCGATCAATTCTGTTCAAATAAGTGACAATGTCACAAACTTTGACAAAGTCAAGGTTGAAGATTGTGATGAGAAAACTGATGATGAAAATGAGGAGTTTTATTCAGCAGACGAGTCTGAGTCAGAGTCTGATGCTGAAAATGAGAAAAAGAAAATATTTTTGAAATTAAAAGAAAAATTTCAAGAAACTGTTCTGCAAACGACTGAAAAGAGTGAATGCTCTACGCAAAAACCTTTGAAGAAGAAAGTGGAACAGGAACAAAAAGTTAAAAATTCAGAAAATGGTCAAAACAAGAATAAAAGCTCATCAGTTCAATCATCCAATCGTTGTAAAAAATCACAAAAATATGAAAAACAAAACTCAAAAATAGTTGGTGAAAAGTGGTGCAGGTTTGACCACAGTGCTTCAAAGCCAAATCCAGCTTTCAGGAGGAATGATGATCATCACAAAGCCAGACAATGCTATGATCTAAGTGTTTGGTGTGATAGTGGTGAATGGTACGATAACAGAGTGTGTTACAACTGTGGTGTTCGAGGACACATTGCTGTTAACTGCCAAAATCAGTGGTTTGAGATGAGGAAATGCTTTGAATGCCAAATCAGAGGACACATTGCCAGAGATTGCCCAATGAGATCAAAGGGAAGATCGAGGGCTGAATTTCAGAAATTGGCAAAGAAACCAGTCAATGTCAAGCCTCAAGAACAGAAAGTTCAAGAACCTAAAGTTCAAGAACAGAAAGTTCGTGAACAGAAAGTGAAGCTTTCACAGGGGCAGAAAGACAGACTGAGGAAGAAGAGGAAGAAGGCGACGGAGTATCTCGAAAGGATTTTGTCCTCGGATACAACTGGTAAAACAGATAAAAGTTCTGATAAATCGTCTTGCTCGCCAAAGAATGACAAATCAAGCAAAACGAATTCATCAGATACAAATCTGAGGACAGAGAAGAGAGTAAAGAAAAAGAAAGTTGCTGGAGATGAATTTGTTTCTCCGGAAACAAAGGAGCCACATTCAGGCAATGATTCTGGTATGGTAAAACCAGAAGAGCCATTTGTTGAGGTAAAAGTTGAGAATTCTGGTCTACCAATGGATGATGCAAATTTTCCACCATTGTTGAAAAAGAATTCAAAATCACCCAAGGATAGTCAGGCTTGGGTGAATTTGTTTAAATGAAAAATCTGACTTGCCGGAGCTCCCAGGTTGGTAAGCGAGGAGCAGGAATCGGCACATTTCTTGAGAAATTCACAAATGTGATATTTCGACTTACAAGTGGTAAATCAGGGACATTAAGTTGTACTTGATTTTCTACATGTGATTGTGTTGTTAAAATCGATAAATGTTAAATCTTACAAGTGGTTAAAAAAAACAAGGTGATGAATGAAACCCCGAATTTGTGAAATGATTCACAAAACTTATTTTCCGGAAAAACCATTTTGATTAAAACAAACTTAAGTGTTTTGAGATCACCATGGGAAAATGTTTTGTCGTCAGGGGGAGTTCTGATTGTTTATGCCATGTGAATGGAGAATTGAAGTGATTCTCATCATGTTGTCACGTTTCTTTGTACAATTCATTTTCAAATTTTCTCAGAAAATCAAAATTGAGACATATTTTGATTTTAGGGGGAGTAGAAATTAAAAAAAAAATAGAAAATTTGAAAATGTCAAAAACATTGAAAAATGTAAAAATGAGTTGTGAAAAAAAAAAAAGGAAATGATAGTAGATCAGTTGGACTGTCACAACATGCTAAAGAAATGGAGAGATAAAATGTGATAAACGATCTTACTAAAGATGTGACGGTAGGCTCAGCTAGACTAGTAGATTTGCGATAACGATACAAACCTAAATGAAAAAGCCTAGTTCTAGTGGGAAACATGGTCAAAAGCATAGTACTTAGTTTTGTCCTTCTTGACTGTGTGCCTGCTCAGTAATCGCTGATTGTCGAAAGACATAAAACTGGTTAAGTTTGTGAACTTTCACAACTTTGCTGAAAAGTCGCTGTGATTGTGCATTTCATTTTGCAAAGATTTAAACTTGTTTTATTTCTTTATTTTGTTTAAGCATTGGACATCCTCTGCGTATACGTGAGTATCGATCTGGATGTTATTGCCTAAACGTTCTGCTTTATTTTCTTTGGTGTTTCGTTTAAGCTTTGGATCACCTCTGCGTATACGGAAGTATCGACCTGGTGGTTAAAGCCTAAACAATTTCAACTTGTTTTATTTTTATTATTTTGTTTAAACATTGGACTTTCTCTGCGTATACGGAAGTATCGACCTGATTGTTAATGTTTAAACATTCTGCTTTGTTTTTGCACAAATCACAGTTGATAAAAGTTTAAAGGCATTACTTGAGTCAGTGTATTGCATGATGAGGGGATATGCTGAGATTATGGGGTCCATAAGAGCTTAGTGCAAATTTAATATACCTTAACGTATCGGTAAGCATTTCGAAAGTTTTTAGATTGAGTTTAAGTGGACAACAATATCGTCAATCCATGTGAATCGTTTAAAACTTAAAATGTTTAAAGCTTAACGGTGCTAGTGATTTGTCTCAAAAACTGATATGATCCTCTTACACAAGCTCTCAAAAATATTGTCTGTAAATATTTCTTTATTGCATTTCTTTACATTCAAAAATCCAAAAAGATTTTAGTGTGTTTTAGCATAAATTTTGAAAAATACAAAAAGATTTTCGACAACTGATGTTGAAGAGCTGATTTTCAAAATTCCAAGTGCTAAACATGATGAACAGGGTTGGGAGTGAGTGCTTAAATGAATGAATTTATTTTGAGAAAGAAAGTTTGATTAGTTAATCAGGGTCATTAATTTGAACTTGATGTAACAATTACTAGTAAGTTTTTCTTATTGATTTAAGTAAAAACTTATGTGTTTGAGAGAATTTTGTGCAGGAAATGAACTTAAACAGAGATAAAGCCAGGGATTGATCTCAAGGTGATAGCTAATTCCAGACGGCGATCCCATCATGATGAGAGGGGGAGTCTGACGAGGTTAAAGCCAAAGAGAAAATCCTGGTATATGCTAAGAAAGAAAAGAGACTGATAAAGACTGAAGATGCAAAGACTCGACACTTAAGACTCGTCAACATCTGAGGGGGAGTCTGTTAGTGCATACATCTGTCGTCTTCGTCTTATGTCAAGTCTCGGGTTGCGTTGCAAATCTGAACAAGTGTGACATCATCTTATGCAATGATGACATCATCTAAGTGACATCATCAATTGCATCATCCTCACAAGAAGACAAAGCAATTCATAAATCAGATTTAAGTAATTGGTCGGTTTCTCTTGAATCAGATATTGTGGATTCGCTTGAAGACAAAAGTCTAGGAGGTTTCGCTTGAAAGTCACTAGGAGGTTTCGCTTGAAGAGGTTTCGCTTGAAGAAGTCATGTTCATTTCAAGAGAAAGCTAGAATAGTATAAATAGGGGAGTGTTCTATTCATTTGTAACAGTTTTAGAGATTCCATACCGAGGTGCTGTCGGTGTGAAGACTGATTGTAATTGCTATTATATCAATCAAATCAGTGTTTAAAGTGATAAGCAAGCTGTTTCGAAGTCAGTTTCTTATTTTCTGCATCTGAAACTGATAAAATCTCTTCTGAACGACTCGTTTGGGTCACAAACCGATCCTACAAACCCGAATCTGACTTTGACCGAACTGTTGACCTGTTGACCTGTAGCTTGACCCGAGTTGACCTGTCTTGACTGTTTGACTGTTTGACCGAAGCTCGAAACTTAACCAAGATACGAGCCGAGACCCGAACCTGCTTGTTGACCGGCTGTGACTACCTTTGACCGAACCGAGTCTCAACCGAGTGAACCGTAACACCCGAATTCCATCCGAGTCCAACCCAAAGCCTAAGCCTAAGCCGAGACCAAAACCAAACCGTGAGTTGACCGAAACTGATGTTTGACGTGGTTGATTTCCTGACCCGAACCGGAGTTTGTAACCCGAACCAAAACTCAAGACGATCCTCAACATCTTCAACATCAGCCGTTTCATAATCATCTTCACTGAACAATCATCTTCCTTTTAAAAATAAAAGAGAACAGTGGGTTTACCGGTGAAACCCGTCGGAGAAAAATCACCCACCGTCGTCGCCTCCACTGCCGCCGTCGTGAGCGGCGGCGCTGCTCCGTCTCTGACGACTCTCTGTCTCGCTTGAACCGACACCCGACGATGCCCACCACGCCGCTGCCGCCTCTGACGTTGCAGAAACTCCAGCCACCGTCATAAGAGAACGAGAAGGGGGTGTTCGTTGGACACATCATCGCCGGCCGGTTAACCGGCGCCAGCAACCTCCGGTTGTCTTTGCAGGAGATGATCGAGAGGAAGAGGGGCTGTTTTGTGAGTATCTAGTTTGAGAAGGTGAAGTCGGTTGTTTCATGTGTGTGTCTGCTATTGAGTTTGAGAGAAAGGGGAGTGAAAAGGATAAGGTTGGTAGGTTAGAGAAAACCAGGAGGGAAGATATTTGTGGTGTCGGCTGAACAAGTAGGAAGGATTTAGAGTTTACTAGCTTTAAATACTAGGTTAGATTTTTCCTTAATGGGCTCGGACCCAAGGCCCACAAGTCCAATCCCGTGTTTTAGGTGACCCGTAATTCCTACGAGACTCGTTATCAAAAACCCGAACTCTCAATAGCGTCGTAAATTAAAAGCTTAGTATTTAAAACACGTAAAATGCGGTCGGTAGTCATTATTAATCGTGCAAGTTGTCAGTGCGCTAAATCGCGTAAAACGTGTCGTTCGTCGTTTCGTGTCCGTTTTGCGATCCGTTTTCAACTACGGATAATAAAATAATTAAAAAAACGAAGCTAAATATATCAAAATATTAATATCGAGATGAAATTCGAGTCCGGTGCTTCCGTTTCGTCGTTGTTTGTCGGTGCGTTACTGTTCCCCGCGTTTTTCGTTCACGTTTGTGTTTTGTGCCGTTCGAAAATACAATATATTCACAAAACCAAATTCATATATATAAAATATGCACAAAATTCGTATTTGTCGACGTGGTCAGTATTTTGAACGGTGTCAGTTCGTTGTCGCTTAATATTCAGTAGATTTCATAAAAATCCTCATACGCGCACTGTAACGTCCGATCAGCGTTCCCAGGCGTACCAAGAGCCTAATTAAGTTAATTCGTGCCTTAAACACTATTTATTATCAGCTTAAACGTTTGTTAATCACTTAATTAGAAGCCGTTAATTACCGGTTGTCACATTATTAAAGTGAGAAAACTGATTTTATGGCTTTTATTTTAATAGTTATGAATTTTATTTAAAACTAACCCGTTTGACTTTTATTTGACCCGACAATTTAACTAAGTAAACGTGGTAATTAGGAGGTGCCCTTTTGAGGGTTTAACACCTACCTAATTACGGTCACGTAGCCATGTTTGTTACGAACAATGGCTCAACCGTTTAAAAGTCAAAGCGTTTATCGAAACGCTTGACTTTTCGGCTATAAACGCTAAACAATTAAACTAAGCACGAAAGGACACTTACCAAGGGTCCAAGCAAGGAGGTTTTGATCCTAAATTCTCAGGTATGAAGAGCAAGGTCTCCTACTTAGAGAATTCAGAAATCAAGTGTGAATGAGAGCAAGACCAAGAGGGGTATTTATAGGTTTTTAAGAACCGTTAGGATCGTTTCTCGTAAACCGTGATTCAATCTGGACCGTACAAGTATCACCCATGGTTTTGGAAATCTATGGGTGCCCAAAATAGTCCCTAGAAAGCTTAAAAACCACTTGCAACACCTGGAAACAACTGGAACAGGCTGTAAACTGATTTTTTCAAACCTGACAGGTTCACACGGGCCGCATAAGGTTCTATGGGAACTTACATGGGCCGCCTAAGGTTCCCAGATCAGCAACAAGTTTTCTGAAATTGCAGTTTTGGTCCCTGTGAGCTTTTAAGGTCACGTTTGGCACGTTTAAGGCCCGTTAAGCTATTTACAAGGCTCTATAATGAAGCCTAATCACAGGGAACATAAAACATGCTTGAAACATGTCGGATGTCGGTTCGTTTGGTCGTACGGTCACGTTGTTCGTCTAGTTACGACGAAACACGAACGAACGCGAAAAACAATCCAAATTGCGCGACGAATGGAATTTTATCAATCCAAACACTAAAATACAATATTTTAGTGCTTACATAAATTTTTGGGTGTCCGGATATATTCAGAATGCAAGATATGCGCGAAAATGCAAACTTGTGCACTTTTTGACACTTTTAGTCCCTGCATGACGTAAAAGTTTATTTTTGCGCACCAAACACCTCTAAGCCTATATCTAAGCTATATAAAGAATAAATGGGGTATGTTTAACTCATGTTCATATTCCGGAAGGTCCGTTACCATACGAATCAGCATACTTTAGCAGTTTGACACAGTTAGTCCTTTAATTGCGCAAAGTAGCACGAAATGTCGTTTAATGATATCCAAGCCTTCCTTGGCTCATATTGATCATTACCAAGCATATAATTAAATATTACTATGCTCTCGCTCGCTTAAATGGTCACCGAAAGGCGTATATTCAAAAGTTGACGCTTTAGGTCCCTCTATTGCGCAAACTTGCGCATCTCATCATTTAATAGCATTGAAGCCTTATCTAATCCATATTAGGCATTCTTGAAAGTATTATTAAACATCACGATGCTTTGGGTTCGCTAAAAGGTCATTCAGAGGTATAATTAAATATATTGACACTTTTAGCCCCTCTAACTTGCAAAGTTGTGCGTAACTTTACTTATAGGCATAAAAACCTTAGTCGGCCAATAATTAGCATTCCTGAGAGTATAATCAAATATCATGAAGCTCCCGGTGTGTTAAAAGGTCACTCAGAGGTAAGAATTAACATGTTGACGCTTTTAACCCTTTATTGTGCAAACTTTAAATTAATTACGCAAACGACTACACTCGATCGTCAAGTGACTCATTTGTGAATATAATTATCGTGAGAGGTTATTTAGGAACTTATTTCAGGTATGCTAACACTTCCAGTCCTTTCATAATCAAAGTTTTCGATTTTTCGAAAAATTAGTCCCTTAAATTCAATGTTGGACTTTATTAGGGTTTATTACACGTGTCAATACACCATTGGACGTGATTTTTACGAGGTGTTACAAAAACATGGAGCCATGAAGTCCAAGGTGAAAGGCTGCAGGTCAATTGTTTCTACTCTTAATTTCACTTTTCATGGATACGATAACATTATTCAAGATGTCTAAAATAATAAAACAATTACTAAGTAGAAATATGAGCTTTGTGTATTGTTACCTGAATGGATGAAAGAAAACCAAATCATGGATATGAAGATTCAAATCATGGATATGAAGATCTTGCAGCAACTCGTGTTGATAACGTGTTGTAAAACAACGGTCTATTAGCAATCCATATACAACTATACTAAACATGAGAGAACAAGACTATAGAGAATAAGTGAATAGGAATTCTTTTTCATTGAGATGTAAACATGCAATACAAAGAACTCTATATATAGTATTCTTACATTAATACAAAGGACATGAAGAGATGAGAGTTAGAATGTGGATAGTCACCATAATATAGTTTATTTATAACACAATCCATTTTTTTGTTTTATTACTCTCTTGTAAAATTAATTTTATCTTACTTTTTATTATATACTAGGTTAGAACCCGCGTGTACACGCGGTTTAACAAATGAAAATAGTTTGTATTTATTCGTACTTAATAAAAATAAAATGAGAATTGATTCAATATTAATAAAATAAACTTTAAAAACTACGATAGTTTAAGAAAAATCAAATTTCACTAAAAATATTCTTGTACACCACATTGGTTGTCTTAATAGTAACATTTTCATCATCAATGTTCCTCCGGAAATAATTTCATCGTCTCCACCAAACCTGGAAACCATTTTCACAAAACTAAAGGTCAATAAAGTTTGTCATGAAGATTTATCATTTCCTATCTATTCCAACTAAAGTAAAAAGATGCTCAAAATAATGTATCATAGAGCTTGTAGAAAAATTTAAGGAAAAATATCATTTCTTGCCTATTCCAACTAAAGTAAAAAGATGCTCAAAATAATGTATCATCTTGTAAATTATGGTGGACATTTTTTTATCTCCTCTTTGTCCTCTTGTGACTTGTGAGTACCCAACTTACTCTTAGCCATCTTCAATATGTGCTTGTCCTTTCCAACTTTCAATAGTTCAATAGCTCACGGTGCAAATCCAACTACTTCTCCTCTTAAACTCCTCACAAAATGAACCCCAAGATTTCAATTCCTAGATAAGAAATGCCTATAAGACAACAACAAATTGATAATATGAGAAATTTATTACAAAGATAGTATGAACTTCTACTGTTGATGTCATTTACAACACCGTGAATCCATCATGCTCGTTTTTAGCGATGAAAACTGGGAATTGTTTACCAAAGGGTTGATGCCAGTTAATTTATATTCTCACAATCATATTGGGTTAAAACTTTAAAGATGACTAAAAAATAACACGAATCAAACTGGTTGATTAAAAACTAAATTATTTATGAACTGTTAATCTAATCTTTTTTAAAAGAACACATTAGTTAACAAGTTCGACCCATTTAATATTTTTCATATTTAGCAAAATTTTCTTCGGTAACTCATTTAACCCGTTAGATATAAATGATTAACCCAAATCAATTCATTTCTAAGTAAGCATATCAAAAGCCCCAACAGGGATCATGAAAAAAAACAAAAAAAAAAACTACAAGACACAAAGATAAATTTTATTAACCATAAAGATCAAATACCTACTGTAACAGGACTGCCTCCTGAGGGCAAGTGGGAAATTGCATTAAACCAACCCTAACCATTAGAAGCCCATAGTATCCCAAAGACACAATGAAATAAAGAGCCAGTTGTTTTCAAAATAAATATCAAAAACATTCCAAGAACCAGATGAAAAGGCTCACCAACTAAGTATGACTACAGAATCATTGCAGTCTGCAATAAGCTGCTGATCCGTAAGTCACCAACAATGTCATAATCTTCACAATATGTTTCATTTGATCTTCAAAGTAACTGGTAACCACACACTTGCAATTATTTAGTCTGTAACATTACATAGTATTAATTAAAAACATTCATTCTGATACTTGCTGGTCGACTAAGAAATAAAAAAAACGAATCATATCAACCAAGAACTGCATGTTACATAGTATTATTTAAAATCATTGATTCTGATACTTGCTGGTCGATTAAGATAAAAATAAACCGAATCATATCAACCAAGAACTTCATGTTAATGAAAGGGGTTAGGTTGATGTTACAGAATCTATAGAGAAAAGACAATGGTTAAAAATTAGGGTTTAGTCATCAATCGAACCTATTCATCAATAAAAAAAATGAGTGTACAAAGCATCAAAATAAAAGGATTTGAAGGTTCTGAATAGATCAATAAGAATAGATAGAATTACTACTTGAATGTTGATGCTTCAATGATGGGAAGGAAAATGGAAGGAAAATCGGATGTGTATTCTGAGAGATTGAGACGGTGACATAAGTGATATTAGGGTTATTTTATTAGATAGATGATTAAACGGAGTTGAAAGAAATGGGCCGGGTTAAATTCATCCGGGTGGTATCTAACACCCAAAAAAACTAACGGGGATCAATTGGAGGGAGAAAAAAAAGGAGGGAAAAGAACTCAAGGATGATCTCGTTGAATGCCATGTGTCCCCTAATGGGTTTCTTTTATTATATGTATAGATAATTGAATGATGTATAATTAAATTAAGAATGTATTTATTTTATCCTTGGACTTTTATGTAACTATTGAGAATCTTTTTCATAGCATAACTGAATAAAAAAATTAGATTTTTTTAGTTATTAGATTTTTATACATTAGCTAAAAATATAAGCTGAACAAGCTGAGAAAATTACAATGCGAAATCTTACGGTTGTAAGCACTTGTCTAATTATAATGTTTGTTTTGTAGTCATCTAGTTTTTCACACTTTATTGTCATTACATATAGGAGGTTTATACGAAGTGAATATTATAATCACTAGTATTAAGCCCATGCGTTGCAGCGATTGTCATAAAAACCGTGTGTTATAATTATGTCATGAAGTTTACATATATGTTACATATATCACAACCTATAACTTCAAACACAGACTCTACTCTATTCAGACTTGTTTATTTGCAGGGTTAATTTCAGAGATTAGAACCTATAACTTTAAAAACAGACAAACAAGAACTAACCAATAATCTTTAGGGTCAATGTAGATATCATCGGGTCTGATCCTCCAAAATCCACCCACCATATTCGTATTTGTCACACTAACCAGCAACTTGTTGAGGAAGAAGGGGGTAAAGGTGAAATTTGGGGCTTACATAGGGATCAAACCTGTTATAAGAGTTTATAGATTAAGAAATGACTACTTTGCCCTTCGAAGTACAGGTGAAATGACGTAATTACCCAAGTCAACAAACAGTTGACTGACAGAATATTGGAGCAGGGACCTGATTGAACGCAATCGATAACCCCAAGGACTGGATTGTTGCATTTTTTTTTTCAAATGAGGGTTGGTCCTACGTTTTGGTGTAAACCACAGGGACGTAAATTGACATTTACTCTTAATAAAATGTCAATGTGGTTTCGGGTTCAAACCGGTGGATCAAAACTGGTTTTGGTGTTCTAAGGGACCCAAGTTCGATTCTTGTCCTCCCCATTATTTGTTGCGGCACCTGGTGATGATGGGGGACTAGGCGAATAGGTGGAGATCGCTAGTTCGATCCTTGAACTGAGCGGGTTTTACCTCACTGCACTGTCGTGCCTTCGGGCGAGTGTTCACATGCTTCAGCCCTAAGTGAGGATTTTTCCCGATTCGGAGGCGAGTATACCCCGATATGGTGAATTTCACCAATAGCCCATTTGACTGTTAAAAAAACTGGTTTTGGGTTCAAACCGGTTCGGGGTCGACTAGTTTTGAGTAGGGTTGTTCATGAGCCGAGCTGAGCCGAGCTAGGGCAAGCTCGGGCTCGGCTTGATTATAAACCGAGCTGGCTCGGCTCGGCTCAGATTCGAAACCGAGCTGGAAATCAAAGCTCGGGCTCGGCTTGGTTTTAAACCGAGCTGGCTCGGCTCGGCTTGCTTTGGCTCGTTTTAAAAAAAAAATTAGCACATAGCTCTAAAGATTAAGTAGTCTAAAATATAATTCAATACTTCAAAAGAACATATCCAAAATAAGTTCGACCAATACATCATAAACCAAAATCAAGTTAACAACACAAAATAAGTTTTAAACTTCGACGAAATAATAATTAGTTAATTAGCATGGTAATCAATGTAGGATCGTTTTCAGACCCGAACGAGTCGATCAGAAGAGTTTTACTCAACACGAAAGGCAGAAACAGACGTGTAGAGATCAATTCAGCAAGATATACACTTTAAACTGTTGTATGATTGATTTGATAATGATTTACAGTCTGACAACACTTCGGCAGCACTTCGTTACACTGATCGGAAAGTTTAAATGATTTCATATGTAGGGTATATATAGGGGATGCTATTTCGTTTGAAGATGGCATGGTTCACTTCAAACGAAATTAAACTAGTTAATTTCGTTTGAAGATGTTACATGTCATGTTCAAACGAAATTAGCTCACAAACACGTAAATTCTACCCTATTTCTCGTACAACGCACCCTGATCTAACAATTGTAATGTAAGACTCGATACAAGACGAAGTCGACAGACGTATGCACCAACAGACTCCCCCTCGGATGTTGACGAGTCTTAAGTGTCGAGTTTTTAACGTCTTCAGTCTTTATCAGTCTGATCGCTCTCTGAAGAATCTGACAGTGTAGGCATCCTCAAACTTTATCTCTTTCTCCTCCTCTTCAGCATCACCATACTCCCCTCGAACAATCTCATTTACCCTCGGATGTTGATTACAATCTGACTTTCATAGGATCAGGATCATAACCTGGCTCTATACTCAGACTTCAGAATCCAGGCTACCCTGCACATCCTCTACCTCACAATAAATTTCACAAATTTATATAACCAGACTCCCCCTCAAATTTATCCAGAATGATATAACAATGTTAATAATTGATGAACCACTTGTAATTAAATATTCAAAACCTTTTCTCATTTAAACACAAGCTCCCCCTCACCACATGCTCATCATGTTTAGCGCTTGGAATTTTGAAAATCAGCTCTTCAACACCAGTTGTCAAAAATCTTTTGGGATTTTTCAAAATTTATGCTAAAACACACTTAAAATTTTTTGTATTTTTGAAAAGAAATGAAATGCAATAAAGAAATATTTACAGACAATCTTTTTGCGAGTTTGTGTAAGAGGATCATATCAGTTTTTGACAAGTCACAAGTACCGTTGAGCTTAGTTACACAATAAGGATTAAACAATTCACTTAGATTGCCAATATACTGATCCACTTAAATTCTCACACAAATTTCAACTGATTCAGGATATGAATTAGGTGTATTAAGGACTTAAACTCATTCATGTGTCCCACCTCTTGAATATACTCCCGTATCCAGATCCCAATATTCAGTCTTACAGGTGAGTATACCACAGATGATATCTGTAAGGGGTTAAATGCGAAGAACCGTGAGAGCTCAGGTCAGAACTTCCGTTCAGCAGAGAGATGACGACTTCGACTTTTGGTGGGTCCCCTTTAGAGGATCTTTTTTACAACAGCACATGATTAGCATTTTTCAATGTTTCATCATTTTTTTGTACTGAGGGCAGGCTTTTATTTCAAGCAAGCGTAAAGTATTCTCCGGGGACTAGGCCATTGCTTCCGCAAAATCAGAAGTCCCGGGATAATTGTAACACCTGTGCCTCCACGGCCATCAAACAAATACCAAACCAATGAAATATTGTATTTCATACTTGGGATTTGTTAAATATATGTGTATCATTTGCACATATCAACTCTAGTTCAATTTCAAGCTCTAAATCACTTTCTGGAAGGTTATACACGCACTGATGCGTAAATATAACCAGTTTAATGCAACAAACACTCCGGAATAGTGAAATAGGCTTAACATACCTTAAATAACCTCTACATAACTTAGAAATAAGTTTTGGAAGGTTTGGTATGCCGAAATCAAGTTAATTCGCTGACAGGGACTAAATATGACAAACTGCGAAAGTATGTCAATTTGAACTGTAACGAACATTCCGGAACATGACCATAAGTTAAAAACACCATAAATATCCTTTACACAGCTTAGAAATAGGCTTTAAGGGGTTCGGTGTGCTAAAATAAACTTTTGGGTCATTCAGGGACTAAAAGTGTCAAAAAGTGCACAAGTTTGCATTTTCGCGCATAACTTACGTTCTGAATACATCCGGACATCCAAAAATTTATGTAAGCATGACTATATTATGCTTTAGTGTTTGGCTTGCAAAAAATCCATTCGTCGCGTCATTTGGATCGTTTTTCGCGCTTATGCGCATTCCGTCGTAATTAAGTGAACATCGCGTTCGTACGACCAAACGAACCAACATCCGACATATTTTTTGAGCATGTTTCATGTCCACAATGTTTAGGCATCATTTTAGGGCCTTAAAGTTGGCTTTACGGGCCTTAGAAGTGCCGGAAATGGGCTTAAACACGTGCAGGGGCTGAAACTGTCATTTCTGAAACTTGTTTTCTGATCTGAAGAGCTAGGCGGCCCGCCTCAGCCAAGCTTAAATCTTAGGCGGCCCGCGTCAGTCCTTCTGACCAGATTAAATGCATTTAACCACAAGTTGCAGCTGTTTGATCCTCCACCACATGTTCTAACTTGCTTAGTCAGATGATAAGCATCAATTTTAGCTTCCTTAACCTTCCAACAAGTGTACGGATGGGATCGAATCACGGTTTCCATGAAACGATCTCAACGGTGCACCGAATACTATAAATACCCCATGCCCCCCATTGCATAACTTACAAGAATTCTGATTTGAGAAACTCTAAGTTGAAACCATTGTTTCATACCTGAGATTCTTGGATCGGGATTAGCATTCGGGGACCCTGGGTAAGTATTCTTTCGTTCTTTTCCTTATTTTATTGCTTTTCGAGTCCGAAAGTCAAACTTTGTTTGACTTTCAGCGTTGACCAGTAATGGTCAATGCGAAGTTCGTTTGAACTTCGCAACGTGAGTGTAATCACGTTGGTTATGGTCCCTTGGGACTATGCCTACTGATTACCACGTTGTCTAGGGTCGTAGGGTAAGCGATCTAATAAATCGCTTATACCTCGAACCCGACCCATTTGGTCGATCATTAGGATCCGACCAAATATATTAGGTGACCATAGTAGGTAGGGAATAACCTTCCGAGGTTATACCCTATGGTCACATCGTTTAAGTAGTTGTATGATAGGTAGTTTATATGCCTTAGGTAAATTACCAGAATACCCTTTTCATGTATAATTGGTAATTAAGCATATGTAACCTAAACCTTTGTCACATAACTGATTATGTAACATGTTTAGGCATATAACACTTGTCATAGGGCTAGTTAGGCGGTCCGAACGCGTTTCACGCGCACGACGCGTTAAAGTAGCATATGTTACCTTAATGGGTCGCGATGGGTCGAAAGCACTTAGGTTTGGTTTCATTGTAGTATGTAGGCCTTGTTAAACCATATCATATGAGTTCCAACACTCATTTGGTTTACCAAGCCTCATCCTATCCGATCTCCCGATTTAAGTCCGGTTTATTTATATAGTTTTAGATTGCCGACTGATTCCGTGCTCTCTCTAGCTTTGTTTGGTTGTTGTTCAAGACCTCCAAGCATTCTCAGGCGAGTACATTATTCCCCTATTTTACTGCTTTCAATTGTTTTGGGGTGACTCATATGTGCTAAATGTTTTCGATGTTATAACAAATGGTTTCAAAAACGATTAAGACGATTTATACAAAACTAATAACGATTTCGATAAAGTGAACAAACTTGTTGGTTGTAGTTACATAACAAATGACATTCATTAGCAATGATCAAGCCGACCAGTATTAGGTTATGGTAACATAGGATCTGACAAATCCCGTTATTTACTACACCCGTAGTTATGTGTGGGTATGGTAGGTAGCGACTGAATCTGTAACTATTAACTTACCCTTTGGTAAGGGTTTGTTAATGCGAAAACGAGAAGCGACGAAAACGAGAAGCGACGAAAACGAGAAGCGACGAGAGTCAAGAAGGTTTGAATGTTATTAGCGAGACGACCATTTAAGTAGTTTCACGACCTAAAACGAAATAGACGATTGGGTAAACGATTGGTTTTCACACGATGTTTTAACGATTGGGAAAACGATTGGCTTCAAAGCGATATACGATTGGGTTTTGGTTACATATTACATGATTTACATTGGGCATGAACATTACCTTGGTGGTTTGGTTTGGATTAAGTGATTAAGTAACAATGCGTGTGGAATATGATACAAGCATGGTGGATACGCCGCTGGTACTTCCTATATATAAGTGTTTGTATGGTATTACATATTGTAGCGTTATTTGAATCATTTCAGTTTGAGACATAGAACATTTTATACAAGTAACATACTTTTCACAAGACATTGATTTACAAACAACTTATCTTATGCAAACACATTTTTCATGGTTATTCATTTAACCATACATTATTCACTTGTTTATACATATCACCTAAACTTATTATTTTTTTCAAATGATTTACAAAGACAAAGCAAATTACAAGGTTCATGACTAAACATTTTCTTAAACAGAAGTCATGAATCTTATTTTCACAAAACCTATGTACTCGCCAGCATTTCTTTGCTGACCTCGTTTTCACATATGTTTCAGGTATTGTTGAATGATATCGATTGATAAGATGCATGCTCACATAGGACTGGACAAGGCCTTAGTGACTCAATAACAATGATAGATTATGTTTAAATTGTGTATTTAGATTTCCAAACGATGTAATTATTCAATGTTTAAATAAAACGAAATACTTTTGGTATCCATGGTTATGAAACATTAATTCTGTTGCAACACGCCCCGATGTTTCCGCCGCGATTTGTTGTTTTACGTGGTCGGGGTGTGACAATAATACCCCAGATATCACTGAGCATAAAGACCTAGTATCTCAGAAAGAGGGATCTTTCAAACGAAATTTCAGGGGTTACCTATATATCCAAGTAGTGTTCCCCACAAAATAAGCAAGTTTGAATTTAAGTTTATATCCCGAAAAAGCTTACTAAATGTGTAAAAACCTATCGGCATATCATCAGTGAGACCGTTTAGCGCTATTTAAACATTACATTTCTTTAGCATACTGTAACTGTCTACTGATGTACTATCATTTCCTGTTTTTCACAACAAACTCATTTTTGTTTTTTATCATGTTTTTGCCTTTTTCAAATTTTCAAATGTTTTAGGATTTTCTGAAAAATTCTTACTCCCCCTAAAATTCAAAATCATTTAAGGAAATTTGAAAACAAACTGTACAAGTAACGTGACAACTGATATCGAATCACTTCAATTTGCCATCCACTTGGCATAAACAATCAGTACTCCCCCTTTCAACAAACTATTTTCTCATTATGATTTCAAAACACTTAAGTTTGTTTTAACCAAAATGATTTTTCCAGAAAATAAGTTTTGCTGATTTTACCACTTATAGGTTAGGGGTTCATCACATTGTTTTTCTCAACCATTTGACAAATATAACAATTTTGAATTTTAACAACAATATCACTTGTAGAAAATCAAGTACAACTTAATGTCCATGATTTACCACTTTGAAAGACGAAATATCACAAAAGTGAATTTCTCAAGAAAGATGCCGATTCCTGCTCCACACTTACCAACCTGGGAGCTCCGGCAAGTCAGATTTTTACTTGTGAAAAACTTCCATCCAAGTCTGACTGAACTTGGATGTGACCTTCTCAACTTCACCTGGGGTTGGGTTGTAAGTTGCCTTCTTTGATTCGTAAAATTCTTTAACCCCTTTTGCCTTTCCATTTACCATTTTACCAAAAATATTTTTAACATTCCCATTAAATGCTTTCTCGATATTAAATTCTTTCTTCTCAGAATAGAATTGATTCGAAATTTCAACCTTTCCAACCTTTGATTTAAAATTCTCAGCCCTCAACGGTGGAAAATTAACATCATCCATTGGAGGCACTGAGTTTTCACCCTTTTTAACAACTTGTGGCTCCCCTGACTTTGTGGAATCAGATTCATCGCCAGATTTTACATCTGATTTCTTAACAACCCAAGCTTGGTTGTCAAGATTTCCCCGTTTCTTGTAAAATCTTTTTGAACACTCACCAACTTCATATGTAGAATTTTTAAACACTTTAAACCTTTCAGTTGGTGGTTCAGTTTTATCAACAACTATTTCTTTGAGTTTTTCTGAGACTCCCTGTTTTATGTTGGTTGCTTTAGGACAGTTCCAGGCGATGTGACCAACTTCTTGACATCTGTAGCAGGTTCTAGTCTCTTTTCTCTGATGAGCTTCAGTTTTCTTCTTTTCAGCAAGAAATTCCTGATTTGACTGTCTCCAGAATGAGCTCTTTGATTCTTCTTCACAATTTGTCCCTGAAACAAATTTTGTATTTGTTTTAGAAATTTTCTCATTTTTATAATTTTCTGGTTGAATAAATCCTAATCCTTTTCTTTTGAAATTACCGTTATGGTTTGGCTTCTTTTGAAAACCAGAACCAGAACTGTAACCTTTTTTCTTGTTCAATCTTTGTTGAACTCTTGAAGTGTATTTTTTTGGTTTTTCAGAAAGATTTAAATCTTTTATTTCAGAAATATTAATTTCTGTTAATTTGAAAACCTTTTTAATCTTTTCAATTTGAACACTTCTTATTGGAAATTCTTTATCAAAATATAATTTGTCAGAATCATTCAAAGTATATGCAACTTCAAATGTTTCGTCATTCAAATTAGATTTTGACAACAAAAATTCTTTACTATACACCCGTTTTCCCGACGACTTTGAACTCCTGACAGACGAACTCAAACTCCTGGACTCAGACATTGACTCGGACTCTTCATCCTTATCTAACACCTGATTGACCATCCTTTTTATTAACTCAGACTCATGATCTATGTCGGACACGGTGAAAGTGATGTCAATATTGTCTGGTAATACATCGGTTATCTCGGACTCCAACTTTATATTGACTGCCTTTTTTACTTGTTCCTCATTCGGTTTTCTAGACGAATACCCTTCCCAAATTGGAGGCGGACACTTGTTATAACTAACACTCTGTTTCTTACCAGTATCCTTTTTCTTCGGCTTCTTGTCGTCAAACGCTTCAAAACCTGCAACAGTTGGATAAATTCTGTCAATTAAGTAATCAGAACTTGAATAACTTTTTAGTAATCGTCTGATTCTTTCATTTTCAACTTTCTCAGTTTCCAACTCTTGCTTCCATTTCGCACATTCTTCAATGTAAAAATTTATCTCTTTTTGTTTGGACATCATTGTTGCATTCACCATTTTCAATGCATCTTCTCTTTCAGAGTTTGTCTTCTGCAAACTATTCACAGTTTTGTTCAATACATCATACGATTCTTTCATATTCTTGACATCAAACAACAACTTCTCTTTCAACTTTTCAAGCTCACTAAAATTTTCATCTTTATCTTCACATTGTTTGCAAGGTTCCAAACATGTAAGACATGGTTTTGTGACTTCGACAATCTTTTCAATCTCCACAATCTTCTCGACTTCAACAATTTTTTCCACTTCAACTATCTTCTCAACAACCTCAACTTCTTTCTTTTCTTTTGCATCTTTTCTTTCTTTAAGTTTCTTCAATTTATCTGCAAAATAAAATTCAAAACTGTCAGAAGATAAATGGGTTTTTCCAATGTTTATTTGTTCAATTTCTTCATCATCATCACTAGTATCTGTTGAACTGTTTTCTGAAGAAACAGATTCTTCATCTTGACTTTTCTCTTCATCATATAACACAGCTATCCATTCTTTCATCAATTCTGGCTTTTGAACAATTTGAGTAATGAAAGCTTTAAACTCCCCATTCTCATTCACATAATCATCCCAGCTAAATCCTGGTGCCATTTTCTCATCATCTTGATCAATAATACCATAATATGCTTTCTTGTTTGCATCTTCAATCATCTTCCCATGAGCAGTTTGTGAATCTTTTTGTTGATGCGGTTGATGAGTAATTTGTTGATATATAGCCTTCCGGTAGTAATCATGACCACCAAACGGATTCTTTGCTCCATTTGCTTCTTGATTTTTACATTCTTGCTTAAAATGTCCTTTCTCCCTGCATCGAAAACAAGTAACTTTAGATTTATCAAAACCTAAAGCAGAAACATGTGCATCTAAGAAGTCATTTCTTCCTGTAATCATTTTGAATTTTTCAGCTCTCCTCAGAACACTTGCTAAGCACCACTTTATATCCATAAGCTCTAATTCCTCTGCATCTATCTGATCGTAATCTTCTTTGGTTAGCATAGGATTTCCAATTTTTCCAGCAATCAATCCTTCATAAGATTCCAAAGCAGTAACCAGTAATCCCATATGACTTTTAACAACTTCTTCAGAAAAATTCTGACCATTTTGAAGATGTAATGCAACATTGCACTGAATCATATGTCCATTACCAACATTTGCACTTTGAACACTTGGTAGATTAACATTTGAAAATCCACTAGTGTTGATTGAACTTTGACTGACTGATCCAGATGAATTTCCTGCACTAAAAGCAGTTTGGATCTTTGGACTTGTTTCAACAGTTTGAACATTTCCTTTATAGTACAATTTGATGTCTTGTTGATTGCTCGAGCTGTTCATTCTGGCTATCTTTTGCTGTTCAAGATCCTGTGCCTCAAGTTTTTCAATAAACTGTCCAATTGACAATCTACTAAACTCTCCAGAATTCTCTAAGATCATGAGATAAGTACCCCATTCTTTCTGTGGTAAAGCGTCAGCTAACTTTTCAACCCATTCTGCTGGAGTTTTAGTAATCTTCAACTGAGACATGGTACGCACAAGATGACAATATCTCTCAATGAGAGTCTTTGTAACTTCACCTGGCATACTTGTAAACAATTCAAATTCTTTTTTCAATAATGATTTCTTGCTGTTGATCATTTCTGTGCTTCCTTCAAATTTCTTCCCAAGTGCCTCCCAAATTGAAAATGCACTACCATCATGTTGAAGCAATAAAAAAATGTCTTCTTTGACAGCTTGTTGTAGAAGACTAATCATTATTTTCTCTCCTTTATAACAATCTCTCTCGGTGTCTGTAAATTCTGAGATGATTTTATCAACTTTCAAAGCAGTCTGTGGTCTCACATACTTTGTTTCAATACTTTCCCAAGCTCTCAGATGGTTTGCCTGAACCCAATTCTCAAAACGATTTTTCCAGCCATGGTACTCTTCAATTCCTATAAGCTTCGGGGGTTTTTGCAGCGTTCCTGTTTCATTTTCTGAGTTCATGTTTTGAGCAATGGTAGCTGGAGTATTCGGAGATGTAGCAAACGCGTTATAGAATTCCTCTTCCATGATTCGGTAACACGGTTATCAAAACAGTCACTTTCAAACGAGATTAGATTCTTCAAACGGAATTAACCTGTTCAATCAATCTACCTAATTTCGTTTGAAACACCCAATATTTCAAACGAAATTGTTGACCTTGTATGACCTTCAAACGAGATTGCAATCTTGAAACGAAATTGCCTAGTTCAAACGAAACCCTCAAACGGAATACGATCCTCAAACGAGATAACTTGTTTCAAACGAGATCGCCTAATTCTCTCAAACGAAATCCCGAATTCAAACGAAATCACCCATGATTTTCAAACGGAATCAATCAAATGATGCAAACTCAAACGAAATCAACAAGTCTCTTCAAACGAAATCATGCAGATTGGACACTTTCAAACGAAATCAGCAAACAATCTCAAACGGAATCAGCATGACATCATCATTTCGGTTCAAATTTTGTCCAGTTGGTCAAGTTTTAATCCGATTTTAGTTCTGAAACTTTCTAGGGTTTGTTAAAACAACATTACGCACATGATATGTGAAAATCAGCCGTTTTTAACCGTGAAAACTTGTTTAATTTTGAAAAGAAGGTGTAGAAGTTAGAAAAAACAGCTGAATTGGTATGAACTCTTCCTCCTGAGCTCTGATACCACTTGTAGGATCGTTTTCAGACCTGAACGAGTCGATCAGAAGAGTTTTACTCAACACGAAAGGCGGAAACAGACGTGTAGAGATCAATTCAGCAAGATATACACTTTAAACTGTTGTATGATTGATTTGATAATGATTTACAGTCTGACAACACTTCGGCAGCACTTCGTTACACTGACCGAAAAGTTTAAATGATTTCGTATGTAGGGTATATATAGGGGATGCTATTTCGTTTGAAGATGTTACATGTCATGTTCAAACGAAATTAGCTCACAAACACATAAATTCTACTCTATTTCTCATACAACGCGCCCTGATCTAACAATTGTAATGTAAGACTCGATACAAGACGAAGTCGACAGACGTATGCACCAACAATCAACCTTCAAATAGGTCATAGATATCAAATTACAAACCTAAATACATGTAAGTAATAATTAGTTTTTGTAATATATCATAATGTATATACAAATAAAATATATTATAAGTAAAATGATTCGAGCTAAGCCGAGCCGAGCTAAAAAGCGAGCCAAACCGAGCCAATTCGGCTCGTTACGAGCCGAGCCGAGCCAAGCTAGATTCACTTTCTAACCGAGCCGAGCCGGCTCGGCTCACTTTTAAACCGAGCTATATCGAGCGAGCTTTTTCCGTGCTAAATCCGAGCGAGCTCCGAGCCACGAGCTTTTTGAACCGCCCTAGTTTTGAGCATGAACCGGTGATGGTCACTTGACAAAAAAGAAACCGACTGTGTGATATTTGAGATACATACATAGGGTCCGGTAGACTTGGAGAAGAACGAAGGATGTTATGGAAGATTTCGAGGAGAAAGTGAAAATATCGGAAGCCATGGATACGGATGTTGATCAAAACAGCAGCAGCCTCCAAATCGTCTCCTTGCTTCGCCAGTTTCTTGCGGTTCAGCAGCGGAGAGCGGAAGCTTACGCAAAACTCAAAAAGTATAGTCATTGTCTGTCTGTCTGTCTGTCTGTCTCTCTTTAATTTAAATTCCTTGTATTGTTTTGTTAGGGTTCAATGTGTGCTCTGTTTTACCAACAATGAAAGTTGCCCTATTTGTCAGTTTTTTTCTAGATGAAGGAATCATGGCTTGCCTGCCTGCCCAAATAAAATTTGTTGATTATACTTGTTAGTGCTCGATATAGGTTTTGTAGTTTTCTTTCTTGAATTTCCTCATAATCCATATGCTCAACAGTGAGATCAACCCAATGATGTAGTAGAAGAAACTTCACAAAAACCAAATACTCGCTCCATAGTATTAGGGGCTGTTTGGCAACTTCTGAATTGTTAAGTGCTGAACCAGTAATAGGTCTGAGCCATTAAGTGCTGAACCAGTAAGAGGTCTGAACCAGTAAGAGGTATGAACCATTAAGAGGCAGTATAATGCTTAACCCTTCAGAGGTAGGTAAATGTCTGACCAATTCAGATTAGAGGTCTTAACCATTCAGACTCTATAAAACTTAACCATTCAGAGGCAAATGTCATTATTCAGACATCTGCTCACGAAACAACCAGTCTGAACCATTAAGGGGATGTTTGTTTACCTCTTAATGAGGCTCTTAATGGTTCAGACCTCTTACTGGTTCAGACCTCTTACTGGTCCAACTTAATGGTTCAGACTGTTTGTTTCACGAGCAGATGTCTGAATGGTTCAGACATTTGCCTCTGAATGGTTAAGATTTATACAGAGTCTGAATGGTTAAGACATCTAATCTGAATTGGTCAGACATTTGCCTCTGAACGGTTAGCATTATATAGGCTCTTAATGGTTCAGACCTCTTACTGGTTCAGCACTTAATGGTTCAGACCTCTTACTGGTTCAGCACTTAACCATTCAGATGTTGCCAATCGGCCAGTGCTGAACCCGTAAGAGGTCTGAACGGTAAACAAACAGCCCCTTAGTCAGACTCCCACCAAACCATTACATTGTGTACTCATACAATATTCACTTAGACCAAGAAAAGGTATCACTTAATATCAAACAATATTCATTGATAAAAGTGATATTCAGTTTAATGTGATTTTTTACTAGTATACTAATGTTATTGCTGCTGTTATGTGGTATGATAAGCACTTACACTTTAAATATGTCAACAAGATATGACTGCACATTGACTGATGCAGGCTTTAGTTTTTGATACTTTATGCAGACAGTATATGTTTACGTTGTACATTTATATTTTGTTTTAAAATTTGCAACTGGATCTTATAATTCAATTTGAATTTACATGAACCAAAACAATCTTCTGTTATGTGATTGATATAAAAAGATATGCTTACAAGCATAGTTGTTAAAAGTCGTCGCCTCTTGCGCCTGGGCCCAATTTCCTAGCAAGGCAAGGCAATTGCGCCTTAAGTCAAGGCAATTGCGCTTTAATTATCCAAGTGATGGTTCATGCGCATATTCCAGTGAGATTCCTAGATTCTGGAGAGTTTCCGGCCAAATTCTTTAAATTCTGGCAAGATTCCAGCTAGATTTCCTACTTTTATCTAACGAAAACTATTTTTCTACACTTATAAACAAGCATTTATAACTTTTGGTACTAAATAGACGATATAAAATGTTATATAATAGCTTTAGTTTTATTTTATTTGAAGAATAGTATTAACTTTCTATTATATAAAAATATTTTAAGTTTTTTTTGTTGTGCGCTTTTTTTTCTCATGCCCGCGCTTTTTTTGCGCCTTGCGCATAGGCCACAAGCGAGACCTATGCACCTTGAGTGCGCCTAACGCCTTTAATAACTATGCTTAAAAGCTAATCTTTCAATGGCCTATAGTACCTTCCCTCATGCCAGTTAGTGTGCTTTTCTTTACTTTTTCAAGCCCCTTTTTAGTCATTCCTGAAGCCTTTTTACACAGTCTATTTATGCCAGTTAGTGTGCCATTCATAACTTGTATCACCACCATATTTGAGCCCTTCATAAATCCTTTCAAAGCCTTTTTACACAGACTAGTTATGTAATCAAAAGCGATCCAGCACCCGCCTAAGTATCCAAGCAAGGTGGGGCCGTGGCGTCTCTGACAAACACAAAGCACAATCTTTTCTTCAGGTGCTCGCTTTGGTATTTTCCTTTTTGATTCTTTACTCTTACAACCAGGGATCTTCAATTCTTTGTTACTCAGTGGTTCTTTACAACACAGCAATTACTTTATAGATAAACATGAGTCTTTAATCTGTGTGAGTTTTTTTTCTTATACACATCAGTTTCTTTACTTTCTTGTACGCATTACGCATAAGTTTTTTTATGTTTACACATAGCAGTTTCTTCATTTTTTTATGTTTATACATATATATACATACATAGTATTCATATGTACGTACACGCTCATATGTATATGTACTTACATAGGCGTGCACATGCGTTATAGTATGTATTCTCACCTAGAAACGATTGGATTATTGACTAGAAGCCCATTCCATGAATGTTTTTGTTTTCTTATGCGTGGGACTGTAGGAGGAAGGTTGTTTTTTTTTCATTTCATCCACAAATGAAACAGCAATACCCATTTTTAAAATAAGACATTGTGCTATATATTTCTTTATATTAAAAAGCCAATTTATAAGATTTTTGCAGTATTTTTGTATACTTTTTCTTTATACAAAAATTTGAAGTTGATGTTAAATCTAGCTGTGTAGTTAGATTGAAAATTTAGTTTTGTGCTATTCAACATAAAAAATAATACAAATGTTGATAGTAACTTCTTAGATTGAAAACAAAATACTTTCGTAGTATATACTTGTAACCTCTTTTAATAGGGCTTTTTAATGTATAGTCATTTTTCTAGTAGCATCAGGGTTCAGACGTTCAACTTGTTTGTGCTGGTAACTTATCTTACACAATTATTGGCAGAGGATTTACTGAATTGGGAGATTCCGCTTACCAACAACTTTGCAACGAGATCACAGTGGAATTTAGCGACTGTTCGAAGGAGGTTAGCAAGAGCAACATATTTCACCCAATCCTTATAGTTTGAAAGATCTCAAGTCATTGAAGTTTTTTCATAACATAAATGCAGGTCCTTGCATTGGAGTCAACGTTTCTCAGTCCCGATTATTGCCGAAATGACTTAGCTTCTTTGCTGAGATCTGTTCAAATTCAGGAAAAGCAAAAGCTGCATCTGGTACTTCAAGCTTTAATCACATGACTTTAGTGTGCCTGTGGCTATTTTAAATTTATCTTTTTTTATTTTACTCTAGAACTGGCAAAACGGACCCAAAATGTTTTTTTCTAATTAATATATTTAGTGTCGGATGTGATTAAAAAAATTGTATTATTTCAATAACAATCAAGTTTTAATTAAAACTAGTGGGTTATCACCCGCGCTCCGCGGCGGGTTCGAAACGTAGATAAAAAAAATAAGCGAATCGCGAGAGTTAGTTTTTTGATGTTTTAGTTAAGGGGCTAATTAAACATGTCATTATTAAAGTTGAGAGGCTAAAGTTGGTTATTATTAAAGTTGAGGGGCTAAAGTTGTTTATTATTAAAGTTGAGAGACTAAAGGTTTTTAGTTAAGGGGCTAAACATGTCATTACCAAAGTTGAGGGGCTAAAGCTGTTTATTATTAAAGTTGATGGGCTAAAGTTGTTTGATGTAGTTAAGGGACTAAACATGTCATTATTAAAGTTGAGGGATTAAAGTTGTTTTAGTTAAGGGGCTAAACATGCCATTACCAAAGTTGAGGGGCTATACATGTCATTGTTAAAGTTGAGGGGCTAAAATTGGATAATACCAAAGTTGAGGGGTCAAAGTTGGTTGATGTGACAAAATAGCATATTAATAGTATATATAATATAATGATTTGTGATTGGCGGTGATCTGACGATGTTTTGTTCTTAAACAGACTGCAACGGTTCAGGTTCTGAAGAAAGCTGGTCGACCATCAGAGCGTCTGGTGAGCCATGAAAACTGCAAGTTCAGAAATCAGCATGAATGTGTGCATGTTCATGAGATAACCGAAGCTGCTGGAACAGAAGAAGCGGAAGCTGATGCGGAATATGATAATGCCATGAAGGAAGCCATTCAGGGGGTGCAGGATGCAGTCACCGCCATTAATGAGCATCTTGAAGAAGTTAGGTATGAGATTGCTGCCCTTGAAGAAAATTGATTGATTTTCAACCTGCTGGTACAAACTATAGTTGCCTTTTTGTCGACACTTTGTTCAAGTTTTTTGTACATAAATAATTGTATCTGTCGTTTTAACTACAACCTAGAGGCAGCAGTTACATACATCCATTTTTCTATGAATTTTGCGTGTTTTATTCGATCTTAAACGGTCAAAACAGTAACGTAAACCAAGTGAGGCTCAAAGAAGAAACAGATTAAATCGATAGAACAGCTTGAAAATCGCGGTATTTTCCTTTTCAACATCATGATGTTGCCTTGGATTGTCTTTCAGTGTTTTCCTTATTTTGAGATGAGAGGGTTTCCATTTGTTCAGACTTCTTCTTTAGGATCTAGTTCTATTTGGCATATCTGAATCAGCATAGCCTTTTGCGTGTTTGGATGTTGGTACGTTTGAAGCGAACCGAACATGGTGGTGTTGATGAGCACTAGGTAATGTGGAAGTTGTAGGGTTTGGACCTGATTTTGATTACTCGCTGTTTGCTGTTTTGGTTGTTGTTTATATGCCCAACGCAAGGGAAACAACCCACACAGGAGTATGGAAGGACATTATGGGGATTGAAAAAGAGCTCATAAGTACAAATCTGTCACCAAGGAACAATATAATCGGTAACGTCGGGTCGGGAGACAAGGTGAAATTTTAGTGTGTATTTGGTTGGGTGACACTCCTGTTAAAGATAGATACCCGGACGTGTATAAATGGGCAAAAAAATAAAAGAAACCTGGTGTCACAGTGCATGCATAAAGATGGAGACTGGCTCCAGTGGGCTTGGCTATGGAACCGGAAATATTCCAGCCCCTCGGAAACAGAACAGTGCAGAAAGTTGACTGATGAACTGAAGGATTTTACGGGTAGTAACAGACCTGACTCGTGGAGTTGGAAGCTGGATAAAGATGGCAGATTTTCTGTCGCAGGTTTAAGGGAACAAATATTGATACACAATAGCAACTTGAGTGGCGTCGAATGGAAGTTCTGGTGCAATTGGGTTCCAGCAAAAGTAGCATATTTCGTGTGGAGGGCATTTCAAAACAGGATCCCCTCGAAGGCGGCACTACGGGTCAGAGGGATACAAAGTATTCAGGCAACTTGCGATCGGTGCGGAATTGAAGAAGAATCAACCGAACATGTACTGGCTTCATGTATTTGGGTTAGAGAAATTTGGTGGCAGATTTTTGTATGGTTAAAATTGCCCATCCCAAGAACCGATTTGTCATGTAACCAAATCCTACAGTGGATTCACACACATGGAAGAAGGTAATACATGTGGTATTCCTAACTGCATTTTGGCAAATATGGAAGGCGCATAACGAAAAAACATTCAACACATTCATACCAATAGACAAGACGGTGGAAGACATAAAGATGAACTCGTATCTTTGGATAACGAATAGATCGAAACTGATTAATGTGGAATGGGATAGGTGGTGATTTTAATGTACGTGACGTAATCATGTAATTGGGCACTTGTTTGGTTTTACAGCTACTTGCTGGCCCTTCCTATATATTTATATATAGTTTTTTGCTGTTCAAAAAAACATGTTCTTGATCCAAAATGGAAGTACATAGGGGGAAAGTTTTAGGAGTTTTTTTTTCCCATAGTGGTGTTGGTGGAAAAAATAATTACCAAAATAGTGTTTTTGAAAATATATTTACCAATATGGTGTTTTTGAAGGCTTATTTGTTTCTCTCACCTAATCTCATTAGATAAACCCAATTCATTAAATAAATTTCAATATAAAAAGATATCGAATAGTTATAAAATGTGTTAGATATATATTAAACTAGATAGTTTTAAAATAACAAATAATATTGTGTTATGTGTTGAACATATATTCAACTAGCTAGTTTTATTATGACAACGTAATGCAAATCACATGTAGTTTATTTTTAATTAACTACAGATTTTAAGAATTTTTATTTTTTAAGCAGGTTTTACAAAAAAAAGAAAAAAAGAAAAAAAAGTAGCCTTTTTTAAGAATCTTAAAAAATAAGTTAAGTGAGAGACTCAATAAATTAATATTTTTTTTATGAATTGGGTTTATCCAATAAGGTTAGGAGTGAGAAACAAATTGACCTTCAAAAACACCATTTTAGTAAATATTTTTCCAACACTATTTTGGTAAATATTTTTTCAATCAACATCACTATAAAAAAAAAAAAACTCAAAGTTTTAGAGGCCCTTTAAATTTTAAGGGTCTAAAAAAGCAAGGGCTAACATGAAAGAGCCAACACTACATAAAGATATGCAGCCACCAACTATTGTTGATAGGGTCTTCAAGATCGTATTATCCGGTTTACGGATATTCGAAAATTTTGGATAGTGAATATTGATATCCGTATCCGAAATTTCGGATAAGGATTCGGATATTCAAACGGATATCCGAATTTATAAAAAAATAAAATAAAAAAATCCGTTTCGTGCATAGATTAAAATTAAACTTACATACGATTTTCCAAATTTTCAACATTGAAAACTAAAAATATTCATAAATCAACATCCGAATCCGATTATTTATTATTTTTTTTACTATTTTTACTATATTTCAAACTATATATAATGTTCATATACTATATACATTTACAAAAAAAAATTAGTTTTCGGATATCGGATTATCCGAAAATTTTGAAATTCATATCCAAATCTGAATCCGAAAATTCGGATTATCCGGTTTTCGGATATCCGAAATTTTGGATATTTCGGATTCGATTTCGGATACGGATTTTTTTGAACACCCCCGATTGTTGAAACATGTAGAAACTTTGTATATGGTACAATTGTCAATTGTATTTCTAGGTCACCTACTAACTCTGTGAATTTTATGAGTGCGTATCTTAGCCGCTGTTTTCTTGATCAAAGTTGTTCTTTCTTCTGTCGTATCTTACCAAAGTGGGAAAATGAAAACTGCTGATGCCAAACGTCTTTGGCAAAAAATCCTATGGCAAGTTGATATTGGCTCAACCTTGAATATAAGAGGATTTCAAGGATAGGAAGCTTGCTACTTGGCTCAATATAGTTTACCTAAAAAACATCTTTTATCTCTAAAATTTCTGCAACCTTTTAAAAAACGTATACATTCGATTTCTTATATTTATCTCTATTCAGTTAATAATACATATTTATTTTTTTATTATGTTTTCTCTTTTTTCTACTCACAACCACTCATAAAATATAAGGAGTGTAGTTGTAACAACCCTCAGTAAAACTGACACTCTCAAATATTTCCGACACCCTATTATATTCCAATATGTCTTTTAAATACACCCCGTATGTGAAAATCGAGCCCGAAATACAATATAGCATTAAAAATAAAATATAAAATCTGATTTTTAAGCTGAGGCGGGCCGCGTAGACCCATCCCAACATTCACGCGGGCGGTATGAAGGTTAGAACCTGATTCCGTCTGATTTCTTAAGTTCAGGCGAGCTGCGTGAACCCCATCTCAATCTTACGCGGGCCGCGTGAGATCAAAAACACGGCAACACCCCAGGCCGACACATGTCATCATCGTGTCGAGTCTATATGCTGATCCGGACAAGCTATACGTTGACCCGGAGTCAACGCGGGCCGCGTAAGCCCCTGCGTACATCTACGCGGGCCGCGTGAGACCCAAGTTCAGCAACTATATAAAGAACGCATCGGATTTCATTTCAGTTCGTTCACAATTCATTTCTCAATCACAATTTCTGAATATTAGGCATAGAAAGCTGGTATTATACCCCCTAATTAGCAAGGTTCTGCCCCGTTGTAAGTATTATAACCCCAGTTTCGTACTAGATACGCTGCCCGATTGATTTAGGGTTCCGTAACAACTGTCGTGGTTCTGCCCGACGTAGTTGTTGGAATGCCATCTCGGGGAGGGTATCATTAATATTTTCAAAGGGTTATGATACTAACCTATGTATATTTGTGTAAATTATAGATTATTCCCAGGAAACCCTTACGCGAAGTTTAAGATATCAATGTGAGTTTATCCAATTTTTGTTAACCTTTTTATAATATTTTACAAAACCTTAATGCTTTACAATGTGATTAAGCGGTGATTGAGTCTTTGTAGTTCTTCAATTACTGCCGGTATGTTGGGGTTTTGTATACAAAATTTACTACTGCGAGTAGTAAGTCGGGACGACAATACGTTAACATTGGACAACGAGTTAGCCAATGTGTAATATGACCCACCAGTCAGGATTAACAGTACTGAATGAGTAATTGTGTAGAAATAAACAATGTGATCGCTCTCAATACTGTTTTAATTGATAAAATGTTTCTTGATTAAACTGGGATTCACTCACCAGTATTTCCCACTGACAAATGCTTTTAAAACGCGTTTCAGGTAACACAATGTGACAGCCAATTAGTAAAAAGCCAGCTGGAGAGCACTGAAGGCTTGGGAAAAATGTGGCTATAAAAGTTACCTAAAAGACGATGTTTTAAATTCAATAAAAATAGGGTTTATCCCTATAAACATATTGTAATAAGAAACTTGGGTTTTGCCCATGTGATTATTAATATTAAATATGGTGGTTTTACTCTGATAAACATTTCCTAACTACGATCCTGATGTAATATCCGCCGCCAAATTAACCAGCTGATACCACCGAAACTCTGAGTTCGCGTCCACCCGTTCCCGGGACAGATAAGGGATCGGGGGTTGCGACAGAAGGTGGTATCAGAGCCTAGCCACTGGTCTAAGCCAAAGAAGTGTTCTGCTGACACTTAAATTCTAAACTTTGTGTTAGGAAATAAATTACGGAAATACGTGCATAACTGCATTTATTTTTCATGTGTTATTTGACTACTTGTTAGTTTATAGTATGAGTGATCAAGGACCCTCAGACATGTGTCGTCAGTTGTCTGATTCACCTAGGAGTGAAGGTACCTCTTCACAACCTGCCCTTTCTGGGTATTCTGCTGATCAGGAAGAAGGGATGTTTGCTTTTAAAGCCCAGTCAGAAGAGCCATTCCCTCATAAGAAACGAGGATGGTTCAGTAAGGAAGCTTTTGCGCGTAGGAAAAGAATGCGAAAGTTGCAACAGCAAAGAGTTTTAGCAGCTTCTAAGCGAAAAACAGATGCCCATACACAGGATATGCTTAATAGAAGCCTAGCCAATTTCCATATCCTAGCTACAACTACTGCTGACCCAAGTCTGGAACAACTAGTAGCCCCACAACCACTAATCCCATACCAACCCATGGAGATAGAAAACCCTGAAAACCAAGTGGAGATGCATGATTTCAACCCAGAGGAAATCCCTAGGGTACAAGCACCAAACCCCCTAGACCCAAATTACGACCCCTGGTGGGACGATAATAGGGATTTTGTGCAACGTTACCCGATACATGAAGACACACCCATACAGAACATAGGAGCCTATCCAGGTATGGACCCTTTAGATCCCTATTACCATGATAACTACATTAGGGAGATCTTAGAAGATCCTTACCGATTTCAGGCACTTTCACCCCCATATCAGGAACCCGCACCCCAGATTTCAAACCCAGTCCTAGAACCTGCACCCCCAATGAGTGCAGAAAACGTGTAAGAACTTAGGACCTTTGGTGAGGAAATTTTAGAAAGCAGTGAGAGAATGCGACAGGTGGGAGAGCGTCTCGTATGGAAATACGATGAGCGCAATATGGATTTTTGGATAAATCCATATCCGTGATGTGATGGAGGAGACGGTAATAGTAATAATAATATAATAAAATAAAATAAATTAAAAATAAAATAAAATATGTGTGTACGGATGCCTATTACTATTAGTGTGATTCTATTTCTATTGGTATTGTAATTTTTATTTCAGTACTAGAATGTAATAGATGCATAATAGTATATGGAAATAGAGTAAAAGTCGCAATGATCGACGTTTTTGGCTAGATTGCGTGTCATATGATTAACTATATTAAATATTATCTTGTGATATTAATATGGGGTAAATGTTTAAAATTCAGATGGCCGATGAAGGAAATCAAGAAAATCTGAATAATGATAACCAGAGTAACATTAACGTGGTTAATGAGAATCCAAGCATCAATAACAATGGAAACCAAATGGATAATAGTGCCGTTCAACATATAGTGGAACAATGAATCATAGATGCCATGCCATTTATTATTCAAACGATTCAAGAAGCGAATAATAAAAGTAAGCATAGCAGTAAGCGACCAATCGAACCAGAAAACAATGTGAACAATGGACCCGTACTTCAAATGTCCATTCCCAAAAGGAGAAGAACCGTGTCTTACGGTTGTTCTTATAAAGAATTCTGGTCTTGTAAACCAATGGAATTCTCGGGCAATGAAGGGGCCATTGCAACCCTACGCTGGATAGAAAAGACTGAGGCAGTCTTAAGAATAAGCAAGTGTGCTGAAGAAGATAAGATATTGTTTGCTTCTAATCTATTTAAGAATTCAGCACTAGAATGGTGGAACACTATCCTCCAATCAAGAGGAAGTGATAAAACTTACAATATGGAATGGGAAGAATTTAAGAACAAGGTAGAAAGGAAATTCTGTCCACCCAATGAGAAGGAACAGATAGCAAACAAATTCTTAAACCTTAGGATGACTGGTGTGGATAGTAAGGGATACACTAAATTATTCTTCGAATATGCTAGAATAGTGTCAACTCTTGCTTCACCAGAACCAGTGTTAATCTCCCGTTATATCTGGGGATTAATCGGAGAGATTAGACACATAGTCAAGGCAGCTAGACCTCAAACCATAGAAGAAGCTGTAGAACTAGCAAATACCCTGACAGATGAATTAGTCCGTACTCGAGAAGAATATCAAAGGAGGAACCTAACCCAGAAGCTCACACAAGAATTTCGTTTTGGAAATTTTAATTGTGGGAAAAATATAGGTTCTACCTCTACACCCTACTGTAGGAAGTGCAAAAGAAAGCATTCAGGAAGATGCTCCATATACTGTAACTTTTGTAAAATATCGGGACACAAGGAAGAAGATTGCAGAAAGAAAGCTAATAACAGGATATGTTACAACTTCATCACGTGATTTTGAATACCTATTACGTGATTTTAAACACCCAGCACATGACTACGTGATTTTGAATACCCATTATGTGATTACGTGATTTCATTATAATATGTGAAATCACACTGAAGGGGTATGGTCCCAAAAACCTTGCCCGGACGCATTGGACCATACCACAACTTCATCACATTAAGCCTCTTTAAAGGAACCTTGCGCGGCCGCGCACTGGTTCTAAAGAACCACAACTTCATCACACTAAGCCTCTTTAAAGGAACCTTGCGCGGCCGCGCACTGGTTCTAAAGAAGAGAACTTAAAAGAAAACAGTCTTCAACATCCGCGCCGAGATAAAACTAATGACACCCCCGCAAATTGTTGGGATTGAACCCTATCAGAGGAACAGATAATTAAAGCCAAAACTGGGTCAGAGCAGTGGATCCAGAATAAGCAGATGTTTCATACAAGTCTCTCCCCTTGAAAGTGGTTTCAACATCTGCTGACCTCCTATCTACTGATCATACAAGCTACTGACCGTCAATCTGCTGATCAAGTAAAGGCCTGATGGAAGACTAAAGCTCTGCTGCTCAATCTACTGCCTTGAGTCAAGTACTGCTGATCCGGACAAGCACTACCGGGTTCACAGCAGTGGAAGGATGCAGCAGTTATTTAAGTGTCTTTTATATAATGAAATGTAATAGCAGTAGTTAGTATAGTAGTGTTTGTATAGATCAGAGGTTAGAGTTTGTTAGGAGGTTAGATGTCACTTTCATGGTGACGTCAGCTAAGATGCTCAGTGGTTTGCTAGTGCCTATAAATAGAACAGTGCTCTGTACTGTTCTATCAGCTCTTTGCAACAACCATCTTCTCTGCACGAACAAACACTGAGCTCTGGCTGAGGGGGAGTTTGCATCAAACATTGCTTTGTAATCGTTATTGAAACTAAATTCAATCTTTCGGTTCATAGTGAAAAGTGTTTTAATTAAAGCAATACTCTCGTTTGATTGTATGCAAAGTTTGTTTCCATCTTAATTCCGCTGCACAACTCATTCATTTCCATCTTAACTTCAAACGTAAAATACAATCAAAACCAAACTCAGATCCAACAATTGGTATCAGAGCAAGGACAGTCAAATTTGATTTAACAATCATTTTGACATAAATAGTTCAGCTCAAAATCATTGATATCGATAGTTTGTTCATTTTTGTTGAAAAACAGAGCAAGGTTTAATCACCATTAAAGTTGATTAATCAGTGTCTGTAAAACAACCAGGATGACGTCACAATCACTAGATGATAAGAATAATGTTGGCTCACTTTTTAAACCACCTATGCTTAAAAGAAATGAATACAACATCTGGGAGCGAAGGATGGGTCACATCCTTGCTCAACAGAACACTGGATGTTGGAGGTCTGTTGTTTTTGGTCCCCATGTTCCTATGGTGCCAAGTACTGAGGATCCAAAGAAGTTCGTACCAAAACCTTATGAAAACTATACTGAAACTGATTTTCAGAAGTTTGAACTCGATGCCAAAGCATTTAGCATCATAGCATCTGCATTACCAAATGAGATCTATGCTGGACTGTTACATTGTAACAGTGCCAAAGAGTTATGGGATGCATTAAAGGAACAGTTTGGGGGAACCGAAGAAGTTATTGAAAACAATAGGGAAATTCTGAATCAGCAGTATGAAACCTTCTGTCACATTAAGGGTGAAACATTGACCCAACAATTTGAACGTTTTAGTTGTCTCATCAGTGAGCTAAGGTTTGTTAAGGTTGAATTTCCAAAATCAACTCAAAATAGCAGGTTTCTTAGATCGCTACCTGATAAATGGGACACAATTGCATTTGTGACTAGAAACTCTGTTGAGTTCAAAGATCTGACCCTGACCCAACTTCATCGTAGACTCCTGACCTATGAAAGGGAGTTGAACCAGAAAAAGAAGCTGCAAGAGTCTGGAAAAGCTACCGATGATTACTCATTCGGTAGCACAGCTCTTCTGGGTCAGGAAGAATCTGGTAGCAGTAGTAAGGAACAGGGTTATGATCATTTCATTGATATAACAGCTGGTGGTAACTTTACCAACCCTGATCCTCACTCTGCAAATTATGCTTTCACTGCAAACACTGAAAACCAGATGTCAGATAATTTGTGCTTTGAACTCAATGATTTGCAACATTTTGATCCCACTGACTTAGAGGAGATGGACATTTTGCATCAGCTGGCTTTGCTTAGTGTGAGAACAAGCAAATTCTACAAAAGAACAGGGAGAAAGTTCCCAGGGCTACATGGGAATCTAAGGGTTGGGTTGGATAAATCGAAAATCAAGTGTTACAAGTGCAATAGGCTAGGTCATTTCGCTAGGGAATGCATGAGTCAAACTACTGGTCCTATAATCACTCATCCTAGCTCAAACCCTAGACCTCAAAATCAAAGCACTGTGCACTATACCCAATATACCCCTGCAGCTCATGTTAACACTGCTCATTATGCTGCTGCCCCTGTGCCTGTGCATTATGTCCAAACCACTGTTCCACAGATTCAATATGTTCAAACCTCTGTCCCCCAGGCACAAGTGCAACCTGTTGCACCTCAAACAGCTGCTCCAGCAGTGGTACAACCAGATCAGCAAAGCTTTTTCACTCAAGGCTTTGTTGACTGGAGCAGCATGCCTGATGAGCTTAGTGATGAAAATTTTGCACTCTATGCTTCTAATGAACCTTCTAATGATGAATTTTGTTTGATGGCATTAGAGTCAATACCAGAGGGGATTGAAATTGAAGGTGAACAACTAAGTGATGAAACAGTGGATGAGGTAACTGAAGCAGTTGTTAATGCAGTTGCTGGTGAATTGCTGCTGGGAGAAAATTCAAAAACCCTGATTGAACCACTGACAGACCCATGGTCCAAAGAGGACAAAGAAGAAGAGGAAGAAAAGAGAGCAGGTGAGAAGGAAGTAAGAGCTGATGATGAAGAAAATCATTAATGTGATTGTGCAATGATGGCTGCTGCCAAGGTATCTCCTCAAGTTCTTGAAAAACTGTGTTCTGACAATTGCATTATTGCTTTTGCTAACATCAAAGAGGTAAATGAAAACCTTCGGAATAAAATCTTAACTGATGAGGTCAAATTTGAAAGTTCTTTAAAAGAACTTAAAAACAAATTGACTGAAAAAGAGAAAGAGATCAGCAGTCTTAAAGAAGAGCAAAGCATAACCAAAACTCAACTCCAAACTATGGTAGAAAAATACCAAGTTTGCAAAAAGGAGTTGGAGTCCACCCAGATCACCTGTGAAAAATGGGTAGAATCATGCAAAGGGTATGAGGTTATGCTTGAAAAACATATTAAAAGCAATGTAAAATTTGGTGTTGGTTATAGAAAACATGATGATGAAAACACTGCTTTTGAAAAATCTGTTCAAACCACTGATGTAACAACTGAGTTCATCCCCACAAACAAGAAAGGCCAAGAAGTGAAAATCACTGATAAACTTGGTAACAAAATCACACTTGACAGACCAATGGGATCCTCTACTTTTGAGGAGCTTGAAAATTATCAGTTTAAACCAAAATGGTCTGATGAGTGTGATATTCTTGAAAATTTCAAGCCCATGGACTTTACATCAACTGATGGTGTTAAAGCTCCAAAAGCTAAAGTCATTCCTCTCAATGACATCCCAACAGAGGTTAAAACCTCTGCTGCAAAGGAGTCCGAAAAGAGAAAGAAGAAAGAAAAGATCAATAACCTGTTTTGTGAATTCTGTGAGAAAAGGAATCATCTAACAAAAGACTGTTTCCATTTAAAAGCTTATGATTTGAACAAAACAAGTGTCATTGTTCCAGCTGAAAGCTGCATTGTCTGTGGTAAAACAAACCACAAAACTCAAGCATGTGTGTATCTAAAAAACTTTGATGTGAAAAAGAATTAGTACACTACTAAAACATCCTTGAGTCCATCAACATCATCTGTCAAATTCACCAAGAACCAACCACTGTTTGTGCCAGTTCAAACAGCTCTCACAAAACAGCTGAACCAAATATCTGTTAAAAGAGATGTTCAGGTTACTGATGCACCCCCTGCCAATCAGTTCAGAAAAGGCAAGGAAAAACAGTCTTACCAAAGGATTCCACACGTTTATGAGGCCTACAAAAGGCCCTCTAAACCCAAAGTGAACAGGCATCCTTTTGGGTACCAACAGATGATTGGTCAAGACCCCCAACAGTGGTTAGCAAGAAACAGTACTAAAACTGTCCAAACCCCTGACCTAACCACTGTCCATCAATGTGCATCCATCCCAGACACTGTTGAGACCCCATCCAAAGCCTTATTGGCTTTGGAAACCCTAATGAACTAATCCTTTTACTTCATGTGCAGGGAGCTTCTGCCTGTTTAGATAACCTTTGGTATGTTGATAGTGGAGGCTCCAGGCACATGACTGGATGTAAAGCCCTACTCAAAGATTTCAAAATTCATGGAGGGGTGATATATCCTTTGGGAATAACAGTAAAGGGAAAGTTCTGGGGTCTGGTACAGTACAATCTGGAAATGTAAAATTTGAAAATGTCAATCTGATAGACAGTCTGAAATTCAACCTCCTGAGTGTTTCACAAATGAGTGACAAGGGGTATGGGTCATTCTTCACAAAGGAGTGTTGTAAGATCGTTGGACCAGAAATGGTCAAAAAGATTGAAGCAATAATAAAAACTGGTCAAACAAAACTTGTTGCTCAAAGAAGTGACAATGTTTATGTTGTTGATATGTCAAAAGAGTGTCCCAGAGCTGATGCCTGTCTGTTCTTAGCTGCCTCTAACAAAGAGACAGAACTTTGGCACAGAAGACTGGGGCACACAAATCTTAAGACAATCACTGAAATTTCAAAAAATGGTTTGGTAAGAGGCCTACCACAAAAATTGTTTTCATGTCCTGAACATTGCATTTCCTGTTTAAAAGGAAAACAACATAAAAGTTCTTATAAGTCCATTGAAGAGTCCAAAACAACCCAGTGTTTGCAAATGCTACACATGGATTTGTTTGGCCCCGTTCAAGTCATGAGCCTCAAAAAGAAAAGATATTGTCTGGTCATTGTTGATGACTTTTCTAGGTTTACATGGACTTTCTTTTTACACTCAAAAGATGAGACTGCAGGCATTTTGCAAGACTTTGTGACACAGGTTGAAAAGCAATTTGACCTTCCAGTGAAAAGCTTCAGGAGTGACAATGGCACAGAATTTAAAAATAAGGAGTTGGATGCCTTCTGTGTGAAGAAAGGGATTGTAAGGCAGTACAGCATCCCTAGAACACCAGAGCAGAATGGGGTAGTTGAAAGAAAGAACAGAACCTTGATTGAGGCTGCCAGAACCATGCTTGCTGATTCAGGTTTGCCATTAACTTTCTGGGCAGAGGCAGTAAACACTGCTTGCTATGTCCAGAACAGAGTTTTAATAACCCCCAGGCACAAAAAGACTGCTTATGAAATTCTGTATAAAATCAAACCACTGATCTCATACTTCAAGGTGTTTGGCTGCCCATGCTTTATTTTGAACTTAAAAGATTCCATTTCAAAATTTGCAGCCAAAATTGATTGTGGTTATCATTTGGGATACTCAACCACTGCCAAGGCCTACAAAGTGTTTAATACACGGACCAAGGCAGTGGAGGAGACTTTGAATGTAAAGTTCAATGAACTTTCATCAATGAAAATCCCAGCAAATCCTGCAGATCTGTTTGATCTTAATAAATTCACTTTTGAAAATACTGCTGTCAAGACTAACAGTGCAGGTCCATCAGAGGATTCAACACCAGACTATGGGTATGAAATCATCATCCCTCAAAGGTCTGTCAAAATGGGAAGAGCATCAGATGTTCAAAACAACTATCAAAGCTCAACCACTGCTACCTCAACAGTTGTTGACCAAAGTAGCCCATCAACCACTGCTTCCACATCCTCAAACACTACTGAAAAAAGTCCCCAAACAATGGATAAAAGTCAGCATGTGTCCACTTCATTACCTCCCATTCCACCACCTTTTGAAGCCACTGCTGGATCATCAAAGTCCCCAGCAGTGGTTAGCTCAGATGATACACATTTGCAGCCTTCACCAACAAATGCCATCATACCATACCAAGGAGATTTAATCTTCTTGAGATCTCATACACCTGATCAAATCATTGGCAACATCAATGAAGGGGTGCTCACAAGAAGCCAAACCCAAAACATTTGTCTTTTTGCTGGTTTTCTATCACTCCATCAGCCAGTCAAGTACCAAGAGGCACTGAAAGACAATAGCTGGGTAGAAGCCATGCAAGAGGAGCTCCAACAATTTAAAAGACAACAAGTATGGGAACTTGTACCACTGCCAGAAGAGGTTAGTCCCATTGGCACAAAGTGGGTCTTCAAGAACAAAACTAATGAAAGGGGTATTGTTGTCAAGAATAAAGCTAGGCTTATGGTTCAAGGTTACAGACAGCAAGAGGGGATTGATTATGATGAAACATTCGCTCCTGTTGCAAGATTGGAAGCCATTAGACTGTTCCTGGCCTTCGCTGTCAACCACAACATGAAGGTGTTTCAAATGGATATCAAAAGTGCTTTCCTCTATGGTACAATTCAAGAAGAGGTGTATGTCTGTCAACCTCCAGGTTTTGAGGATCCATTTTATCCAGATCATGTCTACAGGCTGAACAAAGCCCTGTATGGCCTGAAACAAGCACCAAGGGCCTGGTATGAAACTCTTTCCACCTTTCTACTCTCAAATGGTTTCAAAAGAGGTACCATTGATAAAACATTTTTTTTTAAATGGAGAGGAAAGGATTTAATGATTGTCCAAATTTATGTGGATGACATTATTTTTGGAAGCACATGTAAGGCAATGTGTGAAGAGTTTAGGGAACTCATGACAGCTGAGTTTGAAATGAGTGCAATGGGTGAGCTGCAATGCTTTCTTGGTCTCCAAGTTCAGCAAATGCAAAATGGAACTTTCATTCATCAAAGCAAATATGCAAAAGAACTTTTAAACAAATTTGATATGAATGATTGTAAACCATGCAGCACACCCATGGCAACAAATAAGCTGGTTATGTCTGATGAAAAGGATGAGCTGATTGACCAAACTCTTTATAGAAGCATGATTGGGTCTCTTTTGTACCTAACTACATCTAGGCCAGACATTATGTTTGCAACATGTGTTTGTGCAAGAAGTCAATCAGCCCCTAGAAAATCCAATCTTATTGCTGTAAAAAGGATATTCAGATACATAAAAAGTGCTCCCACACTTGGTATCTGGTATCCAGCTAATGGGAATATCAAGCTTTCAGGATTTTCAGACAGTGACTTTGCTGGATGTAACACCACAAGGAAGTCCACATCAGGAGGGTGCCAGTTTCTAGGTGATTGCTTAGTTTCATGGCAAAGCAAAAAGCAAGCAGCTGTTTCAACATCCACTGCTGAAGCTGAATATATTGATGCTGCAAGCTGTACAGCCCAACTCCTGTGGCTTCAAAATCAGTTGCTGGATTTTGGTATCACTGCCTTAAAGACACCACTTATGTTGGATAGCCAGGCAGCAGAAAATATCATCAAAAATCCAGTTTCCCATTCAACCACCAAACATATCGACATCAGACATCACTTTGTGAGGGATTGCTATGAAAAAGGTTTGATTTCTCTGCATCATGTTCCAACTAAAGACCAGCTGGCAGATGTGCTAACAAAAGCATTAGACACTGCCACCTTTGAAAGCTTGGTCTCTAGAATTGGCATGCTAAACATGGAATAACAAGCAAAATCTTGTTTTTCTATGAATAAAAGCATTAAAATGTATTCAGACAATCAAAAATCCATCCTTAAAAATAGCTAAAAATGAAATTTTCATTAAAATCCTTAAAAGTCTGCCATAACCACTGATTGTTCAAAAGTCTGCTCTACTTCAAAGTCTGTCCACTGCTGAAAGCCATCCTCTGTCCACTTATTTCCTTGATAAACTCTGTTGTTCAAAAGCAGTGTCTTATCCACTGATATGCTATCCACTGATAGTGAAAATCATCCACTGCTTTCATAATACCGTTGTAACCACTGCCTTCATCAGTAACTTTCATAAAAGTACTGTCCTTCATTTCTTCAGAGTTTGGCATGTGGGCAGTACATAGTGGTCAGTACTTTTGTAACCGCTGCCACGTCAGCCTTCACCTTTTCCTCTATAAAACCCCCACTTCACACCAAAAACAGGGTTTTACTGTCGAATTGAATTCTCAAAAATTCTTTTCTCAAAGCAGTTTTTCTTCACATTCCTTCACAAATTTCTTCGATCATCATCTCCAAAATGACAAAATCGAAGCCATCTGCAAAACCCACTTCCAAATCATCGTCGAAAGCGGCCTCTCAAAAGGTCAATACCACTGAAATCCCACACAAACCATCTCACAATCTTCTGGGTCTTCTCACAAAACCCGGCACCACAGATGCTTTCGACTCCATCCTCGCCAAAATGGCTAAATCAAAGTACAAAACTTTGTTAACAGCCGATGCACCAATTTACTTAGCAACCCAATGAGAGTTTTGGAAAAACGCAATCCTTGACAAACAAAGTGAAACTGTGGTAGCCATTAACTCCTCTATAAAGGGTAAAGCTGTTCAAATCACGCCACAATCGATATCAGAAGTCTTTCAACTCGAGGATCTGCAAGGTAAAACTTCTTTCCCTGAAAACGAGTTAAAAATTGACTTCATTGAGAGAGGGTATGCAGACACAATGATGAAGAAAGCTACCTTACAAAAAGGTTTCTTTCCTTCTGCAACAAGGTTTTTATTCCATACCCTCCTCATGTGTGTTTCAAACAAAACCACTTCTTTTAATGAAATACCATTAAAGATTCAAAATCTGGGATATGCTATTCTTCAAGAAGAAAATTTTAATTTCTCTCGAGAAATCTTTAATGATTTGGTTAACAATGTTGAAACAAAATCATTCTTACTGTTTCCAAGGTTTTTAAGCTATTATTTTGAAAAGAAATTCAGTAAGGATGATATTGCTGCAATAAACCAAGGTGAAAGTTTTCAAATAAACAACTTAACTGCTGAAACTTTTACTAGAATGTTAACACCTTGTAAAACACAAGCAGAGGTGCCTGAGCAGAATTTAGCAGCTACCACTGCTCCTCAGGTATCTGCTGCTGAGCCCACTGCTCAAGGTGATCAAAGTAGCAGCACAACTACTTTGAAATCCACACCTAAAATCACCAAAAAGCCACAGAAAAAGAAAAATCAAAACCCCCCCCAAACCCATAAAAAAGGCATCTCTGGAGGATGAGATACCAGAGTTACTGCCAGTGACAACACAAAAGTCACAAGAAACCACTGCTGCTACTTCCTCAAAGCGGTTTGTACAAATATCTCAACCCATAGCCGAAACCCCTCCTGTTTCTTCACAAAAAGAACAGGTTGTACAAATAGGGTCTCCACATCATGATGCTCTGGAAACACTCGTTTCCATCATCTACAGCTCAATTCCCGGGGCAAATCCTCTTTCTACACCAAACATCACATCCACAATTCCCACACCCACTAAACTTCTGTTGGATGCAATTGATTTGAACCAGGCACTAACCAGTCCTTCTCAATCACCTATTAATGAGAATATACCTCAACAAATGACTGGGTCTGATGTATCAATCCTTGCTAACCCACCAACACAACCTGAGGAGGTTACACCCCTTGAGTTACAAGTAACTCTTGGTGGTAATCCAAGTGAAGCAGCCACTACAACTGTTGAGCCCACTGGTTTACAGTTGGACATTGGTTACATTAATAAGACTTCCTTGGAGGAAATTCCTTACATAGCACCTCTGCCAACCACCAGTGGATTTATTTTTCCCACTGGCAACATCAAAAGGTTGTCAAGTGTTGAAGGAAGAAGACCCCAGTACCAAGAGAAAGGGGCATCAGTGGTTAGTGTTTGGAGTACACTCCCTACCTCAACCACTGATAAAACCACTGTTAGTGGGAAATCAGATGATCCCATTAAATTGGGTGATGATTTAAAATATCAGGATTTGACGGAACGAATTGAAAAATTGGATACATCTGTTGCAGATCTTAAAAACATGCTACAACAGATGTTGAAAACACAAAAGATGCAATCCACTGTTGTTCCACCTCATGCACCTGCTCCACCACAAGCATCTGCTACAAATGAGCTCTGGAACCTCTTCCAACCTTTTCTCCAACAACAAAAAGAAATGGCTGATCAGCAACATGAACTACATGTCAAAGAGCTGAGAAACATAATGGAGTCTAGGTACAAGAACACTCAAGCAGATATTAAGGCAATCAAGGCCCCGTTATTGGAAACCACTGGCACTGCTCCTCCAACAGTACTCTTCATTGATCAACTTCCAGAAGATAATGCCAAAAAGGGGGAGAAAATTCAGGAGTGGAAGAAAAAGGGAATAGATGATGGTCTGTACATTGAACCTGAAAGGCATGCTATGACCAGAAAAATTCCTGTGCCAGATGGTAGTAAAAAGGTTGATGCTACTCAAGAAGCACTTGATGAAGGAGTAGCAAGTGTAAAAAGAGATAGAATGGCAAAGGATATTTCAAGATGGAATGAGGAGAAAAGAGCTTTCATGGAACTGTATGCGCAGGGTTGTTCTGGGTCAAAGGATTCTAAAAATCCTAAGACAAAAAGAAAACCTAAGTCCATCCCATCCAGAATTCCAAAGCACATTCCAAAACCACCATCCAAAAGCCATCAGCATCAAACCTCCACCCAAACAGCTGTTGTAACTCCTGCTGTATCAACTACTGCTGGTACTTCAGAGGTTTCAACATCTGTTATCACTTCAACACACACCACAACCACTATTTTACCACCACCACCATCACCACCAAAAACAATCTCACCACCACTTTATCCTGCCAAAAAGCAGAAGACAACAGATGTTACAACATCTGCTGTAATGACAACAGTGGTTGAAACACCAGTTGTTTCAACAACTGTTAGTCACTCACAAACCACTGCCACCCAATCTACCACCATTGTTCCATCCAAAACATCATCAGTCCCTCCTCAAACAAAAAGGAGAAGGCTAATCCTCAAAGATGATGACTATTTACCACCACCAACATCTTCAAAATCCTTGTCACTTATCACAATTCCAAAACCCACACCTCTCTCTTCAGCTCAAATTCTAAAACCATTACCTCCTGCTGGTGTCTCATTCCCTCTGGAACTCATTGCAGTTTGGGAAGAAATTAAATCCTTTTACTATGAGGATGACCCAGCTAAAAGGAGTTTGCCTTCAGTTGAAGGATATCCCAGGCCTAACAATATTGAAGAATATTTGAAACTCAAGGCCAAACAAGCAGAGGATATTGCAATAAAAAATAAACAAGGGAAATCTGATAGGGAATTTCAGCAAAACTATCAATTTCTACTCACACAGGTCAGAGCTATGGAACAATTTGCCAAAAATGTATGTCAGCAAATCTCAGAAAGGGCAGATGAGTCCTTGAGAAAAGACTACATTGAGAACATCATGACCTACAAGAAATACAAGGGGGAGAAACACATGTACAAAAACTGGACCATTCCTGAGCTTGAAAAAGAGGAAGTCAGGATTCAAGAAATGATCAAAAATAAGGTCAAGCAGACTCCTCCTGAAAAATTCAAACAAATTGAAGCTGATAAGATTTTAGAGTTGAAGAGAATGAAAGAGGAGCTGATAGCAGCTGATTATGGGTCAAAGAATTCAGTGACAAAGTGGGGAGAAGATAGGGTCAGGGCTACCTACAAAAGGTTAGAGGAACTTAGAAAGAAAGATCCAAAAGTTCCACAAAAGCCTGACTATTCCAAAGCAGAGGTCTCAAAAAGACCACCAAAGCTGCAAATCAAAAGAGCCATTGCTCCAGCTGGTGCTGCCATCTACAAAAGAAGGAGTAAAAACCAGTCAGGTGCTGAAACAATTCAAGATCTAAAAGCTGGAAATGCTGTTGTAAAAGAGGGCATTAAATTAATGATAAAAGAAGATATTGAATTGGAACAATCTGCAAGTACTGCTCAGCCAGTCATGAATAGGCCAGCCTCACCAAACACCTCTGCAAATAAAAATCTCCCAAGAAACCCACCAGGCTCAAAAATACAAAAGTGGGAAACTGACAAACAGACCTACGTATTGACTTTGCTCAGGTCTGGTGGAGAAGTGAAGAAAATATCAAGGGAACAAGCTCTTGGCCTGAGTCTTGAAGATTTGCAGGATCTCCTTGATCTTCCACTTAGCAGGGATGATGATGACACAGATGCCCTAGACTTTGAACTACAATTTAAAGGTCAGATAAGGGAACTGCTGATGAGGCAATAAATTTTTTTTCCACAATAATGAAGAGTTTTGGCATTATCTGTTCTAGGGGGAGATTGTTGGGATTGAACCCTATCAGAGGAACAGATAATTAAAGCCAAAACTGGGTCAGAGCAGTGGATCCAGAATAAGTAGATGTTTCGTACAAGTCTCTCCCCTTGAAAGTGGTTTCAACATCTGCTGACCTCCTATCTACTGATCATACAAGCTACTGACCGTCAATCTGTTGATCAAGTAAAGGCCTGATGGAAGACTAAAGCTCTGCTGCTCAATCTACTGCCTTGAGTCAAGTACTGCTGATCCGGACAAGCACTGTCGGGTTCACAACAGTGGAAGGATGCAGCAGTTATTTAAGTGTCTTTTATATAATGAAATGTAATAGCAGTAGTTAGTATAGCAGTGTTTGTATAGATCAGAGGTTAGAGTTTGTTAGGAGGTTAGATGTCACTTTCATGGTGACGTCAGCTAAGATGCTCAGTGGTTTGCTAGTGCCTATAAATAGAACAGTACTCTGTACTGTTCTATCAACTCTTTGCAACAATCGTCTTCTCTGCACGAACAAACATTGAGCTCTGGCTGAGGTGGAGTTTGCATCAAACATTGCTTTGTAATCGTTATTGAAACTAAATTCAATCTTTCGGTTCATAGTGAAAAGTGTTTTGATTAAAGCAATACTCTCGTTTGATTGTATGCAAAGTTTGTTTCCATCTTAATTCCGCTGCACAACTCATTCATTTCCATCTTAACTTCAAACGTAAAATACAATCAAAACCAAACTCAGATCCAACACAAATACCACCCGGACTTAAACAGAAAGTAACATTTCTGTTACAACAGAATTAACATGAGACAGTGGCATAGAGGATTACAGCTGTAAACCTTCTAGAAGGCCCCATCATGCACAGCCATTCGATTATAACCGAATGGCCACGTGGCATCATCCTGAACTCCCAACAAGGTCATGATGATGGCACCAAATTGGAGAAGGATCCACACTTACCCACTTTCCACGTGGCATCTCCCTAGCCGTTGATCATGCCCATGATCCGTGTGTATATATACCACGTTAGTGATTAACGGTGAAGAAAATAACCGCTTACGGAAAATACTTTCCGTTACTTCCTCCGTCAACAAACTTTCCCGCCCAAAATTCGGTTATAAATAAGGCAATTCAGGTACAATCTCTCAAGTTACACTCACTTCACTTTTACTTCTACTTCTTCTTCTTCATTGAAACATGTACTTATTCTCACACCAGAGGGTGGTCACGGAGAGAACCCTCATTCTCCCTGTGGCGAGTCTAATGGCTGTTCGTTTTGCAGTTATCATTCGAAGAAGGAGCTTAACCAAACCCCGAATCAAACGAGAGGACCTACCCTTTTATGCAGAACTAAACCCCTGGTCCGACTGATTCCGGTCATTTGAACTAGTGTTTCTTCATTGGCGCCCACCGATTCCTAAATTTTCATCCTCATCTTCTCGTTTTGATTCATTTCTTTCCAATCTCTATTTCCATGGCAGAGACTCCGTCAAACCGTCCATCAGGCCCTCGGCCAACGAATTTCACACGTAATCCTCAGGTCGAAGGGATTGTGGAAGAAGCTTCCGATGATAACGAGGTCCAGTACAACGTTAATCATCCAGACGGTCCTATTACTCCAGGAGTACAAACCGAGATCCCGATAAGTTCAATTCTACCTCCCGGTGAAACCCCCATCTCGTGGTACGTCAGATCTCAGGGAGAATTAAACGCAGTATACGCACAGCTTTGTGCACAGGCTGCCCCTCCTGTGACTCAATCACGGAGATCTACATCTCATGTATGGGCACCATCTGCACCACATACATCACACTCTGACGCACCATTACGAATACATGTAGACGACGCAAAAGTCTACCCCAAATCTCCTACAAGGTATGAATCTACTCACTCTGAGACTCGACGAAGGAATTACCGTGATGAGCCATATTCTCATAGAAGGCAGTCAGTATATTCTCGGTTAGGCCCGCGTTCTTACCAAAAGCGGGACACCCAAACCGACGAATACGACAAAACATATCAAGAAGGTGATAACACAAGTGTGTTCAGCCGACTGCAGCGGGACCATAAAAATTATAAACCTCGCGCGGTTTATAACCCGGATGCGGAGCATGATTATAACTTAATCTACCGTCCAGCAGAAGCAGCTGAGAACTCGAAATTTGTCAGTGAAATCGCTTTAGCTCCCATCGAAAGAGCGAAATTATCATCAAACGTCGGAAAATTCAACGGGATGTCAGATCTAGACGATCACCTCCGTGTATTTACCAGCGCAGGCCTGGTAGGGGGTTGGACATTGCCTATGTGGTGTCACCTATTCGTCCAAACCATGACAGGTGCAGCACGGTTGTGGTTCGATAATTTACCGGTAAGGAAGCTAACATCATGGGTGGATTTAAAAGAGAAGTTCCTGGTCCACTTTAGCCAACAACGAAGATCTAACAGATACACTGCCGATGTAATGAATATCTGGAGGACTTCATAACGAGATACAACAAGGAAGTCCTAGAAATCGGTGATGTATATGAACATCTGATACGAGCACAATTCAAATACGGCGTGCGCTATGACGATATGATTAAAGTTCTATCAGGAACAGATGGTTTACCCAAGAGTTGGGAAAAACAAATGGCCGCTGCCAAAGTTTGCACTCAGACAGAGCGCAATCTCAGCTCCAACAGGCCGCCTCCACCACACAACCGTCCGCAAGACATGAGTGGGAACAACGGTAAGAAGTTCAAAAAGAACTGGAGGAACTCGGCTTCCGGAGCATACTCGTTTTATGATGCTCGATCAACAATGAACAAGTTGACAGCGCAGAAAGAGGCGGCGGAGGTACTTAGTACCGAAGACTATCAATTCAAAACACCCCCGCCGATGAAGAACAAGAGAACTCAGGATCCAAATCAGTATTGCGAGTACCATAAAGATAACGGTCACACAACAAATAATTGTATAAGCCTCCGCACCGAAATTGAGAAGGCACTAAAAAGTGGCGAACTCACCCACTTACTTCAAAATGTGCGGAAGGACATCAAACAAATTACTCGCGGGGATGAGGGGCCGAGTAAGAAAGCTAAAACTTAAGCCGCGCAAGAGCAACAAGCATACAGTAGGTTCCTTTCATATTGGTTAGGTTCTTCAAATTGCCAATCCATGACACAGGACTATTAGTATGAGTAAATTAAGTCTCAATTAATTATCCTAAGAAACAACTTCGTAACCATGGCCTCTGAGCCCTATCCAAAATCAATGCAAAGTTTATTATTTCTATGTTTATTACAAAGTGCATACAATTCCTTTTGGTAAGCGCAAGAACACTATGGTAACCTTAACATAAGTCTCATGAACGGTCTGCGATCACACGTATCGCGCAAGGCCCAGCCTTACGTTCACACATGAGCTTTATACCACCTTTATTCTCCTTACCTAATCAAAGAAATTGTACTCATGCAAAATATTGTAATTCAAACATGTATTATAACAGTTACCGGCACACCGCGCGCCTTAACAAAAAACCATTTACATGCATGACAGTGCATCAACAAAGTTACTTGCGCCATAGCGCATTAACAAACAGGGATCTACATCCCAAACCTATGTCAACTACCAATTGTTCATACAACCACAAAACAAAGAAAACCTAAGCTAGGTCTTCATCATCATCATCATCCTCTCTATCCTGGAAAACTTCTCTCATTTGCGTCACGAAATCTTCAGACTGCAGCGCAACAGTAACAAGGTCCATGACAGGAAGGTGCAAAGTGTTGAATTGAGACTTCGCAGCAGCAGGAGCAGCTTCAGTATCAGCACCATACGTAGCAGACCTACTGGTATCCCAGTCAACTTTTAAAGCATTAACAACATGCTGGGAACATTCTGAGTACCCTAGGGCATACCCATCGTTACGCGCAGCAACCAGCAGGTGCGCAACCGTTTCATCTAGTTCATCGGAATTAAGAACAAAGTTGACAACCTGCGCAATAAAACAAGTAAGAAGGCGCATAATCATCTCCAGACATTATCAAAAGTAGTTACACTTACACTTATGATTTCGCGATCTTTCAACCATAGCATATCATTCTTCAACACTTCAACCTGACTCTCCGCCGTCACCCGGGCAGTCTCAGAACTTTCCAACTTTTTTTTCAGTTTCAACAAGACGGCGGGAAGTCTCAGCTTTTTCAACCCGTTCAAGCTCCAAATCTTTTTTAGCGGATTCAACCTCCACCTTAAGTTGTTCCTGCTCAGATAATAAAGAGGTAAGTTCGTCTATCTCCTTTTTCCTAAGAGCAAGGGTGGCGCAAGTTCGTACCTCTCTCTGTTCACTTCTCTCCCTATGCGAGCGTGCTTCATCATGCGCCGCTTCAGCATCAGCCTTTTCTTGCTTCAACTTTTCAATCTCCTCATCTTGTTTCTTCAATTTCTCAACCTCTGCCTTGAGATTATTAATAACATTACGGAGATCCATTTTTTCATGGTTATCTTTCTCACAAATGTCTCTCCAACGCTTACGCTCTTCCGAAAGGAGAGCAGCTTCAGCCTCTGCCTTTCTTTTCCAACTAGCAACAGATCACTCTTCAGTTTTTTGATCGCTCTCAAACTTGGCCCGATCAGCCTCTAATTTGGCCCTCAACAGGGCAGCTCGGGCCTCATCTTCAGCAGCTTTCTTCTTGGACGCCTCAAAAGCAGTCCATTCCTTGTGCATGCTACGCCACTCGCGCAATATACGATGCGTAGTGGATGCATAGGTAGCACCCTCTTCAAGATAAACATGATAAGTCTGCTCATGAGGACGCCCCTCTTGAAATTTAATCTCCCCAGGAGGAAAAGTTCCCTGCAACCAGTCACGGCACACACGCCAGTCTGAAAAAGTGTCGCCTTTTTTCAGATTCCACACCGGAGCATGAATTTCAGACGCTTTCTTCTCCGAATAAGTTCTATAATAATAATCCCATGGAGTTTCCTCCGGGCGGATGGGAGAATTCTCAGCATCGTAAGAAAAGGAACCCTGATCACCAGTTGGGCTCCTCTCAATATTCATAGGCGCATAAGCCAAAGCAGGCGCATGGACTGGTATCACAGGGTCTTCATTTATAGAATTTTATTTCCCTGAATCACGTGCCACAACCTCAGGAGACTTGGGACTTGTAGCATCAACATCCAAAGTCTCTGGGTTCACAACCTTCTCCGATTCCACCTCAACAGGCTTCTCCACTTCAGGATTTTCCGCCTCAACAATTTTCTCCGCCTCATTTTTCAACGACTTTAGTACTTTCCAGCTGTTTACTGATTGATACATGAGGCGGTGAAGGCGGAAGGTCATCATTAACTGCGGACGATGGCTCCGCATGAACAGGAGAAACTGGCTTTTCTGCAGAAGCAAAAATCCATATTACAAACATATAGTACGCGTAAAAAGCAAACAAATAGGATACCCACCCGGAGGAGGTTTCGCAATAAAGGCATCAAGATTGCCTCTTCTGCTAATCTTTCTTCTCCGAGCCTTCTTGACAGGCTGCGCCTCAACCTCAACTTCAGCCTGTTTTCTTTTCCCCGCCTTCGTCTTCACCAAAGGTTCTGGACTTGACTCTAAGTCAATTGGGTCATCAGGATTTGAGGCAGGGATGTCAGCAGTATCCCGAGGCTCCGCCTTCGGTTTCTTCACAACTACAGGCGCAAGACCTTCCAACGAATCAGACACCACTACATAGTCACACCAGGATTCAGAGGAATGGCGCGTACCTATCTTCTCTCCTTTAACATTTTTGACTTTTGACAATTAGGCTTTCGTCGTGTCAGTCTTTTTTAGCGCAATATTAGCGGCAGGCGCGCACGTTTTCTTCTTGGGGCCTATGCCCAGGTTAGTCAGCTCACCTACTTAAAGAAGAAAATATTGTAATATTACCCCACGCGCAAAGACAGCGAAGAGTAATATTGCAATATCAATAAAACCAAAAAAATATACTTACCAGCACCAGTTGGAGGTTGCGCGGACAGATCTTCATCCCGCGACAGAGCAAAATTCCTGACTATCCGCAGGTACCAAAGTTCCTCATCAGCCTTTTCTGGAACAGTAGCCATCTTTTCACCTTCTCTCTTATACGCAACAACATATATGGAGACAACTACACAGGGGAAAACAGGAACAGTTAAAAAAAACAAGAAGAAGAAGAGAAAAAGGGGAAGGAAATCCCGAATCTTATTATTATCACCCTCCATATACACCGGTTTGTTTTCCCGTTCCATCTGCCAATACAGACTCATGCCGGCAGCAACTAAGGCTTTTTCCGGAAGTTCAATCGACGGAACATTCTTTAAATCCTGATACCAAGTTTCTGAGAAAGGAGATTGTATGGTCTCCGGCACAACATCTTCCTTGCCTTGGAAAACCATCTTCATCAGAATAACTCCGGCCTTGATAAAAAGGAATTTTGGTTTCCAATCATGAAAGGACTTTGGAGGGTTCGACAAAATCTTCTTTGTCGAAGCACGTTGGGCAAAAGAGTAAAGACCCTGAGAACAGTGCATTTGATAAAACACTCGGAAACGATTAACCGTTGGCTCGATATGCATCGACCGACAAAGGAATTCAAAATGGCGAATCCAGACCATTCCGATGGGGTGCGTTTGAGAAATATGAAATTTGTAGTATGAGAGAATTTCAAGGAAAAACCTTGTCACCGGCAATCGAAAATTGCCCTCAGCAAAGTAGTCCCAGAACAACGTAATGTACCCGGCCAGAGCATCTGCCGCCGTCTGACCCTCATTGGGATATCGAACACCCCAACTATCAGGGAACTTAAAATTTTGAACCATGCTGTCAAACGTTTCTCTAGACCACTTCAAGGGTGGCAGATTGGCAGACATCTCTTCAGAAGAATCTTCACGATGTTCTCCGGTAGACATAAATGGAAGATTTTCAGAAGAATGGTGGGGAAGACGAAGGGCAAAAAATAAACAAATGAAGCACTAAAAGAGGTTTATATAGTAACTACCATAAATGCCCTAGAAAACCGCAATAGCCCCTTTTTTGAAAAAACACAGTTATCGAAGCATCAGGGGCGAGTGAACAGCATTAAACACCCTCACGCGCGTGTGTAGACCACGGTTGACGACGCACATCTGACATTTGACAGCCTGTCATCAAAGCGTCACACGTCAACAGTCAGCATAGTACTTTTACCTGCCAAGGATCACATTTTTCAAAATTTGATATCATGGGCAATCCAACTTGAAAGAGTATCTTCTTCAAGAAGATTTCCCATATTTCGCGCCAAAACTTCACAAAGCAAAAATCACCCTTCTCTTATATAGTCCAGTACTCCACTTACTTGATAAGAGCAACACTGGACTGGGGGGGGGGGACTTGAAGGGGTACGGTCCCAAAAACCTTGCGCGGACGCATTGGACCATACCACAACTTCATCACACTAAGCCTCTTTAAAGGAACCTTGCGCAGCCGCGCACTGGTTCTAAAGAAGAGAACTTAAAAGAAAACAGTCTTCAACGTCCACGCAGAGATAGAACTAATGACACCCCCACAAATACCACCTGGACTTAAACAGAAAGTGACCTTTCTGTTACAACAGAATTAACATAAGACAGAGGCATAGAGGATTACAGCTGTAAACCTTCTAGAAGGCCCCATCATGCACAGCCATTGGTTATAACCGAATGGCCACGTGGCATCATCCTGAACTCCCATCAAGGTCACGATGATGGCACCAAATTGGAGAAGGATCCACACTTACCTATTGGGTTTTTCACATGTTTATCAAAGCTATTTTATCCGTATAAAATAAAAACGCAGCGGAAATAAATTATTTAAAACATGTTACTTACAAGATATAAAACTCATTTTATGTGTAAAACCCAATCCTGGATCCATATATGAACATGCATGCTATCAAAATAGAAACACAACCATAGAGTGTTTAGAATACTACCTTCCAAGGAGTAAAGGATATGAAGATGATGATGCTTCTTGAACGGTTGCCTTCAAGTGTAGAAGACCTCAAGCTTGTATACCCCAAGCCTTCCAACAAACACCTTGTGTTTAGCTAGGATTTCTACACTTAAGAACTCTCTACAAATCCCCTCTTGATTAACCATACCATGGCCGAAAATTGTAGAGGAGTAATAAGAGTTCTTGCACTTGATTTTTACAAACTTGAAACTCTTCTTGGATAGCCTACTATGGCCGAAAATTGTAGAGCATTTTTCAAGTTTTCTTCAAGTTATCTTCATCTCTTTTGTCATACAAAATTATATGTAAATATGAGAGAATGTAGCCTCCCTTTGTACCCAATCAAAATCCCTCTACACATGCAAGATGCATGAATTCCTATTGGATTTCAAGTGCTTGGGAAGACCACCCAATCAAGGCACATGCAAATGCATGAAACCTTATTGGACCAAACATTTTTGGGAAGACCCATGAGGGGGGGGGGGGGCTAGTGTTTATTTTATAAAAAAATTCAAATTCTTTTATAAAATATAAGTCTTGTATGTATTTTATAACATTTATAAAATATAACATCATATGTTCACAAGACTTTACACAACTTTTATTGAGTTATTTAACCCATTAAATAACAAAATAAAATACTCTCTCAAAATAAATTATCCATATAATTTATTAGTTTGTCAAGTGCAATTATTTAGAAAACCGATTTCTAAATATTCTAAGTGTTAATATTTATTTGTTTGATCATATCATAAATAAATATTGTAAGTGTTTGTCTAGCTTGTATTTGGGTATGACTCGACTTGGATCATAACGTACTAGCCACATCAATTTAATATGTGTCTTGGGCATACAGAGTCCAACAATTAAATAACAAAATAAAATACTCTCTCAAAATAAATTATCCATATAATTTATTAGTTTGTCAAGTGCAATTATATAGAAAACCGATTTCTAAATATTCTAAGTGTTAATATTTATTTGTTTGATCATATCATAAATAAATATTGTAAGTGTTTGTCTAGCTTGTATTTGGGTATGACTCGACTTGGATCATAACGTACTAGCGACATCAATTTAATATGTGTCTTGGGCATACAGAGTCCAACAATCTCCCACTTGCACAAGATACATAGAAAATTGATGCAAGTAGTAAATGACGCCTAACTACGGTTTACTACCCCTAATACGTATGACTATATGTCCCATTCAATGACATCATCCCCTTCAAGTCCCTTACTTGAAAATGATTTAGGTGAATCTATCATTTATCCTTTCGTTACAGATGTCATGTTAAATCCAGAGACACATAGTGACCACTCTATGTTGATTTAACTTTATCAGTCCTTAGACATCTTACTCTCAACGAATAAGAGGAACAGATCCCGTCTTGACTACATACGTCTCTCACAATCACCTTGTACCACAACTGAGCTTAGCCTTATGTACTGTCATATTACTAACAGCGAAGAAAAAGTCAAGGTATAATATTTGGTGAATATCAAGACCCAATATGCATCTCAGGTCAGAGGATACTATGATATTCTCCTTTACTCAAATTTACTTATGATCAATCACAAATGATTCCATGCAGTAATATTTGAGAGCGAGTCAGTCCAATATTTGTATCCCACAAATATCTATGAACTTTGGCAGCAACACTTTGCTTTATATTCATACCTAATGAATATCCACCAATCCAAGTTCATAATAGTCTTACATTCATATCTGTTCCCACAAGTATGATCGACTACGGACATTTAGAATAAGTAACTTATTCACGGATTTAAACATGCTAAAAAGGAACATAACTCAAAATACCATAAAGAGTTATATTAACAATTGTTCCAATATCCAAATACAAAATAGATCAAATCCAATCACTAGAATATCGAAGTCCTAAGGCACAAGTATGAGCCTTTCATGCTTTGCCCATTCAAGGAGCTTCGTGAGTGGATCCACAATAGTTTGATCAGTGTGAACTTTGCGAATACATATCTTTCTCTTTTCAACTTCATCCCTTATGTAGTTGAAACTCCGCTCAATGTGCCTAGTCTCTTGATGTACACGAGGTTCCTTGATTTGATCAATCACACCATCGTTATCACAAAGATCTCTTGGGGCCTTAATGGCAGGGACTACCCCTAGATCGTCAATAATTCAAGTGGCAGATCCATGTGAATTATCTCAATCAATGAAGTGGCGATGTATTTTGATTCTGTAGTGGACAATGCTACCCTGATTGTGATCGAGAACCATCTCGATCAGCTTGGATACTCGTATCCATGTAACCTTTTACAATGAATTCCGAAACTCGCATCCCTGTAACCTTTTACAACGAGTTCCTTTCACCAGATCCATATATTAGAAATATATTCTTAGTCCTTCTAAGGCATTTCAATATATATTTTAACAGTCACCCAATGACCGTTATTCGCTGGTATCTACTCGTCATGCTTAAAGCGCATAACTTGTCCAGTCTAGTGCATATCATTACATACATAATGAATCCTATAGCTGACGCATATGGAATTCCTTTCATTCTTTCCTGCTCATCCATTGAGCTTGGACATTGAAACGCTTTCAATATTGTCCCCTTTTGAACAGGTACCAAAACTTTCATAAAGTTCTCTATCTTGAACCTTTTTCAAGAATTTGTCAATGTATGCACTTTGGTATAAACCTATCAAGCGCCTTGATCTATCCTTATAGATCTTTATTCCCAAAATATAGGCGACTTAACCAAATCCTTAATGGAAAAACAACTTCCTAGCTAGGTTTTTACACCTTCCATGGTTGGAATGTCATTTTCCAAATTGTAGAATGTCATCGACATACAATGCTAAGAAAGTGATGATGCTCCCACTAGCCTTCTTATACACACAAGCTTTATCGACGTTCTTGATGAATCAAAATTCCTAATTTCTTCATCAAAACGGTGATTCCAACTTCTCGATGCTTGTTTCAATCCACAGATTGATTTCTTTAACTTGCATACTTTGTTAGGATGTTTTGGATCGACAAAACCCTTAGGCTTAATCATATAGACACCTTCCTCAAGATATCTATTGAGGAAAGCCATTTTGACATCCATTTGCTAAATCTCATAATCATATTATGCATGTATGGCAAATAATATCCTTATTGACTTTAGCAACGCCACAGGCGAAAAAGTCTCATCATAATCAACCCCTTGAGTTTGAGTGAAACCTTTTGCTTTAAGTCTCGCTTTATAAGTATCCAAGTTACCATGCATATCTGTTTTCTTCCTGAAAACCCACTTACTTCCAACTATTTTGGAGTTAAGAGGTGGCACAACCTATTCCCAAACTTGGTTGTCATACATGGATTGCATCTCTACGTTCATAGCCTCAAGCCATTTGTCGCAATCGGATTTTGACATTGCATCATGGTATGTGGTAGGTTCACCCGAATCTACCACGTAGCATCCATCCATGAAAATCCATATCTTTCAGGTGGACTACTTATTCTACCAGATCTGCGAACGTTTTGTGTGTAATGATCAACCACTTGATCGTTTTCAACAACCTCTTGTTGAGCGCTAGTATCAACCAAACGTGTATCGGCTTGTGATTCTTGATCCTCATCAAGTTCCACTGTTCTACTAGCTCCTTCCATAAGGAACTTAGCTTCCAAGAACTTAGTCTTTCGAGCAACAAATACCTTTTGCTCTGTTGGATCGTAGAATTAATATCCTATACCATCTTTAGGATATCCTACGAAGATATACTTAGTGGATCGGACTTTCAATTTATTTGAGGTGTATAGCTTAACATAAGCTTTATAACCCCTTACCTTTAAATATGATAATGATGGAGCCCTTCCATGCCATATTTAAAAGGTGTCTTATCCACTTTCTTGGTTTGGGCCATATTTAATATACGAGCCACGGAGAGCAAAGCGTAACCCCAAAATGATAGAGATAATGCGCTCCTAGCCATCATAGATCGAACCATATCCAAATAGAGTTCGATTCCTCCTCTTTCGGAACGAAAAACTTTATTTGAGTTGATTTTGTACTTCACCTTTTGAAGGCTTTGAACGTTTCAAAACTTCATCTTTGTGTCAAGTACACATAACCATAACTACTATAGTCGTTGGTTAAAGGTAATGAAGTATCTTTCACCATTCCTAGTCATTGGCTTTAAAAGGACCACATACATCCGAATGTATGATACCTAATAAATATTTTGCTCTTTCTTACTAAAGGGTTTCTTAGTCATTTTACCTTGTAAATTAGACTCACATGTATCAAATGAACCAACTTCACTTGTGTCCAAAAGACCATTCTTTTGAAGTGTTTGCATGTGACTTCTGTTCATATGACTAAGGCGACAGTGCCAAAGATTAGTCTCACTCAAAACCATTTTGAGTTTCTTGGTGATTGCTTGGTACATTGAGCTATCAAATGATTTATTATGAACCAATTCATAAATACCATTTGAAAGCATAGCTTTAAAGTAAAACATGTCATTCATCGAAACATGAATTTCATTGTTTACAAACTTTAAATCAAAACCATATTGTCTTTTTTCTTTTGAACCTTTTGCAACAAATTGCAAACATGAGTTCCATATCCGGTATCTAATACCCATGTGTTAGAAGAAATAACATTAAGGCCAATATGTATTATTAAGATTGTACATGAGGTTTGCCCTGCATCCCTCTTAGTTTTCAACTCTTTGAGATAGGTTGGACAATTCCTATTTAAATGTCCTACCATACTCAAAGCATGGATCGTTTGTGGCAACCTTTGCCTTCTTATATTTTGGTTTCGGTGGTTGCGCTTTAGCCTTTCCTTTCTTTTCTTTTCCCTTTGAATTACCCGTTTCCATTTTAAACATTTGCTTTGGTGTCGGGGTGATGCCCTTTCTAATTACCACTCTCATTGATCGTTAGAATGGATAAAGCCCTTTTACCCATATTGAGCATTTCGAGGTGATCAATGTGGCTTTTCATCTTAAAGACATAAGATGAGTCCGATTGGGTTTCCTCCATTCGACATGCATGAAGCGCTCGAACCGTTTCGAAGCGTTCTACCCTTGCATATTGTAGGAACATTTCCTTCAATTGGGTAATCACGTCGTATGCTCATGATGTTCAAAATCCCTTTGAATTACGGAAATCATAATTCCTCACATGAGGCAAGAGGCTTGCATAGTATCCTCGATATACTTAGTCAATCGTTATAGGCATCCTTATCTTCCATAAGATGTTCATCGGGATTGGGATCGTTCAACACATAGGATATCTTTTACTTGAGAACGATTCTTAAGTTTCGATATTAATCCATGAAGTGTTATGATTGAGACGATCCTTGTCAAGGATTGTTTTTAGTGATAGGTTACGGACGGTTTGGGTAATATTGTTAGCGGCCATCTACAAAATTTAACAAGGTTCAATTTTAGCATTTTCGATATTATTATATTTTAATCATTAATACCCTTTTGTGTCTCATAGACAATTAATAATTAAAATCTAAAATCCAACGTTACAATTAAATATTGGTTAGGTGACCTTTATCCCTCTATTTAAATTAACAAGGTAGTCAACGTTTGACAATTGCAACCCTTTGCAACTTCTAGCCATATAGGATCGGTTAAACATCTTTATGTTCAGTTGGCATGTTTAATCCCATCAACACCTTTGTTCCCCATGCTTCGGTGACCCTAAGTTCATGGTTTCCAAATCAAGTCGTCCAACTTACACACACGTGTGAGTTTATACACATAAGTGGTTAGGTGACCTTTATCTCACAAACATGGTAAACCCACCTCGAATATACAAGTTCCCTCAAATGTGGTTAGGTGACCTTTATCCCACAATAAGAGTTCCCAAGTGATTCGAGTGTTGTATAAAAGGATGGTGTTTGACTTGTTTTATAAAAGGGATTTTTGAGTTTTCAAAAATTCTAGTTTAGAAAACTTTATGTACCATATATTTGCATGCATTCAAATCCTTGGTACTTTTGTGAAAATAAATTTTCAAGGTTCTTTTTGATAAAACCCATTTTATTATAAAATCATTAATTTTTAATAACCTTTTATTAACCAATTGTAATGATTTTTTCAAAGAACCATTTTTAAGCTTGTTGTTGATTATTAGTTTGTTAAGCATGCATATCCAAATATCATCCAAACAATAAAATAAGCAACCACACAAGCATAACACATATATCAATAGGTGCATAACCATAGCCAACTATTTTGACCACACTTGTTAGCCGAAACAAGTGTGTCAAAAGGTCCTTCCTAAAGGGTGAAAAATGACACAAGCGATGTGTCGTTGAACTCCCACTTGATCCCGCATCCAAATGCTTCAAGTCTCCCTTTTGTGTTGTGATTTCTCCACTTTCTTTGAGCTTCCAAAATGTACTTTAATTCAGCTCCAAACTCCTTTGGGCTCCGTAAATGTGTTTTGATTATTGGGCTAAAATCCCGTTAAGAACTATGAAGTCCTTTAGGCCCGAAATTGGCCAAAACCAAAACCGCATTTTTGTGTGCATCTTCTTTTACAAAAAAAATATCCTAATACATTTTTCTAGTAAAATAAAATGCACCAAACCTATTTATTTTACATACCAAATGAAAATAAATAAATTACATATTTTTACACATGGAAGAACAAAAATAATTATTATTACAACCCTTTGAAATAATTAAATACAAATCACAAACACAATCATTCAACATATTCACACAAGGTCATGGCTAGGTTATGAACACCAAAAATATATATATATCCAAATATATAAAATTCAAGAAGCAAAATGGTTCCCTTTTACAACCTACAATTTTTTTCGGTCAAGAATGAAAAACCGAAAAATGTGGGTTTTTGTCCAAACAAAATAATCATCCAAATGAAATAATTTTTCAAGATTCATTTATGCATGTAAGAATATAATCTTGAAAAACAAAGGGATAACCATGGTGAAAATTTCGGCCATAGGGTTTTACCCAAACCCGAAAATTTCATATCCTATGAAGCATGCACTCATATAAGCGGCTTTGATACCACTGTTGGGTTTTACACATAAAATGAGTTTTATATCTTGTAAGTAACATGTTTTAAATAATTTATTTCCGCTGCGTTTTTATTTTGTACGGATAAAATAGCTTTGATAAACATGTGAAAAACCCAACATTACCCACTTTCCACGTGGCATCTCCCCAGCCGTTGATCATGCCCACGATCCGTGTGTATATATACCACGTTAGTGATTAACGGTGAAGAAAATAACCGCTTACGGAAAATACTTTCCGTTACTTCCTCCGTCAACAAACTTTCCCGCCCAAAATTCGGTTATAAATAAGGTAATTCAGGTACAATCTCTCAAGTTACACTCACTTCACTTTTACTTCTACTTCTTCTTCATTGAAACCTGTACTTATTCTCACGCCGGAGGGTGGTCACGGAGAGAACCCCCATTCTCCCTGTGGCGAGTCTAACGGCTGTTCGTTTTGCAGTTATCATTCGAAGAAGGAGCTTAACCAAACCCCGAATCAAACGAGAGGACCTACCCTTTTATGCAGAACTAAATCCCTAGTCCGACTGATTCCGGTCATTCGAACTAGTGTTTCTTCACACACTAAGTGATTACATAATTACGTAATAATAGTTGACTATCTATTATTATGTGACTACGTGATTTTGAATACTCATTTCATGATTGAATGTGTAATCGCATAATAAGCATAAACAATCAAGTTCTTATTATTGAATGCGTAATCACGTAATAAGCATAATTCTAATAACATCAGTTATAACAAATCATAATGAAATGTAATCAAGTAATGGATTTATATTGAATGTGTAATCATGTAATGGTTTATGTTAAATATGTAATCACGTAATGGATATTCAAAATCACGTAGTCATGTGCTGGGCATTCAAAATCCTGTTATTTTTTAAGAAAGCTATAGTAATAGACTGCTCGAATTAAAGAGAATGAAATGCTCATTAATACGACATATTTTTTTTAACCTCTGAAAATCAAGGAAGAAGTTCAAGTGGGAAAGAACCAGAATACTCTTTCTCTATTTGTCTCTTCAAATGTTTGAACCTAATATTTACGAAAATGTCATTGCCTAGTTTTGAGCTATTGATCTTGGGAGATCAATGGCTAAACTTGTCACGTATACTTGGTACACGATTTTTAGTTTTGTACAAGATCCAAATACTCATTATCCAATCCATATATTTATTCTCTGTTTTAGGGATTCAGATAGAGTGCAAAAATTGATAACTTAAAAAAATTATTTATATGGTTTGCGATGGTATAGGAATACCAATTTGAATGTTCTCACAAAGCCACATAATGTTTCTTGTAAATAGTTCACCATACGAGTATATTAGTCTTTTGTTAATATATATTGAAATATGGTCGTTGGTATAACTAAGGGGTCGTTTGGTTCGCGGAATGATTTAGAATTGGAATTGGAATTGGAATTTGTATGGAAATTAAAATTTGATGGAATTGGATTTGGAATTTAAACACTCCAATTGAAATTGGAAATTGTTGGAATTGGAATCTCAATTCCATTTTTGTTGTGTTTGGTTGTCAAATGAATTGGAATCCGTCACCTCGACACCCACAACCACCAGTTCGGGTTGAAACGGTGTGGGTCGAAACGGTCGAAGATTCCAATGAATTTACTTTAATTCCTTCACATGTAGGAAGGATTTTGAATTCCTATAGTTAAAGTAATTTGAAGGAATTCATGCCTAATTTCAATTCCAATTCGTTTGTCAACCAAACATATAAATATTGGAATTGGGATTGGATTCCAATTCCATGAGGTTTTGTGAACCAAACATGTTAAGAGATGGATTTCAAATTCCAATTCTCTTAAATTCAATTGGATTCCTGCGAACCAAACGTCCCCTAAGATGGCATAATGTAATGTTACGGGTGAATTTGAAGAAACTTAACAAAAATTAACTACAAGTCTAAAGTTAATTAACATCGACAAATTTTTGAAGATAAGAGTTATCCACCAACGAATCTTAATTTGAGGATGATTGAAGTTATAAGTATCCATGATTATGTTTATACATCTATTTTTTTTAATCTTTGTATGTGTTATCTATTGGTGATACTGTGTTTATATCATCTTGTGTTCTTTGAAATCTGTGTACTGCTATTGTGATGTTTATAAGGATATATATAGTTTTATGGGGTTTGAAGGTTTGCAACCGAATTGTTGGTTTATAATGTTTTTTAGGCAGCAACATTGTGACCATTAACATGGAAACTACACTTGTTTGTTTGACCTTTTTTACATTATTTTAGCATTCTTTTTCATAGTTTGTAGCCAAGGTTTTTTTTTCTACTTAATTCATTTGTTTAAACAAAGTATAAAACTTAGTGACCTAATCAGAACATATATAAAACCCAATTGCTTTTTCAGAACATGTAATATGATTATGTTGCAACACTAAATAATAATGAAATTTCATAATTGTTCTATTTGGGCACTCAATTTAAAAGATCATGAAAACAAATTACAACGAAACAAAAATTAGAACTTCAATACTTTTTAGTTCAAAAAAAGGAATAAATCACCTAATATTATTTAATGACTTTGTCGTTTTCTTTCTTCTAAATTTGGCAATTATGTGAGGCATAGAGGTTTAAGTAAAAATCTTTTGACGTTTATTCTAATAGCAGTTTGCAAATCAAGACAGACAGAATGTGGTCGGCGGTCCAGGACTCCAGGGTAATTTTCAATCACAAGTATCTTAGGTTTAAAGTTATCCAATACCATCAAATGCCCCAAGATCAACTAAAACAATAGCATACCACAATGAAGAAATCCAAGTTTCTTGTTTACACATACACCAGGATGTTACATCCGGTTCATACTAAATTTATAAACCTACTGTCTACTAAGGTTATGCATTTTCTTCATTCACAACACAAATCCTCTGTGTTCCATGTTCAGTCACTACACCTAAAATGCACAAATCCCTGTTAGCATCGGTTACATTTTACCTCTGATAAGCCAAATAAAAATATTAGCTAAAAAGAAAACATGGTCGGTAAGAAGTCACCCAGAAGCGTAATTTTAGTCCATAAAATAAAACCTCCTAAATCTTTTTTGAGTAAAATGCCCGGATAGTCCCTGTGGTTTTGTAAAATAACACATATAGTCCCCAGCTTTTGGAAATTACACCGGGGCTCCCTGTGGTTTGACAGTTTGTTACTCGGATAGTCCTTGAAGTGGATGTGGTTAAATAATTCAGTTAAGTGGGTGTAAAATTACAAAAATACCCGTATAACAACCCCACCCTCACCCCACCACCACCCCCTTCTTATAACTTCAGCCGTCGCTCACCATCACCATTCTACACCACAACCGCCGCCACCCCATTTTCCGGCCAGATCCACGTCCACCACCACCTTGGATTTTATTCTTGTATTCCTGTGATGTAGCTAGTTGTTTGTTGATATTAGGCTTAATCGATCTCTGTTGTGTAAATTTAACGTTAAAAGCGGCGGACGGTTAATCACGCATCATATAGTGGCATTGATAGCCGAAAGACAAAAGGGTACATGCACTAATCGGCCTTTGTCCCGATTGTTGAGTGCTATGTGCCTTATGTCGAAGGCTTGATGCAAAACTACTATTGAGTCGGCGGTCTCACTGGAAGCAGCCTCTCTATTCCTACGGGGTAGAGGTAAGGCTGTCTACATCTTACCCTCCTCAGACCCTACCTTAGCTTTGCTATTGGAGGGATTTACAGAGTATGATGATGATGTTGTGTGAAGCGTTTGGTTATTGTTTGGCATTTTGTTTGTAATCGTACCTGACGCCATTGTGTAACAGGAAATGAATTAACTGTATATTAAAGAGAAAGGTCGGTGGGACCTTTCTCTTTAAACCTTCACCTTTTAATAAATATACATACTAACCCTCAACCTTTAACTACTTTTCTTTTTTAACCTTCAATATATGACAACCTTTATATATTGTGATAATACAGTAATTTATATGAAACCTAATAATAATCATTAATATTCTCATAATGATTTATATGAAACGTAATAATAATCATCTACAATTTTACATTCTCATAATCTTTTGTTTAGAAAAACAAAACAACATTAATCAAAATACTTTACAACCATTACGAAACTAGAGCAATTCTTACATTTTTGTCATAAATCTTAACAAATATATTTGAAGTAAATTGAGCAGTTCTTACATATCTTTTTATTTATTTCTAACCAAGTTATTGTTACTAACGCAATATGTATAACAAAGTAAAAAACACGTCACATCACGTATGAGCATCACACGTTAATGTCATCATCGTATCCCATGTAACAAAGTTACAAGCGTGACGTTGCCGCCGCAACGCGCGGCACCGGCTAAAATCTAGTGTGTTAAGTGTTTGAAAATGATGATAATTTAACAGAATTGTTTATATGCACTGAAATTATAGCAACAACCCACAACTAGTTATTATTGATTTTGATGAGATGTTATAGCAATATTCGATAATATTTATTCTGATTATGGAGAGAAAAACATATTGGGGAAGGAAACCGTCTTCTTCTCCGTCACCGTCACCGTTATTGGCGCCGTCACCGGTTGAGGTTGGTGATGAAACCGCCGGAGTGGAGAGAAAGAAGGCGAAGGAATCGGATTCCAGGAGGATGAGTGGAGGAAAGAAGGTAGGTGTTGTGTTTGGATTGATTGCTTCTGCGTGTTTCGTCGGATTTGGAGGTGTTTTGTATCGGAAACTGCAACAGAATCAGGGGCGGACATACTAAGGAGTGCGGGGTAGCCTCCGCTACCGCTAGGTCGGAAAATTTTTGACGTTTTTAGTGTAAATTTTGGAAAAATTTGACGTTTTTTCGATTTCGTTACCGCTTATTTATAAAACGTTACCGCTTGGTCGGAATCCTAGATCCGCCACTGAACAGAATATCCGGCGAGCACGGTATAGTCAGTCGGCTCGATTGGAGTTCTTCTAGATCGGTTATTGATATTTTGGATTTTAGTGTGAACAGATTGCAACATTTTGATTTAGATTGGAGAAGATGAAGGGTAAATTTGTCATTTCACATCCACTTAACGGAGAAAACTAACCGTCATCCACTCCAGGGACTATCCGAGTAACAAACTGTCAAACCACAAGGAGCGCCGGTGTAATTTCCAAAAGTTGGGGACTATAGGTGTTATTTTGCAAAACCACAGGGACTATCCGTGCATTTTACTCATCTTTTTTATTCAAAATAGCATTGTTAAGGACATAACTTTTGTAATCATATCGACACATTTTGGCTTTGCTGATTAAGAGTGACACTTCCTAGGACCCGAAACACACAGGGCGCCCCATCTGTTTTATGTATTACTGGGCTTATTGGAGTTGGGTTTTCTCTTTAACAGAGACGGATAAAACAGCAAAAAAGGAAACTGTTCGAAATCCTCCTATAACAGCTTATTTAAAATATCATCTTATTTTGGAAATAATATACCTATTGTAATCAAATTTAGCACACCAATTATAATATAAAATTTTAAAACTTTTGGACAAAAAAAGGTTTTTGGTCAACCCAAGTCTACCTCATACCAAAAAATCACCTGACCCATAACCCAACTTGCAGGACCAATTCCTATTTGTTAGAGCCAGCATTTATATGACCTATAAAATAAAATGAAAAAAAAAAACTTTAATGTAGCACATAGATGATGCCCGTGTGAGACTTAACAAGTTGAGTTTGACGTACCATGTGCACCTCATTCAGCATTATGGGTTTGGTCATGCTCGATGAAATCCAATGCTTCATCCATGGTGACAACATTTACATGACTAACCCGGTTTTTGTGAGTCACACCATAGATATTGTCAGCAACTTTCACAAGTTCAGGTCGGAATGTTGTTGTAATGAACTGTGTACTTGCCATATCTGCCAAACGACGAACCATATCTAGAAAAAACTTGTCAAGGATGCAAATAATACATTACAAACAAGGCAATACATGCTACTCGAGGTCAACAATCTATTTGACTAACACCATATTACAAATTTACTTCTGTATTGACCTGTTAACCAACCCGTCCAAATTACCACCTCTAAAACAATAACAAAACTTCAAGTGTGTGGCAGGATACTTCCAACTGCAGTCCGATACTGAGGGTCTAGTGCTGCATCTATCTCATCAAACAGGTAAAATGGAGCAGGATCACATCGCTGTATGGCAAATATCAGCGCCAATGCAACCACCGTCTTCTGACCTCCAGACAATTGCTTCATGGACTGTCTCCCCTTGTCCAGTGAAAGAAACCTGACATTAATCCCAAGTGAACTCAAACAGGTCAAAAACATAATTAGCTATGACTAATAATAAACTTTCAAGTTTAGACGAGAAAAGGTTCCAACTATAACTATAAAAATGGTTTGGAAAACACATGCCTTAACTTTCACGCCGATGTATTTTTCAACACGCCCCTCAGCATCAACCTGAGGCCCATCATCGTCATAATCATTATCAGCGGGATCACCATCCTGCTTTGTTGAAAGCCACAAGCAGTTAAAAATGCCACAAGTCAAAAAAACTGCTTTGTACAAAAACCGACAAAAACAAACCTTTTTCTTCATCATGATCAGAAATCCATGACCGCCTTGGACAAGTTCAGAAAATACATCTCGAAAATGTTTAGCCACACCTTTGAAAGTACGCTCTATAGATTCATCCTTGCGTTGATCCAGTACTGATACAAGTTCTTTGATTTTCTGTATATAAAAAATTAAAATGGGTTTTTACTGAAATCATAAAAGAACTGATAACTTTCTTTCCTTCTTTTTGAAAATATAAAATGCAAAGAAAAAAGATGTATAAATGTAACACATTCTTTTCCTTTCTGTAAAATGAAAAACTTAACTACCCTTTCTTTTCTTAATTCTTTCATATTCCTTTATATATTGTTTTCCAAACTAGAACGCAGATGATTAAGTTACCTCATCACCAGCATCAAGTTCCTGTTGTCGCTTCTGGAGTTCTTCCCTTTGATCCGTAAAGTTTGCATACTGATCAAGTGCTTTCTTGTTTACATGGCTAAACTGCTTTAATTGCTCGTTGCACTTGTGTAGCATTTTATATAGTTCCTTTATGCTCTTCCGCTTGTGCCTGTATTTTTAACTATGTTAGGAACAAAAGTATATGACATTTGATAACGATAAATTAGATAGTGGTGAAGTGATTATGATTACATTTCAAATGCATCTGATGATAATGGACCCAATTCTCTGATTTTCTTGGAGTACTCTTCTTGCTTTGCAAGCAAAATATTTTTTCTACTAATAAGTTGCCCTGCTCTTTTATCTTCATTTTGACGGGTCTTTTCATAATCCTCCAAACGAGCCTGCACTTACAGGAAATGTAAAGCTATTGACGATTACAGTCATATGTAGCTGCAATCCCTTTTTAAAAACAAATTTTACCTTATATTCGCTCTTCTTTTTGTTGATTTTCTTAAGTTCCTTGTTTCGATCTTCTATGCTTTCTAACACTCCTGATGAATGGAGAAAAAAAGAAACGAAGCTTAGTCAAGGAAACCGATCAGTGCTACTAGAAACTAGATGCAAAAAATCTAGAACTCCCTACTTTGAAGCTGTCGTTTCACTTCTTCAACAGCTTTCTTTGCATCTTGCAGTTCCTGCCTCTTTGCTTCTGCTTCGCCATTTAACATGTCGATTTCTGGAGACTGTTTCACTGCCTCCAGTTCTTGTTTCCTTCTAACAAGATTGGTTGATAGATTCGTCTCAAGCTCTGCTTTCCTTGTTTCAGTCTACCAATTTATAAACAATTAGCCTACATATACGATATACTATAAAGTAGAGGTTGCAAATTTTGTCCATTTACTTGTTCAGTCGTAGGTGGTAGGTAATGAAATACTGTCTACAATGAATGTATATTGCTGTATGTTACATACGTAACACATAGTTTGGCCTATATTGTGTTTTATCTCAAACAGATCAACCTAGCTGATAGGGGAAACGATCAAAGTGGGCAAACAGGTTGAGAGTCAAAACAACATTCTAAATCATTTTATTCAATGATGCTAACGCGTTTAATGTTTATAAAAAATTTATAAATAAAGCAGAACTTGTTTTGCCCGTTACCAGACCCTCCCGACCAGCCAACAAAACTACAAAACTCATCTTGCCACCTCTAATAGAAACTAACTTTTATGTGAATTTAAGTAACAAGTATCGGCAAACCTCTACGCGGTTTGCCCTGCAGGCCACGAGCTGTTCTTTGAGGTCTGCTATTTCAGGATTTAATCGCGACAGTAAATCCCTTTCCTCCGGGGTTAAATGATCAACAAGTTCTGTTCCCATCTCATCTCTTTTCATAGCAATATTAGCTTTGACCTGATCAATTTGAGTCTGTACGTTTGCAAGTAACTTCAGCTGCAATTTTACATATCATCAAAACAGTTATATCCAGTTAGATCAGAAGATTGACATAATTCAACAAGCTGGCAATAGAAAGCCTCGGAAACCTTCTTCTCAAGAGCTTTAGAGATGTTCATTATGTGCTTGTTAGCATTAGCAACATCTTGCTTAAGTTGCTCAAGTTCCGATCTCTCGTGTGCCAGCACAGCATCATCTCTCTGCTGCTCACTAATTATTTCATTAATTTCCCTATCTATAAGTGCAAAACGTCAAGGCCAAACCAGTTACATATGTCTCAATAGTAGGAGTATTAGTAACAAAAATTGACCATATTTATACGAATTGGTCAACGTAGGTTATGACCTATCTCTAGTAGGGGTGTTCACGAACCGATCCGATCCGAGCGAGGGTCTGCTCGAGATCGGTTCGAATTACAACCGATCGGATCGGTTCGGTTCGAATTTATAAAACCGAGCATAAAAGTGGTGCTCGAGATCGGTTCGAATTTAAATCAATCGGATCGATTTCGATCGGTTTCGCTCGGTTTATCTCAACACCTAAATTAACAAATGTACATCAACAACAAAAACTGAATCAAAAGCAATACATAATTGAAATACATAAGTAAAACATGTCCAACCTTTCTAGGCTGCATTAAACTAAATCAAAAGAAATACATAATTTTAATCAAGATCCTAAAAATGTTCTTAACAATATCGAATCCAAAGCATAAAATATAGTGCGAAACACAAATTGAAATCTAGCTCAAAAGCCATGAACATCTTCTTAAAGCTTGGTCATCTCCAATCTCCATGCACAAAATTCCGCTTCAAATCCTGAACATCTGCAAAATGTGGATGCACAAAATTCTTAAAGCTTGTTGTGCTCTTCGAGTTACTCCTTACATAGCACTCTTGTGTCCAGCCCAGCATAACAAAGCAAAAAAGGCCCAGCTGCCTCTTGAAAAATCAGTCGGAAGATAAAATCCCCCCAAATATCTGAAATCCACCAAAAGAAAAAGAAACAATACTTTAGCATATTATAGTATAACTGCATATTGTCATATAACAAAAAGATAGTAGATATAGATAGTGGTCGATTAGCTTGTTCCATATAAGAAAAGTATACCAAATCTATCTGTAAACTATCAGGCTAAGCAATCATATAAAACTATCAATAAAATTGAAGTTTTCTTCTAAAAACATACAAGTAATTTGTCATATAACAAATTGAAGTTTTCTTTTGAAAACATACAAGCAATCAGTCAAAAATCAACACTCATGATATATGCATATAAGTTTCAACTAAACTTATACATAACATAAAGTATGCCATATCAATTAACTCGAGAGCAAAGTTACCAATCAAACAAGCTAAACACTACTGAAAAATTGTGTAACTCAAATAATTCAACCACATATAACAAAATAACAACTCCAATTTCAACTAAACTTCATTAAGATCAAAGTCAGACAATAATCAAACTTTTGAATCATATAAACTTTCAGGTTGCCAAAACAGATGGACACAAGAGTGCTATCCAGGTTGCCAATATACTTACGGACGTTTTCACTACCGAAACAGAATGAAGATGCAGAAACATACCGATTAATTAACAGAAACATACCGAAGCCTGGATTGTCATACAGATTAATTAACAGACACATACCGATTAATTAACAGATTAATTAACATACCGAAGCCTGGATTGAGACCAGTTGAGACTTGAGTGAGAGGCTGAGAGCGGAGAGTCGAGAGTGAGAGGCTGAGAGCTGCGACTGCGAGTTATTAGATTCGCACAATAAGATCTTCGAACAATATGCAGATCTTCGCACAATCAGATCTTCGCACAAGTACTTCGATTCAGGGCAAACATAACGAACCTGAAGATTAGAAAGAGCAGCCGCTACCATCACCTGGAATCATCTCAACAACCTTAAATCCCTAAAAATACGAATCTGTTTTTGCTAGATCAGTCCCCCAAACCACAAACCCACCAGAAATACAAACTTAAAACGAACGAATCTTACCTTGGATTTGAAATCGAATGAAAGTCCCACTGCCTCACATATCTGTTCTTGAGTCGCTAGAGAGAGAGAAGTCTGATATTTTGTGAGTTTGTGAGAGAGATGAGAGAAGGTGTACGTATATTATATGTGGTGGTGGGGGATTTGTGTTTTTTTTGGAAGGGTGCTTTGAGCCGTTGATTGGTGGAAAGGTGAGGGGTGGAGTACCGCACGATTGTGATCCGTGGGATGAGTGATAAATGGTTTTGATTGGTTCAGTTTGGAGTGGTGGATCATGCATTATTAAACTTTAAAATCTATAATATATATGTAATATATATATATATATATTAGTTATTTAATAAAAATAATTCGAGCGAAACCGATCGATCGACGAGCGAGCGGACCTATGCTCATGCTTGGATTGAATTTGAATCGAACCGATCCGAGCGGCTCATTTACAAACTGAGCGGGAATCGAACGAGCATTTTTCGAGCATTTTTCGAGCGATCGTCGAGCGATCCTCGATCGTCGAGCAGTTTGGACAGCCCTAATCTCTAGCGAGTCAAATGGATTCAGGAATAATATTGTAATAAACTAGTTTAAGTAGAGTGACTGGACGTATAAAGGATATTCTGAAGTTCAGATCTGACATTCTGGAGTTCGTTTTCCTTTGCAGTGATTGCCATGGCATTTTGCCGAATGATATACATAAACTTTAGCTTTGAACGCCTTTTATCATAAAATCCACCTGTCATACCACCTTTCTTGCTAACCTGATCACCTGTAAAAGATAAAGAATAAACTTAATAAAATCAAAGGCAGGGACTAAAGCAGTAGAATTGAAATGCAAACCTTCTACAGTAATGCAGTCTAAACCATCAGTACGAGCAACACGGGTAGCAACATCAAGATCTCGACAAATCACCGTTCTAGCAAAAACCTGTGGGGTAAATGGGCAACATCCGAATACAATAAGATTTAGTATCTTTGTACATCTGTATCATATATGTGTGAGGTACAATAGGCAGCAATAAGAAAGAGTTACAAAACTTGTCAACCCCACAAAACATAATCTTCAATAACAATATCGGTTAACATGTCACAAAACTGTATATATCTAAGCATCATACACACCTATATAGCATGAGTCTTCTGTTACAGACAATCTGGTTTGAAGTCTACATGTGCTAGAACTTGGAACTTACCCCTTTTAATCTCTTTTTTATTAGTAGCTTTTATTCCTATAACCATACTGGTTATAATTTCATATAATATAATAATAAAATGTCTAATAATAAACTATAATTTCATGAATAGCATGTTGGAAAATCAGGCCCTTGATCGAACGAACAAACATGTTCAACTCTTTTATTATTAATTATTATGAACCGGAAAGCACAAAATCCCACATTGCATTGACCCTAAACCCTCTATTCATATTTCATACTGACCATTACTACATCTTACCCTAAACCCTCTATTCATATTTCATTTTTTTTTTTCTTTTTTTCCTTCAGAATTATTGGCTCACATAGCAATCAAAAGTAAATGACCACAGACTGTTTTTAACTTAATGATTCTATTTATGTATTTGAGGTTTCATTTAATGTTAATAGTTAATAGATTGTTCATGAAGATTACCAGATGGTAATTCATATAATATTAAATTCATATTAAGTAAATTCATCAGGAATTTGTGTAATGCTGTGTATTCAGGTCAGCTATACACCTTCTAAACGTGGCAAACAGTGTACATTGCACTTGACATAAAAATTAATGGCCAATACTACCAATATTCAATGCTCTGAAATACTAAGTATCGCTATGATGTAGGCATTAAATTCCGCTGGGAAAAAGCAGCTAAAATTATGAACACTACCGCTGATATTTAATTTCAGTTGGCAAAATCAACTTGTAATCTGGTCAATGGGTAAAAAGCATGGGTGAATGCTGACCTGGCCAAATGCTTGATCATAATTGGGGGAATATTTTAGTTTCTTAAGAAGAGGTATCACATCAGAACTTTTTGGATAACTGACATGAGGAGCCTTAACCCTATTAAGGGGTATAAATGTAACCCTACCACCTTTCTCTGCATTAAGGTGTCGAATAACTTGGGTTGATATCTCATCATTTTCAACCACCACATGGAATAAGCTGCACAATAATAAAATAAGCTGAATTATAAAAAGCTCATCTTAATAGTATATTAGAATTGCGTTAACACATAACATATAACTAAGATTCTAAAATATGTATAGAGTAAAATGATGACATACATCAGTATACCCCTTTTTCAAAAGGTATTGTGTAAATTTGGTATAAAAAATTATACAAAAATGGTTTATAAAATAATGTAAGCAAGCAAATATAAAAGATGACTGTCAAGGGCTCGCGCATACCTGTTTCCAGCGGTGACTTCAACAGCAGTAAATAAATTTTCATCGCATTCAAGCAACTCTATAATTGAACCATACACTCCAGATATATTGTAGTCCCTGCAGATTCTCCGGACACAACTGATCCCCCTTCTTATGTCCTGTTTATGGTGCCATAGTCAAGATATCAGTATATCACCAGCAAAATAAACCTTGTTCTTTCATACGAGTATATTTTAAAAGTAGGTACACTACTTAAAACAGGAGTCATGTTTTAAAATAAATGTCACGTGCCTAATTAACATTTAAAAAAACTTTTCAAATTAGACTTTTACTTATAAAAAGATCTTTCAAGAATACGACATCAACACCTTTCAGAGAAAAAGATCCATTAAATAGGGGTTCAAAATTTGCATCAAACTAATACGTGAACATGTTAACATACCCCAGGAGTAGCATGATCTAAGGCTTTTTCTGCCTTCACAACTTCTGCTTTAAGGCGCTCAATTTCAGCATTAAGTTCACTTTCTGTCCCCCACAAAGACCTGAAGAGATAATGAACTTCAGTATCTGGTACTTTCAATTGATCTATCTCATCTATTTTTTTTTTGAACGGCGACACAGTCCAGCGGTCCTAAGGACCTTTACTCATCTATTATGACACAAAAACGTAAAAGTTCAGTTCTCAGTTCGAACTGATTCCAACCCCATCCGGTTCAGTACCGTTCCGGACCGAAACCGTTTTATTTTTCCTTCTAATATAAGAAACAATGTAAGTAGGCTTTAATCACTAGCCCAAAGTTTCAGTCTGGTTCATCCCTGATTTGGGACTGAACCGCTCTAAACCGGCACCAAACCAGTAGTATACAGTCGGTTCACAGTTCCACTACACAATTTTGTCAGTTTCGGTTTGATATTGTACTGTCGCACACCCCTACCTAATGACAAGTAAAATGGAACAAAGAATGTAGATATACTTTCGCTTATCATGAAGCTCGTCTCTCTTCGCCTTATGCTGATTAAAACCCATGCGATAACCTGATATACGACCTTCTAAATTAGCTATCTCTGATTCACGAACTTTGACATGTTCAGTTTGTGCTGCCAAATCTCTTTCAAGTTTAGCAATTTCATCCTTGAGTAGATTTTCCTATAATGTACAAAAGAATATGCAATAAGTATGTAATATATAACATTTCCATAAAGCATATGCAATATAATGATTACCTGCTTCTCATTTGAGGACAGAACTTTGTCATACTTATCAATATCTCTTTGAAGCCATTCAACGCGTGCAGCTTTAGAACGGAACTGGGTCGCACGCCCTTGTTTCTGATAGAGTATGCTAAGCTGCTTTTCCCGTAACATAATTCTATCATAGAAGCATTTCAAAACTTCAAGTAAGAATTAAAGTAGAGACTAAAAAGAAAAAAACAGTACAACTTTCAAATTATCTAGGAGAGTATCTGCTAACAAAATTGTGTAAAGTTCAGTTGATTTATGTAACTTAAAACAGCAGGAAAAAAAGAAAAAAGTTAAAAAAGCATATGAGAGAGAGAGACTATAACTATCATTCTTATATGTGGCACAATGATACACACACACACACACATATATATATGTATATAGGGAAAGGAGAAATCGAAAACCCACCTTAGTTAAAGAAACCAAGAAAACTTCATCTCCACCATCCATCTCATAATTTGATCAATGGTGGATATTAAAAAGGTACAAAAAAGTTACTTTTTAAGACAAATGTTACAGTCTAAAAAAAAGTGTAAAGTGTTACACATTTCTCTCTCATCTAACACAAAAAATGTGACAGCTGCATTGTTACATAAAAAACTCGCTGTAAAAAAAATGTAACATGTTTTTACGCACATTACAAAATAAAAACTTTGTAAATTATAAGTTCTAAAATCCATACACTTTATATAATCTAAAAAACTGCTATCAATACACAATAAAAATGTGTTACAAATGAGTTACAAAAAATGTGAACAGCTGAAAAATTGCAACATATTCTCTCTCCTCTCCCCACTGTTACGAAAAAGTGTGTCAATGTCAGAAAATGTTGCAAATGTCAGTAAAAATGTTGCAGCGAAAAAGTGTAACACGTGGCAACATTATGTCAATCCATTAGGTTTTCAGAGTTTTCGCAGCTCGCATGGGATTTCTCCCTATAATTCACCTATATAGGGTGTGTGTGTGTGTGTATATCCAGGTTTTTGGTGTCCTGAATACTAAGTGGCACAGTGACACACACACACACATATATATATATCCAGGTTTTTGGTGTCCTGAATACTAAATAAATACCCTTTCGTGATATCATCCTCCTGTTTGACTTGTTCTTCATACAAAGGTTTGATTTTGTTTAGCTCAGCCGTGGATTGCTGAATTTCTTTGCGTAGAACCTCAAGTTGCTTTCCAGCTTCATCCTACAGCATAAATTTTCAGATAAAAAATTACATCAGACCCAAAACATTTTCTAACCCAATAATTCTTTGAACTTTTAAATAAATTCGGCTGTCAAATATGAAAATGAAACCATTAAAGTTCAACAATACTCCAATTTTTTATTAGAATAATTCAGGAGGTTTATGCATTACGATTTACAAGTAGCATGCTGTCCAACCCATTAAGGGGGCGGGCTTAAGAAAGAATATGCAATTGCAGAACATTTGAGGTGTTCTAATAATGTTGAAAACAATTAAAAAAGTATCATGCAGAAATAGCTACTTATGCATACCCTTAAGCCTGAAACGGCATACCGTGTGCTTTCTAAATCTGCCACATGACCCTTTCTTCTAGTCCTTAAATCGTATCCATTTGACATGTTATAGATAATAACCCGAATTGACATGTTCACAAATGACAAATCTAATTCTATGCACATTAACAACGAGGATGCTTTTGTAATATATTCACGACGACACAATACCTTGGATCTACTACTGGCCATGATTCTCTCCTCAAGGTCTGTGACGTCAAGCTCAACTTCTGTGTGCCTTTTAATAGCTTTTGTGCGCTGCTTCTCTATAGCCTCTTTTTCTCGGCTTAAACCTTGTACCTCTCTAGTGATATCTTTGTATAACTTGTCTAATTTCTTCACTTCTTCCTCTTCCTCTACCGACGTATTATACTTTCTTATTAATTCCTCAGATATCGCATTTCGCTCCTCATCCACCTGAATTTCGTACGACACAATTACATTAAGACATAATGACGTAATCATACAAAACCCATGAGAAACACATTCAACAAATTACCTCAGCCAATTCACGACGTGTGTCATTAACTTCTTTATCATAAATGGTGTACTCTAAAGACTTTCTCTGCTTGTCAAGCTGCTGATACTTCTTCAACTCTGCTTTCTCTTCATCTAGCTCTCTCAACCTCTCATCCAGGTTTTGCACAACTTGAATTATCTGATTTCTCTTATTTCCTGATATTATTATAAAAATATAAGAAAGAATAGGTATTGCACAACTTGAATTATCTGATTTCTCTTATTTCCTGATATTATTATAAAAATATAAGAAAGAATTCACTAAACGCTAGAAAGAACTAACTTAACAATCACTTGCCAGTTTCTTGCATGATTTTCAAGCTTTCACGACGGCGCTCTTCATAAACTCGAGTACCACCAATTTCCTTCAGTAGATCAAGTCGTTCTGAATCTTTCATCAAGGTCAACGACGCTATCTACAAAAAATGCATGATTATTAATAATAATATTATATATGCACTAGTATTTTGACCCGCCACACGTTGCGGCGGCGGCGCATTGAAACTTAAAGTAACTCGAACTTATACCATCAAATATTTGACCCAACTCGTTTTCAAACAAAATTTACGTCAAAACGTAAACCAACTAAAACACACATGAATATAAGCACAAAAACATATTATATTTGACCTGACTCATTACCAAGAAAATTTACATCGAAACGTAAACCACTAGGATTTATAATGAAATGTACTTAAAAATAAGCACATAAGAAAATAGTGTTTTTTTACGTTAAAGAATGGTACCACACGTTGTGGCAGAGTCAAAGCGTAAAGTAACTCGAATTTATACCGCCTAGCGAAAACGTATTATATTTGACCCGACTCTTTCTGAACAAAACGTAGACCAACCAAGAACAAAACGTAGACCAACCAAAAACGTACATAAAAATAAGCACGACAACGTTTTATATTTGACCCATGTACATAAAAATAAGCATGTAAAGCTCGAGAAGGTCAAAATGACATTTTACAAAAGCTAAGGAGGTGTAAGTGGCAAAGCTAAAAGTTGAAGGGTTGAATACACAAAAAGAAAAAAGAAAAAAAAAAACATGTTGTAAATATGGCAAAAAAACAATAAAAAGTAGAGGTTGTGTCTTAGGTACTATTCCTAAAACACCCTCTTTTGTTATATTAATAATAAAAATAATAATAATAATAATAATAATAATAATAATAATAATAATAATAATAATAACACTTCACCCATCAAAATTAGACAAAAGAGACGCCATACCTTCCCCTGTTGCACAACATAATATGGATTAGAACGGGAGAACCCCGCACTTTCCAACAAATTCATAACTTCAGTTTTCCTACAATGATGCATTTCCAACAAGATAATAAGAAAACTTGTAGAAGGGTGGGTTAAAGGACAGAAGAAAACAAACTTTATTAGGCGATACTCACGTTATATGCTTCCCATCCAAAAAATATTCATCTTTTTTAGTACCAATTGTCCTCCGCAGGCGCACCTCCTCTTTATCAACCTTTGAATCCCAGAAATAAAATGCAGCAACCGTAAATGCTGATTAGAAACTGAACATAATTTCATGCTGATGGAACACAATACATTTAGCAATGCATAAAAATTCACAAAAGCAAAATGAAAACTTGAGACTATACCAGCCTAAACAGCAAGTCATCTAGCATGCAAACAGCTTAATATGTGCATATGATATTATACTATATGTCAATAAAAAGCAGATGTTTCATAAAAACTGTGTGAATTATGAAAACATATTCCAGTGTACCTGCCTGAGTTCTTGTTAATTTGTTATAGTCCCTACTGTCTATCATATTGTGTAACCGTTAAAAAACTGTGTGAATTTCAGGTACAGAAGTGGCTTGCATAATATAAGTGTCTAGTTTTGTGTTTTGATCAGCTACTTAAAAGTTATGGAGTTTTTTTTTCTGATAAAATCTTATTTTCTGTTTATTTCCACAACTTTGTCCAGTTTTATGAGAATATGAGTAACGTAATCTGGACTAAATATAGAGTTTTACTGTAGAATGTAAAAAGATATGATGGATCACTTTTAGGCTTTATCTAAAAAACTATTGTTTCATGATTAATCACTCACAAAGATAAACGTTTTCATCTCCTTAATTCGTCCTGTCAGTCACTATAGGTTTATGTATTATCTCTCCACATCTTGATGTTCATGTCCTTTGTTTCTGATACGTACCCAATTCTGGGATTGGGTCACCCTGGATTGGGCCAGGCCCAATTGAAACTAAATGAAAAGAAACGTACCGGAGGGAAATCGAATGGAGGGAAACAGGACCAAGAAATCAGGGAGTGATTCGAGAAATCAGGAGGTCGAGATGTGGGCAGAAAACTACCGAATATTTTCTATTTAGGTTTCCAGATTTGTCTAGTTTTAGTGTCGTGTTTTTGTTTATCTAAATTAGGTTTTTATACCTTGTAATCGGAGACTAGCCTTCTCGAATTGGCCAACTATCTTGTTTGTTGTTTATTTGAATCAATTGAATTCCCAGATTCTATCCTTGGTTCCATTGCCGGGAAATCACAGCCTAGCAATTCCAATTTTGTTTCTTCTTTATTTTACAATCGTATTATCAGTTCTCAATCCAGTCAATTTCAATTGCAACAATGGCTCCTACCACCCGGGGTAACCCAGACCCAAACTCTCTGAATCCTGACCACATGGCTACCCAATTGGCTGCTATTGCAGCATCCATGGAATCCCTGCAAACTGAAGTCGCCACTCTCAAAGTGCGCGACAAGAAGGAGAAAATTGGTGGGGGTCCCAACAGATTTGATGATGAAGATTCGTCTGGAAGTAATCATCGTCGTTACCGACCCTTTAACAAGATCGATTTTCCAACTTACAATGATGGAGACCCGAGAGGGTGGGTTTTGAAAGCCGAGAAGTACTTCTGGTACTACAATATACCGGAAGATGAACAGGTTGATGTTGCAGCAATGCATTTGGAGGGTGATGCTTTGGATTTCTACTCGTGGGTCTCCGCCGATCAAGCTATCGAATTTTGGGATGAGTTGGTTCGAGCTCTTCAAAAGAATTTTGGGCCTGCGGAGTTCCAAAACCCGGACAAGCATTTATGTGGCATCAAACAAACTGGAACGGTACAGGAATACCGCCAGGAGTTTGCCAAACGCTCGTCTCGTGTGACTATTTGGCCTGAGCACTGCCTCTTAGGAGTATTTCTTAACGGCCTCAAGGACGCACTCAAAGCCGACGTCCGAATTCACAAACCAAGGACTGTTTATAAGGCTATAAGTATAGCTATTGAGTTCGAATCCAAGGTCAGCCATATGAAATCTGGAAAAAATCTATTCTTCTTCAATCAAAACAGATCTGACCCCAACAGCCGCCAACACTCTAATCCCAGCTGCTACAGCCCAGAAAATCACAGAAACACGTTCCTTTGATGCTGAAAAACAGGGTCGTTATCTTCGAGGGGAATGCTTTTGATGCGGGGATAAATATGGTCCTGGACATCGTTGTAAAACGGCAACTCTCAAGCTTTTGAAATGACTGATGAAGGAGAAGCAGCAGCAGGAAACGAGCAGGATTGCACGGATAAACTAGCTAAAATCAGCCTTCACGTGCTTTTTGGTCAATCATCTATCACCACCATGAAACTTCAAGGTATTTTAGGCACGGCTGAAGTATTAATTCTGATTGATAGCGGGTCCACACACAACTTCATCTCGGATAAATTGGTTACTGATCTGAAACTCAGAACCCAATTTATTTCTCCCTTCGGCGTCCAAATTGGGAACGGTGATATTCTGCGACACGATCAGATTTGCAAGAACATCCCATTGCAAGTTTCTGACCTAAAGATATCCCAAGACTTCTACCCGTTCGCCTTGGGGGAGCCGATGTGGTACTCGGTATTCACTGGTTGGCAACGCTTAACACGGTTCAAGCAAATTGGAAGGAAATGTTTTGAAGTTTGTCATCGATGGTAAAGAATACAAGCTACAGGGGCTTCCTCTGGATCGGGAGCAATGTGCCACACTTCGTCACCTCACTATTGAACCTTTCAAGATGCATACTACAGGATTAGGGGCTCCGTTTTCTGTTACCCGACTTGAGGGCAAGTCGGTTCTTCGGGCAGGTTGCATTGATACATACCCAATTCTGGGATTGGGTCACCCTGGATTGGGCCAGGCCCAATTGAAACTAAATGAAAAGAAACGTGCTGGAGGGAAATCGAATGGAGGGAAACAGGACCAAGAAATCAGGGAGTGATTCGAGAGATCAGGAGGTGAGAAAACTACCGAATATTTTCTATGTCGGTTTCCAGATTTGTCTATTTTTAGTGTCGTGTTTTTGTTTATCTAAATTAGGTTTTTATACCTTGTAATCGGAGACTAGCCTTCTCGAATTGGCCAACTATCTTGTTCGTTGTTTATTTGAATTAATTGAATTCCCAGATTCTATCAGTTTCTTTCTACATCAATTCATCACTTTTAAGCATTAGTGCAATATCGATACTGTGAGCAACCTTACTACTTTACCAAGGTTGATCATAAAAAAAATGTGAAAAATAAATAATGATTTACACGCATACAAAGAAAAGATTTTGTACACTAATAGATGCTGAAGATTACCGGAATACGATTGTCTGAGTTGTCAAAAACAATCTCAACAAACGCTGATAGAACTTGGTGTCCTGCTCCTTCCTGAGAAATGTTCACTCAAAACTATTACTTAATATCACGAACCAATTGATATGATTAAGCATAAGAACATGGCCGACATACATGAAGGAAGGCATGCCTATCTTCATTGCGCAGGTTATGAAAAAGGTCGCTTATAACAAAACGGATTGCTGCAGACATGAATTAGATCAGTATACGCGGCGGAAAGTGAGAAAAAATAGATGGTTAAAACTTATTGAGCTACACATACCATGGAAAAAATTCGACTTCCCAGATCCATTTGCACCAACTGCAGTTGAAATTCGAATACATTATAATCATAGTGCAAAGGTTGTCGTGAAAAGAATACCTACTTTTACTTGGTCAAAATACTAAAAGCCACCGTAACATATAGAGATGCATATGAGAAAGCATTACACGAAAATAAAATAGAAACACTGGTCAAAAAAAGCATAAGAGAAGATTATACCAACACAGTTAACTTTGGGACTGAAGTCTTCAGTAGCAACTTGTTCTTTATAGCTCTTAAACCCTTCGATTATGACCTGCAGTACAGCCCCACATGCAAATGCAGATGTTAAGAAAGAATACACAATTTATAAAAGAATAATTCAAGACAAGAAGTAACACAAAAAGATAGAAGTTAGAAACAAAGGAACCAACACGGTTACCTGTTTTATGTACATTCTGATACACTTAGCTTGCTCAAACCTACAGGAAATCATAGTGAAAAGTGTGTCAACATAACATAGCTAATATGAAAAAACAGCATGAGAATGAAAGTAAGGAAGAGAATTCCGAAGATGCATTAGAATAATACAATATTGATCCAAGCAATATAATGTTTTCAAACACCAGCCACTAGTCAAATTCTATGACTGCAATTCACAAAAAGCTTTGAGTTCTTCAAAATATTACATCAAGCACAGTATAAGCCTTGTAGTAATCAACATAGCATACAGCTTTCAGAAAAAACACTTCGAGATTAGAAATTTGCAGTAAATGTAAGATAATAAGTTAGGGTTAGCAGAGAATAACTTACTTTACTCCGGCGAAGATTAACTGCCGGCAAGTGACCGGTTTCCCTCTCTTTTTTCGTTTCTATTTTCCCACTTGTACGCCTAGCCTATATAGGTTTACGCATCTTTAGTCCATATAATAGTTACCAAAATTTCTAGGGTCTACATATTTACACACCCTATTGCCTATTTGGACACCCTTCAAGACGCCTCGTATAGACCTATACGAGGCGTATAGCCTTTTCCAATTTCCAAGAGAATCTCTGATTATGTCATATTTTGTCTTATTTGCCACGTATACGCCTCGTATAGGCCTATACTGGGCGTCTATGCGAAAAAGACCATTTAGCCCCTGATTTAGGCCTATACTGCGGGTAAATTGGTCTTTTTTGCCTCTCTTATATGCCTAGTATAGGCCTATACTAGGCGTATATAAGGGGTTTTTTTTTTTTTTTTTTTTTTTTTTTTTAACAAACATTTTATACAATATTAATCGTTTTAGCAAACTTTTATACAAAAACAAGTTTTTTTATTTTAAATAATTAATATTAGGACCCCTCGTTGGTTTTTTTTTAGTTGAGTTGTTTTTTAAGAAAAGTTTTATTTTTTTATAAAAATATTTTACCGTTTTCAAGATCGGCCTTTAAAAATATTCGATCGTAGAAATATTACATTCGGTAAAATATTTTTATAAAAAAATAAACGTATCAAAAAAAACCAACGAGGGGTCCTAATATTAATTATTTAAAATAAAAAAACTTGTTTTTGTATAAAAGTTTGCTAAAACGATTAATATTGTTTAAAATGTTTGTTAAAAAAAAAAAAAAAAAAAAAAAAACTCTTCAAGACGCACAGTATAGGCCTATACGAGGCGTATAAGGGGCAAAAGACCATTAAACCCCTGAATTAGGGCTATACTGGGGGCAAAACAGGGCTATAATGGTCTTTTGGACCCCTCGTATACGCCCAGTATAGCCCTATACTGGGCGTCTATTTTTATTTTTTTTTTGTTTTCTCTTTTTAATATTTAAAAAAAGAAAACAAAAAAAAATAATAATAGACGCCCAGTATAGGGCTATACTGGGCCTATACGAGGGGTCCAAAAGACCATAATAACCCTGTTTTGCCCCCAGTATAGCCCTAATTCAGGGGTTTAATGGTCTTTTGGTCCACATAGACGCCCAGTATAGCCCTATACTGGGCGTCTTGAAGGTTTTTTTTTTTTTTTTTTTTTTTTTTTTTTTCTCTTTTTAAATACCAATAACACTAATATTAACTATAAAAACTCATATTAATTATAATAAACTCATATTAATTATAAAAAAAACTCATATTAATTATAATAACACTAATATTAATTATAAAAAAACTCATATTAATTATAATAACACTAATATTAATTATAAAAAACTCATATTAATTATAATAACACTAATATTAATTATAAAAAACTCATATTAATTATAATAAACTCATATTAATTATAAAAAAACTCATATTAATTATAATAACACTAATACTAATTATAAAAAACTCATATTAATTATAATAACACTATACGAGACCTATAGGAGACTTATACTATACTATACGATACGATACAACACGATAGGCTTATACAAGACCTATACGAGACTTATACTACACTATATTATACGATACGATACGATGCGATACAACACGATACTATAGGATACGATACGATATGATACGATACAATACAATACGATATTAGACTATTGGATAAGATACAACACTCGTATAGGACTATAGGTGTGGTTTAGGTCCCGTTTAGGCCTATAGGCTTATACAAGACCTATATGGGACCTATACTAGACTTATACTATACACTATACGATACGATACAACACCCGTATACGTCGATAGGCCTATACAAGACCTATAAGGGACCTATACTACACTATATGATACGATAGTATCGTATTGTATCGTATAGTATGGTATCGTATAGGTCTATACGAGAGCTATACGAGACTTATACTACACTATACGATACAATACGATACGATACGATACAATACTATAGGATATGATACAACGCCCGTATACGTCAATAGGCCTATACAAGACCTATAAGGGACCTATACGAGACCTATACTACACTATATGTTAAAAACAATGTAATATTTCTACGATCGAATATTTTTTAAAGGCCGATCTTGAAAACGGTAAAATATTTTTATAAAAAAATAAAACTTTTCTTAAAAAACAACTCAAATTACCCCACCAAAACACCCATTTTTTTACTCAAAAAACATCACCCTCAAAAAACAATCAAATTACCCTCCCAAAACATCCATTTTTCAACAAAAAAAAACCAACGAGGGGGTCCTAATAATAATGATTTAAAATAAAAAAACTTGTTTTTGTATAAAAGTTTGCTAAAACGATTAATATTGTATAAAATGTTTGTTTAAAAAAAAAAAAAAAAAAAAAAAAAAAAAAAAAAAAAACCCTTCAAGACGCCCAGTATAGGCCTATACGAGGCATATAAGGGGCAAAGGGTCCTATACGAGGCCTATACGAAGGGTCCTATACGCCCAGTATAGGCCTATACGAGGCTTCTTGAAGGGGTCAAACCAGAAGTGACATGAGTCAGGCACTGATTTTGATGTAACCCTATACGCCTCGTATAGGCCTATACGAGGCCTATACGAGGCAAAGAGTGTCCAAATAGGCGCAGAGGGTGTCCAAATATCTCCACCCTTCTAAAATCATTTATATTTTTACCATATAATAGTTACCAAAATTTCTAAATCTTCCATAAATCATTTATATTTTTAGTTTGTGGTTTACACCCAATTACATGTCCACATGGCCGGCCCCAAGGATGGGCAGGAGTAGGGGTGCAAACAAGCCGAGCTACTCGCGAGCTACTCGAGTTTGGCTTGAAAAAAAACTCGAACGAGCCAAGCTTAAATGAGCCCGAGCCCGAGCCTAAAAAACAAGCTCGTTTAGTAAACGAGCCTGAGTTTCGCTTATCGAGCTCGAGCCGGCGCGCGAGCCTAAACGAGCTTTCTGTTTATATATTTTTTATTAATATATTAAACATATATTTATATAATAATAATTACCATTTATATAAATATAAAAAAATAACTTAATTATCTATATATCTATATACTATATATAAGCATTTCTCATGTCTAAAATAGTAATTTAACCTCAACTTTTTAAGATGACAGACTAAAAGTCTCAAACAAAACCTATATTTTTACATTTTCCTTCCCATCTTACCCTTCGCTCCCTATATCCCCTTCCCCTATCAGATATTTAACACCAATGTTATCATCAGTTTCTTCCAATTCAATCGTTCTCTTCAATAAGGGTTTATGACTGAATCTCTACAGCCGCATAAGGAATTCGATGGATTACGCCAACTGAAATCAATTACCCCATACGTTTCATTCCTGCAATTATTTAACACCGAACCCATCATGGAATTGGGTAGGGTTTTCACCCCTGCCCCAACTCATCGGCCTTGTTGTTCTGGGATTCTTTTTCGATTGTCTGAACAGGTTCTGGGGGTTGGAGTATGATGGCCGAGTTATTGGATTGGACTAGCCGATTGATTTTGTAAACAACACCAGATGAGAGAAGATATGCACCGGTAAGCGGATTTAACTTCGTGTTGTTTAGTAATTTTTGATTGGTTGACTAGATTCATCCAGTTTGGTTAGCTAAACCCTAGATCTGTAATCAAATCGAAACATATCAACCCCTATCTTCTTTTTTTTTTTTTTTTTTTGAACAAGAATTCCTAAATTTTCTAGGCTAAAATTTCAAACTTTTTTGGGGTGGTGGGAGTCAGTTTGGTAATACATGAGGGTCACATTCAAAGGCATTTTTGGAGTTTATATGGAGACTCTTATGAATGCTATTGTCAAGCCAGAGTATCTAAAGCATCAAGACGAACAAGTTAAGCTTCTTGTTGCACTTGTGAGATACCAAGAATTGCTGGCCTTGAAGCTCCATATGAAAATGAAGGTATTATTTTGCTTTACGTGACTATATGTTTGATAATAAGTGCTCAAATTTACACAATTATGGTTTTTTTTTTCTTTATGGTACTAACTGTTTTTTTTTTTTTTCATTTGCTTTGAGGACATCATTCATTTGTAAGTACTTTCTAGGGTTAAAATATACTAAAGACCCATCTTTTGGAAGGATAGATAGTAAACATACCGGAGACCATTGCAAAGTACATATCATTTGCTGTGACGTTGGATCTCGAGTGCGATGATGTAGTGAATGAAATATTTAAAACTGTTTTCAATGTTTCCTGGTTAAGTTTTTTTAACTTTAATAAAGTATAGAATGATAAGCGGGATATATAACAGGCTGATTTGTTTTGTTTTTGTACACGAGCATACTGAAATTGTTACTGTGGTGGTGGAGACAATAATGACGTTTTTTTTTTAAGAAAGTTTTACTCATTTTCTATCTGTTTTAGGCTGTGATAAGTAAGTTAGTGATAACCTCTTTGACCCTTTTTAATTACTAATGACTAATATATGTTTATTGATATAGTTACCAGTTTACCATTAATTGTGTTGATCAGAAAAATACTCAACTTCATTTCTTAGGATATAAGTGTTGACGGGAGATGGTGTGAACGATGCACCAGCACTCAAGTCAGCAGACATCGGTATAGCAGTGGATGACTCCACAGACGCTGATGTTATCGTTCATACACATCTTATTATTGCAAGGGGAAATAAAGCGTGAAATTTCTATTGTGCAAACGTCCGATCAACTTTCGAGGGTATCAGTCAACATTATGGTATTTTGGTTACATTCTCGTTTGCATTTTGTGTTTTATTATAGAAACATATGATGCCCACTAACTGTGTCTTAAAAAACCTGGTATGTGCGTATTCATTGTTTGCCTTTTCTTCTGTGTGCACGGCTGTCTGCGGATGCAGCCAGTGTTCGTGGTTTGGTTGGTGATGCACTCGCTCAGCTCGTTCAAGATTTATCTTCTGTTGTGAAAGTGATGCGGGTTTATAGAGATAAATCTGCAGGTCCCGAAAGAATGGGGATAAAACAAGGTTTGATCGCGGGGGCTGGGTTTGGAGTATCGTGTTTGATCGCGGGGGCTGGGTGAGTGATGTTTAAACTTGAAGCCACAACCTGTTTGTTGATGGTTTGATTATCGGGTCACATTTGATATTGTTGGGACCTATATGTTCTTGTAGGTATTCTATGCTTTGACGATGGCAGCAATGGCAGTGTCTAATTCGGGCAAGTTTGCCCCGGATACAAGTAAAGCCAAGTGTTCGGTTGCATCGGTATTTGCCATTCTGGATCGTGAGTCAGATATAGACCCAAGCGATGAATCCAGAATGATATTACAATATGTAAAAGGGGAAATCGAGCTTCGTCATGTTAGTTTTCGGTATCCAACCAGACCTAATGTCGAGGTATTTCGTGATCTATACTTAACCATCAATAGTGGCAAGGTAACTATTAACAATTAAAATGTGTATTCTATATGTAACCAATCGTTTAAAGCTAATTATTATGGCGTCAAGTGGCTAATCCAAACACCTTTTAACGGTATCTTCCTTTCAGACAGCTAAATTGGTTGGGGAGAGCGGAAGTGGGAAATCGACGATTATTTCACTCCCACAAAGATTTTACAATCCGGGTTCAGGTGGTATCACAATGGATGGATACGAGTTACATAAGTTCCAACTCAAGTGGCTCAGACTACAGATGGGTTGATTTTTTTATGTAAGATTTGCTTTTATTGTTTTCTTTTGTGCATATTTTATGATTTTTATATATAATTTTATCCCTCCTAGAGTATGTCAATTAGCTGTATTACGTATTGATTGTGATTTCCATACCATCACATTTGGATAAAGTTTCACTTACTAGCCCTTTTAGTGATTGAAGGATATTGCTGCAAGAGTAGGTGCTCATGAGATTGATTTTACGGAACACACCTGCATTAAAGGTAAAGACAAAGAACCCAATATATGTGCAGTCTTATACTCTTTCTATAGAAGCCCTCCAAAAGACAGTGCAAGGTTGGTAACAACTATGAAGAAGAAGTTGAGATGGAAATTTCAACCTATTCACCAAAAATGGGTCCATTCAACTTATATTTTTCAAATGTTGCTTTGTATTAACTTGTACATCATATTTTAAGTGGTGTACTTGTTTAATTGACAAATCTATTGTTTTTATAACCTTTTTTTAAACAGGGTATTGTAGATGGTAGTTTGGTAGTAAGTTGGTGATATGTTCATGTCTCGCATTATTGACTCCGCCGCAACGCGCGGGTCTCTTACTAGTATGTATAATAATAATTATAATTAATATAAATTAATTAATAAATACTAAACGAGTCGAACCCGAGCTTTAGAAATAAAGCTCGAATCGAGCCGAGCTCGAGCTTTCATATGTTAAACGAGCTCGGGCTCGGCTCGGCTCGTTTGCACCCCTAGCAGGGAGGACCACCGGCCAGAGCCCCCGATATTTCAAAGGGCACGTTATTTTAAAAAAAATCCGATATGTATATGTAAAAATAAATAAATTAATAGGGTATACTCATACAAACACCAACATATGTCCACTTACAAAACTATTTTTATGGTTTAGATTAATTACTAGCCCATTGACATTAGGTTTAGCCCTTTCATGAGCCCAATACCCAATTTCGTTAAGGCTTAATGGCACGTTTTTTCGAGCTCGAACAGGGTACACAAATTCTCAAGGCCGGCCCTGATGTTCAGTTCTCATTTAAAAAGAACGAACGGTTTACACTCAATCACATGTACAGTTCTCATTTAAAAAGAACGAACACTTTGTTTTCTGTGGTTGTCGAGCAATCAAGTCCCTCCTTCAAATTTCTGTTAGTCAACTATTAGTTGACCGGGGTAGGTTTGTCTTTTTATTTAGAAACTCAATGGTAAAATCATCTTTTCGTCGTGTATAAACTTAAAACAGGCAGCATCCTCTTCTCCATAACCCCACATCCACCCTCCACCGCCTCCACCTTTCACCACCATACCACAACCAACACAAACACTTATCTTCATCCAGATCTCCCATTATTCTTCTTCGCTCTTCATTTTCTCTCCAAATCTTATTATTAGTCACCGAAGTCTCAATCGTGGATACCCCTTCACCAAAGTCCAAACACGCATTCCAAGTTCTACTAATTGCTCCTACAAATTATAATAACATGGATTCCTGCTATGTGAATTTGACTTTTACTGGATCTGATATGACTATGAAATGTTGAACAAAGGTATCTATCTATCTATCTCTTCCCATCATGTTAATATGCTTTATTCCGATCTAATTTCAATTGGGTTTCTTGTAATTTCACCACAATTAAGCTCCACTTTCTTACATTTTGATTTTGTTGACTTAATTTCATCAATTACATATTATTCTGTTGTGGGATTGATCAGTAACATGGTTGTGTGAATCGTTAGGTTTTGGTGTTGTCTGTTCAGATTCAACTGATGTTGTATCTATCGGTCATAGGTTGTTGTAAGGGTGTTCAGAATTCTTTTCGAATTCGAAAATTTTGAAATCCGATTCAATTATCAAGAATTTGTTTCGATTATAAGAATAAGAAATCGATTCAATTCGAGTCAAGTAAATCGAATACGAACTTATAATTTCAAATTCGATTCAAAATTGTGACAAATGGCAAATAATCGGTAATTCCGTACACTTTAATCACTGTTTATTTTATATAATCTCATGCATTAGACTTAATTTTTGCGTAATTGAGTCTTATAAAGTCTAGCACGTAGGACATATGATGACAATCCAAAACACATGTTAGTGTTCTCCCCGTCGTAAGACGATACAAACAAAGTCCTAAAATGTTGATAGCAAAATGCTGAAAAACACTATTCATTCAGAACACACTATTCATGCCAGCAAGTTCTAAAATGTGGGAACGTGTTTGGACCAATTCCGATTCTCTTGAATGCTCAATTGATTGCCTAGATCTCGTATCTTTTGCGGAATCCAAGTACGAGAGCGGATTGAACAAGAACAAGTAAATTTAAGATGATTTATATTGATTAATTAACAATACAAAACCACGAAATCACTTGGACAGAGTTTCCCCACTCAAGTCCACAAGCATACAAATGAACAAGACCTAGCACCCTATTTATAGTTAAAGTCCATTCGCACATACCCTGGTGTGGATCTACATAAGTGCGGACAGACAGACCTCGCACGGATCAAGCCTAAACGTGGATCAACATGAAACCCTAGTTTGGCACATACATTCGTGCGGATGGACATGTGAGTTGATCCGTGTGGATCTAGTTCATTGTATAGCACACACACATTCACTTCAATACCTAAACTTGTTCACTGTATTAGCTAAGACACGACATATTTGACGTTCAAGCTCGTGATTGACGGAAGCTATAGACATATGCATTCACATACTCCCCCTTGGATATTGTTGCAGTCAATCTCGTAGCTAATCTTCATCAACTTTCTGATTCTTCAAAGGCTTTAACACTTCAGAACCACATACTCCCCTTTACATCTTGATTCCTCAGCTCCCCATTTCAACAAACTCTCTATCTTCAAGTGTAATGCCCTGCTATTTCGTACTTTCCATAATTAGAAAGCGTTGCTTGTATTGCTATTCTTGGAAGTCTTATATTCTTGTAATCGTTCTTTCGTTGTAATCATTGTAAAATCCGAGACTTGTATCATAATGAAATTCGTATTTTTTCATATTAATGTTATACACGTTCATACTCTTGGAATTATTGCACACATGATACTTTATTCATACTTTGTGCTAAATACGTCAAACTTGTAAACGCGTGATTATATGTTCAACTTACGCAAATACGACACTTAAATCTCGACAAATATACATTTTATACTTGTTTTATATTTGGTTTATGATTAATTTACGTAACACACCCTTGATTATGTTCTTTATGCATAAAACACCTTGACAACCCCTAAAAACATCAAATATGGAAGTATAGGGGGTGTAAATGTAAAAAAATCAAACTTGAACCTCAGCCAGGGCAGCTCACCGGCCGCGACCCGGCCCATCCACATGCTTCACGGCCCGCGAGGCTATCAGGATCCGCATACCAGTTGATCAGGTTGCGGATTGGGCCAATTTTGTTGTGTTTTATGGTTGTTTAAGTGTGTTTCTTGTATTAATTACCCACCAAACTTCACCCTAACACTTCCTTATAAAAACCAAGCATCCTCCACACATTTTCCACTTTACAACTCACTCAAAACACTCTCAAATCTCTCTTTAATCTGCTGGAAATCAGAAACAAGATCAGAATCATATCAACTTGCTTAAGTGAGCATAACTTCTTCATTTCTCATTCTTTTTCTTTGATTTTTCTTCCTAAACACTTGGAACAACCTTAGGTATGTTTCCAAAGGTTTTCCATGGAAAACCAAGGCCCGGAACATCACCAAAACAGGCTCCAAAGTGATGTAAACTTTCTGGTTTGATTTAAACACTTGTTAAACTACTTAAACTTGAGGTTTCTCATACACATTCCTATGTCCTTATGCTCATAATCAATTATATGGTTAGTTGGGCTTAAAAACAAGGTTGTGACATCTAAAATCAGAGGTTAAAACCTCATAAACATTCTGTTTTGTTTGAGTTTTAACCCACAAGTGATGAACAAGTCTAAGACTTGAAGATTGTGTGATTATAGGACTAGCTTGGGCTATCCTACTTGAAAATCCACACATCACTTGATGTTTTCTTAGACTATTTGTAGTTATTTCCTTTCTTATTGTATGTTCATGACCCTCCTTGTTGTCTTTGATAACAAGTGTAGTGGTGAACACCAAAGATGTACCTAAATGGAAGACTTGTCCTTCATACCTCATGCATGACTTATGTGAAATACAAAGAGGTTTCTAAATGCAGGATTTATCCCCCTACCTCATGCTTGACTTATATGACACTATGATATATTATATAACCTATATATTATCTAAGTAACCAAACTTTTGATGATGAATTAGTGGTCATTTGTCAAATGTTAAGTTACATCATCTAAGACCATGAAACTTGTCACGATTCTAATGGGCATTTTGACCCATGAAAACATTCAAACTCTTTTGAGTTTCACAGTGTCAAGAACAAGTATTATGTGTGCTAGATGATTACCTTCTCATATGTTATTTTCATGTAATTTAAACTCTGAATCTTTAATCTTCCATTAACTCCCCATACTCATACACCTATGTTTCTTCGTGTAGAAGGACAATGTGCTCCATTCTAATCAACCAAACACACTCGGGATATCAAGTAGGAAGCTTGCAAAACCGTGAGTATACTCGAACCCATTTTACCTTTAATCACTTTTGGGTGCAACATGTATGTTATACAAAATACACTTCACATGAAATTATTTTAATCACACTCTATCCATACTTTAACATGAAACTATATGATGATTGTTAGACTTGTATGCTATGTAAACTTTTTGTGTCCATATATGCTCATTAACTTTGCTAGCCTACCTTAACAATTATAGCGCTATAGGATCAACGCACCTCCCACGAGTCTTGGGGTATTGTTAAGATAAACATGTTAACATCCCGTTATTCTTTGGGATAGGCAAAATTAACGTGTTGGATTTTTGGGTTTGAACATATAGTACACCGTTTCAGCATATTAGTAAACTTGCATATTGGTTATTCATGTTGGATATGAGAATTTAAATATATTTTATTGTCATAAGGGTAATTTGGTCAATTTGCTATTTTTTGTCTTATTTGGTTATTAATATTTTAATACTTTACAAATCAGATTTTTTTTGTTTAAATAAAAGTGTTTTTGTCTTATTTGGTTATTAATATTTAACAAATCAATTTTTTTTACAAAAAAACAAAATTTTATAGATTTTTGTTACAAAGCAGAATTTTATTCCCCGGTTTTAAACTTTTTTACGCCACGGTTTTAAATTTTTTTACTCCCCGATTTCGGGTTTACGAAATTTTTTTACAACAAAATTTTTTTTACGGCAAAAATTTGTTAACAAACATTTTTTTTACGACAAACATTTTTTACGGCAAAAATTTGTTTACGACAAAAAAAAATTCGACAAAATTTTTTTTACGCCAATTTTTTTTTACGGCAAACATTTCTTTTGTGCCAACATCAGTATCAAACTCCAAACCCGACCCGGTTTCGGGTTTGGAGTTTACGGCAAAAATTTGTTAACAAACATTTTTTTTACGGCAAACATTTTTTACGGCAAAAATTTGTTTACGACAAAAAAAAAATTCGACAAAATTTTTTTTACGCCAATTTTTTTTTACGGCAAACATTTCTTTTGTGCCAACATCAGTATCAAACTCCAAACCCGACCCGGTTTCGGGTGTACAAAATTTTAGAATTTTAACAAAACGAACTCGACCAAAATCACGACTCATATATGTCTCAGATAAGTTGATACTTATCATCCTCGACTAAATCAAAAATAAAAACCAACAACAAAAATTAAAACCATGTGTGGATCTTGAAACAAACAGGGTTTGACTCAAAAGTTTCTAGAAAATCATGGCTGCAAAGTGGAGTTGCAGGTTAAAAACCTACCCTCCACCATCCTTGTCGCGCCATCGTCATCAATTGTCGGAAAAATTGTTTCGAACTATCACCGCCAACTCAACCCACTCTAAGGTTTAAATCTGTTACACTACAGTAAACAAACAACTAAACACAAATCAACTATGAAGATAAAAAACAACCAACAATCCAAGATTCAATAAAAGCAACTCACTTTATGAACAAAAAAAAAACCTTTACAAAATCAAGATAAAAAACAAACTGTAGTCTCATCAACAAACCGGAGTCCCAGCCCCACCACATCATTTAAAAATCGGCATCACCGGGACCACCGGCACCACCGGGTTGAAACAAAGACCACCGGCACCACCGACTGAAAATATAAAAACCACCGGCACCATCGGCACTGCCGGCATCAGCCACCTCTGCCCACCATACAACCTCCAACGTATAAAAAACAAAATTTGCAATTCACCTTTACCACTGTTGTCACACCCTGACTTTTGCGGAAGCGTGGTTATTTGGTGTGACTTCTTAATACCATAGCATTCAATCATAACAACGCTATATGATAAAAACATGAGATGTTCATCCATTAATTAAGTTCAGAAAATACCACAACATACTTGTCTTGAAAACATTGACACCAAATTTAGTTACAAACCATAACATGTTCAACTGAGTTCATAAAGGCTTAACAAAAGACGTTAATTAAAAACCAAGTTTAGAAACGTGTATCCCGTCCAGGAATAGGATACATCTTCTAAACTCTATGACCATGGATGGCATCCTTAATTTAGTACGCAGCTAGAAACACATGCAACACTTGCCAGATCCACTAGTTCCCTGAAATACATGTAATTTGAAAAACATCAACAAAAGTTGAGCGAGTTCATGTGTAAGTGTATGTGAATAAACCTTTAAAGTATGTCTTGTATGAATGAATGCCCATGGTATGTAGCAATAAGGAAAAAGAGATCACCAATGGGTTGCAAAGCCAATGGTATGTGTGAAATGGTGCAGGAAGACTCAAACCTAGCAAACTTGTTTCCGGGAAGAAGACATAGTCACCACATGGGCCACCCTGGTCCGTATGGGTGTGGGCTCGCTACACCCAAATAGATCTATCACTCATGTCCCTTGGTCCTACAATGAGGATTAATGGCCTTAAGTGTTATACCCACCTTTCATATGATCTAGCAGCAAAACCCTCCTTAAGCAAATCATACCATGTATAAAACGTTTGTAATAATCGTAACATGTATTTCACCCCCGAAGTTATAAAACTGAAAACAGTTAAAAGAAAAGGGGGACATGAACTCACAGTAGTGCGTCTTCTGTACCGTCAACTCAAATCTCCGCAGCTAATCACGACTACCTACAGTGTACTAACATCTATTAGACGAACGGGCCGTGCCTTGGCTTAGAGTTTAATGCTTCGAGTTGCGTCTCTTATGTTATTCCAAGTTATAATTATTTGTTAAAATAATAATTATTTTAACTTTAAATTATATTTGGTTTTTGGAATAATTATTTAATCAATATTTTTATATTAATACTTCTCAAGTATTTTAACTTCGTATTTCATTCCCAATGATGGGGGTATTTTATACATGTATATTGTAGTTCTGAAATATTATATTTTTAAGTCCCACTTAGAGAGTATATATAACTTATTTGTCAAAAATAATGCATTCCCAAGAAAATATATATATTTTTTTCCAAAAATTATATATCTTCTAAATATACTAGGAAAATATATATTTTTATCTCCCAAAAATCTAATATATTTTCTCCTTTGTAAATGGAGGTGTCCATGCTATTTAGCAAATCATTTTCTTTTCAAAAATCATTCAAGCAATCAACAACAATTCACTAATCATCTTACACTTACCAAGTGCAAAAACTATATATTTTACATAATGACATGAACTTGATTCTTCACAAAAGTGTGTAGTAACTTGGTAAAGTATTTAGTAGCCTTTGTTACCCTCCAAAATATATTTACTTCTTGGTAAATCTTATTCTTTGAAGTTTTAGCTGTTTACAACTCGTAAACATATTTTACAAAAATGTTTATTTATAACATCTTCTTGTTTTCTCTAGTGTTTATTCACTAAAAATGATGTAAGTTTAAGTAAAAATCATGATCTTTCAAAAATCATCTTTTTAACTTGGTTTTCTTGGAAAATCATTCACAAGTCTTAGGTTCACAAGTTTACTAGTTCACTTTATTTGTCATTTTGCAAGAAATCATTTTACTTTCAAGTTCATGTTTAATCTAGAAGATGATTATTTCATGTAAACACATAATCACCTCTTATCTTGTTAGATCATGTTTTTAATCATAATCTAACAAGTTTCACATGATGATCAACATCATATTACCAAGAAATCAACAAGCAATCATCAACATATACTAAATATCATCATTTTAACAAGATTTCATCTTATGGTAGCTTTATGTTTCAAGATTCAAGTGTATGTTCTTTAGTGTTCTTGTGTAAATCAACATGATATATCTTTTAACCACTAAGAATATGAAGTAAACAAGGATCAAAGAAGTCTTACTACTAGCTTGAAGCTAGGGAAGAACAATGGAGAATATGGAGTGGATAAAAGCACACAAAAGAGGTCCTTCAAGTTCTGTGAGTTCCAAGCTTCCTAATTCACCTTCTAGCACCTTGTAATGCACTTGGAATAGGTTGGATTGAAATGAAAATAATGGTGTGTGTGGGGAGGAGTTCGGCCGAGATGTAAGAGGGAGGAGGAAGGTGAGTGGAAGTGATGAAGATGGTAAGGTGATTAGGTTACTTATAATTCTCTAGGTTCTATTATCCAAAGGTTAGTGTGTCATCTCAAGTACAAGCACAATCTCATCAAATCCAAGAAGAGATTTCATAGGGATTTAGGAAGATCAAAGAAATCTTAAGTGTGGGGTCACTTGAGTGAACCGTAAATTAGCATGGGGGGGGGGGTTAATTGTAAATTTTTGATGGTAAATAAGTTAATTAGTGGGAGTTTAAATGTTATGTCTAGAGTTTAAAGTGTAGGATGCTTTATATAGAATGTTTAAGTGTTCTGGAACCATAATTAGCTCAGAAAAATAAAAACAATGCTTCTAGCAATATTTTAGTGTTCCGGGTAATGTCCGGTTGTTCGGTTAGATACCGATTCGTTAAAGTGCTAAGTTATACCGTATAGTGTCCTTTATGTAACTTTTTGTGACACTTTCAATTCCCGAAACTTAGGAAAGCATACAGGACTATTTTGCCATATTTTTGCACATTAATAGCATGTTAAAATGCTGAATTTTACTGATTAATACAGAATTCTGCAGTTTGAGTGGGTTTTAGGCACTTTCCGGCACTTAAACTATCACCTAGTGACGCAGTTTTATGGTCCTCACTTCCCTACACAACATACTAGTGTAGTACCTTGTCTCTGGCCCTTACGGGGTTTTCAAAACACTGTCTGTCTATGTACTGACATTGTCAGCATGTTTCTGAGTTATCCGCTAATGGTGCTAATTGTGCCTTGTGCATCATGTATGTCAATAAAGTTTGTATGTAATAAATGGTGTGACAGTATGAAAAGTGATGCACATGTATGTATGATACAGGAATCATAAAGCAGTTTATATCATCAGTTGTAATTAAGCACAGTCATTAAGCATAAATCAACATTAATTAATTGTACGGACACATGCAATTTTGACGGTTATATCGAAGAGCTGATCTTCAGGAATAACAGGTGCCTCAAAAGGTGGCTCGTCGGGTACAAACTCAATCTCATGATCTGGGTCAAGGTCATGTGGAAAAATGGGTGCAGCAGACATCGCCATGTCGAAATCAGTGTCAGTGGGGTAATGTTGCACGCCCCGTGCATGTAAAGTGGCAGATGATACGGACTCAAATGAATCGGGACCAGAAAGGTCAGATAAAATCTCCACAACAGGAACCTCGACGGGTGGAATAGCAATGATATCAACAACTGGAATCTCAACAAGAGGTATAACAACATCATCATCAACCGGAGCCCCACCGCCCTGGGCATCCTCAGGGGACCCTCGATAAAGAGATCGATGTCATCATCAGACATCGCGTCAAAAGGCATATCCTCAATAGGAAATGCAGCGAGAGGAAAAGGAGCAGGGATCGGAACAAGAAATAGATCCCCATCAGGAAAACCATCAGCTATAGGTACGTCGTCTCCAAAATCTGGTAAGGCGAAGGGCTGAATGTCATCGTCGTCGCTACTTGTGGTGTCAGATGTAAAAACCTTGTCCTCTGGGATGATGTCGTCATCCGATACTATGGCTATAGAGTCTATGGTGCCTGATACTCCACTCTCGGAGGGAGGTGACACGGTGTCTTGTGACAAAACAATCACACATATGCACATATATCAACAATCATCAAGTAAGCATGTAAGTGATAACAATGTAAGCAAGTAATCATTCTAGTCTCTCCAGACTATCCCACCCAGCCTCTCAGACTGAACTCCCTAGTCTCTCATACTAAACTCCCCAGTTTCTTAAACTGAACTACCCAGTCTCTCAGACTCAATTTCCCCCAGTATCTAAGACTAAATCTCCCCAGTCTCTAAGACTGAACCTCCCTCAGTCTCTAAGACTGAACCTCCCTCAGTCTCTAAGACTGAATTATAAACATAAATTTTTGAAATGTGTTTTTGTGCCTTTTATTTGTAAAAATGTTTGTTCCCTGGATCTGGACTTTTAGTGTATGCAATGTAAAACATGTTTGAAAATGTTTTCGTGAGAGCCCTAGTGATCGTAGTCTAGACTCGAGAAAGAATCCTAGTTCGCTACGATCGAAGCTCTAATACCAAGCTGTCACACCCTGACTTTTGCGGAAGCGTGGTTATTTGGTGTGACTTCTTAATACCATAGCATTCAATCATAACAACGCTATATGATAAAAACATGAGATGTTCATCCATTAATTAAGTTCAGAAAATACCACAACATACTTGTCTTGAAAACATTGACACCAAATTTAGTTACAAACCATAACATGTTCAACTGAGTTCATAAAGGCTTAACAAAAGACGTTAATTAAAAACCAAGTTTAGAAACGTGTATCCCATCCAGGAATAGGATACATCTTCTAAACTCTATGACCATGGATGGCATCCTTAATTTAGTACACAACTAGAAACACATGCAACACTTGCCAGATCCACTAGTTCCCTGAAATACATGTAATTTGAAAAACATCAACAAAAGTTGAGCGAGTTCATGTGTAAGTGTATGTGAATAAACCTTTAAAGTATGTCTTGTATGTATGAATGCCCATGGTATGTAGCAATAAGGAAAAAGAGATCACCAATGGGTTGCAAAGCCAATGGTATGTGTGAAATGGTGCAGGAAGACTCAAACCTAGCAAACTTGTTTCCGGGAAGAAGACATAGTCACCACATGGGCCACCCTGGTCCGTATGGGTGTGGGCTCGCTACACCCAAATAGATCTATCACTCATGTCCCTTGGTCCTACAATGAGGATTAATGGCCTTAAGTGTTATACCCACCTTTCACATGATCTAGCAGCAAAACCCTCCTTAAGCAAATCATACCATGTATAAAACGTTTGTAATAATCGTAACATGTATTTCACCCCCGAAGTTATAAAACTGAAAACAGTTAAAAGAAAAGGGGGACATGAACTCACAGTAGTGCGTCTTCTGTACCGTCAACTCAAATCTCCGCAGCTAATCACGATTACCTACAGTGTACTAACGTCTATTAGACGAACGGGCCGTGCCTTGGCTTAGAGTTTAATGCTTTGAGTTGCGTCTCTTATGTTATTCCAAGTTATAATTATTTGTTAAAATAATAATTATTTTAACTTTAAATTATATTTGGTTTTTGGAATAATTATTTAATAAATATTTTTGTATTAATACTTCTCAAGTATTTTAACTTCGTATTTCATTCCCAATGATGGGGGTATTTTATACATGTATATTGTAGTTCTGAAATAATATATGTTTAAGTCCCACTTAGAGAGTATATATAACTTATTTGTCAAAAATAATGCATTCCCAAGAAAATATATATTTTTTTTCCAAAAATTATATATCTTCTAAATATACTAGGAAAATATATATTTTTATCTCCCAAAAATCTAATATATTTTCTCCTTGTTGAAAATATGATATAACCTAGTAATATTCACGAAAATCATATTTTCACCTCTTTCGTTTACAAAGTAATGTTTACCAAAAATATGTGTGTAAGGGTATTTTCCGGAATATTTTGTAAGTGACGTTTTTGCGTCCAGTCTCACAATATCAAGTGTCTAGATTAAATATTTATTCCTTGTGATTTTTGTTATTATTTTGGAGTTGTAATTTCCATGGTATTTTGTTAAGATATATTATTTTACCCTAAAATAATATAACTGGTTCACAAATCATACAAATATTCACACAAGCGCCTTATTATAAAATATATATTCTAAATATATATTTGTCCATTTTTATTTATAAAAATCAACCTCCAATACTTTGTATTTTTGTTACAAAAATCTATGGCAAAGTTTATATTGAAAATCTTAGTAAAAATACACTAGTAAACACTTGTTTAGAAAATACTTTCTAAGTGTTTGGATTTTTAGAAAATTTCGCCATAGTTTCCTTTGTAAATGGAGGTGTCCATGCTATTTAGCAAATCATTTTCTTTTCAAAAATCATTCAAAAAATCAACAACAATTCACTAATCATCTTACACTTACCAAGTGCAAAAACTATATATTTTACATAATGACATGAACTTGATTCTTCACAAAAGTGTGTAGTAACTTGGTAAAGTATTTAGTAGCCTTTGTTACCCTCCAAAATATATTTACTTCTTGGTAAATCTTATTCTTTGAAGTTTTAGTTGTTTACAACTTGTAAACATATTTTACAAAAATGTTTATTTATAACATCTTCTTGTTTTCTCTAGTGTTTATTCACTTGTTTTTCCACAAAAAATGATGCAAGTTTAAGTAAAAATCATGATCTTTCGAAAATCATCTTTTTAACTTGGTTTTCTTGGAAAATCATTCACAATTCTTAGTTTCACAAGTTTACTAGTTCACTTTATTTGTCATTTTGCAAGAAATCATTTTACTTTCAAGTTCATGTTTAATCTAGAAGATGATTATTTCATGTAAACACATAATCACCTCTTATCTTGTTAGATCATGTTTTTAATCATAATCTAACAAGTTTCACATGATGATCAACATCATATTACCAAGAAATCAACAAGCAATCATCAACATATACTAAATATCATCATTTTAACAAGATTTCATCTTATGGTAGCTTTATGTTTCAAGATTTAAGTGTATGTTCTTTAGTGTTCTTGTGTAAATCAACATGATATATCTTTTAACCACTAAGAATATGAAGTAAACAAGGATCAAAGAAGTCTTACTACTAGCTTGAAGCTAGGGAAGAACAATGGAGAATATGGAGTGGATAAAAGCACACAAAAGAGGTCCTTCAAGTTCCGTGAGTTCCAAGCTTCCTAATTCACCTTCTAGCACCTTGTAATGCACTTGGAATAGGTTGGATTGAAATGAAAATAATGATGTGTGTGGGGAGGAGTTCGGCCGAGATGTAAGATGGAGGAGGAAGGTGAGTGGAAGTGATGAAGATGGTGAGGTGATTAGGTTACGTATAATTCTCTAGGTTCTATTATCCAAAGGTTAGTGTGTCACCTCAAGTACAAGCACAATCTCATCAAATCCAAGAAGAGATTTCATGGGGATTTAGGAAGATCAAAGAAATCTTAAGTGTGGGGGAACTTGAGTGAACCGTAAATTAGCATGGGGGGGAGGTTAATTGTAAATTTTTGATGGTAAATAAGTTAATTAGTGGGAGGTTAAATGTTATGTCTAGAGTTTAATGTGTAGGATGCTTTATATAGAATGTTTAAGTGTTCTGGAACCATAACTAGCTCAGAAAAATAAAAACAATGCTTCTAGCAATATTTTAGTGTTCCGGGTAATGTCCGGTTGTTCGGTTAGATACCGATTCGTTAAAGTGCTAAGTTATACCGTATAGTGTCCTTTTTGTAACTTTTTGTGACACTTTCAATTCCCGAAACTTAGGAAAGCATACAGGACTATTTTGCCATATTTTTGCACATTACTAGCATGTTAAAATGCTGAATTTTACTGATTAATGCAGAATTCTGCACTTTGAGTGGGTTTTAGGCACTTTTCGGCACTTAAACTATCACCTAGTGACGCAGTTTTATGGTCCTCACTTCCCTACACAACATACTAGTGTAGTACCTTGTCTCTGGCCCTTACGGGGTTTTCAAAACACTGTCTGTCTATGTTACATTGTCAGCATGTTTCTGAGTTATCCGCTAATGGTGCTAACTGTGCCTTGTGCATCATGTATGTCAATAAAGTTTGTATGTAATAAATGGTGTGACAGTATGAAAAGTGATGCACATGTATGTATGATATAGGAATCATAAAGCAGTTTATATCATCAGTTGTAATTAAGCACCATCATTTAGCATAAATCAACATTAATTAATTGTACGGACACATGCAATTTTGACGGTTGTCACAACTGTAAGTAGCTAAAAGACAAACAAAAAAATTTAAATCCCTCTAAAGTAGGATAAAATAGTTATGCTCCTTCATCGCCGCCGTAAAACAAAAGTAAACCAAAAACACCTTCCCCTTAAACAAGTCAAAAAGCATGTCCTCTTCTTCAAACCAGTTGCAGGTCTCTAATGGCGACAAATATTAGAAATCTCCCCAGCAAATCAATGAAATCACCATCAAAGAACCAAACCCTTTACAAATCATTCATCCACCTTCAATCCCAAAACACCCCCTTCCTTCACCCTCCCTTTCACCTGGGCCCCCATCGATTCCCACTTCACAACCCTCCACAAAAGAGAGAGTTCTGATTTCGTGATATGAGAGAGAGAAAAAAATCTTTTGTGTGATAGAAATCGAAATGCCGGAAACAGATCTCGTCACTTCTTCTCTCTACAGCCTCTCTCTCTACTGTCTCGGAGCAGCGGAACCAGTGTGGGGGTTGCCGAAAGTGCGTGTGGTTCCGGTGTGTGTGTTTGGTTTGGGTTTGTTTCCTTATGCACAATTTACCCCCCCCCCACCGTCACCCACCACCCCCGTCGCCGGTACCACCAAGTCTGTCACCCCACCTCTTGCGCACCTAGGGTTCCGGTAAGCAACCAACCACCAAGACCGTCACCCACCATCCACCACGATCATCCGGTCAGCCGTGAAGAGTGACGGTGATGGTGGGTTTCTGACATCGATCACCAACCCACCACCATCATCCACCTACAAACCATCATCACCTTTCGAGTTCATCCCTCGCCACCAGCCACCATTCACCGTCACTCGTCACCACCGTTCAACCACTTCCCACCACCGTATTCCACCGCATTCGCCTTACCACTAATCAGACATCTGTGGTTTCTTGATTTGGGTATGAGACAGAGAGAGATTATGATATGCGAGAGAGAAGGGATTTCAATTTGGGGGGGGGGGTGTGATAAAATGACTCTGTGCAGAAGACTTTTAAGACAGATGATGTTTGACAGTTAGAGTAAATTCCTAAAATACCCTTTAGGGTATAAAATAATAGTGTGTAGGTGGCATAATCTGATTAGTGGAGAGGAGTTCTCGTGGTTCTCGCAACTGGGGATGGTTTTCATTTGAACCGATCCCTATATATATATATATACACACACACACATATGTATATAGCAACGGAAGCACAAGTAACGAGTGATTAATATGAACACTATATACCAAGGAATACCCGCAACGGAACAACGTCACCTACATGCAAATATGAAATATAAACACAACCATAGGGGGTTTTAGGTATACCTTTGGTTAAGAATAACCGTGTGAGACACCGAGGTACAACAAGGTGAGCTAGAACGGATCAGGAACAATTGCGGCGACGGCGGTGGCCGGAAAAACGGCGACAACAGTGGTGGCCGGAAAGACGGCGGCGGAAGGTGGCGGCAGGAGGAAGGGTGCGGTTGTTGTGGAGTGTGGCAACTAGGGTTTGTATTTTGGACAAGTCTCTTATGTCTTAACCCATGCTTAAGCTTATATAGCAAAGGATTAGGTTAAAACTAAAACCCTATGGGCCACAAGCCCACATCCTTTCCTCTTGTCTTTCTTTCAGCCCATTAACAAAAGTTCATAATATAAAACTCAATTTAATTAGATTTATTATAATATTTATTTTTTAGATTTATAAAATAAAACATTATAAATCATTCCGTCAAAATATGTCATTTAATCTAACTAAATGAATTACCCCGTTGTCCTCGGTGTAACTTTTACGGGTCAAGACCCGGTCAGTAGCGTTGAATTATCGAACCAGACATGAACTTTCCAACAAGCCCCATATAATTATTTTTGAAATATTTTTTCTAATCTTTCTTTTTCTGTAGGTCTATAGTGACTGGTCAATGTAGGATGATTTATGAAATTGAAAGAGAGCGTTGCAGTTATACTAGATAGTGTAGAAGATAAGACAACCGAAGCGAAAGATAATGATGATGCAGGGCCCTTCTAAGGGTGAGAGGGGCACTCCCCTAAGAGGGGAGTCCCCTCTCTTACGCACCACCAATCAGCATATGCCACGTCAACTCCCCTCTTAAACTCCCCTAACACCCCAATTTGATGGCGCCACTCCCCTCTTTAACTCCCCTTGTTTTTTTATTCAAAAAAAAAAAAGAAAATGGTTTGATTGGTTGAAAAAATGGGGCCCACCATCTCTCTCCCTCCCCTCTCGCGGTGAACAACCACCGAAATTGGTCCCCGATTTCCCTCCCCTCTTGGTTGGCAGCACCACCACCGATCGGCAACAAGGTCCCCGCAAGGGGTCACCGATTGTGCCCCGCTCACCCTAAGACCGCGGTTCGTCCACCTGCACCTCACCCTTCCATGCACTAAACACACGTTTCCCATACACATGATTGTTATTTTTCTGGTGTTTTGTTGAATACATTCAGGTTCAAGTATCTGTTTGCAATTCATATTTGGGATTGAAGTTTAAGGCTGAACTATGAGTTTTCATAGTTACTTGTTTTGTCACTAAAACCAAGATGGTTTTTGATGTTTTCGTTATGAAAATTGATGTTTTATGTTTACTTTGCTATTAATTATGTGTTTCTTGGATCTTGAAAGGGGGAGGAATGAGAAAAGTTGAAGTAAATGCCGGTTGATTTCAATTTTCATATTTGAACTTTTGGTTTTGATTTTAAGAGCTTTGACTATGATCAATATGTTAAAAGAGATTTTAAATAGTTTATTCTTTAGTATTCTTAGTTATTTAATTAGGAATATATATTTCCATCTTAACTAAGTACATGAATGGGTATACAATTACAGGGTGGAGATACAATAGGAAGTTTATTTGGCTAGGAAGGCTAGGAAGTGATCTTGACCATCCATTTAATTAATCAAAGGCTAAGATTAAATGAATGAAATTGAAGCAAAAAAAAAGAGGCGCGTGGGTTTGTTAGGGGCATTCTAGTCAATCCAGCACAATAGTTTCTCTCTCCTCCAATTCCCCCTCATTTTTTAAACGTGTATAACTTTTTCATACGACATTATTTTTTTTATAAAAATTGCACCAAAAAAACCAGTTTTTTTTATCTTTAAAACGAGTATACTATTGCTATATTTTCGAAATTTTTTTTTTGAAAACCCAGTTGCGTAAAACGCAATAACCCAGTTGCGTAAAACGCAATGAAAAAAAAAGCAAAAAAATGACTTTTTCTAAAACGCAACGCACCAAAAACACAAAAAAATGTCTTATTTCTAAAACGCAATGACCAGAAAACACAAATAAACGTCTTATTTCTAAAATGCAATAGCCTAAAAACACAAAAGAAAGTGTACTTTATAAAACGCAATGGACTGAATGTGTTTTACCTAAAACGCAATGCACCCAAAACACTTAAAAATGTCTTATTTCTAAAACGCAATGCACCCAAAACACTTAAAAATGTCTTATTTCTAAAACGCAATGCACCCAAAACACTTAAAAATGTCTTATTTCTAAAACGCAATGGCCAGAAAACACTTAAAAATGTCTTATTTCAAAAACGCAATGGCCAGAAAACACTTAAAAATGTCTTATTTCTAAAACGCATTGCCTAGAAAACACATAAAAATGTCTTATTTCTAAAACGCAATGGCCTAAAAACACAAAAGAAACTGTTCTCTCTAAAACGCAATGAACTGAATACACATAAAAATGTGTTTACCTAAAACGCAATGAGTAAAAACACTTCAAAAATGTTTTATTTCTAAAACGCAATGACCAGAAACTGTTGTTCACAGAACCAGAATCTAACTAAAACGCAATGACCAGAAACTGTTGTTCACAGAACCAGAAACTATTGTTCACAGAACCAGAATCTAACTAAAACGCAATGACCAGGCAGCTCAACCTCAGCCTGGTCAACCCCTAAATTAATTTTTCTGATACATTTTTATTACAGCAATTTAATAGGAAAAAAAATTTCCGAGAACCCCAGCCAGGGGCTCTGCCCCTTGGACCCTGCCAGGGGCTGCCGCCCCTGGGACTCCGCTACCAGGGGCGCTGCCCCCGGACCCCCGCCAAGATCGTAAAACACAATGACTAAATCAAAAACCCAGATCGTAAAAATGAAATTAAAGAATTTCTTACATGGATCTAAATGATTTCTTCAACAATTGACGAAGTTTGAATGATTGAAACACTTATCAACGCTCGAATCGAACGAATCGAGTGATTATCTCCAAAATCACTGTAAAAAACGAGATTTTTTATGAAATTAAACTGGGTTTTCTTCAAAAAAGCTGAAGAACACGTTGATCGGGTGTTTGAATCATTGATTTGTGATGAAAATCGCACTATAATGTAGTGATTATTGAGATAGAAAGTGAAGAAATGGTTGAAGATGGTGGGTTTTGAAAATGGTGGGTTTTGAAGTTACTGGGTTTTGAAAAAGGAAGAAGAAAGGGTTGGATTGACTAAAATACCCTTTTTCTTTATTTTAAATTTTGCCACATGTCCTAATCCTATTGCTTCCTACACTTCCTAGCCAAAATAAACTTCCTATTTGATCTTTTCCCTACACTTACATTAAAATTAAATACAAATATTAAATAAAGTAAAATGAAACATTCTTGTTGGTTGAAACTTCTTCTTACAAAAAATTTATTCTCATTTGAACTCTCCCCTAATTATGTATTGGAATGTTACTCCCTGGCAACTGACTCAGCACCTCATTTATTAATATTTGGTTCTTTTTAATTTATGTCATAGAGGGGAAGAAGACATGATAATGAATTATTTACATTAATAAGGCTATCAGATTATGCGGTGGGGGGGGGGCTTAAAAATGAGGCGTTATGCGACATGTGGACGACACATAAGCACGCGCTAGAAATGGGGTGTGGTGCAATAACAGGGGATGAGACGGAGCGTGGAAGAGTGACGTTATTCGATACGTGGCACACACTTTTTGATATTATTTTATATTTACAAATTTCCAAAATATCTATTTAGAAATTTAAAAAAAAATACACAAATTTAAAATAAAATTACATAAACATTAAACATCGTCTTTGTCTTCATGAACGTCGTTTCGTGGAGCTCTCCAGATGTGTTCAACCAAATTCGCTCGAATGATGTGATGCGTCGTATTATGTTTTAATTTCATGTAGGTTCTTTTCTTTCTCTTCATCACTTAATTCCACGGTGTTTGGTTGACTCGTCTCCTCATAATATTTGCAAATTGCGCGTCCCTGATCCTCTGTAATCATGTTATGTAAAATAACGCACGCGTACATCACATTTCAAATTCTATTTTTCCCATAATTCTACACGTCGTCTTCAAAATGTGTCATCTTTTCTGCAAAACACCAAAAGCTCGTTCGATGTCTTTTCGTGCCGCCATTTAAGCACCGTCAAACTTATGTCTCTTTTCATCTAACGCTGTCCCCCGTGTAAATGATTTTACAAACACGACATAATCCGGGTAAATACCATCCATTAGATAATAACCATATTTATACTCCGCACCGTTAACATAAAAAGAACCTTTCGGTCCAACACCGTTTATATAGTTGTTGAAAATGGGCAATTAATTAAAAATAATCAAATCGTTATTTGCAGTAGGCACACCAAAGAATGCATGCCAAATCCAAAGATCTTGAGATGTAACCGTTTCAAGCATCATAGCTGGGTTTTTATAATATCCACCGGTGTGTTGCCAGTGCATGCAGTTGGACAATTTTCCCATTTCATACAATCTAAACTACCGATCATCCTAAGAAAACCATATCGCTCTTCATGCGCCTCCAAAAGTAGTTGTCTGTCACTAAATGTAGGTTTTCTCAGATATCTTTTTAAATATAATTCAATGACATACTCATAAAAAAATAATGGAGGCTTTCCCTCGCCACTCGTTCCGACATTTTTGTATATTCATCCATAATGTCGGAAGCCATCCCATAAGCCAATTGTCTAAGCGCGGCCGTGGCTTTTTGCAACGCGCTAAATCCTAGACAACCATGCACATCCTTTCTTTGTCGAAAAAATTCATATTTACTTGATAAATCGTTTGATATTCTAAGAAGTAATTCACGGCTCATACGAAATCTACGCCTAAAAGTACTGTCATTATAAGTCGGTTTGGGTGAGAAATAATCACTTACCAATACATCGTGTGCGGCGATTCGGTCGCGTACTATGTATTTCCCCCTCTTGGGTTCTGAGGAGCACCCTTCGTCTTTCATGATAGTTTCAACCACTTTTTGAACCGCTGTAATTAGATGTGTTGGTTCCTTGTCATCTGACGAGAATAAAATACAGTTCTCAAGCTCAGACGACGATGAAGAATTGAACACGAAGAACTTGAGCCTTCCATTTTTTAAAATTTTGTTAAAATGGGAGAAAATATGTAGTTGGAAAGAGAGAAATGGATGATTTGGTGTGTGGTTTATGGGTGAAATATGTGATTTTTTTTAAAAAGTTTTTTTACTCAAACTAGCCGTTTAAACCCAACGGCTAGTTTTAACCCATCAATACCAACTGTCCACGTCGTCTAGCCGTTTGCCCTCTACGCCAGTGAAAAATCACTCGCCCACACACAACTGCGTTTACAACGCGGGGCACAGAGTGGTTTGGTGGGCATAGACTGGCAACAACACTATATTTCAACACCCAAATTATATCGTCTAAAACTAGTGCTGCTATCTCATGAATTCATTTTGTTGTTTTCCCACATCGGTGAAAAACAAACCTTAGATAACATTCCACTATAAAATACAAGGTAATCCACAAGAACAAATAATAAACCTTCATTTGTATTCTTGACGTTTTTTTTAAACAATATATATTTGCGTATTGGGCATAACCGTACCATGACTGCTCATTTAACCAACAATGAGTTATGTGGTTATAGTTATGGCTAACGCTTTTAGATCAACAGAACTCACGGTTAACGACTTTGCACATCTTGTATATATCATGTATATTAAGAATAAAACAATTAACAATTTTTTTTTTTTGTAAATTATAACAGAAATACTATACAATATATCATGAAACAATTTATATAAAAACAAAAAAACGAGTATTGTGTGATTAATTGTCGCCGCCTCCACTTCGCGTAGGTTTTCTATTAGGCTAGAGAGTGCGGGGGTCATGGTTGGGACATGATTCGCCACTTAGGAACATGAATGGAAGACTATATCTTCCCCTTCTCTAATCCACCATGGTTTGCATGGATGACACCATGGCAACCATGGTCCTCCTTTCCATTTTTCAAGTAACCATTTCCTTTTTCTTTAGACAAAAATAAATTAAAATAAATAAGGAGATAATGGTTTGGGTCATAATCACGCTCTTAGGATAATGGTTTTGGATTATAGATTAGAGGTGTGTGACATGACACTAACGTGAAGGGTCATGACGACACCCTATAGCCTTAGTTATTAGTTAATAGAAAATCAAATAACGTTGTTTATCATCATCAAATTGACTAGCGATCTACTTACTCTTATTTTATATTTCAAGTTTCATAATTTATTGGATATGATTAAACAAAAGCTATTTAATATGATTAAGTTAAAAGTCAATTTTTATAATTTGACTAAAGCAAAACATATGTTCGTTAGAATCGTGTGAATTCATATATGCATAGTTCTTCGATATTTCTATGTAGAGTAAATTACGTTTTTGGCCCCGGGGTTATATCACTTTTTCTATATTAGCCTAAAATAAGATTTTTTAACATATGTGCCCCCTATGGTCTTTATAACTAATTATTTTGGCCTCTGAGTCTAACTCAACCCCAAACCCTGGTTAATTATTAGTCACAGGACATGCAGATGATGGGTAAATTGGTAATTTCCCCTCCCATTTTAATTACTTTATAAAGAAAAAACCCTAGCTACTTTATCACTTATTCTTCTTATTCTTCTTCGTTTTTTCAAGACTAACACCTGGTAATTTCTCCTCCTCTATGTTCTTCGTTCCCAGAGGATGAACCGCCCGGAGACTATGTAACGCCCCAAAACCCGAATGTTTATATATTCACTATATGTTCCTGTATGTTATAATATGAAACAAATAACTAGGCTAATTAACCTAGTTAAGTGTAGGGTAAAAACTATTAAAGGTTTAAAAGTTTGTGCCAATTATATTTAAAAGGGTGAACACGAGGGGCTAAATCGTAACATGGAAACTTATGTTTTATAAAACAACAATTTAACACACAACACACATTAAGTGTGTGTGTGTGTCGAACGTTCAGGAGAAGAACAAGGGGTTCAAACCCTAGTTCTTCAAGAAGCTTCAAGTTGGATGATGAATTAAAGCTCAAACTCAGAACCGAACACGAATTTGTGATCACCTACACTAGGGGATCATAAGGTATGTCTTAGATTCTAGATTGGTGATTACCCACGAAGTGGGTTATGTTGTAAATCATGAAATTGTATGAAATTAAGCATGTAGAGGTGTTAGAAACACCAAATAGAACTTGTGTTATAAATAATTTCAAGTAATTGGGTGATTTAGAATGAAACCCATTGCATGAGTGTGAAGATGATGATCATGATGAACTTGTAGATGTTATAGTGTGATCTTTTGATGTATAAGGTGTTGTATGATAGGCTAGGATAGATAAACTTGATGTGGAATTTATGATTATGAGATTTTGCTTGAATGTAATGGTTCATAAGATGAAATAAGGAAGAACATGCTTTAAGCACTTGTACATTATGCTTAGAAAGTGTTATGCACACCAAGTGTTTGATGAAATGCTTAGGAGAAAATGATAAGTGAGATTGTATGCTAATAATGAATGTGATGACATGTATGGATAGGAGTCATGTCAACATGGACACAAGCATGGAAGGGCAACGGGCCAAGGATAAACACGGAAGCTATGCTTGAACTCGGACGCATGAGGTAAGTGCACTCCGAACTTACCCTTTTGTTTGGTACAGTAATTATGATATATGGTATTTATTGAATGTAGTGTGAGAAGATATGAATCGAGGTTATTACTAAGTTAAGTTCAAGTACAAATGAGTTGGGAGTGGTTAAGAAAAGAGATTCGATTAAATTTGGGGTAAGAAAGGGAACTTACATAATGAATTAGGCATAAAGATGAGTTATGGGTAAATCGAGAATATGTTCATATGAAGGGAAGTTAATGATACTAACCGTTTCTATTGAGAGTTAATGTAAAGTATAGGCATGTTAACAATGAAAGTGAAGGTTAGCTGCGCAATCCGATGCTAGTGAAGGAATGGATGCATGAAGGGGCTGGTATAAGAGAAAGCTGGATATGTTGACGCCTTACTATGCATGTGTTAAGATTTATTTTTATTATGTCACCTGTTGCTATTGATTTGATTGAATGTGGTGACTGCAGGCCGTACAGGGTTTTGGATGTTTCATCAAGAAGTGTACGCGGTTGAAGATCGAGTCGATACATGGATTGTACGGGGGGGTGTTTATTGTCACTTAAATTGATAAGTATGTTAGTATTTGATTTATTTATAAAAAGGGATTAATGTATTTATTTGAAAGAAAGATTATTATGAAAGAAATTTTAGGTATGTACTTTCCGCTGCGATAAATTGGGTTAAAACGTTTTAGGGCGTCACAGACTAGTACGACACTCTTACGGTGGCCCTGTCTTTTCTCTTGGCCAGAAACGTATGCAACGACGCTCTGCTCGCTACCGGCAAATATGAATCCTTCGCCTGCTGAACGTCTTCTCGCTATCGGCAAATCTGAATCCTTCGCCTGTTGAACATCTTCTTTAATCAGTCCTTTTGTTGATCTAGAAACATTATCGTCACCAAAGTTGTTGAAGATTTGAGAGTTAGGGTTTCATTTGAAGACGAAGACGATGCTGATGGTGGTCAGGTCAGGTGTGTGTGGCGCGATGGTTGTCGGATTTTGTCGCAACCCCCGTCCCCTAACAAATCCGGGAACGGGCGGCCGCGGCCAGTTTCGGTGGTATCTAGGTTTATCATTTTGGCAGCGGAATTTACATCAGAATCGTAGTTAGGAAATATTTTATGAGAGTAAAATACCACACTTTCATAATATTAAACATGTGGGAATAATCCCAAGTTTTAATTACACACATTTTCATAGGGATACACCCTATTTTATCTAATAAAAACATCTCTTTATTTTAGGTAACTTTATAGCCACTTTTCCAAGCCTTCAGTGATGTCCAGCTGGCTTCTATTTGGCTTTCACATTTTGTTACCTGAAACGCGTTTAAAAACATTTTGTCAGTGGGAAATACTGGTGAGTGAATCCCAGTTTAATCAAGTTAAGTAAAAACCATTGTACAGTATTGAGGGCGGTTGCGCAATTACATTTGTTTCCATCTACTTTAATTACCACCTACGGTACTGTCAACCCGACTTCTGGTTATGTTACTCCTCGCAAGGTAGTAACAAATTTTGTATACAAAACCCCAACATACCGACGATAATTGTAGAATACAAATACTCAATCACTGTTTAATATATTATTAATTATGTGACGTTTTGAGAAACCAATTTGCAAAAAGGAGATTACTCATATTGTTGTCTTAGATTTTCTTTAGGGATTTCCTGATGATTATCTATAAATTACACAAATACACACGCGTTAGTATAATAACCCAATATTTACATTAGTAATACCCTCCCCGAGACGGCATTCCAACGACTACGTCGGGCAGAACCACGACAGCCGTTACGGAACCCTGGATCAATCGGGCAGCATATCTAATACGTAACCGGGGTTATGATACTTACAACGGAGCAGAACTTCGTTATTTAGGGGGGTATTATGCCCGAAAATCACTTTATCTATGCAGAATTTCGAGAGAAAGAAAGAGAATGAGCGACTGGGACTGAAGGCCTGAGCTCCCAATTTATAGGAGCTGATTTCGAGTCCCTCGTGCCCCGCGTAAGATTAAGCAGGGGCTTACGCGGCCCGCGACCTAGGCTTGTAGGGCCTAGCTATGACTGGTCATCACCTTTAGCCTCGACACGATTGTGCCACGTGTCGGCTCCGAGTGAGGCCTCGTAGACGGGCTGTCGCGCCCCGCGTAGACCAAGGGGTGGTCTTACGCGGCCCGCCAGAGACCCATTATTTTTGGTTTTTATTTAATTTTAATAGAAATAAAGGTATTCGGGGCCCGTTTTCTCCTACGGGGTGTATTTTAGGACATATTGGTACATTCTATTTATTTTTAGGGTGTCGAAAAAATATTTTGGAGGGTTGTTATATCCTCCCCACCTTGTTTTAGAACTCGTCCTCGAGATCTACTGGAACAGGTGTGGATATTTCCTTTGCATTTCTGATTCAAGTTCCCAAGTGTACTCTGGTCCTCTTTTGGAGTCTCATTTCACTTTGACCAGAACTAATCTCTTGTGCTTGAGGTTCTTGACTTTCCTGTCTTCGATCTGTGGAGGCCTTTCTACAAATTTTAATTGCTCATTTACCTCTATGTCTTTAAGATGTACCATCAGCGATTCATCAGCTAAACATTTCTTGAGATTAGATACATGAAATACATCATGTATTCCGGCCATTTCCTCTAGCAGTTGTAGCTGATAGGCTACAGGTCCTATTCTTCTAATGATCTCAAAAGGTCCAACATACCTGGGGCTTAACTTTCCCCTTTTGATGAATCTTACCACTCCTTTCCAAGGAGAGACTTTTAATAACACTTTGTCTCCTATCTGAAATTCCAATGGCTTTCGTCTGTTATCTGCATAACTCTTCTGTCGATCGCGTGCTGCTTTTAGTCGTTCCTTAACTTGAATAATCTTGTCTGTTGTTTCTTGTACTATCTCGGGTCCGGATAGTTGCTTTTCTCCAATTTCTGCCCAACAGACTGGGGTTCGGCACTTTCGTCCATAAAGTGCTTCGAATGGTGCAACATTGATATTTGTGTGATAACTGTTATTATAAGAAAATTCTGTTAAAGGTAGGTGATCGTCCCAATTACCTCCGAAATCAATTACACAAGCTCCAAGCATATCTTCCATTGTCTGAATCGCCTTTTCGCATTGTCCATCCGTTTGAGGATGATAAGTTGTGCTTAGATTTAACGTGGTTCCCATTGCTTTTTGGAAACTTGTCTAAAAATGAGAGGTAAAACGGCTATCTCTATCAGAAACAATTGATAAAGGAATTCCATGTAATGAAACTATTTCATTTACGTACAACTTAGCTAATTGTTCCATACTGTAAGTTTCCTTCATAGGTAGGAAATGAGCTGACTTAGTTAGCCTGTCTACAATCACCCAGATTGTATCATTACCTTTCCTTGTTTTGGGTAATTTAGTAACAAAATCCATTGTTATCAATTCCCATTTCCACACTGGCATTTCTAACCGCTGCAATAAACCTGAGGGTTTCTGGTGTTCAGCCTTGACTTGTGAATAGGTTAAACATTTAGAAACATAAGCTGCTATATCCTTTTTCATTCCTATCCATCAAAAACTCTTTCTTAAATCCTGATACATTTTATCATTTCCAGGATGCATTGTATACTTAGACTTATGGGCTTCTTCTAGTATACGGTGGCGTAGGTTTCCTAATTCAGGTATCCACATTCTCTTCTTATGGAATCTCCAAATTCCATCTGTTCCTTGTTTTAATTCCTTAATCATTCCTTTCAATTTCTCAGTATCATCCTTGATCACTAATTCTTGTGCCTTTCTAATCTGTTCATTTAAATCTATTTGCAGATTTAGTTTAAATGAACGTACTCTTTTTGGCTTTTCATGATATTTTCAACTTAAAGCATCAGCTACTACGTTTGCCTTTCCTGCATGGTACTGAATATTACAATCATAATCACTAAGTATCTCCATCCAGCGTCTTTGTCTCATATTCAATTCCTTTTGCCCAAAAAAATACCTTAAACTCTTATGGTCGGTGAAAATGGTAAACTTACTACCGTAAAGGTAATGTCTCCAAATTTTAAGGGCAAAAATTATAGCTCCTAATTCCAAATCATGGGTTGAATAATTCTCTTCATGATTCTTAAGTTGTGTAGATGCATAGGCTATAACCTTTTGACGTTGCATCAACACACATCCATAACCTAATTTAGAAGCGTCACAATAGACTATAAAGTCTTCAGTTCTTTCTGGTAATGCTAGTATGGGCGCGTTGGTTAATCTTTGCTTAAGAATTCTAAAGGCTTCTTCTTGTTTTGGTCCCCATTCAAACTTAACAGATTTACAGGTTAGCTTAGTTAAGGGAATGGCTATTCTAGAAAAATCTCGAATAAATCTTCTATAATAACCGGCCAATCCTAAGAAACTTCTAACCTCGGTTGGTGACTTAGGGGTTTTCCATTTGGTAATCGCCTCGATCTTTGTGGGATCCACGTGAATTTCCTTCATGATTGACTAAGTGTCCAAGAAACTGTACCTGTTCTAACCAAAATTCACACTTCGTAAACTTAGCATAAAGCTTTTCTTTTCTCAATAAGCTTAGAAGTGCGTGCAGATGCGCTGCATGTTCCTTTTTACTCTTAGAATAAATAAGAATATCATCTATAAAGACAATTATGAATTTATCCAAATATGGTTTACATATTCGGTTCATCATGTCCAGAAATGCAGCTGGGGAATTGGTTAAACCAAATGGCATGACAGTAAATTCATAATGGCCATACCTGGTTCTAAAAGCGGTCTTAAGAATGTCCTCTTCCTGTACCTTTAATTGATGATATCCTGATCGTAAATCGATTTTGGAGAAAAATCGTGCTCCTTGTAGCTGGTCAAACAGATCATCGATCCTTGGTAATGGATACCGATTCTTAATCGTGACCTTGTTCAATTCGCGGTAGTCAATGCACATATGCATTGATCCGTCCTTCTTTTTGACGAATAAGATCGGTGCTCCCCATGGCGATGAGCTTGGTTGTATGAATCCTTTTTCCAACAGTTCGTCTAACTGTTTCTTCAGTTCCTGCATTTCTGCGGGTGCCAAACGATAAGGTGCTTTGGCAATTGGTGTTGTTCCTGGTATCAAGTGGATTATGAATTCAACTTCTCTGTCTGGAGGTTGCCCTGGTAACTCTTCTGGAAATACATCTGAAAATTGAGATACTACAGGGATATCTTTTAATTCTTTTCCTTTAGTGTTAATGATTATGGAAATCAAATACACTAATGATCCTTTTCTTACATAACTGGCTGTTTTCATTACAGAGATGAATTTTGTGGATCTAGAGGGTTTATCTCCTTTAATTGTGATCTTTTCACCCTTTGGTGAATTTACTTGGACTGACTTTTGATCACATAAAATACTAGCTTTATTGGCTATTAACCAATCCATTCCTAATACAACATCAAATCCTTCCAGATTCATTGGGTAAAGGTTTGCAATAAACTTTTGATTTAAAAATTCTATTCTTGCTCCCTGCAAGATTTCAGAAATCTTAATAGTTTCTCCATTTGTTGTCTCTACTAGACATTCTTGTGGGAGTTTAGTTAATGGTTGATTGAGAAGTTTGCAAAATGAAGTATTAATAAAACTTTGGTTCGCACCAGAGTCAAATAATACTTTAGCAAAAATATCATTAACTAAAAACGTACTGGCGATCACATCCGGGATCATCTTTGCTTCTTCTGCAGTCAAGAAAAATGCCCTAGTATTTTTGGTAGTTTTATTGCATATGGCTGGAACTAGCTTTGGACAATTCGGCTTGATGTGACATTTTTCTCCACAGTTGAAGCACATTCCATTATTAGGTTTCTTCCTGCAGTCTTCTTCTTTGTGTCCTGGTATCTTGCAGAAGTTGCAGTAAGTAGAGCATTTTCCTGAATGCTTTTTCTTACAGGCCTTGCAGTAGGGTGCAGAGGTAGAACCTGCATTTTTCCCACGGTTGGAATTTCCATAACGAAATTCTTGGGTAAGCCTTTGAGCTAGGTTCCTTCTTTGATTCTCCTCTCGTGTACGTACTAACTCATCTGTCAAGGTGTTTGCTAGTTCTACATTTTCTTCTATAGTTTGAGGTCTAGCTGCCTTGACTACATGCTTAATCTCACTGATTAATCCCCAGAAGTAACAGGAGATTAATACCGGTTCTGGTGATGCAAGGGTTGGTACTATTCTAGCATATTCAAAGAATAATGTAGTGTACCCCTTACTATCCACTCCAGTCATTCTAAGGTTTAAGAACTTATTTGCTATCTGTTCTTTTTCATTGGGATGGCAGAATTTCCTTTCCACCATGTTCTTAAATTCCTCCCATTTCATATTGTAAACCCTATCACTTCCCCTAGACTGGAGGATAGTGTTCCACCATTCTAAGGCTGAGTTCTTAAATAGATTGGAAGCAAACATTATCTTATCCTCTTCCGCACACTTGCTTATTTTTAAGACAACCTCAGTCTTTTCTATCCAGCGTTGAGCTGCAACGGCCCCTTCATTGCCCGAGAATTCCATTGGTTTACAAGACCAGAATTCCTTATAAGAACAACCATAAGATATGGTTCTTCTTCTTTTGGGAATGGGCACTTGAAGTATGAGTCCATTGTTTACGTTGTGTTCAGGTTCAGTTGGTCGTTTACTGTTATGATTACTTTTATTATCCGCTTCCCTAACTGTTTTGATAATATACGGCATTGCATCTATTATCCCTTGTGCCATTATGTGTTGAATAGCACTGTTATCCACTTGGTTTCCATTGTTATCATTGTTCAGGTTGTCATTATTCGGGTTATTGTCATTCTGGTTATTATCATTCTGGTTTTCCTGGTTCACTTCATTGTCCATCTGAATTTTAAACATTTATCAATTATTAATATCACAAAATAATATTTAATACAACCAATCACACAACACGCATGTTAATCAAAAACATCAAACATTGCTACTTACTCTTTTTTTATATATAATATGCATCTAATACAAATCGATACTGAAATTTAAAATTACAATACTATTATGCATCCATAACTATTATCTAGATTTTTTTTTCATACACACATATTATATATATATTTTTTTATTATTATATTATTATTACTATCACCATTACTGATATGGGTTCATCCAGAACTCCATATTACGCTCGTCATACTTTCAGACGAGTCGTTCTCCAACCTGCCTCATCCTCTCGCTACTTTCTAAAATCTCCTCACCGAAGGTTCGAAGTTCTTGCACATTTTCTGCACTCATTGGGGGTGCAGGTGCTGGTACTTGATCTGGATACTGTGGCATGGGTTCTTCCTGAGGATATGGATTCTCTAGGATTTCCCTAATGTATTCATCATTATCATAATAGGGATCTAGAGGGTCCAAACCTGGGTAAGCAGCTAGGTTTGGCATGGGTTCTTCTGACATGTGGTAGCGTTGTTGATAATCCCTATGATCATCGAACCACGGGTCATAGTCTGGGTCTAAAGGATTGGGTGCTGGTATTCTAGGTATTTCTGCCGGGTCAAAGGCTGGTGCTGGGAATTGGTTTTCTGGGTTGTTTTCTATTTCCATTGGCTGGGTAGGGAACAGTGGTAATGGTTGGGGTGCTATGAGTTGCTCCAGGTTTGGGTCGGCAGCTGTGGTTCCTAAAATATGGAAGTTTGCTAAGCTCCTATTAAGCATGTCTTGGGTGTGAGAATATGTTTCTCTCTTAGCGGCTGCTAGAACTCGCTGTTGTTGTAACTTTTTCATTCTCTTCCTACGCTCATGCGCTCCTCTACTGAACCATCCTCTCTTTTTAGGAGGGAATGACTCTTCAGACTGAGCCTTAAACACGAATATCCCATCTTCATTGTCAGCTGAATACCCTGAAAGGGAGGCTGTGAAGAGGTGCCTTCGCTCCTAGGTGAGCTGGACAACTGACGATAAGCGTCGGATGGTCCTTGATCGTTCAAACTGTAAACTAACAAATAGTCAAATAACACACAACAATAAAATACAGATATGAACGTATTTCCGTAATTAATTTTCTAACAATTTGAATAATATCTTGGTGTCAGCAGAACACTTCTGTGGCTGAATCAGTGGCTTAGCTCTGATACCACCTTCTGTCACAGCCCCCGTCCCCTAACAAACCCGGGAACGGGCGGTCGTAGCCAGTATCGGTGGTATTAGGGGTGAGCATGGTGCGGTTCGGTTCGGTTATTACCTATAACCGAAACCATAACCGCACACTGCGGTTATCAAAAAATCATAACCGTTCGGTTTCGATTAATGCGGTTTCGGTTAATCGGTTATTGCGGTTAATGCGGTTTCGGTTCGGTTATAGGTCGGTTATTATTAGTGTAAACTATAATGGGCCAATAAGGTTGGGTCATGGTTAGTGTAAAATGTAATGGGCCAATAAGGTTGGGTCATGGTTAAAAGCTAAAACATTCAAATACTTCACCAAAGATACATATAGATTAGCCCATGGTTAAGCATTTAAATACAAACTTAAAGACTTATGGTGCTACGGATTTGGCTATGTTTAAAATATTCGGTTCGGTTCGGTTATTTGCGGTTATGAAAATAAGAATAACCATAACCGAACCGCAAAAAATCGGTTATTAAAAATATAAATAACCAACCCTTCGGTTATTTCGGTTATTTCGGTTCGGTTTTTTCGGTTATTTCGATTACGGTTCGGTTAATTCGGTTATATGCTCACCCCTAGGTGGTATCTAGGTTTATCATTTTGGCAGCGGAATTTACATCAGGATCGTAGTTAGGAAATATTTTATCAGAGTAAAATACCACACTTTCATAATATTAAACACGTGGGAGTAATCCAAAGTTTTAATTACACACATTTTCATAGGGATACACCCTATTTTATTTAATAAAAACATCTCTTTATTTTAGGTAACTTTATAGCCACTTTTCCAAGCCTTCAGTGCTGTCCAGCTGGCTTCTATTTGGCTTTCACATTTTGTTACCTGAAACGTGATTAAAAACATTTTGTCAGTGGGAAATACTGGTGAGTGAATCCCAGTTTAATCAAGTTAAGTAAAAACCATTGTACAGTATTGAGGGCGGTCGCGCAATTACATTTGTTTCCATCTACTTTAATTACCACCCACGGTACTGTTAACCAGACTTGTGGTCATGTTACTCCTCGCAAGGTAGTAACAAATTTTGTATACAAAACCCCAACATACCGACGATAATTGTAGAATATAAATACTCAATCACTGTTTAATATATTATTAGTTATGTGAGGTTTTGAGAAAGCAATTTGCAAAAAGGAGATTACCCACATTGCTGTCTTAGATTTTCTTTAGGGATTTCCTGATGATTATCTATAAATTACACAAATGCACACGCGTTAGTATAATAACCCAATATTTACATTAGTAATATCCTTCCTGAGATGGCATTCCAAGTACTACGTCGGGCAGAATCACTACAACCGTTACGGAACCCTGGATCAATCGGGCAGCGTATCTAATACGTAACCGGGGTTATGATACTTACAACGGAGCATAACTTCGTTATTTAGGGGGTATTATGCCTGAAAATCACTTTACCTATGCAGAATTTCGAGAGAAAGAAAGAGAATGAGCGACTGGGACTGAAGGCCTGAGCTCCCAATTTATAGGAGCTGATTTCGAGTCCCTCGCGCCCCGCGTAAGATTAAGCGGGGGCTTACGCTGCCCGCGACCTAGGCTTGTAGGGCCTAGCTATGACTGGTCATCACCTTTAGCCTCGACACGATTATGCCACGTGTCAGCTCCGGGTGAGGCCTTGTAGACGGGATGTCGCGCCCCGCATAGACCAAGGGGTGGTCTTACGCGGCCCGCCAGAGACCCATTATTTTTGTTTTTTATTTAATTTTAATAGAAATAAAGGTATCCGGGGTCCGTTTTCTCCTACGGGGTGTATTTTAGGACATATTGGGACATTCTAATTATTTTTAGGGTGTCGAAAAAATATTTTGGAGGGTTGTTATAGATTTGGTGGGTCAGCCGAATGTGAGGGTGTATGGTGGTGGTTTAACGAATCTGAATCTCCCAGATCTGTTAATGTTTGATTCGAATCGGATTTGGTGGGTTTCATTCGAACACACAAACACTGAATTTAGAATCTGTTAATGTTTGATTCAGTTCTGATTGATGTGAAGTTATGATAATTGATGTTATGTCCTTGAATTTGGGTTTTGGGTTTTGTTTTTGATTTTTTCTTGTTCATGAAGATCTGAAACTGAAATGTGGGTTTTGGTTAGAGGATGATGATGATGGTTGAAGGGGGTCATGTCCTTGAAGATCTGAGTTTGAAGATGATGTGTTCTTGAATATGATTACGTGTTCTTGAAGATTTGGGTTAGAAGATGATAATTATTGTTTATTTTTTATAAAGTCGGTAAAAGTAAAGTAAAGGGGAGGGGAAATTACCAATTTACCCATCATGTGCATGTCATGTGACTAATAATTAACCAGGGTTTGGGGTTTAGTTAGACTCGGGGGGCCAAAATAGTTAGTTATAGAGACCATGGGGGCACATATGTTAAAAAATCTTATTTTGGGCTAATATAGTAAAGGTGATATAACCACAGGGGCCAAAAAACGTAATTTACTCTTCTATGTATATAAACTTGAATCGGTCTTTATTTATTAATTTTTTATTGTTATAATTAATTTTAAATATATTTTGCATATCTTTTATAACCCTTTTATGAAATTTGGAGTATGTCATTGCGGCGTGTCTATTTTTATCTGTTTCAGTATGAATTATTTTCAAAACCGAGTTGTCACAACCCCCGACCCCTGCCCCGGGAGGCGGGCGGCCGCGGCACGCAGAGCGGGTGGTATCGGTGTTTATTAATTTGGCAGCGGAAATTTACAACAGGACCGTAGCTAGGAAATAGTTTTTCAGAGTAAAACACCATTCTTTATAAATAATAAATACATGGGAAAAACCCAAGTTTCCATTGTAATATGTTTATAGGGATAAACCCTAATTTATTGAAATAAAACTTCTTTCTTGTTTAGGTAACTTTTATAGCCACTTTTCCAAGCCTTCAGTGCTCTCCAGCTGGCTTCTATTTGGCTTTCACATTTTGTTACCTGAAACGCGTTTTAAAAAGTTTTATCAGCAAGAAATACTGGCAAGTGCATCCCAGTTTAATCAAAACAAGATTTTATATTTTTACAGTATTGAGAGCGATTACAATGTTTATATCTATCCAATTACCACCCACGGTACTGTCAATCCTAACTTGTGGCCATGCTACTACTCACAGTGTAGTAACCAGTAATGTATACAAAACCCCAACATACCGACAGTAATTGTAGAATACATAGACTCAATCACTGTTAATTATAATTGAAAACAATTGGGGTTTGTATAAAAAGGTTTACAAAAATAAGATGTACTCACTTTGCTATTTTAGATAATACGGCTTTCTGGTGACTTCCTGGTTATAATCTATAAAAATTAAACAATGCACACGTGTTAGTAAGATAACCCAATTTACATTAGCTATACCCCCGAGACAGAACTCCAATGACTGAGTCAGGCAGAGCCTTGACATGCGTTACGGAGCTCTAGATCAATCGGGCAGAGCAACTAATACGTAACCGGGGGTTATAATACTTACAACGAGTCAGAGCTTCGCTTTTTAGGGGTATTATATCGAGCAACACTATTGCTATTATAGGGGCTTTTGAGAGAGAAAAGAATTGAACGGAAATTTATGAAGTCGAGAACTCAATTTATAGGTCTGATCATGCTTCGCTCACGCCCCGCGAGAGATAGAAGGCAATACCTTCGCGGGCCGCGAGGACACTAGGGTAGGCCCTAGCCTTGTCGACTCAACCCCTAGCCCCAACACGTAACGGACACATGGCGCAACAGGGTGCGGCCTGGTGTCATGCTGTCGCGCCCTGCGACAGCCTTGGGTTGTCTGGGTCGCGCCCCGCGAGCGACATGTATTTTTGTTTTTATTTTATTTTTAATAATATAAAGGTATTTCAGGCCCGTTTTTCATATACGGGGTGTATTTTAGGACGTATAGGGGTATTTTAAGGATTTTGGGAGAGTTGTTATACGAGTTGTGAATAGTAATATACAAGTAATCAAAGCACAAACGTATATGTTATCAAAGCTATATCACATTTAGCTTTTTTGGTATAAATGTACGTCATTTACCCATCCGAATATACGGTTGTGATATGTTTATTTTTATCTACGTTTCTATAAAAACTTTGCTCAAAATCGAACCGGTTATATATATATATATATATATATTTCCTTTTTACCGTGACGAACCGAACCATAGCAGTACCACATGAATTATGACCGATTAACAGAGGTACCATAACCGTTACTGATATTTGTCATTATCGTTTTCGATTAATGCAAAACATGTATCAATATTATATTTGTCATATCACGACTTTATTTTTTTAGTTTTTATCTTCCGGTTACTAAGCTAAGTGCTGGTACCGTGTCGATATTATAAAGAATCGAACAACATAGGTTTGTATCATTGACTTTGTAAGTTGTTTTCTTTAACGGGTATTTAACCGATTGTTTTAGTGGATTTTGACTTCAGTTTGAAGTTCCACTCTTTCTCTCTCTCACACACAACCATATCCAACAATCCCCTCTAAATTAAATTTCAAAGTGAAATTTCTTAAAATATGGAAGACTGTAGCAACCGGAATATTCCATTGTTTGTATTTACATTCCAGTTTGTTTTCACATTGTAGTTTGTTTTCACATTGTATTTTGCAAAGGGGTTATTTTATCATTTGCCATTTCAATTAATAAATATAAATACCCACTTAATTAAATGTTTTTTTTATTAGTGTATACATATATACATAACTATGTATTCCAGTCCAGAATTTCTACTATCAAACAAATACATATTCTATCTAAACATTTTATTTTTATAGAATATTATAACAAACGTATATAATAAACAAGAATTTCTTAATTTACTTGTTTTTCTAGAAATTTTATCTTTTATTAATGGTGTTAAATGATTAATAGTATATGGTTATTTTTCTTTTAGAAATAACCATATAAAAGATTAAGTTCTAAAAAAACTAACAAGATGTAAATTTATATGTTAAGTTTACAAAGACAAAAAAAAGGGGTAAAAGATTTATTAACTCTTTAAGTAACTAGGTTTAAATAAATAATATACCAAATCGCAGGGGCTGGCGGTGCAACTATTAAGAACTTATAAAACAAAGCAAATCACAACACCCGACTTTCCCTCCCGATCACCTTCCGACAAAAAGACTAGAATTCCGGCAAGTCCGGGACAACTAACTTGAACACTGTCTTATCACACGTTTTGTAACAATTTATTTCACTAAGGCTATAAGGTGTGGACGAGCCTCATCCTTAAGGGATGGGCATCCACCTAAGCGTCCACATCATCAGTTGTGAAGGATGAGCCCCAAGGGATGAGCCTATGGTGTGAAGGATGAACCTCCTTTTTTTTTAAATTGCATAACTTAAAAAAACATTACATAACTTTAAAATTAAAACATTACATAACTTAAAATATTTAGAATAAAACTCATAAATATTGAAAAAAAAAAATAAAACTCAAATAAGTTAAAAAAAGTTTGAATTCAATAAAATTATAAAATAGTAAAGTAACGTGATGATTGTCGGAAATAAATAAATAAATCTTTAGACTAAAAATAAACAAATTTTAACTTTATGGTTATTAATTATATAAAATAAAATTTTACTTATTTAAATAAGTTTTCCACCTAATAGTATACTATAGACTTATAGACTAGTGATTAGACACCACACTTTTACACTCTCTCATCTTTTTAAATAAGTTGACTTTAAAAAAAGTTACCCTCTTTCTTCTTCTATATGAAAACCTATTTTTTTCTCTCACGTAACCCACCGTTGGCCACCAAGCTCTGCCGCACTCAGTTCGTCAAAAGAAGGTTAAATATTAACTCTTTTTTTCCTTTCAACTACCCTAACGTTGTTAACTTGAGGGTCAAACTCCAGAAAAGCAACTTTGGACAAGAAAGAGAGAGGCACATCGAGAACGTCGAGGAGGCGACGGGGAGGACGAGGCGAGGCGGAAGGGGCCGGTGTGGACGGCCCTAGCCGACCCTCGATGACCCGTCACTGTCCCCCACACCGAATGGCCTAACTCTTACAAACCATGATTTCAGCTGAGCACCAAATCAATCCTAATCTTTGTAACATTCCCAAAAATTTTAAATTTTAAATAAAGTTATTACACAAATAAGTCATGGGTAAATTGACCGGTAGATATATAAAGTATTTTTGGCAAATGTTGGAACCGTTTCATAATTATAATAATAAAAATACATTGTATTTGAACCTACTCTGTTGAAACTTGGTTCAAATGTAGATACAAATATTCTCGTTTTAATGACATATTCATTGTTTTATAAAACCTCATACTTTTGAAGTTATACGCGCCAAATAAGTGAAGCAGTTAAATTAATTATAATATATAAATTAATAAAATAATAATAATAATCAAAAAGTTAAAATGGACGTATGAAATCAAATAATCAAATAATGTTAATTTACTTACATTTGAACTTGTGATATGGTGTACATGAAGAATTAAAAATTTAAAAGAATTGAAACTTCACTGGGATATACGTGTCAACATGAAACAGAAGGAATCTTTCTACTTGATTTCCAAGTTTCGAAAAGTTGTATAAATAGGCAACAGGTAAACTTTAACAATTGCTTAACTCTTTTTTTTTCCCATCTCTCTAGCTCTCGAACTCTCCCTCTCAATTCTATAGTTTTTATTATTACCCCATAATAATAATAAAGCCCTGCCTCGTTTTAAGTATTTTAACCCTTGATCACTGATACCCTGTCCGACTGACATAGGGCCCCGTAACGTATGTCAAGGCTCTGCCTAAATTCGTTGGAGTTCTGTCTCGTGACGTAGGGATAAAGTGGAATTGGGTTATTATACTTAATGTGAGTGCATTATATATTTTATTAATCCAGGAATTATACCAAGATATATCAACCCTCCTAAAATATTTCCGACACCCATAAAATATTTAGAGTGGCCCTATATGTCTTAAATTACACCCCGTAAACGAAAACCGGTCCCGAATACCTTTATTATTATAAAAATTAAATAAAAACAAGATTTTAGCATCGCTCGCGGGCCACGACAGCTCAATATCCGGAAGACACCACAAGCCGCCACGTGTCGATGACTCAGCAACCCTAGCCGCCTTTCTGGACCTCGCGGGCCACGTAGCCCTTAGCTACGTCTTACGCGGGCCGCGTAAAACTCGAAATCAGCCCCTATAAATGGGATGCATCGGCTGTCCATTTCAATTCGTTCAGAATTCAATTTTCTCTCTCAATTTCTATAGTGTAGGCCCTATACCCGGGCATTATACCCCCTAAATAGCGAACCTCTGCCTCGTTATAAGTATTATAATCCCTGGATACGTATTAGATGCTCTGCCCGATTGATCTAGGGTTCTGTAACGGCTGTCATGGTTCTGCCCGACGTAGTCGTTGGAATGCCGTCTCGGGGAGGGTATTACTAATGTTAAAATGGGTTATTATACTAACATGTGTGCATTGTTTATGTAACTAGATTATAACCAGGAAGTCACGAAGGAAAGATCTAAAATAGCAATGTGAGTAATCTCCTTTTTACAAACTGTTTTTACAAAACCTTAACTATTTTACAATGCAATTTAGCAGCGATTGAGTCTTTGTAATTCTTCAATTATTGTCGGTATTATGGGGTTTTGTATACATTACTTGATAACCTTTACAATTGGACGACGGGTTAGCCAATGTGTGATATGACCATAGCCACAGATACGGTCGAGTGGCAAGTACTGAATGAGTAATTGTGTAGATATAAACATTGTAATCGCTCTCAATACTGTGAAATGATAAAACCTGTTTTGATTAAACTGGGATTCACCCACCAGTATTTCCTGCTGATAAAATGTTTTAAACACGTGTTTTAGGTAACTTAGTGTGAAGCCAATAAAAGCCAGCTGGAGAGCACTGAAGGCTTAGAAAAGTGGCAATAAAAGTTACCTAATTAAAAATGAGAACTGTTTTCAATAATTGGGGTCATTCCCTATGGATGCATCAAAATGAAAATTTGGGTTTTATCCCACTTATAAACGTGTTACCAGAGAAAATTGGGTTTTATCCCATTTCTTTAATTTAAATATTTTGGTGTTTAACTCTGATAAAATATTTCCTAACTACGGTCCTGATGAAATTTTCCGCTGCCAAATTGATAAACACTGATACCACTGAGACTGGTTCACGGCCGCCCGCTCCCTGGTTGTTAGGGGACGGGGGTTGTGACAGAAGGTGGTATCAGAGCTATGCCACTGGTTTAAGCCCTTTAGGTGTTCTTCTAATGCCTAAACCCTTAACCATTCGTGTTAGAAAATTAATATCTTATGTATTACCCTGTGAACATCAAAATCTTAATGTGTTTATTATGATTTTTATGCCATTTAACGAATCTTAAATTCCCAATATGTGTTACCCATATCTGTATTTTACACTTATGCTATAGTATAGATTTAAATGATATATATATATTAATAATATCATGTCTTAGTAAACTTTTTGATATCTTATATATCTACTATATCCATATGTATATATGAGAATATAATGCAATATAATTTTTATAATAATAATAGAATATTAATATTAGTATTTTTAATATTAATAGAAGATAAATGCAATTCAGATATGATACTTTGTAAATATCATGATATAAATATTTAGATAATATATATATATTATACCTAAATGATTTTATAAATTCTCCGAATATGTAACTCCTATTGTATCTTACAATATGTTAGAAAAATATATTCATAATATAATATTTATTTCTGTATCCACATATTTATGTGAATACAATTCAAAATAAATTATAATAATATTATGATATTGGCATTAATATCTTATATATAAGATAATACCCTTAAGTCTGATATCCCTTAAATATCATTAATGAAAGCAGTATATTTTATGATTTATGATATAATTTTACTCGAATTAGAAGATATGTATTTGTCAAAATTTTGATAAAACATTCAATTATATTAATTATGTTAAAAGATAATGTTTCAGCATTATTTAACACAATAATTTAAAATACTTTGTAAATCACTTTATAATTCTATCGTATTATTAAATATTATTTATCAACATTTGATAAATTACGTAATATTCAGAAATTATGTATAAAGTCAACATTTATGATAATTAATATATTAAACATTTTATATACACGTACTCTCTAAAGGAAAATCTTTAAGATATGTTGTTATTATCATCATTATTTATATTATTAAATTCTGTTTTAAATTAAACTAATAATGGTAATAATATTTTTAGAAGAATAAAATATTTGGTTCTTGAATAAAGTTATATTAGAAAGGATTTTATAAAACGTAATCCTTAAATTTAATAATGAACATAGTTCAACGATTTTAAAATTTAAACATATGTACGTAAACCACAGAAAATGCAAAATAATTTTTAAAAACAGTATTTATGAAACCAGAATACATACAACAACTTGATACTGTAATTTTAATACATAATACCTATGTGTCAATAGAAAATAACTTAAAACTTATTTGTAAGTCAAATGTATGTATATTTTATATCTACGATTTGTATCAATATTATAAATAATATTTTATCCATGAAGTAAAATATGTACAAAAATATTTAGTACGGTACAACGATATGGTTTAAAATATATATACATATATTTCTAAAGGAAACACTTTTTACCATTTGATAAGATCGATTCATTTTTTAAATTATATTTAATTCATGTGTGTATATATTATGATAATACTTCATTCTTAATATTTCTTAATATATTAAGAATCGAATCTAGAAACACCAGACTTTGTATTGATTATTACATAAATAGACATAATAAATTAAGAATTTGAATTGACTTATAAATATGATATAACCAACCTGTCAATATTAAATTGCTCTAAAAAGAATCCAGAAAAAAAAAAAGATATCTCCATTAAATTTATTCCTTTTGACGAATTTCCTTTTTATTCTAAAATATTATTTTCAATAAATTTGATAGAAATTCATCTGATTAATATCAAGGAATAAACAAAGTTATGGGAATAAACAGGATAGCTAATACAATTAATTATGTAACTGGGTTTTTATAAGTTGATATTATACAGAAAATTTTAAAACTTTATACGTATGTATATACAAGACACAACTTTTTTAATAATAATATAAGAATCAATTGTCTTTTGTAGAAGGACAAGCTTTTATATAACAGAAGAAACAAACCTACATGTTTACTTAAAATCTATTTTGATACCCAGCCTTAATTCAAAGGATATCCGTATAAGCACCACCTCTTAAAAAAAATTAAATGGGTCCAAGACGGAAAATCTCATAATTTCATATAAAGCTTTTATCTTTATATACCTATCCAGCCATAAGCCCTGGAAATATAAGTAAATTAAGGCAATATAAAAGCTATTACATCAAAGGAAGAAAACATATAAGATTCCATTTTCCTTATAATTTGATAAGATATATAGTAAAAGAAAATGTTAACAGGTATATGTTACCTTAATTATCATCACATAATACTAATAGCTATGATTATAATGGTGATAAACAAAATATGCCTGTATAATTGCTTAGTTATGTGCTAATCATATCTAAACATGTTTGTAATTCAGATGTCAAAGGAAATGGCATGTGATCAAGAAATTGAGAATAGTAATGGAAACTCTTTTGATAGAAACACTATAGAAAATATAATAGCTCAAGGAATATCGAATGCCATACCTTCGATCATTGAAGCTATTAAAATTTATGTGTCTATAAACGAGAATCCTACTATACATTGTAAGCATACCCATCACTTCATACCTAGCCCTAGTATCAACGGAAGTCATGATATTCGTATCAAAACTCCATCTTCCAAACGAAAGAAAACCACAACATATGGCTACTCCTATAAGGAATTCTACTCTAACAAATCCTCCAAGGACAAAGGAACGAAACCAGAAATCGCACAACCTACCAGCAACAGTAAAAAGCACGCAAGAGAACTTTATTTTAAGAAGACACTTCGTTGTAACTTTTGCAAGAAAGCTGGACATGTAGAAGAAGAATGTAGAAGAAAAAGGGAAACTAACGTATGTTACAAATGTGGAGATCCAGTGTCACACCCTGGCTTTGCGGAAGCGTGGTTAATTTGGTGTGACTTCTTAATACCATAGCTTAACCATAACAAAGCTATATGAAATAAAATCATGCAAGATCATCCATTCGATTAAGTTTTAAAACCAGATTAACATAACATTGTCTTAGGGACTTACAACATTATAACATAAAACATTGTCTTGAAAAACATAAACATCGACATGAAATAAACGCAGTTTAAGATTTGTGACTTGTCCAGGAAAGAGTCACATTTCCTAAACTGGGATGACCTTGGAACCCTTATGCAGCGGGAAAACATAACATACCGCGCCAGATCTTTAATTTCCTGAAATACATGTAAGTTGAAAAATCAACAATAATGTTGAGCGAGTTCATGTGTAAGTGAGTAAGTAAACCTTTGTGAGTATAAAAATAGTCTTGGTATGTAGCAAATAAGGGAATTGAGATCACCAATGGTTTGCAAGGCCACTGATATATGTGAAGTGCAAATAGGGAGACTCAAACCTAGCAGATTTCGCCACGGCATTTGTATGTGGACAAAGTCACCCCGAGGTCCGTTTCTAGTTTGGCCTGGGGCTGGGCTCGCTACACCCAGATAGATCTACCGCTCCTGTCCCTCGGTCCTGCCATGAGGACTAATGGCCTCATATTGCTCCTACCCACTCACATGATCTAAGTAGTAAACCTCCTTACGCTAACCATACCATGTATAAAGTACTTGTAATCAAAGTAACATGTATTTCACCCCCGCAGTTAAGAAAACTGAAAACAGTTAGAGAAAAGGGGGACATGAACTCACAGTGGTGCGTCTCTACCAAGTATGCCTCCAAATCGATCAGCTGTATGACGACCTACACGTGCTAACTCTATTAGACGGATGGCCGTGCCTTAGCTTTATGGTTTAAGTTTTTGGGAAATAGTTAGGCAACTATTTCGTGTTTACATTCTGTATACTTGGTACTTATTTTCCTTCCCAAGGATGGGGGATTTAATACATGTGTGTTCGTAACATTCGAATTACACTATTAAGTCTCACTTAATATATTTTATTTCCTAACTCCAAAATATAATTATTATTCCCAAAAATATTATATTTTAATACATGTGATTTTCCCAAAATAATAATTAGTAATATTATTTTTACTCTAAAAATAATATTTACGTAGTTCACAAAATAATCATAAACACTTATACAAGTGATGTTGTGAAAGAAGAATATATACTAAATATATATATGTATCACGCTTTATTTTGTGAAAATCCCACTTCCGATGTTTTGTAAATATAGTCGTGGCGAAACTTATATTTTGAAAACAAGTCAAAATGTATTTCTAACACTTATAGTGAAAATATTTCTAAGTGTTAGGTTTTAGAAAAATTTCGCCAGAGTTTCCTCTGTAACTGGAGGTGGCCACGCTTTCAAGCGTATCATTTTCTTTTATAAATCAAACCAACAATCTTCTCATTCAACCAAAACAATGTTCAAACCACAAACTAGTCAAAATATATATAAATCGCATAAATTTCATGAACTTGTGATTTATCCAAACTGTGAAGTAAATCTCATTACATTTAGTGGATCTATATATAAAACAATCCGATTTTGTAAAAACCTCGTTTTTATGGAAGTTCCGTCTTTACAACTTCTCGTCAATTTTTACAAAAATAGTTATTTTGTCGAAACTTTGTGTTACGCAAGTGTTTACACACTTGTGTGTTCTAAAAACCATTCTTGTTAGTGTAAGATCCATTTTTAGAAAGCATGATTTCTTTAACGCTTGGTCCTTTGAAAATACCACTTGCAGATACGTAGATCTGCTAGTTTTAAACACTATTCCACAAGTAAAACATTTTTACACAAGTTCATGATTCGTGTGTGGTAGAGTTTCACCCTTTAACCCTTGTTCTATTCAAAACAACCTTATGTCATGATTCGTGATCATGACCAAACCGGGTTAAGTGATGATCCGAGCTACCACAACATAGATCGGGTCTAAATAATCACAAATTCCAATTACTACAACATTTACACAACTTGTGAGCTTTTAACCACCATTTTTCATGTTTTTAGTAGACTTTAATGCACCATTTTGTAAGATTTCGAGTTTTAATCATTACACCACATATTAACCGCTTTAGATTAGTTCAAGATAGGGATTTAAACATCATACCACTAGCTCGAGGCTAGGGAAGAATCTACGCGCAAATGAGGTGGATAAAAGCTAGAGAGAGAGGTCCTTCAAACTCCGAGTGCACCAAGCCTCCTAATACGTGATCCTTGAAGCTTGAATGATCTTGGAATGGCTTGATGAAAACCGAAAATGGATGGATGGGTATAGGGGAGTTCGGCCGAAGCCTTTGAGAGAGAGAGAGAGGAGTGTGAGAGTGTTGTGATGAGTGATGAAAGTTATGTTGTGCCTTAGGTTGATCTTATAGATAATTAGCTTGGTCATTAACCGAAGGTCCTTATGTATTCTAGATATTAGACAATGGTGATTATAATAATCACAAAGGTACAAAAGGTGTCACCCCATGGTGACCGAAATCGTAAGGGGGGGGGGGGGTATTTGGTTAGTTTCCAACCATTAGTTAGGTACTAGTTAGTTAAGGTAAGTTAGTTAAGTAGTTAACTTGGTTAGTTGTGTGTAGTGTTTTATAGCGGGTGTTAGGGTATTCGGGGACCCTAACTGGCTCAGAAAAAGGTAAATAATGAAAATAACAATATTTTCATGTTTCGGGTAGAATCCGGTTGTTCGGTTGGATAGTAATCCGTTAAAGTGCTTAACAAAGCTTTAAAGTGTCGTTAATACCCTTTTTAGTGACACAACTTACTTCTGACACTTTGGAAAGTGTCTAGTAATATTTTTCTCATGTTTTGGCACTTTATTAGTTAGCTAAAAGCTGAATTGTTATGTAAAGTGCTGAATTTTGTACTCAAAGTACGTTTTAGGCACATCCAGTCATTGTAACTTGTCCCTAGAGACGCAGTTCTACAACCCTTGTATCCTTACACTCACCACTAGTGTAGCAAAATATTTCTGGCTCATACAGGCCTTAGAGGCAGTGTCTGCCTGATGCTGGCTTTATCAGCATGTTCAATAGGTTATCCGTTTATAGTGCTACTGTGCTTTTTGTGCATCATGTTTGTCACTAAGGTTTAGCATGTAAATAATGTAGTGACAGCAAACAAAGTATGATGCAAGTAAGTACATGTATCAGTATTCAAGTAGCAGTTTATTCACAAGTTCAAGCAAGCACAGTAATTAAGCAATAATTAATTATTAATTAAGTCATACGGATACCTGGTTTGGTGAGGGTTGTCACATTCTCCCCCCGTTAAATAAATTTCGTCCCGAAATTTAAGTTCTGCTTGTAGATGCAGGGTTCTTAGGAAAAAGGTGGGGGTATTTCTCTTTCATCCGGTCCTCACGCTCCCAGGTGTACTCAGGACCGTGTCTGGCATTCCAACGAACTTTGACGAGCTTGACACTGCTCTGGCGGGTCTTGTTTACTTTCTAATCCGTAACCTCCACCGGTTCTTCAACGAAATGGAGCGTGTCGTCAACATGGATCTCGTCGATGGGAATGGCAATGTCATCTTGAGTTGGACTTTTCTTCAGGTTGGATACATGAAATGTATCGTGAACAGAATGGAGTTCAGCAGGTAGGTCCAACTTGTATGCTACTAGTCTTATTCTTTCCAAAACTCTGAAAGGACCAATGTAGCGCGGATTTAACTTCCCACGCTTTCCGAAGCGTGCCACACCCTTCCAGGGTGAAACTTTCAATAACACCATTTCTCCAACTTGGAACTCCACATGTTTCCGGTTTGGATCCGCGTAGGCCTTCTGTCTGTGGCGAGCTGCTTCGATGCGTTTTAGAATCTGCGCAATCTTGTCTGTCGTCTCTTGGACGATCTCGGGACCAGCAAGCTGCCTATCACCTGCGTCAGCCCAACATAAGGGTGATCGGCACTTGCGTCCGTAAAGGGCTTCGAATGGCGCGACACCAATACTGGTGTGGTAGCTGTTGTTGTATGAAAATTCGACCAAAGGCAAATGCTTATCCCAGCTACCGCCCAAATCCATAACACACGCTCTCAGCATGTCTTCCAAAGTCTGTATCGTTCGCTCGCTTTGACCGTCAGTTTGCAGATGAAACGCAGTGCTCAGATTCAATTGTGAGCCAAAGGCTTCTTGGAAGGATTGTCATATCCTTGACACGAACCTTCCGTCTCTATCCGAGATGATCGAGAGAGGCACTCCATGACGTGCGACGATCTCTCTCATGTAAATTTCAGCCAATTTGCTCGTATTATCCTTCTCTCTGATAGGTAAGAAGTGTGCTGACTTCGTTAATCGATCCACTATTACCCAAATAGTGTCATGGCCTCTTGGCGTTCTTGGCAATTTCGTAATAAAATCCATTGAGATTTGTTCCCATTTCCACTTGGGAATCTCAGGTTGTTGCAGAAGTCCTGAAGGCTTCTGGTATTCGGCTTTAACCTTAGCGCATGTTAAACATTTGCTCACATAAACAGCAACATCTCCTTTCATCCTAGGCCACCAATAGTAATCCTTGAGATCTTGGTACATCTTATCCGCTCCTGGATGGATAGAGTACCGCGACTTGTGAGCTTCATCGAAAATAACCTTCCTTAAACCTCCAAACAAAGGAACCCAAATCCTTTTCTCAAAACATAACGTTCCTTCCTCGTTTGGTACCAGTAGTTTCTCCATCCCACGGAGATATTCTTCTTCAAGGTTTCCTTCCTTGAGAGCTTCTTTCTGCGCGGCACGAATGCGCAAGGAAAGATCGGTTCGGATAATCATTTCTAAAGCTCTAACCCTTATGGGCTTGATCCTCTCCTTTCGACTTAGGGCATCGGCGACTACATTCGCCTTCCCTGGATGATACTTTATCTCGCAGTCGTAATCGTTTAGCAACTCAACCCATCGTCTCTGTCTCATATTCAGCTCCTTCTGATTGAATATGTGCTGTAGGCTCTTGTAATCTGTAAAGACTGTACACTTTGTACCATAAAGGTAGTGTCTCCAGATCTTTAATGCAAATACCACTACGCCAAGTTCCAAATCATGTGTGGTATAGTTCTTTTCGTGCACTTTCAATTGACGCGATGCGTAAGCAATAACCTTTTGGCGTTGCATCAACACGCAACCCAATCCTTGACGCGAAGCGTCACAGTATACCACGAAATCATCTGTACCTTCCGGTAGTGCTAAGATTGGCGCGTTGCAGAGCTTATCCTTCAATATCTGGAACGCTTCTTCCTGTTTGATTTCCCAATCAAACTTCTTATCTTTCTGCGTGAGGAGCGTCAATGGTTGAGCGATTTTTGAAAAATCCTCAATGAACCTTCGATAGTAGCCAGCCAAACCCAAGAATTGTCGAATCTCGGTTGGCGTCTTTGGCGTTTCCAAATTCTTGATCGCTTCGATCTTGGTTGGATCCACATGGATTCCATCTCCATTTACCACATGCCCAAGGAATTGGACTTCACGTAGCCAAAATTCGCACTTGGAGAATTTGGCATACAGCTGTTCCTTCTCTAGCAGCTCCAAAATAGCTCTTAGATGCTGTTCGTGCTCAGCCTTTGTCCTTGAATAAATCAAGATATCGTCAATAAACACAATCACGAACTTGTCCAAGTACGGCTTGCAAACTCTATTCATCAAGTCCATAAAGACTGCAGGCGCGTTTGTCAAACCAAACGGCATAACAAGGAACTCGTAGTGTCCATAACGAGTCCTGAAGGCTGTCTTCGGGATACTCTCCTCTTGTATCCTTAACTGATGGTATCCAGATCGAAGATCGATCTTTGAATAAAAGCTTGAACCTTGCAGTTGATCAAACAGATCATCAATTCTTGGCAGAGGATATCTATTCTTGATCGTCAGCTTGTTCAGCTCCCGGTAGTCGATGCACATACGAAAACTACCGTCCTTCTTTTTGACAAACAGGACCGGAGCTCCCCAAGGCGAGAAGCTTGGTCGGATAAAACCCTTGTCTAACAACTCTTGAAGTTGTGTCGACAGTTCCTGCATTTCAGACGGAGCAAGTCTATAAGGTGCCTTAGCCACAGGCGCGACGCCTGGAACTAAGTCAATGCGGAACTCTACTTGTCTCTGAGGTGGCAGTCCAGGTAAGTCCTCTGGGAAGACTTCCGGATATTCCCTCACGACAGGGATGTCTTCGATTCTCGGCTCAGCAGTCTTTTTATCCACGATGTGTGCCAGGAAGGCAACACATCCCTTCTGCAAACACTTTCGCGCTTTCAGGCAACTGATAATCCTTAACGGCGTATCACGCTTCTCCCCGTGAACCACAATTGTTTTGCCATCTTCGGTGGGGATACGAACGACCTTTTCGTGACAAACTATCTCAGCCTTGTTGCCTGATAACCAATCCATTCCTACCACCACGTCGAAGCTTCCCAACTGGACTGGTAGTAGGTCCAAAGCAAACTCACGCTCTCCCAATTCGATCACACAACCTCTGATCACTTCATTGGCTTCTACTAACTTCCCATTGGCCAATTCGATTGAGTACGGAATATCTAACTTATTAGCGGCTAAACCAAGCATATTCTTAAACTCTAACGACACGAAGCTATAATCGGCACCAGTATCAAATAAAACGGATGCATAGCGTTGATTTACAGGGAACGTACCAGTAACGACATTGGGGTCCTGGCGCGCTTCCCTTGCTTCGATTTGGAACACTCTTCCACGGGCTTGGTTTAATTCTGGGCAGTTCTTCTTAAAATGCCCGATATCACCGCAGTTAAAGCATCCAAGTCTTTGCCCGTTTCCACCTCCATTTCCAGCTTGGTTGTTGTTTTGGTTCGCATTACCAGCTTGGTTCGCAAAGTTGCCTCGATTCCCGTTTCCTCCATTGTTTCCTTGTGGGCGATTACTACTACGATTATTATTCCTATTCCCAAATCCTCCCTGGCCTCCCCGGCCGGCACTAGCCCAACAAGAATCCTTCAAGTGGCCCGGCTTTCCACATGCTTCGCATACTTTCACACTACAATGGCCAGTATGGTGGCGTTGACAGGTATTACACTTGGGCTGGGTGCCCTGATATCCTTTTCCTTTCTTTCCACTACCAGCTGTAACCTGAGCTGGTGTGCCTGATCCTCCTTTCTTAACCGCCACACTGGCGCCCTGCTTGAAGTTTGAGAACTTCCGTTTGCTACCTCCTGATGACTCGACGTGAGTCTCTTTCTTCTTAAGCTCAGCATCATCAAACTTGTTCAGGCGAATGGCCTCCTCTGTGAGAGCCACGCTCAAATCGATCACCTCAGTAATGGTCGCAGGCTTGGATGAGGTTACCATGCTTATGATTTGAGGAGCTAATCCCCAAATGAAACGTTCAATCCTCTTGAACTCCGGAGTGACCATGTAGGGTACCACATGCGATAAGTCATGGAACCTTTGAACGTATTCTGCGATCTTTGGACCGTCCATTTTCAAGTGCCAGAACTCGGTTTCCAATCTTTGGATTTCCGCGCGAAAGCAGTACTTTTTGCGCATAAGTTCCTTCAGTTCGGTCCAGGTTAGCGCGTAGGCAGCAGCTTCACCAAGTGTCTGTACTTGCAAAATTCCACCAAGATAGGGCTCCATCCAAGAATAGCCCTGAGATATAGGTGACTTGCTGATCTAGTGCGCATTTACTCATGCGAAGAACAGATTCAGTTTTCTCGGCCCAACGAACAAAGGCGACAACACCTCCTGTGCCATCAAAGTTGACCGGTTTGCAGTCTAGAAACTGCTTGTAGGTGCATCCATGAGGTGGATTATTGTTGTTGCCAGTGTTGCCAGAGTTGCTTCCACTAGTCCCTCATTGAGAGGCGGCGTATTGTGCAATGGCAGCAGCGATAATTTGCTGGAGTTCTGCCTCATTAGTAGGCATGTGTGTCTCACGTCTCGGCGGCATCTTCTAAAAGATGTGTTTACGTCGGTCAGGCCATAGTTATAATACATAAGTCAGGTCATAATTTAGCGTATGTATATAACGATAGTAATAGTACGTAACATCTCATGTTATAATCACATCAACCACACAACATCCCATGTCATAGAATATAAATAATCAAATCAAGCATCAAGTATGATGAGAATACTGCGATTGCCATATATCGAGACCACATAGTAAGCGTACAAGTACATCACAGTGTCATACAACATCAGTCGACTATGGGCTACATCACCCTAGTCCAAAAATCATATCGAATCAGTGTCAATACATCAAATACATGTCAACAAAAGTCAGAATCATAATGTAGTCTCCAAAAATGCTGTGCAGTCAAAAGCATTCGCCGTCTTCTCACCAATGTCTACCTATACGGTACTGAAGAGCTCTACACGGATGGCGGTGGAGGAGGGGGAAAGTGAGTGTAAAACAAGCGGCGCAAATGGAGCCAGTCCTCCTCCATGGCTCTCTGGGTGCGTAAGAAAGAAGCAACCTGCTGCTCCAGGGCAAAAAGGCGTGCAGCATAGTCTGGTGGTACAGGTTGAGATGGCTGCAACGGAGAGTAGGTCTGACCCTGGCACGGACACGGCGGCGGCTGAGCTCTCTCAAGCTCCTGAATACGCTGCGTGTGTGCCTCGTGCTGGGCGACAAAAGACATCAAAACGTCCTCAATAGTATACCCCATGTGGAAAGAATGGTAGGGGTCAGTCGGTGGCATAGCAGAGTGTGGTGCCCAAAGGAACGGCTCACTGGTGGGGTCAAAAGGTGCCACATGAAATGGTGAAACAGTGGGAAAAGTAGCAGACGGTGGTATAGCAGAGATAGATACCGGTATGTGTCCAAAAGGGTGAGCCGAAGAACCTTCTCCAGCTCGTGCTGGAGGTGTAAACAGAGGAAATGAAAAGGAAGTATCAATGTGACGTGTATCAGGGATCTGAGGGGGAAAAGGTGGGACCTCGTCATCAGCAGGAATCCACCCACACTGGGCGTGCTCGTCTCGGGGGTCGATCCGTGCCTCAAAAAGCGCACGATCAAACTGGGCTGGCATAGGATCATGGTGAGGTGCAACAAGAAGGTCAACTGGTGCATCAGCAATGAGTGGGGGATCAACATGATCAGCAGCAAACACATGATCGCCCTCCAACAATGGAGCATCTACAGGGTGATCATCTATAGGTGGGTCAGCAATGACAGGCTCAAAAATAGGTGCATCAGCATGAACTGGGTCATGCTCAAGTACTGGGTCAGGAGCAGGGTCAAGTGGCTGCTCGGGCTCATCAAAGCCCATCTCAAAATCAAACTCAGGGTCGATGGGATCAACTGGGTCGACTGGATCCTCCATAGGCTGATCCATGGGTATAAACTCTATATCCTCATCTGGGTCGAATCCTGGGGGAAAGACAGGATCGGAATCCTCCATATCATCATGGTCGAAAGCAAAGCTAGGAATAGGGGCAACAGAGGATGCCTGGTCGGGATCTGATCCATGAGAAAAGTGTTGCGCACTCAGAGTGTGTGAAGGTGCGGAGGCCACAGACTCGAAAGAGTCTGGGACCGGAGAGTGAGCAGGTGACTCCTCAGCGGGAGCATCTGCGATCATCAAAAGATCACCAGCAGCAAGAAGGGCCTCGCCCTGAACCTCATCCTCCAAAGGCTCGTCATCAAAAAGATCGACGTCGTCGTCATCGTCGGCGTCGAGAAGCAAATCATAGGCATGATAAACCGCTAAGGGTATGGGAGCAAGGATCTCCACTAACGGTAGGTCCCCGGCCAAAGGGCCATCAGCGAGCTCATCAGCACCATCAGGTAAAGCGAAGGGCTGGAAATCATCCTCGTCCGTGCTAGTAACGTCGGATGTGTGAACCTCGCGCTCAGAAGACTCTAGGTCGTCCGATACTATAGGTCTAGGTCCTGTGGTGTCTGAGTCACCAGTGCCAGAGGTGTCCATGGTGTCTGTAACATAAACACAAACATGCACAAACAGTCAATCATACAATCAGATAATCACATAAGTTACCAAGTAAGCATTCAAATAGTTCTCCTAGTCCCACTAGCCTCCCAGCCTCTCAGACTGCTCTTCCTAGTCCCACTAGCCAATTCTCCTAGTCCCACTAGCCAATTCTCCTAGTCCCACTAGCCAACTACCTCGATCTCCCAGACCGAGCCTCGGCCTCTCAGACCGAGCCTCAGCCTTTCTAGACTGAGCCTATAAATAATGAATAAAATGTGCTCAACATTTGTTTATAAATGTTTTGGATCTGGACTTAAGTGGTATGCAGTAAAAATGTTTTCGTGAGAGCCCTAGTGATCATAGTGTAGACTCGAGAAGGAATCCTAGTTCGCTATGAACCTGGCTCTGATACCAAGCTGTCACACCCTGGCTTTGCGGAAGCGTGGTTAATTTGGTGTGACTTCTTAATACCATAGCTTAACCATAACAAAGCTATATGAAATAAAATCATGCAAGATCATCCATTCAATTAAGTTTTAAAACCAGATTAACATAACATTGTCTTAGGGACTTACAACATTATAACATAAAACATTGTCTTGAAAAACATAAACATCGACATGAAATAAACGCAGTTTAAGATTTGTGACTTGTCCAGGAAAGAGTCACATTTCCTAAACTGGGATGACCTTGGAACCCTTATGCAGCGGGAAAACATAACATACCGCGCCAGATCTTTAATTTCCTGAAATACATGTAAGTTGAAAAATCAACAATAATGTTGAGCGAGTTCATGTGTAAGTGAGTAAGTAAACCTTTGTGAGTATAAAAATAGTCTTGGTATGTAGCAAATAAGGGAATTGAGATCACCAATGGTTTGCAAGGCCACTGATATATGTGAAGTGCAAATAGGGAGACTCAAACCTAGCAGATTTCGCCACGGCATTTGTATGTGGACAAAGTCACCCCGAGGTCCGTTTCTAGTTTGGCCTGGGGCTGGGCTCGCTACACCCAGATAGATCTACCGCTCCTGTCCCTCGGTCCTGCCATGAGGACTAATGGCCTCATATTGCTCCTACCCACTCACATGATCTAAGTAGTAAACCTCCTTACGCTAACCATACCATGTATAAAGTACTTGTAATCAAAGTAACATGTATTTCACCCCCGCAGTTAAGAAAACTGAAAACAGTTAGAGAAAAGGGGGACATGAACTCACAGTGGTGCGTCTCTACCAAGTATGCCTCCAAATCGATCAGCTGTATGACGACCTACACGTGCTAACTCTATTAGACGGATGGCCGTGCCTTAGCTTTATGGTTTAAGTTTTTGGGAAATAGTTAGGCAACTATTTCGTGTTTACATTCTGTATACTTGGTAGTTATTTTCCTTCCCAAGGATGGGGGATTTAATACATGTGTGTTCGTAACATTCGAATTACACTATTAAGTCTCACTTAATATATTTTATTTCCTAACTCCAAAATATAATTATTCTTCCCAAAAATATTATATTTTAATACATGTGATTTTCCCAAAATAATACTTAGTAATATTATTTTTACTCTAAAAATAATATTTACGTAGTTCACAAAATAATCATAAACACTTATACAAGTGATGTTGTGAAAGAAGAATATATACTAAATATATATATGTATCACGCTTTATTTTGTGAAAATCCCACTTCTGATGTTTTGTAAATATAGTCGTGGCGAAACTTATATTTTGAAAACAAGTCAAAATGTATTTCTAACACTTATAGTGAAAATATTTCTAAGTGTTAGGTTTTAGAAAAATTTCGCCAGAGTTTCCTCTGTAACTGGAGGTGGCCACGCTTTCAAGCGTATCATTTTCTTTTATAAATCAAACCAACAATCTTCTCATTCAACCAAAACAATGTTCAAACCACAAACTAGTCAAAATATATATAAATCGCATAAATTTCATGAACTTGTGATTTATCCAAACTGTGAAGTAAATCTCATTACTTTTAGTGGATCTATATATAAAACAATCCGATTTTGTAAAAACCTCGTTTTTATGGAAGTTCCGTCTTTACAACTTCTCGTTAATTTTTACAAAAATAGTTATTTTGTCGAAACTTTGTGTTACGCAAGTGTTTACACACTTGTGTGTTCTAAAAACCATTCTTGTTAGTGTAAGATCCATTTTTAGAAAGCATGATTTCTTTAACGCTTGGTCCTTTGAAAATACCACTTGCAGATACGTAGATCTGCTAGTTTTAAACACTATTCCACAAGTAAAACATTTTTACACAAGTTCATGATTCGTGTGTGGTAGAGTTTCACCCTTTAACCCTTGTTCTATTCAAAACAACCTTATGTCATGATTCGTGATCATGACCAAACCGGGTTAAGTGATGATCCGAGCTACCACAACATAGATCGGGTCTAAATAATCACAAATTCCAATTACTACAACATTTACACAACTTGTGAGCTTTTAACCACCATTTTTCATGTTTTTAGTAGACTTTAATGCACCATTTTGTAAGATATCGAGTTTTAATCATTACACCACATATTAACCGCTTTAGATTAGTTCAAGATAGGGATTTAAACATCATACCACTAGCTCGAGGCTAGGGAAGAATCTACGCGCAAATGAGGTGGATAAAAGCTAGAGAGAGAGGTCCTTCAAACTCCGAGTGCACCAAGCCTCCTAATACGTGATCCTTGAAGTTTGAATGATCTTGGAATGGCTTGATGAAAACCGAAAATGGATGGATGGGTATAGGGGAGTTCGGCCAAAGCCTTTGAGAGAGAGAGAGGAGTGTGAGAGTGTTGTGATGAGTGATGAAAGTTATGTTGTGCCTTAGGTTGATCTTATAGATAATTAGCTTGGTCATTAACTGAAGGTCCTTATGTATTCTAGATATTAGACAATGGTGATTATAATAATCACAAAGGTACAAAAGGTGTCACCCCATGGTGACCGAAATCGTAAGGGGGGGGGGGGGGGGTATTTGGTTAGTTTCCAACCATTAGTTAGGTACTAGTTAGTTAAGCTAAGTTAGTTAAGTAGTTAACTTGGTTAGTTGCGTGTAGTGTTTTATAGCGGGTGTTAGGGTATTCGGGGACCCTAACTGGCTCAGAAAAAGGTAAATAATGAAAATAACAATATTTTCATGTTTCGGGTAGAATCCGGTTGTTCGGTTGGATAGTAATCCGTTAAAGTGCTTAACAAAGCTTTAAAGTGTCGTTAATACCCTTTTTAGTGACACAACTTACTTCTGACACTTTGGAAAGTGTCTAGTAATATTTTTCTCATGTTTTGGCACTTTATTAGTTAGCTAAAAGCTGAATTGTTATGTAAAGTGCTGAATTTTGTACTCAAAGTACGTTTTAGGCACATCCAGTCATTGTAACTTATCCCTAGAGACGCAGTTCTACAACCCTTGTATCCTTACACTCACCACTAGTGTAGCAAAATATTTCTGGCTCATACAGGCCTGAGAGGCAGTGTCTGCCTGATGCTGGCTTTATCAGCATGTTCAATAGGTTATCCGTTTATAGTGCTACTGTGCTTTTTGTGCATCATGTTTGTCATTAAGGTTTAGCATGTAAATAATGTAGTGACAGCAAACAAAGTATGATGCAAGTAAGTACATGTATCAGTATTCAAGTAGCAGTTTATTCACAAGTTCAAGCAAGCACAGTAATTAAGCAATAATTAATTATTAATTAAGTCGTACGGATACCTGGTTTGGTGAGGGTTGTCACATCCAGGCCACTTCCTTCGCTACTGCCCAAAACTATCGAAGGCACCCGACAACGAGGATCGAAACCCAGATGAAGCTAAGGAGAACGCATAAAAATTTAAAACACCCGAGCCAACAACTTTTAAAATAAAGCACCTTTATATTTTGTTGCACTTATTAGTTGCCTTTTAATTCCGATCAAAACTTCATCAATAAAAAGTCTTTGTTTTTCTTTTATAAAATCAACTCTTATTTGTCTCATCTCTTGATAAATTCCTATGTTGTACGTGCATTATTTGTCATGCATGTGAATTCAATTCAAAAAGATCATATACTCATGAGTTTTAATAAATTCCCCCCCCCTGATTTTAAAATGCTGATTTTTTATAATCAAGTCAACCGATTCCATGGAAAACTCTTCTTCTTTTCAAAGTTACTTACCAGATTTTCATTAAAACCATTTCTTGTCAATACACATATCCATTATTGGAATATGTCCAAACTAAAGTCAATTGTTTGAACTTGTTCATATTACACATTTAATTCAAAATTCCATATGATGAATTGAGGTCATCATATTCAAGGTAATCTCATTATCTGAATTACGATGTAGTATTTGTTAAAACCCGACACCTTGCGGTGGCGATTTCTTTGAAACTTGAACTCATTTCATTTTCACACCTGAGGTACGAATTTATTATCCTAAACCAGTCTTAATACAATTTTGTGTTAAGATAAAGGTACCTAAATTCTTATTCCAAGTGTACCTCCAACATTTCTTTCATCTTTGAATTTATCCTACAAATATTCAAATCTTTCTTCATTTGAACATCCTATCTTTTGAAATATCCAGATTCGCTCCCTTGAAACTTTCAGTTAATTTCGAAAATGGTGAATTCGTTCGGTCACCGTAATTATTGAATTCCTTCAGTCACTACAACACCTTGCGGTGTCTATATAAATTTGTAGCATGTGCTAATAATAAACCCTACTCATACGTCATTCGTTTGATTCATCATTCAAATAGTTTTGATACAATTATGTATTCAGACCATGATACAATAAATTCTATTGTATTGTCCAGTGTATCCTTTCCATTTAAATAAACATTATTGATTTCTGGGTTGATCATTGACAAATCATTTTTCATACTTCCATTCACAAATTGAGATTATTGATTCAGAATCTCCCTCAATTAATGATCAAAGTAAGTTCTTTTCTGACATTGAATCCTATTGTTTCTACAAGTCATTGCATTTCAAATTCTATGCCTATCAAATATCTCTTTTGATTCATGAAACTTAGTCACCTTGTTAATGGTATTATTTCATCTCATTTGGTTAACATCAAATCCTGAAACTAAATTTTGAGACCATTGAATTCTAATTATCCTATGATATCCTTATCTTTTGATTCTATCCCAGACACCTTGATAATCAATTAAAAGATGTGACTCAACCCCAAGAAGATATAGTAACCCAAATCTCGAGGACGAGATTTAAAACAAGGTGGGGAGGACGTAACATTCCCAAAAATTTTAAATTTTAAATAAAGTTATTACACGAATAGGTCATGGGTAAATTGACCGGTAGAAATATAAAGTATTTTTGGAAAATGTAGGAACCGTTTCATAATTATAATTATAAAAATACATTGTATTTGAACCTACTAAGTTTTTAATGAAACTTGGTTCAAAATGTAGATACAAATATTCTCGTTCTAATGACATATTCATTGTTTTATAAAACGTCATACTTTAGAAGTTATACGCGCCAAATAAGTGAAGCAGTTAAATTAATTATAATATATAAATTAATAAAATAATAATAATAATAATCAAAAGTTAAAATGGACGTATGAAATCAAATAATAAAATAATCAATTAATCAAATAATCAAATAATGTTAATTTACTTACATTTGAACTTGTGATATGGTGTACATGAAGAATTAAAAATTTAAAAGAATTGAAACTTCATTGGGATATACGTGTCAAGACATGAAACAGAAGGAGTCTTTCTACTTGATTTCCAAGTTTCGAAAAGTTGTATAAATAGGCAACAGGTAAACTTTAACAATTGCTTAACTCTTTTTTTTTCCCATCTCTCTAGCTCTCGAACTCTCCCTCTCAATTCTATAGTTTTTATTATTACCCCATAATAATAATAAAGCCCTGCCTCGTTTTAAGTATTTTAACCCTTGATCACTGATACCCTGTCCGACCGACGTAGGGCCCCGTAACGTATGTCAAGGCTCTGCCTAAATTCGTTGGGGTTCTGTCTCGTGACGTAGGGATAAAGTGGAATTGGGTTATTATACTTAATGTGAGTGCATTATATATTTTATTAATCCAGGAATTATACCAAGATATATCAACCCTCCTAAAATATTTCCGACACCCATAAAATATTTAGAGTGGCCCTATATGTCTTAAATTACACCCCGTAAACGAAAACCGGTCCCGAATACCTTTATTATTATAAAAATTAAATAAACACAAGATTTTAGCATCGCTCGCGGGCCGCGACAGCTCAATATCCGGAAGACACCACAAGCCGCCACGTGTCGATGACTCAGCAACCCTAGCCGCCTTTCTGGACCTCGCGGGCCACGTAGCCCTTAGCTACGTCTTACGCGGGCTGCGTAAAACTCTAAATCAGCCCCTATAAATGGGATGCATCGGCTGTCCATTTCAATTCGTTCAGAATTCAATTTTCTCTCTCAATTTCTATAGTGTAGGCCCTATACCCGGGCATTATACCCCCCCTAAATAGCGAAGCTTTGCCTTGTTGTAAGTATTATAACCCCTGGATACGTATTAGATGCTCTGCCTGATTGATCTAGGGTTCCGTAACGGCTGTCGTGGTTCTGCCCGACGTAGTCGTTGGAATGCCGTCTCGGGGAGGGTATTACTAATGTTAAAATGGGTTATTATACTAACACGTGTGCATTGTTTATTTAACTAGATTATAACCAGGAAGTCACGAAGGAAAGATCTAAAATAGCAATGTGAGTAATCTCCTTTTTACAAACTGTTTTTACAAAACCTTAACTATTTTACAATGCAATTTAGCAGTTATTGAGTCTTTGTAATTCTTCAATTACTGCCGGTATTATGGGGTTTTGTATACATTACTTGATAACCTTTACAATTGGACGACGGGTTAGCCAATGTGTGACATGACCATAGCCACAGATACGGTAGAGTGGCAAGTACTGAATGAGTAATTGTGTAGATATAAACATTGTAATCGCTCTCAATATTGTGAAATGATAAAACCTGTTTTGATTAAACTAGGATTCACTCAACAGTATTTCCTGCTGATAAAATGTTTTAAACACGTGTTTCAGGTAACTTAGTGTGAAGCCAATAAAAGCCAGTTGGAGAGCACTGAAGGCTTAGAAAAGTGGCAATAAAAGTTACCTAATTAAAAATGAGATTGTTTTCAATAATTGGGGTCATTCCCTATGGATGCATCAAAATGAAAATTTGGGTTTTGTCACACTTATAAACGTGTTACCAGAGAAAATTGGGTTTTATCCCATTTCTTTAATTTAAATATTTTGGTGTTTAACTATGATAAAATATTTCCTAACTACGGTCCTGATGAAATTTTCCGCTGCCAAATTGATAAACACCGATACCACTGAGACTGGTTCACGGCCGCCCGCTCCGTGGTTGTTAGGGGACGGGGGTTGTGACAATCTTAATGCAATCGTTGATTTTAGGACATGAAACAAGTTAGCACAACTTTTCTAATATAAGGCATGTTTTGAACGATTTGTATCACTTAATTTAACCAAATCGCTTAATCTTAGAAACCAAATAACAGCCCATTCCATAACCATTCAATGGGTTTGAACATAAACATCAATACGGACTACCCACATAAACCTAACCTCCGCTATGTCGCCGCTATGCTACCAACATCGTCACTACTATGAATTATTTGAGCATCGCTGATCGGAATAACAGAAATCTACAAGCCACCACCGTCCTCTTTGTGAGATTGGAATTATGAAGATGTCCGACAACGTCGAATCCAAACCCATGTATTACTTAACACACAGATACCACCTTGTCTTCGCGAACTAGACCCGCCACAGCTACTCGAGTCAAAACCACCACCCCTACACCCACATCTCACGGCCACCGTTTTTCCATTATCACGCTTCGACGCCACACAATGTAAGGCCCAAAACTTTATAACGGTCAATACGGAAAATCAAATGATACAAATCTACGACCAAATTTGAACTTTTTAAGTTCTTAAGAAAAACATTGATCAAACATAAAGACTTAAACATTTTAAGATAATTACACAAAATCCAACAATTAAAAAGATGTAAAAGCATAAGTCTTTAGCTAATGTTTCCAACAACCATACTTACAGTTTTATAACAACAAAATTGACTCGTTTACTACTAGTAGATCGGAAGCGCGCCGCGGGCGAGAAGTGCTAGTGTGTTCGTTCCGAGCATCGCAAGCATCTAAAGTTGAGCCTTACATACGAACATATCAAGAAGAATCAATACAATTATAATTAAACATAACCGTCTAACTTCCAGTAAACATGATGATCATTCAATTAACATATTTCCATACCTATTCTTTTGCCATTCTTTCTTAATTACTATTTTGCCAATTTAATTTATATCACCATTCTGGATAAAACATTCTTTCGCGCTTGACTCGTTTATAACGGGTCATTCACATGACCATTCTTTCATACAACATTCAACTTTGTTTAACATGTTCACAATGGATTACTTGCATAACCATTCCTTATTTCTTAATGTACTAACTGTTTGACTCGTTCGTAACGGCCAATAGCGTATCCATTCTTAACGCTGACATTCTAGTTGTTTGACCCGTTTACAACGAGTCAACAACATAACCTTTCTCTAGTATGGTATTCTAATTGTGTGGCCCGTTCACATCGAGTTGATAACATAATTCTTTTCTAACTTGACATTCTAATCATTTGACTTGTTCGCATCGAATCAATGACATGATCATTTCTACAATTAGTATATAAGCAATTCTTCTAACAAGGTTTAGATTTAGCAAGTAATGTACCTCGGTCTTGATTTCCTTGTTGCTTCGTGTGACTTGAACCTTCTTGCTTTATCCCAATACATCAACGTTTACAATTAGATTTCATGCCCCACGCTTACTTCACATATATCATTGGATAAGGCATCATAAAACTTAACACTTGTGCCACTACATACTCAAATTATGATCATTACATAAGGTCTAAAGTCAAATTGAAGAATTCCTAGTTGAGGCATTTCATCAAACACTTGGTGTGCGTGCCACTAACCAAGCATTATGTACAAGTATTCAAAGCACATTCCTACTAATTCATATCATAGATCATCATAATCAACCAATTCACAAAATTCTCATTATATAACAATTTATCTAGTAAACTCTACTTCATACAAGTTTATATGTTAACATTACACCTATTGTTGCATACATAATCATCATACTTCATTATATTATCAATACAAATGGGTTTTCATTAGCAGTCATCAAGATGAGCGATTTCAAGCATATTTCTTGTTCTATAATATGATTCTAACTTACAATTACACTAATTTTCATATGAACTCTAAGATTGGTTGAAACCCACTTTCTTCATAATCATCAAATCATAAAATTCGACTTACCACTTGTTAAGGAAGCTTAGATGATCAAGAATTAGGGTTCATGCACTAGCTTGGCCTTGAATTTCCTTTCCAATTTATTGATTTCAGATCAAAGGGGTTTTCCCCCTTTTCTCATGCCTTGGTCGATTCCAGACACACACATATGTGTGTGTTTTTGTGTTAAGTTTGTTTTAATATACTGTCACACCCCGAATTTCCACGTGTCACCGGTGGGGCCAGTGGGGGATTATCGTGACGTCATGGTTGGCAACGTAATAGTCAAACAACACAATATTATTAAGCACAGCGGAAGCAATTGAAAATATAATACAACCGAATTTATTATTGTAATATCAACTGTTACAATATTCGGAAGTTTATCCACAGAAGGATCGAACATAAAATGGAAACAATAGTTCAACAGACTTCAGGCATCTTAAGCTTGCGAGACTCTTTATTGATGCTAAGGAGACAATCCAGCCAATTACGTTTAGTACCTGCATTTAGTCTTTTTGGGAAAATACGTCAGTTTACACTGGTAAATACAATCAACTGACTCATTTTGGAAAATGGTTTGAAAATTGGTTTGGATGCACATGGCATAAATATTTTATAATTTGATTAAAATGCACAGAGGCAATATTTAATCTTTTTAACTTGGGAGAATTATTTAATATTATAATCTTGTGAACGAATTACATGTTACTTATGCGTTCAGTAGCCCAGATCTAGTCCGGGTTAAAGATCAATAGACACACCACGTTATTGAGTTATACACGGACAGGTGTACGCCTACACCCCGTGCTCAGGTCGTGGCCAATCTCGTAAGATGATGCCAAGGATATCCGGGACATGGTCATTAACCCCCCAAAGGCTGTAAAGTAAACAAGACTGTTTAAACGAGCCGATCAAATTATTCAACTACCCACTTAATGTGGAGATTTGATGCTCGATCATGCGGTATGCTATATACCGTAACCCAAGCCCGTATAGGGAAAATAAGTTAAAAGTATTTACTTTATGCAAAGTATAAATCACAATAAGCAAAATGCACGTAGCTTTTACTGGTTCTCCTAATCTGGAACGAAGGTTTAATATAACCTATTAGAATACTAACGAGTCTTTTATTAAGTTTAAGCTTAGACCGGCTAGTTTCAAAGATACGGTTCGTACGCACGATTAAGCGAAGACCGGATAGAATGTGATTTAGACCCGACAAGTTCAGAGACTTGTTTAATATGGGTCCTTCATGCACATTCTGGATTTTGAGATTAAACCGATAGGGTTTGACCCGTTTCGGCTAATTTATGTAAACTTGTTACATAAACCGAACCGAACGCGAAATAAGCGTAACGGGTATCCGTAAGAGCCATATACAGGTTTCCTAAGTTAATATGCTTCAAATATGTTGTGACATCAGTAGGATGTCTTTCATTATGCCCGCAATGAAATTAAACACAAACTATGCCCCGTAGGGGTAGTTTGGTCATTTTTAAAGGTTGTAAAAGAGTTTAGATGTTTAACTGAGTTACAGGTCTGATGTAAACAGCAAACATACTCAATTTGATGAGTTATAACTGTAGGCTAAAGCATATATGTGAAATTTATCATCTTTAACCAAACTATGCCCCGTAGGGGTATTTTGGTAATTTCACATAAGCCGAAAAGCTCAAAAACGAAGTCTGAGTTAATCAACCTTTGCTTACTGTTAAAATATCATAATTTGCCTCATATATCAGTAGGTATCAACCCGGGTATGTCTAATATAATTTTAATACATACTGTGCGTTAAAAACGCTAAATAAGGCGATTAAAGGCCATTTCCGGGTTTGATACTTAAACCTGATATTTTTATATTTCCAGAAGGCTTAAAATAATTTTATTTATCATATGTGATCAGTAGCAAAAGGTTTGGAGTCGTTTAGATAAGTAAAACTCATTTTATGGCCCGTAAGGGCAAAACCGACAATTACCGGATTAAGCCTACGACTACTAGTTATGCTCAGCCTAAAATTAATTAAAAATCTTTAAAAATCCCAAAATAATATATTACATCAGTGGGTATTAAATTTGACACCAAAAAGTAGGCTTAACTAGGCTATACGCTAATTACGCCGTTTTATTAACATAAAGCATTAAATTTGCGATATTGAGCATAACTCTTAATCTACAAGTCCAACTGATGTCAAACTTTGCATACAAGTTTATATATCAGTAACTAAGGTTTCTACACTTTTACATTTTCATAAATCACGTTTTGAGGTAACAAGGGCATAATGGTCAACATATGAGCAATTAACGGAAATATGCATATTAATTGGATAACTAGTGAACCAAGGGGTATAATCACAGAGGGTTGTTCTAACATGTATCCTAATCCAATTAAAGCTCTGAGGCATTTCTAAAACATGCCTAAACGGGTCAGAACTGAAAGTCAAAGTGAAAGTCAAACTGTGTGACTTTCGGTTCCGAACCGGGTCTAAACAGGAAATAGTCGGGTTGACATGTTCTTACACTTATTACTAACTTATAACAATGATCAAACAGGTTATATATGTTCTAAATAGCTAATTGTGCATAAATGACATTTTAAGCATCCTGTTGACTTTTTACTTAAAAGTTTGACCCGACTTTTGACCTGGTTAGAGTGGTGATCAGGGGAAACCCTTTTGAGGTTTTATTACCCACATAAATACCAACTCATAACTACTTTCAATTCGAGATATGACTGAGCCATTATTGACTAATCTCGAAGTCAAACCGTAATTACGACGGTTTGACTTTTAGCTAATTGAACAAGCTAAACTCAATTAAAGAAGGACTAGTAGACTTACAAGAGTCCTATGCACTAGATATGATCAGTTGGACCTGCTTGAGAGCTCCAGAATTGATCACAAATGCAGATGAATATGTGATGAACAATGTTGCACATAATGGCCTTATATAGCACCTTAATCACCACAATTCTTTGACACTTGGGGTCTACAACCCACCACAATTGATCAACACTTGTTCCCTAGTGCTTAGGGGTGCCTAGGGGTCGTCCACAAGTGAGAATTACCGGCCTTATTGGTTAAAATCGCGTTTAACAGGCTGTTACCTATTTTTTCTGCACCTGACGTCCCCACGCGGCCCGCCTCACCATTTGTATATCCTCACGCGGGCCGCTATTCCCTTAAAATCAGATTTTGAATTTTTATTAGTTTGGCAACTTGACCTTTGGCTTCGCGAAGGGGCAACTAAGGTTACTTCTTGCATTATGACCCCCTTATAATTACTCACAAGGGCTTTAGGACTTATACCCTCTTTGTCAAGTCCCTGAACACTTTCGGTTAACCCGAAAAGTCTTAATTTTCAATGTTTGCACTTTAACCCCTCGCATACGAATTTGGTCATAACTTTCTCATACGATAACGAAACTTTATGAAATTTTAATCGTGCATTCTAGTGAGCATAATTTATATTTACAAAGCTTCGGGTTTGTCAAAAGAACACTCAGAGGTATATCTTTAACATATTGACACATTTAACCCCTGTAGTTTGTAATCTCTCACTTTTAGCTTCGTATGATCCATGATTTATTCGTTTGATGTTATGCACATCATGTAGGGTTATTATGAAGTATATTTATTCACTGTTGACACTTAGAATCCGTATAATCACATACTTTCCATGTTTGTCAACTTTAGTCCTTTTATAACATTCTTTCACACGTTCAAACTTTATGACACGTGTCAACTCATTATAGGACGTGAATTTTTCGAGGTGTTACATCCTCACCCCCTTAAAATAAATCTCGGCCCGAGATTTACTGAAATAAGTAAGGGTACTTTTCTTTCATCGTGGATTCAACCTCCCACGTGAATTCGGGACCTCTACGGGCATCCCATTTGACCTTAACAAAGGTATATGCTTCCTTCGAAGCTTCTTTACCTGTCGATCTTCAATCGACAAAGGTTTTTTTTTTCACAAACTTCAAGCTCTCGTCTATATGCACATCTGTGTGTGGCATAACCAGTGATTCGTCAGCGAAACACTTTTTCAGATTACAGATGCGGAACACATTGTGAATTCCACTGAGCTCTTCAGGTAAGTTTAGCTTATAGGAAACTGACCCGATACGTTCGATAACCTCGAAAGGTCCTATGTATCTCGGGCTTAGCTTGCCTTTCTTACCAAACCGCATCACTCCCTTCCAGGGTGATACTTTAAGTAGGACTTTGTCACCTACTTCGAAGTGAAAATCTTTACGCTTAGGATCAGCGTAACTCTTCTGCCTATCCCGGGCAGCTTTGAGTCGGTCACGAATCTGGACAATCTTGTCCGTCGTTTCGAACACGATCTCTGGTCCTGATAATTGGACATCTCCAACTTCTGCCCAACAAATGGGCGCTCTACACTTTCTACCATATAGTGCCTAAAAAGGCGCAGCCTTATTGCTGGTGTGGTAGCTATTGTTGTAGGAGAATTTGACTAAGGGTAGGTGCTTATCCCAACTACCACCCAAGTCAATTGCACATGCACGTAGCATGCCTCCTAATGTTTGAATAGTACGCTCACTCTGACCGCCTGTCTGAGGATGGTATGCCGTACTAAAGTTCAAACGTGTGCCCAAAGATTGCTGGAAGCTTTTCAAAAAATGTGACGTGTACCTAGTATCTCTATCAGAGATAATAGCTACAGGTATGCCATGTAAGGTTACAATCTTATCTACATATAACTGGGCTAGCATGTCAGAGCTATAAGTCTCCTTGATGGGTAGGAAATGTGCTGACTTAGTCAGTCTGTCAACTATAACTCATATCGTATCATTTCCTTTCCTTGTCTTGGGTAACTTGGTAATAAAATCCATAGTTACCATTTCCCACTTCCATGTAGGAAGTTCAGGCTGTTGTAGCAAGCCTGACGGCTTTTGATGCTCGGCTTTGACTTGCGCACTTGTCAAGCATTTAGCTACATAGGTGGCTACAGACTTTTCAAGCCTACCCACCAAAATTTGCCCTTAGATCCTGGGTAGCTGATGGCAAATTCTTATTCGTTGCCTAATTAGGGTCGCGGTATGTATGCATAAGCAATATGAACCGTCTTTCTTATTTGATAACATAAAACCCTCAGAATATTGAGTCAGGCTATATGAGCCTGTGTCTTAAAACCTACTTAATCAAGGTTTCGTTTATTCCATAATCAATATGGAGTTTTCAGAATACTCCAGCCCACGGCGGGATACAAATCTTAATTCTACCTGCCTTCCAGGAGGTAAGTAGGGACAACTTTTGAGAAGATAATTAAGATACAAGGAGGCTACAGAGATTTTCCATATCTCAGGCTCCAGTCCATCCATCATTGTTCGTGTCAAATGAGTGACACCTTTATGTTATAAGTCCACGAATTCCTTAATCGGGAACATTTACTTGAAAAAAAAAATTCCATTTTTGGATATCTTCTTTGAATACTACTAGTCGACTTTAGTACAATATTATCATTGGGACATCTTAGGGTTCCATGTATTAAACCTCCATGCTGATCAGACATGGAAATAATCTATGGGACACACTAGGATACGCCAATCCTCATATGGCACTTTTATCAAACATAGTTTGGCATTCGCAGGCGATAAAAACAAATGAGAAAATAATTAAAATAACATATGTTGTCGTACTCTATGCAAAGAAAGAGTGCTCTTAGATTTTCGGAAGGGTTCCTTGCCGATCTATAAGAATCGGTTACTATGGTTTCCTTGATAGTTATATCTTGTGGATATAATAAAAAATTTTCTAAGTTTATGGTTCATGAAGATTTATTATTGCCCGTATTAAAAACAGGACACTTAGCAGAAATTATCATTGATAAATGATAAGGAAGTTTATTGTACAAGTGCTTATATTTAATCAATAATGGAAGTTTCACAAACTAGGCACCTAGCTCAGTTGGCTAGGCGCGCGAAAGGGTGCGGCCTAGACCCAGGTTCGATTCCAGGGACGGCCAATTCCACCATTTTTTTGTTGCTTTTTATTTAGCTTTTTCTTGCTCTTTTTTTTTTCTTAGATTTCTGGGAGTTATCTTCCTCCTTTGGTTCATCCTTCGCATACGAAGTGTGAACAAAACTCTTCTCATGAGCAATTGAACATGGTTTTGAATGAAATCTAGAGCGAGAAGTATTCAGCTCTTTGTATTGTCTCCTGACCTTTTCTATGGTCCTTCCAACTGCGGCGTCAACCACCGCCTGGAGATTAACTCCATTAATATTGAGGTTTACGTTTGTAGTTTTATTAACTTTCGTCGCATTAATAGTATTGCGACTGTCGTCTACCTCATCCGAGTTTTCGATACTCGAAACTTGGTACTAATCACCAAGATTTAACAATTATTAGTCATCATCCTAATGACCTGACTTAGATTAGCCACGACATTTATAAACCGTATGGGCTATTCCGTTCCGAACATTCTTAATGAATGCTTTTTGAATGTATATCTATTACATTTAGCTTAGGTCACAAAAGGACTATCAATGGCATTTAAGGTTTGGAGCGAGTCCAATACCTGCTTGACAGGGGACCATAATGTCACAACTGTCTTTGTCACAAGGACGATTATAATTAGCTCGAGGGCTAGCCTTATAAGACTTTTATTATTTGTATACACATATGGCATAGAAGCCTGTCTCGATGGACGTAGAAGAATATGGCATAAAGCCTAGTCACGAAGGACATAAATGATTATACGGCACGAAGGCCTTGTCGTAATAGGTCATTTAGATATGGCACAAACGGCCTTGTCATAAGGACATTTATCAAATCTGGCACGAAGGCATGTCTCCAGGAATGTTAACATTTTAATATGTTAGCTTGTCTCGAATGACAATTTATAGCACATAGGCTTGTCATGAATGACTTTCAAACATAACTCGATGGTCTATTTTCAAGGACCTTAATTTATTAGCTGCAATCTTATTAGATTAGGGCTTCCAGGTTTGAACGTGGTTCTTCACCTTTGGACAGGGAGTCATAGACTACAACTGTCATCGTCTTGAAAGACGATTCTTTTGGCAGAAAAATAAGCCAATCAACATCACTAATGGATGTTTATATATAACCATCGTATCTAATGATATTAGTCATGATCACATCGATCATATTGACTATTAGGTTTGGGTATAATCACACCATTTTGAACAGGGGATCATAAAGATCACTGCTATCTTTGTCTTACCGACACTAGAATAAAGTATAGCCCGTAGGCATTTCATCACGAGGGATGTTAATATTATGATCATCATACTGAGGATACTAGTTAGGATCGCACTGATAGTATAGACTATGGGAATTGAGTATAGCTCACCCCCTTGGAACAGAATCACAAAAGATTACAATTGCCTTGTCTCGGTTGGACGATATAATATAGCCCTTAGGCAAAACATCATTACGGATGTTAAAATTTTTAATCATCGTATTGATGAGTTTTGTCATGATCGCATTGATCATATGAACTATTAGGCTTGAGCATAGCTCACCACCTTGGACAGGGAATCATAAAGATAACAATGTCAATGTCTCTAATGGACAATATATTATAGCCCGTAGGCAAAACATCACTAAAGGATGTTAAATAATATTATCACCATATTAAATGATATTAGTCATGATCGCATTGATCATATAGACTATTATGTTTGGACATAGTCCAATATTTTAGACAGGAGGTCAAGGACCTTCACTGTCGTTGTCTTATCGGACAACAAATTTAGCCCGTAGACACTTCATTACTAACAGATGTTTATAATATGATCATCTTATAGGATGATATAAGCCATGATTCCTAGATCACTAGGCTAGATTTGAGAATTGGAAGAATCCAATATAAGGATGACTGTTGTGATTTTCTCGAGTCACATTTGTCAAGAGTGCTAACACATTCCTAGGTGTTAACAAGGATCTGAATCCCTTGAGTAGGTTTCACCATCTTGGCCGCGTAGGCTAGGTTTCACCTTTAAGATTCCCTTTCAATTGCATACTGACAGAGAAGGAAGGATATTTATTTTATTCAGGATTTTTATCATAAATCCTAATTCATAAGTTAATAATAGCACCAATGGCCTAGTCGCGTAGACAAGTTAAATTTATAAGCCATGATTTCAGAGAATCGTGGCATTAAGGTTTGAATCAAAGTTCATTACCTTTTCCTGACAGGGAGCTGTAGGCTACCACTGTCTTTAGTCTCAGAGGACATTAACCATAGCCCGTAGGCACTTCCCTTATAAGAGATATTTATTACTGAATTGCCCCTTAGGGAAATTCATTAACCATGGTAAACAGAGACCATATTTGGTTAATTTATTAATCATATTTATTTAGGATTTCTATTATAATTTATCCTAATTATAAAACATTAACAGTTTTATTAGTGGCACCCAATGGCCTGGTCAAATGGACATTTATAAATTATAAGCTTATGATTTCAGAGAATCAAAGCAACAATAACAGTTTTATTTAATAGCACAAAAGGCCTAGTCACAAGGACAATTTTTAAATTATAAGCCATGATTTCAGAGAATCAAGGTCTTTAAGTATATTAGCACAATTGGCTTAGTCACAAGGACATATATAATTTATAAGCTATGATTTCAGAGAATCAAAGCATGAAGGTATATTGGCACAATAGGCCTAGTCACAAGGACAATTTTAAATTATATGCTAGGATTTCAGAGAATCAAAGCATTTGAGGTTTGAACCTAGTTCATTACCTTTATCTGACAGGGAGTCATAGCTACCACTGTATTTTGGCTCATGTAGAAATGAGCAAGGCCCGTAGGCATTATGTTACCACGTATGGTTTAAAATATGATCATCTTAATTAATGATGTAAACCCAGGATTCAGAGATCATTAAACTGGGTTAGGAGTCTTTTGAAGAATCCTATTTCAACATGACGTGTGTGATTTTTATTGAATCACGTCTGTTAGGAGTGTTAACATGTTTTAAGATGTTAACAGAGATTTGAATCTTTTAAACAGGTCTTACCATCTTGGCCAGGTCTTTATAATGACACTCGGCTAGGTTTCACTCTTAAGATTCTTTATTAATGGTTTGAATCTTTTTAACAGGTCTTACCATCTTGGCCCGGTCTTATAATTGACCTGAAGGCTAGGTTTCACACTTAAGATTCTTAATTTAATTAACGCAGAACAATTTTAAATTGAGGTGTTAATACGGATCTGAATCTAATTATGGAACTACCATCTTGGCCCGGTCTTAATATGACACGAGGCTAGGTCTTGCCCTTTTTAGATTTTGTCATTTTATTATAATGGTAGATCTTATAAAAAGGAAATGATATTTTCCATTTATTTAATATTTCTTGTTTAGAATGAAAGTTTAAACTTGATCATTCCACTATATAAAAATAAAATTATAAAGTTGCCCTAAGCGGGACTTGAAAGAATAATGTGTCCTCGGAGGGACTGAAAGATAATTATGTCCTTATAAGGACTATTAAGGAAACGATCTTCAACAAAAGGAGTTTCTTCTTCATTCTATCTCTGAATGCTTTCTCCTTGGGTGCTCGTTTCATTCTAGCCGCGGTACGAAGCTCAGCATCTCAGGGTTCCGGGTGTGGAGAACTCCTATTACGGCTTCTTCGCTTGGCGACGTCTCCAATAAAAATTTGAAAGTAAAATTTCAAGATTAGGATTGAGAATATTCCTAAGTTAAGTCTAGACTCAGAGGTTTAGATATGTGCAATTGTGTAACTGAGATTAAACACAAAAGGCTAGTGTTTAATTCACTCAGAGTTGGCTCTGATACCAACCTGTCACACCCCGAATTTCCACGTGTCACCGGTGGGCCCGGTGGGGGATTATCATGACGTCATGGTTGGCAACGTAATAGTCAAACAACACAATATTATTAAGCACAGCGGAAGCAATTGAAAATATAATACAACCGAATTTATTATTGTAATATCAACTGTTACAATATTCGGAAGTTTATCCACAGAAGGATCGAACATAAAATGGAAACAATAGTTCAACAGACTTCAGGCATCTTAAGCTTGCGAGACTCTTTATTGATGCTAAGGAGACAATCCAGCCAATTACGTTTAGTACCTGCATTTAGTCTTTTTGGGAAAATACGTCAGTTTACACTGGTAAATACAATCAACTGACTCATTTTGGAAAATGGTTTGAAAATTGGTTTGGATGCACATGGCATAAATATTTTATAATTTGATTAAAATGCACAGAGGCAATATTTAATCTTTTTAACTTGGGAGAATTATTTAATATTATAATCTTGTGAACGAATTACATGTTACTTATGCGTTCAGTAGCCCAGATCTAGTCCGGGTTAAAGATCAATAGACACACCACGTTATTGAGTTATACACGGACAGGTGTACGCCTACACCCCGTGCTCAGGTCGTGGCCAATCTCGTAAGATGATGCTAAGGATATCCGGGACATGGTCATTAACCCCCCAAAGGCTGTAAAGTAAACAAGACTGTTTAAACGAGCCGATCAAATTATTCAACTACCCACTTAATGTGGAGATTTGATGCTCGATCATGCGGTATGCTATATACCGTAACCCAAGCCCGTATAGGGAAAATAAGTTAAAAGTATTTACTTTATGCAAAGTATAAATCACAATAAGCAAAATGCACGTAGCTTTTACTGGTTCTCCTAATCTGGAACGAAGGTTTAATATAACCTATTAGAATACTAACGGGTCTTTTATTAAGTTTAAGCTTAGACCGGCTAGTTTCAAAGATACGGTTCGTACGCACGATTAAGCGAAGACCGGATAGAATGTGATTTAGACCCGACAAGTTCAGAGACTTGTTTAATATGGGTCCTTCATGCACATTCTGAATTTTGAGATTAAATCGATAAGGTTTGACCCGTTTCGGCTAATTTATGTAAACTTGTTACATAAACCGAACCGAACGCGAAATAAGCGTAACGGGTATCCGTAAGAGCCATATACAGGTTTCCTAAGTTAATATGCTTCAAATATGTTGTGACATCAGTAGGATGTCTTTCATTATGCCCGCAATGAAATTAAACACAAACTATGCCCCGTAGGGGTAGTTTGGTCATTTTTAAAGGTTGTAAAAGAGTTTAGATGTTTAACTGAGTTACAGGTCTGATGTAAACAGAAAACATACTCAATTTGATGAGTTATAACTGTAGGCTAAAGCATATATGTGAAATTTATCATCTTTAACCAAACTATGCCCCGTAGGGGTATTTTGGTAATTTCACATAAGCCGAAAAGCTCAAAAACGAAGTCTGAGTTAATCAACCTTTGCTTAATGTTAAAATATCATAATTTGCCTCATATATCAGTAGGTATCAACCCGGGTATGTCTAATATAATTTTAATACATATTGTGCGTTAAAAACGCTAAATAAGGCGATTAAAGGCCATTTCCGGGTTTGATACTTAAACCTGATATTTTTATATTTCCAGAAGGCTTAAAATAATTTTATTTATCATATGTGATCAGTAGCAAAAGGTTTGGAGTCGTTTAGATAAGTAAAACTCATTTTATGGCCCGTAAGGGCAAAACCGACAATTACCGGATTAAGCCTACGACTACTAGTTATGCTCAGCCTAAAATTAATTAAAAATCTTTAAAAATCCCAAAATAATATATTACATCAGTGGGTATTAAGTTTGACACCAAAAAGTAGGCTTAACTAGGCTATACGCTAATTACGCCGTTTTATTAACATAAAGCATTAAATTTGCGATATTGAGCATAACTCTTAATCTACAAGTCCAACTGATGTCAAACTTTGCATACAGGTTTATATATCAGTAACTAAGGTTTCTACACTTTTACATTTTCATAAATCACGTTTTGAGGTAACAAGGGCATAATGGTCAACATATGAGCAATTAACGGAAATATGCATATTAATTGGATAACTAGTGAACCAAGGGGTATAATCACAGAGGGTTGTTCTAACATGTATCCTAATCCAATTAAAGCTCTGAGGCATTTCTAAAACATGCCTAAACGGGTCAGAACTGAAAGTCAAAGTGAAAGTCAAACTGTGTGACTTTCGGTTCCGAACCGGGTCTAAACAGGAAATAGTCGGGTTGAACATGTTTGGACATGTTCTTACACTTATTACTAAGTTATAACAATGATCAAACAGGTTATATATGTTCTAAATAGCTAATTATGCATAAATGACATTTTAAGCATCCTGTTGACTTTTTACTTAAAAGTTTGACCCGACTTTTGACCTGGTTAGAGTGGTGATCAAGGGAAACCCTTTTGAGGTTTTATTACCCACATAAATACCAACTCATAACTACTTTCAATTCGAGATATGACTGAGCCATTATTGACTAATCTCGAAGTCAAACCGTAATTACGACGGTTTGACTTTTAGCTAATTGAACAAGCTAAACTCAATTAAAGAAGGACTAGTAGACTTACAAGAGTCCTATGCACTAGATATGATCAGTTGGACCTGCTTGAGAGCTCCAGAATTGATCACAAATGCAGATGAATATGTGATGAACAATGTTGCACATAATGGCCTTATATAGCACCTTAATCACCACAATTCTTTGACACTTGGGGTCTACAACCCACCACAATTGATCAACACTTGTTCCCTAGTGCTTAGGGGTGCCTAGGGGTCGTCCACAAGTGAGAATTACCGGCCTTATTGGTTAAAATCGCGTTTAACAGGCTGTTACCTGTTTTTTCTGCACCTGACGTCCCCACGCGGCCCGCCTCACCATTTGTATATCCTCACGCGGGCCGCTAGGCCCTTAAAATCAGATTTTAAATTTTTATTAGTTTGGCAACTTGACCTTTGGCTTCGTGAAGGGGCAACTAAGGTTACTTCTTGCATTATGACCCCCTTATAATTACTCACAAGGGCTTTAGGACTTATACCCTCTTTGTCAAGTCCCTGAACACTTTCGGTTAACCTGAAAAGTCTTAATTTTCAATGTTTGCACTTTAACCCCTCGCATACGAATTTGGTCATAACTTTCTCATACGATAACGAAACTTTATGAAATTTTAATCGTGCATTCTAGTGAGCATAATTTTTATTTACAAAGCTTCGGGTTTGTCAAAAGATCACTCAGAGGTATATCTTTAACATATTGACACATTTGACCCCTGTAGTTTGTAATCTCTCACTTTTAGCTTCGTATGATCCATGATTTATTCGTTTGATGTTATGCACATCATGTAGGGTTATTATGAAGTATATTTATTCACTGTTGACACTTAGAATCCGTATAATCACATACTTTCCATGTTTGTCAACTCTAGTCCTTTTATAACATTCTTTCACACGTTCAAACTTTATGACACGTGTCAACTCATTATAGGACGTGGATTTTTTCGAGGTGTTACATATACTTACTTTATCATTATCCATGTTTGGCCCTTCTAGTTTATATGTTTATTTTTATTTAGGCATTGTCCATCCTTAGGCTAATATCTAACATATATTCTAACTAGGTTAAGTTTCTAGTTAATTTAAACACATATGCATAATTAAACTTTTTGGGGTGTTACACACAAGCTTTGTCACAGGCACACCATCTTGCCTTCACTTCTTTTGATCGCCAGTTTCATAAACACCACCACTTCACTCAAACCCTATTCCCAATCGACACTCTCTCTAACCGAATTTTACACACACATATCTCACACTGTCCTTAGAAGATATCCAACAAGCATTCAAGTTCTATATTATTATCTTCCTCGCTAAACTTTGGTATGATCATGTTATTTTTTTAATCTTATCAATATTCAACCTTGTTATTAGTATTTTTTTTTATTTTTCAAAACCAAGTCACCTAACACATGCAAGCATTGTTCTTAAAGTTAAAACTAAACGTTCTACTTCAACATATTTATATTAACGGACAAGGAACAAACAACTGAAATCTTGTTTACTAAAAAATAAATCACTATCTTTGTTCAAGAAATTATATATATATATATATATATATAGAAATGGGATCAGGAGAGAACGGTGAAAAGTGTGAGAACGGTGAGAATGGATCCTGGCCCAACACGTGGCAGGGAGCGCTAATTGTTATGCCGGGGTACGATTGTCATTGTCCACTTCCCGCTAAACAATGGCGTTATGATTCCTTTGCCCAAAAATAATTAAATATAAATGGCGTTTTCATCTTTATGCTAGTTTACATGACGTTTTTTTTAAAAGTGTATTTTTTACGAATGACGTTTATGTTTTAATGGCGTTTTCATCCTTATGCTTGTTTTTCATGGCCTTTTTTTAAAAAGTATTTTTTTACGAATGGCGTTTATGTTTTTATGGCGTTTTATTGATTTCCTATAGATTTGGCGGTTTTGTGTTTTCTACTTGTCTTAATTTAGTTTTTTTTAACCCTTTTTTAATGTTGTTTATGTTATAAATGGTTACTATTGGTTAATTATTCTAATCATGGCGTTTTCTTTTATTTGCACAAATACGGTAGTAGATCACACAACCAAACATGTAGATGTAATAATGTAAAGAGTAAAACACGATAGTCAACATTAAAATACATGGTGTTTAGCTAATCTACATATTCTAACATTCTTTGTGCTATTCTCTCGTCTGGTTTGTCAAACAATTTACGTATTTTTTCTCCCCCTAAAGCCATGAATGTATTTAGACAACTTGTCAGTAGTTTTATGTTTTCATTTTCGCTATGAAACAGGATTTTTCCAATGTATTTTACCCTTAGTTCATTTAACTGTCTTTGTTGGAGTTGATTTGGGGCATCTTCTGTTGCCAAACTACTTCTCCAACGAGCTATATCCCCCATGTATGTTTCCATATGCCTCATTGCGAAAATCCCACAGTCGATGACGTTTGACTTTATTCTCCAATCCATCTTTTGTCTAACAACCTTCGCCTTGCTTATGATCTTATGTTTTGGGTGATTTTTAATACGCAAGTAGATTGCAAAAGCTCCGTGCTGCAGTTTTCACATTTTTTTTGCATATATTAGTTTGGCGTTTTGTCAACATAGTTCCTATATTCAAAGTTTTTAAGATACTTACCAATTTTTCCACCCATCCTTCATACTTTTTTTTTATGCTGACGTTATCCCCTACACCGCTGTTGTCCAATACATCAACTCTTTTGTGTTTCATGTTGAAGCAGACAACATAGAAATGTCTTTCCCAGATTATTGGCACGAAGACCAGTTCATAATCCTTGATGGTTTTATGTTTCTTATCTCCTTTGAAACGTGTGTTTTTCAGAACAGTTTCCATGTTTCTGTTGAATTCATTGTTTCGTGCATCTTCTGTTGTCGTTTCGTAATATGCCGAAGTATTCTTTAATATTGAGTACCACATAATTAAACAACAAAACAATGTCCTATTATAAATTTATCAATTATATATAGCAAAAGAGTTACCAGCAGTAATTCTGTGCAGAATAACCTTGAGGGTGATTCATGAGCCTTGTATCTTTCTTCATAGTTCAGGATATGTGCCCAACATAGAATAATTGAGACGTGTACTTGAAATCTTGGTTTCATGCTCTCACAGATCACCCTCATGAGAAACTTTTCTCCCATTTTGAACAACTCAGTTCTAAAAAAAACATCATTTGGCATTTTAGTTATACAAACTCATTCTATTAAAATACATGGCGTTTTGATTGTTTTTGCATGCATATTCTCAAGTAAACGTTATGAATGGAAAGTTTGGCGTTTTATTTTGAGCTGTTCTCCCATCTTGAACACCTCAGTTCTAAAAAAAACATCATTTGGCGTTTTAGTTATACAAACTCATTCTATTATAATACATGGCGTTTTGATTTTTTTTTTGCATGCATATTCTCAAGTAAACGTTATGAATGGAAAGTTTGGCGTTTTATTTTGAGAGAAGTGTACATACTCATAATCGCCGATTCCAGTGAAGATGTATGTTGAAAGGTTATTTTCAGGGTTTGTCCTTTTTTCATGTATTACCACTTGCCTCCTTAGATAAGGTGACAAACATACCTTGCTCAATTTTTTATCTCTCTTCTCCTCTTCAGCCACATTCTTTTTTTTTTATCTTCTTTATCATCTTTATCAGCTTTTTTTATCACCAAGCAGTTCTTTAGGGTTTAAAATTTTATTTTCTTTCATCAGCTTTGTGATGTCTGGAGTGTTGTCCTTGATGCGTGTGAAGTGTGTATATAAGTTTAAGTATATTTTAAGCCCTTTTACACTTTTTTTTAGCCAAGTTTTAAATTTATAAAACACGATATTTACTAACACTAAACACACATATGGGAAAGTGCACCCATCGTGAGCGTAGTATAGTG